>CM036561.1:113073408-114324868 GCA_020745775.1 Theristicus caerulescens
CCAAATGTGCACTAGAGATAGAAATTCAAAATGGAGTCAAGAAAATATGTAAGGCTCAAATGTTTCTTTGGATGTGAAAGTAACACTTCCAGTATGTGCTAAAATGGGTAAAATAGGTAGATAAGGAGTATGTGTGGTTTATGAATATTCACTGGCTTGTCTACCTAATAAAGCAATGTCTGCAACATGAAAGTAACCAATGAATTATATTGTTTACTTTGCTAGTCTAACAGCACGATAAGTGCTATGATGGTAAGAGATCATACTGAGCCCACAGAGAGATGTTATCTAATATTGAGTGCTCAGAGAAAATAAGAACTGAAGGAAGAACACAAAGGATTTTGACATTTGGAAGTTTGGCTTTGAGCTAATGTAAAACGACTATGGAAGTACAATTCTGCCTCACTAATGTATGGAAAAGTCCACTACAGGAAAAAAAAAAAACCACACACTTAAGAGACTGGGGCTATGTAACTGAAATTCATCCTGGTCAAGCTTAAGGGCAGCAGAAGCTGATGCAGTTTAATAGGAATGTAAATGCAATAAGCAAACATCTTTTAAAGAGAAATGTTGAATTTCAAATTGAAAGGACTGTTCCAACTAACTGTTGAGGTATCTTAACAACTACAGTCACCTCAGACAAAAGACAGCAAAAGGAGTCAATCCCTGAAGGAAACAGCGTAATACCGAAGTGGAGCAAGGGAAAAATAAAATACAAAGATTGCATTTATAGAGATGATAAAAACCTGAGGACCTCTAAGCCAGGCAAGTGACTTGCAAGTACCATAAAGAAGTAGCTCTACTCTTTTCACTTCCAGGTGGAAGCAGTTGTGAGCAGAATGTGATTAATCAATGCAGGGCAGCGAAGAGAAACTGGAGTGGGAAGGGTTAGCAGTTAACTCCTTTCCATTATTTTCCCATCCCAACATTTTTTTTGTCTTTATCCTCATCCAGTCACTCTTCCAAATAATCATCCTAAACAAGTTTGCTTTCTAAGATGTGTAAGCACTAAAGCCACAAACATTTACTCCAAGAGCAGTAGCATGTCTTCAGCTGAGTGTGTACAACTGAATGCTCTACATTCAGTTGCTGCATTAAGGCTGAATTATATTTCATAAGCAACAACAGAGTGTCCTGACCCTCACATCTCAGAAGTGCTGCTCTATTAAAGACAGGAGCATCCTCCTAACTCCTTGAATGTATCTTCAAAATCATACTCTGTATGAACCAGAAAAGCATACTTATAGGTTTTGACATTCATAGTGATGCTGACACAAGGACTTAGGCCGTCTCACTCAGCTCTGAGAAACTCCTTGGTTTCTCCTTTTGTGCCTTACTCAAAGCAAAGTGTTCATCATCTTCACTCATCATCATGCAAAAGACCAAGCCAAAAGCTTTCATGCCAAGAAGCAAGACTGCTGCTGTCAGTGAAGAGTTAGTAGTCAAGAGCCAGTCCTTGTCCTAAAGAGCTTATCCTGCACAGTCATCATCAGTCTGCTCTGTAGAGATCTGCAGGAAGAACTTGAATTTCATCTATCAAGCACCAACCACAGCAAATGGCACACAGTAAAAGACAAATAGTGTGTGTCCAAAGGAGCTGACATGACAGGTGAGCAGAAAAATGCAGGTTTCCAATCCTGTGGGAGAGGTGGGCAAGAACTGCATTGTCATCACACCTCCTGATTTCTATATGTATTGGCATCTCTGTACTTATTTTTAACTGGTTTAGCTAATAGTAGTGGTGATGAGAGGAGCAATATCTCAATGTAGCCAAGCAACCCTCACCCAGTGGTCAGCAGTGAGGTTGGTACAAATACTCAGGGCACTTTCATGTCCATTATCACCACGTCTATTGGGGAAGATAGAAGGGGGAACAAAAGCAGATTTAAAAAAAAAATAAACCACTGCAATAAGAGAAACAACAATTCCCACCAGAGCTGCTTAAAACTACTAGAATTGAGCATATATGTGCAAACACACCTCACCACGCTTTAAAATAAAGCTTCAGATGTGGGAGCTAGAGAGAGAGGTATCACACACAAGAGTATGCATAACCATTTGGATATCGGTAATTAAGGAGTACTTTGTGAAACAAACACTTTATGATATTCCAAACACATTTGCATGAAGAAGACAGGGTGGCCAGCTCGCTAGGAGCAGGCTGACAACATGCTCAGCATTCCCAGTTGGTTCTGGAGCCACCAGGTACATGGCAGTCCTTTCAAGTAAAGGTTTCCTACACAGAATCAAATTTTATTTGAATGGCAGCGATCCTTGTGCAGAGTCTGACAAGCAGCACAGCTCTCCACAGACCGATATTGCTGACAGAAAAAGAGTGTGCGCTGACTGTTGTGGGCTCCAGTCACATTGGGAAAGGGAAGCTACAACTCCAGAGCTCCAGCTCTGATGAGATGGAACAGCCTCTTGTAACAAGAATCAGCAGACACGCCCGAGAGCCACTCGCATGGCCTTTCTTCCACCCCATGTCCATCAACAGGCTGGGCAGAACAACACCAATGGAGGGGAAAAAAAATAAAATCAGATTTCACTGACTCAGATGATTAATTAAAACAAACTTCCTGTGTGGGAAGGAGAGCAAACAAAATTAAGGGGCTGAAGAGGAAGACAGACCTTATTGCTTATTTTACTCACATTTTTGCTGTATCACATGTTTCTTCGATACTCTTGTCATGACATTACCCACCAGAAAGCAGGTGGCTGAAAGACCCAGTGAGCAGCTTGGGAAATAGAGCCCAGAATAGTCAATGGCAGAGGTAAAGCAAGCAGTGAGAAGGAGCTACCCATGCTTTGGGTAAGAGTTTGTTCACAGGAGAGGGCTCCAACATGAAAAAGACTCAGAAAAAGGGGAGGGGATGGTACTTCCGCAGTTTATAGTAAAGTATAAAAAGCAGAAGCATGCTATTTTTTCAGACTTTAAAGGTGGGTTGCAAAATAAGAGGTCATTTTTTTTTTTTTTTTAAACAGCCAGAAAGCAAACTTCTCTTCACTCTACAAAGATATTAAGGCTGCAGTTCAAAGTCAATATTGAAGTTGTTAGCATCTACTCAGCCCCCTGCATCCAGCATTCTAGTTAATGCTGACACTTACGCAGCTCTAGCCCAATGCTGTTCCTGCTGCAATAGTGTCTGTCACCGGCAATCAATTTTCTACTCATCATCCTCCCACTGCCTATCCCTACATCTTCCCTTTCCTGCCTTGTGGTCCTGGACTGTGCTCCCTGCACAAGTATCTCTTCTGAGGCCCATCACAGATGGTTCACATTAACATTCCTCTCCCATAACCCCTTTGGAAAGACTTAACTCATTTGGGAGGATCATAATTTTAAGAGTTTTGTGTTATCTAGTTTGCCTCTCCCACAACTGCATTGTTGTCTTTGGAAGTATCCTTTTCAATACCCCTAAGCCTTCCCTTTCTGTCACATATCAGCATTTTCTAAAAGTCCCAAAACACCTCTTCCCCATATCTCATACTGAAATAACCGCTGTCTATAGAAACAGACAATATGCGAAAGAAACCACTGTCACAAGTTTATTCATATTTTGCTGTGGTACAAATAATCACTCTGGCACCACTTGCAGTACTAGGGATCTAATTTTCAAGTCAGAAAGACTTCAATTTAGCAGCATAAGACTCTGGAATATGCAGTCATTCTGCAGAATTACAGCTTCGAACCACTTCCTGCAGATATGGCAGAATCACTAATATTCAATGTCATTTGCTGAAAGTGTGAGGCAACTGAAGCATGGCCCATCTGTAATTATAAAGATTATCCTGTCAGTGAGAAGAAAAACATTTGATTCATACACCACTATCCTCTTACAAGAATTATTCCCCATTCATCCATGAATGAAATGGGAATTTTGCCTCAGCTGATAGTCCCCAATTCATAAGCCAGAAAGTACCTCCTATCTCTCTATCATTTAAAAGCACATCCTTCAGACCATGCTGTATCCACTTGTAAAAATACGCTCTTAGTTGTACAGTGTTTCAGTTAAACCACCAATATTAGTGTGTGGCTCTGTCATAAGGGAATAACTACGTAATAACTGCTTCTCCTCTCTCTATCTAGACAAAGATTTCAGCTCGGTCATATCATGGAAACTTGTGGACAGCAGAACACCATGGTCCTATTCCAAGTAGACAAAATTGTCTGGATGACAGTTAATAAATTCCCTTCTACAGGATGGAAGATTATCTCCTAGAAAATTTTTATAACCATCTGGGTTATCTACATATCCAAGCACACAAGTGTCATGTGCTATAGGACCAAACACCACAGCGATCCTGGCAGCGCTCATTTATCAATGCACTAGAAAAATATTCTCATTGTCCCCATATCCACACTCCTATGACTCCTAATTTAAAATACTCACCAGCGTGAGATTTTTTTGACCCTTTTTCAACTGTGAATTTTTTAGGCGAAGCTTGTTTGGTACACCTCTAGGAAACTGATAATTTGTGTTAAGAGTCCTTTAAGTAGAACGGGGTTATCAACATGAGACAGCAAAATAGCTGCACTCCACAAGAATAAGAGCTAAAAAAGCTTAAGACCAAAGTTTGGACTATTCGGAGCAGGCAATTCTCAGCTTGTAACTCTAGATATAGTTCATTACCAGAAAAGCTGAAATAAGTGAAATCATTTCCTCTCTGAAAATACCTTAGGCCAGTGTCCAGGGTTTTGAGCCATCTGGAAGGATGCAGCACAGATAACACCAAAGTGTTCATAAACTACTTCCTCCATCGGAGCACATTGCCACCATCAGCATGCAAGGAAAAGTGTTTCTGAGAAACTACAGAAGAATGGAGAGCTAAAACCAGAAAATAAGGATGGGCCACCGACTCAAAAGAAGCAGATACTAAGTGTCTTGTGTTTCACATAAACACTGGAGGAAACAGTAATCAATGAAAAGGAACCAGGAGATGATTTTAAGATATCCCCACAGTTCCTGCAATGAGCAGAGATTCCTATTCTGACATTTCAGGTTTTGATGGTATGAACATTGTTTGGCTTTCCACCTCAAAACACATGCACACACTTTTTCTGAGTTTCTGACCTTCTTCAAGCCATTTCCAGAGCATGGTTGAACCAAGATCCAGATGTGCAACCCTACACTATTGCCCTTCAGAATTTTCCTAACTGCTCAGGAAATGTTATCCTCTGTCCCCACTCAAACTAGTGTTACATCCAGTGCTTCCAAAGGAAACTTCCACTTCTGCTCCCAACACATCTCTGGCACAGATTAAAGCCTGAGCAGCTGTTCAGCAGATATCAACAAAGAAAGAGAATGAATTGGTTGAAGACTTCTTGTTACTTTACTCCTAGAAGACAAGCAAGGTTACAGAAGCATAACAGCAGGGCGCTGCATCATCCCTGGCACACCAAATCCCACAGCATCAACAGCAGAGGTCATTACCACGAGGAACTGCAGTTCAGAGGAGATGAAGGTCAGGAGGTAGAGAAGAACAGTTCAACCAAACTTCAGCTCGCCCTAGCACATGCATAAATCTTTTATCACCTCTGCCTGTTACAAAAACACAGTTAATATCTATTTCTTTGTTTCTTTGATATTAATTAGGAAAAGGGAATGCCTGTTGGGCTAAGAGCTCTCACACTTCTGTGCCTCCTGCCCTTTTTTTTTTTTTTTTTTTTTTTGAGACATGCTGGCTCATTTGCTAATGCTAAAGGCTGATAAGTGTTCCTGAGTGATGGATACTGATGTTTTTTCCTTTGATAGAAAGATACTTCCACTGGAGCATCATTGTTCCCTAAAGGCATTCGTGGTTGCGGCTCCATTTTCATCAGTATAAAAATCAAAGTTGCAAAGATTGTGTTTGGGATACCAAACCCCTCCTGTTCTGTCCTGACTAATTTCAAGCAATAATAGTATAATAAAACAGTATAATAAAATAATAAAAAGTGTACATGTAATGTGCAATAAAGCACAGAAATAGCTCAGAGAAAGGACTCACTAGAACCTTATCTGACCTTCAAGATGGCTATAAAACATTGACACCAAGGTGTTTATTTTCTGTACGTCATATTTTAACAGCTCAGTTTAAAGATCTTGTATGAAATAGCGTACAATGTGGCATAGGCTCCATTGTGCAAGAAACAGAATCCCAAACTCAAAAAGCAGCAACTCTTCAAACACTGTATGGAGAGCGGAGTTCTGCTTTGTTCCGCTTTCATTGACACAAATAGGAAATAAAGTTGTTGCACTTTTATTTCATCTACCAAAAGAATGCAACATCTTTCTGTCAACAATACTCTGTACTGAAAGGCAGAGACCATCAGAGCTTTTCCTCCCTGCAAAAAATACAACCAGAAATAGCTCTCTTTCTTTTACTTATTCATGAACTGTGGCTGATCATCAAAACCTTTCGACTTCTCATTTTCAAGCTTTTCAGAAATCACAATACTTTGGTAAAATCACTGTCAGGTTCTGCTTTCTCCAGGGTGCAGGATTATGTTTATCTTATTTTGCTACTGAACTCTTCAGTACTTCTATTGCATTTCAAAGCAACGAGTCTTTACGCGTAGCTATACCTCATGCCCTGCTTGATTATTTACTAGTACTTCTTATTTAACTCCATTGTTGGATTACTCAAGACTGGATTAAGGCAAAACATTCTCAGTTGAAGGTCTTGAGTATAGAATTCAGGCAAAGAGCACAGCACATGTTTCCTGGGACAAAGCCCTTGCAGTGCCTCTGCAAGTATTTTTGACAGCTTTATTCTTAATGGTTTTATGGGAGCTATTCACTCTTGATTTCATTTTACAGGCTATGTGTTTCTAATAGGGGTCTTCCAGCCCTCTGGGATCCCTTGAAAGACTTTGTTCTGATACTTTTCTTCAGTAATAATATGGCTTGGTATTTTGTCAGATTTTTTTATTGCAAGTTAGATCTTTATTTTGGGAGTAACTTATTCTGGAGTCAAAGCTACATGTTTATGGCACTGAATGGCAAGCTGACACCTATGAACCAGGAGCATACTGCACAAATAATATGTATTAAGCAAGGGTGAAAGCAAGAGGGAAGAAGCTGAAGATGGAAGGGCTCTACATTAATATTGCATGACCTAGGAAAACAGATTGCACAAACAAGTATTAATTGGAAAAGGGGGAAGGAATGGAGGACCGATACATTCTTAAAGCCAAAACTTTATGGCATGAAGGTCTAAGGTTCATCTAATAAAAGCGGGTGTACATAGACAGGCACACACACAGACAGACATCCCAGGAATTCAATTTTGACTTTAAAAAAACGTAAATGGGAAAAATGCTAGTGTGGATACATGGCTACTTGATATACATGGCTCCTACAGCAGCATAGGCACCTCTCTTTGAATGTCACCAGACAATTTTGAATCTAGCCTCATATGGAGATGGAAAGTGGATTTTATTTGGATCATGAACAGAAAGCTTGAGTTTCTCAGCTGCAGTATTTTCTTCACCACAGAGACACACGATCTGCTCAGTCCCCATTTTCTTCTCCCTCACAACATCTTAGCTAAGCTGCTTTTTTTCAGCTGGCTGTATAGAGCTTCCTCAGAAATCAGTGCCTTCCTAGAAGATATATATGGAATTTTTGTGAAGAGAGAGAAAGTGCAAGAGAAAGAACTGTGCTTAGTTAATTTAAAATGCTTGGAAATATGACCTGCAATCTCAGGTACATTCTCTATCAACCCAATCACTGATAAAGATTTCAAGTCCCTACTGAAAGTCAGTAAGTATACCTCCTTCATTTAAATTATATTAAGTTGAAGTTTGCTAGAGAGAAAACAGTTTTCTCTCTTGCTATCTTAAAGAGTTCCTCTACTGCTTCAGTCAGACCTTGGCCAAGCTTTTCTTGCTTACACAGGACTGAATAGCTTATTCTTTCAATTGCAGTCTCTTGGGCAAGTATTCTTGCTCAATCACTACACCAGAATGATTTAGACAAATGCAGACAGTTCTTTTACCAGCTGTACAGAAGTATCTTTTGAAGTCAAGTCAAGTCATCTTTCATATAGCTCAGATGCACAAAGGCATACTAAAACCTTTTAGTTTTATTCCCCATGCTCTGATACCAGAAGCACCTATAAACAGCAGTTACCATTAACAAACTAAGTGGCTTCAAAATCAGTTGTAGGATAAGGAGTATTTAATCTTAAGTTTATTATTTTTAATATGCATTTTATGCATAAACTGAACTGTGGTTGGTTGAACTGCAATTTGTTAAACTATCATTCCTCATTTGTATAGCACAATAATGATACATCATTCTATTCTAACAACGTGTGCTACACAAAATGTTTATGTCTACATCATTCATTTGATAATACAGAAATTTAACTGCATACATAATAAGCCAGTGTTATGAATAACTGTATTTTTCTAATACTTCTTACAATCTAAACCTCAAAGTATTCTACAAAACTTCCTGGAGTGTCTCAACATCTGTACAATAAAGACAACTAAAATATATAGAAGTGAAGTGATTCATACTGCCACAGAGTAAGTAACATACCCAGGCCTGAGGCTCAATTCAAATGGAGACTAGCTAGCAAACCACAAAGGCACTCTATCATCCTCATTTGCAAATCCTGTGCTGAGAAAATGGGATATTTTACTTTTATAACTCCACTTATCACCTGAACTAAATGGTAAAAAGGTTTTGTTTTGCTTTGGCATTATGAGTCTGGGAAAACCGTTTGATCAGTTTTGATGTATATTTGCTTCTACATTCTTTGCTTTCAGTCAGTGGTTCAGCTTTATATAAAGAAACATCCAAACTTAGATGTAAAAAGGTAAAAAAATCCCTTACTTCCAAAATATGGTGATCGAGGTTTTACTAATGCTTGTCTGGCCAGGAAAGAATTGTAGCCACACTCAGAAGAGATTCAGAACTTTTGCCACAAAAGTACACACAATCTTGACAAGAACTCAAGCCACGTTACCTTGAATCCTTCAAGTCAGTGTCAAATGTTGTTCCAGAACACCTGTAGGCACTGCAGTCTCCAAAGTTAAAATACCACTGTTGTGGAAAACATCACAGGAATAAAGTACAAAGTTTCTACACTTCAAGAGAGAGTCCTAAAATGATCAAATAGCAGCACTTCGGTGCAGTTTTCTAAACTTTGAACTGAATGACATGGGGCTTCAAATCTTCCCAGGCTGTATCACACATCTCCAGAGCCTGCTCCTGCACCTACCAACTAAATTCATTTGTTCCAGTAAGGGGAAGTTTTATCATCATTAAGCTTCCACAAAGGGCAAAGACACAATCCCTTCTTCTGCTTCAGCTCTGAACTTTAACCTGCCACCAAGCAGAAAGCTTCAGTGACCCCAGCACTAAGTGCAACAGAATTACAGGTCACACATTCAAGTGACTTCAAAAACGTAAAGATACTCAACGTCCATCTTCTTATTTCTTTTTTAGATAAATACTTTAAATTTTAGATCTGGGCTTTCAAATCTAAGAACAGATCAGCAAGTCATCAAAGTATTATCTAAGCATCCAAAGCTGCCACTTATTCATACAAGCAGACAGTCAAAAAGCCAACAAAGTCAGGAAAAAAAAAAAAATCCCATTTCTGTTTTTTTATCTGACTGAAAATGAGAAAGACTTGAACTATCTGCTTTTGGTTGTCCCAAATGTTCATATCCCTGACCACAGGCTAGAAGCTACTGTCATCCCCACTCCTCAGCTAGGAAGTGTGATTGTACTTTAACCTACTTAATTCAAAGCTGTCCAGTTTAACTCAGTGTAATTAGGCTAAAGCAGCTGGTTTTGCCCTGAAAAAGATGGGGAGAGTCATAAAGACCAGCCAGCTCTAACATGACAGAACTAGGAATAACCAGCAAACGGTTTTAAGATGCCCTAGAAACAATTACATCTTAAGCCACCCTGGATGTTTGCAAAGACAAGTCATTTCTACTCTCAGACATGCAATCAAATTAATAACCCTTAATGTGGTTTAGCTCACACGGGCAGTGGACATGTGCACAACCAGACTCATTACTCCACAGCACCATGATCAGTTACACAAGTCCTCAGAGATTTTTCCAATGGAGTTTAACATATTAACATACCATGTAATTTAGGATAGGAAAAAACCTGAGAAGGTCAGCAACAGGAAGACACGGCAGGGGTATGAGCACACCCAAAAGAGCTTCAGTTCCACGTGGGACAAGGTCAGCTCATACCATTCATGAGGGCATAGAAGGCTTGAATATGAAGGAGTTGAAGCTACAGAGAAAACTGGGAGGAAAAGAAAGCATCTTATGCTAGGCAGTGGTAGGAAGCATTAGAGCAGCACCAAAACAGAAAGGAAAGGAGAAGCAGTAGAGAGGGAGCTGCAAGGACTGCCAGAAACCTGCAGGGCTTGCCGTGAGCTCAGCTGATGAAAAACAGCAACAGTGCTCCATGAAACTTGGAATTTTCAGAGGAATGAAAATTCCAGTATTTTGGAACAAAACTCAGCTTGCATTCTAAATTGGAACAAAGGTTAGAAATATTTTCTCTGTGAATATTTGTTGTTTCTAGGAGAAATAAAACTAATTGGCTAAAAATTGTCTTAAAAAAGAAAATCCAGCCAGATCATCATCTTCAACTCTTGGTGATTTACGCTAAGCACTCTCCCCGCAAAGAAGTTAATGTCAAACAAAAGCACTCCCTGCCACGAACCACAAATTTAGGAACCTTGTCATCCTTAGTCTGAGCTGAGAGTATAATGCTTTAAGCGGTTTGGGAGCTTTGCAAGTTATGCTGCCTTCCACAGCTAAGGGAGAAATCCTATCCTAGATCCCTACATCTCTGCGGTGCTGAGAAAGCCTCAGGAAAAAGCAGTGACTATTGCAGGAAGCACTTTCCTCACAGCAACACGCACAGAGAGCAAAAAGGTAGGATTTTGGCACGTACAGATGCGCCACTGCTGGAATACAGCTCCCCAGAGATCCTAGTTTTCTAGCAAGGAAAATGGCCAGCAGTCCTGCCTCCATAACAACACACACTATATGTTGCAATGTGAAATCCCCCCACAGTAGCAAGGAGCAAAGGACTTCCCTTTTGGGAAGAAAAAAAACAAAAAAACAACAAAACACATCAGCATGCACTTCTCCTGGCATGCATCAGCAAGAGGGACTTACCCAGACAGAGGCAGCTGGGGTCTCTGCACTCTTGCCATCAGCAAAGGGAAAACTGAGTCATCAGTGTCCCTCCTCTAGTTTCTGAGACTTCTCTCCCCACACCAATAAATTAAGAGAATTCTAGTCAAAACCTGCCTTCTAAATACATATAATATCACTGCTTGCAAATGCAATGACTAGTAATAAACCAAAAAAGACCCTTTTAGGACCAATTCACTTCTGTACATTATCTTGACATCAAAAGTCCACATACACAAGCACACTATTCCCAACTCTTCATTTTTTAGCTAGCTAAACATTTTATTTTGCCTTTTGGATTCTCCCCCCTGCCTTCTTTCTTCCTTTTTGTTTTACCCCATTCTTGAGTATCCTGGATCAAGATCTCCACCAGCAGTACCATTCTGCATGCAGAGATTAATCTTCCTCCTGTTCGTTATTCGTTAACAGCACACATAGCTACGCCTTTTGACTCCTAGTTTTTAGGGGTTTTTTTAAGCTCTGTTTTGTGAAACACAGAGTCTGGAGTGAAAAGGATTCATCAAAGTCATCGTTATTCCACATTTATCTGCAGTGAACTATCTTTCTCATCTATTATCCCTTAAATGATCTAAAGCCTCCTATCTGCTGTGTTCCTCTTCATTATCTGCTGTTCCCTTCTCATCCATTTCTCGCCAGCACCATCTTTGTTCTCTGCCTTTCATTTTCTGCACCACATATCAATACTGCTTGCCATGATCTAGAGGTTCACAACGAGGAGTCACACAAATGATTTTCTAAGTGTGATGCAGACCACAAAGAAGATTTTATGCTGTGCGTTTGGATACTGTTGTTGTTATTCAAACTGAGCCCTGCTCTGCAGTAAGTGCCCCGGCTGCTCCCTTACCTTCCAAGGTTTTTGTCCAGAAGCACTCAGGAAATAACACTGCTAGACTATAACTAATGATGAAGAAAGACTTGACTTTCATATATCTCCACCTTCATCTTTCTCCTCCAGATTTACTGCTACACACACTTTGTGATGCTTTTTAATTTCATATGTTGAACAACATATATACACTAGACTGATAAGACATTTCTCTATAGCCCTAACATCATTTATTAGCAGTGGCCGAATTACCCTTGTCTTGCATTTATTAGCCTTTTAAAAGATGTTTCTCTATGAATGCATAAGCTAGCTGTATTCTTTGTCAGCATTCAGCAAAATTACCACTGTGGTAAGTGACTGTTGAGCATGCTACACGACTTTCTGCTGTTTCATAGCAAAGACTTCATGCAGTTGATCAGTCACCAAGTAGCCACTGGCTTTTGGACACCAAACAGAGCTAACCTGCCTCTCAACAACTCTGGAACATTAATTTCTAGCTCAGAGGTTGCTAGCAGGATTAAAGGATTGCAGTGCTCCCCTCTGCTCCTTCTCTGTACAGCTATGTATGAAATATGTATGAAATATATGTATGAAATACAGCCCAACCCACAGGAGAAAAAGCATCAAGAATATGGTATATGAAAGACTGTTCTAGACAAAATAAAAAGCATTTCAATGCCTGTAATACTGGCTCCAGAGTCCATTGTTCCCATTCAGTCATATATAAGTATTTGAAATACAGCAAACAGAGACCTATGCTGGCTGTTCACACTGCCAGGAAAAGACATAGCCCAGGTATTACTCTGTCTGGATTTACAGACTGGAAAGCTTGCTTTTTTTTTTTTACCTGCCCTTATGTTTTTCATTCTCTCTAGTTTATGACTTCTGAATCTTTCTGAAAACATAATGCTAGCTACCTCAGTGAAGTCTTAATGTCACATAACAAGCAGAATGATTGTGCATGAGGAAATTTTCCTGCCCACTGGGAATTAGGCAGTGCCTTCACATGACTCAATCAAGTAGACTGAAATGAAGAACTCTGCACCCAGTCCTACCTTGCACCCAACCCTTCCGACGTTTGCTAGGCAGAGGTGAAACACTTTCACTGGTGTGACCAGACAGCACTGGTCTGGCAGCATTTTGCTTTGTGATTAGACACAGCGACTTCAGTACAACTTCCTTGGAAAATCTTCTAGAACTTAGATGGAAATCTGCTTGCTGTCTGCTTTGATTTTACAGCTTACAGGGAAGAGGGTCAGCACAGAGAAGGACAGAAGTGTGAATTCAGCTTGATACTCATAAATGTCATCCTATTCCTCCTGCCTTATAGTGGAGCTTGTAATAGTTTTATATCTTTCATTTGACCCTCTGGTCCTGTTGCAAATACAGTAGCGGTGTTCATGCCTGTACTTGCTGAGTAAAGAGACTGAAACTGGGTCCTGTTCCTATGCAGGAGAAAAACCAATAAAACCCCATAAAGCTTTTTTTTTTTTTTTGCAGTACATTTACACTCAAAATACTTCCAAGCAGTCAATCCTGGCTCCACCTCACCCATTTGTCTAATGCTGCCTGTCTACCATTCAAAAACAACCTGAGATATAAATTTCTCCCATGCGTGAACATTTCAGAGTGCCAGAATGTGATGTGCCTCGAAATACCAGGAAACACAGGAAAACAAAGCACATCCTACATACAGGACATCAAGTTCTTTCTGCAAGACAGGGAAGTTTGAGAGTGTTGTATTTGTCAGCACAACTTTCTCACCCAGAAAGGTGGCAGTTTTGAACACTTCTGAGGATTTTGAAATGCAGGCAGCATATGTTGCCAGTGACACACAAATGATACTATGTTTTGTTTTTCAAAGAATAAGCTTTTGATAGCCATTGTCAAGGGATGTGGCAATCTATTTAATAAAAGACAACGAGTCCAGATTTCAGCTGCTGTAGATCCCTGCTGCAATGCCCTTGACAACAATAGGGCTATATTGGCTTGGAGCAGCGCAAGTTTATAAAATCTGCCCTGATAAATTTACAATGCATCAGAACACCGCCATCCTCAATGAGAAGCCTAACACAGCTCAACCTTGTTGTCTGAAATTACCTGAATAAATGGAAGGGAACTACATTTTTCCTCTCCTCTTTGGAAGTCCATGGGACTGATAGGCAATGAATGGAAATGGGGTATGAAAACAAGCCATACATTGTTCTATAAGATACAAAACAATACAAAAGATATGGATTTGTTCCTTAAAGGACCTGAGGATTTCTCAGTTGGAACTGGCTTTTCTCACAGGGAGAAAGTTGCATGGTTTCAGTCATCTTTTTTTAAAGTACTATTAGTAAACAAGAGGGATTAGCGCATATGAGAGTAAATTAGATTGGAAAAGCTTCTCTATGCATCTGTTGTCCCACTTTGAAGGTTACAACTACAGGTTATATTGCCAGGTACACCGCATGAGTTTATCTTAAAGGACATGAACAGTTTATCTGTTCAGTCTGTTTATGTCTGTTCAACTGGGCCTGAAATCAGTCTAGCTCCTCTAAATCTAGCTCCAAAAATCCATTCAGAAGAAAACTCCACGTAGTACCTCTCACACAGTTTTCCAAGTACTTTTCTTAGCCTTAAAAATTTTGTACTACCTTTTAACTATACTTCCATAACTGTCAGTGGATCTACCTTAATATTTACTACTTGAAGAAAACAAACCAAATCGCTTACCACATTGTCAACACAAGAAAGCTGCTATGGCTGTAGAAAGAAAAAAGTCTCTCGGTTCCGTCTCCTCCTCTTAGAAACCATAAGAATTATTTATTTTTTACTGTGAGGGTGGTCAAACAGAAGCAGGTTTCCTAGAGAGCTTATAGATTCTCCATATGTGGAGCTGCTCAAAACTCAGCCAGAGACAGTCCTGAGCAACCTGCTCTAGCTGACCCTTCCTACCTGAACAATTCTGTGATTCTGAGATAAACAAGCATGGGGTCTTGAGCTCTTTTTTTGTGGATAAGCAGTGAACCAGGCAGATGTTTGTTAGGTATATTCAAGTTTCTGTATCTCTTTTGTATCCTAAATGCACTACTATCCCTCTATGACACACTGTTTTAATATATACATCTGGCAACCCAGGACAAATCATAGCAGGTACTGTAAATGAAGGTGAAACAGTTTGTTTTTCAGTAAAGAAAGACTAAGTAAAGGTGTTTTTGCTTTGATCTGTCTGATAAAATGGAAATAAAAAAAAAAAATATATATTCTCCTTAAGGAGTTAGATCTATTGAACACACAGCAGCACAGCCCTGTGGGGATGGAGGCTCTGAATCTGTAGACATAACAGCACAAACTCTTCCTGTGCACAGCTAACACAATTCCACATCAGAGATAATAAATAAAGGCTTGCTGACTTTTGTATCTTTTGTTCATCTAAGAATCTGTAAACAATATTTGAAGGCAATATTTTATCTCACCATTCACCTCTGACTAGACTTTCTTGGTTTACTGCAGGAATACCTCTATACACTTTTTTTCACATTAGACAGCATGCACGTATTGTAAGGTGAGGTTTTTGTGAGGACAAACCTCACTGTTCAGTTTCTGAGTAATGATGCTATTCAAAGGCAAGAATTACCTCCCCGCCCCCCTTTTTAAGCTACTTTGATAGGCATTAATTAACCATATGATGTAGACTTTCATTAACTTAACAGGAAAGAAAAAAAAAAAAAACTTGTTAGCACAATATACAGTCATGAAGAAGCTGCCCTTTTCCATTCTCCCAATGATGGTTATTTGCCTGTGTGTCCCACTCTATTTAGTCACTTCCTACACCTAGATTTGACTCTGGCAGAGTAGAGTTGAGTTCTGTCAGGTTTGGTAACCAGAATCAATGGCTGCAGCAAGCTTACAGGGCGGGGGGAAAGAGCATGGGGGGGGGTGAGAGATGGGGAAGTTACAAAGAAACAAAACCCATTATTCCATCCAGACCAGAAAAAGATGTAGAAGTAGAAAGAAGCAGCAGTGGCAAAAGCAATTTGTCCAAAAAGTAATGCTGTTCATGAGCCAGCAACGCACCCTCCTGGCTAAAGGCAGCCGACAGCAGCCTGGGCTGCATTAGCAGTGTTGCCAGCAAGTTGAGGTAAGTAATCCTTTCCCTCCACCCAGTGCTGGGTCCAGTTCTGGGTTCCCCAGTACAAGACATGCACTTACTGGAGCAAGTCCAGCAAAGAGCCACAAAGATGAGGAAAGGACTGGAGCATCTCCTATACAAGGAGAGGTTGAGAGAGCTGGGACTGTTCAGCCTGGAGAAGAGAAGGCTGGGGGGGGGGGGGGGGGGGGGAGGCGCATGGATCTTTGCAATATTTATTAATACATGATGGGTGGGAACAAAGAAGAGGGAACCAGGTTCTTCTCAGTGGTGTCCAGTGACAGGACAAGACAAAAGGGGCACAAATTAAGAGACACGAAATTCCATCTAAACACACAAATCACCTTTTTATTGTGAGAGTTGTTGAACAGTGGAGCAGGTTGCCTAGAGATGCTGTGGAGTCTCCATCCTCAAAAATATTCAAGGCAAAATAAAAAGAAAAAATTCTGTATGGCAACATGCAGTATAGATAATTATTAACAAGATGCAGTTTTAGCTGCATGTAAATAAAAGAGCGATCCCATTTATAAGGAAGCAGGAAGAGAAGCAGCACAAACAATCCTCATCTATCAGAAACTGTCCATGACAATTCATCCCCCTAGCTTAGTTTTATATTTCACCTGCGCTCCTGAGGGGTCATTTCAGGGATGAGGCAACTTGACAGAACTAAACCAGTGATTTTACTGAATATTCTTTCATTGTCTGCATCCATGCATTATCTGGAGAAGGCTGAGTTAAATGCCTGCAAATTAGATTGAGGGGGGCAGGAGAAGCAAAGTAGCATTTTATAGCCTGTAATTAATGAGTCACTCAGCTTGTAGACAAACATTTTGAATACTGATTGCAGCAACCATCATTCCTACACCCATCGTTTACACCAATGATAGTGCCACAGCAGCAAGAGCTCTGCGATCCCCCAAAGCCTGAACTCACAGCCTTGCAGAGCCAACTTGCAATTGCTGGAGACAGAAGAAGAGTTAAAGGATGGGGCCATCACCTTGGTGGGCAGGAAGGAATATTGAGGGGTCACCTTGGGCATATTAATTGTTTAGTAGGATATCAAGGTTATTCCAAATGATTACAGTCACCCACATTAGAGCTGTTCGTCGTCCTTCATTGTCAGGCCACATCTGAAGGGCCTGGTTCAACGTGAAACAAATTTTCACTGCTGGCAAGCAGAGCTCAGATCCATACAGAGTAATTTCAGGGTTTATCATTTTCCCTATAATCAATGCTACTTCTGTTCTTAATTTACACACAGAGTCTGGCACAGGAAGGGGGTCTGTTGTACCACCAGTTTAGAAGCACACTCAGTCTGAAGCAGGATGCAGGCACACACTCTTCTAGTGGTTTGTTTATAATTGTTTAATACCAAGTAGCTGTTTTCCTCTGCGGCAATGTTTCACTGCTCTTCTCTCCTCCCTGCCACCTTACAGGAAAAGTCTGCCAGTGGGGATGTGACAAACATCTGGTTGTCTCTACAGGGGTGTACTGTACTAATCACCTAGTGACAAATTATGCCATTAATATGTAATAGTTAGCACTTCCATATACAAGCTGCATCATCTCTACAAAGCTCTTCAGGGCCATTTCCCTGCAAGGTGAGAAATCTCATGCATTTTACAGGAAGCTTAACACAAAAGACCAATAGCCATATGTTCTTTAGCACCTGTTTGAAAGACAGCTTATTTTACTTTTTTTTTTAAATATCAGATGTTGTGAGAAGACCATAGGTTTGTTTTATGGAGCACGCTTTTCACAGTTTTCTGTCATGTCATAGCCCTCTCATGTATGCAATCTTGTAAACACTTCTCATGGCAATTAGTGTGTTACTTGCCTGGTTAACCACTTACCTCTTACCTGAATTACCCACCTCATTAGGTGGAATTACTGCTTAAGACATGCTGATCTGCTCAAGCATGGCAGCCACTGAGGATTCAACATGAAACACTGATGTCTGGGTGAAGTTTGACCTAAACCTAATACATCTTAACATGTATCGACCCTGTTGTTTGTCCACTTTTAATTAAAAATTGACTTTTTCAGTCATTTTACATTAGTAACAGATGGGGATGAAATAAGGATAAGCAAAGATTTGCTTCTTGTACCTAGAAGACCTAGTATTGCAGCAGTATAGAGAAATAGGCTTGAAAATCCTATGCACGTGCCTGCCAATAGCCCTCCATAACACAATAGCTAACAAAGTGACAGCATCAGACACAGGGAAGGAAAGAGTGCTGGTTGAATTCAAATTCACAATAGCCCAAGCAATTGGATTTCTGACAAGTACTGGTATGTTTTAAACCCAAAGGAATGCACATGCAAAACTAATAGCAGCAGTATTACCAGCTACTCCAATTTTAATCACGAGTCTCATGATATTTTGTGTCTTCCTTAGAGGCCTATTATCAGCAAATCTCAATTTTTCTTTTTTAAAAAAGTAGATTTGTAGACCTCATTGTGGAGGAAGTGTTAAAAATTCAAACTAACCACTTGTTATGAGATAGCTCTTAGGGGAAAAAGAAAAAAAGAAACCACCACAAATGTATTGACTTTTAAGCTAGTCCTGTGATTTGGGAAAGCCTGAGGTTGGCAGTGCTGTACTGACATTGAGGTAATCTGTTTGGTTTCCTTCAGTACTCTTTTGGGAGAGGCAAGCAGACCAGGGTTTTTATCTTGCATTAACCTATTGAAAATATGTGCTCATACTTTGTACCCAGATGCAATACTCCTCTTGGATAGGTAGCATTTTTGGCAGCCCCAAATTCCTGCTAAATTAGAAGGAATTGTTCTGATTTACACTACCGCCTCCCTCATCTGCTTTTAGTGGAATGAAATCAAGCATAATACACTTGCACAAATTTATTACAGGAATATTGCATTACATGTGCACATTATCCACATTACATAACCTGGCCATGAAAACCTCATGTCAAAATGTTATCACCTATTCCAAAATATTATATAGTGGGGGGGAGTAAATAAATAAATAGTGCAACACTTAAGCTTCCAAAGGATTACCTGTCTCTTCTCTAACGTAAATAGGTCAAATGCTGCAGATGAAAGAAGAAAAATAGAAAGAGAGAGAGAGAAAAAATAAGTGTCAGCCAGCCTACACTCCACTTGGCAACACTGGGCAAGGAGAGCCCCTGTATGTGCACAGACACACGACCACCATCAGCACTCAGCCACGGTGCAGCTTGCCAAGACCAGGTGCAGAACAGATCTCACCAGGCAGGTAGACATCCTTGCTTTGAGTGGGCAGGTTGTTTGGATGCACTCTCCAAAACCACAGAGCAACAGTAAAAAAAAGAACACACAAAAATAAAGCTATTCATGATGTTATGAGCTCCAAATAAGCAGAGTCTGGTTCAAAAATCCATGAGATTGGCTTTAAATAATTATGAGGAATTATCTCATATCTGAGTTCCTACATTGCACCTATTCGTGTTTAAGTTTTCCTCTGCATTAACAAGGACTAGAAAATTATCATTTAAAAAAAAAAAGCCTAGAAGCTCTTGCAAGCTTTTTTTATCTCAGTTTTAAGAAAGGAAAGAGGCACAGATACTAAAACATATAGTATAATTGTACTATGGATACCAGCAGTTGGATTTGTTTTTTTTTATCTGTGCATGTGTCACTGTCTCCCTAATTAAATATACCAGAATTCAAAGAGGCCTGTATTTCTGGATTACAGCCATTGGCAGCACTGGAGAACACTAGATACTGCTTTACTCCAGCTGTGCTTACTCAGTACTAATATCATTCATAGAGCCACAATGTCACAGCTATGAATGCAGTGCTCAGCAGAGATGCAGCAGTGCCAGTCTCACCTCAGCCAACAGCATACAAATGTAAGCCCTTCCAGGAGCATTAATAATGCAAGGTAGGCAAAGTACAAGGCTTGGCACAGCCTCATGTGTGCATTAGCTGAGGCAACCAGGACGAACAAAGTTAAATATGGCTGGATGAGTCGACAGCCTGTGTGGATTCCTGGTACCCTTTTCCATCACCCTCAAGGGCTTCATGAATAAAGATAAGCTACACAAACATTCTCCATCTATTTTTTCCCCCCGACATCATTGTACGTGCACACTTAATAAACTATCTTATCTCTTTTGGTAGCAGTGACCTGAAAGATTCAACAAACCCAAGCCTGAATAATTTAAAAATAACCAAACAAATAGCTGAGAAAAATGATAAGGGAATGCTTAGCTGACAATGGTGGATGAACAAAAACTTATCTTTAGCTGACAATGTGGTCAGTGTATGATGTCAACACAACAAAAATTGCATCAGGTAAACAACAAACAAAAGTTACCTTGACCTTTCTGATTGTCATTTGGTGATTTCAAGTTAAATGTCTGCAGCAATGAAAGACAAAGAAATGAGGGAGGAAAACACTAAAACTTGTTATGGCTTTGGACTATGAGGCTTGGGTTTTGAAAACCTATAGGACTTTGCATTTAATCTAATACCAAATCCAAGCTTCTTCCATTGTGGTTTCAGGGCTTGCGAACAATCTCTGCACATCTCCCACACTGCAGCAAGACAACATACCATTGTTCATCAGAAAAGGAAATTAAAAGATGCTATGCTTTTCTACAGAGTTACCACCCAAGGCATTTGTCTTTGATAGTCTTATTTACAGAGTTGCTCAGATTTCACAGTTCCTGCTAAAATTAATGCAGCCTAAAAGCATTTGGTGTCACTGAGCGCTAAGCGGTGAGCAGCTGAGGCTTGGTCCAAGTTAGAGAGTTCTGCCTCTGTGTCAAAACCAAGTTCTCACCTTGGTTGGCATTGTTACGCCAGAAACACCTTCATGTTGGGGAGGCAGCTATATCAAGAAAGAGGAGATTCCATTTTTTATTAAAAAATGCTGTATTCATAACTCTACCATCAGCAAAATATGCTCTGGATAAGGTTCAAGTCAGATTGGAGACAGAGATACTTGCAAAACTCATATTGAACACATACTTTTTGGGCATGAATTCAAGTTAAAATCACGGGGAATCTGAGATTTTATTCTTTACTTGTTTCGCAACCCAGGATATCTTGATCTTTACTTGTTCTCTGAGTCACCTTTTAGAAAAAACACTATGTACTTTTAACTCTCCAAAAGCTACCGGATGGTTGAAAAATCAGGTCAGTTACTTAGAAGTATCACTTCAGTGGCTTTCAAAGAAATGTGTCCTAGACTGCTTCCTGTCTCCAAGGCTATTACAGTACAGGTAGGCTCTTTCCTCAATTTAATTGGCTTATTGGAAGTCCTGGAGGAAGCCACAAAGCAGGATAGGCATTGCCACTTTTTGTGAAGCACACAATGAATTTTTGTTGAAGCACAGTACATTTGAGGTTGGTTTTAATTATTATTTCCTGTTCACTTTGACAGACATGGCATCTTCTATCCTTTCACGTTGTTTAGGGCTGAAGTAGCAGATTTCATTTGTGTGAACAGCAGGCCTCTCTAAAACTGAAGAACTCTGGCTACCACCTCTCCTTCATCTCTCCATGTGTACAAAGGTATTCCTGTGCTATTGTCTCAGCAGGATATGCCCGTCCTCCTGTGCCACATAATGATGGAAACTAGCTTTTTTTCCCTCCTAAATTATCAAGACCAGCTGTCACACTGACTGCCATCCTTCTCATCTCTTTTCTGTCACTAGTTCATTAATGTGACATTGCCATCAGATTTACCTGGGTTGGCACTAAGCAGTGGAAAGCCCCGATGTCAGAGATGTGCTCCTTGTTCCCACTGACAGGCTGCACACAGCCATGGGATTTTGTAGATGTGAGGAGAAGGAGCGTGCAAGGCTGATCAGTGGGGTTGGCAGAGGAGGGAATAGAAACAGACTGTAGTTAAGTCTTCTCAGCCCTAATGAGTGTTCAAAATAAATTAGACAAAAATGCTGTGAGTGTAACTATTGACGTACTGGAGGAGTAAGGCAGAAAAAATAAAAAGAACTAATGCATCAAGGAGACCATCTACCCTGCCTGCATGAGTGTCATGGTTTAACCCCAGCCAGCAACCAAGCACCACGCAGCCGCTCGCTCACTCCCCCCCCCGGGATGGGGAGAGAATCGGAAGGGCAAAAGGGAGAGAACTCGTGGGTTGAGATAAAAACAGTTTAATAACTAAAGTAAAATAAAAAATAGAACAGTAGTAATACAAAGCAAGCGGTACACTGTACAATTGCTCACCACCCGCCGACCGATGCCCAGCAAGCAGCAATCGAACCTCTCCCCGGCCAACTCCCCTGCTTATATACTGAGCGTGATGTCACGTGGTATGGAATAGCCCCCGCCCAGTCTGAGTCAGCTGCCCCGGCTGTGCCCCTCCCAGCCTCCCGTGCCCCTGGCAGAGCATGGGGAGCTGAAAGGTCCTTGACCAGTGTGAGCACCACTTAGCAAGTACTTAGCACTACTTAACAAGAACCAAAACATCAGTGTATCATCGACATTGTTCTCAACCTAGACCCAAAACACAGCCCCATACCGGCTACCAGGAAGAAAACCAACTCCATCCCAGCCAAAACCAGGACAATGAGGAAGAATGAAGCTATTGGGATAAAGCAAGAAAAGCAGGCTGGGGCAGGAGATCCAAGGTCACTGCAAAGCCAGCCTGAGGTTAAAAGCACTGTCAATTAGCAGGACCCAGCATCACAAGGTATGCAAGATAGCAGGGTTCAGAGAGCAAGGACCTTGGAAACCAAGTGACTTAAGTGAGACAAGAGACATCACATTCAGCTGAGGAGACAAAAGGAAAGCAGAATACGTGACTCAGAGTGAGTCACACTACTTCAGTTTCACAGTCATGTTTGTTCTAAGTCATGGCGTTTCCTCTTTCCAAAAGAGATGCCAACCGCTTTCTGGAAGGATGCAAGCCCCGTAGACTTGCTTGCTTTTCATGGACCTCACGGATTTAGGCAAGGAGATGCCAGGGCCCCTGGACAAGAACCTCTGCATGAACATAAACAGCCCAGCAAACTAGAAAAGTAGCTGGCCCCTAACACACCTCAGTGCTCATTTTCTACTTTGTTATTAAGCAACAGCATAGGAAGACACTTCTGTTATGATGCTTCTGAAAATAGCTTTTAACCAATTCGGCTAAAGAGAGAAACTACTTAATATGGCATGATCACCTGGTTGGGTAAAGCATTACTCAGTGCTGCAGAAAGAATGGTGCTTTGTGCTCATCTTCAAAGTCTAAGAAAATACCACCTTTTAAAAAAGCTTTCAGTAGTATCAGTCAGTAATATCTGATGCCCAAGAGTTTAGAATAAAGACTTAGAGCCCAAGATCTCTTGCTAATACTTCATGCTTTATAAAGCTTTGAATGAGCTTCGGGCCTACTTGAGCATTCAAAATATATGCTGCTAAGCCCAACTCACTGTCCACTTGCCAGGTAAAAGGAGGTTTCTACATGTCATACCTTGTGCATTACATAAAAGCAGCTGGTTTTTTTTTAAGCAAAGTAGCAAGGTGCTATTCTCACCTAAGAGAGAAAGTAGTACTGAATGACATTTTAGACAAATCTGATTAAATACTTCATAATCATAATAAACATTTTTGAAGAATCTGAGAAGCAATCTCATTTTTTATCATCAAAAAGAAATATAATCAATCTTTCAAGCACACGCACACAAAAAAGCCATAGGGAAAGGGCATCTTGTTCACCACCAAGACAGATATTTCAGCCAGCTAGGCATATGTAGAAGACTGTAAATCACATGCATGTTCCAGACTGCTAGGGATTTAAAAGACAAAACAAAAAGGTCTTTGAAACAGTTTTACTCTTTCAAATACAAAAAGAAATAGAAATGATTTCTAGGAGTGGCTTTTTACTGGACACTTCATGGAAGATTATCTACCTTTGCCAGTAATGACAAACAGCCCTTTCTGGTATACCTTGGAGAGGTTAATTATCCAACTCCCGTGATGTTCCCTGGCTTTCACTGGTGACTGCCATTGGAAAACATGCCAATGGCTGCACAATAACAACCTATAAAGGTCTCTCAGGTTCGTTTGTTTCTAGTGTGCCACAAACAGTCAGAAGAAGCACACTTAAGGACCCAAGCGCTTACTGTGTTTAGGACTTACCTAAGCAATTTGATTACAAATGGCTGTGGAACTTTAAAGTTTAAAACAAGTTGTCTCACTATGGACTTTTAAGTTTGCTTCCTTAACTTAAAGAGACTCTACTGTTTCAAAAACAACTGCATAAGAGATGAGCTCATAACAGCGAGGCTGCAATAAGTGAATTCACATAACTACCAGGCCAGAACTTACAGCAAATGCATTACAGAGCATTAGAAGTCTGGTCTAGAGCAACATAATGTCAACTGCAAGATTTCCACCAGCCTCCATGGGCCTTAGATCAAGCTCCTGGGGGGGGAAAAAAAAAGTGGGGGGTCCATCCATGCTAATGCTATCTAGCGTGATACCAAGACTGCCACATCTTGGTCTACAAGTAGAAAAACAACTTTATAGCAACCTCCATATAGCCACAACAAATGCCACAAACCAAGAATACACGGGGCATATAATGGAGGATGTCTTGAAAACCAAGATGCATCAAAAACTATTGACACAACACAGCTCAACAAGACTTTGCTGTCTACATGCGGTGTATCTACAGGCCATTCACATTGTCTACCTACAGAAAAGACTCCACTCACCAAAGCTTTTCTATACGTGTAGTATATGCACAGAGAGCATACACTTTACAGAGAGACAGAAAAGCCTCTCCTCACCTTGTACATGCCCTTCCTGCCATACATGGAGCATACATAGGTACCTTATCCTCTATATAAAGATAGCATATACTTTATATACAAAAAGGCCTTGCCTCGTTGCCTCATTCACTCGGGGATTTTGGGGATCCCCCCACATCTCTATATAAAGCCTATAGAGAAGACATCAGAGAATCCCTAAAAGTTCATTTTCTAGAAACCCCAGGTGAAAGTCCTAAAAAAAGTGCTGGAAAATTCCCAGGAAGATTCCAGATTTGGGAACTCATAGGAAACGTGGAAAATTCCTAGGGATTTAGAAAAGAATTTCTGTGAAAACCAATGAGGATTTCTTAGAAAGATGAAAAACTCACAGGAAAAAAAACTAAGGAATTCCTACAAAGCTGAGCATAAAAGTCATACAAGAAAAACAGGAAAATCTTAGAAAACACTGCACAGTTTCTAAAAGGCAAACTGGGAATTCCTTAAAAGCACATAGGAATCCCTAGAAAGCAAATGGGACATTCCTTAGAAAGAAATCAGGGAATTTTTAGAGAGAAAATGGGGCACTCACAGAAAGCAGATCTGACATTCCTAGGAAGCCTACAAGAAATTCCTGGAAAGCAAATAGAGACTTACCAGGCAGCAGGGGAGAAAATCTAGAAAAAAAAACAGGGAATTCCTAGAAAGCAGATAAAGAATTCTTGGAAAAGAAAAAAGTGAATTTCTAGAAAGCACAACAAAAGTTTTTGGAAAGCAGATGGGGAATTCCTAGAAAGGAAGAAGGAAATTATTAGAAAATAGATAAGAATTTCTAAGAAAAGCAAGCAACGTATTCTCGACAACAACAGGGAATTCATATCAAGCAGAAGGAAAAAAAAAAAACTTTAAGAGATGCCATTTATAAATTCTAGAAAGAACTCAGAGACCTTCCAAGAAAGCACTGGGGAACTGCTAGAATGCAAAGAGAAAATTCCTTGAAAGCAAGTAGGGCTTTCCTTGAAAGCACAGTACAGAATTCCTCCAAAGCAGAGAAGAATTCCCAGAAGTGAGACTGAATTTATCTAAAAGGGGAGGCTTTCCTATAAAGCATGTGGGAGTTCCCCAGAATGCAAATGATAGAAAGCAGCTGGGGGGTTTCCTATAAAGCCATAGGGGAATTCTGAGAAAGCAAACAAGGAATTACCAGAAAGCAAATCAAGATTTCCTCAAAAGTGACCATCCTTAGAAATACAAGGACAAATCACTAGAAGGCAAATAAGGCATACCTACAAAGTGAATGAAGAACTCCTCCTAGGAAACAGAGAGGACTTTCTTATATTGTAGGCAGTCCTAGAAAGCAATGGGCAATTGCTGGAAAGCAGAGGAGAAATTCACAGACAGCAGGTAGTGACATTCCTAGGAAGTAGATAGGGAATATGTAAAGGAGACATGGGGATTTCCTAGAGACCAGAAGGGAGGCATTCCCAGAAGGCCAAAGAATGGCATTCCTAGTAAAGAGTGGAGGATATTCCTCAAAAGCAGAGGGGGTGCTCCTAGAAAGCAAAGGAGGCTGAAAGGGAATGCAATACGAGAGTATCTGGTTCATTAAGCTATTTGGTTAAGGAGTATTCAGTATAAGAGAACTAGTAACAAGGAATAATTGAAACACATGGACACACAAACAGTATTGAGCAGATGATAATGGAGAGAGTAACAAAGACCAGTACTCTTTAGTCACCTATTGATGGGCCGCTGAAGGAGCTACTCTGGCATAGCCTTGAAGGTGGCTACAAAGGGCACTACAAATGAACTATAAAGTTCAACCTGAACTTCATAATTATAAGGAGCAAGAAATACAATTATCAAGGGCACCATAACTCATTAGCAAGCTTTAGGCAGGACTAGGAAAAGAGTAGAAGATCTGCATCTAGAAAGACTCAAAGTCCAAGCCAGTGGTTGAGTAAGGAGCCCAGGGTCCAGACATGAATATTAGGCAGACAGAGCCTATACTGATATTCAAAGGAACCATAGTTTTTGGTGTGTTTGAGACAAGCACATGACAGCATGCATCTGTCACACAGCAAACATCACGCTGGATGAGCCGGTAAGTAGGAGGAGGCCCACCTACCACATGAGGAGGCCCAGGCTCCAGGCATGGATATCAGACTGACTTAGAGGCCATGCTGATATTCAAGAGACGAATGTGAACCTATACCATGAGGACATTGAACGGCAATCCTGATCAGCTGTAGAGGAAGAACAAGACTCAGCTGTTTTCAGTTGCATTGACCTTGCTTGCTGCTAGATTTACAGAAGTGCAGCAGCAGCCACATCCATCAGATTGGGATGGAAGGACCTCCTGGGCCTTAGAGTGCTCCCACTGCAGCTTCAACTGCCTGGAAGTAGGAACCCCTGGGTCCCAAAGGCCATGGGATTCAGCACCTCCCTGCAGGATTCAGCACCTCCCTGCAACACCCTGAGAGGCACTCCTGGGGAGGAAAGGAGAAGTTCATTAAAAGCGAGCTGTAGTGATCATTGAACTCAGAGGGGACTTCACAGAAAGCCTACATGGTGATCTTAAGGGTCTTTTCCAACCTAAATGATTCTATAATAGTCATAGAGAGTGAGAGAGGGTGTGTCTCAAAACAAATGAGGAACCACATGCAAAACTCCAAGAAAGCTGCAGGAAACTCCCAGAAAAGCAGAGGGTGGGCAGACTCCCAGAAGACAAGGGATGGTCCCAGAAAACAAATGCAAGCATTGCTTAAAAGAAGATAGGAGATATTCCCAGAGGCAAAAATGAGGGAAGGGGAATATTTATAGAAAGCACATAGGGGGTTATATTCCTAGGAAGCATTCCCAGGAAGGAGATGGGGGAATATTCCTAAAAAGCAATACCTAGACATTAGAGAGAGAGCTATCTTTCTAAAAAAACAAACTGGAAAATATTCCTAGAAAGCAAGATGGTTATTTCTAGAAAGCATATGGGTTTGCTCCTAGAAAGCAAAGGGGAAAATAGCCTTGGAAAGCAAAAGAGGGGATATTCCTAGAAAGCGGAGGAGTAATATGCCTAGAAGGCAGATAAAGCACACTCTTATAAAGCAGAAGGGGTATATTCCTGGAAAAACAGAAGTTCCTGGAAGCCAAAACTGGGCAATATTCCAAAATAGCAAATAGGGCTTGATATTCCTAGAAAGCAAATTGGGCATGTTGCTGGCAAGCAAAGTCACCTGTGGTGTTACTCCTAGAAAGCAGAGAGGGGACATTGCTAGTGAGCTGAGAAGGTATGTTCCTAAAAGCGTAGCTGTTAAATGGCTAGAAAACAAAAGGGAGAGATGGGGGGGATATTCCCAGCAATCAGGTGGCAGGGGACTTCTCCAGAAAATAGAGAATAGTTCTCAAAAGCCCAAAAAGAATGTTCCTAGGAAGCAAAAGGGGACATTTTCATGGAAAGGAGAGGGGATAATACTCCTGAAAAGCAGAATGTGGCTACTCCTAGAAAGCAACTGGTAGGAGAGGAGTATTAGAAAGCAGCAAGATATTTATAAAAAGGCAGAGGAAGAATACTCTGACAACAAAAAGGAGACTATTTTTAAAAATTTTAAAAAGCAAAGGAGTGAATATTCTGGAAAGCAGAGGGAAAGATTGTCCTAGAAAGCAAATAGTGGCATTGCTAGAAAGCAGAGGGACAGTACTCAATGCGGGGGGGGGGGGGGGGGGGCAGGGCCGGGGAAGCTGGATAGAGAAAGCAAATGCCAGAAATATTACTTTAGAATATTACTTGAGAACAAACATTGGGAGCATTCATGGGAAGAAATCTGGGAGATTATTCCTGGAAAGCAGAGAAAGTATTCCTCAAAATCAAAAAAGAGGATCTTACTAGGTAGCAGAAGGGCATATTCAGGAAGGCAAGTGGAGACGATATTTCCATGGGAAAAAAAATTGTCAATGGAGGGCATGCTACAAGAAAATAGAGGGGAATACTCCTCCAAAGGGGAGGGGAGGTAGAAATATTCTTAAGAGCAAATGGGGGTGGGAATATTCCTAAAAGCAGAAGGAAGATTTCTTGAACATAAACAGAAGAGATATTCAAAAAATAAATTAAAAAAAAAAAACAACCACACAACAAACCCACAGAAATGGGGAGTGTTTTCTAGGAAACAAGTATGATTCCACAAAAAGCCTAGAAAGCTGTGAGGGGAAAACCCAGCAAGAACCACAGGGAATTCCTAGACAGTAGTGAGGGGGATTCCTGAGGAGAGGTGAGGGGAAGAACCCTGGAAAGTGGTGTGTGCTGTGGGGTCCTGGGTAGCAGCAGGGGAGAGATCTGAAAAGCACCATGTGAGGACAACTTCTAGGAAGAAAAAAAAAAAAAAAGAAAAAAGGTCATTCATAGGAAGCTATGAATAATATTTCCCAAACAAATGAGGGAGAATAATGTCTTCAGAAAACAAGGAGGGGGGATTCTAGAAAGCAGCAAGAGAGGGTGATCGGTCACTGGATCAGGCACCCCAGGGAAGTGGTCACGGCACCAAGCCTGCCAGCATCTGGACGACCCTCTTAGTCTTATGGTTTAGTTTTAGGTAGTCCTGCAAGGGGCAGGGAGTTGGACTCAATGATCCTTATAGGTCCCTTCAAACTTGAGATATTCTATGATTGTATGAGTCTAATGCTGGAAAGAAACAGGGCAGGGTGGGTGGGCTTTGAGGGCGTCCTTGAGAAGCACAGCAGGGCAGGGAGGGTTTCTCAGAAAGCAGCGCAGGAACATTTCCTAATAACCAGTAGGGGTTTGCTAGCAGCAATAGGGGAATCTCTAACCCTGCTCAAGCAATAACCACCAGTGGCAGTTGCGATAGATGCATCCAGGTCAAAGTGGATTTGGATTGGACCCAGCCACACCTAGACTCCTCTCTGAGAAGGAGTTTAGAAAGCAAGGGGGTCCTTTCTGAACCTCATGACTCAACAGGAAGGTCTCCCTGACAGTTTTTGTCTGACCTGTCCTTTATGCAATAAATAATCAAGTGTACCTTGCCATTGAATCTTGTTAAACCACTGTCACATTTACCACTGAACTTCATAAACCAGTGAGTTAACATCAATAAAGTTGGGTTGGTGGTTTGTTTTTTTTTTTTTGCTTTTCTCTTACAAGTGAAGTGCACTCTCACTCCTTCCATGACACCAGGGCACAAAAAATGGGAGCAATATTGAGTGGTGTTCTCAAAACCTGATGGGGTAAGTCCAAGGAAAAAAAAAAAAAAAAAGGGGGGGGGAAATACTCGGGGGGGATTCCTACAAACCACTATTGAAACCTTTCCTACGACCCTCCACAGAGCATTTTCTAGAAATCCATAGAAGAACATTTCCTACAAAGAAATGGAGAATTCCTAGAACGTAGTTGGGATATACCCTAGAAAGCGATGTCAAGGAGATTGCTGAAGTCACTGGGGGTGAATTCTCTGAAACAGAATAGACTCCTAGAAAGTAATCTGAGGGAACACCAAAAAAACCTCTAGAGATAAGTCCAAGAGAAAAACAAGGGGAAACACAGAGAGAGGGTGGGATGGAGATTTCTACAGAACAAAGAGGAGATTGCTAGAAAATATGGAAAAGTCCTAGAAAGCAATATTGAGAGGATTCCTAGCAATCCTTTGAGTGGGATTCCCCAAAAGAACAAATGAAAAAACTCCTAGAAAGCATGTTGTGGGAGCAGAGTAGAAAGTGTAGAAGTGTCTTATGAAGCAAAAGGAGAGATTCCTAAAAAGAAAGCGGGTGATTCCTGGTACAAAAAAAAAATCCCAAGGGGTGGGGGGGGAGATTCCTAGAAACAATTAAAGGGGGATTTCTAGAGTGGAAATCAAGGATATCCTAAAAAAAAATGTGGAGAATTTCTAGAAAGAGGTTTGTAACCAGCAGGAGGATGACTCCCTAGGAAGTAACTGGGAGGACTCCAAAAAAGCAACAGGAGTGGGTGGGCATAGGACAGGACAGCACACCTCTGAAGCATTCGGGGGGATTCAAAGAAAATTTTTAGAAGGATTCATCAGGATTTTCCCAGGAAACATTGGGCAGGAGCATTTGGGGGGCATTCCTAGAAAATATGGGGAATTCCTAGGAAGCACATGAGCAGGGGTTCCTAGAAAGCACTGGGTTTATTTCCAAAAACTAAAAGCAAGGAAGGATTGCTAGAAAGATTCAATGCTGGATTCCTTGAAAGGAAAAGGGAGTTTATTCCTAGAAAACCTGGAAGATTCCTAGAAAGGATTGTCAAGGCAGGGTGTCCTAAAAAATTCAAAACTTTCCTGGAGAACATGAGGACGGAGTTTCCAGAAAACATGGACAGTTCTCACAAAGTATTTGTGTGGGCGCAGTTCCTAGAAAGCATTTTGAGGAGGAATTCCCAGAAGGCACTCTTGAGGGGGCATTTCTAGAAATTTTTGAAGTCTCCCTGAAAGCATTAGGGCTAGATTCTTCGCAAGTCTGGACAATTCCCAGCAAGCATTTGTGCAGGGGGCATTCCTAAAAAGCATTTCAGAGCAGGGAGGGGAAAGGATTCCTAAAAAACATTGGTGGTGGGGAAATGCTAGCAATGCTGGAAAATGCCTAGAAAGCATGGGGGTGTGGGGATTTCTAAGAAATTATTTTGAGGGCTAGATTTCCCAAAAAGTGTTCAGGGAGGAAAGGGAGATTTCTAGAAAATGTAGATTATTCCTAGAAAGCACTTGAGAGGGCAGGTGTTTCTAGAAAATGTCAGACATCCCAAGAAAGCAAAGTGGAGGATTCCCAGAAAATATTCACAGGGGATTCCCAGAAAACAAAAGATACTCTGGAAAGCAAAAAAGGGAAGGGAAGATTCCTAGAAAATGCAAACAATTTATAGAAAGTAAAGGGAGGATTCCTAGAAAACACAGACAATTCCTAGAAAAAAACTTTACAAAGGGATTCCTAAAAATCACAGAAAATTTGTGCAAGCCAAAAGAGGACAGTGCCAGAAAGTGTGGAATATTCACAGAAAACATTAAGGAAAAAACATTCCTAGAAAACATGGAAAATTCCTAGGAAGCATTGCAAGGGAATGCCTAAGTATTAGGGAAAAGTTCCCTAGAAAAATATAGACATTTCCTAGAAAGCGTATGTGCACATGTGCTTTGGGCTCAGGGGGGGCCTAGAAAGTGTGTGTGTGGGAAGGATGCTACAAAATGTTGGGGATTCCTAAAAAGCATTAAGGGATTCCCAGAAAACTTGGGGAAATCCAAGGAAGCATTAAGGGGAAATTCCTGGAAAGCTTTTGGAGGGGATTCCTAGCAAATGCGAGAAATTCCCAGAAAGCGCTAAGGGGGGGATTCCTAGAAAATATTGGGCACTTCTAGAAAGCATTAAAGGGTAGGATTAATAGAAAACCTTAAGGAGGGGATTCCTTGGAAAGGTATATACCAGAAAAAGTGGTAATTCCTAGGAAGGGAACTGGAGAATTCTTAGGAAACATTTAGGGAGCATTCCTATGAAGCGCAGGAAAGTCCTAGGAAGCATTAAGGGGCAAATTCTAGACAGCAAAGGAGGTGATTTCTAGAAAAACAAAACAGGTGCATCCACAGAAATTGTGAAAAGTTCCTAGAAAGCAAGAGGGGTGGGATGTCTTAGAAATTAAACTGATGGAGTACTAGAAAATGTGGACAATTCCTACAGACAAGTCACAGGAGTCCTAGAAAACATGAAGTATTCATAGAAATCATCAAGGAACAGTACTAAAAAGCAAAAGGGGAGGACTTCTAGAAAGCAAAAAGAATGGGTTCCTACAAATAGTGAAGAATTCCTAGAAATCAAAAAGAAGGGGGAGAATCCTAGAAACAAAAAAAAACAGATGGAGTCCTAGAAAGCATTAAAGGGCGAGTCCTAGAAAAAACCCATACAGTTCCTAGAAAGCAAATAGAAGAGGGTTTGTAGACTGGAAAAAGGAGGTGGTCCTAAAAGAGAGCAAAATCAGGGGAAGCTTCCCTTAATGCTTCTAGAAAACATTATGAGGAAACCATTCTTGATTTTGAAGGAGATGCAACATTCAAGCTGCAGGACAGGGCTTTTTCCACATTATACATGCCTCTCAGCTGCACTCTTATCCCAGAGGGACTTCTTCTGAAGAGTGCATTTAAAAAAAAAGAATCAACAGAAAACACCTCAAGCTAAACCCCTAGATCTTTCAACTGTGGAAATCATTGAGCCCTGGAGAAGTTGAGGGTTGGACAGAAAGTTCAGAGCTTGAATCCAGCTCTAAAGATAGAAAGTCACACGTAGCAGATTTTGAGAAGCTCACCATAGGATGTTTTACCTTCACCAACAATTTTCTCTTGAACAATTGTGTGGGCTTATCTCCAGAAAATGGCAGTGCACCTGCAAACTCTGGGGAAATTAAAAAAGAACAGATTTTCATAGGAAAGTCAGAATGTATACACCGAGGGACGCCCGTGTTATTTTGAGTCTTATCTGTGTGCCTGTAAGGGATTACTCAGCAGCCCTCTGTGTTAACACATGGGGTGATTTCTTCTTAGAGCCTTATCCATCTATTAACCTGTATATTTTATGTAAACTACTACTCCAAGCTGAAACAGAACAAAAGTAGCTACCACCACTTTTATCGTTAAATGGAAAACAGATAAGAAAAAAATACGATTCCTCACTGTCTGGCAGAAGTTATTAATCAAGGTTTTGGTTCCCTGAGCCACAAGCCAAATCTTTGATGGAAGATACCAAAGCATCACAAGGCTTTGGTGCTGAGCTAGTAGACTGATCCACCTCCCATGGACATCAATTAGTTTTGTCACAAAAACTCCAAGAGAGCTGGATTCAGTGTCCATTTTCTTGTTTCATTACCTGCCTTTGCCTCTATTGGCACAGTGACTGGTTCCTTTCCAAAGGAAATGGACTCTTCTGAGCCAGGATTTGACTCTCCCATCTTCCCTCCCACACTTCTGTTTTATTTCAGGAATTACTTCCATGCTTTATATTCAAAGGAGACTATATATAAATGCCATATGTTTATTCATCACCATACCCTATCAATCTTTCAGGCATGATGACAGACCGACAAGGCAAAGCATGTGTTTCTGAACCCACCTGAACGCTCTGGCCTCAGGTGGCACATGAGGAATGGGTCATAACCTTTGCTAGCAGGAGGACATCAGGAATGGAAATTTAACAAATTACCTAATTTTTACTCTCATCATAGGTCTGCAGCACTGGAAAGCAAAGTGGCTTGTAAACAAGGATAGTTTTGTAGTACTTTTGTACTTTCTAGTAGAGTAGATCAGTAAGACCACCTCAAGTCTGTTTAGGAGAGGTCAGAGCTGCAGGAAATTCCAACATTTATAGTGAGAATTGTCATCTCTGAAATATACAGTCATATCCACAAGTACAACAAATCTATGACTGCCTAAGTAGAGCTGCAAAGTCAGTGAGGACAGAAGTGATATTTCTGTTATCTTATAGTAACAGAAATTCCACATGTCCTACACTAATTAGATGACAGTAAATACAGGATGGGAAACAGTGCTGTTTTGAGGCAAGTCAAACGCCGTGACATAAAGGCTCCTACTTAAAATACGTAGCCAAATATAATCAAGAAATCTTATTAACTTGTTCTTTCACCTGCGATGTCACTAGTTCACTTCAGTACAAATGCCTAAACTGTGATGGTTAATCAGTTTGCTATTAGAGATACATGACAGGGGTTTGGGTGAGGAGGTCAGGGCTCCTCTCCAGCTGCCTTGGCAGCTGTGTGAGATCACCGGTGTTTTCTCCAGGTTCTGAGTGGTAGAAAGCGTTGGGGTAACCGACCATATGTGCCAAACACAGAGGACACTGGCACAGAGTTTCAAGATAATGTCATAAAACTGTGTTTTATGGTTTGTTTCAACGTTTCATGCTATAGCACAAGAACACCCTTTAGGAAATGATTTGTTAAAAAGAAACAAACGAACAAGCAAGCAAAGGAGTGAAGACAAGACCACCAAACAGGTCACTCACCAGAGCAGGAACTCCGGTTCCTGACTTGTAAAACACCATCGTACCCAGGAGTGTGTCAAATCCACAGACACTAATACTATACTTAAACATTTTCTTCAGCTGATTGGTGATCCTGTGATAACTGATCACCCACAGATCTCTATCCCAGCTTGTGCTTGGGACCTGTTCTGAGCACTAGTGAGGCAGAAATGAGTCACCATTTAATTAAATCTGCACACACAGAGCAAAATTCTAATTATTCACCTTGAAGGAGAAGATACTCTCTTACCTGCTCTCCTTACAAGCCTAACTTGTTTAATTATTTAAGGAACTGCCTTACCTCCCTGCTATCTTTTTCCATTTTTCATCATTCATGCCTCCCCCAGAGCCTCCAGGCAAAGGTGCAACATTAGGAGCAACCGTATCTGTGCTAGGGGTATCTTCTGACACTAACAGTATGAGCCAGCACCTTCTCAGGAGTTCCCCAAGAAATGCGGCAAGGTAGCATGCAGGACGTAGGACGCATAGCATGGCTATTCCATACTTAACGCTGTACTGCTCACACTGGCCTCAAGCTCAGCAGGACAGACTTGTGCAAGGCACTAAACAGACTGTGCCCAAGTCGTGTCTGGTGTGGGTCACACAGAGATCAACTAACCACCAATTTTTATTTAATCCCTAAAAATTATTTTTTGCAGGCTTTTTTTATATGACTGTCATTAATAGTATCAGATAAAACAATCAGTAATTTCCAAAAAATATTTGACTCACTTTAGCTAAAGACAGTTCCATGCACATCTTTACAATTCACTGCTGTGATAACAAAACTCATTTTTTACTCAAAGACATTCAGTATAACACTGTGCAACTCATTCTGTTGCAATAAAGCAGTCATTTAGGGAAAGATAAAAATCAATCTGTTTTAAAAAATTGGGAAGGAAACTGGCAAGAAGATTTTTTTTTCAATGTCTTGAAGACATCCATGGATTATCCTAAAAGCCTCTCATTAACAGAAGAGAAAATCTCTTTGGTCAGCATTTGTCTTTCAGGTGTTGCACACTTTCCATGAGAGGATTCCTGTGGCTTTTGTTGTTCACTTCTTCACTCACTCACTAATAAATTACCATATGACAGCCTGAGCTTCACTGCCTACTCCCTTTATTTGTATAACCTCTCTACTTTGGAGACAGAAGTGATGTATTCTCTTTCAGGATAGTCAATACAAAATATCTTCAATTCTTCTCTCTGTGCAAGAGATACCTATTATAATCTACTTCTAATTTCAAAGCAAATACTGCAAATTCTGAATGGTGTTTTAGACAAGTAAACATGAGTAGTTATACTGAAGTGTTTACGCTAGGTCATGCTTTATGGTTTTTCTCATGGATAAACTGGTAACACAGAATACACTGCTAAAGTGATAATAGGACTAATTGTTACTCAAGCAAAGAAAAAATACATACATCATTGTGCTGCAAACTGCTGGATCAGTACAGCATCACTTGCCAAACTGGCTACAGATTAACCCATAACTGTCCTTCGTCACATAGCTTAGTTTGAAAGAAAATGCAAGGGCTGCACTCTTTGGCAATTAACAAGCTGATCTGTAATAGCCCAGCAAGACCCACCTTCTTCGACACAGCTACCACTTTCCATAGCTTGCATAAGCAATGCATGTGCCAGATAAACTCCTAAGCCAGGGTCAGCACAAAGTGAGTACTCGGCATTTGCACATTACAAGGACTCTTCAAGAGAATCTTTAAAGCCCACCTGGATATCTTGTATAAACACTTAATGATTTTATACTTTATTGCAACAGGTGGAATGATTAAATATCAGTTTAACCTCAGAAAGCATCTTATTTCTGCAGGACTTACCTCCCCCACCCAACTGCTCCACTACAAGACAGACATTGAGGTGCTGGATCATGTCCGAAGAAGGGCAACAAGGCTGGTGAAGGGTCTGGAACACAAGTCTTATGAGGAGCGGCTGAGGGAGCTGGGGTTGTTTAGTTTGGAGACAAGGAGGCTGAGCTTATCACCCTCTACCACTACCTGAAAGGAGATTGTAGCTAGGTGGGAGAAGAGACTGACCCCCAAGTAAGAAGCAACAGGACAAGAGGAAATGGCCTCAAGTTGTGCCAGGGGAGGTTTAGATTGGATATTAGAAAAAATTTCTTCAGTGAAAAGGTTGTCAAGCATTGGAACAGGCTGCCCAGGGAAGTGGTTGAGTCCCCATCCCTGGAGGTATTTAAAAGATGTGTAGGTGTGGTGCTTAGGGACATGGTTTAATGGTGGACTTGGCAGTGCTAGGTTAACAGCTGGACTCGATCTTATAGATCTTTTCCAACCTAAATGATTTTATGATTCTATAATTTTGAAATAAGAAATAGTTGTCTATAACAGGCAATATATTGCCTAATATCTCCTTTGCAGTAGCTAGCACAGAAGATTTGAGTTCACACCACACAGGAGATGAGGCCTTGGTTACATGAGAGGGACCAAGTCCTATTAAGTTTAAAGCAAATTTTGAAAATAAGTATTATGAAACCAACATGAAATTATTGCACGTAGTAGACAAATTGTTTTTATCTGCAAAGACCAAATTCCTCCTTGATTTTTGATAAACAAAATTGTCATTTTTATAAGAATATTCCTATACTTCTGCTCCGGCTGAAGTAGAAATGGAGTTGAATGACTCTCTCTTCAACCATAAAGAAGAGAATTACAACACAGGACCTCTCATGGATTTTTTTTTTTTAAAGGATAATGAATTATGGTGTTATTTTCTGAAGCTATAGAATTAATGCCTTAAAGAAAAAATCATTTGCCATGTTTCCTCAGAAAGCCATAAACTGTTCATACCATGTTCATCATTAAGTATATTGTAGGCACAGATTTTGGAAAGGATAGACTACCAAATAACTATAAGTCAAAAAGACAAGCTAGTATCAAGTAATTTCCAAGATGAAGTCATCAAGCACCCTCCACCAGCAGTGATGCATCACCAAGAGGTTTGGGAAAGGCACTTGACGACAAATAATGCAATGGGCACCTTATTACTCACCACAATTTTACACTCATTTTTATTACCACGTGGCTCAGACTGGGACAGATGCCTTTCAGACTTACAGAAGCAGCTACCCACGCCATTCTTGCCTACTAAACCTACAGGTTCAAACCTTGGCTCTGAACAGGGATCTCAATCACTTTTTCTCTGCAGTGAAACAGGGAACAAGGAAAAAAAAAGTGTCTACTCTACAAATATCTGTATGAGGAGCTTTGAATAAAGTCATATCATAACAGAAGGCTAAAACCAAAGAACATGCCCATAGAACATAACCTCTTTGTGTGCATGCTTTTACCTTCTACATACTGTAGAATATTACCTACTATATAATTATACTAATATTAGACTGTGCAATTAATGTTACATACTATATAGTTAGTATGTAGAAGCTATAAGCATGTATACAAAGATGTTGTGTTCTTAGAGGCTCATAAAAATAGCAATACAGCTAGGTTTTGGAGGGTGAGGCAACAAAGTGGTGATGAGGGAGGAATAAGGAAATAAGAAGGAGAATGATACAGAGGAGAGCAGGACCTCAGCAAATGGCTCTGGCAGTGACCAAAGGATGGGAAGCCAAGAAAATCTCAGCAGCAGTTAGAGAACCATCAAGCCCAGGATATACCTGAAAGATGCCATGGAAAGACTACAGAGAGTCAAAGGGTAGAGCTCCTGATGTCTTTCTCTTCATTTTCCTCTCCCTGAGGACTGGCTGAGCCCACAACAAACCCCATGTGGCTGTGGGAGACCCCAGAAAGGTTGGTCTGTGTGTTCATGCTTCCCCCTGAAGTAGCTGAACAACATCTCCAGCTCCTAAACAGATGCTAAGGGACATTCATCTCAAATGTTTACTGTAAAAAATGCAAGGTATAGGAGGTATCAACTCTTAATGTAGACTGTGGAGGAGCCTATTCCATGCAAAGGACAATTATAAGGAATCAGAGGGGAAAAAAAGTTCAAAGTTGTTTCCGATTTTCTCTAATTTGCTTTCTAGCAATTAAGAGGAGGTATCTTGTTTTCTGCTATACAGGAGGGCCCATTTCCCCCGCAATGATTTCATCCACACTACAATCACAAAGTGAGCCATTTATACCCTGGAAATAACAAGTCAGGCAGTTTGTGAAAGCAAGAGACTCCATAGGTTTGGTGGAATTTCTATAGCTAAATGAACAAGCTACAGCCAGCAAGGAATGGAAAGTAACCCTTAAATAATTACTTCAAGTAGTGTAATAATTAGTAATTACCAAAGAAAAAATTTGAAAAGAAAAACACAATGCTGAGCAAAATGACACTGTCTGCTTTTCTGACAATTACAAGTTCTTTGAAAATATCAGATATATGCAATGAATGTGTCTGAAAGAGATGAATAGTAGTTTTAGAGTCAAGAAATTTCTCCAAAACTGATGGCCCAGTAAGATAAAATGATTGCTCAAAAAGAATAAAACAAGTAAGTGGAATACTAATGACTGTCTAATACCTACTGCCTTCTAGGTCAGCCTGTAAGTAGTTAACCTGTATTTTTTGTCTTTTAAGCAAAAAAAAAACAAACTGTTTTAATGTGTAAGTAGACAAACAAAGATAAGCAGAATTTTGTTCCCTTCTTTTATATACTGTTTGCCAGTAATGCATGACAAATTAGCCCACTGAGTATAAAAATCACCTGTTTTCAAGAAGAAACCTCTGCCATACGGAGCAGTACGCTGTGGCTCTTTGAGAAGTGAGTAGAGCTGATGTGCAGCAGTAAGGAAAAATGCTGGGAGCCAGGATCAAATCACTGTCACAAGCATTACTGCTACCTTTATTACATACATCAGAACTGTAAGAAAGTAGACTGAACACAGAGATATGAAAAGAGTAAATAAATCTATTGAGGATCTATTTAAAAGGCATATCCCTTTGGGACAGATGCAAGAGCTGCACATCCTGACAGTCCTGACTCAGCTTGCTGCCCAAGACCAGCTCCCTGGTAAAAGCTGTTGTGCAGAAAGTGCTGGGAGATGCCCCAGCAGGGACTCTCTTTTGCTTGGGAACTTCTTCGCTTTTGGTATCTCCTTTTTGCTTGGGAACTGCTCAAACACTGAGGCTCATGCCTTTGATCCCCACCTGAGCTACACTGCAACCATCCCTGTGCTTGAGCAGATGCCCTATTCATGTGGACCCTGGCCTCCCAGCTCAGCCTTGGGCTTGTCTCATCACCAGCAACTTCCCTGGTGATGCGTACTCTTGCTTGAACCTGGTGGCCACCCCCGGGTCTACCCTGCTTGCTTTGCAGCCTGGACTGGGCTCCCAGGTCACCTCCCCTTGCAAGGCAGCCAGCCCTTGCTGCTCTCTGACACAAGGTGCTGCTGAGACACACCAAAGAATATGTTTCCCCTGCTTACTCTGGGGCTTTGGATGCTGTGGCTGCACAGTTACAGCAATGATCACTCCCCACAGCAACCAAAACCAGATCAGCTTCAATATCCTAACTCCTACCCCACACATTGGCTTCAGAAAGAAACCAAAGCAGCAAGCTGCTTGCTCCAACAGAAGAGCATCCTCCTTGTGATTAAAGATACAGTTAGGAGATGACATTTCTCTTTTTCCCTTGCTCAGTCAGGATTGAGCCCTAAATCTGCTAAAAGCAAATAACTAAACACATGCTCCACAGATAAGCCTGTTACACTCTTAGGCAGCAGCTGGGAGAGTTAACCTCGATCTGAAATCACCTTTAGCTCTTTAATAGAGAGGTGACATATAGGCAGCCAGGCCATCACAAACATCATAACTGCAGAAGTGTTGGATATGAAGGGACAGCACTTCTGACTTAAACAGGTTTGCAGTAAGCCCAACTGGAAATGCACAGTGCCTGTGGCATCATTTAAAATTCCTGCCCCAACAGCTATTCCAGGCTTGGTTCTTTTCTATTAGTACTTCTTTCCTCCTGTATTCATTTGCTAGTGCAGATGAAGGTCAGGGGAGAGCAATTCAGCACAAACTGACCAGAAGTTCAGAGCTCATCTTGCTACACAGATGCAATCAAGGCATCAAACCTGAAGGACAGCATCCACTTTCTGCTTGGAATATGTGTCAGACCCCAAAAGTCAAACCAGATGGTGATCTACTCCTTTCTGAACGCATTTTATTCATCATGAAGTCTATTTCAAGCAACACTGTATGTCACCTGTCAGGGTAAATGCAGATGAGTCTTCCTGGATTTGAAATTCAAATTGATTCACATTTCCTAAGCAGGGAGATATAAATGTAGTTGCATGTTTTGGAGCCTTTTCCAGCCAAAATGCCATTGGTTTAATGTGACACACAACCACATCAGGGACTAAAGGTAATCAAGCTGTCAAGCAGCTTCTAAAGTGTAGGTGTCCGTATAATCTGTGCACTCATAATCTAAACTTCACACTGCAGCAGCCTACCAAGGATGAACGGGCAAGCAAATCCTATGTCTCCCTGTTCCTTGTCTGCCTGCCTGCTGCCCACCTCTCCCCTGTTCCTAGCAGCTCTTTGGTCTGTCACGGGGTATGAAAGGTCTCCACTCCTTTTAACTGCTCGGGGAGAGGGGGAGTCACATACCTGGGCTCTTAGTGGGAAAAGAGACACAAAGAGCAGCTGGTTTGGGGAGCAGAGCCCCTCCAGCATAGGAGCTCACATCAGCAGGCAGAGATGCAGCTCATCAAGCACCTTGCCATGGTTTGCCCTTGCTCAGCACCTCACACACACTGAACTTAACATGGGGCTTCCCACTGAGCTCAGCAAGCTCTGGGCAAGCCCATGCTTCCCACCTCCCAGCCCAGGAGACCTTCTCCGTAGAGAATAGATCCAGTGAGTGATAAGAAACAGCCCAAAGTAGCCTCACCAACAGAATGTTATAGTGATACTGTATTAAAAAAAAAAGCACACACACAAAAACTACCAAACAAAAAAAAAACCTACCACACATCACTTTTGAAGACCCACCTAAATGTGTTGAAGCATTGTAGCCCAGCATCACAGACTTCTTTAAGGACTTTCCCCCCCTCCCCAGAAGTTCTAATATCTTGCAAACTATCATTGAAAGCAGACACAGACCTAACAGGCATTTGTTTCTCTTTCCCTGTGAGGATTTTTTTTTTTTTTTATTTACAGACTGCAACTAAGGTTCCCAGATGAAAGAAAACCCTATCTCCACCTGCTCTGCAATGCCCTGAAGGTGTCACTCATTCACTTGATATGTGCAGCTCATAACCAGGGACTCCACCAGCCTAGGCACACATCCCACACCTCAGAGGTCTCCAAGGAAGGCATCACACTCAAGCAGATGCTGTGTTTAGAAGTGACATCCTTGGCAGCTGGTATTGTGAATATTCCTTAGAAATTCATGCCATTTATCTACCTGTTCTTCTGTGACAGACAGACCTAAAAGCAACTCAAATATTGATCCAGCTGGGACAGAGATGTGTCATCTTATCTAACACCCTCACAAGCCTCTGCTAGAGGGGCTGGAGTTTAAAAACCTTTTTCAGGAGGATGCCCAGGAAGATGCTGCATTCCCAGCAGCCTGCAGCAGTCACAGGAGGAAGATGAACGCCACCGAAGCGGGGAGTTTGGCAGGGCATCGGGAAGACTATTTGTGTGCAGGTGGCTGCAGTGCTGTTTGAAACCAGTATCTCTGTACACAGTGCCCTTACAAACAGCTAGCTTGGTCTGAGAAGGTCAGAGACCTCCTGTGTTGGCACAAGGACATCACAGAGGCTATATCACAGGATGTATTGACTAAAATAATTTAAACACTGCAATGGGACTGGTGAGATTATAGAATCACAGAATACCAGGTTGGAAGGGACCTCAAGGATCATCAAGGATCATTACAAAAGAAGGTTTCCAAAATAAGCCAAAAAAATGCTTCTTATATTTTGTTCTCAGTATTTAGTTCACAACTCTTGGATTTGAAAAGTTTCCCAGGAGCCTCAGACTATCTTGTAGGAGTGGCAAATGTGGTGGTCACATATAGCATTTAAGCACTTAAGTGGATCTGGAATTTGGTTTGTCACTTCAGTACCTAGCTTAAACTAAAACCTGAATATCATCCGCACTTCTGCCACTTTCCCAAAATATCCCCCGTGTCCACAACTCCATTCCTTCGCCACCTGTTTCACAGCTTTTCAACACCACTGTCTGAAGGCCAAGTAAACACAGACAAAGGTAAACCTGGTCTGCTCTTGCTTCCCAAGCTCTTTCTACCCAACCCCTGGCAGCTCAGGCTCCCAAATCCATCTTGTTTGACCCAGAGCCCTCATCCATCTCTTCAGGACACTTCTTACATCCTACCTCTGATCCAGACCCTTTCAGCCATCTGCCATCTTTTGCCCTCAGCTGGCACTGCCCACACTTCTGACCAAAGCTGCATCTCATCTGTGTAACAGCCATCATGAGCCAGAGTTCCACCTTGCCTCATCAATTTATTTAAAATTCTGTGCACCTGCCATTCAGATCATGTTCTTCCTTTTCTAAAGCCTCCCTCAGCCTCCTAGGCAAAGTCCTGCAAAAACACAGATGGCAGTGGATCAGGAAATATGGTGTTAGGAAGGAAGAAAACTGCTGGAGGATCACAGAACTATGATATGCCATTCTGTGTACTCCACAACATCTGAAAAGCTGCTATCATTTTCTGTTATGCTGTCCTCAGGACACAGGCTGGTATCTATAATACAGTTTGCATATAAATAGTAGAGAGAAAATTATCTAAAGGGACAAACTTTTGTAAGTCCTGCATTTAGATCTCTAGCAAACGCCAGCCTCCCACTGTCATTCACATCAGCATGGCTTCCCTTCTGCACCCATCATCTCCCTCTTCCCCACCCGCCAAAAAAAAAAAGAAAAAAAAAATCTTTTGAGGACTTGAACTATCTGATCTTCAAAATTACCTGAATTACACTCTAATTATTCTGCATTTAATGACATATTAAAACATTAAACAGCTATAATATTTCTAAGCACATTGTTCCCACCAGTTTCCTCAAATACATTACTTTTGAAAAACTGATTCACAAGTTTTACTCAGCTTTTAAGAGGGACAATAAAGAACTTCCATGCTAAATAAACCTTTAGTTAATCTATTTCTCTACAAGCAAGTAAACTTGATTTATTGCCTGACTTCTTTCAAGAAGAAAAGATAATTGACAGTATTATACAAATGACAAGCTGAGTTACTAATCAGAACTGGCATAAGAACAGATAAAACTGCAGTTAGAAGCCCAGGTTAAGGTTAAAGAAAACTTGTAATTAAATAAATTACAAATTTCACACATGACAGACAGGCATTTAGCTCCATTTGGAGTTTGATAGTTTCAGCTATAAATATAGACAAACTATACTAAATTAATATAATTAAAATACAGAGTTGTCAATGTCTGTGCCATTAACAAGAACAGATTTATAAATGAAGCTTGAGTGAGATCAAGTCTAAAATTCCGGACATTTCCATCTCCATATTTGTTTCCACCCGATCTGATTTACAAGATGGTCTGTGGCCCAATACCCACTTTATAGCTCTGCCATGTGCACACTATGATAGAAACAAAAGAATATGTAGCATGAAAAACAGGTTTGGATCTCCCCCCATAGCAGATATCATTGGAGAAGTAAACATACGTATATTGCTGTTAAGTTACAAAAAGGATGCAAAAAGAATCAAGTTTTCCTATTGTCCTGGTTTCAGCTGGGATAGAGTTAATTTTCTTCTTAGTAGCTAGTAGAGTGCTGTGTTTTGGATTTAGGATGAGAATAATGTTGATAACACATGGATGTTTTAGTTCTTGCTGAATAGAGTTTACACTGGTCAAGGACTTTTCAGCTTCCCGTGCTTTGCCAGGTGCACAAGAAGCTGGGAGGGGGCACAGCCAGGACAGCTGACCCAGACTGGCCAAAGGGCTATTCCATACCATATGACATCATGCTCAGTATATAAACTGGGGGAAGAAGAAGGAAGGGGGGGACATTCGGCATGATGGCGTTTTGTCTTCCCAAGTAACCGTTATGCATCATGGAGCCCTGCTTTCCTGGGGATGGCCGAACACCCGCCTGCCAATGAGAAGTAGTGAATGAATTCCTTGCTTTGCTTGTGCACGCGGCTTTTGCTTTCCCTATTAAACTGTCTTTATCTCAACCCATGAGTTTTCTCACTTAGTCCTCCGATTCTCTCCCCCATCCCACCGGGGGGGAGTGAGCGAGCGGCTGCGTGGTGCTTAGTTGCCGACTGGGGTTAAACCACAACACCTATTTAAAAAGTACCAATTGAAAACACTAAATTTCCTGACACCGTGCTTTAGGGACACTAGAATAGGAAAAACACACTCGAGCACAAAGTTTGGGGAGTCATGCAATCATAGAATTGTTAAGGTTGGAAAAGACCCTTAAGATCATCAGGTCCAACCATTAACCTATCACCGCCAAGTCCACCACTAAACCATGTTCTCAAGCACCACATCTACCCATCTTTTAAATACCTCCAGGGATGGAGACTCAACCACTTCCCTGGGCAGCCTGTTCCAATGCCTGACTACTCTTTCAGTGAAGAAGTTTTTCCTAATATCCAACCTAAACTTGCCCTGGCACAACTTGAAGCCATTTCCTCTCATCCTATCACTTGTTACTTGGGAGAAGAGACCAACCCCCACCTCACTACAGCCTCCTTTCAGGTAGTTGTAGAGAGTGATAAGGTCTCCCCTCAGCCTCCTCTTCTCCAGACTGAACAACCCCAGCTCCCTCAGCCGCTCCTCATAAGACTTGTGCTCTAGACCCTTCACCAACCTAGTTGCCCTTCTCTGGACACGCCCCAGCACCTCAATGTCCTTCTTGAAGTGAGGGGCTCAAAACTGGACACAGTATTCAAGGTGCGGCCTCACCAGTGCTGAATACAGGGGCACTATCACCTCCCTGGTCCTGCTGGCCACACTATTCCTGATACAAGCCAGGATGCCATTGGCCCTCTTGGCCCTGCTGGCTCATGTTCAGCCATCTGTCAGCCAGCACCCCCAGGTCCTTATCAGCCAGTCAGCTCTCCAGCCACTCCTCCCCAAGCCTGTAGTGTTGCATGGGGTTGTTGTGACCCAAGTGCAGGACCCGACACTTAGCCTTGTTGACCCTCATACAGTTGGCCTTGGCCCATCAATCCAGCCTGTCCAGGTCCCTCTGTAGGGCCTTCCTACCAGCTGAAAATCACCAGCTGCATTCATAATCCAAGAGCTCTCTTACCTGCACAGAGGCATAAGCCCAGTGTAGCCCTGACAGAAGAATGGCCAGCATCTCTGTGCTTGCTCATCCATAGAGAGCAACTCCCAGCAGGGAGCACGCTTGGCTAAGGACAACGTGGCCCAAGAGGCACCGGGGAGCGCTACCAGGTTGATGCAGCAGCAATGCCCCAAACCACAGTGCAGCCCCTTCCCACACCAGCCTGCCCTACTCCAGTACCCCTTCCCCACGCTGGCCTCCTGCCCTGCCTCTCCTTTCCCAGCACATCAAAATTCTTTGCTCAGATGGGGTGGGAAGCAGGCTTGGGTCAGCAGGGCACAGCAGTACAGCCATTCCAGCCTGGTTAATATAGGGGAGCTAATTTGCTCTGCTAAAAGACTGGGTTTATCAGCTCTGACATAGCCTTATGCTCACATGGGTTTGGAAGCAACAGCTCTCTGAACTCTGAACTGTGTGGAGATATGAGAAATTTTTTCAGAGCGCGCCATGGGTTCCCTGCTGCATTCCCCAGCATGCAGTGGGACAGACACAGATGCCACTGATCGGTCCCTGCCCCAATCCTGCATTTCAAATTAACACAGTAGAAAACCCTCACAGCTCAGCTTTTAATCAGCCTTGCAAGTTGGTATCAAGCCCTGGGTAACAGCCTCACATTACCTCCTCTGCAACTACCTAATAGCACATGAAAACACCTCCAGCAAGGACGCACCCAACAGAGATGGTTACCCATTGCTTTCAGCCCTCTGCACCTCACCTAGAGGTCGCAAGACATCCTTCATGGTCCCTATAACTTTTTTTTTTTTTGATGGAGGGAATGTGGCAGTTCTGCACTGCCAAAAGTTGCTAGGAGAGGCTCAAGGGTTTGAGAGCACAAGGAACATGGAGTGGGTATTGGTGGGGAAGCAGGGCAGGAAAAGCTTAACTCACAGGGGATGAAGAAGGGCACCCCTGGTGCAGGCTGAAATAACTAAGTCTAAAAGAGGGAAGATTTTATTCAAGAGATTTTGATGGTAAGTAGTAGATTGATCCTAGTATCTGGCTGTATATCCAATAAAGGTGGTCCTTCAGCCTGGTGTTTCTGCTGAAAGACTGTGGATCAAAACGCTAATGCCAGTATCTCTAGCAGCTTTATTTGGGCCACAGAGTTAAGATAAACAGGACCTTTCAGCCTGCCTGAAGTACTAGAAATGGGATTGTGAAATAAATGTGAAACAAAGCACTATCTGAAGAGCTAATTTTGATGGAAAAATACCACTCAGATCCAGGAGCATAATATTAGCAACCAGTCATATTACATGCAGAGCCTTGACCAAGTAACATGATGTTTTAAACCAAGAATTAAAGAAACTATTCCACCATCCCAGTCTGCCTCCAAGCTGGGGTTCAGGAGGAGCTAGCACACATGTAGCCATATCAACAGCGTAGAAATACAGCTGTGGCATCTGACCAAGAGCCCACAGCTGGAGCATCACTGCCTCCACATTCGCTCTGTGCTTTTCCCCTCGTTAGCCAGTGTGAGGCATCAGATGTATTCACCAACATCATGGTTCAGTGCCTAATTGCTTCAGCACACGCTATGACATGTCATCCTCTCTGCTGAGGCTCAGGAAACTACAGAACTATTTTGGTAGCTATTTAGTACATTACCTGACAGCTACACAGTTAAGCAACTGTTTTGCTTTCTCATGAGCAAAAGAGTTGTCAAGGTGAGATTTGTCCCATTGTTTAACTGACATTGACTTAAATTTGACTCTTTTTTCCTATGTTTGGTGTCTCTTACTCATGTCTTCTTCGCAGGGATTGCAAACCCCACATAGGCATTATCAGGGGTGAGCATGAAGTCACACTGATCATCAAAAAAGGTGTTCCAAGAATTCAGCGCAGTGCAAGGCAGCTCAGGGTTTCCCAGTTTGTGAAAGCCTGCCATCACATCTCATACAAGAACAACCTCTCACAGTGTTATACTCCAAGAAACTAGAGTGCCAGCTGCTGCATCAACAACAAGGCTCGTTAAGAGGCAAGTCTGACAGTTATTTTTAATATAATTGCATCCTGGAAGAGAGTGTACCTTTGGAGTCTCATCACTGGATGTTGACACAGCCTTAAACAGGAACAGTCTGGGATCTACTGGGATTTGTCTGATCATGTCGATAGAGGGAATAAGCAAAGAAATGACTGCTTAAAATGGTAGAAATTAGTACCTACTAATTATGGTAGATAAACATTTGCTGATTCCTTACCTATCATCACCTGCTAATATTGGATGCTTTTAGCCATAGGATGACTATACCTTTTCCTTTTGAACTGAATTCTTCTCTTTGCAAACCAAGCAATGAAACAGCCTACAGAGCATTTTCTTTTCATCTCTCACATGCACACAACACTTGAAAAGCAATAAATTATATAAAGCAGAATCATTCAAAGGAACAGTCACCTATGGCATTACCTACCAGCCCTCATTGTAGTCCCATCACAATCAGTCCAAAATGAGTTTAACCAACAAAAAAGGAATAGACACAGAAAAACAAACAAATGGGACAAGCTGAGAGGGACAAGCTCCAAAATCAGTAGCTGGGTGAAGTAGGAGTCTCAAGGCACTTGGGCTAAATGAAAACAATCTAGTTCAACCAAAAATTGCTAAGCATTTCCCAGGCAACTTCTTGCAAAAGCAGGACAAAACTGAAACCTGCCAAAGTTACTTGGAAGAAAAAATAATGCCCTTTTCTATAGATAAATGGGATGAATAGTGAGGGGTGGGACAGGGTGAAGGACACTACACACCAGGACTATTCTGGCATCTCTTATTCTTCCATTCACTGGCATACACACAAAAATCCCCAAAACCAGAAAAGAAAGTGTGAATTTCTCCATTATTTCCCACCTCTTTCTGACCTGTAATTAATAATCTACTAAGCTATATTTGTGGATGGCTTGTCAAGATTGTCTTGCAAGACAGATGACTCTAGCAAGTTTAATATCCAATAAATATTCTTGGCAGTATAAAACAGACTACTCCTGACTCTCAGGGGAATCCAAAGGCCACCACTAGAAAATGTACTTCCAGAAAAATAGAGCAAAAGAGCAACACCTATCAGAAATATTAGCACAGGCTTTTTAACATGTATGTGAAGGGTAGTATCACAAGCACCTATCCAAGTAAAGGTCCACTATGCAGTTCACAGGCACTTTAAAGGCTTAATAATAGTCTAAAAAAGAAATCACTCCTTTCATCACTAATCCACATTTTGCATAATTTATTTCTTTCAAGTTTCTAATCTTTTAACTGTTCTTAACTCTTCACCTTCCATGCTTAAACTCTCTGCATCCTTACATGTCTAACATCCCAAAATGTGCTTCCCACTTGGTCTGCAATGCCCATACTGACTTCTGCTTGCTCTCTGGGGCAGGATGTATTCCTCACCTATCTTAAAGTTCTCTTTTACCTATCCTATTAAGCTCTTAAGAAGCTCTCTTTAAATTATGACCTCAAATTACTAACAGTCCCAGGAAACAAATAACATTTTAAAAGAAGGAAACCAGTACACAAGGCATATTTACTTCTCTCCCACAGCAGAGAGACCCTAACCCAATGGATTAAACATCTAAGGAGCCTCTCCTGTATGACTGTCCTGACTCTTGAGTGACAGAATACCCATTTCTCCCTAAATTACCCATGTTATGTGATTTCAATCCATTAGCACTGTCTGTCTAAAATCTGAGTCAGAGATCAAACCAAAAACATACTATATCCAGTGGTCTAGATGTCTTGAAAGCATTAGAGGTGCAGTCTAAGTAAACAGTATGCAGATTGATCAAATACATATAGAGCACGCACCAAAATAAAGCACATATTAACTTGGGTAAATAGTACTTTTGTCAAAATAACTCCTACAAATTTACACAAGTCTAAATGGTGTTTATCCAAGAGTCCAAAATAGCTCCCAAGTTACCACAGTAGTCTACCCTTTCCCAGATTAATTTAAAGTGTGCATAACTGTTGATTCATGTTGGTGGTGCATTACCATTTCCAAACAAAGCCTTTCATTACTATGGAGGTAGTGCTGGATTCTTGAAGAATATTTACCCTGCATGTCAAGCATGGATGTGACACTGAATCGGAGTGCCCCATGTGCATATCATTATTCCCCACATCCCAAAACCCTCAGCATAACCACGCTGCTGAGAGTTTCATGACAGCATCAGCTAGGGCTAGTTTATTTTATCTCATACACTCATCATTGGATCTTTGCTGCTTCTGCTGCACATTTTCTGTGCTCCCTGCTTTTGCAGCATGCATTGTGCCTTCAACAGCAAAGCTTGGCACTTATTTCCTGCTTCACAAATTGGCAATGCCCCTGTAAAATTTTAGAATGCCACTAAAGCTCAGCAGATATTTACTGGGGAGCTGAAAATAAGCAGTAACCTGTCTGGCAGTGACTATGCAAAAGGACAGCAAGACACAATACTTCACCAGTTGCTGAAAATGGCTGACAAACCAAAAAAGGAAGCTAGCAATAATCTGCAAGAGCCATTCATTTCAGAATCAACAAAAACCTCTCACATCAAGTGTGCATGGCAATATAATCCCAAAATTCCTTCTTTTCCTTTCATTGCCTTTGAGTTTTCTTGTTATTCCTTCCCTCCAGAACCAGCTGCATAAGCACTAGCCTTTTGAACTCAGCCTGCAGTCTGCCAACACAGCAATTAGTTTAAGCCCCAAGAGAGGTAGGTGAAAACCAGTAATTATTTGTAGGAGGGATTACATTGTACTAGTGATAACCAAAACGGCTTTGTTTCTTCCTTGCCTGTACTTTGTTCTTTGGAATATGGATGACCCAAATAATTACCTATTTCAGACTCCGCAAAGACAAGCCCATTGATCTGGTTCAAATCATGCATGCAAAATAACCTAGAATTGTTAACCACAGCTTGTAATTGCAAACAATAAATCAAAGAGTAGGAAGCAGTACAAAAGATACCCACTGTAATTACAAGCCAAATTAATACTTCTGCACTGAATACACCCTCCTTTTTCCACCTGACTTCAAATACTATTTCCTCTCCTACCCTTATCCCTAGATTCAGAGATTCACTTCGCTTGAAATGCTATTTCCTTCAGCCAGCTTTGTGCTGAATCTCTTTTTTCTGTCTAGTCCCAGGACTTACCTTGCTGGTATGGTGCCAGCCAGGGAGTTTGGTGGCTGCAGTCAGCAGCTGACCCACAGGAGGTGGGTGAGGTTGTACCTGGGAGTTGGCCAGCAAGACCTGCACGTCCCCCATGCAGGAAGAAGGAGTCTGTGTCTATCTAGTTCCTTTTAAGAGAATTCTTTTCTTAAATGCAATCAGAAAATCAATCACAAATAATTGACCTAATGAAAACATTTCCCTACACATATGCACATACACGCAGAGCATAATGAAACAGTGTCAGAGCCTGAGTGCACTAGCAGGCCCTCAATGATCCTGACCAGCCTCACCTGGGACCCCCAACCAAACCTTTGCCCACAGTGCAGAAACTCTGGATAAGCTCAGGCTGCACCCCTACTCCTCACCTGAGCTCTGTTGTTGCCTGTCTTCAGCCCCATCTCCTGGATAGACCTTGGACCTACATTGTAGTCATGCATGTGGTATATCCACCTCCCCCTCCCCACCTTGCTGCTCCTGTCCCTGTGCCTACCTCCTGCTGCTGATGCCCCAGAGGTACCTCAATGTGGTTCATCCCCTTGCCTTGTCCGGGGCTGCCAGACCCTGCTACCAGCTCCCTTCCCTGCCCACCCTTCTCAGATCCTGTGGGGCTGCACCCTGGCCAGTGCAGGTGCTGGAATCTCCCTTGGCTCCCAGCGCATCCCCTGCATTGTGGAGCAGCTCCCTCACAGGCAGAGCCACAGAGGAGCACCTCAAAGTCAGTGATGAACTCTCCAGAAAGTTGTATTCCCCTTGCAGGAGAAAACATCCCCAGACTTCACAGGTCCTACAGACATTATAACCACCTGCTCTAGGAATCTTAGTTCAATCCTTTTAGATAGTCAAGACAATTCACCTGCACTTAAATCTAAGCTTAATTTCAGAAAGTAAATTCATCTGTCCCTAACAAAAGATAGGAAGCACCTTTTGTCTCTAACAGGATGTGAATAGATGTTTGACCAGCATGAGGATGACATCCTCTGCATTTCACAGCAGAGTGGCAATACACATGTAGTGCAAACACAGCAATATCAGTAGTGTGATAAAAATGGGCTTTCCCTTAGTTTAAATAAAAAATTAAATTTAGTTCAGTTAACCAATCAACTGCACTTAACCATGATTTTTTGCACATCATTAGGAAAAGTCAGAAGGAGGCTAAATGAGGCACAGCTGCTAGCAAGAGATCTCCTCACAAGCACAAAGGAAAAAACATGGTCACCCATTGAAAATTTAAGTGGTGAAATATTAAGACATCAATGACCAAAACAAGTGTCTCTGTTTTCCATGAGGTATAAGTATCTACAAAGCTTATGATGAGAACTGGTCTTTTGGAAGGCCGATATTTGCATAAGGTCTAATTCAGGCATATTTTTGTTACTACCTACTACAATTTGGACACGAAAACTAATTATGGTAGGCAGGGGTAAAAGGCAAAAGTGGGTGGACCTTGCATTGTAGGTGACACACTGCACTTGCTTCCCTGTCAGGAGCTACAGGTGCAGCACTGCACTGAGCAGAAGCCCTCACCACCCACATTCCAGCCTTCCAGTTCCATCCCTACTTCTCAGACCAGTAACAACCCTTAGCCCTCAGTTTCAAAACAGTCCCTTTTCAAAGATAATACTAGGTATTAAGGGGGTTTTCCATCTAGAAGAGCTAAATACAACAAAAACCAACAGGCCAAAATTAACTCAGATTATTCAGATTACAAATAAAGCATTTGGAAAAAACTAATCCCAAGGAATGGTCCAAATTAAGACCAGCACCAGAAAGCAGTCTGCTTTCTGAACAACAACTTTTAGCTAAATTTAGTTACTGAGCTCCAGATGAAACGGGATGGAATTGATGGAAGTGAGGAGTAAACGAGCTGAATCAACAGTTCTGTTTAAACAAAACCTATTCCACCATTGCAAAAATAAAATGTAGCAGCTGTAACATTGAAAACTAAAGTTATTTCCTAGAGCATCACAGATAATTGTAACAAGTGAGCACCGCAGAAGTTATGTAAAGAACACTAGATGATTAAATTAGTGCAGACAAAAAACTTACTTCTACATCACATTAATATAGCCCCAGAAACATGAAATACAAGAGAATGAAAGTTCAGAGACTACAGTTTGTGAATCAGATATTAGACTTCATTGCTAATCAAAACCAACTTCTGGGCCCATCCACCCTTTTGGGGGTCTTCTGGGGAAGAGAAAGAAAAGCTTGAGGGAAAGAAGGGCTATACCAAATCATTCAGAGCAGGTTTTAATCACCATTTGCCACTCCATCACCCACTGAAATGAAAGATGTACCGTGATTATCTTCTCATCACAATCACTAAGGATGTCCCAGCACAGCTGGACTGGAGACTGACCCAGAACCCATCCCACTTCCATTAGTTGCCACCAGACCTGCAGCACAACTTGCCATAGGAGATACGTACTCATGCAGTCAACCCCAGCCCTCCAGGGGAGCAATTATTCCTTGCTTCATTCCTTGTTTCTTCCCCTATTTCCCTCTTTTAAACTTCACAGAAGACCGGCTTAGCTGACCAAGGCTGCCTCTCTCACCCTGGCTGGGAAAGCCAATGATCACAGGGGCAGCCCGGAGCAGTGCCTCTGGCAGACCAGCACCGCTGCTGCCATGTCTTGGGAAGGCTGGTGGCAGCACCAGCAGCATCGGCCCTGCGCCAGCAGGCAAGCTGTGACAAAGAGCCCGCACCCCAGACAGGAGCTCCACTTTCTGCCTTCAACTTATCCTTTCGCTCCTTCTTCTTTCACCAGTTTCTCTTGTTTTGCTCTCAGAAAAGCAAGATGAGATTTTAGCAACAGGCACTTCAGCTCACTTTCTTCTCAGTGCCTCCACAGACAAAGGTTAGATATAGCCATCTCTAACACCAGGACTTCAAAAAGCTGTCAAAATAGATTTCCCCTCCTCCCCCACCCCCAAAATAAAAATTCTCTTCTGCTTTCAAGCACTTCAATTTTTTTTTCCCCTTTTTCTATAACTCATAAAAGGTTAAAAAGGATTTTCATGTGAACAAAAGCCATGGGGCCAGGCAAGAAAACATGTCCTCCCTTTGAATCCCAAGCTGTGCTTTACTGTTTAGTGCCATACAGTGACCTGTCTGCACCCAGCCACAGAGACAAATGCTGCAGACTTCAAACCCTTCACAGGCACCATGAGTTACACCCACCCACTTTTTTTAAACACCTCGTACACATAATTGCTCCCTACCTGGACACTCATTTCCTAGTGGCACTCACCCCCTACATTAGTCTTAGGTTAAAAAGAAAAAAGGTTTTAAAGGCATTGAAAGACTTTTGAAGGTATGTGACAGAGCTAAGCAAAGTGACTAGTACAGGAATACTTGTCCATGTTCAGACACATACCTTTTATTCTTTTATGTCATAATTCTTAATATTTCTTTTCATTAAATTACTGCAGTAAGTGTGAATACAAATGACAAATGCATTTTAATGCTCAGGTATTTACCAAAAGCACATTTTGATGCTGGTTCACAACTCACACGGTGAGTGCCAGTAGTCATTCAGCGAGGAAAACACTTGTGCTCTCCAAATAGAGAAGCCTTAGCCAGACAGTTTAAATTTGAAACTCTGAGCCCGAATAGTTGACTCTTCTCACACAACAGAGAAAGTGATACCTGATCTGAAGAAGTCAAGAACACTTTCAAACCAACTCAAGAAACAAACATCAAATGAGTTTCAGAACTTGGGAGCAGAAAGAAAATGCGATCATTTTGAAATACACCAAAAAATGAAAACAGCACATCTGAGATTTTTAAGTTATCAACTTTAGCATCTGATTTCAAACACATTTGAGGAGCCTGAATTTCAGCAGGTTATTGCTGATAAGATTCTGGAAAACCAGTTTCCTCCAGAGCATGCTCCTAGCTTAGCACTCTCAAACAATGCTCGAGAGTCGCTCAAAGTCCTTGGCTTGAGTAGCCAAGCCTCGTGCATTTCTCCCAAGGCTACACACATCAGCTTGCCATCGCATACTGAGGTCGAAACACTCATTTTCGCATTCCTAGCTCACTTCTGTTTCTAAAAATTAGACCATGATTGATGGACTCAAACACACATGGCAAGTCCTTTCAAAATCAGAGGTGAAAGTGAACCAACAGCCATATGCTAGTACTAAAGTGAAAGCTGTCATATTTTGGGCTTCTACAGCCAATAGTACCAGTAAAGGGAGTCTGACAACATTGCGTTACTAATTTGCTGTCACTGACAAGGAGTCATCACTGCTCCAAAACGTGCATTGCACTGTCACTTATGACAGACTTGCAGCTGGAGGTTGCTGTGTTTAGACTGCAAGTCCACCTATCATTTCAATGTTTTTTTTCCCTTCTGTAGATGAACATAAGTTTTCTAGACTGTTTTCCTCTACAAACAGATATTAGAATAACCGATTATTTTACTACCTGCAACAGACATTGCATCAGCCAAAGCCAGACCTGTGTTGTCTGGGCAACAGGTCTCAGTGGAGGAGCAAAGCCCACTGGAACCACGCTTTGTAACTAGCCCGAGCTATTTTAAATTTTCAATTCGAAGATGTGAAAAACCTTTTAAGAGAAATCAGCTTACATCCAGTTGTCTAGAAAGCCAGTGTGATCTAAGGGGTGGAAGAGATCAGCAAGACAAAGCAGGTGGCAACTCTAGAGGGATAACACTCCCAGGGCTCCAAGAGAAACTGGAAGGATCACCTTCAGAGGATCAGAGAATGCTTTAATCTCTGTCCTCATCTGCCAACAGGGGCAACAGCCAGGACCATCTTCATAGGGAGGGGAGGACAGGAGGAACTCTGCCTAAGCCCAGGACACCAAGCAGGGTTCTTAAAAGAGGTGGCAAGCTGCCTTAACCATCCAACCCACCCACCCCCACTCCAGGACCAGGGGCTGGCAGGGAGCTGCCTCTGCAGCCTCTCAAGCCCTTCTGCTGCCTGCCAAGCACCTCACTGCTGGGCTGAAAGCACCACCTAGTGACTGCAGCATCTCAGATGGTTCCTCAGGTCTGTTTGAAAAGGTGAGGCCCCTGAGGACAGAGCAGCAGAAACTTCCAATTCCAGGGAAAAAAGGAAATAAGCAATCCTCAGCTCTCTGTTCCCCTGTGACCCACATAGTTACTTTCTCCACTGCAAGACTGACCAGGATTTACACCGGCAGTGTTATTCTGCTATGCCAAAAATCAAAGCCGTGAAATTCAGATCCCAGGGAGTATGCAATCAGACTGCATGTGTTTAATTAGTGGCAGACTCAAAAGTTGCCCCCAAGCTACAAAGCAGTAATTTCAGTATCATCGTATACTATAATTTTAATAATCTAATTAAGTCTGTTTGGAGCCTGGTAGAAATAAGTGAAAGTGATTAGAGAATATCAAATTCTTATTATCTCTTGCTAGGTAAGCTTACATACTTTTATGCTTTATTTTCAGAGAATAGTTATAAATACCATACCTTCCTTGGAAGGATTGCACCTATTATATATTTATCAACCTGTTGGGGCTATGGGGAGGGGGGGCTCTACCCAAGCCAAAAAGCAGAAATAGATAATTTTAGTAATAACTTTCAGAGAGCTTCTGATTTATTGACAACAGCTAATATTCATGCCATGAACTATTCTTCAACCTGAACGTGGAATAAAAAAAAAAAGGTTTAAATAGGTGGGATGTTACATACCCAAGCAGCAAGCACAATCTGGCTTAGCCATTTCATCTTTGTTACTGTGAAATGTATATCCTTGTCTAACTTGATACCTGATGGCATTTAGATGTTGAGATACATTGAACCATTCTAGAGCTCTACTCCTTTAAAAACTATGGTTTTCTTGAACTGTCATTGTTTTCCTGCAAAGTAATGTCCAAATGGCATCTCTGACATTTAAAAGTGACAGCAAAGAGGCTGAGTAAGTACATTCACTGAGGGGGGGGAAGGAAATCAATAACAGAAAAAGAAGGCATTTGCTTACAGTAGGGTAATGAATTCTCAGAGCTGGGTTAAACAGACATACTGTCACGATAAGAATCAAAGAGTTCTCACTTTGCTTTTTGGCTTCCAAACAGTAATAGAGGGGCAGGGTCCAGTAAGGTCATTTTGTGGAAGAAAAGGAGGGAAGGGTGGGAAGAGAACTACAAAAATCCATCTGGGAAGCATATCTACCCCTTATTATGAATATTACTATCAGGTTTTCCAGTTGAGACTAGAATGCATTTGCCATAAAAGTCAGCTATCTATTTACAAATGAAAATAAGTGTATGAAGTAAAGCAGTGCCTATACCAAGAAACTTCCCAGATGCTGAAAACCTACAGAACCCATCAGGCCAAACCCAAAATTCTGATACCTCATTTCAATAGGACATAAATTAATGACAACAGAGAAATATTCTAAACACAAGAATGACATGTTCCTGCATAGCAAAAATAACTGAAGATCTTGAAGAGCAGCAGTCTCTGGTCCATTATTCAGATACAGTGGACAAGGTTGTGCAAGGCAGTTTTGCGCTCTGTGATATAAGTGATTTCTGGACTAAAAAAGGATATAATTCTGTGTAAGGTGGACTGCCACAGCAATCCATGTGCATTAAAGTGAAATGGATATAATGGATTTCATAGTGGGAACAGAGTACAGCACCACAGAATCGCAGGTATAAGGCTGCTATGAAAAGTCACAGGTAAATAGAGCACTTCAGCAGTCTTCATTGCAAAAGGAATGGATACACGTAATTCTATGTCATTTTAGGAGAAGTGCCCACCTCCTCTCTGCTGACAAGAAGCTGTCCTTTGACTTGACATGGTAATGAGGAATGGAGGCACTGGCAACCAGCGTTCACCTTATACATTTAGGCAAGGACCTAGTCTGCTCTTGCCCTAATACAAATGGAGAGCACATCCACCAAAAACAGCCAGCAGCAAGAAAACTGGAGGGAAGGCGGTTTTGTTTCCTGTACATTTCACAAGCATCGAGTGCCAGGCCCCCTGGAAATAGAGGCAGGTGTTTTACCCCACTAGAGATTCAGGGGACAGGTTGAAAAATTGCATTTGTTCTGGTTTGCTCTTTCATAACAAAATCATCATGCCTCCTGGAGCTCCACATATTGCTGTATCAGCAGGTAGAGGTTTACCAAGAGATTGCAAGACCTGACTCCAGAGGCACCTTGGATTCATACAAACACTGTACACAGCATCTGCTAACAGCACATTTCATTGCAATGGGTCTTAGACGGACACCACTTTCATTTTAGTGGCGCTAAGGCATAGAGGCTGCACTATCAACCTAATTTTTCACAACTACTGAACCAGGAAAAAAAAAATTACACCAGTTCCCACTAAGACAGACTGTGAGCACTCAAGAGGGAAAAATGAGCTCTTCCTTGGATGCCTAGAACAAGCTGGCATGATTGTGGGATCTCTCTACCATCTACTCACAGACAGAGATCCAGCTTAATGATCGTATGAACATTTTACCCAGCGGCCAACACCTGAGGATACGAGTCAGTCTTGCATCATGAGAAAGGCTCCATCACTCCTGATCCCCCCAAAGCTGTCCAGCATTGCAGGCACTTCAAGGAGTTAACATGCACCTCCATTTGGAATTTTTTTTTTTCTTTGCCAGCAAGAGCACCCAAAGCTGTCAGATCCCCTTAAGTTTCCTCCAAAGAGGACCATAAAGAACAAACCTCCCAAGATCTTGATTCAAGCAAAGTAGATAAGAAAGTTCCTGAGTACAGAAGTAGGAAGTAATTAAAAGGGGGGGCAGGGACACCAAAACAGTAAAAAAGTCTTAAGATATACCTGGTATCAGTGTCCTTTCCCAGGAGTAGATCAGGAAGTTATGAAATTACGAAGCACAAAAGCCCGTCTCCAGAATGTCTCTCCTTCCCTATCCTTCAGTCAAAAAAATTCCCTTCTAATTTAGCAGTCTGGTATTTGCAACATTACAAAGGGAGCACTGGCAAGCATATTTAGCAATGACATTTCACAGGTGAAGAGATTTGCTGAAATGCTGACTGCTCACTCAGGTTTATCTTTTCCTCCCCAGTACAAATAGCAGCCACACATTGGTACACTGACTGCATCTACTTGAGCATGCCTTTAAGTAATTCAGCTTGAACTCTCAATCAAGCACTATGAATTTGTTTCCAAGCCTTACATTTTATATTGCATAAGTCCAATTGGATGGCAGGTACTGGCTGCTCTAGTGTTGATGATGCACCCTTCTTACCTCTCATACCTCCACAATGAACCGCTGACAATGACTTATCTTGCAAAAGAAGGTGAAATACATAAATATATACATGTAATTGTAGGACTAAATAGTCCCTAAAGGAAAAAAAAAAATCAGATATTCCAAAATTGTTCTACTGATTTACTTTCTGAAACACAGATTCAGTCACACTCCTTCACTGGCTATGCTCGCCTTGGGCTCCTGGCCAGCAGTGGAAAGCAGTGTTTGCCCATGGGGAACAGAGCAGCACCAGCACTCTGCCTCAGCGATCTCCACAGAAACATAGCATGGATCAGGGAAGCTCCTGCTCAGGTCTTCCATCCTGGCTACATTTTACACCCATGGGTTGCTCTATGGAGCACAGCTCTACACTCTCAAGGGCCAGCCTTGTGTTCACAGGGAAGCAGAGTGGAAGCAGTGGGATAAAACTTGCAGAGGGCGAGGGATTGCCCTGTGTGGCCACGAGGCATTTTAAGGCTCTTCAAGTTTAAGATGAGACTAGGCCATCATGCAGACATAGCCATTGTCACATTTTGTAAATAGCAGATCATAAAAGGATGCCTATGCAGTTTCTTTTACAGGCTTTTCCCCAGAAAAACAGGCTTATGCAGGCTGTTGCAAACAGAAGCAATTCCCTACATGGTCAGTCATTGTAGATCTGTGTCACATTACTCATTTCATAGAATCATAGAATTGTTAAGGTTGGAAAAGACCCTTAAGATCATCAGGTCCAACCGTTAACCTACCACCGCCAAGTCCGCCACTAAACCATGTCCTCAAGCATTTCAACCCCTGTTTTGAAAGGTTGGTCGTAAGTAATGCATAGCAAGAGTCAAACAATGCCTGTGCTAGTCCAAGGACTGGAATCCAAATCTGCAATAGCTACAAGGCCATGCTTTCTCAAAGTAATGCCCACTCTTGGATATATTAGAAGTTATTAGTCTGTGCCATTAAATCCACGCTATTGGAGTTGTAATTTTATTTTTGTTCCAAGAGACAATTCTACACCAATAACAGACAGCATAAGTAAGAAACCATAATAAAAGGGTGAAACAGTTATTTGCAAAGCATTATAAGTTACAGGGAAGGAGCACTGCTGTATTATTAGCTTTAAATAGAAAGGCTTTTACATCTTTCTTTTTTTCAGCTTGGTTACTTGTAAAATGCATGTATCATTCACTCAAATGCCCAACTTTATGCTGAAAGTGAGAAGTGACCAATGTAGATGTTTCCTTTGTTTCAGACAATTAGTAGAGGGTTGAAAAGGAAGCAGTAGTTAGATTTCATAGTTTATTCATTCTAAACGGAAGTGTATAAACATACAAGGCAATAAATGTGAGCTAGCATAGGTTAAATTTGCATTATTTGAGTTATGGAAGAACTATACTGAATTACATCTGTTGATTCCACTCTATTTATGCTCACCAGAGTCTTACAAAAGGAACAAACTATAATATAGAAATAAAACTGGCAGGAAAATGCCACAGAATAATGATAACATGGTATTATATTTTATTTCCCCCAAACATTTCCCTATGATTATTTTCTAAAGACATTTATGGTTAAAGAAAGTGCCTAGTTTTAAACTAAGTGATGCTAAATCTGCAGCATGGGCTATAAATTGGGCAGGCACAAAGAAGTCATCCATCTGGAATAAGCAAGCGATAAATTCTAGAAAGTGCTTGGGATTTCAAATCACTGCAAATAGATGAGGTGCAGTAACTCACTCAGAGGCCAAAAATCCCTCTTCCTATAATGACCAAAGAGTCTGGCTTGAAGTTTAGGATGATAGACCACTTTCAAATTGCAGAGGAACCTTAGCAGGCAGTCACATGTGGTTTGAGCAGAATCTGTGTAGCAACAACGAAGAACTTTAACCCTTTTATTCACTTCATATGTTGGCTCAGTACCTGAGCATCAGAGTCAGCAAGATCAAGCGAGGGTATCACGCTCCCAACTGGGAGAAGTTTCCCTACTGTCGTCTCCTCCTCCTCATTCCTGTCCCATTCCTCTGCATCGCCGTCCTTTTAATTACCTCCAAATCCTTCTTCACATAGCTTTCACTTAAGTCTCTGCACTCCAGCTGCTAAAATGTCAACATAAAATTATAAGTAACTGGATAACTGTCAGCAGGAGATAACAGAGGAGACACAGAAGTCGCACTTCTCAGCATCGATATAAATTATTCTCCGCTCCTGACACGAATGAAGACACTAAGGTCATGATAGGACAGACCATGGTGTAGCTAACTCCCGGCTGCTTTAGACAAACACATATGGTAACATGTACCCTACCCTACCTAGCTCAGAAGTCACTGCTTCCAAAAGGAAGCAGTAGAATTGATGTAAGTCAGGATCTATTGATGAGTTCTCTAGCAGGAAAAAGCATCTTTAAAAGGAAGATGGAGAAGCCACTGCCAAGTTCTTAAGAGGAATGAGCTCTGACTGAAAAGGAGAACTAACATCCTTAGTGATTAAAAAAGCGTGTTAAGATCCTGTTCAGTTTTCTGTTCCGCAGATAAATTGGGTGTGAAAAGATGTTGGAAAAACCTACAAGATTGTGTTTGAATGATGAAACCATGAAGAACCTTTACCCTGACTTTGGTTTTTAAGAACAGGTCCTTTGGTTTTTAAGAACAAAAAAGATGAAGGTACAATGCCACCAATTTGTTTCACTGTTGGATATCCACAGCCAACATACCTATCAGTCACCGTTCAGGATTTCTTACCTCAAGCAAGCACAGGTTGAAGGCTGCACTAGAAAGGTGCTGCAGCATCCACGCCACAGTGAAGAATCCATCTGATTCCAACAGAGGTAAAGCTGTAGAGGTCCGAGGTTCTTCTGCCCTCTCAGGGTATCTACCTCTTCTCATGGGTAACTTCAAGACAACATGCAGAAAAGCAAAAACAAGAACTAGAGTAAGGAAACGCAACATTTCAGAAGCTGCAAGTGTGAAACAAGAATGAATATACCAAGCATACTTTGAGTGAAATAGATATATAGAGAGCACAAGCACAATGAATGTGCCCCCAATTAAATGAGGAAAGTTATCCCATGCAGTGTCACTCTAATGAGAACGCTTTCTATTTTAGATATTTTACTTCCAAGGCTGGATCAGTAAGCATTTGCAAAAATTCATAAGAGCCCCAAAACAAATATTACATTCAGGAGTACATAACTGGTTGTAGAGCCCCTGTCAGAGATTACATTTCCAAATCCCAACCTGCAACCAGACATTCACACATTTGAGTGTTTTTATTTGTGCAGATAGTATAATTTGTTAGTGTCTTGTGTGTACATGTACTTCTGAGAGGAAAAGCTGGTCAGAATAGTTATGCCACAGCAGCATCCAGGTTGACATCATCTTCCTGTACCAGCCTTCTCTATACAGGACTTCTCTGCATCAGCCATGCAGCATTCAATAGCCATGACAGTCAGTGTCCTGACACACACGAGGCTTAAGTATTTACTGGATCAGGAATCTCAGGGGCAGAAACTATAGCATCTTAGGACTTGTTTGTAAATTGCCTTGTATAAGACAACCCCAGATCCAATTATATTACAATGCAACCAGCAGCAACCACGTGAAATTTTAATCCAGGGAAACAAAATGGAGACCAACTTTTTAAATATAACAAATAATCATGAAACAAGTTTTGATGATACAGTAACTCAGTAGCTCAAGTTGCTGGTTGAGTAAAGATATCAACACATTTTGGAAGTTATTTTAACTATAGTATAATTTAATTGTATCGGACATGAGGCTGGTCATAAATGTGTTCATCTGAATTTATTGCAATATACCCTAACAAAGCCAACCACACAACAGCAGCAGGGAAACAAAACTGAAATTCAAAGTAAAGTACAAATGAAACAAAACTGAAATTCAAGGTAAGTACAAGTGAAGGCAGAATATCCACCACTGACTTGAACAAAGCAAGCCAATTAAAATTCTGCTGATTTTCACAGAAGTTGTCTGATGTGATGGAACCCACAGGACTCTTATAAAATGGAAATATTAATAGTAAGCATTTTATAGTATTGTTAAAATGAGCATCACAATTGAAAGCAAGTAAAAATAACACAGAGGTGAATAACACAACCCCAGCTTCCACTTGAGACAGGGAAGGGAATCCATCACATAGGAAAGAGGTTTTCCACTACAAATTTAACTGGATTGTTTTCTGTCAAAGTGTTATTTGATACAAACATAATGTCCATAATGCCACACTTTGCTGTATGTATTCTCTGCAAGATGACCCCTCAGACAGCAGTGACAGCTTAGTTCCACACTACTGTACATGTTTAGAAACAGCATGAATTACAAGATTCAAGATGATCTAAAGTCAAGACCTAATCTGCAAAGCACAACCAAGTCCAGAGGATCAGGCTTTCAGCCATGCACTTGTCTGATCTACTCCAAGCAAGAGCTATACTAAAGCTGACCTGCCAGCATCATATGCTCAATGCTGCAGCTGGCAAGATGTCACACCCTAGACTGGGTAAGATGGACTAGGTTTGGATACAGCCTAGCCAAGTGCATACTGAGCTCTAAGCACATACATTGGCTTATTGACTTCACAGGTACTGCTCACAGGCCAAAAGCCAAGCACTTGCTTTTGCAGGGTAAGGAGTTAGTGCTCAGTACCTTGCCGGACAAGCCGCTACTGAGTACGCTAGTCCACTGGGCCAGTTTACATCATCTTCTAGGTAGAAGAATAAAATTGATGGTACCCTAATGACATATTCTTCCAGATTCTTCAGAGTGTGAAACTTCAGCAATCATATACCCACAGATGCACCATCTCTTATGGAGAATCTTCCAAATCTATCAAAATTTGTATTTCTTCCAACCACATATTTGATCAGTGTGCCACCTGATACAGGAGATAAACCAACTCACATCCAGAATCAAGAGAAGAGTTGTAGTATTGAGATTTCTCTGTGTAACAGATCTTAGCTACTAGATCAAGGCAGCAAAGGTTTTAAAGATCCTCAGCAAAGAGATTCACACACAGAAAAAAGCCAGATATCCTTTTGCTCCATTTTGCCTTTTTAGTTTATCCCTGCAATGCAGAGAAGGAAAATGCTGCATGATGTTAACCAGTTCTTAAAAAAGGGACTTTCCATAGTTCCTGCTATAACAAGGGTGGGTCACACTTTGCACCTCAGTTGGGCAGTGGCCTTGGGAGATAATACTGAAATAGTTTAAATAATGTACGGTATCAGAACACTATAGTGGCATCACAGCAATCTGTTTTATTTCTGGAAAAGAGTTAATCAAATAGATCTGTTCCATGACAAAGAGATGCATAGGGGAGACTTGGTACATATTAACCCCATACTTGAAAAAAATTAACATTGTTATATGTTTTCAAATGACCACCAAAAACCTACAAGAGAAGAAATGTGTTTCTCTTGCTTCATTCGTAACAGCTGAAGAGCTAGAAGAGCATTTCAGAGAAAAACTGCGCATATTCAATATACACATCCTCCCTTTGAAGCCATCATTGCTACTCTCTCCCCCCAGTCCCTAAAATTGAACAACCATTCCAGAACCAGACAGTAGCACAAGCATGCAAGTAACAAAAGACAAATGACTGTAACACTAAACAACTCCACTTTTAAAGCTTGTGAGTCTCCCAGACCTCTTGTTCAAGGCTGTGGAGAGAAGTTCTATAGGTAGCAAGAAATCCAGTAATGTTTCCCAAGGTCCCTCTCTGAGCAATCCCAACTTGGAATTTTAATTCAAGTTTTTAATAGAATGAACTGTGCATAGCAGCATACTTCATAATATGAAACAGAAAGCCCTGGATATAATGCCTTTATCAAAAGGGGTTTTTTTTCTAAATCCAGAAAAAATAAAACCAAGTAAACATAGCACAGCTTTAACCTCCCACTTTAACATGCATAATCTTATTTGGGAATGGCTTAAATGAAGATACAGGAGGAAAGGTGTAATAACAAAAAAATGCAAACACTGCAAGGGAAGAAAAAACCACATGTATTTAAACTCCAGTTTTTCCCTGTTTGTTGTAAAACAGTTCATTTACAATCAGCTATGCTTATCACCTAATCTACAAAAGACACATTATACAAAGGCTTTTTTATGTTAATTTGAAGACTAGGGGTGCTAATTTAAAAACAAAGGGCATTTTCTTCACCACAGAACAGAGTTCCCAGACAGCCATTGCAGATGCCCCTATGGCTAAAGTTCTGCTGCAGAAACATCTACTGCCCCAGCCTGGCATCTGGGTTCTGTGGTGATAGCTTGAAGAACCAGAGAAGGAGGGAGGTATAAGCTTTATGTAGAGACACGGGCACCAGCTGGCCCTGGACTGCAGCCATCATCATCTCTGAGATGGTCCTGATGGCTAGACAGCCCTTGGTGCTGAGATGGGACATTTTGTAGCTAATGAGTTGGGGCAGCGTGGTTCTAGGACATTTGGAGCTAGCTCATGCCATCTGTGTGAGGCTGCTTTGCAGACACCCTACCTAAGTGCAACCAGCAAGCTCCTTCATCAGGCTACTCTTCCAGTCCTGCTTCACGACAGCACCATCCCGGCTGCAGTCCTTATGTATTTTATTTCCTCTGTTGCTTCTTCCCTGTCCTCAAGTGTACAGCTGCTATTTGGAAACATAACTGACTTCTGAAACACCTGGATGATGTCTAAAGATATTTATCTGTGACTTCTCTAGTGATCAGAGCTACTTCTTGAGAATCAAGATGCCAGGTCCTTGTGGAATTTGGCTGTTGTAGCCTGAGAACACCAGGGTTTTTCCAAGTGTGCTTCACTGCTTTGCAGCCTCAGTAGTCATCTACGCCCGAGTACAGCGAGGCAAGCGTTAAAGGCACTGACAGGTAGGAGTGACTAGGGAAGAGCTAGGCAATGGAAAAATCCAGGCTATCACTCTGCAGCTTCTGCTCTCCCGTTTCTAAATCAGAGCAGAGTGCAGCACTGGGATTATTCGCTCCACCTGACAAATTACAGCTTCGGGCTTTCAAACAGGTACTGGAAAAGACTTCCTATATGTGTGTTTTGGTGACTCAAACATGAAACTGTTGTCTACTGTGCTAAAGCACAGGAAAATTCATTTTTCTTTATATGAAAGCTCCTTAATATTACAGTGACATTATCTGACTCCCATTAACCTTTAGAAAAATTATGTCCTCGTTTCTGTATTATTTATATTCCAACAGAAGTAATTCTTCCCCCCTCCTCCCCCACCCTCATGTTTAAACATGCACTGATAGATTTAGTTGGTGGGTTTATTTATTCACTGTGCAACCTATACAACTGAGGCTTTGTCCACAAAACAGTTACAGTACCTCCAATCTCTTCCCCTCTACTGTAACTGTGAACCACTTTGAGATGCATCACAAGCTGCAAAACAGGCTGCAAAACATTAATGAAGTAGTTTTACATTAGCAGAAACTATGGAGGGGAGAGAGAACAGGGGCAACAATTCTGAAGGTCAGGGCTTTCCACCTTCCAAGCTATAGGATAGTAGTAACATACCCGAAACTGCAAAATACACTACTACTGGAGAAGGGGGGGGGGGGGGGGGGGAAACACACACACACACACAAAAACCCTGCAGAATGGTGTAATTAGAAAAGAAAAATGCTCCTCAGAAGAAATGCCCAACTGGCACCAAGGGAACTGTGGGTGTAAAACTCATAAGTGTTTGAACACCATGTGCCAAGATATTAAAAATGCAGTTCCAGGCACAAAAAGCAGCATAACAAGTTCAAGAACCTGCCGAGCACAAAAGGTCTGAAATCTAAGCTCTGAGAGGCCAGGAAAAAGACGAGAAACATGTTTCTTGCTACGAGTGGCCGGTCACCACCGCAAACATATACAGTTCTAAAAAAATAAGCTAGTTTGAACAAGAAAGCATATTCTTACTTTTGAGAATCAGTAGAATAGCTGGGTTTGAAGTACTTGTACTTACTGGCAGAAGTTATTTATTGCACACTCTTTTTTGGTATAGAATAGAGTCATACAGTAAATATCCTAGTCCAGAAACACATCCAAGTGTTTATTCATGGCTGCTCCTGGCCTCCCTCCCATAAAGTTATTTTCCTCAGAGGCAACTCCGCTCTGCACTTCAGACAAACGGTCAGTGCAGTGCACCACCAGCATTGCTGATTTATATGTATTTAAAATTCAGTTCAAGATAGCAAGCACTGGGCTCCGGGAAACAAACGTGGCCTTGATGCAGCTTTCTCTTCCTATTATTTGGGATTTAGAAAGATTCTGATTAAAGTTATCTTGTGAGTGCTAAAGTCAGAGGATAAAATGTAAGCTATACAGCCAGTTTCAGAAACTGTTACATCTGAAAGACAGATAAACAGCAGGATGCCTGTTCTGTGCGGAGGCTGCTCTGAGCTGAAGGTTAGCTACAAAGCTGTTTCTGAAGCAAGCATGGCTAAGCAAACAAAAAAAAATAATAAAACCCCAAAGAATAGATAGTTCTAAAACAGCAGCAAAATGCCCTGGGTCATAGGAGTGGGGAAAAAAATAAAAATAAAACCAATTAAAAAAAAAAAACCACAACAAAAAAGCATGGTCTGAGCCCTGCCAGTCCCCTGCCTGCTCCATGAGGCTGGCCTCATGGACAGACAGCCTGCAACTGAGAAGGAGGTAATGGCCCCAAAATACACCCTCCCTGGTCCCACCTAGGCTAGGACACATCACACCTTCCACAGCCCCAGCTGGACCAGTAGCGATACGAGATGAACTCCCACAGGGTGAGCAAGAAGCACCCAAGTTGCTCCACTTTGGGGGGACTGAACACCAGAGGCACCCCAGAGGGCCCACACAAAACACGGCTTCTGCATTTCTGTCCAACCCTGGCAGTGTCATCACATTCAGCGAGTTACAACTGCAGCTAAATCACATGCAGAATAATACAAAACTGAATGTACTGGGAGATCTAGTACAAAAAACACACCTTGGAATAATTCATCATGTTGGAACAATTTTCAGATTGGCAATTACATGTTATTTGCACCTCCAATAAGATGCTTGGCTTAAGTGTCATTTGGACGTCTTGAAGTATTGTATACCTCATAACAAGCTAAAACCCTGTATCTGCTGTAGCTGTGAAAATGTTAAGGTCACATTTTAAAACTAGGACACTTGTAACAAAAAGGAAGAATTTCAGATGGTCTATTAAGTATGCCACATTTAGAAGTGGTCCATAAAGACTGTAGTAACTGGATTTAATGGATAATTATTTTTTTCCTCTCTCAATACACGAGCAAGCACCAATAATGGCAAAAGCAAGCATGACCCTGTACAATGTATAGGACACAGCTGCACTTGCTAACAGGCCAGAACAATTTTGTTCCATGCCTCACATATGAAGACGTCTGCAGAACAGAGGTTATTCTTCATTCTGTTTCCATCCTAAATCTCGGGCAGGTGGGGTGGACAGGGAGGAAAAAGCCTTCTTTAGCAGAAAAGGCTATAAAAATAGACTGGTATTTGAGCAAGCATTTCAGCCAAGAAGGGATTGTGGTTTTTAGTGAACTCCTAGACTCTGAATAAGGGTTTTAATTAATCAATCACTAATTCATGAAACCTGAATAATTGATTCAGCACATGGCAGCAGCACTCTCAGAGTGAAGAGAGAAAGCATGATCAGCTCATCTGCTCATACTCCCCATGCCTGGGAAAGCTACTCTCCATCACCCCATGGGTAGTGTCATGAGTAATACCTCTGTGCTCCTTGAAAAAGAAGTGGGTACCAGGCTTCATAGTGAGATAGGTTCAGCATTAAATTAGAGCACAGGGATTTGGTGCTAAACTGCCTCATCACTTAGCTGGCTTAGCTGACCTCAGAGCCTCAGCTTTCTGGGCTCAGAGATAAATGGCTTTAAATGTTTCATCCAAATTCCTACTGCCTTCCCTTCCAGGCATACCAGGGCAGCTTTCACTGGGGTCACCTGTGTTTTCAGCTACCTCAGCAAGAAACTGGATAGTCCAGGTACTATCTGCAGCAAACGACCAACATTATCATGTCAGAGCATCTTCTCTCTACTGCCTTCATCAGCAAATGAGTGGTTTTGACTCTAAAATTGTGGAGAAGTAGGTATATAGCAAGACTAACTTCCTTTCTGCCAAAAAGTCACCCCATGGTCTCCCACAGTACTAGCAGGTTGTTAAGACTGGGTGGATGGATACAAGATTAGGGCCCTGTGCACAGCACATCCTGCATCTCTTGCACTCACATTCACCACCACCTTCTTGTCTTAAGGCAGAGAGCTGGTGAGACACGCCACAGAGATGAGGTTTCAGTTTGCTTCATGTTTGTCAATAACATCATTGCTTCATGGTCCAGGCCACAATGTTTGCAAGCACCAAGTTATTCTTTAAAAGAAAATTAAATCCCAGAAGTACAGTGAAATCCTACAGTTCATTTGGAACTTTGTATTTATAGGCCTTAGAAGTATTTTGTCTCTCCAGAAGCTCAGTTGCCAGTGGGGAATTGCAACCCCTAACTTTTAGGTACCACAAAAATCTACTGGAATCCAAAAATCCCACTTTATATGCTAAATCCTGTTTCCAATGGACTTGGGAAGCTGGTTGTCTGCATGTAGGATCCACAAAACTTGGCAAACAAGTACTGAGTTTCCTTGGCTGTTCATCAAGACAGACAGAGAAGAGGCATGAGGATCAGAGTTAAGGAATTAATTCCAGACCAGAGGGAAGCAACAGCCATGGATCCTTTATTCAAGTCAGGCCATCACTTGCATGCAAGAACCACATGTTCCTTCTTTGGCTGAAGGGACCTGGGTCACATCTCCAGTAGGGTACAGGGCGTTACAGCCTTGCAGCTTTCTTTTCCATTGCCCCAGGATTTGCTTCACTTTTTTAGCAAACAAATAATCGTAGGAACACTCCTCAAAGTCTTCCCTTCCCTCTCCTGAAGGGCTGACTGTGCTCACAGCAGAAAACGTTAAGAGAAGGACCCCTCGCTCCCCCAAAAAGGCCTCTAAACTGAATGTCTGTAATCAAAGTGTCCATACAAACACTGGTCTTGATTTAATGAAGTATTGATGCCCACATATTTGCCTGTGCACAACATATCTGCGGATGCTAACTGGATCTCTCTCAGTTGATTGCACACTGCTTCCTAATTGGCTTACTCCACCTGAAACTCAGAATAAAGATCATTATTTCAAATAAGGGCAGATGACCCTGTTGCAGGGTAGAAAGCATCGGAGTGCTGTTGCATCTACCTGCCAACAGTGCCTTCCTACAATTCCGTTTTTATCTAAATTGGATTTTTTTCCCCTGTTTTCTTACTTTTTTTATCCACAGACTAAAACATCAGCAATAAAGATTGAACTATCCAACTTCTCCCACACTTCAGCTAGCCCTGCCCTCCATCCAGGACCCAGTCCTTGCTGCGCTCACTGAGGATGGGAGACACCAAGCATCTGTTCCGCCCTCACTGGGAAAGGAAACCTGACTCTGATACTTAGTGATTGCGGTCCTTACCTGGGAGGATGGGAGACCTGTGGCCTATTCCCATACACTCATCCATTCATCAGAGGGCCTACTGATGGACTTGACCCAAGGCTTTCTTTTCTCTATGGAGCACCTGAATGATTCAGCTATGTAGTAATTCTCTTGCTATTCAGACCAATTGGTACTTAAGTATCCTATATAAAGAGCACCTCTCAGCAAGAGAGGGAGTATGAGAAGCCTATCTCAGGACTCCTTATGGTCAGGTTCACTTAGAAGTGGAAAACATGCATTCAGAGTCCTCCAGCAGAAAGAAAATCAAACCCCAGGACTGCCTTCACTGGTTGAATGCTCTACCAACTGTGTACAGCAATGAAGAAATGAGGGCAGGTGGAAGGAGAGCTTCTGGATCATACACATACAATCACCCAAATGCAATACCTACTTTGTTATCAGCCACTTATGAAACAAAACAAACTTTTATTGTGCAGAAAAAACAGCCAGAACAATCTCTGGGCTAAAGGGAAAAATGTCACTGCAGTTATAACAAAGTATTACCAGCCTAGGCAGTGAAACTGCCCAGGTAAAATGAGTATTAAATTCCTAGAGGCTGCCATAGACAACACTTATACACAAGCCTTATTGCCAGATAAATGAGGTAAAAGAGCCATCACTGGAAGTAAAATAGCTTTTAATGGTAAAAAAAAAAATCTGGTGTGTTCACTATAGGCATCAGCAGAGGCCTGATCCTGTCAATTTTGTACTAAATTCAGCTGCTTCAAGGATCAGACCTTGCGGCTATTGTCTCTACCCTGTAAATATGCAAACTGAAAGACTTCCAGACTTGCTAACATATGCAAAAGTAATTGCTTCAGAGACCCCAGATAATGCAAACAAATTACATGCCAATTTAATGTCTGCCTCTCTTGTTTGCAAGCACAAAAAATTGTCTCAGGGTTTTACATCCAACTATCCTGGATACCTAGGAGAAGATTTATAATGAAGTTTTTGGCCAGGTAAAATTATGCTTCCTGTATTTACAGACCCACAGCACAAATTCCCTGAAAAAAGCACTCTGAAAAACACACACATAAAACAAAGTATACCATGAGCATAGAGGCAAAACAACTCTCACACAAGCAGGTTTTAGTGTCTCCACCTTTGCCCATTAGGTCTTCTAATTTCTAAGAGTCAGGGGTTTGGGTGGTTTGTTGGTTTTTTGGTCTTTATTTTTTAAACACTCTTGAATTTTTGTACCATGTATCAATTTAATATACCAAGAAATTAATCTTGTTATTTCATAGATATTCTTAAGTGAACTACATCATAAATTCTTTACAACTAGAGAACAAAAAGATATTTTTATCCCCATAGTATCTACCAACTAGGTTCTGCTCTAGGGTCACAGGCTTCTGTGTATGAAGACCAAGAACAATGCTTATTGTATACTGAATTCAAATTGCTTTCAAGTCTGGAATAAAGCTTTGGTACATATACATGCTTAGTCATCTCCTCTCAAATCATAAGCAGAGTATGATTTTACCACTTGCTTATTTATCTACTTCCAAAAATACTATTAACAGGGGGAAATTCATTTTTCTTTAATAAATGACCCAAAAAGTTAGCCTGCTTCCCTGCTCTTCTAGTGTGGGTGTGTCCATATCACATGCAAAACATACGTGCCTCTTACAGCCTTAACCGCAGCGCATAGATCAGCTCTGCAAAGTCATTATTTGCCAGCCTTTAGCACACAGTGGACTCTGGGATATCATGTTCTTCCTATACAAAGTGTGTATAGTGTTTCTGTTATTTGATGTCAACTCATTAGAGGCAATGACTACACTTCACCACTAAATTGTAATTTATAGGTTTTACGCATATATTTTGTGTGCAGCAGGGCACCTCCTGCAAGAACTTCCAACCCATTCCCTCTAAGCATCTCTTATGCTGCACACAGAGCAGCAATCATGAGAAGCCAACACAGGAGGGCATCTGTGACCCATGCAACTGGTCTAGAGTTATCCTGAAACTGGCAGCTGGGCCCAGCTTCAAAGAAGTGCAGAGCCTTCATCTATAGCATCACCCAAATCCATCTCTCCCATCTCCCCAGCCACTACTCGGCAATATTGAACAACCATCTTTTATCTGCACTAGGTCATACTTAACTAATATCATTCCTGCTTGTTCTCCTTTTCCCCACCCCATCTATCAGCTTTGCACAGCAGCAAGAGCCTATTTTAATGTCCAGCTTCCCCACAGCAACAGCTCCTCCACCTTCTTGTGTCCAGTGAAGGCCAAACCTTCCACTTGCAAGTTCTTTTCCCCCACTAAGCAGCTGCTAACGTGGCTTTTCTGTCTTTCCTTTCAAAGAAAGACACTCCAGCTCCTTAAATAAAGGCTACAAAAAGTCATTCTCTGCTGAAGCAATGTCATGACAGAAAAGAGAAAGAGGATCACCAAAAGACAACAATATGATACTATGGACCATCAGCTCCGTGCTATTAGCACCACACCTGTCTCCAGGTCTGCCTGTTCTGTTCTCCCAGGCCATTCAGCAGCCACCATACCTCAAAGACATTAGTCTGTATTGAATCTGGCCTCAGATCCTTCAGTAGTAACATACCTTCAATGCAACTGATTCTCCTTCCCAAGTATTGTTGGCATCTGCATGGACTCAGACAAAACTACATGTGTTTTCTAGGCATGCTACAGAAGGTTTTTTGTTCCTCTTGTCCTGCCTAACTCAGGGACTTGGTAGGCATCAGGCTTCCACCCCACATACTTTCTTTCAATCACAGGTGACTTGAATTCTCTTATCAAGCCTTGCTGTGTGTTATTGGTCACATATTTAATTGCCATGGCCAAAATTGATCAATTCATGAAAACACAAAGGTTCAAACATGAAATGGGCAATGCAGGGAAGCTCTGGAAATGTTAAGTTCACATCAAACGAGCTCACATCAAGGAGCCATTATACATGCCTATGCTTTGTCCATGTACTTACTGTGGGGTTATCAGAATCTCTTTATATTTCCATCACACTCCCCATGAACCACGCTTTCTTTCCTCCTTGGATTACATACTGAGAAACTGAATATACTTTCATATATAAACATCTTATTCCACCTATTTCACTTACACATTTCTTTAAAAAAAAAATACCAAAAAACCAAGCAACCAAGAGATACTAGGATTACCTTCAAGAACCACTGAAAGGAGCTAAAAAAAAAAAATCAGGCTACAGGCAGTGCAAGCACAAAGGCTGAGCAGGAAGAAACGTCTGTCCCCAGTGGCATATGCACTTTCTATGGCCAGAACCCAGCACTGATGGACTAGGAAGCCAGACACAAGGGTTGAAAAAAATGAATCTAGATCTTTTTTATAACTTTTCACAATATTATTGCCCAGAAACCATCCTAATAGTTCAGTGCTGTGAACAGACATCTGTAGGGTATAAAGAGAGCACAGTCTGATATTAGTGTGATGAGGAGCTTCAATCCAGAAGGACAGAGAGAAGGACTTAGAATTCAGGTGCCACCATGCAGAAATACTACAAGTTCTTTCCATAGGATTTGGAAGAAAACTATTGCAAGCACCCAAGTCAAATAAAGGAGCCAGGGAAAGTTTCCAAGGGACGAGGAGGAAAGAGAGAATGAGAAGCTCTTCCAGAGCACGATTTGGCACATCTAAGCTGGACTCTTGCTCTGAATTGCTCTCTGCAGCACCCTCTCTCTGCCCTCCTCAGCTCCTCCCTCCCTATAGCCTCCACAAGCTGCCCAAGTTTTCAGGCTCAAAACCAGCTTCACCCTTCCCTCGCAAATCCGGCAAATTGCAAGACTCCCTTCCATTGAACAACAGTATGACAGATACACTGAAAGTAGAACACAGTCCCCCTCCCTACATGAATTTAGCACATCTAAAAATCTTAAAAGCAGTTTGGATGTGAAGGGTTTTAATCACATTCCTTAACAGGAAAAATAGGTTCAGGCTTCGATGGGTCTCCAGTTTAAAATATAGTCATAAGTTTCACTTGAGCATTTAAAGAGCTTAAAAAAAAAATTAAAAGCAGACACAGATTTTTACAAACATCTCATATACAATGTAGAAGAGCAAAGATTTTATTTTACAGTACCTTGGTCTGCAGGCAATTGGCAAGTCATTTATTGAGTGCCACAGGCACGTAGCATATCTGGTGTTAAAAATAGACATAGAAACAAAGGCAGTTTGTTACAAACCAGCCTTAATGACAGATAAGGACAGCATCTCCCTAGTGATGCATTAATAAAAAAGTATCAAACCCAAGAAATATGAATCCAGTGTGCCAGACACTGCAAATGATGCCACTGTAGTCTAGAGGCAGTGCTGTGCTTATGAGGTCCTGGGATTTCTCTGAGGAGCGAGAGCAATCCTATCTTGGCTTTGTGGCAGTGCATGTGAGGAAGGAGTACAAAAATCCCACATGCTAGACTAAGGGACTTTGTCCCTTCCCTTATTCAGCTGCCGTGACATTAGGAGTTACTTCATGCCTAGGCCACTGCGAGGACAGTTTGGTGCAACCGGTGGACTGGCCTTCCAGTGAAATTCAGATATAAACAGAATTCAAGCACTGGTCACAGCCTCCATGTCCTTTCCAGCTCCCTCCAAGGCTAAACCACAAAGGGGTTCATCCAAGATCCTCAGTCCAAGACCCAACCTTGGGCTACTCTTTCAAGAAAAGAAGCATTCATGTGACTGCATCATCCTCACAGTACTTCCTCAGGCTCAAAACACCTGGCAGCTTTCTCCTTACATTTCACTAACCCTGCAGCACTTGGTGTAGTCTCTCCCCCAAATTTGTCACTCAGTCGCTCTCCTGGGCTGTTCTGTCATTCAGATTTGCCCACGGTTGTCCTTTCCCTCCTTTCAGGTGAGAACAGACAGTTCTCCCTGCCTACCTCAAGCTCCAGGATCAGTCCCCCTCAAACACATATGATCCTGTTTCATTTGCAAGTGGTATTTTATACATATTATTGGGGGGTGCAGCACAATCATTCGCAAACACCTTATATGCTAAAGCTCATGGTCGCATACCCCAGCATTGAGTGGGGTACACAAACAAAGGGCTGGTAGCTACAGCTGGGGACAGCAGGAAGGTGGGTGCTCCAGGCTGGCAAGAGGGAAGATGCGAATGAATGGTGCATGCCAAAGGAGAGAGCAGCTGCTCTCAGGGACATGCAGGAGCACTGCCAGATATGAGCTCCTGGGGAAGACCACAAGAACACTCTTGCCATGGAGACAGAAGCTGACTGAGCAAACAAGCTGAGGGCAACGTCAGATGGAGATCCATGCCAGGTGACATGTGGAAATGCAGAGCACCCCACCTCCTGGAGGACCGCAGGAGACAGGATGCAGAGGAGGGACAGCTTATGACATTTGAGAATCTAACAGCTCGGACACATTACTTTGCAAAGTCTGCAACTGAATTTAGGATCACCAAGTCTGTACTTTCGTTTGTTGGGAATAAACTGATAAGAAACCTACTGGCTGGAAAGGAATATATTTTATCTTCCTCTAGTTGGAGTCAAATATAGTGATTCAATATCCTGTTACCATTATTTAGTGTTCAAACAGCTCTTTGGTTACAATATGACCATAGGGGCAAAAACCTCCTGACACAACACAGTTTTTCATTATTTTGATTTGGGGATTTTCTTTTTTATTATTATTTTTGAAAGTCTCTCCAGATCAAAAGTCTTTTCTTAAATGAGCATCTGAGCTTAAGTCCAGCATTAAAAGATGACAAATCCCCTTAGATGCATATGCATTACACCATAGCTCTTATTACATCAATATCTCTTTTTCAAGAAGATTCCTGCACAACTGAAGAATTGCTCTGTTATGTCTTGCTAACAAAACTCAGACATTGGTTAGTAAACAGGGGAGGAGATTCATCTGACTCCTGCCGAGATGCCCACATGGCAGAGGAACAGTTAAACACACTTGCTAGGTGCCACACTTTCAGCATAATTTCTAACTTATAAGACTCCAGACATCTAAAGCTCAGCACCCTAACCTAGCAAGTAATAACAGCCCCTAAGTCTCTTGGATGCAAAACAGGACTCTGCTGTTTCACAGGGTTTCACTGAAGATGCATACAATAATGTTTGTGCAACTCTCTCCAGCATCTTAGGGTACCATGAAAACTTATTCTTGCCAGGGCACAGACATGCCATACAGAAAGGCCTTGAATCACAACTGAAAGAGGAAAACAAAAAGGAATATTAAATAATTACTCATTCATTGAACAGGACAAACATTTCCATTAGACCACAACTAGTAAGAGAACATTTCATTACACCCATGAGGACTGTGAAGACAAGCTTCCTCCCTTTAGCATTCTTGGCTTTGCAATCTTAATATCTGTCACTTTCCTCCCTCCATCCCCATTCTTGCCAAAGAACAACTACCCCATGCCATAAGAGCAGCCAAAGGAGTATTTGTGACATGCCTTTCTAAGAAACAGGATTGAAATGGAAAAATCCAACTGGGAAGCTTAAGTTAATTCATCCTTCAAAGGTGTTTTCATCTTGGACCTTCATAATCTAATTCCATAGTGGAGATGTGCTGGTTTTCTAAGCAAAGAAATTTGTTTCCTGCCAGTCAGAAAAATTTGATACAAAATAGAAATTTAACACTGCTCTCCAGAAAGAAACTGAAAAGATGTGCCCTGACTGCATGCTCATTTATAGTACATGTCTATTGATAGGAAAGCTAAGCTACTGCAGGGAAGCTTTCAGTTCTTTCTACTGTCATAACCCTATCATATGCCCATATGAACAGCTTACATGATATTTCCCCATTTGAGGTAATTTGTGCTGTTTGTGCAAGATATTAGGCTAATGTTATTCAGCATACACCTAATAGGAAATAAAGTTTTGATCTCCAGCCTTCCCTGTAGTTTCACTTATGCTGTAGAAAGCAGTAACAGCAAGGATGCTAGGCAGTAAATGATTTCTTGCAATAGTATGGGATACCTGACAGGCTAACACATTATATGCCTTATTCATTACAGCCACTGAGCTGTGCCAGGAGAAAGATTCAGTTAGTCATGGAAAAAGCAGTGACAGTAAGGCACTAGGCCATTAAAACACAGAATTTCCACTCGGGCAGGAGAAGGGTCATTAATAACAATAAACAGGCTCTTAGAAGGACCATACCAAACCCTACAGGAATAAATGACTAGGAAGGTCCAGGCACAAATAGCCAGATGTAGAAAATGAAACGATCCAGATGAGACATTAGCGTTGCTCAAATGGATAATGCAATGCAACGACTTTCGCACCCATGACTGACATCCACCTGGATTAGCAACAGCAGGCAATTCACTGAATTGTCCTGCATCACCTCTCTGTAGAAAGGTTTCTGTTCCAACACTGGCCTATTATAAAATGGCAATATCTGAAAATACATTTAAGAGAGCAGTTAAAAGCCTGTTTCTCTTTTCATAATATCAGTTTGCTGTGTTTTTTTGTTTGGTTAGTTTTTTGTTTTTTTACACCAGCCCCTACTGCCATTTTCCTGTCTAATTAAATTAGACTGTGAAGAAGGACAGACATTTCCAGCACAGCTCATTAGAGCACAACAAGGCTCCAGAACACCCATAGCACCCTGACAAGCAGCTGGTCTGAGGAACCCCGCAATCTCGCAGCCCTCCACCACGTACTGCGACTGCCACCACAGCCGCTGCTCCCTCACAGCGTAAGCAGATGCTCTGGAAGGACTCCCATGCGATGAGAAGCTGCGCACAAAATCCCCCTGCCCCAACACCGTTAGCAATCAAGTTTTGGGCTGGCTGCTGTTAGCCCTACCATAAGGGCAAAGATAATATCATGAAACAAGGTATTTATCACATTTCAGTGTTAACACAGCACAATGGAAAGCAGGAGACAGCACATGTGGTTCCTGTGGTCATCATGACAAGTCATCCAGATATGTTTTACAGGAATGGGAGCTGTGTTCAGCCTGATTTGCCAATGCTCAGCCTCAAGCCTCAGACCCATGACTTCAGAGAATGGGTGTGCTGCACTTCAGTAGTGGCATCCCACGTATTTTAAACTACAAAATACAACACGTTTCTAGAAATCTACAATATGCAAAAGATAAAAGTCCAGGGACTGTTTTTGGTAGATATGGTGGTATTGTGTCAGAAGAAAGCAACTGCAGTACTAATGTGGATGGCACATCTCATGGAGGAGCATTCCACCACATGTCTAACAGATGCGGCATTTTGTATTTGTCTGACATGAAACACCCATCCAGCAAGCAGAAAAACAAAGCCCATGACAAACGCATTTAATGCTTCTCTTTTCTCCAGATATCAGCACTACACTGAACACTCGTAGAACTCTGCTTGGTCAGGGTGAAAATAGTAAGCTTTATTCCAAACAACAATACATGCTCAAGAATCTGGTCTCATTATAGAGAGACTCATCACACTGATAGGAAACAGTATGTTTTTGGTGACCCGAAAGTAGTTCAAGAGACACAAGAAATGAAAAAGCCTATTTGAATAATTAAGTCACCAAACTACAAAGCAGGCATTTCCCCTTTCTCAACCCCTTGTTAGCCCAACGTACATCCAGGAAATTATCCAGTCAGAAAGGGATTTGAGACACCAGTTTTCAATAAGAAGCTGTCATAAAGATGGACTGAATCAGTACAGGTGCATTTCATGAAAACTAAGACAGACCCTGGATGACAGCGCTGCTCACTGTGGACCTCAGCTGAACTGTGCAAATACATCAAGCACAAATACAGCTCTGAGCTCTGTGAGAAGCACTTTGTGGATAGCTGGGTGCTGCCAGCTTCAGTTAGCAAGAGTCTGCAGGCAGAAATAAAGACTATCCTAAATATATGCTTATGTTTGAAATAGAAGATGGTGGTGGACACACTCAACGTATTGATAAGGGCAGCAACAAAAGCAATATAATTATTTGCATAAAACCCTATTGGTGACTGCACAGTTAAAAACATTAAGTTGCAGCTTCTTGTTACTACTGGCCTGTTTGATGACGGAGGAAGAAAGATGTCACGTTAGTCCTCATAACACCTGCACACAGACCAGGGAACCCTCTAAAGCTAGCGCATGGGAAAGCCAGAATATCACCCACCCCCCGGGATTAAACACCTGTATGTTCCTGTGCACAGATGAGGCCAGATTAATTTCAGGCTAAGGTCCCCATCCGCAGCTGGGGATCCCAGACTGGGCTGCACTGGTGGTTCTCATGGCACAGCGGCTGGACAACTGCAAATTAGCCTGGCATGTTAAAGAAAACTGGGATTTTCGTAATATGCATAGCAACAGCCATCTGAGCTATGTGCTGAGACTTACCATTGCAAAGCCCATTTTCGCCCTCTGTTAAGATACTAAGCATGCTGCTATTTCAAACAAGTATCCCAGAGATAATACACACTGGAACAAAAAGAATCATTTCTTTCATGTTTATTACGCATTACTAATAGAAGGAAGATCTATTTGTTGTTTAGCTGAGCAAACTCACCAATTTCTTTTTCACTGGGGACTCGCTTAAATATTTTCAAAAATCCAATCCATGGTGGAAAGGGGTTCCTCAAGTGTATGATTTTTAAGAGCAGCAAGGAGAAGAACAAAAGTAAACCAAGATGCTGGGTGAAACACAGCACAGCAGAGAACACAAGTGAAGATACTCTGGGGGAGAGAGGGATCAGTTGGTAATTCTGGCTACGGACTATATAAGAGCACACGGATACTGCTGTAATATCTGATAACGATCTACAGCATTACACCCTACCCCTGCCACGACTCACTCCAAACAGGCAACTGGCCCCACTGGCTTTTGTTTTTCCGACATGTGAAGAGCTCCCCCAAGATGCCCGCGGCCTCCGGCCAGGGCCCCCCTGGGATGCGGAGGCGAAACACGCCGCAGCCTTTTCAAAACATCTGGCTTCTACTCCTGGCAGCACACAAGGAAAAAAAGAAAATTACTGTCAGCCCATGTAATTCTTGTTTGCTACATGTATACAACTGGCTGATCAGTTTAATTCCTCTTTATCTACATCAGGTTTCTTTAACCCTGCCAGGCATCTGCTACTCCTCCCAGCCTTATCATTTTCTCTTTCTTTCTCCTTCTGCCTTCTTGGGCGTTTGCCATTTCTCAGTTTTTCCGTTCCAATTCCCTGTCACTCTCCCTTCCCCTTCAGCTCCCCCCAGCCCCATCCCTTTCTCCTCACTGTATGTCTTGTTTTTCAAGAGAAAATAATGAGTTATTCAGACATAAAAATCCATACATCTATTGGATTAAATAAATACTAGGATGTGTTTGACTCTGTGTAAAGAGGATGTATACATATCCTGAACCTTTCTGCCCCTTTAATATGGTGTCCTAGGCAACCTGAAATTTCATCTTGGAGATACAACCATCCAAGCTTTTCTGCTTTTAATATAAAAATTAACCTTTGCACATCATCTGAGAATTTCAGAAAACACATATCCTGATTATGCCTAAACTCCATGAATTATTCATTTGTCTGCAAGGAAGAGAGATCAGATTTAATTACATTTGAGGGGCATCTTCCATAGAATTAAATGCTGAAATCCTCATTTGTCTACCTAGTAGTTTTAAGCACAACCTACATTAGGCTTTAAATGTACATACATACTCATGGCAATAGCTCAGAAGATGTATGAAGTTAAAAATATACCAATACCTCCATACATATAAAGAATAGACCTGTCTACTCACAAGCAACTTGTATATTAAACCCAACACAACTTTATCTCCCTTATTACAAAATGAAAACAACAATAAATTAATAATACCAAGTTATCTGGAATGTGGCCATGGGTCATATAAAATGTTTATGCACTCTGTTTACAAGATCAATTTCTTAAACAGCTACAGGCCAATGTTAGCTATTGAAAAATGTGTATCAATCACAGAGTAACAGCTTCTTGTCATATTTGGCATGCCTTAAATCAGCTTCAAATGAGAGACTTTAATTGTAATCAATATTAGTTGTCTGCGTAAGCACTTTACAGAACACTTTTACTCTGAAACACTGATGAAAAGTGACTTACAAGAGCTATAATAATAAAATAATATAAATGCTTCCACCATTTCAAAGGAACTCATTGCCAAAACCCAAGTTACACTCCGGTTTTCCCCTCTCATCAAAATTATTTATTTTAAGGGTTGACTCACCAGTGCATTAATCTAATTTCACACACGTGTGTAACCTAGAAATTTCAGTGTAGCCATTCCCCAGTAAAACCAGAAGTATATCACAGTTAAGCAATCCCATCATTTCTCTGTATTGAGGGGTTGGCTTCAATTATTTTATTTTTATTTGGAACTGCTAATATAAATCAAAATAATTTACTGACAGTGAGCACTCTTGTTTGTAGGGCCTGGTGTACAGGGTAGTTCCCTTCTGATGGCCAGGTGACCAACAGCCACAGTCACCGTGCCACTCAGCCCTGCAGCCAGCAATACACGCAACCAACAGGTGAAGGAGTTGCACTGCCTCAGTTTCTCTGCCTAAAAAACAGTTGATGACATTGAACTTTTTCCATATAGTATTTCAGGACCTACTGAGAAAAGGCCTATTTAAGAGGCTGCTATTCTTCTTGACTGCTTACAGAGTGGATTTCCAAAGCCAAAAAGACAGATTGCATTTTATTCATATTTTCTTGGTGGTTTGTTTTTTTGTTTTGTGTTGTTTTGGTTTTTTTAATGGAGTTAAGCACAACTTGTGCATATGAAACTCTCCCTAGATGTTCAGCTTTTCAAAGGGATATAGAAGGGATTTGGAGAGCAAGTAAGCACCCAGTTCCTCTAAACATCACATCTTTAAAGCCTACAGATGTCTTATTCCAAACGTACAACTGTGCTTACAAAAATTCATTTGAGAAACAAATGTAACGTTGAGCAACAAATAAAGGATAATTCTTCCCAGACCTCTGCATAAAACAAGCAATTCAGTGTATCTGAATAAAACAAAAATGGTAGGTCTCAGCTGATGATTTCTCTGTACCCTTCAGGTGGGGACAGCTGTTTGTGTATGGCACTCACACGTGTGTCACTAGATATATGATGCAGGCAGTAGCCCTTCATGGTTTTGAACCGAATCAACGTTTAAAAAATAGGAATTTAAAAATCCTAGGCTGCCCAAAACATAATAAGACATCTAATATTTCATTACTCTCCCCCCATCACTACTGGGGAAAGTGAGCAAGTGACAGGAATTGGTATTAGAAATGGGTCAATACTGCAAAAATCAGATCTGGACTTTGAATCCCCGGAAGACTGCAGGGATGTGATCCCATATTTAATAACACACAGCGAAGGCTCTTCTCTTCTCTTATTTATATGCCTAGGACAAAAGAAAACATTATTTTCAAAGCCAGTAGCCTAAATCTAACTCACTGGTTTTTAAATCAGTGCCACAGATACGAATTAATTTTATCAGCTTTCCCTTAGTCTTTCTTGACAAATCTTGGTTGTGAATTGCCAGTAAAAATAAGCAAGAAGCCCTATATTTTCCCCAGTCACTTTCTCTGCCATTTGGAGAGGAGGCAGCCACAGCAGCTTAAGGTATTTCATTCCAAACATGGCACATTTTCACCACAGTAGCCTGAAGAGGTGCCTACGCTTGGGATGAAGCTTGGTTTGTGCTACAGCTGGTGTCTTATAAAGGACAGAGACAAACTGTTCAGCCTTCCCTGCCCAAAGCTTCACGCAGGGAGCAGTCATTCACAAGAGTAACCCCACTGGCTTCGGTTACTACTCAGCAGTTGGGATATCAGCATCCCGCTAAAGCATCTTTATTTTCAGCTGCTGAGCAGCCACGCGTGCTCGCAGAGCAAACAGCTCTGAAAATGAGCGTGTAATTCTGCCTTCAGGAGGCCAGCAATGGGCCTCTGAACATGACTCTCATAGCTGGTGTGAATACACACAAATAAGTTGTTGTAGGTTTATCCCAGGGTACAATATATAGTTTAAATATGTATGGTTGTAAAACTAGAAGAGACCCTGAAAATTGCTTTTCTTCTGCTATCTAACACCTTTTTATACCAACAAAGCCTCACATATTATGTAAATTGCAAGCCTACCCTGATGTTTTTTTCCTATAGGATGCCTTCTTGCAGTTTGTTTTCCATTGCAAGGCAACTAAATAGCTAACATTATATTTTAATACTTTAATATACGATATTTCATTGTTCTGTGAAATATTAATGAGTCCTCGATGCATCCCTACATAACTGCTGTAAGTGTCTAGACTGCCTGCTTACTTCAAAACTGCTATGCTGCATAAATTTAGGTTTTCTTTTACTCTTCTAAATGTATTATTTTCTCATATGAACTCTCTGCCTAACATAAATAAAAAGATTTTATGGATGATTGCCTTCACATGGCAGCACTCTTACAGTCTGAGCACAGGGGTCTTTGAGCCCAAAGTCCTGCAAAGATTCATAAAAGAATTTAAGGATGCACAAAGATTAACCTGACCCCTGCAGTACCCAGATAAATGTTACATCCCCTCCTTTCATAAATCAGGATATTGCATTACATAAACATGCTCTTTCAGAAGCCACAATTCAAACACACTTATGCAGCCAGGCACTCCAGCACCAATTTTAGCATAAACTAAAATCCCAGCAGTACTTACACCCATGCCAATATGAAGCCTCAATGGGACTTTAAGCAAATGCTTAAAGCTAAATCCATAGTGGGCCTGGCTGAATTGAGACAGATTCAAACACAGGGGTCGATATGCTCTGACTAGCTGCGGGGAGCTGCAGGCTTTTCCCTGCTGACATGAGTCAAAGGACTTGTCTGATTAGGGCCAGTCCATGCAACAGGGCAGAGGTTCACACTGGTTTCTTTCTGGTTTGTGGCTGGTTTTTTTCTTAGTAAAAGGAGATAAATTTTTCACACATGGAAAAATTTGAACTTCCAAAATTCCCAAAAGCCTTATCTATCTGTTCAAAAAAATTCTCAGTTTGTTTGGTACCTCATTTCCTCTCCTTTCTTATTCCCATTGCTAAGGTATGTTCTCTTTTTTTTTTTATTGTAAGTTACCCACATACTACTAATTTCATACAAGTTTAGTGAGATTTCAATAGGAAAGAGCATAAAGTCCATTAACCACTCCAGACAAGTTGCCAACACCTGTACAATGACCAGCACCTCACCAAATCCTAAAAGATTAACACCAAGAAACTAAAACCAAGGACCTGTATCTTTCTCTGGTAACTGCCTACAGCCCTCCAGTAGCAGAGCATGTACTTTTTGCTTTACCATCAGTTCTCCAAATATTTTGCAGTCATTCCTCCCTTCTAAGCTTGTAATCAAAAATGCCATTGAAGCTGTTGTTTTACATATCTTCACAGGCAAATTCTGGAGCCCTTGCTCCAGCCTGATGGAGCGCAGGCTAGAAACACTGCTGTATTACCCTCAGCCATAGCATACCTGCATCCTCACTGCCAAGATGCCCCTCAAATATGGGCCTGGGGGTTACACATGGGCTGCATAGTAACCATTTACACAGACGTGGATTTTCACCAGAAGAACAAAATTTGAATAAGTGTTACTTCTTTTCTTGGGTGGTCTCAGTTTTTATCTCCATACATCCACCTGAAACAAGGTACGTCATGTCTGTCACCTGCACAGGTTTGTTTATAGCTGTCTTTTTATTCAACACAGGACAGAGGATATTGTACCAGATCTCTAGAAAGAATTCATATGAGTCTGTATCATAAGTCAGAGAGTAGAACAGCTGTAACTTAATAAGATAAGCTATAAAATTTACTACATTTTCTAACCAACTATAATACACGTGGTGCAATTCTTCCTGATACAACACTGAGCTGTGAAAATCACACTCCTATTCTGAAACAATTACACACACAGAGCCATAACCACAGACACTGTACAGTCACATTTAAAGTACAACCATTTTCAAGGGGCTTTCCCTCTAAGACCCACTAATCTTGCATAAGTGTTAGCTAACATTAACCTTGAACCCAGCAAAGTTTCCAAGCCCACAGACATGTTTGCAGACCCAATGGCTGCTGCAAGTCAGGACAGTTCATGCTTCAGGAACCCTCTTATCAATGCAACTCCCATCTGTCCCCAAATACTCAAACACAACACAGAGGAGAAGGTCTGTATGGTTTCAGTGCCTAGCAAGGCAGATGAAGCCACTCTCCAGCACCACATAAGTCAAGCTTTAGCATTGACTTCAGATGCAAAAGCCTTCCTCCAGCTCTTCCCTCCAAGGAGCCTGCAGCACACAGTGTGCTTTGCAGCAGCTGCTCGCTATGGAGCAAACTCACCTTTTGCTCCAGAGCTCATGGGGGCATCTCCTAAGCTGACAGCACCCTTCACCCCCTGGAAAGCCAAGAAATGGAGGTCCCCTAGCCAAGGGGTAGCTTGTGCAGACCATGGGAACTCGTCTCACCTTCTAGTAAGAGCAACCACAGCAGCCACCAGACATAGTGCTTGCAGGTGCATGGAAATAAGAGCTGCCACAGCTGTGTGTGTTTATGTATTTAATGCTCATTTCACTGATGAGTGATATAGGAAAGCTGGGAGAGTCCTAGTTCTGGTTAATATGTGAGAGCTGTGAAATGGTACCATCTTCAAAGGGGAGGGTAGGGGAGGGGAGATCTGTAGTAACCCCCCTGGGACCCACAAGGGCTAAAACCTACCTACAAGTCTTCAGAAGCCAGGGTCCCTCCCTGGTGCTACTACTCTGGGACAGAGGCCTGATGATTACTTAATCTGGAGGAGTAACACCTATGAGATCTCTCAGCTGGTTTCTTCTGGCAAGGCTGACCCACTAAGATAAGCTAAAATAGAGACATTTCTTGCAATCTTGCAGGGACAGTTTTCTTCTGTCAGCAGCTGGACACTCCTTCAAACCCTCTTCCTCACATACATTGCTTAAAAAAGGGGGTGCAGGTGCCCTCACCTCAACTGCTGAGCTCCAAAACTCATCCCTCCTCTCCTTGGCCAACCCGAGAAGCAGCAAATTTCTGGTGATTGTCACAGGGTAAAGCCTGTGTGCAGCACAGGCATATTGCCCCAGTTTCCCACCAGTGCAAAGCACCACACAGCACAACAGAAGCATACCACTGTTTCCTGCAGCATGTCCTTGGCTGTGGGTGCAGGGTCCCAGATTTTCCCCCAGAGCATCAATTTGGTCCCAACCACATTGGAGTGTCGTACCTAAACCCCTTACCACCACCCAGGTCCTCCTGTCTGGAAAGCGTGCCATCTCTGTCTGCCAAGCAGAGAGTCTCCACACAGTCCCTTTGCAAAGGATGCTCTCTTTTTGCATGTCTGTCTTACCATGATAACCCTAGGATGTACACAACATGGAGCACATAGGACAGTCCTTCAGACTCAGTGTCTGCTAGTGAACATATACTGTCCTGGTTTTAGAAAGTATGGGAGCCTTACGCTGTGGGTGTTCCACACCTTGGAAAGTCAAACAATTCATTGATATCACCTGAAAATGGACTGAAAAATACAAAACAAGAGGTTCTGACCTGCGTGATTTGTTCAAGATCATGCAGCCAGAGATAAGGCCAGAACTAGTAAAGACTGTGTCCTCTTCAAAAGCACTCTTGATTTAATGAAATTGCAAGTATTTGAAAGCAGCAACCAGAGCTCAGAGTAGCAAATTATACCTACAAAGGTGCCTTTATGAGCCCATCCAGCTCCCAGAGAAATCAATAGGGTCCGGCCCATGTTTAGCTCAGACCTTGAAAGGCAGTTTGCCCTCCTAGCTATGTAGAGGTGATCCTTCACATCAAAGCTGTCTGAGCAGAGAAAAGAAGGGAGAAATTATTTCTCCATCAGATGTGTTCCCTGGGCCAAATGCTCCGAGGCAGTTTCTGCTACATAGTCACAGGACAGCTGCCCTCTGGTTTCCAAAAGTTTGGTGTAGGAGTGCGTGCTGCAAGTTAGCACAGTTTTCACCCCAATTCAGAGAAGTGCATCTTCCTTCTCTGAAAATACGAAAGGTCAAGAAAGAGAGGCAGAAAAATATTAACCTGGCATTTAAAAAAAATAATAAATAGCAGGAACTCAAAGCCATTTCAGATTTCATGGATAAGAATGAGGTGTAGAGATGGGGAGAGTGAAAGCGATGCACAGCTGTTCTCCTTAGCCTTTTGCCCTCCTGTCTGAGAAGGTGCTAATTTTTTTCTGCAAACACCATTATTCTGCCTACCCCAGTAAGGAACAACACTGAGCTCCTCACTGTTTCTAGAATTAACAGAGCTCATTAAAGTTACCTGGAGTTAATGCTGCTGATCTTTAATCCTCTCTGCTCTATTTCATAACCGCTGGTGCATGAAAGCCGTTTGAGCTGTGAGTTCATTTTTGCTGTATTCCCCTGCAGACAGGCAGTGGCCCTGTTGTGGAGAAACCTGGAATGAACTCTGAGATCCTATTAGGAGTGGCAAAACCTCCCTGGATTTTAACAGGATTGAGATTTCACTCGTGCTCCTCAGGAGGCACCTTTCTGTATAGCAAACCCACTGCAGAGTTTGGAGGCTTGAGCTGAGCCACTCCACAGAATTGGATAGGTTCCTTGCTTAAGTAAGTCCCTACCTACAAGTATTTCTCCTATGAAACCTCACTTCGTTTTGCCTGCTGCAGTTTGAACGCCATAGGTAAGGGCCCTGTCAGCCTATCTCTTTGAAGATTATTTTATTGTTGCTTGTCAGGACTGAACATAGCATTGGACACCCTGCTCTGTGCTTGCTTGCTTTCTGGTAGCATATGGCTGTATGCTTTAGTCCCTTCTTCTACCCCCAGAAATCTTTCACTTTTGACCCCACCGGCTCTTCATAGGAGACAATTAGAAGCAGAGCAAAGCTGTCTGAAGGTGCCCCAGCACAGCTTGACGCCGGAGTGTCAGTGACTGTGTCCCTCCCTGACCATTGCCTTTCATATGAGCATTGTAGCAGCTGCTCTGAGAGCAAAGGCCAAATCCTACAGTCTTCATTTGAGCTCAGCCTATGGGGCAGTCAGTTACCAAGGAGGGCAGGTTACCATCAGTGGGCTTTCTTGTTTCCCTTTTGGGCCCAGCTGGGGGTACAGGAAAGACTCCTGGTGAAGTTAGCAGAGCTGAACCAAACCCTGGTACCTGGAGGGATTACACACAGAACAACCCCTGCCTTTTAGTAACACCCCAACTATATGGGCTCATATAAATTTTGTAGTATGCAATTTGAACAGCTAACAAGCCATATCATTTTTATTACTGAGACAGTAATAACATTTTTATTAGTTTTCAATGCTCTGCTGGCAGGCGGAGGACTTTCCCTTCTGCAGAGCATGTCTTGCTCACAAAGCCTAATGTCTCTGCTGATAAGTGAGAGCTGCCCAGGTTTGGAGTGATCGAAATGAAGACACTGGAGACAGCAAACAAGAAAAAAGTGAAGGTAGTGTTTCAATTCAGAAACCTGGTCCAGCCCCAAATTAACCGTGCCACCCCACAGCTTCCCCCTGCACTCCCAGAGAGGCAGGCATGGTCCCATCACAGCCCCACCGGCCCCTCGGAGCTAGAGAGATGGTACCTGAGCTTATGGTCAGCGTCAAGTGACAGCATAAATGTGCTTTCCACTCTTTTTTCTAACCCTGAAACTTCTGCTGGTATGTTTATACATTGCCAGGTTGTAACATGAGACATGACTTTTAAAATTGTTCTTTTCAGGCACAGAAGTCAGACTTTTACATCACAGTTTCTGCAGCATCAGGAAACTATGCAACATGCTCTGAAAGTTAAAATTCTCCCCACATGGTTTCCTCCGTTCTTCCAGTCTCCCCACCTCTTCCCAAATGTGAAGCCCATGCTAGAGTAAACCTGCACTCATTGCAGTTCCTCCCCAGAGTTCTATCTCATTGTAAGATGACTGGTCTGTAGTTGCAAAGTCCCTGCTAGTTTGAGCTGCAAATCATCTTTTGCAGGAAGACAGCTGAAGACTGAGAGAATAAAAACTCAGGACCCTCATGAGGATTAATAACAGGCTTAGGTGGAGTTCCTCTAAGGGGTATCAGTAGAAACAGATTTTGCTTTTTGTTGGCTCCATAAGGTTGATATTGTTCTTTGTGACATTTGACTAGGAATTTTGTTCACATCTGCTGCCAATGCCTGCATATATCCATGTTATTTTTTGTGTCTATGGTAGGGTCTCTTGTTCATGTTGCTTAGTTTCTGCAGTGTTGCTGCCTGGATCAGCTTTGTTGCTTTTCTTCAACAAGGGAAGAAACCTCTGAACAATACACAGGGTTCAAACCCCGGGCAGCTGGAGGAAGAGAACTGAGCTCCAAAGAACATAGAGTAGAAAACGAAACCTGCCTTCTGCTGAGAAACTACACAGGACTTACTTAGGCATAGGGTAGACAGGGTCTACCCCTTCCCAGTATCTTGAATATTTTATTTTACCATCTTACTCTCTCCCTACCTTCATCCCTGAGTATTTTTAATACATTTGTGTGGATGTAACTCTCCTAAGATTTTCATAAGAAGTCAAAAGTAAATTCCATCATTATTCATACGGGAAACCAGCAGTGTTGAAATCTTTGGACCCATGCCACAGACCTTTACCTGCCTGAGCCTTCCTTCTGTGGTATGTCCAGCAGCTTTTCCTTGCTTGGAAAGTTTCACTGAAACCTCAGGGGAGACTCCCTGCTTTCAGTTTGGATGGCCGGGTGCCAGAGCCACCACAATCACAGGAAAGGTCCAGCTCTGTCCCAACCAGAACATGCTCAGTGCAGGCAGCTCTTCAGGAAATTAAGCTCCTAAAAGCTAAACAGCCTCTGCATTATTTGCACTAACTGCACTGTTTCAAAGGCATTTCACTTTTTATGTTCTTGGAGAGTATCTTCCCCAGAGCAGAAAATCGTCCACCTCAGACAAAAACACCATCTTCTTGCCCAAACAAGGAGGGAGGAGCCACCAGAGACGTGCCACAAAATTTCAGCCATGGCAAAAAGTTGGTTTTATTCCCACTGATTAACGTGACTGAAGCAGAAACACAATGCAGCAGTTACCATTTAGCAAAACCCCACAAAACCACTAGCCCGTATGGTGCCTTTGATGCTAATGCCCCACAGGGAAGTGCCTCACTGTTTCCCCTGTGGAGACAAACCGCTTTCCATCGGTCAAGTCCCAGTACTGAGAAGGTCAATCCAACGCTGGGGATGAAGACACAGCTCCAAGCGTCATGGAACAATGCACAATTTTCCCATATTTTAAGGTATATTTAAATACCTTGAGGGGATGTTGCTGAAAGTGAGTAGTTGATGTGTTATATCTCTCCAAATGTGTGTACAAACTCACTAGCTGGGAAGAATACACAGCAGAAAATATATCAATGACAACCAGAGCAGCTCATGTCTGCCCTGACATTGTTAAATGTGTAAATAAAAGGTTCTGAGTATTTCCTTCAATACAGTCTTACAAAGTGAAGTTCAATTTATTCAGCTTGTTGAAAAGGAGGTTGAGAGGTGACTCAATCATTGTGTATAGGTAATTACATACAGAAACAGTATCTGATAGCAAGGGACTTAATCTCACAAAGAGCCAGCAAAGTCACGTGGCTGGAATCAGAACAAAACTGCACCAATTCAACCTTGAAATAAAACTGCTCCTGCCATTAGCAGTGTAATGGCAATTAGGGACTGGGAAAGATTATAAGGGGAAGCTTTAGAGTCATTCGCTGGAGATGTTATGAGAAGATTAGGTATCTCTCCGACAGAGAGGTGTTTTATTCAGATTCTGAGGCACATTTTACTGTCTGCATATGTGGAGTCCATGTGCCCCATCACAGCAGTCCCATTTTGTCTTGAGACTCCCTTCCTGCATATATAACGTGTCCCTGATATATTTGTAATATTTGTAATACTACCATTAAGATAACTACCACAACTTCACATTTTGGAGCATCAGACAACCTGCAGGATTTAGAAACAACATAACTTCATATCCCCCCCACACTGATTCTCCACTGATGAGGGACATTACTTTTCTTGTTTTGCTGTCATCTTGCTTTAAAGAAAAAAGGATTGGACAGATCATCAATAAAAAAGATACAAAACACCCAGAAAGACCAATCAGAACTGCAAAGCAGCACAAGGAACGCTCTTAGACACACGGCTGGTGTGCAGGCAAAGCTCATACCAGCTTTGGGTAACAAGGAAGGAACAGCCAAAAGAAATTTCCCTTGTTTTTCTGGCATCATATGTGGATAGCAGCATAGGGTCAAACAACAGAGCAAGAAGATAAATCAATCCATGAAATAACATTGCTAATGATATTTCACCTGACTTCATGCATCTAGTAGTCAGGCATCCCTTCAACTAAAAAGGAATACCACAAACAGGGAGTATTTTGGTCTGTCCAAAACTGAGATGTCTCTTGGTTTGCCACCTGCTAGGGACAGACGTAGGCAACGGGCTTGAACAGAGCGTGCATCTTCCAAAGCCAGGTCGGTTGGACAGGTTTCAGAGCTGCCCCTTTTTCAGTTTGAAATGCGAGGAGCGTAAAGTGAAAAACCGCCATAAAATAAAAATGTAGTCAATCTGATAAGAGCTCTCCAACATGAATTTTTTTTTCTCTGACATTGTTTCTTAATCAAGTGGTTGCTAGCACAATGAAAATTCATTGATGTCAATGACTGCAAAATGAGTATTATTTACTGATAATGAAAATCTGCAGTTTGGTACAGCTTAGTACATAAGCAAATATTTAAACATACAAAATTCACAAGTTAACCAGATTTTATGCAGCAATTTATACAGAGAAGAGGATCCTATTGATTCCATAATTCATTGTCTGTTTGTGAAGGAAACAGAAACTTTGAACCACCTTCTTCAGCAAACAGGAATAGCAAACTAAAGCTATGAAATACACCACTCTGTAAATTCACCTATGTAGCAGATAAAACATAAACTGCTTTCATAAGCCTGGCAAAATGCATAGTTAGTTATTGTTCTAGGACAGCCTTTGAACAGAACAAGCCTATCTTGGAAAATTTTCATAAAGCAGCCATTATGCATCTCCCAGTGTTTGATTAGTCTCAAATATCTCCCAGATCCTGGTTCCTAAGACTGTCAGATAATTTGATATTCCATATTTCAGATCAATTGGCTTCTCTTGAAGCAAAGGAAGATGCAGATTTTGGTTTCTAGTCCTGCTTTGGGGCAGTATGTGTGTGGCTGAATGGCAAGGCATTGTCTGCAAGCGTCAGGCCTTATAATCACATTCTGCTTACTGCACTTCTGAAATTCCTGGCCTGCCATCCCTCCCTTGCCTGCCTTGCAAAGAGAGGCACAGACCACAGCTATCATGGTGGGTACTGGGAAAACAGATTTTTTCTATATGAGGAGACCAAAATTTTTACAGAAATTCCTTTTATAGCTGGTATTTGCAATATACTGCAAGTCACATTAAAATCAAGTAACAAAAATATCACTCAGGATGAGAGAGACATTTGAAACTGGGATTTAATGTGAGTTACAAGGCTTAGTTCCATTTCTCCAGTTCACAAATGCAACTCATAGAGGCTTTGCTTAGAACCATAACTATGTATTTGAGGTGCAAACTGCATTCTTTAAAAACACATTACTCGAAATCAAAGTTGTAAATTTTCTGAAGGCATTATGATGTTGATATACTAGTCACTGACTAACAGAGACAACAAAACCTCTTGACTTCAAGTCATGCTGATGTATTAATAATGTTCAAATACAATGATTTGCTCTTTGGTAAGTATAAAAATGTTGACAAAAAGCAATAGTGGAGTGAAACAAGCAATAACAGACATTACTTCGACAGGGATATAAAAAATTAGCTCAGTTTTTAACCTAATCAGAATTCAGAACACATACTGCAATTGCTATGAAGTTAAAGGAAAAAAATGCATCCAAAAGATTTACTCCTGTGGGTTGTTTGAGTTTTTTTCCTGATATAAATGTATAGAATACATATATGTACAGGGTGACTCATTATATAGGTGCTTCACTCTTTCAAAAAGCATTTAAATATCCTTTTTTTTTTTTAGAATACATAACTGTAAAGTCTGAAGTCATTCTGTAGCACTTAAATTCTTTTGTACAACCATTCCAAATTATCATTGGAGTAATTTTTAATTCAGACACTGATATGAGCATGGTTTATTCGACTGTAGTAAACATGCAAAAAGAAACGTCGATCAGGTTTATAAGTGACATGAGTTCACGTTAGAAGGACAAAAAAATTCCTTTCAGAAATAGAAAACGTTTGCAGACTTAGAAAATTAGAGTAGACTTTTTAACATGGTACAACTTGCAATGAACTTCCAGACATGGTATAAAACTGCAGCATGAGAAGACATATTACTGCAAACACTTATTTCCAGTAGCTCTTCCCTGGTGTCTGCTAATTGCCATAATGACATCTGCAGCACCAACGCTGGGTCACTGGCAACTGCCAAGAACTGCTTCCTCCAGCCCCCAAAAACCCACCGCTTGTGGCCCAGCGCTCACGCTCGGTATATGCCAGCGGGGAAGGCAGTCCTGGAGACAAGCTAGGAATGGCAGCTCCTGGGCAAACTGGTCACCTCGTAGGTGCTCACTCTCTAAAACGGAACAGATAACAAAGATGAGACAGGGAAGCAGTAAAATAAACATTTTATCTTTTGTCAGAAAGTTTCATCCAACCAGCCTAAAACAGCCAGCTGCCTGGGGAGAGAGAAGGCCATGCCACTTAATCAGAAATCAAAAATAAGTAAGTGTAGAAAGAAGGAAATCAAGCAACAGCCACAAAAAAAGATAACATGAGGGAAGACACTTTTAGAATAAATATTAAATAATAGCCAGAGTCATCTATTATTGTTCAAGTTATTTTAACATAACTTCTCTTGAGGTATTAAAACCTGCTAAGACTTCTAATGACATTTTTGTACAGAACACGTATAAATCATGTTTGCTTGCATGCTTCAAGGTGAAATGAGAAACCAGCCCATCGGAACCTTTTCTCTCTCGGTCTTGTGATATATAATGCCAGATGTTCTCACTGCGTCTAACATTGCTAAATAATTGGGCAAAGGATACACAGTATGCTAAAAAATACACAAACATGCCTGTAAAGGTGCATTCACTCAAAAAAAAAAACCCTTTAATATTCTGGAGTTGTATATCCTAATGCAAGCTTGACATTTTTGTCTCAAATATGATCAGGGAGACCTGACAGCAGCATTAGCAAAACTTCACCAGACTGCAGCCTCCAGAAGGACTTCTCTTCTTCCACTTGCACCTTTGACTGCTTCACAGAAAAGTCTCATTTCTCACTATTTTCTATGAAGTCTCTTGCTAGACATCAATGTGCCCAGCCCCCATTCCCATTTACAGAGACACCCCTTTGGCAGCCCTCTGCCAGTGTAGAAGGGTTACAGTCACCCACAATAATATTGTGCCTTTAATAACCCAAGGGTTTAAACCAAATCAGAAGGATTAGGCCATGCCTTTTTTCCACTTACAAAATGAATATATTTAAAGGAATATATACCAAAGAAATTATATCAAGTTCTTTCTAAATGTATCTTGTAATGTCCCAGTCAAGCCTGATAACTTTTAGAAAGTTGATTTAAATTTGACTGCAGGAAGAAAAAAAGGCTTGTTTAAAAAGGGAGGCTTGCTTAAAACTTACCTACAAAGGAGATTTCTGTATCTTTAGATGTTATAAGTGCGATACAATAACAAAGGACATAAATTGAACTAAAGTTTGAGCAGGCTGAAAAGCATTAAAGGAATCTGCTCTGGGCTTTCTGCCAACAGCATTCAATGGCACAGAGAAAAAGGGGAACAAGAGAACCAGCAAAAGGTGTCAGGGCTACCTTTCTGGAAAAGAGAGCCTGGATATAAGAAAAGTTCAAATAAGAAGGAAAGAAACTAGAGGAGAAGGCATCAAAAGTAGCAGAGGACAGCTTCTGCCTTTTTGGTGAACTGACAAAGGGGCAAGTTATGGAAGAAAAGGTTAATTTAATTAACAAAATACTCAGGTGTAGACATTACTTCATGTCTGCTGGCCATCAGGAAAATAAAAATAATTTCTGATCAGAATTGAACGTAACCTTTTCATTATTAAAATGTGGTATTTCATCTTCTTGTTTGTCTATTTAGCAACTGATGATCACACACTGCATCTTCACTACCCGTTCCCCTAAATGCCTGGTCTGTGGTTACATGGTTTCCATAAGTAATTGGCTGACCTTTATTTCAAGAACAGGAGTGCAGCAGAGCAACAAGAGCATTTATAAAATACAACAATGCATGTAATTGAGAGCTTTAATTGGAAAACAAAATTGTATATATGTCCCCTATGCCCAGATAAGATGAGCTTGAAGTCCTTTCTGTCTCAGAGCACACCCAATCTATTTCTGTCAGGGTGCGGGGGGACAGCCCCTGTCGTTGTCTCTGACATACAGCACAGGAAAGTAGACTAGTTAGAATAATCTTGCCTTTGGAGTCCTTTTCCCCTTTGCCACAACCTTTCCTTTAGTCTCTTTTCCCAAGATCAATGCGAGTTACACACATGTACCACCTTGTTGATGGCCCTTGGTTTGCCTGCTTTACCTGGGTGAGGAAAGCACCTCCTCCCTTGACAGTGCGACAGCCCAAGCAAGCAGTCGTTTTCAAAAATGGACCTATTTTGTGTTGATCATAGCAACTTCTGAATGGCCAGGAGTCAAAAGGACCTGGCTGAGGAGGAACGAGGGGAGCAGCTGCAGGTGATCACTGCACCCAATTCCCAAAGGAGTGCATTAATCTCAGTATGCAAGCTATCACCCTCACAAATGCTCATCTAAGACCAAAATCATATATTATTTAGTCATTTTCCCAAAATGATGATTAAAAAGAATGATCTAAAATTAAGAAGATTGATTCCTAAAATACTCCTCCAGGCACGACAAATAACGCGCACATCTGAGCAAAAACTAGAGCATATGGTATGCGTCAAGAATAAACTGGCAGTCTTTAATACATATTCTCTGTTGGAAATGGCATCTGCGGCTTCCTGTATATATATATATATGCTTTTGTTGCGCACAAGACTGACACTACGTATTTCTGGGAATGAGTTAACACCAATAACCACTCCAGTGCCTCCAAACCCTTCTAGAATTGCTTCCCCACTGAGATTATCCCAAAGTAATCTAAAATATTTATTGCAATCATTTCTGCCTCACTTAAGAAAAAAAAAATCTAGTTTACTTTTTATATGGTTCAGGCTAGAGGGGAGCCTGCTATGGTTGAGCAAGTCTCCCTCACTGAGGCGGAAAGCTCATCCCATGGAATGAGCACCTTCAGGTGGTGATGCTCCCCACAGCAAAGAGCGAGTCTCATTGAAGAAGGAAACCTGGAATCGTTGCTTTGCAGACCTTCTTTCTAAAGGAAGCAGCATTCTTTATTTATTTACTGCATTATTTACTTTTTTTTTTTTTAGAAGTTAAAGGTGCAATTTATTGCCTGTGCTGGACAATCAGTTGTTCCCAAACTTACTTTCTGTAAATTCATATACCTCACCTGGTTTTTTGAAATTCTAATTATATAAAAGAAACTGTGGTTGTAGAGGCTGCAACACCTCCCAAGAAAAGAAAAGACAAGTTCTTCTGATATCCAAACTAAGTTTATCTGTTGTATTGAAAAATCTCATGGCATTTATTACATAGAATCCTAGAATCATTTAGGTTGGAAAAGACCCTTGAGATCATTGAGTCCAACCATAAACCTAACACTGCCAAGTCCACCACTAAACCACGTCCCTAAGCACCATGTCTACCCATCATTTAAATACCTCCAGGGATGGAGAGTCAACCACTTCCCTGGGCAGCCTGTTCCGGTGCCTGACTGCCCTTTCGGTGAACATGTTACATAACATTTGGTATATACATTCTTTAAAAAGTTAGCTCCTGAGATAGATCACATGAGAATAAGTACAGTTCCTAGCATCAGAGAAAATGAAAATATAAATTATAAATATTCAAAGCATGAAGAAAAAACACACTCATTTCTTCAATCCATTGTTTTAAAATCATAATTTTCATTTAAAATGGCTCCTGTGTTCCAAAATATTTCTGAATTTAAGATTGGTAGAGGAAGTGTGGAGAGGGTTTATCTGCATACAACGCTGTGCACTAAGAACAAGAGTTCTTGGCAAGTAATAGTTTTGTATTTTGTGGAAAAGTCTACTGTTACCTACAGCTCAATTTATGTCATCATTTGAATGATACAGAATTTAGACCAGTCTCCCTTTTTTAATGAAAATCTTTAACATTCAACAAAGCTTGGTGGCACTGTCATTGCAAACAAAATCCAATACATAAATTATACCTGGCCTGATGTCAGCAAGAACATTTTTTATTGCTACAGAAGCCAAAGCACAATTAATGCAGCTGGCCAACAGCTCATAATCATGCTCCCGGGAACTAAGGCAGGGTCCATTTCATAGATCGGGACCTTTTCTAATACATAATTGAATACAATATTGCATATAGTCTTCATATAAAATACATGTGAGAATAGCCCTTAACGGTTGGACTTGATGATCTTAAAGGTCTTTTCCAACCTAAACAATTCTATGATTCTATATAGGAACTATATATTATGTGCTGCACATTTAATACTATGCAATAACTACAGATAAGTATTGGTTACTTTCCCGTGTTGAACAAGGGGATTAATGATGGAACTCCCCGTGTCAAACATGAAGTCATAGCACTTATCAATAAAGTACAGAGGTCTCAGCAAGAAGCGTAGGATAATTATACTTCTATCATTCTGTGAATCAAAAGCTAGGGATTTTAGCACATTCTCACCGATAAAAATGTGGCTTCTTATGGTAGTTCCCAGAAAGCACTAAAGCACTTTTGTAGCTTTGATGTTGTTTTCAAACGAAAAGGCAGTAGCTTTCCAAATGTAAATCTTAGCTCCAGCCTACCACCCTAGTGACCTGCATTCAGCTTTATTCACTGCTTCTACAAAACAATTCCATTCAGTCATATTTGCAGTCAAAAACAGGAGTAAAGGTTTTTAAAAGTGGCGTTTGCTTCACTTACTTCAATCATAATATTCATATGTTTTACAGTACCTTTTGTGTTGTAAAATGAAAGTCCTACTTTGGACTGCAGCAGAATTCAGATTCTTGGGAAATACTTCCATTGTACACTTGCTATTTCATATCATAATAGCGTACTTTGAAGACAACTGCATGCTTATCAAGTCACTAAACACAGTTGTTTTAAGGCAGAAAAGAAGTTGGAGGTTGCACTGAAACTTCTCAATTTGTTATCAAATTTCAAGTACTGTGCAGCTCAAAAGTTACACGAAATATGAAGGGAAGAAATTCACTTTTTTTCTTTTCCTGTAAGAACACAGCCTCCTCTTCCTAAAAAAGCCCAAAGTCAAGAAGAAAATTAACTCCTTCTTACAAGGACAATGGTGAGCAATGTAACAGCTGCAAGAAGTCAGTATCTCCTTGAAGCAAAACTTTTTTTTTCTTCACAATATTGTAGGGGTTCAAAGAAAAAGCTTTTCTAAAAAAATGAATTATTTTATTATGTCACCTTTTACCCCTAAACCTCACTGAATAACCTTCAGGATAGGGAAAGGCCAATATGAAACATAGTACAGCATACACATGAAACAAAATGATGTTTTCTATTATAAAGACGGGAGTTCACTTTCAGGCATCTTGATGGAGAAGCAAAACAAGAGTACTGCAGCCTCTGTAGTAACTTCCTTGTATTGTAAGGCAAAGATTTATTTATCATCTCTGAGGAGCGATGCTAAGAGAGTCAAACTTCAAAGAAGAAAAGGAAAATTTAACAACAATTTAAATACCACAGATAAATGCCCTAAATAGCTCCTGCAAACTGAGAAATTATATTTCTGAAATATTTCACAGTTGCTTACCTTTAGAACTTGATTTTTCCCTTTTTAAAATGGTGAATAATATTCAGTTTTAACTTTGGATGATGGCTTACTCTTAAATGCCAGCTGCACCGTGTTCTCTTTGGTACGTACTCCAGCACCTGCAAGCCACAAGCAACACCTATTCACTATTAAATGGACATTGTATTCCAGAAATAAAAATATATTTAAAAAATTAGGCACCAGCATCACCATTCTTCTACAGGTTATCTTACATGTACTGATCCCCAAGTGAGCAACCGGAGAAGACCTTGCTTCTGCTGTGTGACAGAGGGTGAGCGTCTGGCACTGCATCTGGCTAGCTGGGATGTTTGCTAGCTCCATGCATGCTTGCTGAAGCAGACATGCTGTGGTAGGTCTGAAGGAGCCAGAACTGGGACGTCAGTGTCCGCCACACTCTAATGCTAACAAGTAACTCAGGATCTGAGCCGGCTGCATGCAGAGCCAGTTGGCTCCTTAGCTTCTTGGAGGACTCACATCTCCAGGGGTCACTGCCTTCCCATTATCCTGGGTGACAGGGGCTGGGTGCCAAGTCTGGGCAGAAAAGGCTGCAACAACCTGAAGTTCGTACACAGAGAGCTGTGAGCATCCTCGCTACAGCAGAGCGCAGGCTGGCCATGAGCAACTTGGTCTCAAGCTGGTGCAAGGAGCTGGTGAACAGCAGCTGCTCCTTCAGGGGTCACGACAGCAGGCGTGCAGCTCCGTTGGGCTGTAAATCCAGTAGGCTGGGGATGCGCGTCAGCTGGAGGTGTGAACGCTAGTTCTTGAACATCTCAGCTTGAACCCTTCATTTTTAATTTCCTCTGCTCACCCACATGTTGAGTTTACCTCAACCCAAGTGCTTAGTACTTTTCAAGTGGGAAAGGCTGTATCTCAGCACAGCAGCTGGCCTGCCTACCCTGATTGCTCTTGGCTGAAAGAATTAAAAAGTGAAAACTTTTGACTTTGTTTCCCCTCCTCCTCTGCCTCCTCTCTTTGTGTTTGGTTACTGGATACTGAGCCCACTGTGCAAGGAGGTAGCTGCTCGTCTGCTATAATGTCAGTAAGACTACCAAGGATGGTTCCCAAAAGCCTGGGCGATGCCAGCTGCCCACCACAGCCTTGTTTCTCGTGGAACACATTCCTTCAAAAACGTTAATTGCAGACTCGCTCTCATGGCTTTTGTCCACCGAGGTGGGCGACTTGCACACACAAAAAAGATAAATGTAAATAATCACACTTTTCACATGTAGAGTTTCAAATAGCAAAGGAAACAAAGAAAGAACTCCAATTAAATTTCCCCAAGCAACCCGCTTTGTCACTTCAAAAGCTTATGCTAATTAGCATTAAATATAATATTCCAAAGAAACTCTTCTTTAATAACATTAACACAATTTAGCACCTTTCAAAGAAGAATTTTGTTAGAAATGAGTCAGTACCAAAGACATTTGAGTGCAATTTTTCAATAACACTACATAAGTCCTATTGCAAAGTCTGTACGTTAAAAGTTGTTTTCTGGAGGGTGGCATCTGCAGACAAACAGCTATTGAATTTTTTTTTGGCCGACCTCATTTTGTTTATAGGAGTGACAATAAACTGTAAATTTTTATTATGATAATTTGTGTGGTTTGTATTTTGATTACTATCAAGTGCTAACGTAGCAGGATAGACACTTTGTTGGAAATACAAATCAAATTCCAAAACTCATAAACAAAGTCAGTGGGATATTGTCGAGAAAATGTAATCAAATAATATTCATTATCTTCTCTTAAATCTTCCAAGGGGCTGAACAAATCATGTTAGGAAGGTGCAGCGCTAATTGACATTCATTGCCCGTACTTTGTGTTTCCCACTTGAACTCCTCCACCTAGTTCCCAGAGTGCTTCCATAGCAGCACCCACCTCCCTTTGGGCATCAAAGGTAGCCAATAAAGAGCAAGGTCACACCAGTATCTCCCAGTTCCTCACCTCATCTAAGCTCAGAGAATTGCACTTGGAGCATATGTTTGTGTACGTACACGTACAGACATGCATACAATGACACCATCCCATTGCATTCACATGCACGAGGGCTCATAAGACAGTGTCTCAGTGACTTTCCACAGCATTCAGCACACACATTAATTTGAAGTAGATACAATCACCCATATTAAAAATACCTCCTTGAAACATCCCAAATATGAATTAAATGCCACGATGAGTGAAATGCATTCAAATATATTTTTTTCTACGAAAGGTAACTACTATTTCTGCTCCCCAGTTTCTGGGCATTAAATTACTATTGACTATTTAACTTTCTGTTACTATTGTGCATTAGCACAAAGAGCCGTTTTCCATTTAAATTCTGGAAACCAGTGCATACAGAGGGTTTTTTTGCTGATTGTACCGCTGCTGGGCACCCCGGTGGCATTCTCCTTGTGGCCTGAAAGGTTTTGCTCTGCAGCTGTACAGAGTCCCTCCCAGTTCATTAACTCCAGAATGAAATTAAGGGCATCCTCATTCACGGGGTAAATCCTACATAACAACACACTCCTTTAAAATTGTAACTTTTTACACAATAGCATAAAAATAATAACAGGAACAATACATAGAAAGCTTTGCTATTTTCTAACAAATCCTTACCAATCTACATCCAAAGGACAGAAAACTATCAAAGGCAATTCAGAAGTAATTTTGACAGCATAACCCTTACTAATGCAATTAGATCTTCCTCTGTGACTTTTTAAAAGTTAGACTGCAAGAAGAGGTATCTGCTTGCAAATGTATATGCCTCAGTAGTAGGCAGCACTCTCCTCTGCACAATGTTGTTATTTCACCTATAAGGTCTCCTATTACCAGGGCATTATAAGTGTTTCCATCACACTTGGAAAAGAAAAAAAAAAAGCCAGATCAAGTAAATTTAGGTTGGTGCTTTTTTAAATACAGAATTAACAAGTGTTTCAAACTCTCCTTCCACCAGAGATTGCATTTGTACATGCTCAGAAGTCAGTGTGACTTACATTTCAAACCTTTACAATGTGTGAAGAACTTTTAACAATAGCTTAATTGGGTAAGTGGGTAACATAGCAGGTATGAGCAACTGTTACGGTATTATGTATGATAAAAAGCCATGTAATTTCCCAGAATAGCTTTCTGCCTAGATGTATACATTCCTGAATTTCCATCTAAATGGAAAACTAAATGCTCTAAGTGCACAAAAATATCAGACTAAAAATCTTTAATAATTTGCTTTTTTCAAGAGATTCATGCCAAATGTTATTTTATGCACTTTTGGTGTGGTTCTTAAAAATTATTTCCTTTTTCAGTGTTAAGGGACTTCATGTTTGACTGCAACCAGCAGAAAATAATTTTTACACAATTACCAAAAAACATATAGGGGAGAGATCTGATTGCCTAGCTCTAAGCTAGGCATTTTTCTTTGCCACTGGTAACAGCGCCATTAAAATTGTCAGTGCACTAGATTGACCAGTACATGATTATACAACTGTTTTGCACAGTGAGCCAGATACAGTTAATCAGCCATGTGCATAAATGTCATTTATCATCTATAATTGTGCTGTTATTTTCCAGGACGAACTAGCTAATATTGCAGTTGAGCTTACAAAAACATAGATTTTCTAGATTATGATGTGATAAGTACTATTTTAAAAAGCAGATTTTTCAACAAGGCAAACAATCTATATAAGAGCATTTGTGAATTACAGAACAAAATATTAAAAAGCATTATATATGATATAAATCGGCAGCCAGGTATGTTTGTCATGGAATTGCAGTCGTGCAGTATGTTTTCTTTTGCAATTACACTTAGTCTTCTATATATAATTATGACCTACAGAGCCAAAGATATACCAAGCTTTAAGTATGCTCCTCTAACTACTGCTTAGAAAGGCATGAATGCCAGTGAACGACAGAATTTCACTAAATGCAATTAAAACTACAAAGAGCATAACATCAAAATCTTGTAAGCATTTTTAAGTGTTACTTTCAGCTAAAAAAGGTTTTATTGAAATACATTTTGACATCTTAATGGTATCTGAAATATAAATCCATATTTAAAACTAAGTAAATCTTAGAATCCTGCCCTTTTCATATAGTTAAGTAATAATTTTAATGGCATTATACATCTTAAATTGTTTTGATAAAAGCTTATAAATATGGAAGTCTAAGCATCTTTTTCATGCATAATAAAAAACAGAAAAAATACAAATACTCCATAATTTTAAATACAAGTTTAATTCTATAGGGCCTAATTAAGAGCTAAACATTACCATGCAGTTATTTGTATATGGAAAAAATACAAAAATCAGACTGGTATTTTTGCCTTGTTGTTTTGTTTCATACAATCTCTAAGCGTACACATTTCCTTTCCTCCTACCCTTTGCGCAGCTTCCCTTTACTTTCATCCCCTATCTCTTCAGATCTCTTTCTGCACATTTGAAATTATTCTTGTGGCTCACCAAAATTTGGGTGCTAATACAAGATGTTCAACGTAAGAACAGAGAAGGGATGCTTTTCTCCATGATAGTAATAAAACAATTTTCATTACTGCTTTCTTCCTAAAAAGGGGGAAGAAATTTGTTTTCCTGAATCTAGCCTTCACCCATTAATTTTTTTTATTCTAGATTTTCTGTAACCCTCACTATGCCTGGTCATGGTAACTAATTATCGTGTACTGTCCTTTGAAAGCACATGTTAAACTAGCCAGGCAAGAGCTTTAGAGATTAGCATACCATATTTAAATAAGCAACATAGTATTATCTGCTTACCAGAATCTGCACAGTAAATTCACCATTAGACCGTCCAACAGCAGATAAGGCAGCCATTCCTTATGCTGCTTGTGTGCTTCAACGGCATAACTTAAGCAGCATCAAAATAGAGCAAACTTTTCATGTTACAAGGAATATTCTAAATTAATCCAAAGTAGGGTGATTGCATGTTTCAGGAGTATATTAATTAAATAAAAAACCTAGAAATACAAGGAACAGTACATCCTGTTGGTGCACCACAGACGGCATCTGCCACTTCAGTTCTGCTAATTATCACCGAGAAAGAAAATTTCCTTTACCAAAGATCCCCCCAAACCACAGAAAAACCCATCAAGCCCTCATGACTGCAGTTATTTCTAGGCAGCATAAGCTTAAAATGAAAAACTACTTTTCAAAGACTCCATTGAACACATTTGTTCTTTTTTTTCCAAAAAAAAAAAAAAAAATCCCTTCAGTTCCTTACGTCTGCAGGGCTGCAGCCGCCAGCCGTGCTCACCCGGTGTCTGAGCGGGGCTGTCTGGGTGAGCTGGAGCTCCTGAAGTTCCCACCCTCCACATCAGATGCATGGAGAAGGGAAATAACATGGAGTCCTCCTTTACTGGCAAACCTCCATGTCCATAACTGAGGGATGCTACCACAATCCTCGCCTGCTGTGGGCTTGTCTTAGACAGACAACACTGTGCCTGCTTGCTTAGATTTCACCTTAAATCTGTGCCATGTGAAATATCAAAGCACTGCATCTCAGAATTAGGGACTATCCTAATACTGGGAACTTTTCTAGCATTTACATTCAGCTGTGTTTGTTGGAGGTTCTGCAACCCACTGAACTTTTATTAAAAAAATTTAATTGCTACTTTTAGATTTTTAAAAAAATTGAAATAATTTTACAAGATGCAATGAAAGTGATGGTGTTCAAGCACTCAAGAGCTGTCAAGCAAGAGATTTATTTTTAAGTACTATTTCTTTCTACCCTCAGTTTTATAACCAGGCCTACAGACTAGAAGGTCGTACATGCCCACAAGGCCACTGAATCCACAGAGTCTATTTCAACTCGCATAGTAACTCCTTCCTTTGTGCCCAATAAAAGGCAGAAGAATGTTGCCAAAATAATTTGCTTTCCTGTGTCCTCATTGCAATAAGCAGCAAATCATATTTCAACATTTTGTTGATTATTCTGCATTAATTATAATACAATAATGGATAAATGTGTGTGAACACCAGTAATTTATGTTCATTTTCAGTTAACAGTTTGACTGCACATCACTTCTATGAAGGGATTTGGAAGCTACCTGCCTCATCTATAGCACATTTTTAGTACAGTTATCGGGTCTCTCTTTCCTAAATTTTATCGTACACCAAGAGCAGGACAGGACGTGACGTCCAGGAATGTTTAAAGACACTTTCTAGGAGTTTGCAGTGAAAATCATTAACAATAAATCCTAAGCCTTCACTTCACCGCAAACATTATATATAATTTATAGGAGACGTGGTAAAGCCCATTCTGGTTATTATCCAGATGTGTGATTTCACATGCGCAGTTCGGGATGCGGATGAGCTCCTGCCTCAAGCAACCCACTGCCGCTCACAGCCTGACCCCCCCGACGTGCTGGGCTGTAATGGGCACAGTCAGGGGGACGTACTTTGGTTTAAAAAACAAAAAGCAAAAAACCCACACTGTCCCCTTGCTGATTTTCTGCCTTGAAATAAGCCCTTTTAGTTGAAATAGGAGAAATTCAAGCAAGATATGACTGCAGTTTTCCCTTTAGGAAATATTGCAAAACTGGCAGGTTATTTATTAAATTCAGGTATGATCCCTAGACTGATGGCTGATATGTGGTAGCGTTTTTAAAATATTTCCCAAACCAACTGTAAGAATATGCAATCCTATTAATTACTAGCAGGTAATTCTCAAGAATACCCGAGTGAAACGCACTTTGCAAACATATTTATTTATAAGTGCTTTATCTTATTTAACATTTGAGGTTGATACAGACTCAATATCCACAACCACTGAAGAAACTTCAAAAGCAACTGAAAAATTCAGCAAAGAATATCCCAGCCACGCTAATTCTTTCAATGGCTTTCCTCAAGACCACCATTTTTAATGAGAATGGGCTTTTCTCATACCAGGTAATTCTCAAATAGCCTCTCCACATCTACTGCATTCAGACCTCTCTTGGTTATAGGAGTCAGATCGCAAGAGGCACTTACTTTAAATGTTAGTGTTTTGGCTAAGAAGCTTTGCAAGCAAAAATGTTCTGGAATCTAATAATGGTTAAAATGTTGCTTAAATTGATTTTTCTTCCTTAAATAAAGAAAATCAGAGCCAGTCACATGTGGAAGACAATAAGAAAAAATGAGACACTGAAATCAGGATTCATAAATGTAAGCCAGCCCTGAGAGCTATGGTTTTTGACCAAGTGGATAACTTGTTGGTTTTTTATAAATGGTGGATGAACTAAATTCACTGCTATCAAAAATGTTAGAATTTGAGTTTAAAGAAGATTTAAAAGCCTTTATGAAGATGTTTTCCTTCATGAGGCACACTAGCTGCTTGCATTACTTCATAATGCTGAGGAGAACTGTCTGTAAAGGGTGAACTAGATTAAATTCTGGCAAAATATTAAATGAAAGACAGCAAGTAGCCAAAGACCAAAAAAAAAAAAAAAATTATTTTGCAAATGTGTTCTCTACTGCATGAAAGTTGTGGGTTTCTCTGTTGTTTTCCAGCATAAAGCAGACTCAGGTACACAGATTCAATTCTCCAATAAAATCTGTAAACTCACTGTGCTATAGCTCTAGACAGTATGCAAAGCTCAAAACTTCCAAGAACTGGCTGAGATTTGACCCTACATCTTTGACCTGAGCTGTGACAATATTCAATTCTTTGAATAATATTTTATGCATTGAACCTGTTTGGTTGGAGAAAAAGGAGAGCTCAGAGACAGTAACATAATTTTATTAGAATAATACTGTACTTTGCCACGAATTAATTCCTGTAGAGTTAGGAATCTGTATTATTAAAGGAAAAGTCAACAATAAGGACATGAAGGCAGCTAACTGACCTACCATATGTATATATGTATATTCAAGAGTAAAGTTTTTATATTCTATTAATTTTCCCCTGCAATTCTAGGTGTTGCATTATAAAACAACCATTATTTTATTTTCTGTTGTATAGCAGGGGTGTGTGCATCTCATGCCATGCAAAAAATGTTTTGGTCTGTGATCTAAAAGCATTTATCATTCAATAATTTCAAGTACTTGTTAGAGCTATTGTGTTAAACTGATACTCTGTTTGCATGGCACGGTGGTCTTGTTGCAAGAATAATGAAGGAAGGAAGGTATGAAACGTGTGGAGGGAAACTTTAGTTATAAAAGTATGTCTAAAACTTATGTAGCTTTGTTTTCATGCACAACACTGGCATGCAGAGAAAGTAAATCAGTATTTTCCAATAACTCATCCTTACTGAAAAGAATCTAACTAATTAAGAGTCTGTTTGATTCAATTACAGCATCAAGCCAAGTTCCCAGAAGACAGAGATGGGCTGATGAGGCCTTTTGAAACCACAAAAACTAGACTGCAATTATGCTCTACAAGACTCCTCTTCAAAAAGCCAAGCTTCCCAGAGGAGGTTTCAGCAAGGTCGTTTAGCTCCTGCATGTGACCTCAACCCCGCACATCATCCAGGTACTAAAGGTGTAACTCTGTCATCTCAAGAGTTAAGGAAGGAGGGCAGGAAAACTCTGCATATCAAATTGGGGGAAAACAAAAATTACATAAAGAAAGGCCAACACAGTAATGAATAATTTCAAAATGTAAGAGGTAAACTTCCTCTTTTTGGAAAGCCACACACCTGAGCGTGTGATCTGCAGCCAGACGTTAGGCACTTTCAAGCATCTGGGCTGTGGCCTTCTTTAAGTAACATTTCCAAACATTTTTCGTCACCACTGCTGAACACATGGGGATCACTTTGTCTGCTCCTTTGTCACAGATCCCATCAGCATTAGCAACTCCAGAATGCTGCAAGTATTTAAAGTCACTCATTTTTAGTGAGGCATTATGAAAAAATTACATTTTAATTTTCTGGTCATTTCTCATACAGTCATTAAGAACAAACTCCTACCTTAAGAACAAAATCCTACCTATTTTTTTCACTACTGAATTTCCTTAAAAGAACAGCATTTATCATTCAATAATATGATCATAACAAACAGTGTGCTTTGGCACTGATTTACACTGCTGACTGGCTGTATAAATTACCTTGCCACATACGAGCTCAGGTGCCTCTAAAATCTTGTATTCCATTATTCCAAGTAAGCGAGCAATAAATATGTTTTAATTAGAACCAGAGACGGGTATTTTATGTTACCCAGCAATCCCTTTTACAGCAATATTGAGTGCCCGTGGCATGCATTTAGATCCAGGCTTCTCTGGAGTTTGGAGGTGAAGTGAACGTGTGAGCTGCAGACAAAATGAATATTTCCTTCTGTTGAACAGCGAGATACTGAAGCAGAAAAATCATCTGATTTCATAACTCATCCCTCTGACCTCCATCCTTCCCAGCTAACGAGGACTGGTGGACAAACGCTGGTTCCTTTGATACTCGGATTTCTCGATGCTGCTCAGAGATTGCAAGCTACACATTGTTGGAAGGGCTATGAAGGCAGTATTTGATTTAAAGACGTTTCCAGTACTGACAACTTTGCCAACCCATCTTTCATTCCTGAAAAGTTGAAGGAAAAAAAGCAGCGCTCTCAATAACTGCTGCAGCCTGACTGTCTCATCAGTCTGAGAAGAGTCCTCAGTCTGACACACACAGCTTCAATGACAGTTCGGCTGATGATCCCCTTTTGCTAACGGTTAAGATCAAGCATCTGCTGATAATTTTGCAGTTTTAAATATCCTTAGCCTGTCTTAAATATCTTTGTTCGTAAGTGCTGCCAGCCACGTGCAAATCATGGGGTTCCCAGGAAAGGCTTCTCTGTGGTGACGTGCTACTCTGGGAATTGCTTTCCACTCTTAGTTTTCTGCTGCAAAAGCTACTTATTTCATAGGGATTAGGCAAACCTATAAATACAGCAGAGGTCTGGGAAGTCTGGATCTGCCCCTTGGCATGGCCATCCCATGCCACGGTCCATAGGCTGGTGGCTTTTTCCTTGGCTTGGCAGTCAACATTTGCATCTGACAAAACATCCTGGTAGATCACTACTGTTACACAGCACGAAATAAACAACAAATTGCCCTTAATTGCTAGTTAGTGACTTCACCGAGTAACCTCACCTTTTAGCAGCTTATCCACAGTAATAAAGGAACCATTCATAGGTTCCTGCTGTTTAAGCTGTTACTGCCATGACATACCAGCATAGCAAGTGACCTTCCTGACTTCTGTACATGTAGCTTGTGGCAACAGGTTTCCTCTTCTCTATATAGGAAAGAATTAACTTATCTTCAAAAAAACAGCATTTTAAAGAAGGCTTTGGGCTGTATACCTTCTCCAGACCAGCACAATGGTCTGCTGAAGACACACCATATTCATCACCCTGTTTTTAAGTTAATCATAACATAGTAAAAAAATGCAGTGCAGCAAAAAAATGTAATCCTAAGGTAGTAGTTACTTGTGCTGCACTATTAAAATTGTACTAAAGTAACATACTACAGAGGACAACCACTTTATCCACTGTAGCAGGCACTGCCATTATTCAATATGCCAATAATCTTTCTCAGCTGACAGATTGTTAGGTTCATATAGCTGCAAATTACTAGAAGTGTATTGTATGTTAACAATAAAAAAAAAAATATGTAAGAAGCAGAACTCTAAATCATATTCATTGCTTATTACCATCTACAATCCTACCAAAGCATTACGTGTGGTTTTCTACTCCTACTGTGAAAGAAGAGAGACCAGGGGGTCACCGGTCCAGCCCCCTGAAACATCAGGGCAACAGCAGATAAAAAATTGGCAAACACACTGGAGGAAAGGCAATGCTATGGATGGTATTTTTTTGCTGTACTTTTTTTTTTAGTGTAGATATATGTGAATATATATATGTGTATATATTCCCCCACAGGCATTGACAGACCAGTTCATATGATTTCTCTGGTTAGGTTAAGGTATCCTCAGGTTTAATAGCAATATATTTAATTTTGGTTGAAAGGAATAATTGCACTTAAGTTTTGTATGTCTGTGCGAATGAAACTATTGCTGTCACTTAAGGACCAGAGAGAGGTTATCTTCACTGAAAAATATCCTATTACAAGAGCGATGTCATCAGAATCAAACCGCTTTGTTAGTGCTACTGACGGTGATTAATAATACCATGAAATTTGGTCTTTAATCTATTCACAGGTTTGATTTCCTATTTCTTGCTATTACTTAACGGAAAAATATGACAAATTACCAAAACAAAAATATTTAAATAATTAATAATTGTTTTGCATACCTGCTTGCAACTAAAATTGAAAATATTTAAATTTGACATTACAATGTCCAAAAGTAGAACTAAAACTGTATCCAATGACAATTCAATGCAAGTTTAAAAACCCAAGCTAAATGAATGACGACCGTTACCATGTGATAGATGTTTTCTTAAATTCTCCAGCTTGAGCAGCAACAAACAAAGGTGTAATTCAGAATCATCTTCACATTCCTTGCTTCCTCCTTTCTCCAGGAGCATTTTTATTTTTTCAGTGTATCCCTGAAATAAATATTTTTGATCTAAAACACCAGGGAACAGACATAGCCTATTTTTCCCCACATATTCAAAACAGAAATCAAAAAACCACAATATATTCAATACTGTAAATATAAGCTGAAAAATTAATGGTGGAACAAATTAGACAAATTTAATTTAATTTTTCACATTTGCTCATTTACCCAATAAATAGAAATGGAAATTGAATTAGTTTATTAGAGCCATTAAGCTAATATATTTCTGTTCTGGAAATAGGTCATATCTCACTTATGAAGAGATACTAAACAGAACTCTTTCTCAAAAAAAATCTCATAACAGATTCACTTCCCAAATATAATAAATGAACTCATAAATACATGCAATATTTATAATACTTAAATAATTATTGCTTCCTAACAGCTGATGTATTCTCAATATGCTCTTTTAGTGCATTTCAACTCCATTAGCATTTAGACTGCCTTACGGCTGTCAGGATAGGTCAGGAAAAAAAATCACCTGATAACAACGCAAAAAGTATACAAATTATCATTCAGAATACAGCAGTACATGGAAATGAAAAGATAGACTTACGGGTTACCTGAAATGAAGCTTGGTGCAAAGAATTTCAGCCACACCAAGCAGGGTGTCCATTAATATTCATGTTGGAACAGAAACTTTGTAATGCCCCCATGCCCAGCACCTTCAAACACAACAGGGGAAAAATAATAATCCCTAATAAGGAGATATAATTGATATAGTTAAAGAATTCAGTGCAGAACTCAATGGTTTCATCACTAAATTCTCGCTGCAATAATCATAATTCTTCTGCTTTTACCCTCCCCCCTCAAAACCAAAACTAATTCATCCTAAAAGATCACGCAGTACTGATTACCAGGATGTTTTTAGTTTGATCTAAAAATCAAACACACACACACCCTGCCTTCTATTGTGTTTCACATAAAGCAAATTATTTGCTACATTGCTTAGAGACAAGACAAAATAGTTCAGGCTCCAAGATGAAAATTAAGACATGGTCAGTGAATGGAGAAAAGGCAAGTACGTTCCCCTTTCTTCAGGAGGCATAGCAATAGAAATCACAGTCAAGTAAATTCATCAGTACCTAATTTCTTGCCCTCGGAATTAAGGCACTTTATTTTAAAAACACTCATTACCCCCACACACAAAATTTATATGTGGAGGTTACTGCAGATAAAGAGAGGCAATCACTTGTGCAAAGCAGTCAGAATTAGTGTTAAACTTACCATTCAATGATATTTAAGAAGTACTTAGAAGAACATTATCTGTGTGGGTTCATAAGAAAATGCTATTTTTCTGATTAATTAGAATTTCGTCGGACCATGTAAAAAGTAATTTGAAACTGTAGGAACTTTCTTAGGCTTAGGTGTGGGATGTAATGGTCTGAATATGTATGTGAGTAACAATTCAGAGCAGCCAGCTTCCTCACGTTCATTACGCCTGACCCAGATCTTGCCAATGGAAACTGCGGGTAACAAGGGGTTTTACTTCTGATTTACATTGTAGGTGGTGAGCACAGAATCAGTCCTATTAGCACAAGAAATGATTATTTACCCTCGTATTAAAGAGGATGTATAAAATGTAACTACATCTGTTTATCGATACAAATTGAGATATAAATCAATATATGAGAAAAACCTGCTGACTGTTAAGTGATCAAAAGAAAAAGCAATCAGTGAAAGAAGGGGAGACCCTTCTCTCATTAGATCTACTACTGATTCACTACTGTCAGATGCTGTGAATGTTAAACATCTCTGCATTTTGCAAATTTAAGATATATTTGTTGGTGCATAAGGCTTAATAAACTCTGTGCAGCTTTTCAGAAGGCCCGAAAGTGGAAAGCAACACAACTTGTAAGAAGTCCACACTGGATGTCACAAGATCACCCTGGTAAATGCCATTTCACAAGATGTACCTTTGCCTTAAAATACTCTGACCCCCAACAACACTAAGACAGTTATCTTTCTCGTACCTCAGCTTATCAGCATGCATTACGATAAAGGAAAGCTAACATTTTAATAGGACTGTTAAAATAATAGAAAGCTAACTACAGTTTTGGTTTGGTATACTGCATTTCTGGAATTTATATAAGCACATGTTTGGAAAATAAAACCTCTAGTAGAAGTGTTTATATTAGAAAAAAAATTCAAAGTGCTGGCAGCCAAAGCAAGCAGCAAGGAATTCACCAAAAGTAGTCTGTGAGGGAAGTTAAGAAATATTTGCATGGAAGAAGCCTTGTAACTCCAAGAAGTCTCTAGGACAGGTACCAAGGAAGGCTTAGGTTTCACTATGGGATCAACAGAGAAGAATTAGAAAAAAATACAAGTGCATGCATAACCATCCAGAAGTTATCTAAAGTTAATTTCTCCTGACATAACATTTCTCCTTCTTCAATTTTGCTTCCAGAAGCATCTCCTCCTGATAGCTGGAGCTCCTGCAGGTGCTCTAGTGAGGCTGCTCACTCACGTGCCTACTAACAGGAGCCTTTGTCAAACACTTGTAAACCCAAGGAACAATTGTCAGAGAAAAAAAAAAAATGAAAAGAAGGAAAAACAATGTCATTTTACTCAGAGGTCTGTCAAAAAACATGCCTTGTGTAACACAAGGAGTATTAACAATTGCAAACAGCGACAGACTCCCCACTCTCGCAGCCGTTCAAGCTCTCATGGACCTACTAGGAGAGATTAAAAAGGCAAAACCTTAGAGCTGAGGCAAGGGATCAGACTCTGTGAAACCACAGCTTTCTTAAAGAGTCTGATAAGACATCTCCTAGACACTGAAGGCTTTCCCAAAGAGACCAATAAAGATTAAAGGTACCGTTCATTGCATGAAAACATCATAACCCTCAGCCCACGAGTCTAATTTAAGCCTTACTGAGATGCCTGAAGAGGCACCAGTAGGCAAATGTGACTAAGCACTGATCCCAAAGCCTTATATCGTCCTGGCACAGTGCTGAGTCCAACCCAGCCAGCCCTGATGAGCGGCTCAGTCCAGTAGCCAGGGTCTACCACCACGGACCACAGCCTCCTAAGGGCCCATTCAACTGTCTTGGAAAGTCAACACGCAAAAAATACCCATTTTTATATGAAAAGGGCAACTGTTCCCTCAGTCATTTTGAATCTCTCCCTTTAATCTGTCTTGTTGAATTGGGAAAGCAAGGGACCAGCATGGCTCACAACGCCAAGTCAAAAGCTAGCAGCCTGCCTTAGCAATGCTAGGGTTTTAATGAGTGACAATCAGAATGATTATAAAATAAAACGAGATGTCACGAACTTTGATGCGCCCTGCACCCCTCAAGGAGACCAAGTTCTGGAGCCTTTGGAGTGAAGGAACAAGCAAAACTGCTCCTATAGGCTCCCCGATAAATGAAGCTTCTACAGCAAAAACATAAAGGGCCTAAATATATTCCATATATTCTGCTTTGTTGCAGAAAAGGCTATTCAATATTTCTGTAAACACTGTTTTTATAGGTGAGAATATAGGTCTAGGTCAAAATCTCTTGGAGTATTATTATATTACACAGCACATTTTTGGATTCTCTTTGAGAAGGAGATAAGATGGGGTGAGCCGAAGCCAGTGGTCCCAAGAAATGAACAGTGCAACTTCAGGGAAAACCCTGCACTGAGCAATACACCTTGGGAGACTCCAGCAAGGGTGGAAGTAAATTTTCTTTGAGAGAGGATTTTGTTGGTCAAAACAGACTGGAAAACAGAAACAAACAGAGTTCAGTACACTGTGTGAAGCAAAAATGTGCTGGAGCTGCTCATGTCTACTACACAAGCACATCTCTAATGCAGTCAGCACCAGCAGAAGCTGCCAAGTGATCTTTAAGGTTGTTCTTAATAAGAAAGTAGCAGAGTATCCCTGCCTGGAGGTGACAGATGTAGACATATATATATATATATATATATGCATCTTCCAGCAAGATCTGCTGGAAGGAGAAAAGTTGGCAATTCAAACCAGTCACACAGAGAAATGCTGTATGAAACCCTGCTGCCGCGAGGATCCAAGAGATACTTCATATTCCGTAACCCAAGCTGATTTGACAAAGGCACAGCATAATTCCTGAATACAAAGAGTGGCTGCCGTTTCACCAGCATCTCTGAATTTCCCCATCAGGAGCAACATTTTCATGTTATTTAAATTAATCCTCTGCCGACCTACACTCATGAAGTAAATCTCCACTTTGCCTAGATGCTGGTGATGCAAGAAAACTGGACTAACTGAATCAGATGACCAGAAGAGCTAGAAGTAAGAATCATTATCATACGAATAACACCATGGCCCAAGAGGTCTTCATCAGCATCTCCTGTGCTTTCTGAACCAGGAAACAATAGCAGAACCTGTGCCGCACACTGGGGATGAAAGGTCAGGATATGTATGTTCTTCCTCATCCCTCTGGCGTCATTGAGGAGTCACCAGTTCACCACCAGATTTTTAGCCTCCATAAGCAGCATACATGTCCAAGGCTGGCGCTTGATATAAAATAGACTTAGAAGAGCAGCATAGATGGGACGGCGAACGAACCTCAGAGCTCAAATATTACACTTCAGAGACATACAGTTACTGGGGAATGACTGCTGAAAATGATTGTATTGCATTAAACTAGCAGTCTAGCAAGACACAAAAAAATGTTGATGCTCCAAATTCTTGCTACATGTACATTTAGAGACTAACAGATGGTCAACCTACAGATCCCACTTCAGAGATCTTCAGACCATGGGTCAATGTATTTTATACTTTATTTACAGCAACCTTTCTGGGAACACCGTTATAGTGCATTTAATCCATCTCCTACGGCCTTTACACTTGACAGTACTGGGCACACTGCCATTAGTCTAGAAACATTAAGTTCATACACGAGGCCTCTTTTACTCCACTTGGTTCCCTCCAAGGAAAAACCTCATGGATACCGCTTGAGCTTCCAGCTGCTTCCCTTTCCCCTTACTCCTCATTACCCCACTGGGGCATCGAAATGATTCACGACTGCATAGGTAAGTCGTTTTCCTTCTTTCACAGCGCCTTTTATGTTATTTTTATACCCTTCTAAATATTTCCAAAACAAACACAAAAAACACTTTGCAAGCTGTGCTGGAAATCGCGCTTATGCGGAAGCCCCAGTGGGATGGATCCACTTTTCAGTGTGGGATTACAATAGATGCAGCACTACAGAGGAAGAGGAGCCGATCAGCTTGATCGTGGGGAAAGAAGTGATGCTGGAAGGCAAGATAAAATGTACTCAAAATCAATGCATCTGGGACCTTCCCTATGAGGCACTAGGCATAAAACAGGAATTAAATGTATTCTGTGTTTATCTTTACCAATACAAGTATTTCAAGTAAGAAACACTTGAAAAAAAATTGTTGACTGCCCTCATATTAAGACATGCAAAATCCTTCTGCCTTTTCCAGCATAGATCGGAGGATAACCAACAGTGGTACTTGCATCAAGAGCAGCACCGCTTCTCCTGGCCTGAGATCCTATTCACCCTGAAAGGTTTCTAGAGCTGGTACAGGTGAACAAACAAGTGAAACCACATGAATGTAGAGCGCAGTTTAAACGCCAATGCAAACAACAGCAAACAAGTTTCAAAGTTGAAGTTAAGAGGTTGTAGCCAAAACTTATGGGCTAATTTTGAAACCTTTTTCCTAAACCGTGTTCAATAATCAGTTCCAGTTTTAAACTCAGCATTTTTACTCTTGCAAAAAATGCAAAGCACTGCTCTTCAAGATGGTTTTCTTATCAGCATATGACTACATGCTCCGTGAACTTCTCAATGATAGCTTCTCTTAGGCAGAGGACATTAGTCTGGAAATAAATAATCTGATCGTTTTTCTTTATGGATTTTTAATCAATAATGCATTATATGTCACCATAATTATTTCTAGGAACTCAATATACTTTTAACAAAGGAACATAATGGAAAACATACAATTGTTCCTATCATCTGTAGTATTTCTGAAGAGTTTTTATAGCAGAGCAACGTGGATTTCCCCAAAACAGGGGTGGAGGAATGGAAATTCAGTCATAAAATTTTTCACTAGACCCGTTAAAAATCTACCTGCTTTAAACTTAGAGAAAATAAAAATGAGTTTCTCACCCATCTCTTCCCCTGAAACACAGAGGCCGTTTTGCAGCAGGCAGACAACTACTTGATGGTTGCAGTGGACACCTGAGTTTATGAAGCCCACTGGCTATGTTCCAACAAATTCCCTAAAACTTAAACTTTTCATTGTTATTCTTTTTAATAAATAATAAATCATAAATAATAAACATCCCCATTGCTCCAGCCTCCCTCCCCTTTCATGGAGCCCTCACTATGCGTTAGCATATCAGAAATGATTTTAGCAGGTTCGGGTTTTTTGTTCAGATTGCTTTTTTAAGAACATTTATCAACTTCTTTGAAATTTTCCACAGTGGCCAGGAGTACCTTGGCTGGGCCGGGCTTCACAAGGTTGTTGCCCATAGTGCTCCACTGCCCTACAACATGTCTGCTTCAGGAATAGCAAACCCCAACGTTGTGAGACCATGACAAAACATCCCAAAGAAGATAGCAATTAACTCTCCATAGAGAGAAATGTTCCATCTACCTGCCCTTTTGCAGTATTATCCTGAAATCATAACTTTTAAAACATGAATATATTTTAGGATTAACAACAAATGCGTTTGCTCTTGACATTCTTGTTCTGTATCCTCCTAACCCACGTGAAACAAAAAAAGCACTTAAAGAAAACTGATTTGTGGGTATCATGAGCTTCTTATTACTCTGCACATACAAATAAAATCCATTGTACAATGAACAGTGTCTGGCTTCTGAGTAGCAAGGGCATCTCAAACACACAAACTCTTGAGCAACAACGAAAGACGTATTTGTAGCCTAATTTAAACTGCAATGTATCTGCACAAGCAGAGGGAAAATACAACGTCCAGAGAAGATTACCTGGAACAAAGGCAACCTCCTCCCCTGACAGAGAACTTGTACACATGTATTTGAGTACAATCTTATTCTGTTTTTATTTAAAAGGCACGCTCCTGTTTTTCTAGCTAGGTAACTTGTCAGTCACAAGGAGTGGTTACAGTACTTGTAAGCATTGAACTTATCTCAGGAAAAAACACCTCCTGCTTTGAAACCCACACCACATATATTGGCAGTGCCAAAATCACCGCTGCCTATCTTGACGAATGCTTTAAACCAAAGACAACCCTGAGTCTAAGGCTTTCATAACGGTAGCAGAGAAAATGCTGGCACCAGCACCACGGCAGTGTAAATTATGGTACTGGGCAGCCCCAGGTGCCTCTAATCCAGTTACTGCTCATTCCCTCTGCGGCTTCTCTGCAAGGCTGAGGGGTTTCAACAAACGAGTGCAGATCATCTTGTGAATATACAAAAAATGATTCTATTCTACAGTTTTTGAACAGAGCAGCTATCTGGAGAAGGATACAAATCCCACTTACAGGCAAATACATACACTCTAAAGAAAACAACCATCTAATTATCGCCAAAATCATTATTTTCCTTTAAGGAAGGAGAAGTTAATGAAAACCACCTTCATCCACTGCAGTGACTTTCGGTTTCTTAGGTTTTGCTGACACCTGGTGGCAAACAGGGAAAGAGTCCGAAAGCAGTAAACATCTACGTGCTCCTGCTCCACCAGCTACATTATACCCTAACCTCTCTGAATAACGACTTGGCATTTCTATTACTGCAAGCCAATATACTCAAAGTTTTAGAACAACTGCCATGGAAGTCTTTTACAGGTTCAGCCTTGACATAGTAGCATCTACCATACAAACGATTCGCCCCCAAGTACTTCAATCTTTTGCATACACTTGTGTTAGTGCAAAAAGATTAAAAAAACAGATATGTATTCGCTCCCTAGAGCCACAAGCTTTTCAACCACCCATATGAAATGAATCCCGGTTCTTAACAGGAAAAAAAAGTTTGCCATCATACCTCAGCTGGCACTGGTTAACATCCCCCAGATAACCTAAACACAAGAGGAAAAAAAAGCTAAATAGACACGGATAGCAAAGTACTCTCTTACCCAAAGAGTAAATCTCCTCTCCTTATGTCGCGACTAAGCCACGCTCCCTGCGCACCAACATTATAATATATTCGTTATATCAACAGGAGTATTTTGTTGTTGTCAATGCAATAAATGGAGCAACTCTAAAACATCATGGGTATGATGTTGACTGCAAGTATTAAAGTATTTATTAAACCAGAGGAGCTCTTTGAAACAAATTAGCATGGAAAAATAAAATATTTGAATATATTGAAAAATATTTACTTGGTACACAAGTGCCTTCAGTAACGCTACGGTGCACTTATTCAATAAATATTTTATAAGGATATTTGCAGTGTATTTTTGTGTGATTCTCAACAACACATCCCAGATCACAAAACAGGCACTTGCAATTCAGCAGTCTCATTGAGATTTAAGCAGTATAAGGGTTTATGAGCAACTCTGACATTATTCACAAAGCTTGTTTTAAACACCAATCTCAGATTTACTTTTTCATGTGTACACTAATTTTTTCGTTACCGCATTTCTTGACAGGGCTTCCTGTAACATCCTGATTCATCCTCAGGGTTTTCCCACCAGCAAATCCACCAAGACACATTTCTTGTGTAAAGGTGAATGCCTGCAACACTGGCTGTGACCATCCATCCACGTCCCTTCCAGAGCCCCAGAGCACCCCCGGCTCGTAGCACTGGGTGTCTGGCACAGAGACGTGCTGCAGCCCGGAAAACCTGACCACACACTTCTTCCTTTTATAAAATCTCTTGGCAATGCAATCCCAGGACTGTTCTCTTGTCCAGCCTGGCCTGTGTAAGCACTTAGTGTTAATTACCATTACCAAGCATTCCTTTAACGAGGATTAGTAGGTTAATGGTAACACACACGGAGCCTACACAAATTAGAGATCAAAAGCCTTCAGAGCATTGTGAAGAGCCAGCTTGAGAGAACACCCTGGCAAAGGCATTCTGCTTCTCTGCTTTCTTCCCCCAGAAACCCAGCGCAGGGACAGGCGGGGGGCAGAGCAGCTGCCACTGACTTGCTCCTGGCCCCCGAATCACCAGCATTTCCCTCACAGATCCACTGCCTCCTTCGCCCTAAATCCTGCTGTTTCACTGACGTTATCCTGACTCAAATACCGAAGCTGTCCCTGTTGTGCTGAAATTGCACCACATCTCTGTTGAGACACTGGGAGTGATTTGAGTGGCACAGATAAAACCTGGAAGCTTTGAAGGAAGAGTAGGGGTCCTCAGCATCAGTGGGCCTCGAAAAGGTCCATGCAACGGGTACCACGAGCACAGAGCATTGACAGGAATGTGAGCTAACGAGGGTGCGCAGGCATGAATAATGTCAAGTAACTGAGCCCACGCCAAAATTCAGGTGTCCAACAGCGCACCCGGCTCTCCAGGGGCGGTGGTGAACACACAAGCCTGCACAGGAGGGTGACAGCACACATGGAGACATCCTGGCCTCTCCACCTGTCCCAGACAGCACAAGCAGAGATGCTCACACCCTGCTAAGCCATGGGCTGTCTCCAGCCCCTGGTATCTCTTATCCACCAAGGCCATACTACTCTGATCTCAGTCCCATTTACATCTGTGGCTTCCTAAAACATCCCGTGCATAAATTGCATGATGTAGTTACAAGGAAAACAAGGGGGTTTTGGCTAGGTTTATACCTGCTCCATCAGTCCTTCCATGCTGGGTGTGGGAATCCAAGGTCAGCCACAGCTCAGCATTTCCATGATCCATTCTCAGGGACAGGGACACTGTCATCAACGCCCCAAGCTTCAGCCTAGCTCCTCACCCCTTTGAAAGGCTTCAGCTTGGAGCTATTTATGCCAAGGTGAACAAGAGAACAGGAGGCCAGTTTTCATAAGAAGGATTAGGATGTTGCTCGTTCACCCTAACAAACTGTGGATCGGGGAGGAGATAGGGTGCTCTGCTCTTACGGCACTGGGAATAACATTACTTGTGATAAAATTGAGGTTGGCATGGAAATGAATGGGTACTCCAGAAGACGGAAAAGTGACTAGCCTTAGGATTTCATGCCTTATTTCAGACAACTGGTTTGTATTTTCACACCATCTGTTCCGTTTCCTGCCATCTTGCTTTCGCTGACAGCCAGATACACGCAAAAAGTTTAGGAGGCTCTTTTTTGATTGTCAGCAAACCTTTGTTGCTTGCAGGGTCCATAGTTACATGCAGCTGAGTTGACGACTAAGCATTTCTAACCACACAAGCACAAAATCAACTGAAAATGGGTGTTTCTAAGGACAGCGTGGAAAAGCTCGGTATGGACCGGCAGCCAGGGAAGAGCAGACACCTTGCACCAGCTGAAAACCTGCTCCAGGAGGTCTGGCTCCCCATTGCTGGGCAAGCGCTGCAAGATGGAAACTCCGTTAGTCAGAGCGAGGGTGCTGGGTGGCGAACAGGAACTGCCAGGCTGCTGGCAGAGCCGGTTTCCCTCTTTCTTAGAGCCCTATATTTTTCTGTATCACACCATGAAGAGGTACTTCTGCCCTCCTTCCTGTTCTGCAAACTCCATCTCTCTGCTCCATCGATAGCACTGCGATCACTGAAAGGATTGCAGATCTGCTTTAACTGCAAGGCCCTAAATGCACCTGCGTGGTTTCCCTGCACCACTATCCAGCCATGCTAGACTTCATTTTTGGCATGCTATTGAAGCGTGGTTTGCAATGGACTGGAACTCCCCGGTCCTGTGGAAGAACTATAGGAAGGTGTATTTTAGCAAGGTACAGTAAATTATTTTGAGATTGAAACCCGTCATCACATGGCCACCAGATCAGAGCAGAGAGAGGGGGCTACTGCCAACATGTTCCGACAAGGATTCTCCAGACCATTTTTAATTCATTGTCCACACTAACTTCTAAAATGGGAAACTGAGAGCTTATCCATTGAGCATTTACATCAATAGTTGTAAGTTATTTTGCCTTTAATCCATTTGTATTTACACACCAAATTAAAATTATCCGATCATTTTTCCAAATAGCTTTGTAGGAGCATCGCTTACTCTGACTGTTCCATTCTTAAAATCCTACTTTTTAAAGCAACATAGTCCATAGATTCAGTATCTGAATGGAGATGTTTGCAAAATGCCTATGAAACAGTTTTTTACTGTTATAATTATTGTATTTTCTGGTTATAGCAGTCAATGAAAATTAGCAGTAAATTTTTAAAGGAGTCCTAGCATAGTTTCTGCTTACCAGGGAGATGTCCTTGGGGAGTCTTCCCCAAGGTTGAGAAAATAAGGTTGGAAGAAAAATAGGACCTGCAGTGGAGTATCTAAGTGGGAGTTTCGATACAGAATGGTTTTCAGACACTCCCTTGTTAGCTAGCACTTCATAAACAGTTACGGAAAATACCTGTATTCAGATTTAGATTGTCAGATTGTCTCCCAGATACCTGCTGGCAATTTCAAATGGGAAAACCCAACATTACGTTCTTGCAGACCTCGCTCACATACAAAAGCTACCAGGCTTGCAGAAATCAAGATTATTTTCTGTAATTTTACATGTTTGTTGTAAAGGCAGAATCGCTGCTGACCACACCGTAGGCATATAGAGACTGTAAAAAATATATTGAATTGCGTACAACTGAAGTCACAACAAAACAACAGACTAATGGAGTTTCTTTGCTTGAGGACTGCAATACTGACCCTCGCTTGTCATCTTTATTATTTTCATGGCACTCCGAGGTTCCCCAGGCTCTTCAGTGAAGAGGACTTCTGCCCAAGTTCAGGAGACAACGCGAGGCAAAGAGACACCAGCACCAACACAGGAGGAAGCAGAGAGGAATCTGAAAGATTCGACCAGGATCCTTGAAGCATTATCACAAAGACAAATGGCCACAGGACACTGATTTTTGGGGCAGTCCCCAAAATGTCCACCCTATAGGTTCTCCCTGCAGGACTTCAACCCGAGGGCAGCCAGCGTGCAGCTGGAGATCAGACATTGCAGTGTCTCTGAATCAGGAGCTGCTTTATTATAGCTAGCAAACATTAGATGGCCATCTGCTGACTCTAGCCCATAAATCACAAAGAAGTGAACTCTGGCAAAACTGCTCTGTGAGCTGGGACAGGAAAATGGAGAAAAGCCTGCAAGTCTAAATCTGTAGAAAAGGGAATAATGAGCAGCAACTTATCATTCATTAATATTGTCCCTTAACGTTTTATAAACATATGAAGCAAACACGCCTTTTTGTTAAAATAAGGTCGTTGTCAGCATTTAGGAAAAAATAAGTAACATCCCTTCCAACTAAAACCCTCCTCTATTTCACAAACAGACAACAAAAGCTCACCAAGGCTCTAGAAACCAACCAAGCCTAAGAAATACCAGGCAGAGGAACAGATACAGGAATTCAAGTCTCCTGGTTTTTGCTTACAGCTCACTACGAGCAGAAAAAGCCATGGGACAGATACCAAGTTTCTAACCCATTTAATGCACTTGGAAAAAAGCAGCCTTTCCCAAGTTTTGCTGCCAGTAGAAAGGGCAATAACTTTTGTTATGGCAAACAGTGCTTTTAACAAAGCAGGCTTGGCTAATTGGGTTTTTCTTGAATCCTGAAACAAATCATGGCGTGTGAAAATACGCTGGGCACAGGACAACAGGAAGCACCTGTCCAAAGCACACAGCTTTCCTGGGTATTTCCAGTTCCCAGGCCTCCACCACCGCAGGCCATGACCACATCCCAACTTATGGTGAGCTTATCCTCACATCTCCCACGCGAGGCAGGACAATGCTTAGAGACTCAGAAAGACCATGTAGTCTGGTCACTCAGAAAGCATGGTTCAGCAGGGAGCCAAGCACCATGTCACCTCATCTTTGACCAACGGCCACCACTTCTTTGCCCTTTATTTCTGCTTAAACATAGTTAGAATACCACCTCTTGCCTCCCCTGAGATATATTTATACTACTTTTTCTTTTCAACCTTTATTATTCTTTTTTTAGCTTGGCTTCTACCAGCTTACCTTTTAGGATACAAAGAGACTTTCTTCACACTCTTTCACACATCTTCTTCTGGGACTTTCTTTACACCCTTACCTTCTTAAGAACAAATTACAAAGGAGAAGACAAGATTTCAAACATGCTGGAGCAAGCAGGACACTTAAGCTAGATGAGATAGGTCTGAGGGTTGGTTGGTCAACAACCATATCAACACCTGAGAGGTATCCTCCTGACTGAAGTTGCCCTTTGCAGCCTGTTAAGCACTCATCTGACAGCCGCCTATCAGGCTCTAGTCCCAGGTGACGGAGACTCTGAAGGGACCAGATAAAATGCATGTACCTGGAGGTGAAAAAGCACTGCTTGTGACAAGACTGTGGCGTCAGGCAAGCTAAACTGCATGTAATGGCCAGATGAAAAATGATGTAAATTCTTAAAGGCAAGAGTAAAAGTGTAACATTTCAACCTATCCTGGCTGCTCGCTATTCCTAATAAATGCTAGGTGTGTGGCTTGCCAAATCTTTACTTAAGCTTCACGTATTTTAAAAAGCCATGTCAGGGTGCAGTTCTGAAACTCTCCTGGCTTGGTTTGACTGATACTTTACTAAACAAGCAGTTAGAAGCAAAAAGCTACAAGAGAAAAGTAAAAAAAAAACCAAACCCAAACAACACAGTGGTTGCACGGCCTGCAGCATTGTAAATATGATATCCATTTGGATTAAGAACAACTATCATCAGTGAGTTAGCCCTATAATCAGGTAAAGACAGTCGTGCAGTAAGCATCCTGGATCTGATGGTGGCCACAGCAGATGGCTAGTGAAGACCACAAGGCCAAAGCTGGCCTGGAGAATACCCTGTATGATATGTACCACCACCACCACCTCTGAAAGAAGTCAAAGGCGTAATATCTTCAGTCTTTCATTTCCCCTGAAACTTCCTTGGCTTTAACACCCACAGGAGAGCAGTTTTGCAGCTGCTTCTCAGCTCTTGTTGTTTGCCGGCAGCTTCCAAAGGCTGTTGTGCCTGTGATGAATCTGACAGAAATGCCAGCAGGTGCATGATGCAGTACGTGGAGCAGCTGCTGCAGCATTTTGATGGCCACCATAAAGTAATTAAAGGACTTACATGTGTTGGAAAGAGCAAAGATTTGAGGTCAGCAACCTGACTTCGAAACTTCCAAAGGAGAGGTGGATGAGTTACATGACTAGGTGTTTCTTGGCTTCTAACTTTTGCTCTGTGTCACTCACATTGTTAAACACATTGCTGTATCTTAGGAAATGCAATACACGAACACCAACAGGCACTCAGCTAGCATCAATTGTTTAATAAAGTCTTTTCTGATTTTAAAAAAGTTTACAAGACAGATGTGTTCCACATGATAAACGACTAGCGGCTGATCTTTCTTTTTAATAACTTAATCCATGCAGAAAGACTGGACTGCCTAACTTGGTGTTACGTAGCAGCTGAACAATATACCAAAATATACACAGATCTATACGCTGCCGTGGAAACAGGTAGCACATGACACCATAGAGTGAGAATCAAAATACAAGCCTGCTTGATAATTTTTAGAATTCAAGTGTAAGTTTAAGGAAAAACCCTGATTTATCTTTGAAATGGAGCTTATGTACTGAATGTTCTGCTACAATCTGCCTACGGTCACCCTTTATTCAGCATCATGTGAAAACACATACACAAAAATGTTACAAATCCTTTTTACTACTGATACTACACATTAACAACTGAATCTGATTGATAGCATTGCTTTGGTTGTTTCAATACAGAATGATATAGGTTTCTAATGTCTTATTCTGTTTTCCCATTTTCCATTCTTTTCCAAAGTCGCTGAAGAGTGGTGCTGAGGTGAATGTCTGTTGGGTCTCTCTTCAAGAATCCAGTGTAGCTTTTGTACAAGAAACTGTGGAAGGCAAACAAACAGGAACATTACTGTAAGTAGGGTAGAAATAGAGTATGATTCCTTCAAATCCCATAGAGAAAAGTACTGTCACAGCATGAAAATTAATGCTATTATCAGTATATCACATTTTAGAAATGTTCAGCTCCCTAGAATTTCAAATGCTATTAGAAAGATCAGGCTGGCCAAAGCACCCGAGAAGGCCTGCAAACTCCTGCTCTGTACAATGTTCTTATTTCAACACACAACCCAGTAACAGTGGGGGAAACCTTGTATACCTGTAGCATAGCAGCAAGGCCAACTGTTGCTGAGAAACAGCACACCCTCACTTTATTTTCTAGGAACACGTTCTCCTTCCCAATGTGCCTGCTCATCTCCAGTATGAAAACAGGACGGTGCACCAAGCATAAAGCTGAAGAGAGCAGAACTCGTGATTCCAGCTGTTGTACGCTATGACAATCCATTTTTGACTGCAACCCAATTAACGAACAGAATCATTTCACACCAGTCTTGAAGCTTCTCTCCATGAGGCCAGCATAAAAAAGCTTGTGGACTTGAAAGTTTCTTTGATCCCTTTTCCAGGTCAAATCAGCATATTTCCAGAAATCTATTCAATGCCTTATGCAAATTCATTTATATTAGTACCACACCAATAATACAAACTTCTATAAAACAGAAATCATCCCCCAATGTCTGACCACCAGGGAAATTAATGGATTTTTTTTTTTTTAAAAAAGCAACTTTCTGAGCAATGCATGATATTGAATTGTATAAATCACAAGCCAGACTGAACTCCAGGGATGGGAAAATGAGAGAAAGGTTAGACCTTAACTTTGCAAAGCTGTTAATAATTAAACTGCATAGCCAGCTCAGGGCTTCAGTGTGAAGATGAAGGAAATAATACTTTCTTGAAAGCTTAGACAAGTTTGAAAGTTCAAAATCAGCAATGTAGCTTTTTGGGGGGGGAAGGCAGGCAATGAAAGCTGCGTCCTGAAGACTTAAAACTGACTGGAAGAGTATGATCAATACATGTCTACATATGTAGATAATCCATGACAAAGGATGCAGGTCTATATTCAGTCTAATTCCATTCACTCATGTCCAGGCATGTCCTGCAGGTCAAGTGCCTGAAGGGAGAGAAAATCCCAGTTCTCATACTGAATTCAAGCAGCAAGTCTGGCTCTCAATGCCTGGCCTAATGTTCTCATTAGATGGTGAAGGGATACGAAATAGCCTGTTATCAAGTCATCCTGGGAAAGAACAAACTGAGGAGGGAGGGGTAGGAACCATGATGGGAAGTTGCAGTTCTGGCCTGTCTCCAACTTCTGAAATGTTTTCCACTTCCATTGCTGGGGACTATGTGTTATTTGGGTATTACAAATGGTGGAGGCTGTTCCAGAGTGACCAGCCTGCAAAGTAAAGACAGAGAGAGAAACACAACCATGTATCTCCACTCTGAAGAATACAAAGCAGGATTCCGAGTTCAGTGACTGCTGTGTTACAAGACCAAAATTTTAGTTTTCCTCAGTCAACCTGGAAACAGTCGTGCTGGGCCAGACTCACAGATGCACACCTCCAGCCAAGCACAAAGCTGGGAAGAGGTTTTCACCCACTTCCACATTCTGGTGTGCCGACTGCAGATAGAAGCGGAGGTTACCCACCAGCAAGATATTATTAGAATTTCACCTCCCAGCACTTCTAATGCAACTCTCTGCATGCGCTGCTTCAGTAAAGCACCCAGGGTTAGAGACTGCCAAGCAGGAGGACACAGCTTTACAGAGGAGTGAAAAAGCCAAACCTGAGGCCTGCTTGGGATGAGCTAAGGCTCTCTTTCTGAAGACACATCTCCTTCTGCTCCGCTGCTTGCGCTGGGGTCATCCTTGTTACGGGGGGCATTTCTTTCTCTACTTGACTCAGAGGGCACCTTGGTTCTGGTCTTCTCTTTTCTTTGTTGCTGTTTTTCAAGTTTTGTCAGCTATTCACAAAGTAAGGAAAGTGAGAAAACACTTCACGGAATAAAATAATTTCAGAAGACTACTTCTAAAACATCTTAAATGTGAGCATTTGCATAAAACTTGCAACTCAGATTCACAACACCAATACATATATCAATAAAACGGAAAAGAAAAAAAAAGCCCAAGGCTTAGACTTTCAGAAATTTGGAGAAGACAGTGAATTATCATCATACACTAACATGATCACCCCCTGAGTATAAAAGAAAAGTGCACATATTCAAAGGACTATCCTCCACTTCCCAGTGTTCCTCCTCCGCCTAACACAATCTGCAAACATGAAAAAGAATAAAACACAAGGACCAAAAGGGGGAGCTGGATTCCACCAAACTCCTCTTCTGTTTTGGGCCTTAAGTGGCAGTTTTGTAGTTTCAAAGTTGCTGACAACAGATGTATCCCATCCAGCACACAAGAATAAATTTATTTTATTCTTTATCCGAGAAAGAGATATATGAGCCTTAGCATCAACTAGGATATAGATAACCATTTCAAATCAGCTTGGACAAAACCTTTGGCTAACACTGCCTTGCCACCTCTCAGTAGAAATGCTTTCAATGCTACTAAGAGTCAAACTAAGTTGCACGTAGCTGGCACTTCTACAACTCTCTCCCATTTTTCAGAGAAGCAGGTTGCAGTAAGTTTTGGGGACACTGTATATTGATAGCTACTTAAATCACTACACTTTGTGCAGTTTATCTGTTTGGATAATTTCTGTAATCTACTGATTTTCTCTACTGCTTCCACAATTTCCCCAAGATAAAGGATGTTAGTCATAAATCATAATTTCATTGCCAGAAGATCTCTTCTGAGGTGAAATCTTCATAGAATAAAATAAGCTAGATTATGTGTGTCGATTATGAATTAGACAGGCTCATGGAAGATGCATACAAAGATGTAAATCTGAGCTCCAAGTCAGTAAGAGCTAAGAGCGCAGACTGCAGAGCCTTGGCAGGATGCACAGCATCCCCTTGTACCTTATCCCACATATACACACCCTCCTTGAACACCCGCACACAGGGACTTCTAGCCTAACACAGAATATTCTTAGCTGGCTATTCCAAAACTAAAAATAGTTTATTTTTACTATGTGAAATGACAGAGTATGATGTATCTGTTTGTCTAGCATGATCCAGTCCTCAAGTCACGTGCATAGATGTAACAAATGTGTTGGGCATGACACAGGCAATATTTTAACTCACATGTCTGACAACACGCACACTACTCTTCTGCCAACAAGCCTATATACACAGCACATGAATGTTAAAAGTAGTCGAGAAAGTGAGTGCATCTGCAGGAAAGGAAACAAAAGTTTGTGAGCCCTTATTATTAAAGGTACTCAACCTTAATTAATGGTACTCCTGTGGTCTCTATGCAGTTGAGTTTTCTTTTTGCAAATGGTGTTGGGGTCATCCAGCTGCTGAAATCAAAATTGGGGTTTCAATGATCTTCATGGTACAATAAAGTACTGGACAAGGGAAGGCACGCTACATTAGCTGCAGGCTGTAAAGACCCGAAAGCACAGTTCCTACATTTCAAAATATAGATTTGTACACATTTAATAACTACGTGAGCAGGTAGCGTATATTCATCATTCCTCATTGGCCCTCAACCTAGCAGTCAGTAATTGCGAAGTACCCCCCAACACAAGTACCCCCCAACACCAAGCCAAACCACAGTCAAACCTGCTGCAACAAACTTATAGACAGCTGTTGCAATCTGTACCCCCTTCTTTTACTGCAGCATCGAGGCTCCTAGCAGTGACCTTTTTTGACAATAACGATACTGAAAAAAATTTCTGTTACCTTGTAGTTCTGTAACTTATAACTCCATGAAACTTCATTGTTTCTGTAAATAATGTAATTACTGAATGACATGATATCGCCTCTTCTCTAACTAGCGTGTCCTATTACTTGAAAGAAGAAAAATCCTAAGACACATGACCGTGATGATAGTTTAAATTGAGTTACCTTTATCTTTGAGAAGGCTGTGAGATAACTTGATAAAGCTAGCCCTGGATTTTCAAAACATGAAAAATAGTAGTGTATTCACGCTGTGAACCTTGTGTTATGCAACACAGAATCCACATCCATAATGTATATTTGTTCATATAAAATTTACATATAGAGGCAGAAATGGCTCAATATATGCTAGCATGTCATATTACCATTTCAAACATGCCTACGCTGGCCATTTTCCAACATGGTCTTGGGAGCAAATGGCATGTTCACTAAGACTTCTGAAGGATATATAGTTATATATAGTTTTATAAATACATATATATGTGTACATATAGTCTGATGTACAAGGGGACCATATTCTCTGTAGAAATAGGAATAGCATTCATATTCTAGAGTAAACAGTATGCAACAGATGGTCTCCGAAGTTATGACATGTATATTTATCATGAAGGACCTCATAAGTTACCTCGTTCTGTAACTAATTAGTTTGAGAACAATGTAGTGCAGAGGGCAAACAAAACAGCAGATGTGCAGAGATAAATCCAGCTCCATCTTCACACCTGGCTCTGCAGCAGACCCAAAGCTCTACTCATGACTACTCAACTACATCTCTTTCTCACAGGGCAACATCTTCAATAGATGGAGAAAAAACAGGAGCAAGAATAACCTTGGAATATTTAGAACAACTCCCAGGTTGGCATGATCTGACAGCAGTATTCACCCAGCTCAAAGAAAAATGGCACAAAAAGTTCATTTAGATTAGGTGAGAGGATAATTTGATAAGCTGTATTTATCCATGTCTCGTATGAACAGGATTTACCTTTTTTTAAATTATAACAAATTAAAGGTAAAGTTCATTTATGAACTGTTTCATCCACCTAAAATTCAAATAATAATGAAATAGATAAGGATTTGTCTGTACCTATGGATATAAACATACAGAGGCATGTTCTCCAATCTGTGCATACACCGTGATCAATCTATGATTGAAAGTTCAGACACAAAGATTAAAATGCATTTCTTTGTACTCAAAATGTAGACTCATTGTTATTACACAGGCAACAAAAGAATTACACATCTCTTATTTTTTTCATTTCTGTGCTTATAAGGTGCTTGAGTAATTCACAAGGATGTGTTATAGGAGTACAGTCCACCACAAAAGACCTGCCAGTGAGCTGAGAAAAGTTACAACAGAACTTTTTGGTATTACAGTGAATAGAACTTCAGACACACAAGTCTGGTTCAATGAAACGTATCTTTAATGCTTTCCATATAAGCAGAGTGTGTTCCATACTCATCATCTCATCTGCAGAAATATCTTGAGCTTTTAGTGGCTACTGCCTTATGATGTTTGCTGGCTAGCTGTGGAGATGGTGCACCTGTACAGAAAGTGTCTAATTCAGCTTTACATCTATAAATCACAATTCATTCTTTTGTGACATCTTGGAAGGCTCCTAAGGATTCAAAGTGTGGGCATCTTACAGCAGAAGCAGCATTGTCTCATGGCAAAAGTACTGTGTGTGCCTCAGATGTAATGCTGGGCTGGTCAGCAGCATGTAGCAGTTACGGTTGCACAAGCGCTGAAATATTCACATTCATAACACAAGACTGGACATCCTGCACATTGAGCTATGACATGCATATAGGCAAAAATTTGGGCACAGGATTAGAATCAGTGCCCCTCAATCCATTAAAACAGCCTTAACTATAGACATAACAGGAGTAACTAAGCCTGAAAACTCACATGGAAAATAATGTAAAACCGTACATGTCAATCCTTTTATCTCAAGCCACAGTACCCTGGAATCACTTTGTGTTACAACTTTGGCCAGAACCAAAACCCACAAACCGATCAGCTGCTCAGGAGTCCTTTATGGTCCCTTGCCAGCAGTCAAAACCTGTGCTTTGGGGATCAATACCTGGTCTGACCCAACTGCTAAATTTCAGAAGCATGAAAGAAGTCAGAAAAGTCTTGAAACATCTCAAGTGTTTAAGACCATCTCCCTTGTGACAATGCACAAAAATGCAGGAGTCAGTCCACAGAAGGCAACTTTTCTCCCATTGTAACACTGATATTTTACGTTGCTGGCACACTACCTATGAACTAATAAACTCAAACTATGTGGACACTGCTTCATCCCCAACAGACTGACCAACACATAGAGTAACAGTTTTGAAATAGGCCAAAATTTACATTTGGGTTGACAGCTTCTTTGACAAATTCTAGCCTGATGTGATTTAATAGTACACCACAGACATGAAACTGTAAAAATTGAATAATCACAGTGGAAAGCTAGACTGCACTGTGAAAGAAGGTTTCACCAAAGCAGAAATGTCTGCCGTTATGTCAGCTGTAATACTACGTCACATCACTTTTGCAATCAATTTGCTGTAGCAAAAATACGCAAACAAACTGCCACACCAAATCCCCTGCTTGAAAATGCTAATAATTCTCCAGGTTGTTTGTTTTGCTGAAATTAATTTCCCACATTCAGAAATGCCTTAGTGTCAGCCTTCCTTGAAGTTCTACCTTCTTGAATACAGAAACATATCCTCTGTTTTCCTTTTTCTCTGTGATCAGTGTGTACACAGAGGTTGATTGCTGCTCTAGAGACAACTTTTCCTTTTGGGATAGCCATGAATAACACCAGGAAGAAGTGAATGACACCAACAAGAGAATTATTTTGTTAGCAGTCTGCTGGAAAATCAGTGGCAGTGTTCATGTTTCTGGAACCTCAAACCACAACAAGATGTGCAGATGTATATTTTAAATTTCAATAGTGGTGTGCCAAGCTGCTACAATTTCAAATCTAAAAAAAAAAAATCACCACAACTGTAAGGACAGGTTACATTTCAGGAAGAGACCAATCCTTCGAACTGCTGTTGGGCTTTACAAATCTAGCAGTTTAATACTAATGCCACTAAGCAAATGATAGCACTGAGATAAAATGATTATCAGAGGTCTACCGCAAAAATAAATCAATGGAAAGGTCGTGACAGAAGGGTAGTCTTCACCATCTGTTGAGGAGATGGCAGATCATCTGACTTTTTCCTTTTCCTTTCCACATATCTATACCTTCGACTTACAATCAAAGTGTTACTAGGAGCTTTTTTCTCTTTGAGAAGAGGACACAATCCTTTTGGCCAATGAGCAGCTCATGCAAGGAATTATATACTTCATTTTGTTCCTAGAAGAAACATGAGCAGCACACAATGCAGTTACACTATATAGGCCCAAAGCCTGAGGCAAGAAAAGTGCTACCAGCCCTTCATCAGTTAGCCTGGTCTAACTCGCTGCCCAGGGTCTTGGAAAAATTCCCTAGCCAAGCAGTTTATCAGCTGCATGGCTTCCCCACTCATTTTCCTCAACCGCTCTTTATCACCACTGATAGAGATAACCAGTTGAGCTCCCTTTGGTTCATTTTCCTCACCAAAACTTTCAGTATAAGAAAATGAACTCAGAGGTTTTGGATTTGCTTCTTCAAAAGTAAGCTCAAAAACAGTCCAACTGGAAGAAGAGAAACATCAAAGCTGGCAACACAGCATCTAGAAAAAATGTCAGCCAACGGTGCCAAGGAGAGGACTGTAGTTTATTCCTCATAACAGTGCATATGTTCATATGGGAAGGAAGAAAAACTAGGTGACAAAAAACAAGTTCAAAGACAACAGGAAAAATCCATTTGCTGCAGATGGAGGCCCTCACTGTACAGTCATTTACCATAGTTTAATATCATAAAATATTTGACACCAGCTGCGTCAGGACTGTGCTACTGATCACACAATTCCAGGACAATCCCCATCCCTCCCTAAAATGAAAATGCAAGCTGAAGCAATGCTATACTTGGGGAACTTAAAACACCTTCACCTACATTATATTAAAATGTTCTAACTGAAAAGTGATAGAAAACTTAAAATACTAGAGTTGGGTTTTCTCCACATTCAGCAGAGAAATCACTTTTGGCTACACAGTTAGGAGAAGTTTTTAAGGCATAAATAACAGAATATTTATGTGGAATCCATTTAATGGATTTTCTATAATCAAGATCCTCCTGCCATTTAAAAATGTAACTTACTTAAATGTCAGTCTTGAGAAGTTCCTCTCTCATTCGAAACACTGACATTTCCAAGGGGCATTTCATTATTATTTACTCCTCTTATCAACAAAGCGTGTGCATGCTGCTTTACAGTACTGATACAGGCAGGTTCAGTAACAAAGATCTGCTCCAATGCTTTCATTCTTCTTATCCCTCGCACTACAGTATCCAGTTCCAAAATATGGTTTAAAATACAATGATGTAGTTTATTTTCTTCTGGACAGTAATGGAACAAACGAGATCAGAGATCAGTTCAGCATCTAATTAGAATATACGCATTAAACACTGAAACTGCTACACCACTTCTCCTAGCAGAAGAAATAAAAATGCACAGAATATTTCCAATCTGAATTCCACAATTATCCATAATGCTTTCAAAGTTCAAGGGGCTTTTTTTTGAGTTGTCACCATGTCACCTCCCCAGGCACTCTCTAAAACCTCTTCCTGCTCCATTTTTTTCTGGCTACTTCTACTAGCTACAAATGCCTACAAAAAAATACAAAGTACATCTCCCTAACCTTCCCCAAAACAGGATATAAACATGCAAAGCATTCTGGGCATAGCTAACCTAATCTGAGCAACTATCACAACAAACTTCATCAAGACAGCACAGAAATTTGCTACGCTCTTAGCACTGACCTCTGTAATTGTCCAAATGGATGCATGTAAGTTCAAAAGGAATTATCCAAAATTGCTTCACCGGTTAAGGGTAGAAACTACAATGCTTGTGATTTGTACTAGAACATTAGGAAAAATCCTTTTGTTTTCTGCATCATAGCCAAGAGTGAAGAGCAATACTTGATCTACCCTCACTCTCAAAGACTATGTAGGAAAAGTAGTCACCATTATTGAACTCAGAACAGAATCACCACGTGCGTATATTGACCTTCTCCCATTTTATGCCTTTGTGTTTTCACATTTCTTATCCAGTTTCTAATCCGTGGCTTTATTTTGCCTTTCAAGCAAAATTTCCTGTACATCAGACTTACCAAAAAGGTGCTTTAAGAGTTCAATTAAATGCCAGCTATTTTTTCTTTTTCTATTATTCTATTCACATGTCCAAATTCCAAAATAACCACAAGTCTTCAGAAAAGGCCCAGCAATCACTAACTACTGCTGGTGTAAGAATCTCCTGATTTACTTCATACTTTCAATTCATTTGCTTACTATTAAATCAGACGACAACAGAACTGAACAGTTCACAACAAATTGAACTGTAGTAGCTTCCCCTGCTAGCGTTTCACAAACAGCTGGGATATTCTCTTTTATATATATATATATATGTATGTATGTATGTATATGTATATATACACATGCACATATTTTTTTTATATATACACACACACATATATATTTGTTGTATGAGGAGGACATTCTTTTTTGATTAATTTTTTTATTAATTCTGTAAGTGATTTACTTATACCTCTCTAGTACAAGGAATATAAAAATACATTTGGATTAATTAATCCAAATGTACTTTTACTAATTACATTGCTAAGGAATTATAAAGATCAGATTACCAATTATGACCACAGACAATCACTCAAAAAAAAGAGGTATTTCACTGTCACGTCCAATGACATAAAAGAGCTATTCATCAGCAATTATTTGTCTAATCTCTTTCTGTTAACATCACACTAAACACTGCAGGATGGTTTATTTATCTCTTCTTGCTAAAGCAGAAAGCAAAAAGATAAAAACCACACCATCTCTAAGCCTTAGTTCCCGTGCTACAAGCAAATCAACAGACTGTATGACAGCAAAAAAAAATGCAACAGGCAGGGAAAAGAGAAGAGAATGACAAATTTAAATTGTTTCTTCCTCATCCCACATCTTGTATGATGGGTGAGAGATGATGGCACACATCAAATAATATAAGGAAAGGATGTTTAAGAGTGTCAGAAACAGGAGTGCTCTGACAGCATGTGTTAAGGTCCCGATATGAGCTGGAAAAGATACCCAGTAACAGTTAAAAGAGCTGCCAATTTTCAAGTAAATGGGGTTCTTTGAAACATGGCATAGATTAAATTCTTTGTGCATCCAAAGTGCACATGGCTGGATTGCTTTATCGGTGTCTGTGCTACTGTAAGAGCTCATGCATTTCTGTCACAGACAAGATTCCCCCACATCAGGACTTGCAATGAGCTGGAACTCAGGGTGGCTCATGAAATGTGTGTGGACAACACAGTGCAGAAGGAAGGTAAGCAAATTTACATTACTCTCATTCTCATATAAGGACCGTCCAGAACCCACTCAGATAGCCCATAGAAGGACTCTGTCTATCTTCCCTTTCATAGGGTCCAGACACAGACTCAGTAAGAAGATACTTGGTATAACCTTACCTTAGGAAAAATGACAGTGCTCTAAGCACATCCTGCACAAGAAGCCTCATCTTTGCTGATGAAGAATGAGGTTTAAGGAGGAAAGGAAGGCAATCAGCAGGCAAGACTGAAGCAGAATCATTCACATGAAACAGGGAATTCATGCCAGACAAAGTCTGAACACCAGCATCCTTCCCCGTCTTCAGCCCACATTATGGCCACCAGGAAGGTGTTGTCAGATGGGAAAAGCAGGGAACTGTGAGGGCAAAACCCTTAAACAAGCCAATGTTCCCCAACAAAGAGATGGAAACTTGCAAATCCAGCACGCCCTGGTGATTCCTCTTGGGTTATTTTACACCCACACACGGGACAGAGGGGTAAAAGCTCTCTCAGTGCTCTCCATTTCAGTCAGAAACTGCACCGTGCCATCCTTCAGTGATCCACCTACCCTTACACCAATGATTCCCACTAGACTGCTTGAGCAAAAAAGACTGGTCACCAGCTTTTCCCTAGAAACCAAGACACCACAGGGCTCCATCTCATAGTCGCAGGCAGCAGGACAAGATGCTGCCATCCATCCTGCCACTAATGCCCTCAACTGCAGGCTACAATAAATGCTGCTATAGAAAGGACATGGCCACCTGCACCTGAGCCAGAGCCATGCAAGAGCATAGAGAATTTGTGCAGTAAACATTGCTTGGTGGCATGGAGGGAACATGTCTTTTCCTATTTCACAAAGAGCTGGTGTGGCAAAAGCAGGTCAATACTGCCAAAAGTACCACAACTAAACCTCAGCCTTAACAAGTCTATACCATAAACATGGCACCTGAAAACAGTGGGCCTTAACTCTCTTGAGGGTTGATGAACAGTTCAAAGGGGACATCAAAACACTCCGCTTCTCTGCCATCCAGCTTTCTGCAGACTCTATTTCCCAGGCAAATCAGGTAGCAGCTCAATTCCTCCAAGTAGGGATGCGAGTGCTTACATCTACAACCATTCCTCACTCCAATGACAGAGCTGCTGCTGCTAATTATGCACGATTTGGGCTGAGAACTCTTTGTGCTAAAGCTGTGAGGGTACAGAAAGAAAGACCAGGACCAGATGTAGTTCCGTCAGGGGCTAAAACGTCACAAAAGGATACAGAACAGAATTTGGAGGTGAAATGAAACCGACTCCAAACCAAGATACCGTCGCTATTTAAAGCAACAAGAGATGCTTCTTTAGGCTTTCCCACGCTCTTTTCCCAGTAGGCTACAAATGCCTTTAGTATGATATTTTGAGATATGCAGAACTCCCAGGAGATGCATAATTGCTACCAATTACAACCACCAGTTGCACTGCAGTTAACACAGAACCTATAAGCAGGCTTTAAAAGAGCAGGTATAAACATATGTGGCTGGCTGAAAAACCCAAAGGTCTGATTTTTAATTCAGAAGAATGATGGTCAGATGGTGACTCAAGGACAGACCCAATCAGCAAAGTGATTTTATCTTGCTGGTCAACTGGTCAGGTAATTTGGTAGGATCACTGTATGTGGGACAAACTGCAACTAGAAAGGCTGAACAGAATAGAACACAAAGAATAGAATAGACTAGAATAGAATAGTTTAGTTCCAGTTGGAAGGGACCTACAATGATCATCAAGTCCAACTGCCTGACCACTTCAGGGCTGACCGAGAGTTAAAGCATATTATCAAAGGCATTGTCCAAATGCTTCTTTAACACTGACAGGCTTGGGGCATCAACCACCTCTCTAGGAAGCCTGTTCCAGTGTTTGACCACCCTCTCAGTAAAGAAATGTTTCCTTATGTCAAGTCTGAACCTCCCCTGACACAGCTTTGAACCATTCCCCCACATCCTATCACTGGATACCAGGGAGAAGAGATCAGCACCTCCCTCTCCATGTCCCGTCTTCAGGAAGCCGTACAGAGCTATGAGGTTGCCCCTCAGCCTCCTTTTCTCCAAACTAGACAAGCCCAAAGTCCTTAGCCACTCCTCACAGGACACTCCTTCCAGCCCTTTCACCAGCTTTGTTGCCCTCCTCTGGACGCATTCAAGGACCTTCACATCCCTCTTAAATTGTGGGGCCCAGAACTGCACACAGTACTCGAGGTGATGCCACGCCAACACTGAATACAGCGGGATAATCACCTCTTTTGACCAGCTGGTTATGCTGTATTTAATGCATTCCAGGATGCAGTTTGCCCTCTTGGCTGCCAGGGCACGCTGCTGACTCATATTGAGCCTGCTGTCGACCAGCACCCCCAGATCCCTTTCTGCAGGGCTGCTCTCCAGCCACTCCTCTCCCAGTCTGTACTTGTGTCCAGCATTAGTTCACCCCAGGTGCAGAATCCAGCATTTGTTCTTGTTAAATTTCATGCCATTGATGATTGCCCAGTGGTCCAATCTATTCAGATCCCTCTGCTAGGCCTCTTGTCCCTCAAGAGAATCAAGAGAATCAACCTCCTAGCTTAGTATAATCAACAAATTTACTAATGGTGCATTCAACTCCTGCATCCAGATCATTGATAAATATATTGAACAGAACTGGCCCTAGAATTGAGCCCCGAGGAGCACCACTGGTGACCGGCCACCGGCCAGATGTAGCCCCATTCACTACAACCCTTTGAGCTCTGCCATTCAGCCAGTTCTTCACCCAGTGCACCATGAACTTGCTCTTCCCACAGCTGGACAACTTGTCCAGAAGGATGCTGTGAAGGACAGAATCAAAAGCCTTACTAAAATCCAGAAAAACTACATCCACCGCCTTCCCTTCATCCACTAGGCAGGTGACCTTATCATAGAAGGATATCAAATGAGTTAGACAGGACTTTCCCTTTGTGAACCCATGTTCACTGTGCCTGATGATTGCATTGTCCTTTAAATGCCTTTCAATAGCACCCAGTATAATCTCCTCCATAAGTACCTCCAGGTACTGAGGTTAGATTAACAGGTTTGTAGCTTCCTGGTTCTTCCCTCATGCCCTTCTTATAAACTGCAATAACAATTTTAACAAGGTTAAGTGAAGTGTTATACAAATAGGATCAGTGTGGCCTCGCTGAAGCACAGCTGGTAATAACAATGCCTCGCCCTTCTCTTTCAGCCTGGAAAAGTTGGTCACTCTTGTGTTTCAAAGATGAGAAAACCTCATCACTGCATTTGGTTTTCAGCATAGCTTGTGCTGTTCCTCAGTAGAGCTAACCCTCCTCTCCACTCCAGACTTGAATTCAGGACTTGTATTTGCTGTTCTCTTGTTTCTGACAAAGAGGCAGCTCTCCAGTTCCATCCACCCACCCACACAAAAGCTCCTAAATGTCACTAAAAAAAAAACGGAGGGGTCCAGACACATTAAAAACATAGTTAATGAGTCATGATTAAACAGCAGCTTTAATGATGAGCAAGAATAAACTGAAAAAAATCTGTTTTGCATTACACACGCACAACCTTTACCAGGACAGCAGGCAGCTATCAACAGGCCAGGGAACTGAAGAAGACAATGCAATTATTTAACTTTTCAGAGGCTGCACTAGAAGCACAAGGTCCTCATGCCTAAGGAAAGCTATACTGCTTCATAACAGGAATGCTACAATCTGCAGAGGTGGCACAGCCTATACATCCATCCTTTCCAGACAGACCTTCTGGCTCGCTCACTTACCTGTTTAGGGTCGACAGTGGCAGCCGGGGACTCCAATTCTATTGTTACAGGACCATCGTTCTGGATGTGTACCTGCATGTAGGCACCAAACTTGCCATCTGAAAAGGGAAGAGACAAGAAGTGCTGAGGGCTCTTGGAAGGATAACACATACCAAAATCTTTACCAAATGTGCTACTAAAAAGAAAAATATATACATGAAAGGACAGCCAACTAACAAACTGCAGAAAGCTACTAAGAAAAAAACAGTCTGTGTGCACCCAGCTATGTGGTCTGACATTCAGAGATGATAAATACGCAGCTGAGTACAGAAATGTCCACAAAACAAACCAAGTCTACAGATAACCAAGGTGCTCGCAGTTCAGGATAGGCAGGATAGTTCTCACAGGCAGGAGATGAAATTTTAAAGGATGTACAGCTAAGCCTAGGGATCCAGTCCCGCTAACCAGTTGATGTATTGAAGAAATCTTATATATAAGCAAAAGATAAAAAGACCTGAAGACTACTCTGGGACACTGAATACTCTATAGCAGGGGACACTGGTGTGCAACTCAGTCTCAATCTGCTACGGCAATTTCTACATTCCTGCCTGCAACCTAGGCCATTCTTTGACAGTTTGGTAAAAAGGGCGGGGAAAAAAGACAGTATCTACTCCCTCAGCCCTGCCTACTTCACAGGAATACGCTTCTGAAATCAGAAATGTCTATGTCATTTGTCATCAATGGCATTTATTAGCGCACCAGCTGAGGCACAGACCACATTTTTGGTAAACATTTGAGAAGTTTCCATCACAACAGACCCATGACATTTTTATGCTGTATAGTCTACAAAAGCCATCCCTTTGTATGCTGTCTTCTCCTCACATCTCATTTTTCTTTGTGCAAACTTCCTTGCTCCATTTTTTTCTAGTCCAGTTTTCTGCTCCTCAAACTCACCCCACCCCTGGCTGAGCCTACCTGACTGCTCACTCCCACATATTCTCTTCTGTCCCACACGCTTGAGTAGCCTTTCTAGACCTTCCTGCAGGGACAGCAACAAGAACAGACACTACCATATCAATACAAATGCATGGAAGAGAAAAAGGTGTACTGCAGCAAGCAGACAGCAGTTATCCAAAGACTGGAACAGTCTTATTTACTGGGAAGGCAGGCCTGGAGCCTGCTCAGCAACACAACCAAAACCACATCCAGTACCACCTCGGACAGTGAGCAAGAACATGCTGAAAGCCGTAGGCTCAAACTTCAATGGAGCAACTACCCACTGGGAATATTTACATGAGACTTTGTATAGCTACACAGCAGCTTTCCATGGCAACATGTGATGTCCCTCACTAAACAGAGGTCAAACCAAACTGTCCTGGTTCTTCGCAAACATGTTACTGGGGACAAATAGCTCTGGAAGAGTTTTCAGTCTTTCCCTGTCACATCCTGTAAGTCAGATAGAAGTCTGGTATTTGCTTAAAAGAAAAAGGAAAAAGAAAAGGCATGTTCAGGCCCATCCAACACATATGGGCCATATCACAACAGATCTACTGCCCAACTGCGTTTCCAAAGGCTGTATGCCACGAGCCACCCCATGAACTAGAGGTACAAGCTCTGGCAAAGCCAAAAACTAGCACTGCACAAGAGTCTGCTGGCAATGGTCCAGTGGCCAAGGAAAAGGTTCCTGGACTGATCACTGAAGAGTCACAGCAACAGAAATGCCAATGGAAAGGGGGTGAGAGCATGACTTGAGGAAGTATTTCTATGAAAAGGAACGTGATTTACTGAACAACAAGCTGCACAATTTTACCAGCTGCACTCCTCAGACCTTTTCTGCCCCGCAAAGGAGGTGACAAAAGAGAATGCGTGCCCAGTGTCCCAGCTCTCTGACTCTACACAGGCTCCTTTAATCAAATCGACCTTCTTCAATGTTTCATGTGGGCTGAGAAATGTTATGGGTGTCGAATCTAGAAACCTGATAAAGGCATGGCTGCCACAGCTGCACACCCCCGGGTCCAAACAGGAGCAAGGCTGAGCATGTATTCCCAGTAGGCATGCACGCAAAAACACATGTATGCTACACACACACATATATATATACACACACATACAGCCAGCTGTACAGATACCAACACAGACACACTCAGCACTCATATGAACACAAATAGCCTCACCTTGAACCGCTCACTGGCTGATCAGGATGAAGGTGCATTAGTGGGAAATATGTACATATATACAATGCGGACCCCTCCAGCAGCTGGGCTTAGCGACTCAGTCTGCCCAGTAGCTGCCCACAGATCTTGGCCTCCCCCGATTCTGGCACCTGGGGATACAAGTCCCTGAGGCCTGCAGCCCTGCCCCAGCTGCTGGTACAGACCCCCTCGCACACAGGCACACACACCTCCCCCCAGCTCTATGGCAGTTTGCAGGCTCCCCCCCATCTTACCCTTATAGACACACACACGCGCACACACAGGTCTCATCTGTAGAGACTCCAGTCTCTCCAGCAGCTGGCCAGGACTCCTCTAGTTCCTCCAGGAGCCAGTTCCTCCTGTGGTCTCACACTCAGAGACACACACCCAGACTCAGCTCTGGCCACTGCAGCTCTTCACCTGCTGGTATTTGCTCACTCACCCTCCCTCGCAGACACGAGCCTCGGACCCATGGTCCCACTCCCATTGCTGCACTCAGACCCCCATTCACACACACACACACAAAACAGCGGGTTCCTCACCCAGGAAAATAATCAGAAATGGACTTTAGTAAGAAGACAAGGCAGACTGTGCTGATCAGGTGCAGGGCATGGCCACAAGCATACTGACCAGTCATTGCTTACATATGGCTGGACCTTTTTATACCCATATCCCTTTATTTTCCCATGCTTTTGCCAGCTGAAATCACCTAGATCTACCCCTTTCCCTGCCTTTGTTTCCTCACCTAAACATCCCATAATAAGTCTTGTGCGACCCTGAAATGCTCTCCTCCTGCATGTGTCCTGTATCTCTAGGCAGTGACCCCCCTCAGTCTGAAAGGTGCTCTGGAGAGCCACTCCCATTGACTTCCCAGGATGGGCATCACACCTGGACCACGGGAATGAGGGTCCTCCAGGACAGCCCAGGGTTTGCCATCCTCTGAGTCCAGAATTTGGGTTCCCCTGCCTGCCTCTGTGCTCCTTTGTGTGTGCGCAGACTGTTTTTGCATTGCATAACCTAAGAAGAGCTACTGCAGCAGGAGTGAAAACATCTTCCCATCTGTCAACTCCACTGTAGGGTCAGTACTCTCTGGAGGGAGGGGACAACTGAGGCTGCGGTGGCATCAAAGAATGGCACACCAGAAGTTACTGGCACACCAACAGTTACTGCTGTAAAAAGGTGCAGCTGACTTGATTGGGTAAATCGGGTAAATAGAGATACTATGAAGCTGTCGGTATTTCAGGAAAGATCAGTGTGTTCTGAATGCTAGCTAATGGTGCAGAAGAAAAAAAGAAGAGCATTACTAAATAATCACAGAAAATAACAGAAAATTCACAAGACGAAAGTATTACAAAGCAAGTGAAAAAAACCAAAAAGATCTGTTCTCATTTTAGAAATTTGCAGGAGCCTGGAAGACGTAAAGGGTCTCACTGAGAAAAGATGTCAGAGCAATCAAAAAAACAGTGATTACAATTTTCTAGCACAGTTTTCAAACCCTTTGCCACCCATGATAGATCAGAACCTGCAGAGAAATCCCGGGTAGTTTTTCCCTAAACCTGTAGCTTATGGTTTCACTGGTGAATCATGCAGGCATACATTTTCAGAGATGCCTATAAATGACTCTCAGTTGAGAAATAAAAGCTTGATGAATGCTTGCTTTTGATTAGCTGTACCTGCACACCCGAAGTCTAGCTACCATAATGTGTAAGAGTCTCTTAGAGAACAAATACCGACTACAGCGCAGGAATCTCACAGAATTGTTTCCTGCACAGAAACAGTTTCTGCATCTGACAAGCACAATAAAACAAGACTCTATGCCTTCATGCAGACAATGAGGGAAGGATCTACTGACATGCTTACAAAGCGGTTATATAGCTTCTTTAGGAAAATCAAACAGACACTACTTGAGCTGCTGCTCCTAAAAGGGTTTTTTTTATATTTACAGTGTATATGGGAAGAGATTTACCTATATGCCGATCACATAAACCAGTTGAAACTAATGCATCCTTCTTTAACAAAATAATAAACAAAAAATACCATCTTAAACTTTATTAGTGGGAGCACAACTTTTCAAATAGCTCTTTACATATTGTATCATCCCTCTGCTGTACTCTACTCACAGAAAAGGACTGCCTTTTGCACTTCCCATACATGTATGGACCTAAAAAAAAAAAAGTTATCTTCACAGGCCCCTTTTTTCAGAGGCTGATAAAGTGGTCAAATAACCCCCCACCTTTACCAGAACACTCAAAGCACTCCCATGTCAGAAGCACTTTCTACCTTGTTTCAGCACCAGAACTACCGCCAAGGGACATCTTTCTGTAACAGCTCCCTCCCATTCTGTTCATACTTAAACTTGCAGTATTTTGACCCAAGGTCACCCCAGGTCAAGGTGAATCACAGCTCAGGAAGTTTAAGATTTAGAGTTAATGGAAACAGTATTTAAAACAGAAATGTCTGTTAATGCTGCCCTCCTCTATAGCCTCTCTCTTCCAGACCTTCCTCTCCAAGACAGGAAGGGGCTCAGCACCTTGCAACCACCACAATATGAAAGGCAGTGTGGGTTTCAGTCTCAGCAACCTCATTCTCTCAAAGGATTTAAAACGCCAGCTGAGGAGGAATTTCTTCACACGTTCCAAAATCCCTTTATTGGTCTTAATCCAAAATGTCTTGTGGACCACCGCACACCCTCATCCTCAAGCTTTCAAACATACTGCAAAGGTGATGTTGTTGTCAGAAGCAGCTGCCACCCTCCCTTATCACAAACTGATGTGCCCTGTAGTTTCAGGGACCATGGTCCCTGCACAGTATGCGCTGTCCTCGTGGGACGCTTCTGGACTTTTGTGCTGGCAGCTCCCTTATACAACAAAACCAAAGGGTTCTAGAGGCCCATTGGTCCTCGTAGCTCTTTTCAAGAAGTTTCCTCACTGTAACACAGCTTTTTTCTCTGCAGCTTCAGCGTCTGGTCTTGCCTGAAAGAACAAGGGAAAGCTAAAACCTGGTTTCACAAGTTCTTCTTAAAGCAATGCCTAATTCCTCCTTAGGAAGAGATGCTTCTTCAGCAGAATCTCCCTGTGCTGGCTGCCTGCCTCAAAAACGTGCTCCTGCCTTCCTTGCCTTGTCCCAGTGTCTACTGTAGTTTCAGTATATGGCAATTCATATAACCTTTCAGAGAAGGCATTTTTCATTTGTGTGTTATGGTTTCCTGAAGAGGAAAGTTGAGAGACAAGCCTGACTCCCCTCAAACAGACTGACATCTGTGGTACCACTGCATTTTGCATTCACCTAAGAGCACACCAGTGAAACACATCACCTCTGCGGTGCTGGGGCAGACAGGCTGCAAAGGAGTTGATTGTTCTGCCCTTGAATGCAACTTCTGAAACTCTGAGGCAGACAAATCCCTCTTCTGCACAGGACTGCAAGGAAACTGAAGACATCATCTCTTCCGTCTCTCTGTCCCAAGAGTCTGTCTGGATTGATTTTCATTTTTCAGTCAGAAGGAAAGGAGGAGAAAGAATCCACCCTCCTTGGATGTTGCTTGTTACCCCAGCAACTTTGGGTAAATTTATCACATGACCCTGTACTGTCCACTAGCAACTTACTCTTAAATACGATTACTTAACCTGCTTTTTATACCACAATGCTCTTCAATGTATGTAGTAAGTACCTTCGCCCACTTTAAGACTTCTTGACTGATCAAGTCACCTCCTTGCAACATTCCCTGCAATAAAATAGGATCCTACAAGTATAACTAAAGTGACAAGTTTAGTCTGCTGGACACCCATCTCTTTGAATCCCTTTTCCCTTAGAATCTGGCACGCATGCCTTCTTCAGAGGCAAAGAAGATCTTTATCAGAGGTGAGACAGACAAACCACATTTGAGATGTGAAGACTTGAAAATGAGATATAATTTACTTTCAGAATATTTTTTGGACATATCTCAAGCCTCATGACCTAGAAACTTCACACTGGTTTTATTCAGAAGTTACTTCTAAACTTGTCTACTTGGAAAGTTATTCCTAATTAACCCCATCCAGATACTCCTGCTCCAGATAAGAGGACATATTCTGAAGTGACAACACTCAAGAAGGGAATTCATCAGAGAGAATAATTCTGCCAGCAGCTTGCACCAAACCTTAATCTGAATTAAACTCCTACTTGTGGAACAGTCCTCTCATACTTACTCAGATATTGCTAGTAAGGGAGTGAGATATTTCACACTCTTTGCCATGCTAATCCTTACTCCCTCAGAAGACTAAATCCACATTCAAGACAGAGAGCAAAGGCCCTGACACACAAGGAGAAGCCTTGGTAGGCCCAGTTTTTGGGTATTAGCTTGCGCAACAGAGTCCTCAGAGTGGAGCGAGGTGTTCAGGAATGAATTTCACAACAAGAAAGCACTGAAGCGAGACAAGCAAGGATTTCTGATGCAGCCTTCTCTTTCCCAGACATGGGTGTCCATCTGCAGTCTTAAGACACCTGTGTGAAACTAGGAACCATGGCTCTGAGCCTTCTCCAAGATTTTGTTTGTCAAATGTCCCCCTGCTCTGGGTGTGAGAGAATGGTTTGCGCCTCTCTTTGGGGAACACTTACCACGCTGAGCTCCTAGCTGGCAAGCTCCAGATAGACCAGACGTCAGATGGAGGAGCTGCCTGCCCAGCACCTACAACAGTGGCACATGTAGTAGCTCAACTTCAAACAGCCAAAGTAGTCTATCGAAAAAACATATGGACTAGAAAACACAAGGCTCTTAAGCATTATGGAGAGACATTTATTGATCTGTCTTTGACTCGGGTACACAAATTCCACTTTAAATGATGAAATGATTCTTCTAAAATGCATTAAGTAATTTTTAAGATCAAAGGGAAGGGCACCTACAGCAATCCAGAGAATCTAACTCTAATCTCCCAATAACTACAGGTGTTTGTGTGTGCTTATCTGTATAGGTAGGGCAAATACATGAGTACAGATTTTGAAGATAGAAGGCAGAGCCTCATGATGATACACTAAGCCTATTTTAATAGCCCAGCAGCTCATTCATCAGAGCTTCTTCCCAGGGCCCTCCCATCACCCTTCGTAACACAGCAGCACATAGGAGAGCCCCCAGCAGGGCAGGTTCTCACCTCATCAGGACTTTTTCAGGGCAGAATTCAGCATGTTTGCATGCTACACTAAATCACAGCCCAGGTATTACAGTTTCACAAAGTTATACTCACGCTCAAGCAGTCCTGCTCACACATGGCCTGCCAGTGTGTAAAGGCTCAGTGTTCTAATCCACCTCAGCTCAGGGAAATTGTAAACTCTGTCGATGCAACCACAGGACATAACCTGCTATCCATGAAACCACTGAGCTTCAGAAACTTTGCACGCACAAAAATAAATAGATAAAACAAGCAAGCGAACAAAAAAACACTGGCAAAGCAATTGGCACAACAGAAACGTCAATCGTAAGAGTCTAACAGACTTGGCGGACTGGCACAGCCTAAAAAGAAAGCAAAATGATAAATTAACAGGTGGTTCCAGTGCTGCCAGCAGTTTCAAATGCATGCGTTATCTGACATAATAGCACTGGCAGCCACTCTTGGGTTTCTAAATCTATATTTTCAGCATGAAAAAAAGCAAATGCAGAAGTGAAAGTTCTTTTTGCAGGAAGCACTGGCAAAAAACTGCCAAAATATGGGCACTTAACAGCAGTGCCTATTCATTTCAGGTGTATAACTTATCCACTGAAAAGAAGAGTTCAAAAAGCTGATGTCAAAATAGTCAAAATACTGAAAGTATTTCAGCAACAGAGCATTTTTCAAAGTCCAAGGACAAAGATGCAGATATACAGAGATATATACATTTTTCTGCACCTCATTTAAGTGAAAGAAGCAAGCCCATACTTGCTTTTAGTTTACCTAGACATAAGGATCCAACTCAATCACATCTTTCTAGAGCAAATGTTATTCCCATTGACTTCACAGAAAGTTCTGTTATCAGTTTCAGAGGCACAAGAATGGATTCTAATTTATTTCACAACTCAACAAAGATAAAGATTCAAAAAGCACATACTCCGAATTCATTATAACAGAAGTCTTCGATGTTATGGACCAAAAGGGATGCATGGAAGAGGTAACAGAAGTGCATTCCGTATCATCAACAAATGTTGATTGGAAGAATATTTCAAGCTACTGGAAAGTTGACACAAGATGTACTTTTTATGTGTGCATTTCACTGCGCCTCTTTGGAAAGCACTTCATGATATGGGTACCTGGGATAATTATCTTTCATCTACAGTCAATACAGAGATTAACCTCTAAACCTTTCCCCGGCTACGAGTTTTCTGCCTTTTTCCCCCTTTTTTTTTTCCTGATAAGGAAAGTAAGGCTGACATTATCATGATCTCCGTTTTTCCACTTCAGTCTATTAATAGCCCCCATTTAAAAAATAGTCTTTTCTGGACACTTGTCTTCTGGGCAAGCATATCAAAAATTCAAGTCTAAATATGAAAACAGCCAGAAAGTAAACAGAAAAGCAAACAGAAAAGATTAAGGGCAGATAGAGCACAAATGCAAAGGGAAGCCAGGCATTTTCTGGTAAAGAGAAAACTGTTGCATACATGGCACTGAGTTGAGAAAAGATCGTCTAAATCAAACGCTGTTCTCAAGTAGCACATTGCACCTCCCACTGTCATCATTATAATTTAACAGAATGTAACAGAATGTAAAACTGAAGTGACAGATGGAGCTACACTGTCCATCACACACTGTCGACGCCTTCGAGCCTGACTAACCACATATGCCTCAGAAAAAATGCTCCTCCTGGGTTAATCTAGGTACACAGCACAAAACATCCAGCCTTTGAGGGAGCCTAACCCCCAAGCTTGTTCTCATGGCTGCAGCCTCTCTGGGTTACATTGTCAGAGTCATTGCTCACATTGTACTGCCAATAACAATACAAGAACATCTACATGTTAAACTATTCCAGAGGAATGCCAAGAAACAGCTTGGCGAGAGGAGGACTGGAGTGATCACCCTGCCGGGCTGCGAGTGAAAATACCATAACATCCCCTCATCTACTGATGGATGTGGTAAGGCAGTGGAAAGACTTTGCAACACAGACAGAAAATCACAGAATAAAGAAAGTAACAATCAGGAAAGAGCACATAGAAACAAGGTCCACTGATCACATCAAGGACCTTACCAACCTTTTGCCCTTACCTTTAATAAGCTCTGGTTTGTAGGCTTTTCTTAGCTGCTCTAGGAAGTTGTTATAAAAACACTCCGCCTGCTCTGTGGGCATTGCCATGTGGTAGTCGGGCTTGTTTCCTTTCAGGATGCACTGGAGAGTAAATTGGCTCACACATAACACTTCATACTGTTTATCCATCACGCTTTTGGACCAGTGCTTCCCACTTTCATCTTCAAATACTCGCAAGTTCAAGATCTTTCGAACCCTAGGAGGAGAAAAAGATAATTCCTAATGCAGGATCAACAGGCACAAGTTAATGCCTACCACACAGGATGAGACGAAAGGGAAGGCAGATGCATATTCATTCTGCCTCCACATAACAAGATCTCCCTTTGTCTCTTCCTAAACCACGGGAGTCTCATCGCATTAGGCAGAGCCATAACCAAGAAAGCCCTTACACATAACATTGTCAGACGAGTAATGAACATCGTCATTTTACAGAGCATGAGATCAGGACAGAATACCTGCAAGTTACAGGGTGACATAAAGATGGCATAGAAAGTAAGAAAAGACTACTCTTTTACTGAAAGAGTAGTCAGGCACTGGAACAGGTTGCCCAGGGAAGTGGTTGAGTCCCCATCCCTGGAGGTATTTAAAAGACGGGTAGATGCAGTACTTGAGGACATGGTTTAGTGGTGGACTTGGCGGTGGTAGGTTAACGGTTGGACCTGATGATCCTAAGGGTCTTTTCCAACCTTAACAATTCTATGATTCTATGATTCTATGAAAGCTTACTCTTTACTATCTGATTTTATGTGTCACAACATTATTTAACACGTGAAGAGCTTTGGGAATTTTAATCCTCCCACCACACTGGGAAATAATACTCAGTAAGAAATGAAATCATCCTAAACTATGGTTGTTTCCAAACATGATTCACATATATTCCTCCAGTTTTGTCACCTCCTGGCACTCTTTCCAAACCAGGCCCCACAAGCCAGATGAGGACAGCACTTTTTCATCAGGATCATAGAATCATAGAACCATAGAATGGTTTGGGTTGGAAGGGACCTTTAAAGGTCATCTAGTCCAACCCCCTGCAGTGAGCAGGGACATCTTCACTAGATCAGGTTGCTCAGAGCCCCGTCCAGCCTGGCCTTGAATGTTTCCAGGGATGGGGCATCCACAACTTCTCTGGGCAACCTGTTCCAGTGTTTTACTACCCTCATCATAAAAAATTTCTTCCTTATATCTAGTCTGAATCTACCCTCTTTTAGTTTAAAACCATTACCCCTTATTCTATTGCTACTGGCCCTGTTAAAAAGTCTGTCCCCATCTTTCTTATAAGCTCCCTTTAAGTATTGAAAGGCCACAATAAGGTCTCCCCGCAGACTTTTCTTTTCCAGGCTGAACAACGCCAACTGTCTCAGGCTGGCCTCACAGGAGAGGTGCTCCATCCCTCTGATATTTTTGTGGCCCTCCTCTGGACCCGCTCCAACAAGTCCATGTCTTTCCTGTGCTGAGGACCCCAGAGCTGGACGCAGCACTCCAGGTGGGGTCTCCCCAGAGCAGAGTAGAGGGGCAGAATCACCTCCCTCGACCTGCTGGCCATGGATGAGAGGAGGAGGGCAGGGAACAGTGCAGAAGTGCAGGTGGCAGCAAAGTGGTGGCTGGGACTTGTTTGTATTTGTATTAAGGCTGATTTTTGGATCTAAGGGGCAGGACTGACTGGTTTGAATACTCAGAGAGGAAAAGGAGACTTTCACAAATGGATCCTGAAAAGCAGCAGGCAGACTTGCAACCCAGTCTATGGCTGGACTTTGATTGATAACAAAACTGCATGCATGCCACTCTCCTGTCTTTGGTTTCTTCTTTTAGCTTCTACAAATCTGCAGCATCTATAAACAAGGGAGCATATCAAGTGCACGGCATTTCAATTGCAGCCACCAGCCAGACATTTTACGCTGAACCAGAGGTGATGCAGTTAGTGTGAAATAAAGCTGAGACTTTGTTATAGTCATAGAATAGAATCATAGAATCATAGAATGGTTTGGGTTGGAAGGGACCTTTAAAGGTCATCTAGTCCAGGCCCTCTGAGGCACAGTCACAAAAAACATCCTTGCCAATTTGTGCGTGTCAAAGACAAACAGAATTGACTCCTGAATGAAGTGGATGGTTAAAAGGCTTGGAAGGCCCCAGCGCATAGGCTTAAATCATCATCATTGCTGTGTCTTAATGATAAAGATGTTTGTTGTTTCATTTACAGGATTACTAAAGTTTCCTTTAATAGGACTTGAAGAGCCTGGTTAAGCTGATTTCTTTCATTCCTTTTTTTCAGATGCTGGCTTCCTGCCTTTCCTGCGTCAGTCATCCAAATAACCTGGTGCTGAGAGCACAGTCGCTACGAATCACCCGCTTGCAATATTCAGGAGCATCTTTCACATTCACCAAAGTAGGAATGAGAACCAACAACAGAGCAAATGTTACACACTGAGGAGGCAAAGAGTAAGGCAAGCCAATGGAGCGTGTCATAATAAAAACACCTTCAGCTTTGCTGCAATTCTTTACAAGTTTCACATGTTTCTGTGAAATCTTTGGTGACCTTTAGTTCACATCCCCACTCTCTACTTTCTCTTCCACATCTGCTAAGCATTGTTTTCACCCTCGCTCACATTCTTCTCTCTTCACTGCCTTCCCTCTTCTTGACATCAGTTAGTTCTATTACCTGTTTCTTCTTTGCCTTCCTAAGGGCTGAGGTCAGCCCTACAACTATGAACAGTCCGAAGGAGACAGAAGCAGCCCCTGGAGAACTCTCTCTCTGTTGCACGTGTTTGCAGGCCAAATCACAATATTTTGTGGCCATAGAACAGATGGCCAGAGCCAGCTCTCCAGGCTGCCAAAATTGATTCACTTTTACAGAAAAGTAACTGATGAGACTCTCCAGCCTTTTAGAAGAACAAAACTTCTCATGTGCAAGCTAAAAGGAGAGTTTGAGGCTTCTGATACATCCCATCCTTGAAGGATGGAGTCCTTCAGGGTAAATTCATACAGTAAAAAGGACAGACATTTGAAAAAAGGGAGATCAGAAAAACCCAACATGTTGATTCTTCCTTTTTGAGTCTGTTCTTGATAAAAAACACATCGACAGGGAATGGAAACAGATTTTTCTCAATGGAACATAAAAAGAAAACTCTAACTAAGAAACCTGTATTCAAGGCAAAATCTAAACAGGAACTAACAGGCAAACCTGAGTTTCCCAACAGGAGCGCCCCATTTAGTTGGCTACTGCACAGGTATCACTGATTCAGTGTCAGAAACGCACAAATAAAAGAGGGCAAGGCAAAAGGAAATATGTGACTTACATGTGCTCCAGCTCTCTTTGCGTATCTTCCAAAGAAATGCCCAGCAGCACACAGAGGCCTCGTCCTATTGAACTTATTTGTTCACCACCCACTGGGGAAGGGGGGGAAAAAAGAAAAGTAAGGCAAAATGCGCTGTCTTGTTTTATGACACAGGTAACTACTGATTACAGCTGGCAACCGTACAACCACCAAAGAAAACATCATTCTAAACCCTTCTCTGTCTTAAGTTTGGTAGAGAGTAAAGATCACGTAGAAGCCCTCTTTCAAAAGTCTTTCCAATGTCGTGACTTATTTGTGAGGGACTAGCTCAAGATGCTTACTCCAGCATTTAAAAACACTATAAAAAGATTTTTTACTACAATTGGATCAGCAGCGCTAACCAGAGAGGTGGCAGAACTCTCTCCAATCCTTGTAAAAATTATCCATCTGGTTGATACCAATAACTGTACTCAATTTCTCTACTTCACCAGTCCCTACGTACTTTGCATTAGTTGTGAAAAGGTGATTTCTACTTGATACAGTCCTTATAGATTTTTGGAAACAAGACTTGCAACAACCTGCAAATTCTACCCTCCTAGCTGGGAACACAACCTCTTTAATGACATTTACAATAAAACACAAACCATCGCAGATTCAGTGTTTTCCTAAGAAATGTTTTAAATTATCTTAATTTAATTAAATTATCTTAATTTATATTATCTTAACATGGATGAGCCTGAGATGACTGTAGTAAGATTTAAATGAGGTCTTAAAACTGAGATAAGCACCAGCTACCCAGCTGTTAAAACTATATCCAGGCTCATGCAACTGGGGAAAAAAGCCCCAAACCTCCTGTAAAATGAAAGGAGAGCAGGCCCTCAGTGAAAGCTGAAAGCTTATATCTGTGCACCAGTGACCAAATCTGGACTATTCCCAATGGGCAGAAGCAAACCAGGGGGAAAAACTACTCCCAAAAACTGTTCTGGGTACGAGCCCTCCAGTTCAGAAATCTATCCTCCTGCTAAGCACAGCACTACCTCCCTCACAGAGAGACATCTCAAACTCTTTAACAGCCAGAAACAAACAGTTTAAATTCTACCCAGAAATGTGGCAATATGTCAGCCACAATCCCAGTGCTGATGGGGTCTGACTACTATTGTACTGGCAGTACCAGCTGTGCACAAAAGCTGTGCTCCTTACTTATTCACAGGCATGCTCTTCCAGTGCTTACTGACCAGCCACACACAAGCAGAAACTGCTTATTTAACGTGCAGGCTATCCCACTGCACACCACCTTGCCCATGGGCCCCACAGCAGGCACGCTTACTGCCTCACATGCAAACTTCTTGGGGATTTTAAGCATCTTGTACACAGAAGGTCCAACCGGTGCAATAGCAGGGACATACTGTCAGGACACACCATTCCTACCAGCAGCTAAGCAAGCACCAGGGCTATCGCTGGCTTCCTTGACCCACGCGAGCAACGCATGGTGGCGACTGGGACAGCACTGTTGACACACGCAAGCAACGCGAAGAGGTGAGTCAGGCTGCACTGCCAACACGCCTGCAATGCAAGGAGGTGACCGCGATTGTCGAGCTGATGCATGCACGCCATAGGAGAAGGCAACTGGGATGGCACTGCCACCACGCACAAGCAATGCGAGGAGATGACTACGACTGTAGTGGCAGCACATGCAAGCCATGCAAGGAGGCGACTGCAACCGCACTGCCAACACACACACGCAATGCATGGAGGCAGCTCTGATTATAGTGCCGACACATTCAAGCCGTGGGAGAAGGCGATCAAAACTGCACTGCTGACACACACAGGCAATGCACAGAGGCAACTGCGACCGCAGTGCCAGCACGCACGAGCCATGCGAGGAGGCAACTGGGATGGCTCCACTGACACACACGAGCAATGCACAACAGTAATCGGGACAGCCCCGCCAACACAAGCAAGCAATGCAAAGAGATGACTGCCATTATAGTGCCAACGTATGCAAGCTATGCGAGGAGGCAACTCTCATTATAGAGATGACACATGCAAACCATGGGCAAAGGCAACTGGGACCGCGCTGCCAGCACACATGAGCAACACAAGGAGATGACTGTAGTAGCAGCACATGCAAGCAATGCAAGGAGGCGATTGCAACTGCGCTGCCAACGCAGGACAGCAATGCAAGGAGGCAAATCTTATTATAGTGCCCGACACATGCAAGCCATAGAAGGGGATCGCGGCTGCACTGCCGACACATGCAAGCAATGCGAGATGACTGGGAGGCTGCCAGAGAGGCAAGGCAAGGAGGGGACGGCGCTGAGGGGAAGGCGCTGAGGGACCGTTGGAGGCCGCGGCGGGGGAGCGAGGCGGGGAAGGGAGGCCCAGCCCGGGGAAGGGGGAGGCGGGGGCGGGCGGAGCGTGGCGGAGCCACGCTCCGCCCGCCCCCGCCTCCCCCTTCCCCCCGGTGGCCCTCCCGGTGGCGACACACTGACCTGTGACACTGGCCTGGGCCACCCGCTGGACGATGGCCTTCATGGTGGTGGCGCGGCCGCGCAGCGCAGGCCCGGCGCCGGTGGGGGAAAGGCGGCGGCGCTAGGCAACGGCGGCCGCTCCCTGCTGGCTCGCTCCCCTCACAGCGCCCCCTGGCGGCTGGGAGGTGCTGCCGCAGCCTCCCCGCGGGAGGACCCTATAGGGACGCGGAGCGCGTATGGTATAGCACGGGCACAAGCGGTGCCGGCAGGGGAGTCCCCTATAGGAAGCCTCTATAGAAAAGGGAGGTGCGCGTAGAGGCAGGCGAGGTGTCTACAGATGGTTTGCGTCTGGAGGGTGTCCCTTCAGAGGAGCCTATAGGGTCTTTTGGGGGGGAGGGCACCTACAGAAAGGAGCAAATACAGGTAACCGGAGCGGTGTCCTCTATAGGAATGCCTATAGGGACACGGAAGGGGGAGTGCTTATAGAAACTAGTGGCTGGGAGGAGCCTTCTGGAAAAGGAGGTGGTGGCTGTAGGGACTGCAGGAGCCCACAAAGGTGGGTCTATAGGTGCATGGGGTGGGGCTCATGTGGTATAAAAGCCCCTATAGAAGCTGGGGTGTGTGGGCAGAAGGGCTGGAGACAGCTTTCTATACAGCAAGGTAGTGTCTGCAGGGACTGTGGGACCTTATAGAGACCAGTGGCGGGGCTGGAAGGGGGTGTCATAAAAGGGGCTATAGGGACAGCCCCTATAGAAACAGGGAGGTATCTGCAGGGGGATGCCCCTACAGAAAGGAAGGTCTGCACAGGATCTGGGCTCAGCTTCCTCTGAAGGGAGGCCGTGTCTATATGGACTGGGGGCAGCCTTCTAGAAGTGGAAGTGGTGGCTCCAGGGAGCCCCTATAGCAACGAGGGTCAGCAGCAAGAGAAGCTGGGGGAAACACCTATAGAAAATGGTGGCCAGGAGCAGCTTCTTGTGAAAGGAGGTGACATCCATAAGGACTAGGGAAAACCCTATAGAATGAAAGTCAGTTGCAGCCACAGCAGCTGGGGGGCAGTACCCTACAAGGGGAGGCAGCACGTATAAGGATCAGGGAAACCTCTATAGAAACAAGGGCCTGAAGCAGAAAATTTAGTAAGTCTTCAGCTTACAGCAGTATTTCTGCACTTGTAATTAATCTTCTGTAAGCTTTTATTCGAAGGATAATTAACAACTCTCATACCCCAAAGATTAAACTACATTCCTTCCCGTTTACTAGTTGTTCTTAAAGTCTCCGTGATGGAGCGGATCCGTTGAGGAAGGGATCGCAGATCAGCCGGGTACGTCCTGCACGCCAGCTGGGAAAGCAACTTCACAACAAGGCCGCAACGGCCACCTGGTCAGACACGGGACAGCAGGCAGCACGCAGGTTCGTTAACGTCTCACAACCCAGTTCGCGTTTAATAATTTGAGTACGTGTGCAAAGAACAGCAGCGACCTGAGCAGATGAGGAGGTGTGCGAGTTCTGCGAAGTCATGTCAGAGGTGCAGCTGTCATGTCAGCAACGCAAGAGGAAATTTCCCACCGACGGTCCAGTGCCAGGCGCCAGGATGACTTTCTCGGACAAGCCAGCTCCAGCACAAAGTCCTGAGCTTCCGGACCACTCAGTTTTCGGAAGGAGGGCTGTCATCAGAATCAAAGAATGATTTCACACGCCTGAGCAGTTGAGTAATAGGAGGTTGAACGTCCTTGTATGTTATTACTGTTGTCACTCGGAATCCTAAAGCTGTTTCTCTAGTGAATACTTCCTTGTGGGCTCCTTGCGTTGCCTGAGGATCACTTTCATTCTCTAAGGAATGGGGGGGTGGGGGGTAAAGGGGAAGGAAAAAAAAGCATAGCAATAAAAAGGTTTTATCCCTTCATCATGGCGAAACAGCATCCACACAGGCATTTGGTCTTCTAAGAAATAGATAGCAAAGATCTGGTGACTGTGTAGACAGAAAAAGTGATTTACTAGGGTAAGTTAGGTTGCTGCACTGGTACTGAACTAGTATCAGTACTACAGCAGCAGCAATAACAACTGGCTTCCTAGTTATCCACAGTACAGCTCGCTCCACGTTCCTACACCTTAATAAGCAGCAGGCTGCTGAGGAAGAGAAAGACAAACACGGAGAGCAAATAGAATAGAATAGATTAAAATAATTTCAGTTGGAAGAGACCTACAACAATCATGTAGTCCAACTGCCTGACCACTTCAGGGCTGACCAAGAGTTAAAGCATGTCATGAAGTGCATCATCCAAATGCCTCTTAAATACTGACAGGCTTGGGGCATCGACCACCTCTCTAGGAAGCCTGTTCCAGTGTTTGACCACCCTCTCAGTAAAGAAATGCTTCCTAATGTCCAGTCTAAACCTCCCCCGGCGCAGCTTTGAACCGTTCCCACACTGCAAATAAAAGCAACGAGATGGAAAGGGTCTGGACCCTGTTCTTGTCACCAGAGATAAAGCACATGCTTTTCCCATCAACGCAGGACTTATCCTCCTTCAGGGCGAACCTCCTCGGGCTGCCAGCAGGCTCCGGGCGCACACCGAGGCAGCGGGAGCCCGCCCCGGCCGCCCTGCCGGGCCCTGACAGCTCACCCCTCCCACGCAGAGCCCCGGCACCCAGCAGCCGCACAGCTCCCAGAGCCCCGAGGCCGGCAGGCCGGCTGCCAGGGCGGCTCAGCGCAGCAGGGCCCGGCGCTGCCTTCCTTGGCCGAGGGGGAGCCGCCGGCACCGGGGCTGGGGGGACCCCGCCGGTCCCCCGGGCCCTGGAGGCCGCCCAAGCCCCGCCCCGACCAGGCCCCGCCCCTCAGCCAAGCCCCGCCCCTCAGCCAAGCCCCGCCCTCCGCCACGTCACGCAGCCGCCGCCGCCAGGCCCCGCCCAGGTGACCCCCGGCGGCGTCCCCGGACTCGGGGCCGCGTTAGCCCGTACCGGGCCCGGCGCCGCTCTCGCCGCCGCCGCCGCGGGACCTGTAGTGGAGCATGGCCCCCAGCATGGTCCAGCCGCCCAGCGAGTACAGCAGCGCCGCCCGCGCGTTCCACACCGCCGCCCGCATCGCCCCCCTAGCAAGGCCCGCGCTCATTGGTCGGGCCCCGCCGCCAATCGGACGGGGGAGCGCGCGGCTGCGCGCATGCGCCCCGGCGGCGGGGCGGGAGCCGGCGGAAGATGGCGGCGGGGAGCGGGCGGCGGCTGCTGGGGTAGCGGCAAGGCCGCGCTCCTGCCCGAAAGCACCGCGCCCGGCTGCGGTGCGAGGATCACGGCAGGAACCGGGGCCAACCGGTGGCACGGCAGCGGCCGAGAGCCGAGTTTGGGCGGGAGCTCGGCGACTGACGCGGCGTGAGGCGATGCGGCCCGCCGGGACCGGGTTAGCAACGGCCGCAGCGCCGGTTTTCCCGTCAGTTTTCAAGCTTAGTAATGCCGTGCTCAAGTGAGCGAAGGGAGGGGCTGGCGTTCAGGCCCGGCCTCACCGTGAAATGGAAAGAAATGAAATGAAAAACGAAAAGGAGGAAGGCCAAGTCCATTGTGCACACAGCTGAATTAGGGATACCACGAAATAGTAATGCTCTTACCCAGTTTTATTTTTTCATTAATACAGTCCCTGGTTGCTAAAAGACACCTTTTAAGAACACACAACATTAAAAATTAAGACTGTTAAAATCTATATGGGCTAAAACAGCCTTTAGTTCCAATTACAATGTATGAAAAATGTAGAGTAAACAGAATATAGACAAAAGGGAATACAAATAAATTAATATCTAGAAGGGCCAAGTACAAAACTCTCCCCAAATATTTATTTCCTGTCATACTTAAAAACCTTAGTCTAAAAGAGAGAGAAAGAAATGTAAATATGTTGCTCCACTTCTGTCATCAACATGATCTATATACCTCTTCTGTTCTTCTCCGTTAGATCAAAGTCATGATGCACTTGAAACTGCCAGCTTTTTCAGATGGTCCATGAATACCTGGAGACTAACATCATCTGTCAAGATTGGAGCTCCCGATTCCTGCAGAAAAAGAAATAATGAGCCTAAAATAGTGGTGTTAACACTGGGGACGAACTGAAAGCAAATCAGATGTCAGCACTCTGAACTAACTGGCTGCTGAATCAACCACCTTTTTTTTCTGCAAAGGACAGATCTAGCGGAAAGAGGCTACTCTTTGGCAACAGCACTGACACTATCCTCTAGTGCAATCTGAACTACTGGGGAAAAGAAAGTCTTTTTTTCTAAAGCATTAGGAATTTTGCTGCCCAAAGCTCTACGCAAACAAGGTAAAGAAAGAAGATATAAAAGTCCAGTATTCTCAGATAAATTAGAGCTATATGTATCCATATGCTAGTTACTTTTTCCAGAATACTAAGTACACTGTGACCTAAGAGTTTTAAATCATACTTGTAGGGAAGGGTGAAGATAAATTTCTACATCAGGTCATCTGAAACCTCTAAGAGCATATTCTACATCAAATCAGCTGCTTCCTTCAGTAGCAGCCACCACAGAAAATCCTCCTGGTCTGCCTGTGCCCCACGTGTAGCTGAGATACAGGAAGGGAGCTCAAAGGGGCAAAGCAGGGAGCTCAAAGGTCTCCTTGTGGAGACCACTCATCTCCAGCCATCAAGCTGCTGAGGTACTGAGCTGTTGTAGCAGCACCTCTATTTGCACAGCCATTCCTTGGATCCATTGAGAAAAAGCCCCAAAGTCAACTGGATTTTGCTGAAAATTTGGGGGGATTTAGTACAAGAACAGGAACACGAATTCAGTCATCCAGTATTCTGTAACTGTATTCTGATCATCTTGTCATCTAGTGCTCCCCACCAGTACTGTTCATCTTATCAACAACCACGGACTTGAATCAGCAAGTTGAATAAAAATCTAGCCTGCCTAAGCTTTAGAGACAAGTCTAATAAATCAGTTGTGTCTTTTAAAATGCTACAATTATTGGAGTCTCAGCTGGTTAATTCCATTATCAGATCCATTTGTACACAGAAATAAGCTTGTTTCCTTGCACTGCAAAGCGTTGTAAGATTTTCAAATCCAGTCACGCATTTCTGCAAAAAGCTCTTAGGTAAGAAATAGAGGACAAATGTAACCTGCTCACGGTTTGTGGTCATGCGTTGAAACAGGATGGCTACCACATAGAGAAATATGTACATGTACATTTTACAGTAATCCCAAACACAAGCAGCTCTTCCATTGCTTACCTGTCCCCACGCATAGAGGTTATTGTGGGTCTGAGAAGGGTTCACTTTAGACAAGAGGAACCGGGCCTATTAAGACAAAACATTAGAGAAGTAGTTTTGTAAAATGACAGACCTGTCAGCTCCCTCAGGACTTCTTACCGCCTTAGATACGTGACTAGTGATGTTCTGCTGCTTTTGCAAGCAAGGTGCAAATTTAACTTAAACAGGTTTCAAGTCCAGAAACAGCCCTGCTCCACAATTTTTTGCTGGACTTCAAAGCAAGCATCTGAATGCCTTACAAGTTTACAAATTGCTTTGCAAGAAACAATATTCAGGAACCTTAGAACAGAACAAGGTCGAGGAAGAAACCTTGGGGGAGGGAAAGGGAGGGAATCAAGTTAAAAACTCTGGGTACCTTCCTGTCCTCTCAAAATGAGAGCAGGCATTTGTGCTGGTTGCGCTCCCTTCCCTATTACTTTGGAGTTAGTCTACCACGAGGTGGTGGCAGTACTCTATGGGCACCTCCATTTGGAAAGGGAAAACATTATCTCCCAGCCCTCTCCAAGGGGCACGGAGCGCTCTGCTACAGCAAGGGGCGCTCGCCTGGCAGGGCAGCTCTGGCTCCAGGCGACACGGGCATGTTGCCAGCACCACTGCGTGCCCCTGTCTGCTGTCTGGAAAAGAGGTCAGCGGAGAACCAGCGTTAAACACTGTCACATCAGAAATTAATACTAAATTTTTGTTTTGGAGCATCAGTTCCTGCCTCTTCACTGCTACAAACAAGTCGGACACAGACAAGCACTGCATGACTGCGATTCCAGGAAGAGCAAAACTAGGAACTACTTTATATCCTTACTCGGCATCTGACAATAAAGGAGCAGATGGTCAATCATCCAGCATAACTTACTGTCCTAGCAAGCTAACTGCACTCCCTGTCTTGGGTAAATTTAGATATGTAGCCAAATCATTTCTTTCCCAACTGTTTGGGGAATAAAATGATAATTAGGCTGACTTTTTCAGGGTTTTTTCCATCCTCAGATTTCAAAAGCATATTAAGCGAGTGACTGACTTATTAAAAGACAATGTTGTAGTAAGAGCTCATGAGAAAATATGCAAGCTCTGTACTTTGAAGAGCTAAATTACCACTGTATTTAACCTACAGAACCATCCTTTCAGTAAAACAGAAGACGACAGGTATTTGCTCTATTCAACAACAGAAAGCGTTCCTCGATAAACCTCCTTACCTGACTGCCCCCATGTTCAGTGTGGACGTAACGCGGCATCGGGAATCTAGTCTGCAAGATTTCCTGGGCGTCATCCAGTGGGGCTTGCAGGAGGTGCTTGAAGTTTTCGTATTCAGGCATGTCTTGGTAACCAGCTTTCTGCCACTGTGCAATAGTCTATTGATGGGACAGGGAGGAAACGAAAAAATAGTAGAGATGTCTGCAAGCCTCCCCTTTTTAACCTGCACGTCTCAAGGCAGCAGAACATTACATGTACTCCTGCTTACAGAGCACAGGGCAAACGCACACTTTCACTACTCTGGCAATAACATTTAGTTTCTGTCCCTGAATTTAAGAACAGGCACTCAAAACAGAAGCTGGTAGCAGTTTGTGCAGTGCAAGAGCAATTTGTTGAAAGTGATCTTCAAATCTTTATGTTTCAGCCTGCGCCAATGTAGAAACACAAAGCATTTATAAATCACTGACGTTTTGAATCTGACTTGGTCTTAAATGAAGCAGCCATTGCCTTACGGTACCTAACAATATGTACCTAATAATTGCTCTGTACATGCACAGATCACACGCTTAGCTCTTCCTTTGTCTGAATTTTACTGCAACAGTAGGTAGAAACTGTTTAAGTTAACTCTGGAAGATTTATTGTCATTGTTGACTCAAGCGTTCCAACTCCTGTTCACATCAATCGGGTGTCCCTGCTCACGTCTCAAAGGGAACAAATCCCATATGGGGAGAAGTCAGGAGCTAATAATGGAGCTGCCGCAAACTATCACACCAAACGTCGAGCATTCTAATAGCAGTCGTTAAATGAAGTAGCTTAGTTCAAAAACAAAGGGAAGAGTTAAAATGCCTCCCAAAGAGTTTTCACTAATAGGAATATCCGACCATAAACCAAGATGGGTTTATTTAAACTACTCCAATCTGATGCCATGTTTAGGTAGAAGAAATTGGATGAGGGCCACTCCCCAAGCAGGACTATAAAGGATATGAGGGGGAAAAAGGCATCAAAAAACAGGGAGATCTCCAGAGAAAAATGTGGAAAGCCAGCTTCCTCTTCATCCCTTACCCCGTAACTACTTTAGGGTGTGAGACATTTCCATTCTGCAGCTACAGTAGCCTACTGCTCCCTTACAAAACCTGACAGGAATACAGACACACAGGTCTGCATACTGAAGAGGCACTGAAAAGCCAAGGCTTTGGATATCGGTATAAATCTGGATGTTCAGAAGCGGTTAGCGCCTAAGCACTGCCCTCAGTCATGATGGAAGGAATATAGGAACAACTGTCAAAAATGTCCAGTATTTAAAAGCAAAACCTGGAAAAACTCGTAACTGATTTCTTTAAGAGCAGCAGTATTTAAGTGTCAAAACCCATCAACAGAGTACGTCACATATCTGAATATCAAACTGCAGCTCTCTGCCCTGCTTAGTTTCAAGTTTCTCTGTCCTTTTCCAGGCATGGTAAGGGACCATGTTCATTACCAAGCTAACATGACAGCTATTCCTCAGTGCAGAACACATCCTTAGTGACTCCAGTAGGATTTCTTATGTTAAGTCAGACTGTGTGGTAATTGTATTACAACTGGCAGCATGTATACGGTGCCATTATGCGAGTGTGGGCTTTGCCAGCAGCATTTTTTATATGAATGGTGACACTGTCTGCATGCATGGCAGGAGGGAGGAAGTACAAACAGAGAAAGAGAATGTATTTCACCGTACCTCACCAAGGTAGATAACTATCTGGAAGAAAGTATCCATCAGTAGGATTCTGTCAGGAAGAATACTGCTGCTGTCCAAAAGCACTGGCTGGGGAAAACAAAGAAGAAAGTCAGGTACCCCTAAGCCCTCAGAGCTGTATTAACCTTCATGGCCGGCCAAACAGCTTGCTCAGCCCTGCCCGTATGGACGCAACTCCACCAACGGCTGCTCAGTCCACGTGGACGCCTCACAGAGCGCAGTCAGCCTCCTGCAGCACTGCTGAATGGAGCAGCAGGTTATCAGCTACTGTATGAAGCACAGGATGCGAGAGAGCAATTTCTATGGCTATCCAAGTTTCATTTGAAATGATCTGGAACAAAAGCATCTCAAGAATAATACAGAATAACATGTGAACTCTGGCAAATGCTGCCAAGAAGGTTTCAAAGTGTTACTCCAGCAGCTCCTGCGTTTCCTTCCTGCCAGGCACACCCCTTTCAAGGAAGCTGTCAGTATAAGGGAATCCGTGTCTGTCCAATGAATACTTGCACATGGTTAAACACTGCTGCATAAACAAGTGAAAACAAGCAGCTGGCGGGAGATTATGACCTGGAAGGGCTGAGGCTTGCTGACTTACGCAGCGGAGATGACAGCCTCTGGCAGAGAAGCAAAAGTTATACTGACAGCCACAATATTCACCAGATGCTGGGGGGTGGGGGCTGTGGCTTGGCAGGGAGGGGAGGTTGGTTTTTGGGGTGTTTTTTGGTGGGTTTGGGGTTTTTCTTAATCAAAGCTGTAAGCTTACTGAGAACGCAATTCATATTTTACATTGCCCCATCTCATTCTTTAATAATTACCCTGATTAAAAAAAATATATATAGGGGCCTTTTTGCTGAAATAGTGTTACTCTGACAGAATACTCATTATTTTGGATTGATCCACCTCTTCCTGTTAAACAGGGACTCACCTCAGGAGGTCCATGGAAAGAGTAAGCATAAAGGATGGGCTGGATCATAATGAGAGACTGGGTCAGATCTTGCCTAGCAAAGTGGTGACGGTAGTAAGAAGATTCATCTGGGCTGTTATTGAAGACCTGCAGGAATGGGGAGCGTCGCAGATGGAACATGAACTGCACCAGAGAGATGAGTGAGAAGAGAAACGTCAGCAAGTTGCCAAAACTTCTGCACCCAAGTCCAATCTTTCTGAACAGCAAGTTCTTTGGAAAAAAGTCTACCCCTTTTTAAACCCTCAAGAGTTCTTCCCTTATCAGTCATCTGCAGGACTGAACCACAGGACAAGCCCACCAATTTAAAAAAGCATCTGTTCTTCCCCTCTTGAATTTGATGAATGGCACAAGATGTCTTATCATCACTCTTGCTCACCCTTGCACACATTTCCCACGGCTGTGGGAAGTGAAGTTCTTACCTGGGGATACAAAGAAAATGATTCTGACAATCTGAAGGAGTTGGGATCATCTTTGTTGTATTGTCCAAATTTCTGACACTGTTGGAAGCAAAATGGATACTTTGGTTATCTCTCTCTTTTCTCTCTCTCTCTCTCTTTTTTAGAATTAACACTTTTTTTTTGGAAGGGTGTTCTTTTGGCTGCTTTTAAACACAGCAACCAAGACATGAATGTGACAATAACAAGTAACGTAAAATTTTTTTTTTTTTTAAGTCAGTGGTTTCTGTATCTTACTAGAATGAGGATGATGATTCAATCTATCTTTTATATATATATATTAAATCTAGATTTGAAATTATTTAAGAAGGAAAGAGATAGTGCTTCTAGTACTGCCCAATTTTTTCCATTAAATCAGGGATACTACGTTATTCCTAAGCTGCTTTGTACACTATGAAACACTTTGCAGCAACTCTGCTTCCTTCTAGAGCAGCAGCAGCCTGGCATTTCACCAACTGCTTCACTGAAAATAAGAAGCATCAATGGTTTTAGCAATTTAACTACAAATTACTCCGCAATCATTTCAGCCTGCAGCATGCCTGTGTGTGTTTTGGTGCTCAAACCTTTATTTGATACTGGCCCTGTTTTTTCAGTGTCTGATGTGCCATATCTGTTAGTATCAACTCCACATGGGTGTCTGGACAAAGCCAGAACCAATTTAGGCAATTCAGGCTTGTGAAATTCAAAGAAAGCAGCGGTATGAAGTTGCGGAAGTGATTACTACCCTGAACTTGGCGCCGGTGAGCCACATCTGAGTGCTGTGTCCAGTCTGGGGCTCCCCAGTGCAAGACAGACATGGACACACTGGAGTGAGTTTAGCAGAGGCCACCAAGCTGGTCAGGGGCTGGAGCACCTCATATAGAAAGAAAGCTGAAGAAGCTGAGTTTGTTCAGCCTGGTGAAGAATGGGATCAGGGAGGCATATCGCTATCTACAGCTACCTGATGGGTAGCTAGAGAAATGGAAATTCTGACGGGGGTGAGGAGGAGAAAAGGAAAAAAAAAAAGAAAATCACAGTGACTGTGATCAAACAGTGGAACAGGCTGTCAAGAGAAGCAAGAGAAGATCTTCAAAATTCAACTGAACGAGACCTGGAGCAACCTGCTCTAACTTCAAAGCTGGCCCTACTTTGAACAGGATGGTTGAACCAGAGACCTCCAGAGGTCTCTTCCCACCTGCATTATTCTCTGTTTCACTATCACTTCTTTAATCTCAGGTTTAACCCTTTCAGCATGATAGGATGTTTATCTGCCCTGATCATACTGGCTTCTGAGCTATCACGTGCTACAACTATGTGACCGTGATCAGAGCACAAACAAAGCTAGTCAATCTGGAAAAATGACAGTGTTTTCATTTCCAGAGACTGTTTTTGCTAGAATCAAGAATGCACCCAACTGCAGTCTATTGGTCTTACCAGTCTGATCAGCTGTCTGTCCAGCCATCGCAGAACATCAGGCCCCTCCTCAGATTCAGCTCTGTACACTCCCAGTCGTGCCATCAGCACGGCAGCTGCCTCCTGGTCAAACGCAGCTTCTATATGTTGGAGTTGAGTCTGTGCATCTGCCCAGCTATAAGGTTAGTAAAGTGTTAGTGCTACGTGCACTCACCTTCAGCAAAACCCAAACCAGATTCAGCCTCCCTCTGCCAAATACTCTGCAGCCAATGCATGCAACAAAAAGCTATAAAAATTCAGCACAGACTGCGACTTAAGTTTCTGCCATTCTGCCAAAGAATTGGCACGAGATACTCACTTTCTGGCTATGGTGGTGACACGAATGCGTTTCTGCGTACTGGAGTGTTGATACTGAGTGACAAACTGCACTGCCCCTCTGCCTCCCTGAGGTATTGGTGCGTTGTGCTACAAATGAAACAAGGTTAAACCTTCAAAATGGGCTAGCTTTTCCATATAACTCTGCACTACAGAGAACTCCAGGGCATCATTTGAGCAATCATAAAATAAGTACAAGCTAGAGAGAGACCAGAGAAGAGAGACATGTCTGATAGTGTTGTGTTCTCCAGCAGCCCTCAGAGTCAAGTGGTGCTGGGCCCATTAATATTGTGCCCGACACTTTATCAGGTTGTCCCTTAAAGGGTAACTGCAACTTATCATCTCTATAGCAATGAACATAAGAATGGCAGTACAAGGTCTGAGCTAAGGTCCTGCGAGTCCACCATCCTATTCCCAACAGTAACAAGCCCACACAGCAGAGAAGACAGACACACACGGAACAGAATTCCTTTGGGGTGCTCTTCCTAGCTTCTAGCTGCCACACGCTCAGAAACTTCCTCAGCCAAAAGTTGCTTCTGAGCCATCAAGTTATTACAATCTGGAGAACCAATTCTCCAAGAATTTGAAGGTATTTATACTTTTATTCTCCACAGCACCTACTGGCAAAACCACAATTTCTTCTTTGTTAAATAAATACCATAGGAAGAAAACAAGGGAAGAATGCAGGTTTTGTAGAGAACAAAAATATTAGGCAATTTATGCATATGAAAACAACCTCTGAGGCTATTTCTTTGGCACAAAACACTTGGTTGCTTTGCAACCATCCATCTGCAGCACAGGGGATGTCATTGCATTTCCTGGCCCTGTTACAAACAAATACTTTCGTGTATAAAAAAGGCGACCAAAAAATAAAGCGAAGCCAGAACTGACCTGATTTACCACTTCAAAGTAAATGGCCAGAGTTGTGCTGGGATCCAGACTACAAATTTTCCATTGAGATGTTCCTCCAATTCCAAGTTCCTGCATAGAATTGAAAAGAAAGCAGCATTTTTGTCTGTAGCAGCACGTAAGACAAGCTTATGTTAAATTCTGATCAGAGGTACAAGTTATAGCAGGCCTTCTAGATTTCTTATGTTTTGGGTGTGAAAGAAGTTACTGAAGGACATACAGTTACAAGAAAGCCTTATGGGACAAGAATTTAATCTAGGAAAGACTGTCTTTTCCTACAGGTGTTTCCAAATTGTTCTTCTCCTTGGAAACTCTGACATTCTAGCTGAGCTGTAAGTCTAGACAGAAACTTTGCACTGTTTATTTACTTCTTTAATAAAGACTTTTCCATGTGAGAAACGTACGTTTTCTGAGACACACGGCCCTTTAGCGTTCAGGGATATGCATGGTCCAATAGCTCCTGCAATTTTCAGCTCCCTAGAGGTCTAGAACAAGGTAAAAAAAGTTGTGGTTTGTTTTTTTTAAAATCAAGTCAGTCAAATAGAATGCACACAGACTAAATCAGCTTTGATCAGATGATGCGTACACATGGCTGTCAGGGAAAGTATCTCTGAGTACTTTCTCAGATCACCTACTGCTACAATTAGTGAACGTAAGAGAATCTACATAGTCACATTTTAATAATGAAGACATATTTATAGCGACCACGAAAGAGTATGAAATGTTCCTTGCTGAGGAGAGGTTGAGCTCAGCTGCCTTTTTTAAAAACGAAACAAAACACAAATGTAATAAGCTTTCAAACAAAAATCCCTCCACTCACTCCAGTACAGTGCTTCTCCCAGAACAGGCTCTATGGCTGACCTCAAACACGTCAAATTTTCTACACCCCAAATACTTAATTGACTTTTGAATGAACAGCACTTTTATTTCCCAGTTAATATCATCCAATGAAACTAATCTCTCACCTTCACGTCCAAACTTGCACCAAAAGCCATTCGAAATTCCCCATTGAACCCTTTGTTAAATACCCGCTGGAAGGTCTGCTTGAAGAGAGAAGTGTTGAAGGAGTCTCCCATCACCATGTGTCCTCTGGGAAAGAAAAAACAATACACAAGGGAACTGAAGCAACTGGGAACTAGAAGTAAAGCACAAAGGATACATTCCTCCAACTCTCATGCATGCAAACACATGCAGAAACTGTTTTAAAGCATGCCTTTGCATAGGTAGAATTCACATCAGGGAACGCAGATTCACGGATGCCTCCTCCAAAGCCAGACAAGTTAATGCTCCATCGTTGCCGGCTTGCTTTCTCAACTATATTTCTAGCTGCCTTAAAAATGCTCACGTTAGAAACATCTCAACCCAGAACAGAGCTTTGCTCAGCCTGCTTCCCCTGAGCAGGGCTGGGTGCATGGCTGGAACCACCCACACTACAGACAGGACGGCTGCACCGCTGCAGCACGAGGATGGGTGCATGGGTCTGTGCTGCGCCTCCCCTAAGTGCCTTGGAAAACCCAGGCCTGATCAGATGGGGCTTAGTAACACAACCAAAGGGTCAAACAATTTCTCTTCTGCTTACTGAGGATTATGTGATTATTTACAAATACCTTGCATGTGCCCAAACCATTCTTTGGTCCCTAGATGCAGCAGATTTAAAATAGCCAATAAAAGACATGATAAGTACCTAAAAGGCCCAGTTTAGCACACAGCCTTCCCCACGGAGACCGTAAGGTTTTCATCAATATGGAACACGGACATTTACCCCTTAGAGATGTCACTTAAAACTAGCTCCAGAGAAGCCAAGAATCCCTGGAGAAAGTCCAAGTGAGCTGTTAAGCAGAGAAAATCTGGCCCACACAAGGAAAGCTTCTACCCACCATGCCCAAAGCTCTGCTTTTCTGATGGCACTTCAGTCATGCACGCACCACAGAGCACGGCATCTCTATCCCATCAGTTCTGGAAAGGATACTTGCTATCTCCCAAGGAGGCAGAAGGCATTCACAAAAGACGTTGCACCATGCTTTAGAATACCTTTCTCAAAGCAGGACATGGAGCTTTCTACCAGCAGTGCTAATTCACATGCTGCTTTGAAACTTCAGAAATGTGGATTGGGATCAGAGGAGGTTTGCCATATAATTCCTGGCAAATTCAAACCACAGTTTAGAATAGAACGATAAAAATCTCACCCTTTTGCCCTGACAGCAAATTTAACTGCTTTCTGAACTGTTCTCTGCCTCCAAAAAAAAAAAAAACAAAACCAAACCAGGTGCCAACTTTGTGCTCTCCTGCTACGAACATACCCAGTGAGGTTCGCACAACACTTCATCTCTAGCAGTCCAGTCTGATCCAGGGCACAGGCATAGATGTCGATGCAATGCCCGTTGGCTGCAGTGCGATTAGCCAGAGTCTCGTAGTGCTGGGGAAAACATAGACAGTGTTTAGGGTGCCACAATGGGCAATTTTTCTTCTGCTCTCCGCTGAGGCCAACACGCGAAACACAAGGTACAAACGAAGCAATTACCAGTGCTGTCATAAGATAACAGCTGTTTACTCTTACTGCTCTGCTGGAGTACACTTCTCTCTAGGATGTCTGCACTTGGATGAGCTTGAGTTGCATGGTGCAAATACAGAGAGTGCATGATCTGCACGGGATCTTTGTCTGTGATAACCTAGTGGAAACCCAAAGGCTCCAGGTGATAGTTAAGAGAACAGGTGTCATACTGCTTCCTCTAAGCTGACAGGGACATTTCATGCCTGACATTTTAACTGTTTTAACTGTTGTTTCATATGCCAGAAAGACAAAGCAGGCTTTCTGGAAGTGACCAATTCTTGGAACACAGGTTTTTTCCTCCCCAGAAGGAGATACAATGATGTTGATGAACAAACTCTCCACCCACCATCAGCTAAGAAACAACACTGAAATACTTCTTTCTCTGAGAAGGCACAAGACTCTGCTGGAGAAGTAACTAGGAGGAAGTCTTTTTTACCCTTCCCTTAACCATTCTCACAATTTAACGTACACCAAAAGGCTCAGGCACTTCAAGGACTACTATGCAAATATCTGGACTTACTGTTCCCACATTGAGAGAATGGAATATGTTTGTTCCCTGGGGAAGGACATTGGACAGCTGTCAACATAGCAGTGTATATAGCTTTGTGTTATGTCCTTTCCCTCCACTTAGTGTTCTGACACAATACGCAGTTTTTGTTTTTAAATACACCCAGCAGGCACTAGCACCTACTTTGGTGGCCTTCTTCATGAACCTTGCGTTGTCCTTCTCTATGTCGTGCCAAGAACGGATGGGTGTTTTCAGTTCATCTCCTACCACCATGCCTGGTCCTTGTGTTGGTGGCCCACCTGTAAACAGCATTATTCTGGCCCCTGTGTTTGGAAATGTGCCCTAAAATAAAAATAAAGACTTATATCAGAGAGACAGTGGGGGGAAAAAAAGGGGAAAAAAAAGGGAGAGACTGATTAAATGGCAATGAGGCTTTCTTTAGAGAAGCATCTGAATGTTTCTGCAATGTCATTAGGGACCTGTCTCTGCTAGAGGCTGCCTTGATAAATAGCAATGCGTTTCCTGACAGTTACAGCATTCTCAAATTTAGACTCAAGCTAGGTCAAGCTTCATATCTTTGTAACAGGAAGCAAGCAGTTTCTGTTCTTTTTACTTATGTCTTAGATGACCCTCAGATAAACCCAGTGCATAGTATCACCTCCACATGGCAATACACACAAGAATCAGAGACCTTTAAACACCTGCATGTTTTACTATTTAGATGTAAACTCCCAGGCCACTCTACATCCGCTGGTGCTAATTCACATGAAATGTCAGTAGAGACAAATGGCACCCCTGCAGCCCAAGCTGGACTGACACCTGCACATGTCTCGGCAAAGACTGCCAGGTGCCTACTTTGATCAGCTCATCTCAAACAAGAACACTAAGAGTACCTCCAATAAGCCGACAGCAATGGAAAGAGCTACTCCAGTGGAACGTAAAGGCCTCTTTCCCTGGGTCACTGGCCATGGGTCCCTTTGCAGTTCTCCAAGCAGATCTGTTAAATTCATGTCAATCTTATGTACTGGCTGCAGAAACCTGCAAAAATTCAAATAAAATGTTTTCCTGCTTATAAGTCCTTTCAGTGTAGAGAAGAAAGAAAGTGCCTCTTTGTTCCTGGCACACATAAATTGCACCGAGATAGTTATCAGAAGCAAAAAGTCACATGGCGTGTTCCCTTCTTACATCCAAACTTTCCAAGGTAACAGGCCTGTGCAAAATAAAAAATTTGATCAAAGCAAGACATCAGGAACTGACAAGAAGGCAAAGTCACATAAAGCATAGGAAAGAACTTCAATGGTGATTTAGTCTACCAAAACGCACAAGAGCTGCCACTGAAAAAGAGGAGCTGAGAAAGAGAAAACTATATTCAACAGAGGCAAATGCATCTTCACTGTTCAGGGGTCACTGCTTGCCTGTCAATCATTTTTTGGACTTGCTGGGTCAGGGGGTAGGAGGTGGTATGTAGGATTGTTATGCATAGACCAGACCCCTCATTGGCTGACTGGTCAATCAAAAAGACAGGCCCTTGCTCCAAACGACTCCTGAGCAATATGCTTTCCGAAGACAGCTACTCTCTGTTTCTCAAGTAGAAATCTAGCCTGAATGGCAATCGTGTTCTTGCAACTGCAAAACCAAGATACTATAGAAGTCTAACACATTGCCTGCAGCTCTAGTAAATCCCATCCATACGTACCACTTAATGTAGGGAAATAACTGTGACAAGACAATACCATTTAAATCTTCTTACAACAACTCCTCTTGGGAAACTCAGGTTTAGAAGCGTGACCCTAAAGGGGCATAAAACATCTGCCCTGCTCTTCTGCTGTGCTGGTGCAGCTTACCTGCTTGAGATAACAGGTTGTTCTGGAGTTTGAAGAGGTCTTCCCTGTTGAATGGGGACAGCTGGCCTTGAAAGCCCAAGCATATCCTAGAGAAAAGAGGAGGCAGAGAAGATGTACTATTCACATACTAAACATATTATTTGCTGTCAAGCAACATACCCTGAGGCCTGCAATACTGTAGCATTAAATACATTTAAACCTGTGAAATTATTAATCTTTGAACTCCCATTAGAAATGGAACAGTGGGTTCATTATGTGAGATACACAAACAAACTATTTTGGACAAACTTCCAAGGAATTTACAAAGGCAAAAAGACAGGACAGAGAGGGAAACAGGCTAACAGTTAAGAGCACTGAACCCTCCTTCCTCCCCGAAAGCCCACAGCTTGAAAGACCAGCAGTGGTATCAACAGAGTCAACAGAGCTAACAGGAACAAGCCATTGGCCTAAGAGATGGCAGAACATACCTGTATTTGCTTAGCTGTCAGGTCCTTTGTGCCCCTAAACACGTAGCTCTTGGAAATCCCTTCACAACTCAGCTCATGAACCTGGACCATTCTGCCAAAAGTGATAAGCCCCACCAGGGCATCAGCAGGTAGCAGACTTAGGGACATCTGGAGGGACTCCTTCAGCGCCTGCAAGTCCTCCTCTTCTAAGCACGTGTCAACAACATACAGGAAGATCAATGGCGTCTGTGGACCTCGCTAATGTGGAAGGAGATAGATTTACTAGGCATGTGCATATGCCAGGTGACACTTTATCATGCCTCCAGCCAAGGAATAAAATGAGCCCTATCGTAAGCACCTTGCAGAAATTTTATTTATTTGCATTATCTTAAGTAAATCTAATACATACGTAATCTGTCACAAACAAGACCATTCTGGAGGCTTCAAACTTGCCTATGATTCATTTACCTGCACTATATATTCAATTGTCGAAAACTGAGGCATAAGCTCTGCTGGTTGATTGACTTCAGATATGCCTGCATATGCTGGAGGGAACTGAAAAAGAGAACAAAAAATTAGGACAAGGAAGTTGCGGGACAGAAATGTAGGGCCCTCCTCTGCAGTACAGAGGCTGCCCTGCTCACGATGTGGTTATTCAATTCTTTATTTACTGCCACTGCACCAACCTGACTAATTCATGACAAGAGACCCATAGTGCTGTTCTCCTAAACACAGACAAGTGGCCAGCAGTACAGACAGCTGCTTGATCCAGTGTAAATAAAAGGTAGGACTAAAGCAGCAACTATGAGTTAGCTGAAATTCATTTAGCCATGTGACAGTTTCTGATGTCAAAAGTCTACTCAAAGCTAATGAATTTCATACTTGGCAAGAACAGTAAAAGTCAAGTGCAAAAAACACACTGGAAACATATGGGACAAAATAGCATTTTTATCTCCTTCCTATGCCCTGCAGGCTGGTAAAATCACTGGCAAAACTGAACTGAAAACAGACAAGATGTCAGGTAAAACAGACCCATTAACAAGTACTCTGGCCTGGGTTCAGCAAGAGAAAAAGGCCAAGGGAAGGAATGTAGAAGGGAGGCCATCAACAGAATGTTCACTGAAAAGATGAAAGGGCTGATGCTTTTTCCAACTTACCTGATTTCTCTGAAAACAGAAGTTACAAGCCCAGAGCTTGGCCCGATAGTCAACTTGGCTGCAAGGGAAAGATGAGGCATTAGTATAACTATAGAAACGATTTTACAGCACAGCTTCACAATTATCTATGCTGGTTCACAGCAGTGAGGAAGAAACAGAGTATCAGACGCTCCAACTTGAACAACAAGAGTTTTAGGGATTCAAACTCTTGTTCTATTGCCAGAAAGTCCATTAGCTCATCCAGCCCTGCCACTTCCAGGTTTGTCAGAATGACAGACCACTGACAGCTCTCCAGAGCTTAGCCTGTGGCAAAGACTTGGGTTTAATCATTCTTCCACTACACCTGGGTTTATCTCAGCCATCTTATTGTTTGTACAGCTGTAGCACTCACGTACTCCAGTCACAGAGCAGCAGGAGCCGTTCACCCAGATCCTGCGCAAACACTGAACAAACAGGCTGTTCCCTGCCCCAAAGAGTTTACTCTCCTCAGCCTGTTACGACATCCTGTAACTGCTGGTGCAGTAAAGCCTGGCCATATTCTTATTTCATGGGCTTGATCTCTTCTTACTTCCTCTCACTGGCCTTCCCTGCTTTTTCTCAGCCTAATGCTATGCTCCGAATATGTATGATCATCACATGATGATCATATGATTTTGGGACCAAGATTATTCCTCTTAAATTCTCAGCAAAACTTCAAAGAAAACCTTCATGCTCATACTGGAACTGACCTACAAGCAGTAGGATGTGTAGGAAGCAGGAAACCAAGTGAACATCACAGCCCAGAGGACAATATCTGTACAATCGGCATCTTTGTTTATTTTAAGTCTCATCATTCACCACACAATTCTCTGGGATGGTAAGAGGACTCGCCATTTCCATATCATCTCTGCCTTATCATCCCCAAAAGCACTCCTCTCTGTTTCTGGCAGCTCTAGTAACGGGCTGGCATTCAACATATCTCATTTTAACAAACCCACTACATCTAAATGAAAGAGGCTGCCAGGCACCGGGCAGAGAAAAGGGGAATTAAGGAAGCAGTGAAGTTCAAATAAAAACTAGGTTCTACCCAGCCTCTCTTAACATCCCCAGCCAAGACATTCATACCAGAGTGGGTTGAGCACTGCTTTGCAAGTCGGCCTGCTACAAAGCACAGGTTCGTATTGCACAGGTGGCAGGTCAAGACGCTCCTTCAGTGGGGTCAGAAGACAGGCCAGGGGGACAACCATCCTCGTGGCCTCCAGCCTGCTGGAGGGCCACACGTTCCAGCTGAAACGCACTCCATCACGCTCCTCATTTTGCTGAATGAACTCCAGGTACGTCGCCATGGGACTGCAGAAGCTCTGAAAGGATATAAGCAACACACGTTCAGACAGCGCTCACCTGTTTGGACAACAGTCCTGCAAAGGAGGTCAGCAGATCAACTACATGTAGGCACAAGACATCGCAGGACAAAGCCAATACATTATAATGAGTTAATCTCATTATCAAATGAACCATGTGACTACATTAATCTCTTCTGTCCAGTGCTCTCATCGACATCCCAGACAATTAAAACTCCACCAAATTCAAAGAAGAAACAAGAAAATCTGATATCAAAGCCGGAAAGCAAGTTTTTTCTCTTGTGATCCACATTTAACATCCCAACACCCACTCAGCCTCAGGCTGGCCTCAAGGCAATCCTGCCTGACTCCGGTCAGTAAAGGAAAACAGGTCAGATTTGCAACACATCCTGAAGCCTTCGGCTGAAACCTTGGGGGGAGAAAAGGAGGCCAAGTCTGAGACCAAAACACTCAGCACAAATGTCATCATCACAAATGCCAGCCTGCCCTGCTTACAGATGGAAAGCAGTACATGACAAAAAAGTCAAAAACGGTCTTTGGTGATTTTAGACACCCTCTGTGCATGGCACTGTGTCCCACTTGCACTGAGGGAGGAATTGAGAGTCCAGCAGACTTCAGAAAGACATGCTATTCAATGAGGGACGTCCCCAACGCAACAGAGAAGTCACTCTCGTATCGCCTTACTGAACTCTTCAGAGTACAATATGAAGAAGACCTCCGAGGCCATCGTTACCTTTGATGTCTCTGAGAAAGGAAAGGACAAGCCTACTGAAAAACTCACTTGTTGAATCCAGCCCACAAACACCACACAGCACTGGCAGCAACTCACAGAGCCAAGAGCAGCAGCACTACAGCCTGGTCCAGCCGAGGAAACTCAGAGGTTCACCTGCGGCTGCAGATGCTCCAGAATTACTTTATTGCTGGTCCTCACTGCAGGCAGGAGATTCAGGAGGGCCACAGGCATGACAAACCAGAAGCATCACTTCCTCCAAAGGAGGAGTTTTGATGTAACATTTTCCTACAAACCTCCGAACTCCTCGCCTTTTTCTTTGTCCTTGCTATTAAGGATGTAAATCAAGCTCATAGGCATTGCCCTGGATTTCCACCCCCCACCTCTGGACGGACAATCAGAAGGGTTCAGCAACGCATCCCCACAACAAATGGGTCTGTCAGGGTAAAAGGCAGAGCTGAGCCTCCCTGTAAAAGATCCCGCACATCAGAACAGCAAGATAAACACCTGCCATCTCAGGTATGCAGTGCAACCGCAGTGCAAATTTACTCCATGCTCCTCCGACTGCAGCCCAGCGCCACTCCCGGTTGCCCGGCTGGGTTTGGCACGGGCTGTGGCCCTGCTCTGGGGTCGGAACAGCAGGAGGGGAGGCGTCCCCACCCCAACGAGGGCTGTGTAGGGCCGGTTTAGGGCTGGGTACCTGCCCAATCTGCCAGCCCCCCCACCAGCGCAGGGCCCTCCGGCCCCAGTCCCCCACCCCTCCCGGCGGTGGGGAGGTCCCAGGGCCCCCGTCCAGGAGAGGACGGACACTTCCAAAGCCTCAGCAGATGAGCGGCGGTAGTATTCCAGTCTCCATATGGGATCTGCTATGGGGCACGCTGCTGACACTCCCTCCAGCAAAGCTATAGGCAACGCTGCTGCTTCCTAGCAGCGCTATAAGGGACGCCACGGGTCCCCAGCCCTTCACCAGGAAGCACACGGAGGCCACCACAGATGGCCAGCGAAGCCACCGGGGCCACTCCGACCCCGACGCCCCCGACCCCAGCACCGCCACAGGGCCAAGCGCTGCCCCCCTCCCCGCACCGCTGCGGGCGGCACTGCTGACCCCCGCACGGCCCCGAGGGACACGGCTGACCCCAGCCCCGGGGGACACCGGCGGGCTCCAGCCCCGGGGGACACCGCCGAGCCCCCCGCCCAGGCAAAGCTACAGGGGAGGCTGCGGAGCGCCCGCGCTGCGCTGCGGGACCCTGCCGACCCCCACAGCGGGGACCCGCAGGGGACGCCACTCGCCCCCCCTCAGAGGAGAGGCCGCCGACCCCCCAGCCCCGCCACGGGACCCGCCGCCACCCCCAGGCCCGGCCGCAGGGGCCGGGACCCGCGGGGCCGCTCCGCGCCCACCTGCCCGCTCCGCGCCGCCGCTCTCTCCCGGCAAGCCCCGCGCGCCCGGCAAGGCCAGCTCAGCGGTACGGGGCTGCCCGCAAGCAAGATGGCGGCACCAGCACGCCCCGCCCTCCCCCGGCGAGGCTGCGCCGACATCTTGGCTAAGGGCACCCTCCGCGCCGTTCTGAAGGAGGGGAGGCGGCGCGACCCTACCAAACATGGCGAGGCGGCGGCGTCGGGGAGGCCATCTTGACTAAGGGCGCCAGGTGCGGCGTCGGAATGGAGCCAAACGGCGCGCCCCTACTAAATATGGGGGGGGAGGCGTCGCCTGCCCGCACCGGCACAGGCCGGCGAGCGGCGGGGCCTGGGAGCAGCTCGGCCCTCAGGGTGCTCGGCAGCGAGGGTCGCCTTTGTAAGCGTAGAAACTCCTGGGAAAAGGTTATCGATAACAATTTGCTAATAATACGGACGCTTTTTTAAAAAAATAAACTGCGAGCCCCAAGCGGCCCCCCTCTTTGCCTCAGCTCTCAGCCCCCCTCGTCAGGCCGGGCTCTGGGAAGCACAGCAGGCCAAGCCATGAGGAGGGCCGAGGCAAGGTTCGCCTGGTTCGGTTTGCCCTGAGGACACGCACCCTTCAACAGCACGTCTCTCACCATCCGCGTACCTGGTGTTTGCTTTCAAATATGCCTGACCCCAGTAAATTGGATTTTCCTCCCTCGCTGTTCCCAGAAAAGACGTGGGAGCCAGCTTCACCCTCATGGCTGGCGTGAGGCCACAGCAGTTCATCACTCCATGAGGAAACCCGTACCCCAGCCTGCTGGGAAAACCCCAGCACCCAGACCCTCTAAGGAGAGATCCGGGGGTGGCCACAGTATCCAGAAATGCAACATGCTGCCTGTGGATGTGTGGCAGAGGTTTGACCCAGCCTGACTTGCCCCAGAGACTTGTCTGTGCCTTGAAACTATGCAAATATGTTCCCTCTTTCATTGCTTCCCTCTCTTGTTGCTTCCCACGGTCTCTTCTGAAGCCAAAGAGGCAAAGCCTGTTCCTAGCGAGGCCAATGCCACGAATCCTCCACTGCAGCTTCGTGTAATGCCACATAAGCAGGATTTCTCCTGTCTTAACGTATGCATGCAAATCCATCTCTGAATGCTGCAAACTTTCAGACATACTTCTAGGGGCAAAGGCGTTGTAGCAAAACATCTCAACTGGCTTCTAACAGTTCAGGTGCCTGCCTTAAATTCACGTACTGGTCAGCCTATAAATATTCCCCAGGCTTCTGTGTGAGCATCACTCCCTCTTTCCTTAAAGGAAAATAATGTCCTGAGACTAAGTTCGCCCACCCATGCATTGTTAAGCTTTGGGGTTTTTTGTTTTCTCTTTTTTAAATGCAGTAGAAATCTATGTTTTGAATATTTTATATTTTTCTTAAAGTAATTGATTAGAAGAAAGCCTAAAGTTCATTCTGAAGTTCCTTGGTAACACTCAGCTTAAAACAACAGGAGCAACATTTTGAAATGCTGTGCAGCAGTGCGTCCTCCACACAGGTTTGATCCCCAGGCTCCTGTTTTTCTCAGGTATGTCAGAACTCACCCAGCTACCACGTTGGTGTCTGCCTACACCTCTGATATGGCAGATAAAAGAACCAAGAGAGCCAGTGGTATGGAGATCTACTCATCCAGGTGGAATTACCTCCTACCAGTTAACCAGCACAAGAAACATAAAAGCTGGCCAAACTGTGGAGCTTAGATTGCCTGTAGAGGCTCTCTGTTGTGACCAGCCACAGGGTGATGTTCATTCTTTCTACTCTATGAGCTATGTGGGACACATCTTCCATGTGTCTTAGCTATATGAAGGTTTTGGTAAAACCGTGCATGGGAAACGTGGCCAACTTTGACATATGCTAAGCAATCAGGAATATAAATAAATACGTTTTAAATGTTACTGTACAGTCTATGATGGAATGCTTGGCTATAAAAAAAAAAAATAAGCAATCTCTTCTCAGCCTTCAAGCACCTGTAAAAATCTGTGGCTGCTCCCAGTTCGCAATCTGTGCTAAGAGTTTGTTTACACTAGAAATAACAAGAAGTTAAACAAACCATTGAGGAGAAAAAGCCAAGGTTTTCAACTTTGTTCTCTGTGCCCCTCAAGGCACTTCAACAGACCCTGGCAGTGGAAGAAGATCCAATGAAACTGCCATTGGGCTATTGTAGAGTTTGGATCCATCAGGAGTCCTTCTTCCCTTCCCTGGAAAGGGCAGAAGGAATTGGCTGACAGATAATGGAGCAGGACTGCATAAGTATACAAATAGGAGCTATTTTCAGAACACTGAATTCCACAGGAAGATTGGCATTATCCAGGGAATGCTTGAGAAAACTGCTTCAATCAAGAGCCATTCATTCCTTCTTCCCAGGGCAGAAAAGGTGTATTTTCTACTGAAGCAACTAACGGTGGATACAAATGTTCCAGGTCCAAAACAAAGTGAAACGAGATGCTGTCTGAGCTGAACATTAATACTGCCTTCCCAGTTTCCTAACATAAGGCAAGTTGTGTGCTCTGCCGGGGTTAAATTCGCTTGTGTAAAGTCTGAACACAAGCAGAAAGATCACAAATTCAGTGGGAATAAAAAAGTAGAAGAATGCTACCTACACTTATATGCTAAAGCGTATAAAATTCAAATTACTTTTCTACTATTGTTGACAACCTCAGACCCAGGACTTGCTCTCCAAGCAGTAAGAGACAAAGTAAATCTGCTCTTCTGGAGCTGTTACTTTATCCTTCATTTTACATCTTCCTCACATTGCCATGTCTCAAAAGCAAAGCACAGCGCCTTACTGGGACCCAGGGCTTCAAGGCCATGCTGCACCCACCCTGCTAGCATTAGATTAATTAAAACATTGAACAACTACTGCAGGTTTGCAAGAGGAGCAAAATCCTAAAGGCCTGTTTCTAGACCAAATAACTAAAGTAAAAGCTTTCCCGTTCTTCCGTTTTCCTGGAACAATCGCAAGCTTGCTCAAAAAGCAAGAGAGGGGGAAAAACACAAGCTACATACATAAGCCCCAACTTGTTTTGTGTTTGACAGCTGAAAGAGGAGAATGCTTTGAGCTCTGCTTCCCTTCCTCCCCACTCCCCCCAGGATCTCCTGAAGAGTTCAAAGTGCAATAATTAACTTTCTCAGGTAGGAAGCGAACATGTTCAGCGAGAACTTGGACATCATCCGTGGAGCTTCTCGCAGTACCTTTTTGTCCCCTCCAGGCCGCAGGCTAAGCTGGGCTCAGCATGGCTGCGGGCCTGGCTACCCGTTTCTCACAGATGAAATGACAGAAAGTCCCAGCCACACGAAGAGAGAGGGGAAGGTGGTCTGTGTGTGGTGGAGGACAGCCCCGTTTAAGGTGTCTATACCCTGTTTCAAAGCATGAAGTGTCTGGCAGCAATAGGAGACCCAGCTGTCCCCACTCGCTGTTGTTTCTTCCCCAAAACTGCTCTGCACGCAGAGGCAAAACAGGAAACCAGAGCAGGGTTTAAGAGCCTTCTCTTTTCTTTCTTGAGCCCTAGCGTAGCCATACCAGGACGAGACAGAAGATGGCACTCGAACAGCACCAGATGAACAACCACCACGCTTAACACCTCCAACAGGGCCGAGAGTTAGGAGTAAATAAAAAAAACAAAACCAGGAAAAACTGAACAGCCACTCAGCCAGGGGGTAAATGTTTTCATTATCAAAGCTTCAAGTTTACCATTAATGTTAATGTTTTAAACTTTGGACTGTAAAGGCTAGACATGTTAAACAGTACTTGCTAGCTGTACTCTGCCTCAGTTCACAATACAGCTTCGTACTGTAGTTAATGTTTCTCTTGGAAATAAAAAGCAATCTTGCACTTGATTCCATGTGAAAATGCCATTTGGGTGTGACCACCCTCCAACTGGCCATTGTACAGTCGGTTACCACTAGTGAGGAAACCGCTCAGAGCAGCCGGGTAAGTTCACAGCCAGGTCTGCACACCCCAGGGCTGAGCTCTCCCACCCAGGAGGTCCTTCGTGGTCCTGCAGCAGCTGAACTGTGACCTCTTGTATGAGGCTTGCATGAAGAAATGAGCAGATCATCCTTCCAAGTGGTCACCCATGTTTTGAGGGTTAACTTTAGCGCTCAGCTTTCTACACGTAAGTGTTTTCGTATTCAGTACTGGAGCTAGTATTACAGCTTCCTCAAAACGTCACATTTCGTACCAGTTTGTAAAGGGGACAGCTTTGCTAGGTAGAAGAGAAGACTGAAGGAACTTAGGGAGGAAGAAAAGACTAGACTACTAATGTTATCTTTTAGCATTTAGTCCCTTTTTAAAAAAAGAATTACAGGCTGATAGATTAGCCAGGTTCATGAAGAACCAGAGTGACAGAAAGATCATTCCTCTAATTCATTTAGAAATAGATCAGATGGATTCCTGTTTTGCAGATAGGAAAGTGAAATGGCTTTACTTTTCTCTAAAAGCATTATTTTTTTCCAAATTTGAGAAGTCTTGTTACAGCTGCAACACTAAGAAGCTTCAGAGACCACAAAGGTCATCTAAACCAGATAAACCCAATACAAATGAGCCAGAATTTAGAGAGCTTAATAAACCAGCTCTCTGCTTCCTGAAGCTGTTCACTGACGACAAGCTCTGTCTCCTTTTTCTTATTGCCAATGAATATGGTCATACTGCATAAAGCGACATACCTGCACGATAAAGACACGTTGTTTCCCTGAAAGCTATCTTCTAGCTGCAGTAGAGCACAAACAATGTGTTATCTCTGCAGCAGCAGGATTCAGAACCCCATTGTGTTAGGTCGTCTTTGAAGGCAGGAAGACAAAGCCCCACACCTCAATGAAATCACCTTTGGCCACATAACGGATGTCTGAAGCCGAGGTTAAGGCTCCCTCCAGTGAAGTGAGCGGCGTTTTCCCCAGGCTTCAGTGTGCTCAGTGGTGAAAGGGGGCAGAGAAAGAACAAAGATCTCATCATTCCACCCCCACATCTCTTTTGTAAGAGCTCTTCTGCCTCTGCAGAGATATGCATCTCTCGCCAAGAGACAACACTGCAACAAAAAAAAAAGAGGCGGCTGTGGGTGCTCAGGCTAGCTAACACAATCCATGGACATGCCAGCTTATCAGTACTAGTTGTTTGCTCCAGTCAGAGACAGCATGCCTACTGGCAAACAAGGAGCCTTTGCCTCTGTATCTGTACCATCCCCGTATGGGGCAGGAACTTTTTTTTTTTTTTTTTTTTTTTTAAATTCTTCATACAGCACTTACCACCATCAGCCTTCTGTCCACAACCCACACTATAAGTAGAAAAAGGGGAATTGAGCAAGATTTGAACACTTCTATGGGATCCAGAATGCTTTTAGAAGGTGCAAACTCCCGGACAGTATTGAAATAGCTGATGTAAAGTCTCCTACCCTTATTAGGTAAACTGTCTTCCAAAATCTCTTTATGTTAGCCCACTGTTTACTACTTGTGGTCAGATTACCTGGCATGCTGATAACTCAGCTGTAGAGGTGCTTGACCATTGCCCTCCCAACACGGTGTCCAGGAGAGCTTATATTCAGACAGGGAATTTTGAAAATAGCTAGATGCAACAGGTCCAGCGTTGTGCTTGACCCACTAATTGTTTCCCAGTGCTGGGAGGCCATCACGAAGATACTGAGTGGCTGTGTAGAGATCCAGCCTGGACGCAGCAAGGCTAAGCCACAGGTAGCAAGTTGTACTGGAACCAGACTGCCTCTGCACAGTTCACATGTCTACACTACCCTGCCTGCTAGTACTTCATTCCGGCCCTCTGTTATGCTGGATGGCAGAGAGCTGGCTGAGAATATATGCACAATATTCTCATTTATGAAAAAGGAGCTTTTTTTCCCTAGAGGTTGCTTGATTATAGGTTAAGGAAGAGGTTGAGTAACTAATTAGCATAGCATAGTTGGTACAAAAATCTGTTTACTTCCCAAGTGGGATTTGAACCTACATTTTCCAAAGATGGTATCACCTCTCTAATACTGCCAGATGGACATCGATAGCCAGAGGAAACTAGACACAGCTCTCTAAGAGGTCCATGGCCCAGCATACCCTGGGCATGAGGCTTACGACAACACCACAGTCTATACATTATTGCCAGTTCATCAGTCCAGAGTCACACAGAAGGAGCCAGAGAAACACAAATTGGCTCCACATCACAGGACGAGAAGATTGTGCTTTTTGATGATATGCCAGCATCATGCCTTTCTCAGACCACAAACCAAGGCCAGAGGCCATATTTATGTACAAACAACTGTCACTGGCATCTTTTTCAACCCTGAGGGTATTCAGATAATCTATAAAAATCGTCCCTGCACCATCAGGCCAGAGGAACTCTTTTTCTACTCTGGAAAACACATCTTCCCAGAATACTTCTACTCACAATTTCAGCTGACCTATCCATGTACATGATACAGCTGCCAGAACACACGAACACATCTGATGATGATCTTGTAACTGTCAGATGAAGGAATAAATACAACAGATGCATCACCAGGCAATGACAGCAATGGAGGAAATGAAGCACAGATGTACATGAGAAAAATCAGGGTTTTAATGATAAATTAGCAGGTAAGAAAGATAATAAAGAATCAGTGAGTTCTGTTTGACCTATTTAGGATCTTCCCCACGTCAGATCCTTAGTCTTCAATTAGATGGTAGCTATCATGGGAGAAAAGTGTCAGCTTTAGGACTTAAGCACTCACCAGTAGCATTAGTCTGAAAGCAAAAGTTTGGGATCTCATTCTTGGCAACACTCATTAGCAAGTTTTTCTGATCGGCTAATGACTTATTTTCTCTCATTCAGAATAAGCGTCTGTGAAGTACTCGACACAATCCCTGGAAGCGATGCATCACCACCCAGCTGTTCTATGGCAGTTTTCAAGTCACACAACCAATTTTTGGTACAAGAATGGATCTACATTTCCACTTCAGCTTTGCTCTTCAGTGCTGACTCGATTTCCAGTCCACTCTCAGGACTGCTCACGCAACTGATACGTTGCTGCTTTATGTTTCATTAAAAACAAAGTCACTCCGTGTCCTGAAGTTGCTTACAAATTTAGAAGTCCACTTTAAAAAAAGCAAGCTGCTTTGTGACCTTGGCTGTGAAGCATGAATCCAGTTTACAGTTTTCTCTCACTTTAAAACTCCAGCCACTCTGTCATATAAACACAATTTGATGGAGAAATCTCACCACCTTCATGGCAATCATCAAAAACCTGCAAAAGAAAGCCCTGTGTCAGTAATTATATAGACCAAGCATGATCTAACTGGAATTAATGTGCTCGCATGTTTTCTGCTCCTTCCCCAGTAGAAAAGCAGTAGTCTAACAGAGGCCAAAATCTAGGAAGTCCTATGCCAGCTCTGAGGAAGAGAAGCAAAACAGACCCCACTGTAGTAAATGATGCAAATGGATGCACTGGCAAGTTTTACCTACATATCAGTTTACAATCCAAGCAGGAGAGACCAAAAGCTAGACAGAAAAAAGTTAGCTTGTTAAAAAACACAAATAGGCAAACTTGGGATCAGAAAATTTAATAATGTAATTTGGAACAGGCTACACTTGACAGCACCCTTTCACATACAGTCCAGTAAAGAGACAGGATATAAGTGGGAAACTGGTCTAAACTAAAGAACCTGCCTCTTGCACCATAGCTAAGGCATCACAGGTAACACTCGTAAGCGTACTTGGCTTAGAAAGCCACAAGGATCACTCATGGGCATAACCTGGCAATGTGCTGGCCGGCCATTCACAGGATTGTATTCAAAATTTGCATGCACCCACCTATTCATATACAGAATTAGTTACTTACAGGGCAGAGTCCACAGGGCGTCCTGACTAATCCAGTGGGTTGTATGAGAGGACTAACGGCTCTGTACAGCTTCATCTGTCCATCCACACTGCCTACCGTCCCCTCCTTTGCAGCAATAATAGTCATCTCCACTTTTCCATCATATATTAGCGTATTTAAAATGGTTTCAATGTCTTCCATTGACAACTCTACCTAAGAAATAATTCGTAAAATAAATATTAGGAAAGGCGCATGCCAGTAAGTCCTGCAAGGAGGAAGTGAGCAAACACCATGAGTAACAAATCCTCAGAGTTCTAACCTAGCCCAGATAAAGGCACCGCTCTCGCTGGGCAGCTTATGGGGCTGTGCAGATACAAAAAGAAAAGCAAATACCAATACCTCCTACTTCCCAAGCACTTTTGGATCACACTGTCCTTGGCTTACCAAAAAGAACTTCCCTATACACCTCAAGTGTCTACATCATCCTAGCACGATACGTTTCCAGTTTTGCAGGAAAACAATTGTGAAAGAAGACAGACAGACCACTGAAGAGATATCTGTTGATGGTGACCAATAATTGTGGGGGGTTTCCCCCCCCCCAGCTGCTTGAAGTGCATAGGCAAAACTTGAGAGAAATTAAACTGGTTGAAATTGTTAAAGGAAAACTTACTCCAGTTCCCATCAATGAGGATGTGAATGCTAATTCTTTTATACGTCTTTGAAAACCCACACATACAAACTACCCTGGAGTCCCATGCAGCACCAACGACCCTCCTCAAAAAGCAATAAAGCAGCGAAGTCCACTTCCAACACAGTAACTGTAGCGCTTATCAGACCCTCACCAAATTTGCAGGACCCAAATTCTGTAGCTACTCATGAACTGAGAATTTTGAGAGTAGTAAGATGAATCTGTTCTGACCTTACTGATACCCAGTTCACAGATATATTTCCACACTTCATGGGATGAGGCAAATGAGCTGTTCCTCTGTATCATGGGGTTCTGTTTGCTCTCTCGAGCTGCTTCTGCCTGAGAAAAAGCAAAGATGAATTATAGTCAGTACTCACTGCCAAGAGCCTCCTTCATGGTTCAGTTTCAGGCAGACTGAAGTATAAAAGTTGGATTTCCAAACCATTTCTGGGACATGTTTTTTATTTAGCATTTAAAGCTATGTCCTTAAGACTGAAGTACATGAGACAACGCAGGCACAACCAAACATAATTTTACACTAAATATGACACAAAATTTACACATTGATTTAGATTAATTTAAAGGAATATCAGCATCTGGCATTTTTTGACACAGAAGAAGTCTCTGCTATACCTAGTGCCAGTTAAAATATATTTTAATTGAATAGAGAAATGTTGCAATCTGCATAGGACTTATTTAACAGAGAGCAGGCTTCTCCTGCACTTATACTAGAGAAAATTGTCTTCCAGCAGAGCTGACTGACTAGTGCCTTTCCACCCTCTCAGAAATTAGGAGCTCTGCAAGAAAAACAGTGACTTTTGCTAGGTTTTTTGGTCCTGTGTTCTTTGCTGCCTAGTTTGTCATTGGACTTTGGAGACAGAAGGCTTCGCGCCCTGTACAGGATGTGAAAATATGCATTATTAAAATGCAACACCATCACACTTGCTGTGACAAATACAATCCAGTACAGATTTGCCAATCCAGTTATAACAATGGCCAACACTTAGGGAAAACACTATGGAAAACTTAAGCCTTGCCTGTCACTAGTTTTATAAAGGAAAGAATTACTTGCACAAAACAAATAGAAGGTAACTTTCATAGTGGCACTCACCTTGCTCTGTAGAAATTTAAAACATTGTTGATTTAACACCTCCACAAATTCAGACTCAAAGTCTTGGTCACTGTACCAAGCCCCACCAGTCACTGACCGGTCAGGCTGCAGGTTATATAGCATATACACCTTCTTCTTGGATGCCTGTTAGAGAAAAGTGCACAGCTTTTAACAGCTCTAAGTCTTCCTTAAGAAAGGAAGATTTTAAAAGATATCTGCAAAAGAGATAGTTCATTACTCCTAAAACCTCAGGCACAGCAATCCAGCTGACTCAAGCTATCATTAACGTGTTTGACCCACAGGTAAGACGGAGATAAAGAGAAGATCAGTACATTCAGATTCCTAATAATTTTGTAACATAGTGTTGGAAGAGAGAATCCTACTAGGTACGCGCACACAATACAAACCTCACTGAAGATCTGAGTTTAACCTATTGACTCTAATTCCCCTCCACAGTTGAAGGAGGACAGGAAAGCATCTTTAGAAGACAGCAAAGACAAACTTAACAGAGGAGCTTACAACTGTTTCTGCAAGAGACAACCCATGCACTGATGACAGGAGAACACTCACATGATTAAACCCTGCAGCTAAAGTTAGCCCTTGCGAGCCCACTCCTTACTGCCATGCTTAGAGGGGGTGAATGGGAATGCTGCTTCAGTCCTGATGTTAGCAGTCAGGCAGTTAAAGGACAACGGTCGTCCAAAAGACTACTCAGCAACCACTGAAGCAATTTTAGCAGTGTTACGTCCTCTGTATGACTAGATGAAGCCAGCATCTCTCACAAAACCATGAAAAAGCTACTGCTTCTCTATGTCCAACTTCTTTATCTCCATTTTATTTTTATTTAGGAAGTTACCCTCACCTCTCACTCCCCCTCTACCCCCCCCAAAAAATGCACACACAAAAGCCAAGGCATTGCCTCCAAGGCGCAGATGAGACTGGCACACAGAAAAAGCACACAACACAAAACTTCTCAGAGTTCACAAACAAGTGGTCTTCCTGGTGTACCAGGCCCTGCAACAAGACAGAATCTCTGCTGGAAACCAGGAGAATGCCCAAAGACCATGCTAATACCAATGATTTGTAATTAAGGAGGTAAGGGAAAGCAGGATGCTGCATGAACATTACAACAGAGTGAGAAAAAGCATGGAAAAGGATAAGCCCTACCCTGGTACGTGGACTGTTTGCACGTAAGATAAGAAAGTACTTGAGTAATTAGAACAAAGTAGAGGAACCAAGACTAAAACAGAATCAAATGTCTTAGAAATTGTTTGAAGTAAACAATACAAATCCAGTACGAACCAGATAACTGAAGGGAGTTTCAGGATCTCCGGGGGAGAGGAACCTTGCAAGGCCACTCGCAGCTAGGTAACCGTATCACTAGTCCCATATAAAAGGCTGAGATTGCTTCAGTATCAGAAATACCCAATTGTGGTACAGCAACATTGGGACCAATGGAGAAAAAGTAATTACAGGCAGGTTGCTTATTTGGGTGGAGACTGAGTGGAGAAAGGAGAAAAGCGTGGTAGGAAAGGGAGTTAAGAGAGAATAAGTATACAAATCAGAGAACAAGAGAGGGCAGGATCTGCAGACAGCAGGAGCGTGGATGCCTACAGACAGCAGAGAAGCTGACCTGTGGACCCAGGCCCATTAGTACTCTGGAGGGAAACCCACCAGACCCTTCCCTAGGTTTATGTCCTAAAGACTGGGTATGGAAGCGCAGAGAAAATGGTGACAGAACTGCAGATTAGTAGTAAGCAGTGTAAGAGGTAACAGAAGTGAAGGGTAACAGAACTATAACAACAGTTGTGTGCAATAAAGAATTAAGAGAACTAAAACTGCAACTTGATAGTAATGGTGTGTAATTAGTAGTGGTGGTAAGAGTGATAGAACTGTATATTAGTAGTGATGTGTTTATGAATTACATTATTAATCAGTTTGTTAGTAGTGTGTTGATTATTTAATAAACATTATAGCCTCTTGTATCTGTTGCACCTCAAACCTGCACACTAAAGGCAGGGCATCAAACGCTGGTGCATAGTCAGTAAGAAAGCTGGAGGCAGAACGAAGTTTCTCTGCTCCCAGTCTCCCGTTCAAACATACACAGCATGCAGCAGATGTTTGAAATGGTTTAAAAAAAAGTCACAAAATACTCACTGCCACAGATTTAACTGCTTTAATTAGTTTCTTGCTTTCCAAGTTTTTCAGTATCTTGTTGATCTCCGTTAAAGGCAAATTACTTTTGTATCTAATGTCCCTGCTCCAAATACCTGTTTTAAAACAGAGAAGTGAATGGAAATGAATAGAAGAAACCATTTGTTTTTGCAGGTACTCACAAACCAAAAGTCACATCACAACATTGCTTGACTCGCTTGCCAACATGGATCCTCGATCCTACCACTCCTGGCAAAAGGGAGGGAAAGGACAGAAGGGGATGGAACAAAAAAACAACTGACAAAACAAGAAATGCATACCACAACCACCATACTGTCCTTCTGCCCTTTACCTCTCCTCCGAGAGCTCTTACAAGTAGACCCCATTTCACTGCCAACATGAATATATCACAGAAACGTTCGTGCATTTTTAGGTAACTAACTAGTGTTTGCTTCAACAAAAATATGACAGCCCATTCTACCTGCCATCTCTCAACCATAGTGTGCAACGACTGCTGAGAAAGCCCAGTTAACTAGTAGTGGTTTCTGCTGGCAGTACACTTGTTAAATCCAGTACAGATATTACATTTTCTTTTAAGTAGTAAGTGTTCTGCAGATGCCTCAGCTTGACAGTCCCATAGATAAATTGTAATTCATATTCCAAATATTCTGAAAGAGCCCCCCCCAAAAAGCCAACCAGGACAGGCTGTTATTTTAATAGAGAAATAGGTCATCTCCTCTTTTGTTTTTAAAAAGTGGACACATGGAACATTAGCGACATACCTGATATGGGGACTCTAGATTTTATATTATTTGTATTGTTTGGATAAGCATTTAAAAGTTTGGACAGGAATGGTTCCATAAGTAAACACAGTACCATTCACAATCATAATTTAAAGTACCTTTATTGCCTGCATCTTCTATAATTTGGTAAACCAGCTTCTCTTGATTGTCAGAGCCTTTCATTTTACTGTAAAATAAGACAGACATCAGGATTTTTGAAAGGTCCAAAATTTGAAAGAAGTTTGATTTGTTTTAAACTGAAAACCAGTACCATGAAAAAAACAATGCACAAAGGAAAAAAAAAAAAAACCACACAATAAGCCAGCCATTGGCAAATATAATACATGACACTAAACCTCTCTGGATCAAGCCGAGCTTGCCAGTGAGAAGCCACAGCAAAGAGAAAAGAGCACAGTATGAAAGAAAAGTGACTCAGCAGGAGTCACTCAACTTGTCATAACAATGGGGAATTCAGAGTCACGTATTAACACAACTGTGGAAGGTCGAACACAGCATGGAGCATAATTTAGGATAATCTGTCTCTAGAGAGAACGTCTACAAAGGGATAGTAGTGTGCTCCCAACTCTAAAACATGCCTTTTCACTGGTCTGAGAAAGCCTGAACTCAGCAATCTTTTTCTAAAGCATTTGAAAGAGGATGACACGCCTGCACTGAGGATAATTTTGAAGGCTATTTCTTTCCAGAAGTATGTCTAAGGCATCTTTTACTCAGATTTACATAGGCATCACAAGACATGGTTTGAAGGTACATTTTAATAAATCAAAGAGCATGAGTAGCAGTTCAAGTGGCCTCCTGGAACAGCTGTAAATATGAGCGCTGATCCTGTAACACGAGCAGTGAGGAAGACCACAGAACCACAGTTTGCAGACGGTATGCTCGGGCTTCAGCTGGATTCCACCTGAGTGTATACATATGTGTGCACAAATCACTGTGCTGTCATCTGGACCAGGAACTCTGCTAGCAAGTTAGAGCTATAGTCCCATGGCACCCTCTGTTCAGTAGAAACCACTATACCTAAAACGGTTTTCAGGATCAGCTCAGGGGGGTTAAGCGTACCCTCCTGAAACAAGCAGTTATGTTCTGTAACATCCATGTTACAGAATCCATATTACGTTGCTGAGTGTCTTCTCAGCAATGCTGCACATGTTGCAGTTGTGTTCCAAATATATTTATCCAGCAAACGCCAGGCTTACCTTGCATTTTGAGACTCTTTGATTCTATATAGGAGACCTGCATTGCTCCTGAGAAGGTCCAGTTGCCCCTAGGAGAGATGGGCACAATGCATTTAGTTTCCTTCAAATAGCTTGTTTCAGAACGTGGCAAGGGTCTTCTGAACTTCTAAAAAAACAACCTTATTTCATGTCAGCTGAATAAAGAAAAAGAAAAACTAATATTTCTAACCACTGGAAACAATAATACCCTTGAGAATATTTTTCCCCTGTAAGTACAGTAATACCCTTGAGGATATATTTTTCCCGGACAAGTATCCACTTATCAGCTATGAGAAATAACAAATACAGTTCCCGACCTTTCCCATAACATCTATGCACTTCCTATTATTTCTCCTAACCTTCACCATTGCACGAGGGACATCAAGTTCTTGCATACTTTGCTCTCCCTTTCCACCAAAACACTTGTTTGCATGGCTACCCAGGAATCATGTTGGAGCTCTACTAAACAAGTTTTGAACAATTCTGAGTTCCAGTAGCAAAGTTCTATTTTTTACTAAGTAGAGATCATTGGAAAACCGCCAGCCAGGATTGACAGTGCCTCTCAGAGGCAAATTACTGGCATTTCACACACAAAAAACATTTGTCCTCCACAACTTGACACTTGTGCATAACTGTGTATAAGAGCGTTAACTAACATTCAGTCTTTCATTGACAGCTAATCCTTTCCCCATAGTTACAGCCTTGTTTCTTATAGATTTGCATTATGTGGTTGATTGGAGCTCACACCTCAGGATGATCCCCTTCAATGCTTTTCTATAGATGAAGTACTTGCAGCCTATCTCAGGTACCTGATGCTTATTAAGGCTGAGCTCTCACTGCGGTTTTTCCCCATATTTGAGGTACTTACTAGATCTCCCCACGCACTCCCCACTCCCCAAGGCATCTTATTGTAAACAAACTCTAGAGACAACTATCTTTGAAGCCTCACTGTGAAATTTGGCCAGCCCTTTCAAGTTACTGAACACACAACCTCACATCCAATGTATTGATAAACCTCACACCTATAACAGAAAGACCAAAAAGAGACAGATTACTTCCACTGCCACCTAATATGGTCCAAGCTAAAAAGTTTCAATTATTAAAAAAACTCCAAAACACCACACTACTCAGTTTGGATACTTTCCAACATCCTTCTTTTTGAAAATGCAAGCGCCCGTCTTTTCAACAGTGCTTTCTTGGCTGCACCACTCAGTCTGCTTTATTTCCTGACTTCACAGGCCCATGAAGCAGCTAGCTACGGAACCGGAACCAAAAGGAATCTTTATCTTTAAAGACCCTGAACATTTAGCTGATACTCAAGTTTATGCCACACTGAACCAACAAGACTAAACAGCTACTACCTATTCCTGAACACGTGACAGAAGTAGTTGACTGTGATCCTCACCCTTATCTTAGGCTGACTCCTGATACAATAAAGTGAGATGTGGGAAATTTACAGAAGATGCAAAAAAAATTCCTTGAGATGTTTCACCTGCATATTATCAGAGTAATCCACAACTTCAGGATTTTGTGAGGGGTGTGGAGAAGACCTTCACATATAAGAGTACAGGCTAACATCCATTCTTTTATGTCTACCTAATTCATTCCCCATCATGAATGGGCCTTGTTGTTATCACCTGTGGCCATCTTTCCACCTGCTGAACCACTGCAACTACACTTGCACCCGACTGTTACATTAGACCACTGTATCACATTCTGCTTTACAAAGTAATACACAGGGAAAAGAAGACCAAAGAACTCTAGACACATCAAAAAACCAAATGTGGTACTTGTCAGTGGTAGCTTCCTCACTAGAAATCCACATAGATATACACATTCATGTCAACTTTGTATTACAAAATGGAAAGAGTAAGTTGAGGTATGTTTTAATTCGTTTTGGCAACCATAAGTGCTTATGGCAACCAAAAGTAAGTCATGCTAACTGTACATTATGGCAAATGCTGCTAAATGCAAAAGGATTAATTTGCTAGCCCTGCCCAACAGGTTGCTACCATGCAGACTGTGTGTATGAAGAGTGCTCCAGGTTGGCTGAAGTAACATGAGGAAGCTGAGATCACCCTACCATCGAGAGCAGCCTGTTGATTGCCATGGCTCGCTGCTGGGCTTCCATGTGAGGCATGTCATTTTGAATCACCTGGTCTGTGATACCGTGAGGGAACTGATGACACAGTTCAATAATCCTGGGGGAGGAGAAAAGCAAGTTTAAAATCATGTTCTACTGCATCCAAAACCAAATAGTATTAAAGCCAGAATGGAAGAGAGGGAAAAGAACAACTCAGGGGGAAATTATCCGTGAACTGCTTCTTGGTCACATCTATTGAGGGAACTTAGCATCTACTCCCTGTGCTGACAAATATGCTTTTGCAACTGCTGGACAAACTACCTTTGCTCTTTGTGACAACACTGAACGCGGTGCTCCATTTTACTTTTATGTTGCTCTTACTATTAACAACATGGATTTAGAGCTCCCTGTACAGTTCCATTATACAAAAGGTTCTGATGGGAAGGAATTGCTAGCTAGCCAGAGAATGCAAATACTGATGAAATACCTGTTAGGAAAAAGCTACTTAATGCAGAAAAGCTACAATTCCCCTTTCCAAGAACAGAAAGACACCAGGGGAGCCGAAGGTAACCCGACCCCATCCCTCACTGCTACCGAAGCACCTCCCAGCCCCAGCACGGAGCACACAGTGCACCCAACAACAGCAAACCTCTCCTTCAGGACCGGTTTCCTGACCGACACCTCGGCCAGCACCCCCCGGGGCACCGGCACGCCCTGTGCCCTGCCTGCTCCCCTCACATCCCTGCCGCCTGTCCCCCCTCCCAGCCCAGGACACTTCCCTCGCCTCCCTGCCGGCCCCCTCACGGCCCTCTCCCTCCCGCCCACCCCTCAGGGCCCCCACCGCCCGGCAGCCGCCCCCCAACGCACACAGCGCCCCGCCGCCCCCTGCCCCGCACCTGTTCTCGATATCCATGGGGTCGGGCACCTCCGGCTTCACCTTCACCTCCGCCATGGCGCAGCGGACCCGGGCCGGCGGCCGCGACAGCAACAGGGCTCCGGCGCGACAGCGGCGCGGCGAGATGGCGTCAGAGCCGCGCGGCGGAGGGGGACGGGGTCGGTTGCTAAGCAGCGGGACGCGGGCCAATGGGCGGCCGCGCTGGCGGGGCCAGGGGAGGGAGGGCGGGGGCGCGGCCGGGCGCGCGGCGTCTGTGGTAACGGGGCGGGGGGGATCGAGCGGGGCGGGCTGGGCTCTGCACCGGGGATCGAGTGGGGTGGGCAAGGGGCTCAGCAGCAGGGATCGAGTGGGGAGGGCAGGGCTGTGGGATGGGATCGAGTGGCATGGGCAAGGGGCTCGGTAGCAGGGATCGAGTGGGGTGGGCAAGGGGCTCAGCAGCAGGGATCGAGTGAGGTGTGCAGGGCTGTGAGATGGGATCGAGTGGCATGGGCAAGGGGTTCAGCAGCAGGGATCGAGTCGGGAGGGCAGGCTGTGAGATGGGATCGAGTGGGGTGGGCAGGGCTGTGGGCTGGGATCGAGTGGCGTGGGCAAGGGGCTCAGCAGCAGGGATCAAGGGGGGTGGGCAAGGCTGTGAGATGGGATTGAGTGGGGTGGGCAGGGCTGTGGGCTGGGATCGAGTGGCGTGGGCAGGGCTCTATATCAGGGATCGAGTGGGGTGGGCAAGACTGTGAGATGGGATCAAGTGGGGTGGGCAAGGGGCTCAGCAGCAGGGATCAAGGGGGGTGGGCAAGGCTGTGAGATGGGATTGAGTGGGGTGGGCAGGGCTGTGGGCTGGGATCGAGTGGCGTGGGCAGGGCTCTATATCAGGGATCGAGTGGGGTGGGCAAGACTGTGAGATGGGATCAAGTGGGGTGGGCAAGGGGCTCAGTAGCAGGGATCGAGTGAGGTGGGCAGGGCTGTGGGATGGGATCGAGTGAGGTGAGCAGGGCTGTGGGATGGGATCGAGTGGGGTGGGCAGGGCTGTGGGATGGGATCGAGTGAGGTGAGCAGGGCTGTGGGCTGGGATCGAGTGGCGTGGGCAGGGCTCTATATCAGGGATCGAGTGGGGTGGGCAAGACTGTGAGATGGGATCAAGTGGGGTGGGCAAGGGGCTCAGTAGCAGGAATCGAGTGAGGTGGGCAGGGCTGTGGGATGGGATCAAGTGGCGTGGGCAGGGCTCTATAGCAGGGATCGAGTGGGGTGGGCAAGGCTGTGGGATGCAATCAAGTGGGATGGGACCAAGTGGGGTGAGCAAGGGCCTCAGTAGCAGGGATTGAGTGGGGAGGGCAGGGCTGTGGGGTGGGATTGAGTGGGGTGGGCAAGGGCCTCGGTAGCAGGGATCGAGTGGGGTGGGCAGGGCTGTGGGGTGGAGTGGGATCAAGTCAGGTGGGCAAGGCTGTGGTTGGGATCAAGCGAGGTGGGCAGGGGCTCAGTAGCAGGGATCGAGTGGGGTGGGCAGGGCTGTGGGATGGGATCGAGCAGGGTGAGCAGGGGCTGTAGGAGTGGGTGTTGAGTGGGTGGGCAAGAGTCTGCCCTGGGACCGTGCAGGGTGGTCAGGGCTGCGGGACAGGATCGAGCGGGGTGGTCGGGCTCGTGCAGCAGGACCGAGCCGGGTGGCAGGGGCTGTACAGCAGGGATGGAGTGGGGTGAGGTGGGGTGGGCTGTGCCATGAGGGGATGGGAAGCGGGGCCTGACCTGGCAGGGTACGTGCAGGCAGGGACGGAGCCCACGCTGGGGCAGGGGATGTCGGCAGGACTGGCTGTGTCCCACCGCTGATGGGCTCACAGAAAGCTGAAACAGGGCACTGTGCTTTTCGTCCAGGTATGCCAAGAGCAGGCGGGTCCTTGAGGAAAAATACTCTCTGCCCCTTCACATCAGGTAAAGATCTGATCCACCCATCGTTGCGTCTCCCGTGCCACTGCATGCAGCCCAAGGGAGTTTGGCTGCGAACTGCCCGCACTCCTTAACCGCTGTTTCGGGCAACCCAGCCAAGGAGATGGGCAGCTGCAGGCAGCACTGTGGCATACCTTGTCACAGCCCCAGTGAGAGCGTAGGCTAACAAATACCTCCCATGCTGAATCATTACTGTCTGCATCGATGAGTAGTGTAAGAGACATTTCTGGAGGATTGAAGGGTTGGTTACAAACCCAAATCCTTCTAGTGTAGACATGTTTCCTGGCCCTGAGTATCAATTCCCAAGATCTGGAGTACATCTTTTGGTATTGTAAAATGTTATCGTATCCAAATGCAATATTTCATCTTGAATTGTGTGACATGATAATGACTATGTAAATTATGATAAATCATGTTTGGCACCTGTTTTATAGGTATATGCTTAATGCATACGATAGCTGAGATAAGCTTTAGGAATAGCTGTCTTGCTTTAGTCCTTTGCAGGACATCTTGTATATATTCAGATGGCCACAACGAAACAAGAAGCTGGTTCTTCCTGCAGAGAAAATGACACCACATCTGCCATGATTAGGGTCAAGATACTTCGCCGTCATTCACTCTTACTATGTATCACTGATGTATGATGCTAAAGCTGTTTCACTTGAATACATGGAAATCAGACTTGAGCAAGGGAGGCCAAAGTGAAAGAGGCAGTGCTCATCTCAAGCTTTGTTCACAGTTCTGAAACAGGAGAATAAGTCAGAAGTGTGATGGTCGTTAGGATCTTGTTCCTTTTCAATGTGAAGATCATGCAAACATTAATGAGAACTAACAGTTTAAAGAATCCGGTGTTTTCTCTTTTAAGAGAAACAAATGAAGAGGAGGAATCACATTAAAAGACTGTATTTCTCAATGCATTCTTCTGTTTAGAAAAATTACTGTCTGCCTTTTTGTTTTTCTTTTTTAAAGATCACTGCTGAGAAAAATGACAGCTGGGTCTGTCTCAGTTCCTCAGGTCATACCACTTCGAATCCCTCTTCCAGGGAAGGCTAAACATGAAATAGACACAAATACTCTCATAGAAATAAAATCAGGTATGAATAAGAGCTTTAACTCTATGTAAAACCCTTTCTTATGTGTTCATTTGAAACTTTTAGCCTCTATACTTTTGTTCGCATTTAATTATGATTTTTATGAGTGCCCACTTCCTTAAGGAACTTATAAAATTAACCAACAAGTTTTGATACACCGAATATACTTGCACTTAATTTTATGCATTCAAACAATATTATTGACATGAATTATGTCATATATGTTAGCAGTGTTAATGGCTTCCAAGATCAAGCTCTTAATCTATTGCATTTTGTTTTGATTGCAAAACCAGTGCTTGAAAGTATCATGTGCCAGGCTCACCCCAAAGGTTTTCCTTACAATTTTTGAAATGCCGCCTTTCACCATGGGAGAAAATATTTTTCCTGTCATTAGAACAGACAAGCTGCTGCAATGTTTTCATACAAAACCATTGCACAGCTACTTTATGATGAGAAATATTGCTTATAATGAAACTACATTTGTTGAGTAACTAAGTTTTCATGGGAGAAACAGCTTTGGTCCCAAACATTCAGTCATTTATGGAACTGCTTTATTTTGTTTATGTGAGAAAAATCAAGCACAGTAGTGAGTACTTTGAAGCTTAGAGCTTGTTTTTCACAGATTGAATACAGTTTGGCTAAGTACTTTCTCTGTGTCTTTCAGATACACCTGAGGTCTCCATTTATTACACTTTAGATGGAAGTAAACCAGAACTCATTAGGAAACCTGGCTATGGAGAGCATAGCACTTTTAAGTATAAGGGTCCTATCATATTACCGGTTGGGAAAATAATGGTCAAGGCACTGGCAGTTACAAAGTAAGTATCCTGTTTTATTTTAGTTGTATTTTGACAAGGGACAGATATCCCAGTTATGGCTTGGAACCATGCTGTTTAAAGCACTCCATACCTCAAATGAGAGACACCCCTTTCCCCAGCCAGTTTGCAATCTAAGTGATCTTCATGGGTTGCACTGACCGCACTTTCTCATAACACTTTTTATCCATTAAGTGTTTGCACGGATGGATTATCTCTTGGATGTTTATCTCCTGGGCTGTGGATGTAGGCCAATGACCTGTAGAGGCTGTGGGTGAGAAAACAATATACTATACTTAGAGCTCATCCTTTTGAGCGTGATCATAAAAAGTGCCAGAGGAACTAGTATGGCGTTTTCTGGGGTCATCCCATGCTTCAGCATATTTATAGAAGTTGGTCTTCCCAGGAATCTGCTTTGTTTCTCCTGAAGGAGCACAGAATGCTAAACCTCACAGCTTAAGTACAATGTTAGTACAAGGGTAAAATACAAGGGTAAAGTAAAAATACAAAACACAGACAGAAAACTGGATTTTGCTGCACAGGCACTGAGTTTCTCCAAACTAACTTCATGCTTAGAGACAGAGAGAGGACACGTGCATTCTCTGTCTGTACTCTGTTGTATTATCTTTTATTTCCACGGGAGCAGAAGCTTCCACTCCAGCTGGGGATTTGTGCTCGCTGTTCCCTGCTATTAGCACCCACAGGTAGCCTTTGCTTGTGTCTACACTGGAATATAACAACACAAACCTAGGCCCATGTGTATTTTCTGATATCACTACCTGCATTAACACTTGTTCCCAGTGTGTTTTTATTAAGACATTTTCAGGTGGGCTAAATAGATGCTCTAGAATGACAATAAATCCTAAATGAATGGTTTGGTCATTTACAGCCATTTTAATGTTACTGCTGTGATTTAACAAATGGCAGAGCATGACCAGTTCTTACGTCAAATGAATGGGATGCTACCTGCTGCTTGAGTGGGAAAATGAATATGGTATTATGAATGGAAGAAAAGTCTTCCTCTCCTCTATTTTCTGCGATGCTGGCAAACAGTCATTACCCCAGAAAGTAGATACAGGAGTATCAAGCTTTTTACATGTAGAAGATGTTGAGGGATTAAAGTATTCATACATTTTACTAGTAACTTCTCAGTGTGCACGTTTTAAACGGAAAATACTTTTTAAACGGAACAAAACAAGACAGTAGTTACTGAGAGTATTGCTCAGGATTATACTTATTAACTGAAATAGTGACTCGCAAGCTTGGAAGAGATGTACCAGCAAATGAGCCATGTTCATCAGTGATTTACTTTTTTCTGCATGTGGGTTTGTGGCATGGGTATAGCTTTATGAACATTGATTTTCAGGGACTCCAGGGAGAGTACAGTTGTAACAAAGGTATTTCTGGTAGAGTACAAGCAACCAAACATCCTCTTCTCTGTTGAAGACAATGACAAGAATTTCCTAAAAGATATCGCCACACAGGCAAGTTTTAGCAAATTTAACTCCTTGTCTGAATATAAAATATTGAATGTATGGTATTACTTAGAGATTAAAGCTTGATTGCCTATACTTTTTATATATTTTATTACCTCTGTTTGCTCATCTTTGCTGCCTCAGTCCTTTTTATAATACTAAAATTTCAAGGGGACAATTTTTTTTTTTCTTCTTCACTGGTCTTTCATTACCAGTTCAGGTCAAATATTTCTAAAATACATTTATCATTTAAGATTTTCAAATGCTTGCAGTGAAAATAAGCATCTACTTTTAAACTCATAACAAATAACGATAGCAAGACAGGATTAAAGCAAAACCAAATATTTCATTTGGAATTCAAATGGAATTACTTTTTAGGAGAGGGAAGGTGGGATGTTTACTACAAAACCAAAGAAGAATGGACTGAATGTGGAAATCAAGCCTGCCTGGAGTGAAGTACCCCAAGGTTTTCAAGGTACAATATTACTTCATAAGACTGAAAGAGACTTCTGTCTTAGCTGAAAATAGGCAGTATAATGTTTTTCTCTTGTATCATTGGTAAAATATGGGTAATTTCAAAACCATCTCAGAAGACAGGACATCCTTTGGGAATTCCAATTTCAGTTGCTCAACACTGCAAATAGAGAACAAAAATTAACTTCCATACATATCACATATTACCTCTTAAAACTTACTGAAAAGTCATTAATTTCTGAGCAACATAACAAGGCCCGGTCTGTATTTCCCTGTGTGCCAGAAAATGCTGTTAAATTGATGGGATTGCAAATCCTTTACAGAGTTCTTTCCTGATGTTTGCTTGCAGTAAGATTCCAAAATAAGTACACAAAGCAGAAATGAAAGCTTGACCCAGATTTTCTCTATAAATGAAGCCTGTTATTCCATGGTAACGGCAATGGGACTGTTTAAGAGCAGGGAATTGTATTAATGTTTACTCATTGATTTAGTCTTAGGAGCTGGGGTTTCTTTGAGCATGCAGGAAGGAAGAAAACCGTAAATAGAGAAAAATACAAAAGTAAGCTCTTTCAGAGAGGAATAAGGTTTCTTCTCAGGGGTCCATACTGGGGCCAGTGCTGTTCAATATCTTCATCAATGACACAGACAGCGGGATCGAGTGCACCCTCAGCAAGTTTGCAGATGACACCAAGCTGAGTGGTGCAGTCGACACGCCTGAGGGACGGGATGCCATCCAGAGGGACCTGGACAGGCTGGAGAGGTGGACCTGTGTGAACCTCATGAGGTTCAACAAGGACAAGTGCAGGGTCCTGCACTTGGGTCAGGGCAATCCCAAGTATCAATACTGGCTGGGGGATGAAGGGATTGAGTGCAGCCGTGCCGAGAAGGACTTGGGGGCACTGATAGAAGAAAAAGCTGGACATGAGCCGGCAATGTGCTCTCACAGCCCAGAAAGCCAACCATATCCTGGGCTGCATCAAAAGAAGCGTGGCCAGCAGGTCGAGGGAGGTGATTCTGCCCCTCTACTCCACTCTGGTGAGACCCCATCTGGAGTACTGCATCCAGCTCTGGGGTCCTCAGCACAGGAAGGACATGGACCTGTTGGAGAGGGTCCAGAGGATGGCCACAAAAATGATCAGAGGGATGGAGCACCTCTGCTATGAGGAAAGGCTGAAAGAGCTGGGGTTGTTCAGCCTGGAGAAGAGAAGTCTGCGGGGTGACCTTATTGTGGCCTTTCAATACTTGAAGGGGGCTTATAAGAAAGACGGGGACAGACTTTTTAGCAGGGCCAAGAGCGATAGGACAAGGGGTAATGGTTTTAAACTAAAAGAAGGCAGATTCAGACTGGATATAAGGAAAAATTTTTTTACAATGACGGTAGTGGAACACTGGAGTGGGTTGCCCCAAGAGGTGGTAGATGCCCCATCCCTGTAAACATTCAAGGCCAGGCTGGACGGGGCTCTGAGCAACCTGATCTAGTGAAGATGTCCCTGCTCACTGCAGGGGGTTGGACTAGATGACCTTTAAAGGTCCCTTCCATCCCAAAGCATTCTATGATTCTATGATTCTAGTTTAATTTCCTGTAATTCCATGCAGTTTATTTGAACCCAAAATCTGGATGTCAAATACATTTTTAAATATGCTTAGCTATTGGAATTTAAAATGAGAGTATGTAATATTCATGTTATGATATATGTTAACTGCATGAAGTGAATGACAGTGGAATAACAGGATTGTAATTTTAGACTTGGAAACAGAAAGAAAGACTGCTCACAGGTCCCTGCAAGAACCACAGCTCCTTGCCAGTCATTTGGAAACAACAGAGTACAGAGAGGAATCCATCTCAGCACCACCAATAGAGTCGTTACAGGTAAGCAAAGGGGTGTTGAGGAAAACTATAAAAGGCTGTCATCAGAACTGTGCTCCGAAAAAATAAAAATGTGAAGATTTGTGACCATTCTCATGTAATCTCTCAGAAATTAATGCCTTTGGCTGTGGAATAACTGGGCTTAAACCACGACAGCTATATTATACAGTACTAATTTAAATTTACTGGTAATGACACACTGGAATAGGAATGCCCAAAGCAGTACACAGTTATCAGTAAGGACAAAACCAGGCAAAGCAAATTAATACATTACTGAACCTGAAATTAGCAAATAATTATTGCTGTAGGTTGGCAAGTTGATATTTAAAACTTAATATTCAGTAATGCTGTCTTGGAAGTAAATAGCAGGACATGGATTTATTTTTATTGGAAGAAGCTGTGGGTCCTTAATGCAGGCAATGGGAGAATCAAGTGTAGTAGGTGTTCCTTGAAGCAATGTATTTCAGTGCATTTTGTCTCAAATAACATCTTTAGCTGATTTTGCTACTCTTATATGCATTTTGCAAATATTCGCTTACTAAGGCTAAAGAATTACCTTTATTTCAGTTTGCTAGTTCTTCTGTGGTGACTAGCCGGAAAAGCTTAGCAAGCACACAGGTGGCAAGCATCCAGAGGGAAACAGGTTTCTTCAAGTAAGTGACTTCCCCTTTTAACATATTTGTCCTTGGAAAGTAACTGAGCAATTGCCTTTTGCAATGAAGTTGATAATACCGTGGGTCTCTATAAAAACGAGGAAAGCAAAGACAGACACTGGCTCATAACTGGAGAATGTGATCTAGGTAGGGCTTCGAAAATGATTTCTCTTACATATAGTTTTATTTACATCTCACCATACACATAGTTATCAACTATGTTGTCATCCTTTAAAAAAAAAATTCTTACACCTGTAGGATCAGAGGAAAAACTGTCTTTTCAGATTAGATTACAGCTGTCACTGCTGTAGGTGAAAACTGCTCACTGGAGTAGTCTCACAGAACATTAGTGCTTGTCAATATTGAAAAGGTTATATGATCTACATCAGTGGTTCCCCATGTTGCAGCAGTGAGGCCTGATACAGACTGTGTGTCAGCAGACTTGTTTACCTCACATGGTGAGGAAGAAAGTATGAAACTCCATAGCAGCCAGAGAGCTTTCTACCTTGCAAAGCTGTTTAGAGTTCAGAACCTCGTATCATGGACGCTGGGACATGGTCTGGTGGACAACCATAGCTTGGAAACTACAGCTGAGAAATCAGTGGCCTAAGTCCTGTCACAACAGGTTCCAGATTAATCATTATTATGCAGCAGTACGTACTGAAACAAGCTCAGCCAGTTTGCTCTTATTTTCAGATGTGCACACTGTTCTGCACCTCGCCTGTCTGACCCCTTGGCTCACTTCTGTCAGGAATGTGGATCTCCTATCCCACCTGTGCCAGTACGTCGCTTCCCACCCCCTGAAGGAGCGCAGGTCAGCAGAACACCATAACAATCCACAAATCCTCTCTGGAGAAACCAACTTCCTCAGCAAATTACACATTCAATGCTAGCAAAACCATTATTTAGCCACACTTCCATTTGGGAAGCTCTGTTCTGATTGTTTTATTTTGTTCAGTACCTTTAGAAGTGGACCCTATGTAATTCTTAAATGACGGGCAAAATTAACCATGGATTGCTTCAAGTGCCATATGTTTTAATAAGGATAACAATGAAAAAGTAAATTGTGTTTTATTTACTTGTGCCAGGAAACATCACCAAATTCAGATTCCTCCTCATCCTGCAACAACAACCACCGCATCTTCAGGACCTCCATATGCATCTTATTCCAGTGCTAACTAGTGCAGTTAGTTAGTTAGTAACTAGTGCCTATGTCACAGCTGTAGAAGATCCATCTAATATGCCTGAAACCTTAAACAGTGTCACGTGTGGGCATATGTAAGAGCACTGAGTTTTTACAGTGATGCCTGTAACTATCTTCTCTAAGCTCTTCCCAAGAGATAATAACCTGATCTAACAAGGCAATGGTGTATTTTTTTTTTCCTGTATCATCAGAAAGTTGTCTTGTCTGGGGCGATGCAGTAGTTTCAAGTGATGAATGAGAATATTCAGCACCTCTTTAGATTATGTTCATAATTAGGAGGATTTGAACTACCTGCACACATTTTACAGTAGCATTTTAAATTTACTGAAAATTAACTTAGTACCTTTCTGGCATATTTTTAGTAGTCAGTAAAGCATTCTCTTTCCAGTTGTCTTCATATTTTCTCAATAGCCTTTGATCTTTCAGGATCAATATCAGCATCTGTTGCTGTCAGTTGCTATGTTTCCAGTGACTTTACTGCTGATGTAGACTCTAACCAGGAAAATATTGAAAATCTCATGATAACCTTAATGATCTCATTATGGTCCTTAACATGATGTGATGTGGCTTTTTCTTCAGATGGCACCATGTCTTGAATGCAGACATCTTGTGCCAATGAATACACCCACTTGCATTGTATGTGAGTCGCCAATAGCTCCGCAGCTGCAGCCCCAAACCAACAACTGCGTAAAGGTACCTGAGAATAAATATAACAATATAGCAATTTACCTCCTGGCATGCATTTTTCTAACAGATGACTTCATTACAAGTGTTTTGATCCAACTTGGGTTTGTGTAATTACATTATGACAGCTTTAAGAGCTAGTAGGATTAAAAACACCTTGAATAGAAATAATCATTAAAGGTAAACCACATAAGCTCAGGAAGGCATGCTGAAGAACACGATGTAGCAGTCTGAATGACAGGAATGCACGCACTTGTGTTCAGTAGAGAGATATTCTATGATTCTAGGATTTATATCCTTAGTATTACTAAGCATTTTAAGTTTATTAAATATGTCCTCATTACTCTGCTTACCTCATTTGATTGTGTTTAGCACAGATGGGCTGGCAGGATTGGGGCAGTGGGTATATGCCCAAAATGTTAGAGTGCAGTCTTGATCAGTGATCCAAAAGTGCTGGTGGTCTTAACTAGACAAAATTTGCCCTACAAAATATTCCCTACGCAGGGGAATGGGGACTCAAGGAGGGGCCCTCCTCGATCCACCCAGTCAAGGGAAAGGGTGGGAGGACGAGAGGACAGATACTGCATGTCTACAATTAGTTGCAGTGCTGGTGTCAGCAACAGGGTTTTGGTTTTTGTGATAGCGGGAACCTGTTTGAGGATCAACAGCTCCTTAGGAGAGATCCACCTGAAGGTATCTTTGCCAGCAGGAGAGCTGGGCTAGTAAGAAGGGTTTTAAATGAGAAAGGACAGGGGAGGGAGGGTTACCAGCAGCCCTGTGAGGGAGTGATGGACAGGACTGACAAGCAAAGGGTCTTGGGTGATGTGGATGAATGGGAACACTTAATCAACAGAACAGGGCTTAAGTGAGGTCGCCTCAAGGATTTGCATGTAAGCAAGGAAGGGCCTATAAGGCAGCATGATGGGAACCCCACCCAGATCCTTTCTGTGAAATCAGCATGCTGGGGTCCCTCTTTGAAGCGCCTATACGCTAACGCAGGCAGTATGGGGAGCAAGCTCAAGGCATTAGAGATCTGGGTGCACTTGCAGGGCTATGATCTTGATGGGCCCACAGAGACATGGAGGGATGGCTCTCATGCTGTAGACCACCTGACCAGGAAGAACCAGTGGATGAGGCCTTCTGCAGACAGCTAGAAGCAGGACCACTTTTGCAGGTCCTGGTCCTCATGGGGGACTTTAAGCACCCTGATATCTGCTGGAGGAACAGCGCTGCAGGGCATAAGCAATCCAGAGGTTCCTGGAAAGCATTGATGATAACTGCTTGATACAAGTGATAGAGGAGCCAGTGAGGAAGGATGCTCTGCTGGGTCTCATGCTTACAGAGAAGGAAGGGCTTCTTGGGGATATGAAGGTCAAAGATGGCCTTGGCTGCAATAACCATGAGATGGTGGAGTTCAGGACCCTGAGGGGAAGGAGCAGGGGCAAAAAGCAAGATCACAGCCCTGGACTTTAGAAGAGCAGACTTTGGCCTCTTCAGGGATCTGCTTGAAAAAGCCTAATGATATCCTGGGCTGCATTTAGGAAGTGTGGTGCCAGGAGGTAAAGGGAGGTGATCCTTCCCCTCTACTCAGCACTGGTGAGGTTGCGTCTGGAGTACAGTGTCCAGTTCTGGGCTCCCCAGTACAAGAGAGACATGGACATACTAGAGAGAGCCCAGGAAAGAGCCTCTAAGATGATTAAGGAACTGGAGCATCTGGAGGAAAGACTGAGAGAGCTGGGACTGTCTAGTCTAGGGAAGAGAAGGCTTGGGGGAACCTCATCAATGTATATAAATATCTGAAGGGAGTGTGTAAAGAAGACAGAGCCAGGCTCTTTTCAGTGGTGCCCAGTGACAGGACCAGAGGCAACGGTCTGAAACACAAGAGGTTCCCTCTGAACATCAGGAAACACTTTTTTACGGTGAGGGTGACTGAGCACTGGCACAGGTTGCCCAGGGAGGTTGTGGAGTCTCCATCCTTGGAGATATTCAAAAGCCATCTGCTCTGGATGGCCCTGCTAGAGCAGGGCCGGGTTGGACCTCCAGAGGTCCCTTCCAACCTCAGCCATTCTGTGGTTCTGTGATAATTGCAAGGGAACATTTTTGGAAAAAGAAGGATGCTGAAAGGAAACTATTGACTGAAGACTATCAGATAACAAAGGAGATTCATAATCTGAGGCAGTTATCAGCTTGATGTCAAAGTAGGTTATACACATTGGCCCAAATTTAATGTCTTATGATAACCTTCACGTAGGTGCAAAGACAAACCTGAACTAATTGGTGCCAACAATCAAAATATCAGACTCATTATTCTTAGCCCTGGTGGAAACTCAACTGTTGATAGTGACCATGCTAAGATCTTTTAGGGCACCCTCATGGTGTATTATTATTATTATTATTATTATTATTATTAATAATAATAATAATAATAATAATAATAATACTTTTCCTTGCAGATACTGGACTATGTGTTTTGTGTGAGTGCAGTGACTAAGCAAACTGACACTAATATATAAAAAGATCTGGAGGTATTGATGCTGGATCCCATGAGGGAACTGTACCATAGTTTAAAAAAAATTGTCACCAAGATATGTAGATTTGTGATGACCAGGCAATACGGCCTAACTAAAGTCTGAAGCCCACAGCACAGACTTGAAGGATATCTTCTATCTGCAGGGCTGAATAACCACAGCACTTTGTAAGATCAAGTCCTCTTCTCCTTGTTGTTCACGATTTTCAAATACCATGTGAAATATATTCTTTCTCTATTTAAAAGGGTAAAGTAATTTGTCAGGCGTGTGGCACAGGAAATCCTCTTCACCATAAACACTGTGTGACTTGTGAAAGCAAACTGCCTGAAATAGAGACGGTAAGGCTTGTCGCATCAATCACACTAGAGTTAATCAAATCAAAGCATAACATTCTTTTTCTTTGGAAAACTGAAGTCATATCCTTGTGTGCCTATGTTACGAAAGCAGAGAATCTCTCCTCCATGCCATATTCAAGCCCAGTACTCCTACAGATGTTCCATCACAAATGTCCAGCTAAACATAAGTGTAATGTATACCTTCAAGTTTCTCCTGTGGAGGTCAGGATTGCAAACGCCACTGTGAAAGCCCAGAAGGCTCTTAGAAAACAGGTAGTCATGGCTCCAAGGGAGTCTTGTTTGCGTTCAGATTATTTTCAATTGCAATAGAAAACTTGACTATATACACCAGGAAGATCATCCTCGTTAATTTCAATTATTTTGTGAAAATAAAATATTCTTTTACATTATTTTTCTTATCTCCATTTGCTGCTTCCTCTGTGTGCGTACAGGCTACTATGCTTGTATTTGGCTGTGACTCTGCATGGAGGTGAGAAAAGCAACAGTAAATGTTCCCCCTAACTTTGCTGTCTGTTTCAACTCCCCATTTAGCTTGCTCGTTTGGTTCCTTAGAAGAATTTTACTTTCACTTCTGAGGAGAAAAGTCTTGTATGAAAACCTTATGGTACATTTCACTTCTCCAGGTTGTGAGAAATACAGAAATGAGAGAAGAATAATGATTTGCAAGTTAAAATCTTCTGATTATATTGGCAACATCCTGAGTTCTAATACTGTCAATAGCTAGAGGCAAAGGTCTCTTGTATAGCCACTGAGGTGTCATTTCAAAGTAAATTTCAGTAGGAATCTGTACTTACCTAAGATAAACATATGTTTAACTGCTTCACTGAATGTAGATATTAATATGTAGCTGCATATGTAATTAGGCATATGATTTGAATGGTGAGACCTGTAGTAGCTAAGAGATAAAGTTAAATACTTACTGAATTACTATTTATAATAATCAGAAATTTTACTAATAATACTGATTAATTAGTGATAACAATAGTAATTCCTGAATAATCAATAATTAGTAATAATGCTGATATTACTATTAATAGTTATTAAATAATTTAGATTTAAAATGTGTTTAGACTTGTGCTTTTGTAAATTTTATCTTCCAAACGAACGCCCACGTTACATCGTTCAAATTGCAATGCAGGCCACAGATGAAAATAGGGCTATCTCCTATCTGATTACGTGCTGTTGTGGTGTCTGTAATCAAAATAATTTTCCTCAGGTTCTGTTCCTTATCCATATTCCTGACTTGTAGAGAGAATAAACTGCATAAGCCCTGAGGCAAAACCTAAGAAAACATTTTAAGACCTATTTGTCCTAACTAGGATCTATAATCAACCTCTAGAAGTTTCAGCTGAAAAATCTGTTTTCTTTTGCATACCCATATAAGTTAATTGTAGCAGGAAAGCTAGGTATATATAACTTGTATGTGGTAAGATTGCAGCAAAATATTTGTGTAGCAAATATCAAACTGAGAGAAAACTCATTGTCTGAACACACTCTCCCTGCCATACTACTACAAAGAAAGGTAGAAAGACAAATAGCTGTTGTGCTCTGAATTTTAAAATATAAGTTTATCAGCAGAGAAACCTCCCTCTTAAGTGTATTTATACATGGGGCCATATTAATAAATACTCAGTGTAAAAGGACACGATTGATAAGGAAATTTTTTTTTTGCACTCAGTTCTGCTAAAAATATTTAAAAACTAATTAATGCCACATTTTGCTGTCGTTTTGTAACAAAAAAATTACAGGTTAGATCCAAGTCAGTCTGATGCTTATTCTAAGTTGAAATAATCCTTTTAGGCTGAATATTACTTTATGTTATCAAAGTAGCTTGCTTTCCTCTTTCACCTTATTTAGCTTGTGAACCTTTCTTCATAAGAAGAATTTTCTCCCTAATGCTTTTTTTTTTTATTAGCCCATGTTTGGAGGAGGCACCCCCCCGCTTTATCCCAGCCAGCAAAGGAAGACAGTTTCGTGCTCAAAATGCAATCGTGTTAACCAATGTGATGCCCGTTTCTGTGACTGGTGTGGAGCCAAGGCATGTGCTCTCAGTGTTTGTGTTGACAAATCTGTTTTTACTCATCTGTGACCTGCAGCAATTTCAAACTTATCTTTGCAAAACTCTTGTCAGTTAGTACACAGCTTATTATTATCAAAATACTTGCTTAGAGCATATAGGATTATATATAAAGAAAAATTAAAGGCTTAGATGACATCCTGACTCCACGTCAGTCAGTGACTTAAGGGTTTAGAGATGTAAACAAATTACCATGGGTCAATAAGCATCAGCTCATTGCATCAGTTGAGATGCAATAGCTGTGTACTCTGCCAAAGTAACTTATCCATCAAAGGTTAAAGTATAGGCTAACCTAATGCAAGTTTTCCCATATCTACTCTGGTCTATGATCACCTATACAGGTAATCACCAGAGATGAGATGATGCATGCAATTTTTTTTGGCTGAAGGCCTCATTAACTTCACTGAAGACAAGTACTTTCTCTTAACTGCTTCTCAGTAGAGCTTTTGCATGGTACAATCAATGTAAACAATTTCCTCTGGCATATATTTTTATAAGTATAGTGTTTCAAGCTAAGACCACACTTGGGGAGAATTATTTTTTTTTTTCTGTGAGCTGAGTCTATATAAAATTTTAAACACTCCCCTATATGCATACATAACCATTGGTCCTGTACCAGGGGACTTGGGGTGGTGGGGGTAGCATTAGAATTGAAGAGAATATTCAATATCAGAGCACACACTAGTAATGACAGAGCTTTGCCAAAGAAAAGAAATATTTTCAAAAGTGTACGTTAAAAAAATAACATACCAAAATGCTAGATCTGTCTGAAAAAAATGTTTGCCTCCACAGCACAGTGCTGAGATAGCTGAAGATTTACTGTCTTGCATCTACTAGTGTGTTAGCAGTCTGGTATCCTGGTTAATATTTCTAATCTAATAGCTTTAGGTAGTGATACCTTACTCCTTTTAATTCATGTCACTGCCTTTATCTTTCCTGAACCATGCATCATATCATGCTGTAGTGACAAGTGTTTCATTCAACTTTCCAGCCTGGACCTCCTCCATCCTACTTTACTTGTTTCAAGTGTGGTACAAGCAACCATCCATACGCTCGCTTCTGTGGGTCCTGCGGCGTTTACATAGAGCCCCCATCAAGGGTGGGTTCTCAGAACGGCAGTCTCATGGATGCTGGGGACTCACCGGGGTTTTCTGAGGTACGACACACAGTATTACAAAGCTGGGCTTGAACACAGCTAAAAGGCTAGTCCTCTGTGGGTATAGATCGGCACAACTCCATTCACTTCCTCTTTGAGACAACGTTGTGGTCTGTGAGCATGCTGAGGGCAAAACCGAGGTTATGTTTATTCTGAGAACTGCTTTCTGCCAAAAAGTAGCCTTAGCCAAAGGCCTTAATCCAGCCTTATTCTAAATAGGAAAGTGAGAAACAATCAGCTTTTCAAAAGTCTTAGCTCTTTAAGTACTTTTATCTTATTACTTGTCAATTATTTGTGTCCTGCTGATACAAGACATTCTTCCATGCATATGTAGCAGTACTTTAAAAACTCTGTTTTAAGAAAGACCATAATACTTAGCAAGGCCAGCTTTTGTCCTACAAAAGCATACATGTCATTCTGCTGGCAATCATGAAGAGTTTTGCTTTTGCTTGAATATTTGTGATAAGTTGCTTCATTGTTACAGACTGGTAAATAAAATCAAGAATTGTTACTGATTCTTCCCACTAGCTTTTTCATTCCTTTACAATTTTGTATACTGTTCTTGTTAATTTCTGCTTGTAAGCCATTTAATGATATCTAATTATATCACTTACACTTTTCCTTCCCCTCCACTCCCCACAGGCTAAACGATTTCAAGCACAAGTTGCCTGGCAGCCTCGTCCTATTTCCTTGCCCAGATCAAGGGCAGAACTAAAAGAAAGAGAAGATAAAGGAACCCAAACTATTGGACTTTTCTACCCATCTAGCAAACTGTTGGAAAAGAAGGAGCTTGAGCTGATTTCACAAAAAGAAAAGCTGGAGAAGATGAGTGACCATAAGCCTCTCCTGACAGCCATTAGTCCTGGAAAAGGTTAGGAGTTTTGATTTTATGTTTTCTAAACAAAGTTGCAATGTATGACCTTGATTTTTCTTGAAAAAACTATAGTCTGTGGAATGTGGCATCAGTAGGATGCTGATTTACATCTTTACAAGTCTGTCTTCCCACCGGTCACTTGTAAATGCAGTGCCTTAGAATTCCGATCACTGATCTACATCAATAGCTAAAAGCCTATCAGCAATATCAAAATTATGGTTACTGACCCCTGTGCAGCCTTACTAATTTACTAGTAGTTTGATTTCCTCAGATCCTACAAGATCAGGGGCAGGTGTCCTATATTTGACTTGGAAACCAGTGAACAGCCACCCCACCTCCCCACCCCCTGCAAGGTAAAGCTCAGTTAGTACTGCGGTAGTGCCTGCTGGGAGTATTGTTAAAGAAAACTCTGAGACACAGGGGATCGTAGCTCTTGAAAAATATGATGAGGCTTGTCTACATGAGGAACTTGTTTGGGGTGCTGTTGTGGAATAAATTATAGAAGTTTTGGAAGCAAAGGAAACTAAACTAGAGAAAGGTATTAACAGGATTACAAAAAATAGGGTTGGTAGAAACCTTGAGAGCTTTTGTAGGCCCCATCTTCCAGCCCTGCAAAGGTATCAGTACATCTACATTGCTCACTGCAGAGACTGTCCATGCACAGACTGCTGTATCAGTACTGCAAATGGTTTTGTTTCACAGTCCCTGGTTTGGTTAGCTAGTTCTTTGTGGAATCACTTGACTGTTTGCTGTCATTAAAAAGTTTGCAATTTTTAGAGATTTTAGTTTTACTATCCTGGGAAAACTCCAACTTCAGCTTTCCAGATCCCAAACCCTTGAAGACAGTTCATCAGTATTAATTAGGGACATAATAAATGGCCCAATTTGCAAAATTGTCTTTAATCTCACAGGGCAGTCCAGAGACTAAGTTAATTCTAAATCACTACAGCATCAAACCATGGTTACTTTTTTTGATCTGCTTTCCCATCTCTAGCTCTTTTCTACAATCAGAGGGTCAATCCCTCAGGCCGTTATCAGAGTTATTTATCTATTGGGCAGAAAAAGTCACTAATGAATGTTAGAATTTCCTGGTTTGACTCTGTGTATAAATATCCAGATGATGCACTTTTATTTTTAAAATTATCACTAGGGAAATCCGTTTTCCTACTCCTTTGCTCTGAAATGTGGTGTGTTGTCTTAGACATCACTGTAGGAAATACAACACTTGCCTCAACATGTCAGGAAACTTAATTTAGTCAGAGATAATAAAGGATTGGCTTGGAATAGTGCTGAGAGAAAAAGAAGTAACACTGAACATTCATGTATCTCTATCAGAAGTACAGCTCTTGACTTGTGAGTGAGAACTCACTGGGAAAGGGTGGGAAGAAATTCTGAACTGCTTTTGAACTATGTTAATTTTCATCCATTTAGCAGAGGTAACTTTGTTGAAGTTGCACTGTGTAATGTATTCTCCTTTAGACCCTGCCAAGGACTGAGGAACATATTTCATTCTATAAATCAATAAATGTCTGTTACAGTCAAGTCTTTCATGCTGTTCCCTTTCCTTGATGCTGAGCTGTATATATGGCTTGAAACTACGTGTATCAACAAGACCATACACTATCACCCAGGAAAATCTTGTTTATATATGCCAAACGTCCATTATTTCAATTCAAATAGTATCAGACACTTGATATTAAAGTTTTTAAATATAAGTGATTAAATAAGTTGTTTGTTTTTTCATTTCTTGATCTATCAGCCATTAACTAACCTTCTTTTCTTTTGTGAAGATGAAAAAAAAAACAGTTAGGACAGGGGGAAATAACAGCAGTACCAAAATACTAATCCTCTGATGTGTACTGTATTTCTTTTCTTGCTGTACTTTCAGTCTGTTTTGAACAGGAGCCAAGTCATTTACCAGGTAAAATTTAGACAGAAGCCTCCCCTTTCCTACTGTAACAAACAGTAAATTAGTGTGATATAGGTGTAATCAACTATTGACAGCATGAATTCAAGTATTCCGTCAGTGCTGCCAAAAATCCTTTTAGATGTAATAAAATGTCAAACATGCAAGAATATGTTCCCAGATGTGGATTTTTTGAAATAAAATCTGGGGATCTAGGCTAGTTATGAACCAGTTTATTGCAAATAATACTGACTTCTCTGGAGGGATCACTCACCAAGTAGTAGTCTAGCTTAGATTTTTTAATTACTATTTTCAATTTGTATTAGTGTTTGCATGTGAGACCATGGCAGGGAACAATTTATGTTGCTCTGGGGATCCTTCTTTTTATATTCCTTTAAAGCTATGTAACAAATATGACTTGCTGTTTTAGTTTGTCATAGTTTCTGCCAGTTTGGTCTTGGAAGAGTCCTCCAAGCACAAAAATCCGCTTGCACACTTGCGTTTTCTTGTAAAAGTCAGAGCAGCACTTTTCTTCTGACTTGGCTTCTTTTCACTGTTTTGAGCTTCACTTAACATGAAGGGAAGGATAAGGTCAGAGCAACTTCATTGTGCAAGTTAAACAAGGTTACCAAGCCTACACAATTTATTTACAACAAAATAAATCATACTCTCTACTTTCCATAAGTACGCTCAAAAATAAAATTAGCCAGATCCTGATAACAATCACTTAAGAATGAGAACAAGTCCTTTTGTTTCTTTCTCTGATGAAAATAGAACATTGCTTCGGAAATACTTGGAAATACTGCAAAAACTCTAAATGGCTTAAGATGAGTTTTGAATCCAGGCACATCAGGCCCTTCATGTTTCATGCCCTGTACCAGCATAAAGGAATTGTGACTCTCTCCCAGAGATCCTGACAGGCAAAAGAGCAGGAATGCTTAAGCTTTTAATATGCTCTCCCATATATAACTGAAAGGCATTTATTTGGGGAATAATTTACACAGACCGGAATGCTGTACAGGTTGAGTTACTATGTCTGCAATTTTCAGATTTGGCCTATTGTAACCTGTCAGTGATCTCAAATCAACTGAAAATCAGTTCAGTAATGCACAATTGCTTAGTTGTAATATTGTGGGGGTTTTTTTAATGATCTGGAATAGTGCGAGATTCTCCTTCACACGGGGCCAGTTTTGATTGCAAAGGACAATTCTGAGACATGGTTTTGTTGTGAATAGAGGTGCTCTAAAAATGAATTGTAACCTGTGGATAAGAAAGCATTTCATCTTTTTTTTAGGGTATAACTTGCTTCTCCTTTTCTTGATCAGATGAATTTTCTAAATAAAAATTCAATTTTTTTTTGTCTCAGTGAAAATATGCTATCTTTTAAATCATCCATCACATGAGTAGAAGAAATGTTAACCACAATTTCAGGGATTTTTCACCTGCTTAACTCTCTGATCAGGTTACTGGAGGAAACAGCTGGATCACGTCTGCGCTCACCTTAGAAGCTATGCTCAGAACAACATTGAATTCAGAACACTAATTGGAGAACCTCGAATGGGAAAGGTAGGAAGGAGCTTGTAAGTAATATCTTCTTATGCAGCCTCATGAAAAGATTATTGTGGCTGCTAGATATACACTGGAAAAATAAATGTCTCCCTTTTTGTTATATCTTGATCTGTTTGTGTGTGTAATTTCTTTTGTTTTGTTGTTCCATTTTTTGCTCAGTCTTTTACTGAAGATTTTTTTTCTGCTTTCTTTCCTATGCCAGTTTCTATTCTTCTCTCACCTCACAGCTATAAGAGAAGCGATAGAAGCCAGAAAGCCCTTGCTCAGCTGCTTTTATAGCATCCCACAGCAGGCAATCAAGAAAAAGAAGAGATCACTGACATCTATGTAGTTGGTCAGTTAAATAAGCCCTGCTAGAAATGGGATGTAATGATATGCTTGCCTCTGCTCCGGGCTGGATTATACCAGCAGATAGCAGCAATTCTCTTTGGCTACATAGTCTACTTCTAGTATAAACTATACTGGTATGATAGGAACAGGGTATTGCTTTTCTTACTGGAGACGTAGTCTTCAGGATGTCACCAAACTGCATTGAAATGATTAAAAGGGTGATAGCAAGAAGGTGGAAACTGGAGATTCTTCCTAAAGAGTCCTAGAAGATAGGGCTGGTATGACTGAGAGATCAGTTGGTCCCTGTCCTGAGGGAGGATCAACTCTGCCTAAACTGTCCCTGACAGATGCTTGCCTTGAAGCTTTTCAAACTCACCAACAATGGAGATTTCACAATTGCCCCAGGCAGTCCATTTCTGCACTCAATTATCCTTGCTGTTCAGCTGCAGTACTGTATTGCTTTCTTTGGCAGCCTTGCTGGGTTAAGGAGTTGCATCCCCTCACGCTGCTTGCTAGGTGCTGCCAGCACAACTGCTTGTGGCAATGTCCTGTGCATTGGATTGGTGACCGACCCAGGCTAAAAATAGCTCTGGAGGGAAAAAAGGGCATCAGTGCTAGTAGAAAAGTAGGTTGGCAGTGAGCAGCTGGAAGTGGGATGCAGGCAGAAGTAGGGTTGGGAACTCCTGCAGCTGGCATAGCTACTGGGAAGCTTTTTCCCAGTGTCTGACCTAAGTCTCCCTTGTTACAGTTCAAGCTCACTACTTCTTACCTGTCCTGACTGCTGTGACACACCAGTCAAAAAAAACCAGTTTTAGCACACAGAAACAGCTACAGAAAAGTTCATGAATACTGAGGGTCAGAAATCTACTTGTCATTTGGCAGATCACACTTTTGGGAGGTATTTGGAACCTATTGGGTCCACCAATATGTTCAGAAGCTGTAGTACAAGTATAAATACAAAAGATATTGATGGAGATGAAGTACAGGTCCACTGCAACTTGTTTCCTTTGCTAGAGGATTCAAAAAGATATGCCTGAAAAATATTAAATTGCCTAGAGGAGGCTATTCCTGCTGCTTCTTGGCCTTTTGTCATCCTATTGTCTCGAAACCGCTGCCCCCAAAAGGAACAGAAGTGATTCAAAGTAGATGCCAGCTATCTGGGTTTAATGCTGCTTTTTCAGTTTTCCTGCGGATTAGAAATATAATTAACTTTATCTCAAAATTCTCAACCTGCTGCAATATAATCCTGTCAGCTTCATTCCACTTCTTTATAATCCCCTGTGCACTTATTTATGTGTAACTTCAATAGCCTTCTTGCCAGCACTACTGTCTCAACGAATTGATACGTGGTGCCCATGTTTTACTACAGCCTGTGCTTCTACAGACTGGTACAACTAAAGCAGTAACCAGTTCTCCTGGAGTGGAGAGTCCTAAGGACAACACAGCCTTTCAGGCAGCTGCAAAATCTGGGTGGAGAAGGACTGAACTTTCATGGAAAGTAGCATTATTACATCTTTTGGATTCATTTGGCATTTCAGTCATTCTGATATTTCCAGTTACTCAAAATACCACCTGCCCCTTGCTAAGTTAGATGGGAAGTGTTGGTACAATATCACAAGTAGGCAAAGGCCACACGTGTGATTTTGTGTATTGGCTCCATAATAAACATCAGCCAGACTTATTCCTAAAACTATTTCTGTGTACTTTTTGTAAGAGAGACTAACGGCTGCTCTTTCCCTCTAGATTAACTCTGCTACCATCCATGAGGATGACTATGAAGTCACTATTACATTGAATTATGCCCTTGCTATTAACAAGGTCAGTTCGGGGGATGAGGCCCGTTGTTAGGCAGCTGGTCTAAAGCTGTCACTAGACCAGTCAGTGTAATGCTGATATATTTTAAATTCAGGTCTAAACAAGAAATTCTTTTGTTCAGAGGGTGTTAACTCATCACTTCAGAGAAAGCAATCTTTTTATTTTTCTGTTGGAGCTGGCAGAACAGGCATCTTTAACTGATTAAGCCAGACTTTAAGGTTCTGTTGCTATCATCTTGCATTTCATTAGTTTGCTATTAATACTAACATTCTTCTTTCAGCTGATATTGTTTGATCATTCTAGCACCCGTTAGCTCTGGATCTTAGAGCCTCCTTTTCTTCAGTCTGCATACTGTGCTCTTAGGAAACAAGCTTAGTAATTTTCAATAGTTCGGAGATAACGTTTGCCAGAGCTCCTGTTAACTGTATTCAAACACTTGAAATCCCTACCTCCAGAATTACCATGTTCCAAAAACCACCCACGTGTTCATTTCCAGCTTTTCAAAGATGAAAATCTACCATTTCAAAGATCCAAAATTCAGACTGTATCTCTTGTGTAGAATCTTTAAAAGCTTACCATGCCAAGTGGTGCCTGAAACAGTGCATCACGTCATTTCACAAGTGAGGAGTTAATCAATCAGATCTCTCGAGTGGCAGACGCACTTTCATTTGAATGAGAATCTTCATTTCATTAAGTGAGGTTGTTCCACTTTTTTCTTTTTTTAAATCAAAACAAATACCTAACACAAGGTTTAGAAAAAAATGCTACATCATTTTGCCTCAAAACAGAGTCCAATTACATATAATAATTTGTCTTGTGCTAATTTGAGACTGATATTAAAAGCCTACATATTTTTTCACATGCAACACCACTGCTTTGTGCTACTAAGATTATAACAGCATTACATGCTAATCTGATTAACTGCCTACATTTGATGATTCTACAGGACATTCATACTAGCAAACCAGTGAAGTTCAGCAGGCATTACCTGAATACGGTAACAGAAGCTGGAGGTGGACAGGATGGCAGTCAGACTAGTTTTGGTGAGATTTTTTTTTTCCCCCCTCTGTCTTTATGATAGACCATAAATACAGTAGTCAAGAATACAGAAGTAGTGCTTGGAAGGTCAGACGCTGAGACAGGCAAACAAATATACTGGCACCTTCTGCGCCTACTTAAGTTGATCTTTGAGTCTCAAAATGTGGCTGAGTTGAGATTTAAGCAATGTACAGACTCTGTCAAAAGCTCCTGGGAATGCTTCATCCCTGGAGGACAGCTGGAGAGGCCAGTAACTGCAGCCGCAGCTCACAGCAGTGTCTTTATTATAGTGATACAACTTTAGATGCTTTGCATATTCTTTTACAACAGGAGCTATAAATGTCAATGTTATCTCTACTTTTGAGCTGTGCCAGGGACTTCAGCTTTGGCACATTTGGCAAAGATAAGAAATGATGAAATACATTAATTCTAGACCTAGTTTTCAGAGATGCTTCACTTGCATCTCCCATTGGTGTCAGTAACATTTTAGGCATCTCATATTGGACTTTGGTTTTCATTAAATCAACTAGTTGTAAAGTCAGCGTTAGAATTCAGAAATTCCTATAGTATAATTTGACGTACTTCAATTCACGTATAAGTTTCTGCCAGTTTGTGCTTCTAATCTGAGACTTGGCAAGTGGCAGCCACAGCACTATGAGCTGGTTTTCAGGAGCGTCAATAACGTGACTGTGATTCCAGGCACTCTAGCAGCACCAGCTCAAAGGGTCCCCACATGCTGCGTAATTTCCTTATCAGCCCTCCTGCACATCGGTAGATTACGTCTCTTAAAAATAATGGACGTACATATCTACTCAAGGTCCTCTAGTCTTGTTCTTAAGTATTTGGGAACTAAAGAGCATTGAAAAATTGTAAGGTTTTTAGTCAAAACAATTAATGAATCTGAGTCAAGCCTGTTGAATAGCTGCAGCTAGTTAAAAAAAAGACTCAAATGCCCAAACTCCGCATTTCATTGAATCTTTATTTCAAAATAGCAAGTTTTTAAGTCTGCCTGAGTGTAAACCTTTTGTTAAAACCAGTCTGATGTGCAACAAATATTTCATTACTTTCTCTTGCAGAAAATTGATAAATGTTGCTTTCATTTCAACACAAAATAAAATATTTTTGTGGATAAATTATTTCCAGATCTCTCCCCCAAGTTCTTGTTAGGATACTGACTTTGCTTTGAATTAACACTTGTTTCCCTTTCTGGTAGGCAAAGAAGATCATAATCTTTTCCATTCAAGAGGCAAAATAAAAAGAACAAAGTCAAGAACACTTACAGAAAAAGAAGATAAGCTCCCCGTACGTATCTTCTGCCAGTGCAGGAAAAACTACCTATAGAGCAGCACTAACATGAAGGAGGGCATCCAAGGGTAAAAATAGAAAGCTTTTAACACTGATTGGGGTGTGGGGGAGGAAAGGGGACAAAAGTCCAGCTTAATATAAAGCCTGAAAATTGGTAGCTGACATTTATTACAGAACTGGAAATAGCCAAACATTGTTGCTCCTAAGAGCTTAATTAGATTGTTGCTCACATTTTTGGACCCATTCTGGTTTACTGACACAGCATTAGGCCTAAAGACTGTTGCAGACTGATTTTGTTACAGGTTTTTCTCAGAAGCAACATCAGATGTAGGCATTAGTGTCTTCCCTTGACCCTTACTACTTGGTTTGACTCCATGGGACATACCCTTGGCTGTGCTAGAACTGCTGTTCGCACAGTCAGACTGTGACCTAGAGAGGGGAAGGTGATCTACACAACAAACTTTTAAGTCAACTCAGTTTTCCCAGCAAGCTGAGATGTCAGCACAACTGAGAGCTAGCTTAATGCAAGAAGCCAGGCTTTATTTCCACTAGACCAAATATCCTGGAAGCACTGCCTACTAAATGGATTGCCAGTAATGGCACGGAAATTTTCAAAAGGGAAACATGCATTAATCTAAGCTTGCATCAGTTAGCCAACTCAATGGGTGGAAGAAGATACAGAGCTTTGTGATGAGTCCAGAGGTAAAAATGCTTGGTCAAGTGATTGGGCTTTCAAAAGAAGAGAGGAAGGAGGTGGAAGACTGGGAAAAAATAAAAGGAAAAGGTTTTAGGTTTTGTTGTTTCTTTGTCATTTTAAGATTTAGTAAACTAACTTCTGTGAGGCAAAACATATTCATTTTTTAAATAAAACGCTTCCACGAGTTCTGGAAGCTTCAAACTTCAATCCTATAGCACAGAACTTGCGCTCATGTTTAATTTTACTGTGGTGAGCAGATCTTTGTACAGCCCTGAAGAGCTGCATTGATGTAAAGCTAATCATTTGCAGATACATTTGCTGAATCAAGACCTCAATAGTGAGATATTAGCCTGGGTTATCCAACACTTGCTCACATTCAGAGAGACATTCCCACAGAAGGGTCATGGATTAGTAACACTGAGGCTCAGTTACACTGCATTCGTGCCACTGTGTGCATTTTCCACCTTTACTCAAAGGCAGAATACAGCCCACCTACTTGTATTTTCATTATGTGAAACGTTACTGGCTATTTTCTGTGTTTCACAGCCAGAGTCCAGACAACTACTGGACGAACTGGGTCCAAATGGAAAAGGAAGAATCATCTTGATAGAACAATTGCTCCATGAAGTAAGTTATTGCTTGCTGAAGTTCCCCTTTCCAACTCTTTGGCCATTTACTGCATGAATATTAGCCTGGTATGCGACTTCAACTTTATGTTTAGGAGTATTTTTGTATTATCCTTGCAATACAACTGACTGCTTTCAGATTGAAAGAGCATTTTAGAGAAGAAACAGCCCATTTTATATTTATATAAGTTCTCCCCAAATTTCTGTTTGGCCAGTGTGTAAGGCATTCTCCTCTGGGTTTGTCAAGGCCATACAGAAAGAAAAACATATTCATTTTATAGTTTAGGGTCAAGTCCTCTGTAGAGCAAAAGCAAGCATAACCTCTACCTTTTTCCTGTGTGGTAAGGCGCTTTCTGACTGTGGGATCTAGTTTGACTGCTCTTGTTATATAAATTCACTCTTGCTTTGAGCTAGGAGATGACATTTTCAGAAGAAACATGAAGAAACAATACCACACAATTTTAACATTTCTCTGTCTTGAGCATGAAGTCCATTTTCCAACTTAAATTGGCATAATATTAAAGCAAGGTGGAAGCTGAAGAATCTTTATGGCTTTTAACAGCTCACCTTCCCTCTCCTGCGCGTTCTAGGGAGCTGACCCGAACTGCATCAGCGACGAGGACCGCCCTGCTCTCACGGTTGCTGTCCTTAACAAGCACGCGGAAGTGATCTCCCTTCTTGTGCAGAAAGGTGCTGACGTTGACCAGCAGTCAGGGCTGTAAGTGAGCACTGATTCTCTGCCTCAGGTCTTCTGAAGTTTTACCAAAAAAGCACTTGTGCTCCAATTTTAGAGAGGACTAACCTCCTACCCCTGCTGCACAAATCTGCAGTCGAGGAACTCCTTTCAAAGCCAAATTTAAAAAAAACCACCCTGCAACTGAGCAAAGATAATAGTATTCACAGTCCTTCTTTTAGCTGCCAGCTTTGAATATTTCTTGTAATTTCTGTTAGGAAAAAAGCTGTTCTATTCAACTCCTTCCCCCATCCATTTCAACTTAATACGATAAACCACACTAAAGCCTACCAAAAAAAAAAATCACCATGACTCCTAGTGTGTTCTATACCCTCCTATTCATATTCCTTAGTTTAATTTGCTAGACCACTTCTCCATGTGCCAGCACAGTTTCCTCAGGTAATAAGTACATTGCTCCTTCCTCCTACGCAGGCACAACAACACTGCTCTCCATGAGGCAGTTCTGCTTGGATCGGAGGGAGCGGAGTGCATCCGAGTCCTGTTAGGGTAAGTACTGCAGCTGGGCCTCTAGCTCAGCTACAGGCTACCCGCAGCCTGCTTGCACAGATCTAGTTGGCAATGCCGAAGGGCCAGAGCCTGCCCGAGGCTCAGCGCTCTCATCTCACAGTTGTGTCCCTGCAGGAAGAGGCACCCAGAAATTCTGAAGTCACTCTGCATCAACATTTACCTGCCAGCCACTTCACTGATTCCAGTAACTTGGAATGAATTTAAGTAGCTTAAAACACTCTGTTCTTTATTTACAGCTGCAATGCAAGCATAAAGAAGAAGAATGCAAAAGGGCAATCAGCATATGATTTGGCTGTTACAGCTGGAAATAATGAAGTTATTTCATTGTTTGCAAGTAAGCTTGGACAGGGAACACTGGACAAACTTACAAAACCCAGGAGCGTTGGGCTCGTCAGTGTGTGATTGCAACTGCCTTTTCCCCCAAGATGGAGCTGGAGGTTCTTTGAGCTTGGGAGCACCTAAGCGCACGCGTCCAGTTCCATCTGCAGACTTCACAACCCCGTACAATCAACTCAGGCCCCGTAACAGCCAACTCTTGTGCACAAGATTCCCCCATTCCTTCCCAGCAGTTCAGAGCACAGTTCTTCACTGTCTGCGCTCTGTTCTGCACGATTTCTTTTCCTTTCCAAACCTGTGCAAGGAGAGGGGCCAACCAAACCTTCCAAGGCACAAGGACTTTTTAAGGAGACCTGACGAACACTGCTTAAGACAGTTTGACACTTGAGCGATAGCACTACGAACTGTACTTTGATGAGCTTATTTTCCATTTTGAAGTTAAAACTGCATTCAGTGCAGCTCATTGCATTAAAGGTCAGATTCTTTTCCTCCGAAAAGCTGAATAAAATTACTTTGATGTTTTGCCTTCAACTTTTATTTATAAAAATGCACCAACATGAGGCAGCAGCCAACTACAAATAGAGGTTTACAAGGATATCAGGCACACTAAGATTTGGTATAATTAGACATTATTAGCCACAACTCTAAATCCCTGAAGGAGTTTTAAAACTCCTTCCCCTTTTTATTTCCAAAAGTATCCAAAAGCATTGGTATATTCAGTATAAAAATGGAAGTGCCTGCCAGCTCTTGCAAGAAACACAAGTTTTTGCACCAGAGCTACCAGCATCTCCAAAATGGAAACAGCTGGGTTTAAAAAAAAAAAAAGAACAAATAAAACCACAAGTAGTAATCCTTAATTAAACCAACAAGAAGAACAGGAGAATCCCTGCAGAAAAAGATTATGTAGGCAGTGCATCAAACCCCAGGTACTTCCCGGACAGACTCAGGTGAGTGAAGGAGAATTCAGTCTGCTTCTCCCAGAGCCGGCCATTCTGAAAGCAGTCTCAGGAAACACAGTCTTTCAGTCAAATTGGCAGTGCCAGTGCAGCCGTACAAGGCAGATATCACCGGCAAGTGAGAAGCTACAGTAGCCTAGGAGACCAGGTTCTCTATTTCCCGACGCACGCTCTTGGCTGCATCTTCAACCTCAGTCACTTTCTGGGAAATTTCTTTTTTCTGCAAAGAATAAAAATAATACATTAATATCTACCACTAAGCTGAGCATTGTTCAGCTTCAAGGGGAAAGCGGGCTACATCTTCCACAAGGCAAAGGCTGAGAACCAGGAGTCAGGAAGCAACAAACCACTTTGGCAGCAGTGTGGTAAGGCACCAAGAGGCCAGCTAAACAATCCCAAGACTAGGAATTAAATAACTCTTCCAGAGTCACGGGGGTGTGGAAGAACATCAGAGCACCAATGTATACGTACAATTACATTTTTCATTCGTTCTTTGTCCAGCTTCAGGAACTCCTGCAGTGTCAGGTTAGTAGGATCTTTCTGAAGGGAGAGAAAAGCGCAGCCCGCAGAGTGTTTTTTGTGTTCCTCCCTGAAAAGAGGGACAAGGAAAAAAAAAAAAAAGAAAGAAAAGCAGCTCACGACAAGGCACACGCAGCCGTTCCTCCCTGCCAAGCACCTCAGTGGGCAGCAGCGGCTCCCCCTCTGCCGCTGCAGCCCGGTCGGGGAGGGGGCCGGGGCAGCCCCCCGCTACTCACAGCGGGTCGTCGTCGGGCTCCCAGCCCTCCAGCTCCTTGAAGCAGAAGAAGCACTGCGCCACGTCGGGGCCGTTCTCGCTGGGGCGGTGCACGAAACCCGCCGCCGCCATCTGCGGGCAGAGGGAGGGCGGGAGGCCCCGTCAGCGCCAACCAACCGCCCCCCGCCCGCCCCGCTCCCCCGGGCCCCGCTCCCCCGCCGCGCTCACCCGCTCGGGCGTGCAGACACAGCCCTCGGTGAAGGGCCAGTTGCGGAAGGTGGCGGCGCGGGTAGGGACGAGGTAGAGCCGCCATTCCTCGGGCAGCGCCTCCGCCACGCCAGCCGCCATGGCTCGGTTCAAACGGCGGCGGTTGGGCGCGCGGGGCAGGGCGGGAGCGGGGCGGCCGCGGGGGCCGCCGGGAGATGTAGTCCCGGGAGCGGCCCCCGCCTCCCCCCGCGTCCCCCTGTGAGAGGAACCGCGCCAGCCCCGGCCTCCCTCAGGGCCTTACGCCTCGCCAGGCCCGCGCCAGACGTGCGAGCCTTGCTCTCGGCATCCCTGGGCTCCCCTTCCCTCCCTGCGAAGCGGGGCCGAGCCCCCACCCCACCCAAAGCGGCGTCTGCCGGGGCGCAGCCCTCACAGCAGTGCCAGTGAGGGCAGGCGAGGAGCACCCTTGTAATTCCTGAGGTACGGCAGGAAAAAAAGATGCTTTTTTATTTAAATCCAAGGGGAAGGAAGACAAGTTTGCCAGTTTGACCTTTTTTTTTTAATTACACCCATAAGAAGGTGCCGTGGGTTTCCATGTTGACAGAGCTGGTAGAGAAGTGCAGCGGGAAGGGCCCTGTTGAGGCAGGACCCGCACAGAGATGCTCCGCCGCTCTGGGGCAATGGCCACCTGTTCTTGCCACAGGCAGCTGCCCGTCCCCTCCTGCAGGCAGCAGGAGCAGCTGAACTCACCCGTCTCTGCCTGACTAACGCTGCCTGCCTGGAGAAGCGGGACCCGGCAATCTGGCTGGCTGCCACTGGGGCAGGAGGCAGCTGGTTTTGCAGGGAAGAACCAGCTACTCATCCATCAGAGTGGTAGGGGCTGTGTCCTGCACTGCCTGATGTGGCAGGCAACGTTTGCTCAGTCTTTTCCAGAAAAAACGCAAGGCCTAGAGGGAAGCAACCCTGTGTACCCGGTTACCTCCTGGAACAAGCTGATGTAAGCAAAATAGTCAAGAGACAAGGGATTAAGACGGCTTAGCTCAATTACTCGCTAAGAGCTTATCATCACAAGCAGTTGGGTCTGCAAAGCACATCCTCACACCATAGGTGGCAACGAACGGACCAGGCAGCCTTTGGCTTCTTCCCCCAGACCGAATCTCAAACCTGGAAAGAAGCATTCAGCACATATGTGTGCAGCATCAGGACTCTCAGGAAAGAGACTTCTCTTTCAAAGTAAACTGAAAAGTATTACTTCTACAAAATTACTGACTAGTATGCAGAATGATCCCAGTATTTACTCAGCTCAGCCACTGTAGATAAACAGGCATGATAAGCTGACCACAGTGGGCAGCTTCCTGGTTGTGAAGTATCAAAGCTCAGACAAGCACGTGGAAAGGTTTGGGCTTTGCTGCTCTATTAAAAAAGGGTGAGGTTCCACCTTTATTGTCCAGGAAAACTTTGTTCTGTTGAACTGGGCTGTGTTTGGCAACCACAATTGCTGCTACAGTCACCACGCAGCTCAGGGAAGCGTGGAGTAATTGTGTCATTAAGCAGGGTAGATGCTGGCTTTCTAATCACAGCTAACGTAACTCATCACACTGGTCTCCAAGGCACAGAGAGGCAAGCAGAGGGACTAAAAGCACACAGTTTGTTTCATTGCGTGCCTTGGAGGACCCTCATCCATGGCAGAGAAAGCCAGCTGCGCGTGACAACTCAAGCAGTGGCCTTAAGCTGCTACGAGCCATTTGGGCTTCTCATTATTCAACATTTTGGGGAGGAAGCGTTGTCTTGAGAGGAGGCTGGAAGTGACGCCTGTGCAGCCACAAAAGAGATGGAGCTGCAGCAGCTATTTTATAGCTGCTTCAAAGGCTGCCTAATTCTGGTGCTGACCTAGCAAGGGCAGGTAGAGCTCCCTGGCAACCCTGGTGCGTTTCCCCATGGCTGCCAGCCCCTATCAGATTGCACTCCTGATTTCACATAGTGCCTGTTACGAGGCTGGCCTCAACCTCCTGTCCTCAGAAGACTCTTGCTGAAAGTGGGGGGTGAATTCCTGCTCACTAAACAGCGCCTCTGTGCTCACCCATGTAGCCAGCAGAGTAAAAGAAACCGTCTCTTACAGACAGCTTGAGTTGCCAAGAGGAAATAATGCACAGATACTGCAGGCTTCACCCGTGTCCTCAGATCTGGTTTGCTGGGATCCCTTTGCGAGTCAGGAAGGTCTTCTTGAGTCATGGCTATTCATCTTTGCCCAGACCATCAACAAAGCGATCCTCGAGCCAGCCACGCTTGCACCCTGTTGTCACCAAAGCCATTAGGATCAACAGGGAAGGAAGGATCTCACAGAAGGCAGTCCAAAGCCATGCTAGATTTTCACAGGCAGCACTAAGGAACAGGGCATGGAGCATCCTCCACAAGATAACACCGAGAGATCAAAACTTAAGCCTATAGTCCCAGGAGTGTGGGGATATAATAGGTATAGCAGTTAACTGGCTGATTTTCCAAGAAATATGGGCAAATTAGCAAATAACAAGCCATGTCCACATAAATGCTGGTGGACCTGTGAGGTTGCAAAATGATTTTGTGTTTCTGTAGCCTGCAGAGCAGCAATATTGATCTCCATCCCCTGTAACCTTTAATGAGCTCATTCTTACCAGTCTCACTGAAGAAGGCAAATGTTGGTGTTTCTACTTTTCCAGGTGACAGACAGATCCAAAATGGCTGAGGTGCAAAGGCTCAGAGGCACTTCATTGCCTTTGAGGACCTGGGGGTAAATGAACCGCCTGGATACAAGTGGTCTGCAGCACAGCAGGAATCCCAGGGCTGTTCTAACACCTTCTCCACTTGGCATCCTCCCTCTGAGGGACAGAGCCACAGAGGCAGAAGCACAGAACAAGAAGCTCCTCAAAATCTTCATGGTCACCATTGAGAACGTGATACAGAACTGGTCATCTTCTTCAGGCTATCTTTTGTCTCCTAAGTCTGGCTGGCAAGGAAACAGCCTGCTGAGGCCTGCATGTGTGCGGCTTCTGTGTGGATGCCCAGTAGAGAAATAAGGAGTTTCTTGCGTTGCTTCGCTGCCCACGCGCACACTTTGCATCCTCTACCGGCCATACTTGAGTTTGCTAAATTTCAATGGAATAAGATGATAGACAGCTTAACAAACAGTATGACTATAGGTAGGCTTTTCCAAGGGAAGGGCTTTAATTCCATTCATATAGACAGATATTTTTTTCTTTCCAAGTACAGCTAACTCATAACATCAGTAACATCAAAAATTTTCACATAGTCATAAAGCAGGCAGAAATGTGCATGGATTTTAGTGCACACGGTGCTTGGATGGGTTCTTTTTCCCCTCCCACTAACACTGTTTTTGTTTTGGTGACGATGTACATTGGCTACACAAAAACATACTTTGTGTCCATCTCTCGGCTGTTACCAAAATGAAGACTCCCTTACGGCAACTACTACTATAGCCAGGTACCCAGTAGGTATACACAGCGGATTAAGAACAAAGAAGTCACATTCGTTGTGTAGAGCTGTGTGGGGCTTGATGCGTAAGGAACAGCACAGTGGATGTGATTCATATTTAAAATGCATGGACTGACTGACCTTCGGTCAGGCAGCAAACTGCCAGCTTACTGTTCATCTGCAATAAAAGTCAGGGAGAGAGAGAAGCTGCTGAACTGTGTAAAAGGACTAGACCCCACTACCAGAGAAACTGTTTGGGGTTTGTATTTTTCTTAATTCTTGGTTATTTCTATTTATTCTTTGCTCTCCTCTTTACTTATACTTAGAGCCATGAAATCACAGCCTAGATGCTTCCAAGAACTGGAACTGGCCCACCTCTACCCTCTCCTCCCTCCAAGCTGCAAACAGATTGCTTCTACAAACCAGAGCCTGCATTTCAAACATCACCACTGACTTTTGTTCTGGGTTTCTTCTAGCCAGAGCATCTGTAGCAGGAGGAGATGGATGCTGGAGCCTGTGAGGCTGCCTCTGTGGTTAGAGGTGTGCCCAAAGGGCTGATCTGCAGCATCAACAACTAGCAGATAAGTTGTAAGATTTCAAAGAGCTGATTTGGCAGCTGTCGTGTCCTACCTCGCCTACCTACAAACCCACTTGACATCTTGTTCCTGAACACAAAACACTGCGCACTACAAGAACTTCACATTGAGCACAGGGTCAACGAGGGGAAAGGAAGGCAGTAGGGAAGGAGCAGAAGAAAGACATCTCCTCTGAGCCTTGCATTTGGGATCACATGAGGTCACACGCTCTTCATTATTCCTAAAACATGGTTCCAGTATTGCTGTTCTGGCACGTGTAGAGCTTTCGTAACATTAGCATCCAGCTAGATGCACCAATATCTTATTTCCCTTCATGGATTCAAGACATGGTTCCTAACAAAGCAATCAAATCACAGACACACTGTGGATGATTTAAGTTTAGATGTTCATTTCCCAATAAAACAAAACAAGAAACAAACAACCTGCAACTTTTTTTGGATAGGTTTCAAAATTTGAAATCCATGGGGCCCCTCTGAAGTTACAAGTATTTTTTTGTTTGGGGTTTTTTGTTTATTTGTTTGTCAATGAGGCTCTCCAAAGTAACAGTGGCAGCAAAACTCCCCATAAAGAATTTCAGTCTTCCAGTGGTTTCAGCATGTCCCAGTTGGCATTTCCAGGCCTCTCCCCTTGGAGCGTAGGAACCAATCCTCATGGACTGCAATTTCAGCACACAGCATAGCACTGCTGACATTCAAAGTCCTAGGGATGAAGGCATCAGTGCGTTCCAGCTCTCACGTGGCAGCCAACATCCTCTGCTGAAAGCTGTGGTAGTTCTTTGCTTGACAGTTTGGGCTTTTTGCAGAGCCCCAGACAACTCCAACGGATCAGCGCCGCAGCCTGAGAAAGAACGCGTGCTTGCACTCCTTACTGTCCAAGGGATAATACTTGTCATAAAAATCCAAAATGTATTCTTCAGTCTTAAATCCAAACTTTTGGTAGAGCAGCATAGCAGGGTTGCTTGCAGAGACGTGAAGGGTTACGTCTTTGCCCATGCAGGTCTGCCAAGGGAGGGGGGGGGAAAAAAAAGTATCACAGCAGAAGAATGAGACAGCCTCTGGGGGAAATGCGGAGGTGAAGAGATTCATCAGTTCAGGTATTCAAGTTACTGAGGAAATGTGAGAAAATCGCAGGCCTCAACACAGAAGTTACCACACATAGCAACAGCTGAAAGGCGAAGGGAACACTGCTGTTCCTCTGAGCCTTTGTTTCAGGGAAACATGGACTCTCTGACAATGAAAGCAGGTTTTGGATTATAATTTGTCAGCTTTCCATTGCCAATTGCTAAGTAATTGTTAATTAAAAATAATCTTGGTGTACAGCACTGATCTCAAATACTTATTAACGATGGCCTGAAGAAAAGACAAAACATGCCAGAGGATCAGGCACCGCGTTCCTCCCCATCAGCAAACACAGCTGAGCTCTCTGGGACCCAGCAAGCAGCTCCAGCGCACCTCTGGGCTGTCAGGCTGGAATTCCTGTCTATCCCACCCAGCTCCTCTCCCATCCTTCAGGGCACAGCACTCACCTCCTGAGAAGACAGGGAACTCAGTTCAGACAACAAATAGCATGGCTGAAGTTACTTTAACAATCCCTTATTATTCTAACCAGCAGCTCTCTGATAAAGATGCCCATATAATTTTTTCCTGCTTTCATCTACTGTTTTAATAGCATTCTATTTACATTGAATGTATTGTAACTCTAAGTAGGAACAGTAACACCCTTTAGGAAATTTCCATGGTAGATGATTCAAAGGGAAAGCTCTCAGAGGGATTTAAGGGAGGGGAAAAAAAAGAAAAAAGTAAAATAATCTGGATTCGTTTTTGGGAAAAGGAGGTTGGAATAAGATATTAAGAAGATGCAGTTTGGTCCACTGGGTCGGATGCATTAGAAGGTAACTTCTGAAAACAAACCCATCATCACAGCATCATTTGCATCAACACATTTTCTGTTAGATTATGCTGTTTCCAAGAATCCATCCCCAAACTCAGCATGCTTATCCAAGAGACAGAGAATTACCCCTAATCCAAACAGCGTATGAAAGCGGCTCTAGCTACAGAGAGCAGATCCTGGTGTCAGCCCAGGCAGGCTGCGAAGCAGCACATACAATCTGGTGACTGAGGAACAGAAGGTCACAACCACCATTTCTTTTCTTCCATGACTGAATGACTTCTACCACTGACAGATACTTGGCAACAGAAAAATAAATCTAACGTGAGCCAACAATACACCGGTGATCTCTCATTGCTAGCAAGCCTAATCAGCCTCAAACCTGCCTGGCTCTCCTCAACGTGATAATTTTACGCTAGTCTACCTGCAAGCAGAATTAGATTAATTGGCTGTGATATATCCTACAAAAAGCAGTGATGATTTCCTACAGTTGACTTGCCAACACATCCCAACTCTGCTGGAGAGACATGAGTCCAGCTGCTGGATCCCTGCAAACCTTGGCGCATCGCTCGTGCCTGTTCTCACTAGGTGTTGACATCTCACATTGACAGACTACAGTTGAGGGCAATTTACTTAAACACTTTACACAGAGACGCTTGGGAAACGTATGGGGTGAATTTAAAGTAGATTGGTTAGTGGCCTGTGTCAACACGTAGACCAAAGAGAGGTGGCCACTGCAGAGAGCTGTGTAGGTAGAGGAGTTACCCTCGGGTGGCCCAGAAGAGCTACCCTCAGTGGAAACTGCTTTTCCAAGGCACAGATCACTGTTACCAAGGCTCTGCCAGCACTCCCTACCTCTCTTCAGCCAAATCAGTACGAGGAAAAAGAGTTTCAGTGGCGAGGTTTTGCTAGTGCAGCTCATCTTGACTAAAACAAGTTAAGAAATGCTTCATGTCGGCAGCTCTGCCAAGAGAGTTCAGGGAGTGGTAAAACTGTGGGCCCTGAAGAGGCACAGTCGGGCTCTGAAAAGGACATCTGTCTGCATCCTTACTCAAAATTAAGCTGGCTTTCCTGAAATTTAATTCAAGAAAGTGAATGGAATTAAGGCCACCTGAATAACAGTATTCATTCAGAGATTTAATGAAGTTTAACTACTTTAATACCACCCGTTTAGTTAGCTCAGATTAATTTTCCCAAGTGTCCCTGTGGAACAAAGCCCAGTACAAGCTAGTTTGAACAAATTTGAATGAGGTTGCAAACACTTATTCTTTATCTTCAACTCAGCTGGATTTGAACCAGAGTATTAAAAGTGAAAGAGAATGATTAAGATCAGCAAGTGATTTAATGCAACGGCCCTGGTCACAGCACACACCTCCAAGTGTAGCCAAGAAAGCTGCAATAGATTCTAACTGAACCTCCCCACTGTTATCTCATTTTGTCCTTTAAACCCCAAATTTATGGTATTACTGTTATGTGAACTATCAATCAGTGAAGAACGCAAAGTTAATCCCACGACGGTCAAAGTCTACAGCACCTCACTAATTCTGGGGACCTGTCCAGTATCGTTATTCTTCTAAATACATTTTAGTTTCTGCTGTTGAAGTGATTTCCCCCCATAAATGTTCATACGGGCTGCTGACAATCTGTGCAGGTCTGTAAGCAAAGAAAGGGCAAAGGGAAAGAGACAGAAAGGAGGAACACAACACTACTCACTTTCTAATATTTGCATGTGTGCACACAAGAAAGAAGGGAGCACAGACATGGGATTTTTTTCATTACCTGGATAAGATGGTAAATCATGAAGGTTGCAATGCCAGCTCTTCTCCACTCAGGGTGAACTAATAGAAAAGAGATGTATGCTTCATTGTATTTCACGTCTGGCACCATAAAGCCAAAGGCAATAATAACTTTCTTGTAAAGGACGACAACGCTGAAGTCTGGATACTGCAGGCATTCTGACAAATCAATTCCTACAGAGAAAGAGAGAAACAGCAGCTGAAAGCACTGCAAACCAAAACAAAAGTGTCACACTTGCACAGAAGTTCAGAATTTTCAGGCCTTTTAGAAACACTGACTTGATCCCTTCCTTTTACCTTTATTTCAAAGCTCTGATATCGAGAGATGCTTCAACAAAACACACAGACAAAATGAGACCTCCTTACTAGTGGGGATTCTTGCATGGAGAAATTAACAAAGCTGATTTCCTCCCAGACGACTCGAGGATGAAACTAAAACTCAAAAAGCACGTTCTCTAAAATAGGATGGGTTAAAAAAAAAAAAAAAATTCACATGATCTCAGCACTCAGCTAATCTTTCTTTGGTTTGTATTCTGAGCCATATCAGCAGACTCTGCTAAGGACCCAGTTCTAAATATGCGTGTGGATAAAGACACTTGCATGTGCAAATGTTTGCTGGATCAGGTCCTAGTAAGTTTGCACCCCTTGCTCAGGGCTCCTAAGGGCTGCAGTAACGTTAACGGATAAGGGTTTGCTTCATTTCATCTAGGCTGGGCCAGCACCAGGTTGGTGTACACCATTCCGATTCCAGTCAGCAAATGCCAAGGACCTGCCTGCAGGCAAGCGAAGAGGGGCAGTTTAGAGTGTATCAGCCTGATACACTGGGTGAACCATCCCGTTCTTCCTGCAAACTCTCTCCAGACGCAGCAAACATGAAACTGAGCTTCAGCTTTGGTAGCGTTACCTGCCTAAGCTTCCTATCTCTTTTCTCCACCTGGCCTTGAGCTCCTGCCGCTTCCTCTTGTGCATACTCAGCTGTTTGTGGAGCTGCGCTGTGAACCTGACCACAGCTTTCAACAAAACATTTGCTTTTAGCATGCAAATTCCCTAATCTGGGGCGTGAAGCAGCCTCTCAGGCAGTGGTGCTTCTGTGAGTCAGAGGCTGGACAGAAACGCCTGAGGCTGGTGGCTTCTGAGTGGAGTTTGTTACCTTGCCTAATCGCATTGCTGCTGCAGCCTAAGAGGATCCACACAGCATGTTAGGGCCAAGCAGTGCTGTTCAAAGCACAGAAGACTGCTTGGTAATTTGTGTGGACAGGCCCTAAATGAGGTGCAAGACATAGCGGAGCTGTGCCATAAACGTTAGTTTCAGCCTCAAATTGGCAATCGCAGATATGTTTGGAACGTGGGATAACAAAATAGCAGAGTATGTGTTCCAGTAATGTTTATCACTCTTGATGAGATGCAAGACTTCATAAGGCACCAGGCACAAATAAACGGATGAATTATTTTCTTGCTCGAGAGTAAGCTGGGTGGAGTAAGACGTGGGAGGAATCGATTGGCAATAAGGAGCCGCGTTAATTATCTCAAGGCTGCAATTGACTGTGAAGTGCCTTACAGCATGTCTGTGCAGGAACGCTACATTGCCCTGAGCACACTGGCGTCGATGGAATGGTGCCGTCCCCTCAGCACGCAGTTATTCCTGTAGGAAGATGCTTAGCTCAGTATGGTTTACCACTCGTCTGCTCAGGAGATGTTTCCCGTTAGGACATGAAGGCACAAGATACTGTGAGAGGCAACAAGGGGGAATCTTGCTTCACATCGGCTCATTTGCGGTAACTACCTGCAAACTTGTTTCTGCCTTGTGAGAAACAAGAGGAGCTCTGATGGTAAGGATTTGGAGAGGCAGAAGAATTAGGGCCTGGGCTCACCCCACCCAGTGAAGTGCCTAAAACTTAAGAATTCAGTCAATGAGAGCATCACTATTAGAAGGCAACTGAGCACACCTAAGATGGCATTTACTGATGATAGCATCCCCCAAGCACACATGCTTCGGATGCTTAAACTTACGTGGAATTACAGCTATTTCTCTGAACAACAGTGCTAGCTTAATAATGCCCTCCCAGCTGCATATCCCACCCTTTCCTCAGCTGTACCAGCCTGTTGTGAAGCTAAACTCTTCATGTCCGCAAAGACACTGTGCTTTATCTCCTGAAGTATCACCTCCTCGCTCACCTCTCCTGCTAAAACAGAAGTAAGGTGCAACAAATCATATAATCCCAGCCTCAGAAAATTTACACCATGGAAGAGATTTTGATTCCTGTTTTGGAGACCGACGGGAGTGTCAGCTTTCTGATTTCATGATGAACAGTTCACAGTCGGGTGGAACACACCCACGCTCCTTAGGTTAAATAGAACAGGGTGAGTCCTGAAGAACTTAATGAAGGTGTGACCCAACTTGGCCAGAACTTCAAATGCATTATCAGAAGAGGAGAGACCATGACAAAGGGGTTCAGCCTCTGTTGGGATTGCAAGTGTCTCTCATGAGCTCCAAAACAGCTTGTGAAAGGGAAGGTATGCCACATTATCCCCCCCCTCCCCGAATTGTACAATTTAGACAATGAGTCGCACAAAGAGCTCCGATCCTGACTGCAGCATATGAGCACTGCTGAACTACAAACCCTGTTGAATCACTATCTGCAAATCAAAACATAAAGCAAACAGTTACTTGGAATAAAGGTGTGTACTGTTTGTACTGGGCTTTTCTAAATTAGTATGCTGCGTTGTTTGCTGATCAGAAGCTGATCTATGCCATAGACTAACATCGCTATTATTATTTCAGAAGAACTAAACACTACAACCTCATAACTGCCCGCTTAAAGGGCAGCCACTGTCCCCAAAGAGCCTACAGTTCAAGAAATGATACATAAAAATCAATACCCAAGCTTTCCCATACCTTGCAAATACTGAGGTTTGAAGAAATAAGACATCACAGTGAAGCTTGCAGTTGTAACTGCAATTCCCAAATTTCACTCCAACATATCCAGCTTATGGCTGCTAGGAAGAAACTTCCTCATGAAGCTAATGAGCAGTAGATCTCTGCTATAAAACTGTTTACTTCCGTCCCTGATTCTGCAAAACGTTTCACTGGATGCTTAATTTTAGTAACTCCTATTGGCATCAGTGGGGTTACCCAAAACAACCTATTTCTTTAAGTGCTGTGCTAATTAGGGCCTAATTGCCCAGTTCTAAATGATCTCAAAAAACAAAGACACCAAACCCACGTCTCCATCTCAACAGCATTCCTCTGACATCAGATAATGGTTTTCTAAGAACCGAGCCAGACACCAACTGAAGAAAAATTTGGCCCAAGAATATTTTTTTTCTGAACAAAACCACTTCCTTCTTAGAAAACCAAGTGCTGAAGCAATCTTACCAGGCCAGAAGAATTCATGGCACATGGAGTTTATAGTGGGGATGTGATTAGGGCGAACGTAGCAGTAATCAATGGGTGCTTCTGGCTCAGCCTTCCAGTGGAGATCATTCCTGTGTGGATACGCCCGGATTTCTGCCAGCAGCCTGAGTTTTGGGGGCTTTGTCTCATAATCGCGCCTGCCAGTAACATGAAAAGCAAACACAAAAGACGAGTGAGCAACAATAACTGCTTCTGCAGCTGAATGGGTACTGCCCATGAAATATTTTCTGACATGCTCATCTTGGAACGAAAGAACAGTGTCTTCCATTCATGTGGGAAAACAGCACCCAGCTCAGCAAAAACACCCTTGTGTCAGGGGCCAGGACGCTTCCCAGATCCACAGCACGCCAAGCCAACCTCTCCTTACAGTGGGAGCAAGGAAATCACAGTTCTGACCCAAGAGCAGGTGCAACTTGCATTGAATAATTACGGTGATTCCCTCTCTGCCCTGCCCTCTCTTGGAGATTCCCCTTCCCAACACAGAGCCAGTTTAACTACTCGGCTAAATAAAACTGTCCCTAGGGTTACCATAGTACACTCGGTTGTACTTCAAGGATGAGTGAGGAGCACTGCCCAAGAAAGGTGTCCTGTCCATGGGCTGTCGGTTCACAAGCCAAGAGCAAATTCAACCTCTGACCATCTGTACCTGATGTAAGGTTTCAGGACACGGGATGTGTAAGGACTGACAATGCTGTGGTCTGTCAGCAGGTCTTCTGAGCCTACCAGTCGATACAGAAACTTTGTTGTCTGCTGTCGATATCCCTTCATGGCAGGCAGCATTGTCTATATGTACAAAAAATGCAGAACATTTCAGGAAGATCAGTCAATGACTTAACACAGGGGAATCATATCAACAGAGGGAGAATAAGGGCCTCTCAATCTGACAGGATGGACTGGACCCACAGCATGACGGTTCCACCTCAGAGGACTCTGCTGTGCACTCTCAGATTTAGCGCCCAAAGCTATGAGCCGCACACATCGCTCAGAAAAGCGCTGCAGGTGATCTCCCTCCTACATAGCATGAAAGAGCAGCCGCCTATTTGGGTACTTCCAGGCCTCCACCATCAGTGTTTGGGCAGGGCTGGAGTACAAATACATAGACATTTGTGCTGCTGACACTGCTAGACAGCTGTGCTGTATGAGCATGTCCCAAGAAGAAAGGGGCTTGTGAGGGCATTGGTGGGGACACAGCCCAAAGTCAAAATGAGTCTTGTTCACATAATCCTTTTCACTTTGGGAGTCAGATAACCTCAACGTGTCACCTCTGTCTGCGGGAAAAGCTCTAAAATACTCAGTGCCAAAAGCTCACTTAGATTTGGAAACGCTCACCTGGTATCTGTCCAAGATCCTGAAGTCCTGGCTAGTAGTTCTGTACGTTGCTTGCCCTACTGGGGACCTGGAAACACCTCCTTCTTTGGCTCCATAAATCCCATCAACCAAGAGCAATGCAGCGTTCACAACTTGGTCCAAGTCAAAGAGCGGCAGTCCTCTTTCCCTCTTGGCCTGCCTGACTATCAGCTTGCGCCTCAGCCTCCGGGCCTCGGGGGTCATGCTCATGGCATTGGGACAGGCTTCCAGCCTCTTCAGCAGCAGCTTTTCCTCATAGATGCTAACAGAGGTATGCTTGGGAGCTCTGGGTTTAGTATCCTTCTCCAACTGTGGCTTCCTCTTGTCTCTCCCCCTCACCTGCAGCGATGCGTTTGACTCTTCAGGATCTTCACTGTCACCTTCCATCCTTTCTGTTTTTTCTTCTTCACTCTCCACCTCTTGCTTGATCTGCTCAGCTGTCTTCACTTTTTTTCTACTTGCTATCACAGTGCCAGCACCGGCTGTCCCGCTGGGAGGGGGCACATATTCTATTCCCGGGTCTATGACTCCATCTCCTTCCATCTCCTCATCATCTGTTCAACAGATCAAAATAATCCAGGAAAAAAATGTAAACATCAAAACCCCATTTCAAAAAGGGTTGTCACAGGACTTTTCTGCTAAGGAGAAATAAGGTGGGTTTACCCAACACACTCCGTTTTCTATATACTTCTGGACCCGAGACACCAAAAGGAGTCCAATTTCAGGACATAGAATCAATCCTGTTCCTAAGGTGTCTTGCAGTTTGGCATCCGAAAACACGGCACTCCCAAGCTGCAAGCTCATGCTCTTTGACAAGTGTTAAATTGTTGAAAATTCCTGAAGACTGGGGATCAAATGGTCAAGCTGGTGAGCTATATCTTCAGCTAGCATACCCTGGAGAAGTTCTGTTTAAACTAAGGGAACAGTTAGGTGTCACAGAAGCACAGGATTTGTCCCTCTACAGAATCTGACTATCCTTCCTTCCAACAAGAAGTGCTTTATTCTCGACTTCCCCAATTAGATTGAGGTCTGGCTCCTTAAGGAACTAAAAGCATTCAGCCTGCATCACTGCTTTGCAACCTGACTGAAATGTAACATTTGTTAATTGGGATGTTTGAACTTATAGAACTACTGGAACATTACCATGAGAATTAAATTTCTCCCATTTAAGAAACAGTTGAGGCAAAATTAGAGTTGCTATCTAACAGTGTAATCTGTGTTGCAGTGAAATGTTTATGCTGAGTGTTGCAGCAGTTGCTAGGTGAAATCTTCTACCCACTGTTTATTCAGGATCCCTCAGAAGACGATAATGGTGGTTCCTTCTGGCCTTAGAAGCTGGCAATACAACTGTGGAAAACTAATCAAGATTTACACGCAACTAAGACAAACAGAATTTTACCAGTTACTTTCCATCTTATCTTGAAAAGATCCTGCAGCTCATTGGAGGTTGTTTTTTTTTTTTTAAACATCTTCCTTAACAACTATGTATGGCTTATTATTAAAGAAAAAACATGGCATCTCTTACCATGAAACAGAGCCTGTGGCGGCATGACATCTGGGATGAGATCTGCTTCCGAGAGAAGGCTGGGAGTAGCTGAATGCGAGGCTGGAGTGCCAGGAGCAGAGAAGTCCAGAGATGGGGAAGGAGAAGGGCTTGTCAGAGGAGTGCGATCTGAAGAGCTCAAGGAGGAGAAGTCAATCACCTCTCCTTTCTCAAGAACGATATCGGGACGACGGCCTCGACTGCTGAATTTAACGGGAGTGGAGGAAGTACTCCGGTCCAGGAAGCCAGCTGCCTCCTTCTGGGCTCTCCGAATATCCTTGGCTTCCTGAGTGCGAGATCTCTTCTCCTTCAGCTCCATGGCCGATTCGACTGGATTGCGGCTTACCCGCTTCCTGAGTCCTTCCACAGTAATGATGGGATCCAGAGGCGGCTTTGAAGCTGCTGAAGAGGTAGTTTGCTTATTCTAACAGACACTGAGCTCCTGCAGTCACTGGACACATACTATGCAGTCAGAAAAACACATTGACTACAAATCTTAGAAGATGTATTTTCAAAATATACAAGAAATTCACTCCAGGACACGTAGCCAATGCACCACTAAAGCCTCATTTAGGCCCCAATTTTGCTCCTCTGCACAGAAAGGTATTTGCATCTAGTGTGAACAAAACATAAAACAACCCTCCCCGAGGTAAAGAGGAGCAGAGAAATTGTAGATTTCAGATACAAAAAAGCTGAACAAATCTCAAAAGCCTTTAAATCAGTTAGCACAATGCAAAAAGGCAACAAAATATAACAGGCTCCTCATACTACAGCATATGCAACATAGTCCTCTTAAATCAAGCATTACAGCAGAACTAAACTAAGAAAAAAAAAATGCATGCCCTGTAACTGTCCATACACACACATTGTTTTAAGTAAACTTTTCTCATGTCTTCCAGCTCTGTCAGCTCTGGCCCAGATGGGAACCTACACACCACTGGGGAAAGAGTTACCTTTTGCCTTTAGTGCAGAGGCAGACAACTTCTCTCCTTCAGGTTTCATTGTTGGGGGTTTATTATGAACCAGTTTCCACCACCCCGGTTCTCCAAATTCCTGTGCCCCTGAGCGGAAAAACAAGGGGCTCCCCACAGAGAGACAGCCAGCAACGGTGCTCCACCATGTTGAGGTCTTTTTCCTATGGTGGGAGAGGGGAAAACAAGTGTTAGGTCCTCACTCGCCAGCTGTGAAGCCTCCTCCTGAAGCCTCCTCCCTCTGCCAAGATGGAAAGGGCAGAGTGCTTCTGCCACTGGCACTGATGCAGGGGGGCGATGTCCTCCCTACACCCCCATCCTCAAAGAGGCTAAAGATTAATTAATTTCTTCTCAAACAGAGAACCACTCTGAAGGGCAAGCTACAATGTACTGGTGGGCTCTGATGCACAAAGCGCTGCGTACATATGCTCCATAAATGCCATGCAAATGCAGCATGGCGAGACACAATTTTTCTTTTGTCAATGAGCTGCCATATGCCGAGCCTACAGAGGCGAGGTCTACCCTGCCACTGGAATGCCCAAGCTTTCAAACGCTGATGTTGCTACCTTCGTTAACAATCTGACAATACAAGAACGGGAACAGGATCCTAGTGATAGCTGTGTTGACCTGACGCTGCAGAGCCATACTCCATTACTGAAGATGGCAAACAGGACTCTGGGTGTACGAGATGGGAGAGGCAAGGGAAAGGTAGTGATAAAGGTGTCACTTCACACAGAAGGAAAGACAAACTTCATTTAAATGCCTGCCTTGACTACTTTGAGATTTCATTTAGCAAAGCGTGCTCAGAGCTGTAGGACAGGATCCCTAAGGCTGAATTCATAAAGAGAGTCGGGATCTGACCATTCTGCCCTCCATAGCTGCAGCCTTGTCAGGCACTGCAGAGAAGCAGAGTTAGGGGTCTGAGAAATAAATCACTGAGGACAATGGAGCTGCAGGAAGCAGCAAGGTAACAGAGTATGTATGCTTGTTCCACAGATGCATGCGATATATACTGGAGGCCTATCTCTGCTTGGGGATTTCTGCCATAAAACAACTCCTGCAGCATGGGGAAGAGGATCCCTACTAGTCAACATACCAGTCAGCCACACTTACTGAACTATTTTTGAAGCACATTTTTGGCTACTTGAAGGCAGGGAGCTGCATTTAAGCCTTTCACTCTGAAGGGCAATGTACTCTACTGGGCATCTGAGCACTTTTTGTTCCTCTAAGAACTCGTCACAGGGTTAACTAAAATGTTGTTTAGGGAAGAAGTGAGAAGAAATATTAAAAAATTGGCCCTGTAGCCAATAACTGAGGTACTCCCTTGGCTACTGGAGAATCAGGTTCATGGCATAGAGTCTAAACCCTTATTTGCACAGGATGTCGGGATTCCTCCTTGCCTTTGCACACCTCCACTCGCAAAAACTTCAGTAGTCGGGCTAGGCTTGGCCAAGCAGGTATTCACCGCTGTCCGAGTGTTGCCAATTACACACCTCAGGGTACTGACCCTGAGATGTGGGGGATTAAACTCGAGTGCCCCAGGTCAGAGTCCGGAGCGTTACAGTAAGTCTGGATAAGCTGTGCTTTAATATGCCAAGGAAGTAAAGCACATCACGCCTTGAACCGCTACACACACGGTTCAGCTGTCCCTGCTCCATCAGTGGCTTGTCCAGGCAAGTGGGGAGACTACAGCCGAGGCCAGTAATCACTTCATCTGAATTTACTCAGAACAAGGAGTGCCCAGTTCCCAGGGCAGGTCTCAAAAGGCAGCAGCAAACCCTGGGAGGTGATGGCTCCCTGGGCGAGGGACAATGGGCCATCAGCTGCCTTCCTGTCAGGGTCTCCCCTTGCTTCCAGAGGGGACAAACACTAACATTTCTGAGAACAGAGCAAGGAGGCACAGACAAGCAATGAAAGCAAAGCCAAAGAGCAAATCTGGTTAGGGGGAAAGGCCAGATCTTACAACAGAGAAATCCCTGGGGAAGAAAAGAAGCTGTGAAGTCAATCAAATCTACAGCTTCAGAGGCTTGCTCAGTTCCTTTCCTGCCTCCGTAGCACATGTGTTAACAGAGAGACTTGGGTTTGACAGCTTCAGTGTGCTCATAAAAAACGCGCCGTTCGCCTATACAGCATACAACTCATCGTGCCACAAAGGCTGCCCTTTACAAGAAGGGTTCTTACTCTGACAGCTTCTTTCTTTACACACACTGAGAAACATTTCAGTGGTTTGTAATGCCTGCTATTAAAAGCTATTTTATTAAGATCCAAAACAAGCTAACAGACAAGGCACAGTTTTCCTTTTTGGAGAACTGGGTCCATGCAAGCTTTATAGCCAAGTAACATGGTACTTTGCTGGACCTCTTTTTTTTTTTTTTCTTTAAAGCCCAGTGACATCCGGACTAGCCCGTCCGTTGTGTCTATTTAGAAATACTCAAAGGCTTTGCAGGTTCCTATGCTACCTACAGGAAGATAAGAAATAACCCAAAATATATGCATTTACATTGCTTTTGTGTGACATTCCTGGGGTTGTTTTTCCCCACTAAGAAATGCTTATTCTTTCTCAAGAGTACCCCTCATACCTACATTCAGGTTCTCAATATTAAATTATCCAATTTTCTCACTAATGAGGCTCAATAGAGACATCACCAAATGAACCAGGAGTCTTGTCCATCTGTATAACGGGTTTTAATTCCTTTGGCTCACCAACCAGACCTTCAGGGAAGCATCACGCCTTTACCTGTTCCCTAATAAGAAAGTCCAGTGTTTCTCAATAAAAGCACAAATATCTTCTTTCCATCTGAAGTACCCTTGACGGCCTGTTCCTTCCAGAGACAAATTGTACATTGCCAGCATGACAACCTGGAACAGAAAGCATTGGATACAAGTGAATCTTTTCTGTTTCATCTGAACTGCCCCCCACAGCCGCCACACACACACACGTCTTTGCTCCCTCATAAATATCTAGTTTTTGCAACATCTCATAGGCAACTTCTGCAATCCGTCTTCCTGCTTTCACGCTGCCCATTCTCGTCTTTCTATTGTTAGATGCACATTCTCCCAGAGATTTCTCCATCCCAGGGGAATAACAAGCTGCCTCGTTATGCAGGTTTATGCTGAGATACAAGCTTTTGCAGCAGTTGTACAAATGAATTATATCACAACTGGGATCTCAATGTAGTGTGGAGGTAGGGAAAAAGTCTTTCAAAAAAATGGTCACAAGTAATCCCACTATCTAATCCATCTAGTGACAATGCTCCTTCTAAATACTTACTGTTACGTTTCAAACTGAACAGACTGTAATCTCTCTGTAAAATTACATGATATCTACTAATTGTTCTGGGTATACAAGAATTAAGTTTGTCTCCAGGTGATCTTTATTAAACACAATCCATTTACAGCTCATTCACATGCTTCACAACCAAATTCAGTCTGACCTATGACATGCATAAACTAAAGGGCAGGTTCAAAAAATATCACACCTCTTTGTAAGTAAATCCTAGGTGACCAACTGTTAATTACATTTACCCGATTCATTTGAATACACCTAAAATCAGCTGGGCTAGGACCATCTTTCAACAATCACACAGCCTTGGTTGGATACTACTTCCAACAGGGACTTGATCCTCACTGTCGGAGAAGTTTGAAATGTATTTTTCTTAGGGAGATGGGTCTCCTCACAGTGGGCCATAGCTTTCTGGAATGCATTCCTGAAGATGCCAAAATGAGGAAATACAGACAGCCTTAATGTCCCCTGTACCCTATTTCTGCCTTGCAACCCCTCTTAGCTTATATATAAATATAACTATTTATATAGGGTTTTGTGGTTTTTAAGTCAGGTGGGACAGTGTCTCAGGACTTCAAAACAATTCTCTTTTCAACTGGCTAAAGATAAGGATCTGTTGAGGCCACATACTCCGAAGAAAATCCAGAAATCACTGTCCCCATTTTTCCTACTTCAGATGAGTTGATTTGACCACTTCCCTCAATTCGACTTACCCAGCAGCAGCAGCAGCTCTGGCTGCTGGAAGCCTAGGGAGATAGTCTCTTCACTAGTCAACTTTATTCCTCACCCGTTTTGATTTTGTCTGTCCCTTCCCCATGCCGCTCTGAAGAGACCTGGGTGTAACACTAGCAGCCTTTGCTCTCCAGATCTGTAACTTGCTGAAACTCTGCTGGTCTGCTAGCCACAGGCTGCTACGCCAACCTTTTCTCCTGCGCAGCCCTGCACTGGACACCATGAGAAAGCACTGTAGGAGTTACAACTGATGTTTTAAATTATCTATTATGAGACAACACACCACTACTGTCCCAAAGGATGCAAATAGATGTCTCGCACATACTGCCCCATGCTCAGCATGTGGAAACACTTAATGCTGACCAACAGCTACCGCCTGATCAACTTCTTTTTATGCAGAGGCAGCCAGCACTGCCTGCCTGCCTGCCCCTCCAGTGCCCTGCTTAGAGCAAGATGATGTGCATCAGTCTACCCATATGGTGGTTGCCATATAATGCAAATTATTTTGATTGCTCAGGTGTGCAAGTGACTGAAATAGCAAATTCCAGCAAGGACTGTTGCTAGTGAGTAAGCAGCCAGTTGGAGCTTTGCGTTCAGGGAGCTGGCGAGCTTTCTGTTTGTATGTTGCCACCTCACTAGTTTTACATTTGCTCATATACACAAAAAACTGTTCATGCCTAGCAGCCAAATTGCATTCATTTTGCTTTTCCAAACCTGCCGGAAGCCACAAATTCATGAGCAACATAAGGTGAAAGAAAGAAAGAAAAAGAAAAAAAAAGGAATGTGGTTTGTATGATTCTCTTTCAATTTACCTGCCAAATGCCCAAGTTTTAATATGCAGGCAATCCTTAGCTAATTAATTTCTGAAATTCATGCATATGTTTCTTTGTTACCTGTACCTGATCCTCCTTTTCTAGGTATCACATACACAACAAACAACAATTTTAGAAAGTCCTGTGGTTGTTCTGCTGGCACAAACGTTTTACTTACTTGTTGCCACGTTAATCTCAGCCGTTCAAATTGCTCCTTCCCATCTTCTGAGCAATCGGAGCACGTAAATCTGAAAAAGTTATCTCCTTTGAGGTAGCTGAGCTGTTCTCTCAGTTGACCTAAAATGAACAGGCAAAAATCAATTCCTTGGTCCTTTTATAGAAAAAAGTACTGCACAGGAGATTTGGATTTCCTACAACATCACGCAGAAAAGTCCTTTTTGCCTTTTTCCCCAGAGTCCAGAGACCCAGACATTTCCCAGGAAGCATCAGAACTCACTGCGATGGAAAGCACAGATTCATTTCACGGTTGCAGCAGCCAGCAGTGACCAAAGGAAAAGATTTCCTTGTTTCCTCTGCATTTCTCATTCCTTCTTCCTTCCCCAGGATAACCTATATACTTCCATAAATAACTGTTTTCCCACTCTACTTTAAAAAAAAAAGCTGACCTGTTAAAAAAAGGTATGCTACTGCAAAGGCTATCAGAATATACAAGCTTTCTCTTCCGTGTCATCTTTCCACTCACTGCTACATGTCGTTACAGCTCTCTCTTTCCCTGTCCACAAACTGTCACTAAAGTAAGGTTGTCAGTCCCTGTTTATAGCAGACATGGTGTGAAGCTTTAAGGTATTTATTCCTCCTATCAGGGGAAGATCTTCTTTCCTTGAGACTGAGAGCCAAAAGAACGGCCCAACGTTATCAGGAAACACTACTTCTTTACTGCAGTTGATGCATTAGATCCCAAATCAGCAAAGCACTTCAGCAGCTTTGCTGTGTAAAGCTAACCCTGCATAAATGTTTGTTTGAACAAAAGCAATCTGCTGGGATAGAGCCACCTGTAAAACCCCACGCACCCACAGTTACAGGCTCTAATTGTATGTTTCTGCAGCAGAGGGGGGAAAAAAAAAAAAAGTCACATGAATCAGGACTTCTAAACTCACCAGAGGCTAATTTACACAAATATAAAAAATTAAAAAATAAAATCACAGGACAGGGAAACAGTTAAGACTACAGTATTTCTGCAAATTCACACGCGAAAGGTCTTTCTCTAAAAATGTGACATCTCTTTTACTGTATAACGGCACCAGATCAAGCATTTGCAATACATGGATGCTCTGCCTGCGTAGTGAATTGCAGACTCCAGCTATTAAAGTCGCACCTATGTCCGATGGGGAACACCCCCCACACTTAGTAGATGAACTGAATTTCTAGATGGCAATTCAATGTAAAAAGTGATCATTTGTCTGAGCACGTTGGTGACTTTCACAAGTGACAACTGATATCCGTATAACTGAACATTTAGCAAAAAGAGCGGCATTTCCCTTTTCCAGCTCGTTTACTTTGCACGTCTATATCTAGTTACTGTTGCTCTGTGATTAGCTTTTTCTGCTCTTTGGATTTGTTCCACAGCAACGAGAGAAAGGAACACCTTTGTAAAATAAAACAAACTGAGTGTTAAATCAAGTGCCCTAAGATGAGATAGCTCATGCTACCTTTAAGTCAGCTCCTTTTTTTTTTAGTAATACATTTCAAGTTAATATGTCCCTTTAACTGCATACTACCCTAATAGTATGATGCTGGTTCCATTACATTAACATCAAAACACTCACTAATGTGCCTTGAGAGGAGATTTCTACACCGTAACTTGTGGCAAATTCTAAGATGGCAAAAAGGGCAGCTCTGACATATCTGCAAGGCAGGTGCCACCTGAAGAGTTCACTATTTCTAGCCACAAACAAACAAAAAAAACCCCAACAAAACAAAACACACCCAAAAACCCAAATTGAAAAAAAAAAAAAAAACAAAACCAACCAACCAGCACTTAGCAATACCTAGCTTTTGGATCTAATAATAGATCCGATAATCCAGAATTTAGAAAGTAAAGTCTAGTCTGTTACGTTGCTAATAGCATATATCTTATGTCGAGCAGCAGTAGCAGAGGGATCAAGTTCTGCAGCTTGTTCCAAACACCTCCCAAAGCTAGCTGCTACAGGCTGGACATGCTTCTGTGAAAGCTAAATTAAATTCACATTATCAGGAATCCACTAAGGTTGAGATTTTGCCATATGCTCCACAGATGTGACAAACTGACCAGGAAAAAAAAAAAAAAGAAATAAAAAGTAACACTATCCCAAAGCCCTTTTCCTGCAGAGGAAGAGCTTTACAGCAAGCGTCGTTATCTTTATGTGAGTGAGCAGAGAGGCCAAGTTGCTTGGCCAAAGTCCCCTAAACACACCAGCAGCAAGATTCGGGAGGGCGTGCATGTTTCTGAAGTCATACCCTTTTCTTTACTAATTAAAGACAGTCCCATTTCTTTACAGGGAATGCCAGCTTCGGACACCCATACCGTTCATGGATCAAAGTGCCTAATGCACACCACTGGCATCAGGCTGCTGGGCTCCACGCAGCGCCGAGACAGCCTTTCTCCTCCAACATAGGATGGGATACAGCTAAACAAGGGCTGCCCCATAAAACAGGTATGCAAGACAGCGTAACCACCTCGCAAACAACACAACACAACCGGCAGGCTTACTTGCTGGAATCCACTTCTGGCACTTCTCGCAGTAATAGGACATCTCCTCCATCCAGGATGCGTCACCTTCGTCACTGTTCAGAGAGTCCCCACTCTGGTCGTGCGATAAATCCACCGAAGCCTGATCCTCAGACTCAACAATCAGGAGGGTCTCCCCTTCCACCTCACCCTCCTCCAAGCCCTCTGAGGTGGAGGTCCTGGTGGCTTCATCATCATGGCGGCTCAGCAGCCCACTCATGTGAACGTTATTAGCCATCCTAGATGGCGTTTGCATAACAAGGAGCTATTCCTCCCCACATTGACAAGTCCATCCACACTGGATGTGCTGGCCAAGTCTCCACAGTCAAAGTACCGATGACAGAGGAAATGTTTTGTGTCCTCCCTATAGCTTCTGGGACTAGATTATAACCTATACAAAAGAAACAGTCTTTCACAGATTACCTCTGTTAGGTGAAACACTTGCAAGTAGTTAGATACCAATAATCTCCAAACGTCTTTAATCAAACCTCTAATGACTCGGGTCTGTGCCTAGGACTGCTGGGACCCTTTTTCCATTAGCGCCTTGTCTCTTTCTTCCATAAGCTGCTTTGTCAAAGCAATCTGCTCTTCTAGCAGGCGAATGTTCTCCTTTTTCTGATTTTGACGCTCAAGATCTCTGAGAACTCCACTGTGCAGCCTCTGAAAACACAAGGGACAGAGTTTACCACAGCCTGTTGGATGCTGAATGCCATTAACCCCCACCCAGCTGTAATCCCTCCTGCAGGGCTGTTCACCATGCTGCCTTTGCAAGTCCTCTGCCACCACCTGTAGCCACAGCCACTTAACGTGGTTTGAATCTAAAACGACAAGAGCTGATATCCAATACCAGTAAGCTAACGGCACTACACCAAAAAGCGCTTCATTTGTACTCACTTCAGATGGGTGGGTTTACTAAGTGGTAAAGTTATCGAGCAAATAAATGCTATGCACCCTTAACTCCCGTGCTGTGCAGGATGGACATGATCTATAAAATCCTATTACGTCTACCCTAAATCTTTACCAAATCGAACTAATCTCCCCCAAACTTTTCCTCTGCTTGGAGAGAATTTGGTGGCAAATCGGAAATGATTTTAAGAAAAACTGTCATGTGTCTTCATGTGCTTCTTTCTGCTCATGTCTTACTCTTAAAAAAAAAATACCTTGTAAACTCCTGCTGCAAGGCTGACAAAGTCCCACAGCCTACTTATGTCAAGCTCTCGAAAAAACAAGGCACTTCATTCAAAAAACATCCCCTTTACCTAAAATGTTCCGTATAAATAAAACATGCAACACAGACCAGCAGTTTTCAAATTGGTGGGTAAGCCCCTTAATGGGTGTAAAAAGCCTTAAGAATATCCCAGCTGGCTTTTGTTTCCTCCTTACTCTTCTCTCTTTCTCTGCTACCTGGAAGGTTTTTTCACTCTGATAATTAGGTGAAATGTTTAACCTTTACCTCTCACCAGGGGAACACAAAATAAGTGAAACCAAAACTGGTGACATGGATTGGGATGGGGAAAAGGAGGGGAGGGACTAGCTGGGAACCAGCTGCTCTACTCCAGATGTGCACCTCTGGGGACAGGTGAGGCAGCAGAGCGATGTGAGCGGAGGGGTGATGAGATCAGACACGGGACGGAGGAGATGGCAAGGCTGAGCTACCTCTGGAAGGAAACAGGAACCACGTGAAGCGTTTAATCGGTTGTGCACGTGAGATACAGTTGATAGAGAGAGACGGTTGAGCTGAGATACAGTGCCAGCGGAAAGGAGAACATGGGATGCCCAGTCCACTTTGGCGGTTTGGCTTGAACTCCTGGGGCAGGCAATAGGCTTTTAGGTACTCAGACACTTAGTAGATTTCAAAGCAATAGTCACAAGCTTATCAGAAAATATGATGCATGAGGGCAAAAATATTATAAATTAGTAAAACCCATGAAATTATTGTTGAGAGCCAACCCTGGCTCACATCTAAATCAAGCCACGTGATTGCAGTTGTGGTTTAGCCCAACTAAAGATTAGAATCTTTAGCTGAAATTAAGTTTAGTTAAAGCATTATCCACCTGCCTAATTTACCAACTCATGCTCAGCGTGGACTCAGGAATGAGAAAGTTTCAGAGTTACCAAGGTTAGCCGTTGGATACTGGAGATATGAATAAATTATTTAGCCTAATGGCAAAAAAGATGAATAATTTATTTGACCTGTTTGAATGATGCCAAAGTGCACCTGCAAATTATTTGAAAGCTGACCCTGAAGCCATTTTAGAAGATGTTTGTGATTATTATTTGACAAGTTCTCACAGGGTTTTATTCTTTATCTAGAATGCCAATAACTGCACATTTCAAAGGACATTATTTCTCCTGTCAAGATTAAAATAGTAAGGTTTTGTTTAAGAAATAATTTATCTTGTTAAGAAAATGCACAGACACATGTCAGCCAATAATCAAAACTCTCTCTGGAAATTAATCTAATAAAACCAGTTCCTTCCCATTGGCTTCAATCAACTGAACTCGGGTTACAAATTAGCAATCACTAAAGACAAAGTTCATAAACTTATTATTTCATTACTATTAGTTAATAACAATAAAGAAAAGATGTGGGGAGATGCAGTGTAATTGAACAATTACATCAAGAATGTGATTCTTTTTCCTTCACAAAACACAGCTATTCTGCAATCTTTCAGATGGTGAATGCATTTACTTTGAAAATGCACAGTTTGCAAAAGACACCTTTATAATTCGAGTACCACGAGTGACAAAGAGCTATGAAAAAGTTCATCTCACCTTCCTCTGTTCTCAGAAGTTAGGCCTGCTTGTCAGTTAGATAAATGTGCGCAACCTCAAATCACTTTGTGCCTGGCATATCAATTTACAAAAGTCAAAAGTTTATTAATTTGCATAAAGATAAACCTGAAATAATCCCTACGCTGGGACTGCAGAATATCCACGTTACCTATTTCCATTACATTATCTAAATAACTGGGTTCCTTAAACCTGAAGCCATTATTCCCTGAGTTGAAGATGAAGAATTATAAAGAGAAAATCTCAGATTTCATTTATAAAAGATAAGCTTTGAGCCTTAGTGCTTCTGAATAGCGAGTTAAGCTGCTGGAAAAAAAGAATTGATCATTTTGGCTTCGCTTCTGCAGCAGCAGCATCTTGAGGAATGCTAATATCCCTGCAAACATACACAGATTAGCATCAAATCCAGCTTTTGGGGAGATCACTTCTAATTCTAGAGGACTGGCCTGCGAACCCATCCTCATATGTACAGGCCAGGCACCTCTGAAGTCAAGAGTTCCCTACGCAGCGCTCTCAGGCTGTGCCCACACCTGGGTGTTAGGATGGACAGCAAAGAATAGACACTGGATCTGTCCCCCAAAACCCCCAAAAGGTTTTGTTGCTGACCAGTTGGATCCTTTGACCCCTCCACCTCTAGGACACTCATCAAAACTGCCTATCTGACGGCAGCCTGACGGCAGTGACACTGACGCCCTCCACAGCAGTGGTTGCTTCCAACTGCGGAAAAATAAGTTAAAACAGACCCAGGGGGAGAAAGCTGCCCCCCGTTGTCTCATTTGGGAAACCTGGGATCTCCCCAGGCAGAAGCTTGCAGCAGCGACCTCGGGTGTAACCACCAAAGCAATTTAACATTATTTTGCAAACCAAGCAACAACTATAGTGCAGAGCAACAGAAACAGGCAAAAGGCAGCAAGTCCTTATTTTTCTTCCTGGTATCCTTAGAAATATATGAAACAACCAGAGGGCATTAACCATTGGCTCATTGGCTGATCCACCGCTCCTTTTACTAGAGACATATTTCATACACCGTAAATTTGCAGTTGTGCCCTTAACTTATTTGCACATGACTTACGATGCGGTCTCTACACACCAGGGAACCGCTGTCTTGCTCAGGGCTCAGCATGGATCCTGACCAGGTACTCAGTGTTTAGTTTCACATTCCTTGCTCAGCCTGTTGCCCAAGGCGTTACTTCATGATACACAGATCCCGCTCTGGCGGTGGCATTACTCATTTACCTGTAGACGGTTTTATGCCTGTTATCCCTATAGAATATGGACATTTTGTAAACGCTAATCTATTTTCACAGTCTCTCTAGGAGATGAAGCAGAGAGATTAGCCAAAGATTAAGGTCAAAACCATCCATTAAGTTTAGGTGTCTCACTGAAACACCCAAGGGTGATTTTTTTCAGAGGGTGTGTTGTCCTGCAGCACATGTTCCAAGTACAGCTCCCATTTATTTCAGCTGTAGTTTAGGAGCATTTAGCACATATTCCTGCCAGGCCTTCGGTGGCTCAAGGCCGGCACACTCAATTAGCTAGCAACCACCTACCAAAATCTGAGCTTAAGTGATCTACCCAGCATGTATGTCAGCTCTGGCAAGTGCAGAGCCACTCCAAGAGAGCAGCCTTCCTCTTCTTGCTACCGCCCGTGCCATTCAGTGTGTCTTCCAGCTTCTGCAGCAAATTAACCTGCCTCTTTCCTCACCCAGATCAGTCTCATCCTCCAAGATCCATCATTCTCAAGCACTGACAGAGAAAATCCCTTGAGGGAAAAAAATGTAATCCTGTAATTACGGACTGCATCGTAAAGCCCATGCAACAGGCAACTGAGCTGGGGTATGGACCAGCAACTTGAACTCTGGTGGTTTGTAACTTCTGACTGCTTCAGACCTTTAACAACAGTCATTTAACGTAGGCTTTTTTGTGTGCATTTTCTAGACTTTTGTAAATAAGAGGGGAAAAATCAGATGTGGGCCTCATATCAGTACCCATCTGGCTCATCAGCAGGGTCTAAACCTGCACACGCATTGCCCAAAATTCTTACCTGTTCTGCAATCACACGACTTTGAGTCTCAGGCAGGATTTCTTTGTATACAGCCTCACCATCGCCTGACCTGACACTTTTGGCTGCGGGGCTCTCTTACACACAGGGTGCCTGCCAGGAATTACCTGATTTTTGTAAACGTAGCGCAGAAAACTTCCCTGTTTAATTATCGCGTGGCATTTCTGTTAGCGTGCGCTCTGCCTGTCCGTCAGAGCGAGAAGGGAGCCGGGGCTGGCTGCACGGCACAGAACAGCGCTGCCGGCCCTGCAGCGGGAGGCGTTTGTGAAGCTCGGGAGAAGCAGAGCAGAAGCACTGCCAGAGGGCAGATGCATTGCCAGAGGGACAAGCGCCAGCGGGACAGCAGGGCCGGACCGGGGAGAGCCCTGGGCACGCAGCCAGGGTGGTGCCCTTGGGCCTGGAGGGTGCAGGACGACACCCTTCCCGCGTCCCACCGCCCCCGGCTGCTGCAGGGGGTGCGGACACCTCCCTCGCTGAGCCTGCCCCGCCTCTCCCTGCAGCGCCCACCTGCTACCTGCCCTCCGGGAGCACCGAAAGGCGGGAAAAGGCGGGGAAGGGGCAGTTCGTGCAGAGAAACACAGTGCAGGCAGGGCTGTGCAGGCAGGGCAGGGCAGGGCAGGGCAGGGCTCTGGCCGCTTCAGGCAGGGGCTCGGGAGGTGCCAAGGCGCTGGGGACCCGGCTCGCTGCCGGGCACAAGAGGCCTGTCTGCAGGGGTGCGGGCAGGGGCAGGCAGGGCTGCGGGCAGGGGGGTGCGGGCAGGGGGCAGAGACACGTGGAGAGGCCGCGGGGCCCGGAGCAGGCTCGGGGCAAAGGGCGGGGCTTGAGGGGGCGGGGCGCCAGGGGAGGGGCGTGGCTCCGGCCCCAGCCCGCAGGTGAGGGGCGGGGCCTCAGCCCGGCGCCTCGGGCCAGGCCTGCAGGTGAGGGGGCGGGGCTGGGGGCGCGGGGGGCGGGGCCGCGGGGGCGGGGGCGGGGCCTGCCCTGCCGGTGGGCGCGGCGGCGGGCGCCGGGGCCGCCGTACAGGCGGGGCGGGGCCCCGCTCGCCCCCTCCCCTCCCCCCCCCCGCCCCGGGCCACTCACCTCCCGCTCCCGCCGCTGCTGGACGTGCACGGCCGCCACGGTGGCGGCGGAGAGCAGGGCGGAGGCGACCAGCACCGCCCGGGAGCTCCTCGACATCGCCGCCGGCGGGGCGGGCAGCGCGTGCCGGAGCCGCCTGCGCGCCGCGGGGGGAAGGGCCGGGACGGGACGGGGGGGGGGGGAGAGGAGGCGCGCCCCGCCCCCAGCCGAGCGCCGAGCGCGTCGAGCCAGGCCGGAGCAGCGGACCGCCGATGCGGGGCTGGGCCGAGCGACGTCCCCGTCCCCGCCGGGCGGGCGGGGAAGGGCAGGGCCGAGCCGCGCCCCGGGGCGGTGGGAGAGGGGAAAGCGGCCGCTCCCGGCCGCCTGCCCCGCACGTGGAGCGGCCCCCGGGTCTCCCCGGCTCTTCCCGCCGGGGTTCGGGGTGCCCCGGCGCCTCAGGGGCTCAGCGCCGGGCCCAGGACGGGGGAGCAGGCCGCGGCCTCCTGCCGCCCGCCTGAAGGACGGGGAGCGGCGCCTCGGCCTCGTCGCGGCCGGACGACGGCGGGAACGGCGCCCTGCGGCCAGCGCTCGCCCGAGCTGCCCCGCACCGGCCGGCCGAGCCCCCGCCGGAGGGTCGCCATCCCGCCGCCGCCGGGCCCTGGCACCCTGCCGACAGGAGCGCCCGGGCGGGCGGCTGAAAAGGGGGCTCTGCCCCATCGCTGCCGCTACTGGGGAGAGCCCCCCCGCAGCAGGGAGGGCGGCCGGCCGGGCCCCCGCCTGCCTTTCCGGAGGGGGTGTTTGCTGGGGCTTGCTGCCGGCCTGCGCTTGCACTTCCAGTGTGGTTGCAGCTCTGAAAAACAAACAAAAGGAGGTTTCTTCTGAGCTGAAGAAAGATTTTTGCTTTTGTTGCATGAAGACCTCCAGTTCTGTGCTTTCCTTGCCCGGAAAACCCAGATTGCACAGGACGGGCAGTTGGAGAAAGCAGCTCTTCAATTGTTTGGTTTCCTTCTCATTGTTCAGTGTGTGGCCTCAGCCTCGTGTTTGGCAGTTTTTCGTGCTCCGAAGACAGCATTATCCCTCTCCCTGGGGGCTTTTCCCTGGCACCTCCTCACTAGAGTATCCGAGTGCTTTACAGACAGAGAAAAATTTATGTTCCCAGTGCTCCCGTGTGAGGGCAACAGATGGCTATCATGAATGACTTTGATCCGCCATGTTCGGATGCACTTCAGGCTTCAGTTGGAGGACTTCAGCCTTTCAGGGCACTTTCACCCTGTAACACTTAAAAGGAAACTTCCCCCTGGCTACTGTGGAGCCAACAGAGGCTCAAGTCACGCTCCCGAAAAGCAGGGAACTTGTCAGCAGTCGCTATCTGCTGCGTTACCACCCGAATGAGCACATCGGAGGTGCGGAAGAGTGACTCTTACGAATGTATCAAACAAAAGGATGTCTGGTGGGGAGGTGGGATATACCCCGAGGTCTATAAAACCCTGAGGGAGGCCAGGGAACAATCATTCACCGTTTCCCACAGTCCAGGGGTAACCAGTGGGTGTGTGGGTAGCAAGCTTAAACCAAGCAAAAAGAAGGTCGCACCACATGCGAGCGAGTTGTGGCAGTCGTTGCCCCCGGTGCTACAGAAGCTGAACTTACCTGTGGATTCAGAAAGGAACTTTTCAAATTCCCAGAGTGCCCTTGATGTCTGGATGCTGCTTTTGTCTTACGAACTCCTTAAACCACAAATGAATGGGCAGGTGGGAGGTTTGTTGTGAAAGGTGTAGGCTTATTCCCGACTCCTTCCTGTACTCTTTTTCTCCAAGCATCTGCCACAGCTCGCTGCCAGGCAGGATGGTGGGACACAAGGAATCCCAGCCTCAGCAGGTACCACAGTCCCTGTCTCAAAACCAGGCTCGGATATTTCCAGGTAGAGCTTAGACGAGTTACAGAGCAGTTGCTGGGAGGGGATGGCGGGGTCGCATCCCCAGCCCTGTCCGGAGTGAAAGAGGAAAACCAAACATGTGAAGCCGATCCCTCCTTGTTATAATCTTTTTCATCTGTCTGCTGAATGAATGTGATTAAAATGAAAGGCAAAATTAGTGGGAATGATAATATTTCAATTGAGTCTAATAGTTTTGCTCACATCGGTGTGTTTACTGTTATTAAGACTTATGCATAAGTGCTTGTAACGCATCCAAGGCCACTGGGGTGCCAAGAACAGGGTCGGGCCAGATGCAGGGCGGATGTGAGCCAGCGCGGCGCCCTCGGCACTGTGGAAGGGCGCAGCTCACCCCGGCTGGGAGCCGAGCGCCTCTACCCGAGCCTGGCATTAATCACTTGAGGGACTAAAACCCTGGGCGGGGAGCGTTCAGGCTGCGCTTTCGCAGCCCGAGTTTCTTCCACGGTAGCTCAGGTGTGCCCGGTCTCCTCCCTGCCCTCCCAAGGGCTAGGTCTTGCTGAAGTGCTCGCCTTCCCTCCCGTGGCCTTGCTCCTCTGCTTTGGGTGGTTGCCCCTTCCCGTGCTCGTTCAGGGAGGCAACCTTCTGGAAAGCCCAGCCATGGACCAGGTTAGCAGCTGGGTCTGGCTTAAAACCCTGCGCAGCAACAATGTGGAAAAGCCCATTTTCCTTTTTCTGAGACACTTTTCCAGCTGAGTGGGGTAAGCCCGGCCAGAGGCATGCTGCAGAGGCCGGGAAGTGGGGGTGATGGAGGAGGGAGGCAGGAGTGCCCAGCGGTGATACCGCCGGGGAAAGCCTGTTTGGCTGGCGGTTGGCAGAAGGACAAGAGAGAAGGAGATTTCAGAGTCCCCCCCCAAGGAACACAACCTTGACCGCCCCAGCCCCGTTGCAGAGGCGTCTCGTGGGGCCGGCAGGGTGTGTGTGTGACTGGCGAAGCGATGGTAACTCCTTGCAAGGAGACGAGCTGCGTTGCTGATGCTCTCAAACAGAGAGCAAGGCGGAGGGTGAGCTTGTCCTGAGGGAAACGTGACTCAAGAGGGCCTCTTTTGCTGGCTCTGCTGGTTGCTCTCCATGTGAGGTTTCCTCAGTTGCCTTGGCTGCCAGTAGCTGGTTCCTGGTGTGCTATGCCCACACCTTTCTTTGATGGCCTCTTTCCTGTGCGGTGGTTCCTCCTTCGCTGGCCTGGGTGTAGCGGCACGCGTCGTCTCATGGAGGCGGAGCTGAGCAGCAGTCCGGGAAGGGTTGGCTCACACATGAAGTGGACTGTGAAAAGCTGAAGGCCATTTTTCCCCAGGGCAAACCGCTCAGATCTCTGGTGATCTTGGATAACAAGTCTGAAGTCAATGCTTAGGGGGCATTTTTATCCTGGTTTCTGAACAAAATGAAGCTTGTGCAACCTCTGTGCCTCATCCGCCCCCTCCCTCCCCTCCATGCTCTTACATGGGTATTTGCCAGCCGCCTTGCTAAGGCTGCATTGCAGATCCTGTCTCAGTAAGAGTTCCACGTTTATTTGCCCATTCCAACCATTTTGATGGACATGGAGGAGTTCTGGCTAAGCTTTGTGTAATGGGTGGTTACACTGAGCAGGGTAGCATCCCATGAAGGGAAGGGGTGGCAGTGTCAGCTCAACCCTATATTAGCCACCAGAGAATCCACAAAACAGAGCGCTCAGTCATGGCTTGCCTTAGCGGGTCACCAGTAGCACTAAAGCCTAAGGAAAACCCTGCAAAGTATGGCAGGGGATGGAGATAAAGTTTGAACGGAGCCCATTTCCAGGTTCATGGCCTGAACCACAGCCCCTCTCCCACTCCATTTCTCCCGTGTAACGTGAGGAACCAATATCTCTTATCAAACTGCAAACAATCAAATAATTAAAAAAAAAAAAATCCCATAGGTGTGTTTTCAGAAAGCTTTCAGGGTTTTTTTTCAGGGGTTTTGGTGAGCTAGCTGTCCTTCCCTCATTGCAGCTCTTCCTCCCTCCCAGGCGGGCGCACACGTGTGGGCGCGTGTGCTCAGGCGGGTGAGTTTGCACGCACCCGGAGCGCTCCGCCGAGAGACAACGGCTCGGCTACCTCAATTGGAAAGAAGACTGGAAAAAAAAAAAAAAAGCCCCGAACCCAACCTAAACCAAGCTCCCATCTGCTCCGCCAAGCCGCTGGAGGAGGTTGCCGGCGCTGCCGTTAGGAATTCTCCCCAGAGATCCCAGCCCAGCCCAACTCCCCGGGCGCGGCGAGGGGAGCTGCGCCTGGCGCCCGGCCACCCTCTCTCGCACGCGTGGCCCCGGGCTCGGGGGGGATCTGGGCGCGCGGCCGGCGAGCGCGGGTGTGCGTGCGTGTGCCTGCACGCCCTCGGCCAGAGGTCTCGGGGTAGATACGGAGCTGAGCACGCGGGAGAGCCTGCCGAGGAGGGGAGCGCGCTGTGCCTGTTGTTACTAGCATTGATTTTCTTCTTATGGCAGTGCTAATAATAGCAGCAAAAAAGTATAATTGCTGTCTTGCAGGCACTTTTTCTCACCGTGATGCCTTTTCCACTTTGAGAAACGTACTTATCCCCCCCCCGCCGATAGCTGCAGACCTGCTTGTGGCAGCGTAGGCATTGTCCAGGTGCGGCTGCCCTGGCCAGGCAGTAAATGTTTCTATCGGTCGGATTTGCTGGGGGGGTGTCTTGGTGTTGGTATTCAAAAACTTGAAAAATGCAGAGACAAAAATGGAAATGTGTTGAAGTTTTTGTGTCCTCCCTCTGTAATTAAGAGGTGGGGTCGCGGAGGGCTTCTCTGTGCGCAGAGACTCAAAAAATAATTCAAATTAATGAAATATATGTATTCAAAATGCCTTATTTCAGCTGGGTTAGCCTCCTCGCCAGGCAGGCGGAGGTATGCCTGACTCAAGCGAGTTTTTTTCCTGCCAGGCGGGAATGAAGTGAAAGCCACCATAGCTCATCCCTGCAACGTTTGTACGTGGGCTTCACAAGCCTCTGACCTGCTCTCACCATCAATTCAGGTGAATTCTGCTGCTCGTCCCCTGCGGACAAGCCCTGGGTCCCCGACAGATCTTCTCAGGGAGCTGGAGGGAAGTGACTCTGATCCTCCTGAAATTTTAATGATGGAGAAAAGAGAAAACCAGGGAGGGGGAACCCTTCTTTTACTCCCTTGCCAGCAAGGGAGCAAGGAAGCTTCCCTCCCCTTTGCGGGGCAGCCTGCAAAACAGTTACTTTTGATTTTAATTTCCCCGTGCACTTCCTCCTTCCAGCGGGGAGGGCAGAAACCCGGGGCAGCCTACTCGAGCCCTGACGGTTTTATAGCGGGGCGATGTGTGGTTACACGTTAGCCAGCCAGCCCGGGGGGTGGCCGCGCCAGCGGGTCACCTCCAGGTAAATAAACTAAGGTGTGGGCTCCGCCGCCGCCGTTCGTCCCATCGTGGCCTCGTTTCGCCCCGGCCAGAGGGTGCGAAGGGGCCTCCCGTGGCCCCAGCAGCCCCGGGCTCCTTCCCCAGCATCCCTGGGACAGGGGGAAAGTGAGGAGGGCGGCCCGGGTGCTGCCTGCCCCCCACATCTCGCCCCGCTTTTCCCATGGCACGGCTTGTCCGTGTCCTTTCTTTTGGGGCACCGCAGCAGGTACCCGACCTGGGGAGCTGCACCCCGGCTCCTTCCCTCCCTCCCGCGCTTCCCCCGAGCGGGGACGGGCGGTTGAAATGCAGGCGGAGGCCAAAGTCTACCCGCGCGGCAGCGAGAGGAGGATGTAAACCCAGCACTTTATAATTATTTTGGCGGCAATCACACAGACCCTTGCCCGCGGACGGCGGGAGGCAGTGCTGTTGGGAGTCCAGGGCAGAGACACTTATGGGTGTGGGGTTGGTTGGTTTTTTTTTTTTTTCCTGGCAAACATTGTAAAAAGCACCGGGAGATAAAAACCCTTGTGCAAAAAAAAAAACGTTGGCAGAGCAATTCTGCAAGCAATCACCCCGCAGCTTGCATGGCAAAGGTAACCCTATCCCAGCACCGGGGCCGCTGCAAGGCAGGGAGTGGTGTGCGGGTCCCCAGCCCCCAAAGCGGGGTGAGCCCTGCGGGGTGCAGGGTGCTGCACCCCCTGGCTCCCACCCTCCTGGGGCTCCCGGAGGAGGAGGAGGGCTTCTTGGGCTGTGGCGGTGCAGCCGTGTGGGGAGCAGGGAGAGGAGGGCTAAAGTCGGGGTTTGGCCTCAGCTGGGTGTGTGGGGAGGGGGCAGAGGCGCCCACGGGTGCTGCAGCCAGCACCGAGCCCCCCCGGCTGTCAGACCGCAGCTGTAGGGAAAGGAGCCGGGCTGGAAGCGGCACCGCTGAGCTCCCTGGGCGATTTCGTCGGCAGCGGGTGCGTATCCTGATGCTTAACTCATCCTGGGCGTGTTGGAGCACATGCGCTGCCTCGGCGCAGGCGGGACAGGCAGGGATGGCAGCGGCACTGGGTCCCCGCTGGGAGCCAGCCCTCCCCGTGCACCCACAGCACCAGGACGGGGAGCGGGAAAGGTCCATTGCTAACACGGCAGCGTCTGAAGAGGGGTTGGGGACATCCCGACCCATCCCCTGGCCCGGCTTGGAGCAGACTTGTGCTAGGGCTGGCATCAGCAGTGCCAGCGGCCGAGGCTGTCCTGGCAGTCCTCCTTGTTGGAGAAGAGCTGAGAGGAGACCAGATGGACCTCATCTTCTCTTTCTGCTGCTGCCAAAACCCCCAGGGAGCTGCACTGCAAGGATGCCTGGCCAGGGGTGGCACCGGTGGGACCGTCCCTGGTCCCTGAGCACCCGGCCCGACAGTTATTCCTTCATCACTGACCCTCTACGCCCAGCCGGCCCCTCTCTTTACCATTACCTCTTGAAATGGTAAAGAAATGCGTAACCCCATACGCATACAATGGGGTTTATGGGGCGGTCATCTGGCAGGAATGAGGAAGCCTTGGGGGCCCCAGAGGTGCCATTTGTCCTAGGGGAGGGGACAGGGGATTTTCTGCCACTGAGGTTTGTGCTCGGAGGGGGACGGCAGAGCTGGCAGGGCTTGCGGGAGGGGGGAAGCTCAGCTGCGCACCGCTGAGGCAGCTTATCGGCCTGTGCCAGCTGCGGGAAGCGGGGATTTTAAAGGCGTTTCGAAAGCGTTCTCGTTATTTTTAGGAACCTGGGAAGGGACTGGCTGGGTCAGACCCCAGTTGTGGCTCATCCAGCTTTTTTCCACCAGCACCAGCCGATGCCTGCTTTTTCGGGGAGAGCTTTCCCAAGCAAGCTGGGCGGCTGCCAGCTCCCTAACCCCCGATAAAAGGCTGTGGTCCCAGGCAGCTAACGGGACAGGCTGGCCTTGCCCGGCAGCCGGGCTTCGCGCTCCTTGCTTGAACTCTCAGCCTCCGTGAGCATGTGCGGCGCATCCTGATGTGCGGCGCATCCCGACAGCAGCGCATCCCAATGTGCAGCACATCCTGACAGCAACACATCCCAACAGCAGCACATCCCAACGTGTCGTGCATCCTGACAGCAACGCATCCCAACAGCAGCACATCCCGACAGCAGTGCATCCCGACAGCAGCGCATCCCCACGTGCAGCGCATCCCAATGGCAGGGAAAATGCATCTTTTCCGGGGCGATGCCTCACGTTTGCATGGGTCACCCCGCTGAAGCAGCCGCTGGGCTGGGCAGCAAAATGGGAACATGGAGACGTGGTGATGCTGAGAGTCGAGCATAATGCGGGGAGGGAAAAACGTCTCTCTCAAGGATAAAGCCAGGGCATGGGGTTTCGGCAGACCACCCCCCGTAGCCTTCCCACTGCATTCGAGCAGTAGCTGGGGCCCCCTCGGGAGTTGGAATCGGGCTCAGACGGGGAAGCTGCTCGTCTTTGTGGGTATCGACACCCGCTCTGGCCGGACCCGCCTGGCCGAAGCTTTCCGCAGCCTCCTGCCAGAGAGAACCCAAGATCCAAACTGCCGGTCAAAAAGGACGAGTGGCTGCCGCCCCGGTTCTTCACAGTTCACACAGCTCTTGGGTTTGGTGCGCAGAGAGATGTCTCTTGTGAAAACATCAGAGAAACTCTGGGGTTTGAGGACCGCCACCACCAGCGACTGGTTGCTGGAGGAGCTGGAGGGGCTCTGACTTGCGTGGATGTGGCTTTTGGAGGTTAGAGCCCATGTGGATTCACTGGTGTCTAATACAGGTTGTGCGCACAATGTATTTTTAAGCACAGCAGGAATATTCAGAGGGATTAGCTTTCTGTCCTCTATTTAGCTACTGATTTGCAGGAAACTCCTGAGATTTCACTACTTTTACAACTTCTGCTGCTGTATCAGGTTTGGTAGGAAGGCACTGAAGTTCCCGGGGAGGAAACACTGGGCAGACAGTGGGATTGCGGGAAACCAAGCAACAAAAAAAGTGTTAGGCAGCACAGGCAAAACTGGGGAAGAGGTTTCAGAGGGCCTCCAGAGACAGATGCTCACACAGTCGTGTTTCTGCGGCAGAGTCTACGAGCTCAGGGCTCTGCTGAGCACTCTGTGAGAGCAGACACCTCTCCAAGGGGGTCACCCCGTCCTCCCAGAGTGGTGCTGGACCATGTGGCGGGGATGTGGTGGGCGCAGGCCCTCCGCCAGCCTCTTCCCCCAAGCCTCAGGGCCATGGGTGCCACCAAGAAGGATGCTCGGGGGATGCTGCTGGGGTCCGACACCTGGCGCGGGCTTCGCAGGGGTGGCTGGGTGCCATTTCCATGGGGAGGGGAGTGGGACTCGAAGGCTTGGTGAGGAGCAGCCGGGCAACCTGGGGTGATGCCGGGCGCCCCGAGGGAGCGGAGCCGCAGCGAGTGGGCGGCTGGAGAGACAGCGCCGAGCTGGCGGGGGGGAGCGGGAAGGAAGCAGAGGGATCAGTGGAGAAAGACAGGGAGACGCTGGGAGTGGCGGGGGCCGTGGGAGGCAGGGAGACGGGAGCCCGGTGAGTCAGCCTGGTGGGGTGCTTTGAAACCCGGCGGGGAAGCACAGGCAGGGCAGGTTCTGCCGCAGCCTGGGGAGCCATCTTCCCCCGACTGGCACCTTCTCCATCCCTCCTTCCCTCCTCAGCCAAGGAAAGCAGATCGCCCTCCAAACCAGGGCAGCTTGCGGAGCTGCTGCGCTCTCCTTCTGAGATAACGCTGGCATGGAGCCACCCTGGCTCCATCCGCAGCGGTGAAGTGGTTCCTCATCTAACCAGGAGAGCTGCCAAAACCTGGCTTGGAAGCAGAGCTTTCTGGCGGTCGGGCTTGGCCCCACGGCCGGCGGCACAGGGGGTGTTGCACAGGCGTCACCAGGGCAGTAGCTTTGCTCTGGCAGCCTCTGCCACCCCCAGCCACTCTCACATCCCCTTGAGCGCCGGGGGACAGTGGGCCAGTATTCACCCAAATGTCGGCACTGGAGATGCCATGTTTTGGGTGGGAACCTGCCCTCGGAGGCAATGGCAACCCCTCTGGCAACACACGGTGCGTGCGTGCAGGCGGCTGCCGAAACCCAGCTGAGTCACCCCTGGTGCTGCAGGTGTGCGATGGGGTGCGGGGCGGGGCGGAGGGAGCATCCCCCGAGCGCACGTCCGCTCTTCGCAGGCAGATGCTGGGCTGGGAGACCAAGGGCAGACGTCCGGCTGGAAGGAAGGTTGGGGCTGGAAGAAACGTGCCCTGGGTGAAGTTTTTTTTTTTTTTAAAGCAGGGGACTTTGCCTCTGTGCTCCACTGTGAGCTTTCAAGCCGTGGTCCTCAGAGGTCCCCACAATCCTTCTGGGAAGACCCTACGGCATGTTGGACCTCCACCAGATAATCCAGGGAGGCAGCAGGTTGATAAAGGCTGCAGAGGAGATACCCTCCCTTCTTCCCAGCTTGCCTTGGCTGCAATGGGAGCATCTTCCTTCTGCAAACCCTCTCCCTGTAACGTGGCCGGGATGCGAGCCCGGGGCTCCCGGTGGCCTTGTGGCACCTGTTCCTGGGTGCTGGCGCAGGCTCCGTGTTCACCATCCCACCTCATGTGGGAAAATGTGGAGCTTTTCATGGAAGAGGTGTCAAAATGGGATGCCTCTCACAGAAGACGGGGCAATGTTTTGACACCCAGCCTCTTCCCCGACTCTCCCAAAATGCCTCTGGGAGCAGCGTGGGGGTTTGCCAGCCAGGGGGCTGTCAGCTGGGCGTTTGGGTGACTTGCAGCAGCCCAGATGTCCCAGCCCTGGTGTTTCAGGCACACCGCAGATCCCAGAAGATGAAGGTTCATCTTCCCAAGGATATGAAGCTGTGGCCTCTCTTGCATGGTCAGTAAACTCAGATAAATCCCCCCATCTGAGCTCTGCTGGGAGCCAGAGACCAAAGGCTGTGCTGTTGCATTGCCGGGCTCCTGTACCAGCCAGGGTCTCATCTCCGTCCAGCCCAGTTTGGCTCAAAATCGTGAGAAATCACCAGAAAAGGGGCGCTGGGTGACTGTGCTCTCAGCCTTGTGGGCAGAGCATCCCCGCGCAGCCCCTGCAGGTGTACCCGCCCGCGTCCCTCTGTTTCCATGCCGGAGGGGGGATGGCTGGGGGCAAGACCCCACCGGGGGCCGAGCGTGAAGGTCCCTTTGCTGGACTCTGTGCTAAAGGCACAGCTGGAAGACGTTGCCACGGTATTGCTGAGGGACTGCGCCTTTCGGCGGTGTTCAGCTCTGCCTGGCTGTACGATCAAACCCTCGTCCCTGCACAGGCCACGTCCCTCCACACCATGCGGGCACGTGCCTGCTTCTGCAGTCACACGGTGCTGATCAAGGTGAAACGTAGCCCAGGCAAGAAGAAGAAAGGGCACGGCTCTGCGGGGTCACTGGGCAGCTAAAATATTCCCTGGTCACAGAAAAAATTGAGTCGCCATCCCCTGAGCAGTGGACATATGCCTTTGCTTACACCTCTGTTATTGAGCACCTCTTCCTCCGCTCTGTTCTCAAGCCCAGCTCCTTCCCTCGTTCCCTACACCCAGGTCCTTGCCGCAAGCACGCTTTCCCCTCTCCCTTCTAGGTGCTGTATCAACCGGGGTGAGGCTGGCAGTGAGAGGGAGTCCTCCAGAAGGGACGAGTCCCCCATGCCCCTCGCACGTGCCCATCGATCCGTCCCCCACCTGGGGTGGGTTGGGGAAGGGGGGAGGGTGCAATTGCGACAGCGACACATGGCTGATTCATCGTTTGATCCAATCCCTCCCCCAAATGATTCGAGTCAAATGAAACACATTTTAGTAGTCAAATCTGTAAGGGTGGGTCCCATTGTGCTTTGACCCTACAGGGCATTTTGTACATTTAATTTGATTTACACCCAAAATGTTAATTTAACGTACTGGATTTTCTCCCACACCCAGCTAACGCTGAAAATTAAACAAGATCCTGCAGAAAGGTTTGTGTGCCATTATCTCGTTAGCGTTGTTATTTGTTGAGTAATTGCAGCGCTCGGGCTGTACGTGCAGCATTGCTCCGGCGGGCGGATGGAGAAGGACGCCGGCCGCCCGGTGACGTGTCCGTGGGCTGCCTCGCTGAAGACGGGGTGGCCCCAAGGACGCCGCTTCACCGTGCCACGTGTGGCTCCTTGCAGCCGTGTTGGCGGGGCCATGCTGTGAGCATGCTCCTTCAGCTTAAAAAATACCAAAGAATGGTATTTTTAGGAAAGGCAGCATCGTTTTCTTCTAGACTGTGGCGAAGCAACACCAAGGCTTGGTCAGCGGTCTGTATTTCCACCTGCTAGCTCAAGGGGAAGGCAGCCCACCACCGCTGAGATGCTCTGCTTTGTGTAGGTGGTGCCTCTCCATCCAGCTCCCCGTGCCTCGCCAGAGGCTGCAGGACCTCCTCTTCACCCTGTGCCTCCAACGGCGCTGGGCACACCACAGCCCTGACCACTCGTGTCAGGGCTCCAGAGCTGATAATAATAATAATTTAGTTCCTGATTCAGCTGTGCGTGTAAGTGCACGTCTGACTGGGAGCACCCAATTCAAGTGAAGTGTGTGCTCCAGGACCTCGCTAAATGGGAACCTCAAAGCAGGATTTGAAAAAGCCAAGGAGAGATTAAAGTAGTCACAGCAAACTCTTGGTTCAGGAGTGTTGTGATTAATGTCATTTGCTACCTCTTTTGCCTTAAAACACAAGGAGTGGTTAAAATAAAAGAAACCTCAAGTTGAAAGCATTGCAAAAAATCAATTAAAACCCATGTAGCTGCATTTTGACCCGGAGCAAAATCTCAGACATAACAGAGAAATTACATAGCCTTAAAGAGAAAGAAAGAAAGAGAAGGTTTTACGTGTGGTATTGCTGAGGTATTGCCCGAAGCTGCGCTGAGGTGGCTTCTCCCCCAGTACCTGTGGAGGCTGTAAACTCCCCGCAGGAGCAGGGGGAGCGAGTCGGTGCCCCAGCCCTCGCCGTCGCTCCCGGGGCCAGTCCCATGGGCGAGCGGTCAGGGCTTAAAAGCCTTCCCGGGGGACCAAGCGCTGGGTGGTGGGATAACTCCTCCGCTGCTTCAGCCGACGGGGTGAAGATGTCTGCGCCCGCGCATCGCCCCGCTGGACCCTACCGAAACGGGGCACAGCGGGTAGGGCTGCCGCGGCTCCCGGCTGGGATTTCCTGGCTGGAAGCACCAATTGCTTTGGGATGCTCAGCCTGGAGGACCCCTCCGGCGGTGCGGCACCTGATGCGTGGCTTGGGGCTGGGGCTCCTCCATTCCAGCACCCTCCCTGGGACTCCAGCCACTCCCACGGCCCCAGGACTCAGACCCCCTCAAGAGCTCGTACCAGTTTGCCCCTGGGTAAAGCCCCCAACAGCCCCACGCTGGTTGTCCTTGGCCCAGAGAGCCCAGGTGGGATAACTGGGGATGGGTGTTGAGCAGAGCTCTTTCATTTGGCTGCTGCGTTTGAAGGTGCGCCCTTTCCAGAAGCTCCAGGTCTGTCCCCTGAAGTTAAACCTTCATCTTGGTGAAATCGACAGTGAAACTCCCGTCAATTCCTCCTGGCCTGCACTTTGCTCTTTGGGAGGAAAGTGGTGACCGTAGAGACAAGCGATGCCATTTCAAAGGCTCCTTCAGGCGGGGAAACAACTCCTGGTGCTCGGCCCCACCAGCCTGCACAACTGCCCCAGCCCGGTGCCGGCTCCGCTGCGAGGATGTGCGCGGGGAGGGAGGCACCGAGCGCGCTTCTGCTGCGTTTAATAAAAAAGCAGATCGAATAGTAGGTGCGAGGCAGGAGAAGGCACCCCTGAACGCTGTTAAATACCCGAGGACACGCCACGCTGTGCTCGGAGACTGAATGCAGTTTTGTGGGTTTTCTTCTGTTTCTTTTGCTTCCTTTCCCCCCACCCCGTCCTCTTCTCTTTTGTTTCATTTCCACTTCGGGAAGAGGGGGAGAGGACAAGAGGCAAATTAAGATTAAAAAAACGGGGGGAGAGAGAAAAGGCTGAGGCCGTGACACGTTTTTCATTTTAAATAAATGACTGAAACAGAATAAATCCCTTTTTTTAACAGAAGAAAGGCTTGTCCTTAAGAAAAATAACAACAACAACAACAACTTTCTCTGCCTGCTGCTGCCCCGAGGGCAGCTCAGCCTCTCCCCCGGCGCCCTGGGGAGCCCTCCCCGCCGCGGGCCGCCCGGGGGGTCCCCAGCGCAGCCCCCCGTGGGCGGCGGGACCCGCGGCCGCGGGTGGGGAGCACCCCCGGCCCCCGGGCATCCCCGCTGCGGCGGCGGCGGCGGGCAGCGGCTCCGGCCCCGCCGGGGTCCCCGCCGGCGGGCAGCGGGCGGGCAGCGGCGGCAGGGCTCCCCTCCTCTGTTTTTTTTTTTAATTTTCAGACGTTAAATTCTTTTGCAAACATTCATGCCTTAGGAAGGGCTGGAACAAAGCTCAGCTGCTCCAACCGGTCGGACAGGTAAGCAGACTTGTTGACACCGTTATGTTTGCAGCACGCATGCTCCTTCCCAAGTTTCCTGGTGCATTTTTCTATTCCACCTTATGAAACTTTCCTCCCCCCCCACGCCCCTTCCCCTCCCCTCCCCTTCCCCTCCCCGCTCCTCGGCGGCTCTGCCCGGTGCCTTGCGGTCCCGCTCCCCGCGGACGCCAGCCCAGCGCCCCGCCGGGCTGCGGGCGGCCGGCGGGGGCAGCCGCCGCTCCGCTCCTGCGCTCCGCTCCGTGCCCAGCCGTGCCGTGCCCGGCCGTGCCCCCCCCTGCCCTCGCCATGCCCAGAGCCTTCCTGGTGAAGCGCCGGAGCCCGCAGCCGGCGGTGCGCAGCTGGGATGGGCTGCCCGACGAGGAGAGAGCCGACACCTACATCCCAGGTACGGCACCGGCGGGCTCCCTCCCCCGGCACCGCTCGCCGCCGGGAGGGAGAAGGGAGGGAGGCAGGGAGGGAGGAGGGGGGTCCCCGCCGGACCCCAGCCCTCGCCCCAACCCCTGCGGGCTGTGGAGGGGGCGCGTTGCGGAGGGGGCTTTGCCGGGCCGGGGGAGCCCCGGGGGGCGGGCGGCGGGACGGGGAGGGCCGGGGGAGCCTCCCCGGCCGGCGGCGGGGGCGCCGGGTCCGGGCGATGCCGCCCCCGTCCCTGGCACCATCTCCCACCCCGGGGGTGGGCGTGCGTGCGTGAGTGTGGCGGGGAAGGTGGGAAGCCTCGTTTGCATGAGAAAGGTGGCGGGGGGGGGGGGAGAAGAAAGGACCCGGGGCGGGGGGGTGCTGTCCTCCTGGCCTCCTCCTCCTCCTCCCTCCTCCTGCCCTTGCCCGGGGTATAACGGGAAGGCGGCGGAGCTGGCTTGTTTGAACTTTGGGACCGTTCGTGTTTGAGTTTCCGATTGCAGCGTGAGCCGGGGGATCCTCCCCCGCCGCCCGCGGCTCGCCCGCAGGTTAAACACCGGGGCTCGCCGCCTCCCCGCCCCGGGCCCCCCCTCCTTACGGCATCCCCCCCCCCTCCTTACGGCATCCCTCCCCCTCCTTACCGCATCCCCCCACCCCGCTGCAGGCGGGATCGGCTGCGTGCTGCTGGGCTACGAGGACAGCTGCAGCCTGGAGAGCAGCGGGAGCAGCGGCACCCGGGACGCGGAGCCCAGCGACCCCCCGACGCCCCAGCCCGCCCCCGGCGACCTGGGGCCGGCCGGGGGGATGCTGCTGGACCTGGCCGTCAAGCGCCCCGTCGTCAGGTCGAAAATCAAGGTAACGGCCCGCACCCCTGCGTTCTCTTCCCCGGTGATGGGGTGACCCCACGTCGAGGGCACGGCTGGGGACGGCGGGTGACGGCAGCCCCTTGGGCTCTCTCTGCTAGAGGCGACGGCTCCCGTCCCACAGGCCGAGACGGAGGCCCGCGAGAGCGGCTGGCGGTAGGATGGCAGCGGCAGGGCAAGCCTCGTAAGCGATGTACCGTAATCTTCCAGTGCCCTTTGCCTTCCCTTATCCCCGCCTGGGACATGCTGCCCCTGACCTGCTTGGCTCGAGTCCCGCAGGAGCTCTGAACCCAGCCAAGAAGGACCAGCCCTGGCAGCAAGGAGTCATGCCCCACGGTGTGTGGGTGGATCTCGTTCCTTAACGTGGGGCCTCCTTAAAAGGCCTCCTTCTAGGCTGTAGTCAAAGCCTTTGCCAAGGGGGGCTGTGGTGAATCTTCCCCACGCCCCCCTGCCCTCTTCACTTATCAAGATAGCAGCTAGGAAAAGGTCCTTCTCCAAAGCTGTGAAAGGCCATTTGCCACCTTGAGGTGGACCTGCAGGCTTGGGTGAAATGAAGCAATTATCTGTCCATTAACTTGGCTGAAGAGCCTCTTTGCTGCGCAGGCAGGAGCTTGTACTGAGGGGGTGACCCCCCCGCAGAGCAGGGCGGTGATTTCAGTCCCCAGGCTGAGAAGAGGAATTGCTCGTGGGCTTCTCCGGGTACTGGAGAACCCAAGACTGAGCTCCCAAAGCTCGGTGGTGATGCAAATGGGGTGGGAGGACCACATCCATCGCTGAACATCCAGGGTTGCCTTCAGCAGAGGTGGAGCCAGGCCACCCCAGTGCTAGGAAGGAGGAGATGTGTTTACCGGTGGCTAGTTAACACCTCATTAAACCCTGGCTGTTGCTTTGCCAGATGGAGCTGTAAAAATTCCCACTGTCTCTGCTGGGATGGCAGCCTTTCGGCCACCGTGTTATTAATCTCATGATTAACGCTGGGTTTTCACCCTGCTTATATGCCACCACATGAGGTGGAGCCCTACCTGTTGCCCAACAGATACTTCCCAGCCGGCTCCCCCTCTAGTTTCACACCTTGTGGTTTCGCAGCAGACTTTTTTTAATCTTTCTTTACAATTTCAGGTAGCGTTGCTTCAGTAGTAAGTGAAGGAGGAGGACGGGAAAAATGAGTGGCTCTTTGGGGGAAAAAGAAACCCCAAACGTATTCTCCTCTTTATGAAGAGCTTGCCCCGCTGCTATTTGACCTTAACCTACTTTGTATAATTTAACCTGGGCCATTAGCAACAGTCACAGCGAAACCTCATTTCGGCAGAGTTGGGTTTTCTCAGCGTGCCACAGAAACTCCCCAAAAGCACCACGAGAGCCGATGGAGGTGCGTGCGCGGGGCCGCCTGCTCCGCTGGCTTTCCTCCGGCCCGAGCGGCTAGTGGTGAGCACGTCTGCTCCCCCGCCAATAATTAAACTGATAGCGAAGTATTTGCGTCTTCCAGACATTAAGCCTTCCTTCTGAGGAACGCTCTTCCCAAGAGCTGAATCATCAGTGTCTCCCTTAGTCAAGTCAGGTCATGGTGTTGGCGCAATATTTTTGGTGTTAGGAGCGGGAATGAGGAGATTAACCCCTAATGACACTCTGCCGTAAATTAACGAGCCAGGGAGGCCAACGGGAGGAGATTGGTGCCATTGTTTCAGTCTCTGCTGAGTCAGCGCAATGTGCCTTGGTTTCTCTGGCCAAACCTACCTTTTTTGTCACTGGTTTTTGAGGGACCCACGGCAGCTGGAAGCATGATTAGCGAAGGCACCGTGTGGGTATGACTTTTCTCCTGCCAGGGAGCGCCTCCTGCCTCTGACAAGGAGCGTCTGAGTGCAGGAGCAAACACACGTGCGGCCCCACGGAGAGGTGCTCGTCGCCTTATGTGTGTGCTTACGGATGAAGCTGGATGAGGGTCCCTGCCTCTGGAAGGTATATCCAGCGCACAGGCTTTGCTTTAACTCCTGAAGCCAAGCTGGCCAGCGTTGCATCAGTCCCAAACCATGCGTGTTAAGTCACCCACTTGATCGCAAGGGAAGCGTGAAGGTTTCACCCGGCAAGAATCTCCCAAATGCTTTCGCTTTTCATTTTGAATATATCCCAAGAATTTTTTAATGCAACAGTAAGCCATCCCTCCTTATTTTGTTTGTTTTCCGTTGGTCTTTGTCACCTCGATGCCTACTCACCCTGTCCTCTTCCATTCCTCAGTTCACCACCGGCACCTGTAATGATGCTACGGTGCATAGCTGCGAGCTGTGTGGCAAAGGCTTTCGCTTGCAGCGGATGCTCAACCGTCACATCAAGTGTCACAGCCAGGTGAAGAGACACTTGTGCACCTTCTGCGGAAAAGGCTTCAACGACACCTTCGATCTGAAAAGACACGTCCGGACCCATACCGGTGAGGACGTGCTCCCCGGGGGCTCGCAGACCGGGAGGTGGGAGAAGGGGTGAGATGGGACAGGGACGGGGGTGAGGGTGACCCGGCAAGACAATAATACAAAGCCCAGGTAAACATTTGCAAAAAATAGCGGGGATTTACAAAAAATAGTGGTGGAGGAAAGGGAAAAACGTGCGTGTGGACAGCTAAAAGCCCTGGGACTGATGAAATCTGAGGAGAACTAATGAAATCCGTGTGAGGCAGCGTGGGTGCATGAGCTGGCATCCAGGGCCGGTGTAGATGTGGATGTGTGCTGCCGTGCCTGGGTCAGTGAGACCAAGGTGACCCACCCGGGATAGCCCACCCGGGATAGCCCACCCGGGGTAACTCGCCGCACGTTATTGCCAGTCCAGCGCGTACCGGCGAGCGCGGGCAGGCCGTGGATGAAAATGCTTTGCCCTCTAGAGGCAACGAGCAGCAATTTCTTGGGTTTTTTTGCGAACCGTCCCCGCTGGCTGTCCCACGGGATGGGGTTATGGCTTGATTTTGGCACTGTCTGGAGAAACCAGAGCGTGGTTCGTGCTGTGCCTCCGGTTTCTTTAGGGAAACTAGGCAACACATCTGACTTCTGCTAACCCTGCGTGCTGCATTCCCGCCTGCCTTGGGCCACCAGCTCCCCTTTCGGAACTGTTTCCCTCTGCATATCCAGGCACCCAGATCAGTTTGGCCACCGGGCTAAACCGTCTCTACTCACTTATTGTGCGGGTCACAGCATGGGTTGAAAATCAGGGGCAGTGGGTTGAAAATCTCCCGACAGTGGTTCCTGCTCTGGATTGAGGGGGAGTAAAAAAGTTGCCTTTAACCTGGGCTACTCCCTGCTTGCATCTACACCAGATGTACAGGCATAAACCGAGGGCGCTGTGATTTAAGCCCATGATGGCACTGGAAGAAAGAAAAATCGTCCCTTTCCCTTCTCTGCTCCCTCTTGCTCCCCAGTCGCTCCCCTGGGCTGGGGGGGATGCACTTTCCGTGGCCGCTCTGCAGTGGGGTCGGTTCCTGAGCCCACCCCAAACAGCGGCGGTTGTGTTTCTTTGAAATGGACCGGTTGCCTCAGATCCAGCTTACTGGTCACAGAACCAGTGCTTATCCTAACCTGGAGCAGGGAGAAGGCCACCTTTTTGTTTCTCTTTCTTCTTCTTCTTAGTGGAAGCGATGGCTTAAATAGCTATCAACCCCACCCTCGCCAAGCAAGACGCTTTCTGGCAGGCTGAGCTGGCTCTGCTCGGGACGCTTTGAATTTGTGCTGTAGGGCACCCAGAAGATGCATCCACCACATCTGCTGGGCATGTTCCAGCTTTCCACATTTGTGTTGCCTACGGGACCTGCCGATTATTTGGGCTCGCTCTGCAATGTCCCTTTTTTGGCTTAGGCACCACTAACCAGGTGCCCTGCTAGAGGTGACACAAGTACGTTGGTGGGCAGGAGTTGTTTCTTAGCAGTAGAGCTGACAAAAACAATGCTGCCCGTTTCGATGGGAAAGCATTGGCCGGAGCCAAGGTTTTGGACTGTTTTGGTTTGTTTGCAAAGCTTTCATGTGGAAAGGAAAGCTGCTGGCTGCGAGCAGGGAGCTGCCGCTGGGGTATGGCTGAAATGTAGAGTTGGTGCTTCGGAAACAAGTGATTTTTCAACCAGTCCCCTCATAGTTTGAGGTCCAGAAACTAAATCCAAGAGGGTCTCTGTTCAGAAGCTAAAAATATATATATGCTGTGGCAGGCAGGGTTGAACTTGCTATGCAGAAGTGGAGCCAATTTTGTGAAACTCTGGAAGGGAGGAAAGATCTTTGTACTGGACAGGAGTGACAAAACACTGCCCTGGAAATGTGACTCTTATGGTTAGATTGTCCCCAAATTTACTAGAAGAAATCTGGCATCACTACTTCTCTCTCACATATATTGTATTTGCCTGGTGCCTTGAGTCACGGCGGGATGAAGGCTGGCTGCAGCAGTGGTACCGACGGTGTTTTGGCGTCTCTTCTCCAGGCTGAAATACGGCATCTCTGAAAGCGGTGGCCTTTTTATGTCAAAGTGGATTGCTGTCAGGAAAGCTGGGCTATATTTGAATGTTAAAAAGAAAACAAATAAGCTGGAAGTGGTAGCGTTGGCTTTATTTCGTAGCTACGGGTGCTCATCTACATGTGCTTTACTGAATTGCGGTGTTCCAGTGGAAACTGTCGTGCAGTGTTTGTAACCAGACTGTGCAGCAGCAGGGTAGCGTCAGGCAGAGTGAAAGCCAAACGTCCCAGTCTAGCTTCATGGCATGAGCAGACTTAAAGATTAAAAAGTAACTCATATACACAGTAATATCAAATTTTAAAATGATTCCTAAGTACCGAAGAAGTTCCCGCAGTGCTGATGGGCCGTGCCTTCCTGGCACTGCCCCTCTTGCGCTCGCACTCATGCCTGCGGAGCACCGTTGGCATCAGAAACCAAGGACGGTGAAGGTTTAAATTGCCTGCAGGTGAGCATGAAACGGCACCCAAAATACTGTTTGCAAAAGGTACATTTTTGTGTGTGAATTCGCATGAAGATTTGGAGTTTCTTTCCAATTGCAGTTTAATGTAACTGAAGCAGCCCCACAGCAGTAGGTGTCAGGAAACTCGAGTCTTGCTACTTTAAGCCAGTGCACTGGGATAACCTCTTTTTACAAGACTTGCAAAAATGCAATCAAGATGCTGCTTATTGAAACTCCTAATCAGTTTGGATTTCTGCTAGAAAGATCAGCAACCGAGAGGTGAACTGAACCCAATCCGATTACAAAGGTACAGCTGTCTGCATGAACGTGGGCGCTTTGCCCCTTTTTGCCGGGCTGTTACTCACCATAGGTCCAATCTTCCACCTTTCATTGGGAAAAGAGAGGGGTTTAGGTAACTCCTTGCATCAGTTTTAAGGCTGGTCTTTGCTTGAAAACTTACGGAGCCAGTCTAGTAAGTAAAATCACACCTTTTTTAGGTTTTTTCAAGTGTCGATAAACCCTCATCTATTTGTCGTTCAAGTACTGGGAGGCTGTTGTTGTTAAATCAGCGCTGGTTGGTGGTAAAATGGATACGCTTTACAGCTCAGTATTTTTATAATGTTGGTTGTCTGTACTGAAGGAAACTGCTTGGGCATTCAAATCACAAGCCGGCCCCTTCTCCCTCCTCTGGAGACACACGTAATACCTATTTCTTTCATCTTGATGCAGTTCTCTTCTAGAAGTTGAGCTTGTGATCTCAGTCGTCACATCTGTATTCTGTGAAAACACTCTCACTCCTCTGAAGTACTGTGATTGCTGTACGTTCGCGTTGGGCTGCCGTTCACTGAAGCCTCATTAAGCTTTGCTCACTAAAAGAGAAAAATTAACCGAGATACAAGATGTCATTCATTATAAAAGCCAAAAGGAAAGGTTGGCTGAAACCGATAGTTTTAATCACAGGACTTCAAAAAGTCGGGGCTCTAAAGGAGTCAGTTTTGCAAGAGCTGAAAAGAGCTTCTTAAGACCAAAGCGCCGATGGGCACCTGTTATCCTCAGCATCTGCCTACATCTTCTCGAAATGTTTCTAGGTTTTCTATTCCTAAATATATCAACCCATTCCTGAAAATTTTAGCTCAGAAATAAGATGTTTTACTTAGACAGTTAGTTCCTCGGGCTAGTAGCTCACTGCTGCTAGGTATTTGCTCAATAGGCCAGAGCCTTGCTCTTAGCCAGTCCCATAGTCGGCGGTAAGGAATGCAAATCAGAACGGTAATCGCTGTCTTTTACCCTTGCAGGAATTCGCCCTTACAAATGTGAGGTTTGCAACAAAGCCTTCACCCAGCGCTGTTCCCTGGAGTCCCACCTTAAGAAGATTCACGGCGTGCAGCAGCAATACGCCTACAAACAGAGGCGAGATAAACTTTACGTGTGCGAAGACTGCGGCTACACGGGCCCCACGCAGGAGGACCTGTACCTGCACGTTAGTAACGTTCACCCCGGAAGCGCTTTCCTGAAAAAAACCTCAAAAAAACTTGCAGCGGTTTTGCAAAACAAACTGAGCCCTGTCCTGCAGAGGAACTCCAAAGATGACGACAAAGATGAGTAACACGGTGGATTACAGTGGTCTAAAGGAATGAAGTTTACATGTAGGACTATATATATATTATTTTTTTAAAAACAATTTTGAAAGAAATCCCTGAAATGAAAGGGATGCTTTTGTTAACGAGACTCTCTTGGTGTTGGTAGAACCTCAACTTGAAAGAAATATTCCCATATACGATGCAAACATCAGACTTCTTTTTTTTTTTATCTGGCCCAAAAAAAAAAAAAAGGAAAGCTTGGAAGAGGCTGTCACCTCTCGGAGTATTTACTGAACTGACAATGAGGCAACCTGTTTTCTGTTTCAGCTCTACCACACGTCCCAGTGGCCACTGACAAATAAGTGCACCTTTCCCCAGCGTATTTTGTAAAGATGATGATAACCGTTACCTCCTGTACAAATTATTTTTGAGAGGTTTGGGTGAAAAGTGCCGTGTAAGAGCAGCTACTAGTACATTGTTCTATGCAAAATGAATTAAAATGGTCTTAAGAGCAGGAGTACACTGTATCGGTAAATAAGATAAAATGTGCAAATAACCTTAACTCTGCCCCCTGTGCAGTAAACTAGCGATTTACGGAAGCGTGATCCAAGGCGAGCTGAAACTGATTTTTAAAGGATGCAGAACTTTTTCCTCTCAAACTTTCTTTACTAGCGAATGGCGTTACTCCAGGGCAGACTTACGGTCGTGTTTTAGGTACTTTAAGCTGTGAACTTATTTTATCATGTTTAGATTTAAGTGTAACCTTAACTCTGACGTTCCTGGATTTGTCACGCTCACTTTGGGGATTATTACTACATCCTTTTAACATACATCAATATCAACCCAGAAACCCAAAGAAAACACTTTAATGACTTGAAGATATGTATTTTTCTGTCATGATGAAATGCAGTGTTTTGCGTATTTTTATGGTGTGTACGTGTGCGTGTGTGTTCATTTAGGGATTTATTCTTTTTAATGACCAAGTGCCTGTTCACTAACACAAGAGAGCAGTGCAGTGCAGTGAAGGGGGGACTTAGCCTGTCTCCGCCTCTCGAGATCAGTGCAAAACTGTAGGCGCGAGTCTGGCCTCTGGTCTGCAACCACTGTCAGTGTAGGAGGCTCCTTGTGAGACTGATGCTACAAGGGAAGGAGGTGGCGATGATGATGATGATGATGAGGGACTGGTACTATGTCTCTGTGCATTTAGGACTCCCCCATATCCTCCTCCAGCTCCTGTTGACCCAGGACAACTGAGCAGGTAGCCTATAGGGACTAGCGAGTGTGAATTTAAGGATTTAAAAAAAAAAAGGGGGGGGGGGGAGAGGGATGCCCATATAACTCGTGTCGCTGAAACCGCCTGACACTTTAAGACTCTTGAGAAGCTGCTGCAGCCTTCACTGGGCACTGGGGTGTCCACGTTAGGAGCGACAGGGCGGGGCGGTAACTTCTTCCCCAGCAACCAGAAGGTACTCTGGTCCACGCACGTGTTATTCATCTCTCTCTTAACTTAATGGACACGGCCGCTAAACAGGTTTTACATCAATTTAAATACATAGTGATTAGTGGATTTCATTTGTAAACTCCAAAAATTCATTTTGTGCTCAAAATAAAGCTGTACGTTTGGGGAGGATGTGCTGTATTCTATATACGTTGAAACAACAGCCAAAAAGTAACCCACCTAAAATACAGTCGTAGCCAGGACCTTCATAGTCATTGCTACTAAAATGATAGATTCTGAGCGTCTCTGCAAGAATCGTAAAAATCTTCTCAATCTGCCTCAGTTTTGTACAGGCATCTGCTTGGGTTTTTGTGGGGAAAAGCTTCTAGGGGTTTTAAAGCATTTCTAATGATATTAATACTTTATTCAGCACAACTGTCAGTGCTTGGGACCTTGAAAACGAGGATAATAAAGTGATGCTACTGTGTAAAGAACAAACTTGTCACCCTATGTAACGGGAAAGTTCGCAGAATACTTAATAAACGGGAAGTCCATGGAAAAAACATCTGAGGTAGATTAAAAGAGATCCTTACTTTGCAAAAAGAGCTAAAGCCCACGCAGCGATCCCCAGTCATTCTGAGATCATGCCACTAAAACTGGAGAGGATAAGCGGAAGGCCGCTCACTCTGCGCACAGCTTGCGCGCTTGCAAATACATCGACGAACTTGCTGGCGAAGAGAAGCGTTAACAGCTGGTTCAGCCCGCTGTGCTGGCGACACTCCCCTGTAACCCGCTCGGTGAGGGCTCGGTCATGAAACCGAGCTCGAGTTCAGCGCGGAGGTGGGACTATTGAGTAGAGTCCATCTGAGCAAAGCGACTAGCGTTCACCTGACCGCCAAGGACTCGCGTGCTTAGCTCCGCTGAAACCTCAGCCCTTGCACTGGAGCGGTGGAGCTGCAGTGACACCCTCCCTGTCTAGCTGGAGACACATTTTGTGTGTGTGTGTGTGCACGCGTGGTTTTTTTTCCCCGTCCTGTAGCTCGCGTTGCTTTTGATTTCCCTCCAGTATCACTGCCAAAGCATGTCCCTGCTGAAAGAACTGCAGACACGTTAAGGTGGTCCATCTACGCGACCTCAGTCAGAGAAAGCGCTCACTGCAACAGAGAAGCGAAGCAGGTAACAGTACGCAGAAGAAAAACTGCTCTGGACGGAGAGCAAAGCTCTGACAAGCTGGATGCTGGAGCTGGAGTAACTGTCCTGATCGCCTGGCTGGTTCTTCTGCAGAGGGCAGATCCGCCCTGTGGCAGATGCCTTGGGCATGTCCATTTAGCAGTCTGGCAAGTTAGTTTAAACTGGTCACAAAGCGGGTTTGAGTCTGCGCGACATTGGCAACAGCCATCTGCCAGTTCTGTTACGGGACAAAACTGGCCCTAGCGCCTGCCTCTACGGAAGCGTTGCAGAGCTGACACGGGGACGCCGGAGGCAGCCAGACTTTCAGCCGTGCTAGGCACCAGTAGCTTCCACCGCTCCTCTCTTTGAAGGCTGCCTGCCTGCTGCTGGCGCTCCGATGGTACAGGCTCATCCAAGACTTAAACATAGGTTTACAAACTAAGATTGCTAGTGACGCTGGCAGGCTTCCTCAGACACAAGGCTTTTGTCAAACAAATGAACACAGGGGAAGCCAACAGGCGCCCGCACTGCCCAGCTCCAGCCTTGCCCTTGTTCACTCAGAGGCAGGATGAGGCTGAGATCTTACATGGTTCAGAGACACCTAATGGCTGTAAGATGTGCTGATGAAGGCAGCAATCCCACCCAAACATTGCCCAACTGTTCCACACTCTCGATTTATCCAGTCCCAATCAACACAGGGAATTCGGCACATTTTATCACCTCCTGCTTCTGCCCATGGCATCTAACCTCTTGCTTATGCTCACCCTCTTTGTATCCACGGACCTGTCTTTCACAGAAAATTGACGGTGTTCAGTGACGTTGAACCACCCACTTGCTAAAATTCTGTGATGTGGGAAGATACTTGTAAAACAGGTAGAACTTCTGAGCGCTCACGCAGCGCCATCGTGGTTAGTCATCTCTGAACCCAGTTTCTCAGTCTCCCCGTTTGTCTTTTTAGATAGAAATCTAATTAAGCAGAGAGTAATCATACCATCACCAGACTAAGTTTGAATAAGCAAGTACCACTATAACTAAGTTTCACAGATTTCCACAGTTCAGTACTCTGAAGGAGAGACATTAAGCACTACAGAGGTTTAAGTTTCACCAGCACTGCCTATTGGGTTTTTTTAGGTATGGTTCTGGCTGATTTTCTTGAAGCTTACAGGTTGGTCGTATTTTTATTTGTAATCTGCAGGGTTGTTACGAAAGCTCATACATACAATTCATAGAAAACAAAGAGAATGAGGAAGAAAGCTTTCCAGGTGTGCAACACACAAAGCAATATCACCTGACATCATCAAGGCTTATTCATAAAAATCAAGTCTATAGACAGAGAAAGAAGCTTCAAAAATAACTCTTCTGTGAACATTTATTCACAAACTTATATAAAAAAAACCAACAACAAAAAACTACACACCTGCAAAAAACCCCAAAACCCCAACCCCAGTTCTTCATTCCTCAGAAGGCCTGGCTTCAAAGTCACAAGCCTTTTATAAAGAGACTTCCTCGCATGGGCAAAGGCTGTAAGTCGACACCGGAGATGGTTCCACATGGGCAGGCTCCCTGTGGGCTCAGACCCACAGCAGAGTCAGAAGACCCAAGACGGTTGCAGACTTGGCCTGCACAGAGCCTCACGACCGAAGGTACAAAGCCCCTTTACACTCTCACCGTTTCCTTACGTGGGCCGTGCAACCTGCAGGAGGAGCCACTAGAAGCTGTCAAACTTCCTACCTTTCAGAACGCTTGCTGGAGATTTCTAAGTGCATCGGTTACAATTCTGCTCCTCTTTCGCTAAGCCACTTCTGCTAAATGATCACTTTCCTGTAGCACTTTAAATAAGTGCTTATGAGAACTTTGGTTATAATTCTTAGCGCAGTTTTTCCAGTTGTTGCTGTAAGAAAAACCACAAATAGTAACAAGCCTGTTAATAGATACCTTTGAGATGAACAAGAACTAGGCTGACTGAAACCCAGTCTACTATATACATTTGTTTATCGTTTGCATTTCTCTCAGCTCAGACAACGCAGATGTCATTTTGCTTTAGTTCACCAACTTCATTTTCAAAGTCTCAGTTCTGCAACAGTTTTCTTCGCTAAAATGACAGAAGAAGGATGATTTAATTGAACAGTTTTACTTGATAATAGAAACTTTCCTATCAACCTCAGGTTGTATAAACTCTGTGGGGAAAAAGAGCGATTAATTAAGTCGGCTTTGTCCTGCCAGGTCCACTTAAGTCACCTACAACGTAACCAAATACACATTCCCCACTCTGATTTTTTTTTTTTTTTTTGGGGGGGGAAACCTCTCATATTAAGAAATTAGCCAAAGTTCCTCAAAAAAAGAATATGTATTCGAATGGAAGATTTAAACAACGGATTCTTGCTTTGGCTCTGTGCTCAGACCGCTTGCCTCTGCATAGCTTAGTTTGGGTCGTTTCTGTCCATGTACTCTTCAAGGCGCAAAAGCCACTTATTCCAGTACTGCGAGCACAGATCAGGATCCATGAAATGCGGATGCGCAGGGGAGCCATTCTTATAGGCAACCACAATGAGTCCACAGCTAACCTACAGTTAAAAACAGAAGGCTGTCAGAAATTCAATGTTAATAGGTAACTGCAGTCAGCAATTCTGAACACTAAACCTCACCGCAAAACATCATCCTTAACATATACGTACCTGAAATAAGAAATGGGGAACAAAAAGAGCAATAATTCACCATAAAATACTTGGAGGCTAACATTCTAATGCTGAGAGCTCAAAGCTGTGACTGACCAGTGAAAAATAGAGGACTCAAACTCTGAGTATCAGAGTGGTAGGGTCTATTTAAACCTTCCAGATGCTGGTAAAATTCCCAGAGACTGCAGAGGTTTTGCCTGGGGTCATATAACCAGACTGATGCCATTCTCCAGCATCAGCCTGAATGGAAATGACTACTTAGGTGTGTTCCGGCATCCTTCATACCTGACAAACAGCGCTGATCCAAACCCCACACAGCTATTGGGGTGAAGAGAAAGCGGTGGGGGACAGGAGGCTAATAGCAGAATCCTAGAATTACTGCCTATATTTCACTCTGTAAGGACCATGTCTGTTAAAAGTGCTTGTGTTTACTGATCTTTATAATATTCTAGAAAGTCCTCTGAGGAACCCAAGAATTACCCTGCTCTCTTCTGCTTTATATTTTCCCTCTTCAATGCTTTGTATTGAAATAACAATCCTTCAGGCCAAGCAGGACTGGCTAGAATTGCATTTGGAGTCTTTAAAAACGTTATTCCACTGTCTTTTGATTAAGTGATTGACAACACACTGCTTTCCTCTGAGGAAACACTGTACAGCTTCCAAACACTCTAAGTAAATCACTTAGTCCCTCGGTCGCTAGTGGGACACAGCAACACATGATGTGAGCAGCGCCCTCCCACCCCACTTCCCTGTTTGCACGCTCTTTTCCTTTACTCCCTCTCCTCCCCCTTCCTACTCGCCACAAGCAAAAACCACACGGAACAAAGCATTGGGGGCTGCCCAGATGCCAAGTCACTATGAGTTCATCTGACCTCCTAAGACGCTGAGCATCCCTGGGGCCCACTGAGCAGTTCCTGAAAACCACTGAAAATACACTGCTGACAGGCAAAGGCAGCAGGATTAGCGAGAGTAGTGGAGTTATTTCACAGTATGTCAGCTTAAGCTGATCTAAGACGGGGCTGTTTTGTTACAAATCCTACCAACAGGTCCATGCTGGACAACATGTGCTAAAGGCAGTAGGTGGGGAGAAACAAAAATAACGTGGGCGCTGCTGCTTGTCTTGGCAGGTAGCAGGCCTACTGACCTGGAAGTCATAATTGGCATCGTGATTTATGGCTCCAATATATGCTGCAACCTGTAACGGGTTGTCAAAAGTATTCTTCAGAGACGGCTTTGGTTTCTCTGAAGTTTTCCAGTCAATCACACACAACTGGCCTCTGCGTAAGAGAACAAGATAGGACAATGTTTTAAACTTATGTTTAGCCACAGTAAGAAACAAGGGATGGGACAGCAAAGGAAGTCATGTCACTCTCGGCCTGTTTCACCCTGATGTCATGTTGCTCATTATTATGTCTAAGTCTCTTCCACACTGGTAGTTTAGATCTCAAAAAATCAAGACTTACTAATGTCTGCTACAGTTCCTGATAATTGCTGAGGAGCACTTAACCCTGCCCCACTCACACCCTGCTCCAGTAAGGAATTCTCCATGAGAAACACCAGAACTTCTGTCATCGGGTTCACCTCTGAGTTCACCCATTTCACCGCTCTTAGAGATCTGTCCAGCTTCACCCCAACAGCTCAGCTCCCGCTTGGGACACAGCCTCCCACGCGCCACGGAGCGCCACGCAACGCTGGCATTATCAGGTTTCTTAGAGAACCAGTACCTCACCGATACTTAGCCACGCAGTCTACCAGGCCCAGGTACTGAAGAGTCTCATGCTGAACTGCACTTTCCAGAGCTTTCACTTCGTTGATATCTTTTAAGACATGTTGCACACTTGATAAGTAGCCGGAAATAGCAACGTCTTCTCTCTGCTCCTTACTTGCCGTCTCTTCAGACAGGAATATAGATTCCAAAGCTGCATGGAAGAGCTCTCCTTGGAGGAAGAGATCTAAGAAAAATGTGAAAAAACCCCCACATTTTAGACACTACTCATAATACCCGATGGACTGGTGTTCTAGATGTTACACAACACAGCTCTTAAACCAGTCCTGTTTCTTGTACTGAAAGCTTGAGGATGTGGTAAGGAGACGGGAATGAGACAGAAAAATAAATTGTCAACAGTGAAATTAGTATCTCTTATATTAACGCTTACTTTACTTTTTTGGTCTCACTAATTACTCAGAAACAAAATACGATTTTTAATTTATTGTTCATTCAAAGGCAATTGTGAATTTCTATGAATTAAAAATACTATTCTAGGCTGCATTTGCTTCTTCTGCTCTATTGGTTCATTTGAATGGAACTAATCTCCTCCTGAAATGGGTGGGCATATTCTAGGAGTAAGGGCTTATCTCGGAAATGATTCCAAGAAAGATAAATTTTAAATAGTTATGTAAGGTTTGTTATGCCACCTTATTCACTGAAGTGCTTAGTAACTCAAAAAGCATAAACACGGGATATTCAGTTTTAAAAAGCATAATAATTCATGTAAGGAGCGCTTGGGTGTTTATCAACGTTGCTACAAGAGGCTACCTACTATCCCCCAGGTCCTCCCAGATCCCCTTCAGTCCTACAGCTTGGAGGAAGTCACGTTTGTAGGTCTTATGAAACAAAAACCTCTAAACGCATGGCAATTTCATAGAAGAGGCTATATATACTGGATAAACAAAATAGTCACTGAAGGACTTCAACATAAACAGCAAGACACATAGGTTTTTAAACACTCAAGATGGTACGATTTCAAAACGCTTATTTCCATCTGGTTACAAAGTAGCTTTGTATCTGCAAACAGGCTCAAGAACATCAGCTGGAAAATATCTATTTGTAAACAGACACTAGCAAATAGAGAAATAAAGGAGAGGCAGACAGGATAGAGCAAAGAATGTCTACAGTCTAATTCTTGTTTCCCACACATTTCTGAATCCATTTTAGTGGTCCTAGAACAAATATCAGAGCTTAGATTCATTGATAACAGGTGCGCTCATAATATGCTCTCGCCCCTTGAAATGGAAACAATTTGATGGATTTCCAAAACACTTGACTTGCAGGGCCAGATACTGCGGCTATGCTAGCACGTCCCAGCCAGCTATCCAGACTATCGCTTCTACTTTGCAATCACACTGTGGCTAGACTTACTTTTAGTGTACTCTGCAAAACCATCTTTTCCAAGTTCCAGTATCATTTTCTGCTTCCATCTTTCTAGATAAAAGGCTTGCTGCGGAGAAATAGTCTGTTGAAGAATACGGGTAACACTGGGCATTTTTGTTTTTTGCAACGCGATTTTCATGGGGAGGTTTGAATCGCTGTTGAGAAGGGGAACTCTCTTGTTGGGGTTTATTAAAGGAACACAGTTCCTGGGAGTTTTTGTTTCAGCTTTAACTGGAGGTCTGTGTTTATCTGGTGGCCCATACAACAAATTGTCTTCTTCAAATATTGTCTCTGGCGTTTGGGCACTGGTTTTGTAAGATGTAACAGAGTAGACCAAGTTCTTGTATTTTTCTTGGTCAACTTGTTCATAACTGTTCACTTTTTTCTTCTTGCTGTAAAGACACGCAGACGTAGCCAGACACATATATGGGAATTGCTTTTGGCAAAAAGGTGTTTGAAAAAGCATTTCCAGTTTCCCTGGTTTCCTGGACAGTAGCTGTAGGAATTTCATTCTGACAAGAAGCATTTGTGGGTAGTTAGAATTTTCTTTCTTCTGTTAGGAACAGTCTGTAGGTTACCATATTTTCCCCCTGTAGAAAAAGAAATTTGTGATTTCCAGAGTCATAAAACTCCACGATCAACCTATTTTTGCCCTTTGCCAAACAAAGAACTGCAATGGTCATAAAGTGTCTTCATACACTTTAAGCCACTAAAACTCCTTTAGATAAATAATACAATAAAAGAAGGAACCAATAAGCAATGAAAAGAGGAAATGATCCTGAAAAGACCTGGTGCTGGTCCACGAAATCTGAAACAGGGCAAATGCACAACGATGTTGCAAGTAGCAAAAGCTGCAGTAGAGGATGCTCTTACAGCAACAGGATCAGAACTGTCATGAAAGTAGACACAAAAAACTGATGTGCAACAAACAACCCCCCATAAGAGGGAGGGGGAAATGAAAAAAAAAAAGGCTATGCAGAAGAGAATGGAGCAAATCCATTGTTGTGAGGTATTAAAAACATGTAAGTTTACAGTGGATGCCCAACTTAAGGGGACTGTGGGAACAAAGTACCTTTTGGAGACTAAAAACATGTTTTTCTTTTGTATACCTAGGACAAAGCAGACAGCGGCAGTATACGCATTCTGAAATTGGGAGACCCGAGACTGGGAAAGCCAAAGAGAAACCAGATGTACTGCAAGTATCTTCAGATTCAAATAAATCTTTTAAAGATCAGAGTAAAATATAAGAGTATTTTTCTAAACTGAGTTTCAAACATAGTTGTGTTCTAAGACACTTAGGGAGTTTAAAAGCAAAAACAGTATACCAGAGTTACTGTTCACAGCATAGCTTTCAAAACTGCATTGTAACTGCAGTGCTGAGTCCTAGGAAAGTTTATGCACATGGATAAAATGTAAGCACTTGAATAGGGGCACTTAAATCAACACTAAATCCTTGCAGCATTGAGGCCCGATTCTCCTACTGAAAGTTATCTGCTTATCATTACAAAGTTCCTTTCCATCCACTGCAAACAAAGAATACAGGCAATGCACATTGCCAACTAACATCAGCCTTTTGTTCCTGAAAATACTTTAACGTTACTCTTTACTTTCCCCACGCTCCTTACACAGCACTTCATACACTGCCCAAACCGTAGGTGCCACAGAAAACAAAAATGTGGTAGGAGGAGTTATTTGGTAGGGACAGATCCTGCGCTCACACAGAACTGCAGTGACACCAACGTGTGGGTGCAGGCATCTGTCGCACAGAACAGTTTGCAAAAACGGGGCTGGATCGGCTGCAGCTGATGAGATCAAGGCATCTTGTAACAAGAGGCTGAGACCTTGGACTCGGGTTCCGTAAATATTGTTCTTCATCTGTGAAGGACAAAACCCTTCATCTGACGTTTAATCAGGAGTAGGCAAATACACTGCTTTTTTTCTTTACGGGCTTTACATTTTCACTCTGACTTTGTATGGTTTGGGCAAATAGTAACTGTTCTGTAACCTGATACAAAATTAACCTGTCAAAAGCAAATCTGAACCAGAAAAACACACTTAGGTTGGATCAGAACTTTGCATCACGTAGCAGTGGCATTTCGGACCCAGCACCAGGTGCCCTATAGCCATATTTGCCATACTGTTGTTAGAGGGTCTCACTCAGTAGTAAGGGCTTCCTATAATTACAATGCATATCAATCAAAATAGTTAATGATTTTAAAACTGCTTCATGGTCCATAAGAGAGTAATAGAAGAAAATAATGACAATACCAACTGGTTAATTCTGCTCCTGATTTTTTTACAGTCTGATTAGATATAAAGCAAGCCACTTACAAGGGAAACCTTACCATTTAAGATATTTTGAATGTATCACTTCCCTTTTTTAATCATTACATTATACTTAATATCGAACCAAATCTAAATCTGCTATCCTTATTCAGCAGAGCTGGGCTAGGTGGAGTTGCACTTGTTTTCTCATTTTCCAGTGTTCAACAGCAAGAACGGACATGACTCTCATGCTGAGCATCCTCTGACCTTCAGATTCCTGTCAAAACTACCCTCCTGCCTGCACATGAGAAAAGCGCAGTCAGGTGCATTACGAAAGGACAAGCCAGACAATTTCAACCATTTTACTGCCACAAAAGTATGCAAGTTTTGCCAAAAAATAGAACAACCTGCTTTAGACAGGTTACACAGCAGCAAGAAATTGGACTGTCTATGCTCTGTAACTTAAGTTCTGCCCTGCTTCATTTCATGGACGTATGAGGAAGTTTTACAAATTTAGGTGAAAGAACCAAATTTTATGTTACCTCTCATTTCTTATATGATGTCAAAAAGCTGTTTCTAAAGCTTGCTAGAAATTTTTAACAGCATAAAGAGGTACTTTTTATGAAGTATACATGTTTCAGTTTTTCAGTTCTCCTTGGGTTTTCTGTCAGCGAGTTTTGTACATCTTTGCTATTACTACCAATTGTTCTAATAAATTTACTTTTAAGAAGCTCCCCATGTTTTGTCATTTGACTACCATAAAGCAGCTCACTTCTGCAAAGCTGCTATGCCAGCATTTACAGTGATTCATTCTTCTGACAAGACAATCACATTTTTTAATAGATTTTTTTGATGTTGGAATGGGATTGGTTACCTGACAGAATCTGCCCCTTGCTGAAAAAGAAATAATGAACAATGTTAGCCCATTACAACAGGTATCAGTTTGCTGCAGGAGGCTACAAAAACCAGTAAAAGCAGCAAAGGGATACGTAAAGGTCAGACTTTAATACCATAAGCAAATTGCTTCACCATATTTTTTCATCATAAAAAGCAGAGCAGAAAAATTAATCTCTCTTGGGGTTTACCTCTAAACAGAGCTACTGAAGCTGGAATTTAAAATAAAACAGGAAAAAAAAAATACTCTTATTCCAATCTAATAGTATCCAAGCTTGCAGTTTCTCAGGCTATTGTTTGATGACCATTAATATGCTTACCCAAGTGTATTAATCAGAACAGAATAAATGCTGGGTCAATGACTGTGTATTTGTTACATTAGCCAGAGCACAAAAGGAAAAGTTTATTCTGGATTTGTGTCAGCTGCAGGAAGCAAGATGATACCTGATCCAGTATAAAGTTCACTTCTAGTAAGCTGCCCCCTCAATATTTTTTAAGGAATAAATTTATACCAGGTCAGTGCTTTGAATCATAGGGCTATTAAAAGATGCAATATTACAAGCCCTAGAGCTAATTTACTGTAACATCGTTGCAGTGTTTCAGTAGTGACTAGTATGAATTTTAAATTAACAGCCTATTTTGTTCTGGAGCAGTATCTGTGGAAATGTTTGTGCACTCTATGCACTGAACTACTGGGAAAGGGAGAGTTTGTCAGCTGCTATGCTGCTGTACAAAAGGAAAGAGGTTCTAGGATTGCTAAGAAATGAAGAACGCTTGTATCTTGCAGAATAAAGAATCATGTGTTTTTCAACAAATCACAGTGGCATTTCTGTGCAAATAACTTACATCTACAAGAAAGAAATGGAGTTGGAGTGGTCTGTATCTACTCTCATACATAAAGAACACAATTTAATTGATATTTCTCTCAGGGGAAGTGTCTCCCTTCTCTCTGAAACAGTTTGTGTTCAAAGACTGGCAGAATTGCTTCAAGTATTGCATGATGAGCCACACTAGAGAACTGAACATAAATAAAATAACCTGGGGGAGGAAAAAAAAAAACCAAAAAAAAAGAGGACTTCTCTTAAGTTCTCCAAGCTAGTTGACTTTGCAGCTCCAACAACAACTGCACTAACACAACTGAGGAAGTTTTTTCAGGATAGGAATGAGTGGCCTAAGGGAAACAAAAAGGGTTATTTAAGAACATGTTCACATCCATAAAAAGCTTCCTCCAACTATGATTTCAGACAATAATCAGTATAGATCTTTTTCCACTGTCACCTATCAAGCAAACAAAAGCACTAGTTTACTTCAGAGATAATAAGAAAGAACAGTACTAAACATAGTTACAGATCTGTTGCCCTGTGTCCCTAATTTGAGGGGAGCAAATCCACTGATGAAGGTACAATTTTACGTTAACATCACAAGCTTTTCTCTGGGAAGAAGTATTACTATTTGATGTAGAAAGACAACAGTAACCTATCTTCTTGGTCGGAATGACCACTTTCTCATTTTTCTGGTTACAGCTTAAAAATGCAGGGCTTTGACAGCTACATCACTTTTAGGACTTTGCACATTTGCCCATTTCCTGCCCCCAACCTCTCTTCCTCGGTTCCTTGCAGTTTGTAAGCTAAATCGTTGAACCTATCCAGGTTAAAAATACACCTCCCTCTTTCAGAAAGTTGAGGGCATGAGGAGAAAAAGGAGATTTAAATTTAGCAACCTAGTTTAAAGCAGAAAGCCACAGAGCTACACTGGACCAAAGGGAGAAAAAGCTTCAGCAGTGGGAAGGGAATTACAGGGAAATAGGGTTGTAACACAAAGTCAGCGTTTTTGGCAAAGCAACCTATGAAAGTGCTGGCCTAATATTAGTGACCAGCAAGGGCCTCCCAGCAGACAGACAGCCTTTCTGCATAGGCACTAGGTGCCTGAAAACCCCAGGTAGTGCTGGGCAGCCTACACTTGTGCAGGGCTTCCCTCTCACTCCCTCAGAGATAAGTTATTCCGGACAAGAAGCCCTGCTCGACGCCAGCCTGCCCCACTGCCTCAGCGGGCATGCCCCCCCAGCCCCGGGCAGCCCCGCCATGAGGCCCGCTCGGTTACAGACCCGGGGGCAGGCCTGGGCACACGTTTACCAGGCTGGGGTGCAGGGGTAGGCCGCGGGAGGAGGGAGCTGCAGGCCCCGCAGCCGGGGCAGGCCGCTGCTCTCCCTCGGCTAACGCAGGCCTGGCAGAGAGGCCGGCGCTGAGGGAGCGCCCTTTCGCCTCACCACCACAGCTACCAGCGGCCGCACAGCCCCAGTCCACCTTCCCCTCCCCTCTCCACGCTGCAGAGCGCTGCAGGTGCCCCCCGAGGCGGCCCCAGCACCCTCACGAACAGCATCCCCGGAGCGGGAAACCCGAGGCCACCGTTACCTCAGCGCCGCGCTTCGCGCCACCGCCGCGGCCGCCTCTGCGCAGGCGCGCTCCGGCCACCGCCAGCGCCCCACGGCGCCGCGCCCCGCGGCCTGACGGGATTTGTAGTTCTCCGCCCCCCCCCCGCAGGCCCCGGCCCCCTCCCCGCGCTGCGGCCGGCTGGAGCTCGGCGCTGGAGCCCCCGAGAGCGGCGGTGAGGGGAGCGTGCCTTCTCTCTTTCGGTTTTTTTGAGCATTCTTTGAAAAACCTCTAATCTTTAAAAGCAAGGGAAAAAAAAATTAAACCATTACGCCACCATCTTAGATGAAGGCAAGCAGCACCCTGCCCTCACCCAAGATGGCCACCGCCCCGAGGGGGCGGGCGCCGCGGCCTGCGTCGGGAGCGGGGGCCGCCGGGAGGGCGGGGGCGTGGCGCTGGCGGCGTGAGGCGGCCGCGGCTCCGCCCCGGGCTATATGAGGCGGCGGCGGCGGTGGCGAGGAGGGTGGAGAGCGGCTGGCCGTGTTGGGCGACATGGCTTTGCTCCGGGAGGACGCGCAGAGCAAGGTGAGGGCGGCGGCCTGGGTCCGGCTGAGGCGGGCTGGCTGTGTCCCGCCGGGCTGAGGGCCGCGCTCAGCCCCGGGCTGGCCCCGCGGGGTGTGAGGGAGCTTCCCGCCCTCTAATCCCCCCCGCCAGCACCGGGGCTGTGACAGGTTTTTATTTTTGTTAAGGTTTGTATTTCAGTTATTAGGGTTCTTAGTCCTTGCGCTGCTCGCTGCCTCCACCCAGGGTCTTCCGAGGGCAGGTGATCAGGGTGCAGCTGCCCAGGGTGAGCGCGGGGTGCTGCCCTGCAGGAAGAGGTGCCTAGAGAGAGATAAAAAGGGGAGAAAAGAAAAAAAAAAACAACAGGATGGGAAGGAGGAGAAGGAGAGGGCTCTGCAGCTGCCACAAGGCAGCGCAGGCTGTGAGCGGAGCACCTAGTTTGTGGCGGGAGCAGGGTGACAAGCATGGCCTTGGAGCTGCAGGAGCTGGGCCTGCCAGGGGGATGCTGGAGTGGCTGGCCAGGACCTGTGGCTGGGTGCTGGCCATGAAACGCTGTAGGTGCTTCTGCTAGAGGCATTTAAACTTGGTCTTCCTCAGGGGGTCTGCCTTGTGTGTCTGTGGCCAGCCTTCCTGGTTGTGTGGCCTGTGTTAATTAGCCTGTCAGCTGTCACTTCAGCTGTGACACCTCTTTCCTTTGGTTGTCACATCAGTGGCTGACTTGGTTTTCCTTTCTTTGTAGCAGCGTTGAAGCTTTAAGTGCCAAGGAGGCTTATGTCTTGTGTCTTGGGTGTTACCGAATGTTAAGACTCTCAACTTCTCAGAGGAAATGCAAATTAAATGCTAAAACAGGAACTTTGTGAATTCATGTGTATGTGTGTAATCAGTGCTTGGAATTATTTTGCATACTGGACAAGCTGCCTGGCTTAACCTGCCTAGTCTACCTGGTTTAATAACCACCCCCAACACACCTTGAACAGAAGGTAAGACAGCCCTGTAACAGTCTGTGAGCTGCCTATTCGACTCCCATACTGTTGCATCTGAAGGTAGTCTTGTACTGTGACTAAGCTTAAACTTGCAGGAGGATGACTTGTGTTTTAAGCTGTTAAGGGTGCTTAAGTCCTTTCAGTCTGTGCCTTCTCCAGCCTTTTGGAAGATGTGTATTAGCTGACTTGAGGGCTAGAAATACACCTGCCTTGAGTAACTTTTTTTTAGATAACTTCCTTTCATCTGCTCCCCTTGCATATGAATCTTTTAAAACAATCTTGATCCAGTAGAACAGGCAAAAGTTTGTTGAACAAGTGTTTTCTAGTTATTTACTTCGAGCTGTGAACTAGCCAGTGCTTTCACCTTTTTCTGCTGCGTGTGAAACTTAGTATTAAAGTATATGCTGTTTGGGAATACTGAGTGACAGTCTTTATAGGCTTTATAGATGAAAGGCTTGCAGGACCTGCAGGTGGTGGGTGGAGGGGAAGGTAAAATATCAACTGTCTTGCAGCAATTGGTAACTGTGAGTGTTTATATGCCCTTTCTAACTTAGCAGACAGGAATATTGGGGGGAGGGGAAAATGTTCCCACGGTGAGGGCTGGAGAGTAGCTTTAAACTCTAATGCTAAATGGGCAAAGATTAACTAGCTTGTTTCAGGTAGTAGGGCTGTCTTGGGATTCCAGCAGCAGGGGGGAGGACAGAAATACTCCTATCTTGTCTGTTCCTGTTTAGGTAAGGAAACAGCAACATCGAACTGGTGTGTGACCAGTAGATAAAGCCTATGCCTATAAAGGAAGCTTCATTAGGTATTAACCTTGAATAGGAATCATTGGTAAGTATAAACTAAGAACTGACCCTGAGGTGGCAAAGGAGGAGGGGATCAGGATATGTAGGAAGAGGAAGGGAGGGTAGGATAAGGGTGATTGGAAGGGCAGTGGGAAAGATGGTGTAATTTGTCATGGGGAGGAAAAGGCATTTCAGAAAGTGAAACGAGTAGTGGGACTGCCAAGCTAAGCTTGTGCAAATAACGTCGTATTTCTTAATGTCAGTGGCTGTATAGTATTTTAAAGGCTCCAGTCTGCAGTTAAACTGTTCTAGATCAAAATACTGAGAGTGAGTATTATAGCCCCTCTTTCTTAGAGCAGTCAGTGGAAGACAAAATGACTTGCTGTTATCACTCCTGAATAGTGGTTCTTGGTGCTAGACAACTTCTGCTACATGTTCTGGGAAGAATGAGGGCCTACTAGATCTTAAGCTTTGCAAGAAGACTGCTTCTGCATGCTGCTGGCCCCAAAAGCAAGTAGGGAGATGAACTGCTAGCAAGGTGAAAGCTACTGGGTAAGGATAATGGACTGTCAAGGACATATAGCCTCCATGAAGCTGGCCCAGCAGTCTGGGCTGATGACACAATTTCAAATCTATGGGAGGTGAAGAGAGCACGGTGAGGCTCTATCACTGAAACTCCCTACCACCAGCTCTGGCCTTGCTGTGAGAGGCCAGCAAAACATTCTTGTAGATACTGACTGTGGCTTAGGGGTTTGATTCTATTGCACAATTTCCACTTTAGCTGGGCATGCTTCATGTTACAGATGGCATATGGGCTAAAAGCGCTTAGCCGTAGGCTGCGCTCTGTAGGCAGACGCAGCAGGGTGGATTTGACTTGCACTGCCAAAGCTGTTGCTTGACCCCTCGAGCTGAGGAAGCAGTGGGTTAGCTGGAGGTGTCCTGTGTGCTGCTAGGTGGAACAAGGTGAGCTAGAGAGGCTTTCGCTCAGAATATGGGATCCTTGAATGTTGATAGTGTCCTTCCCACGGCTCCCTCCCTCTGTAAGGAGCTGTGTGACCGCTTGGTTTCTGCAGAGAGTGATGCAGAGATCCCTCTGACAGGAGAGCTAAGTGATCAAGCCAGCTTATTGCACAGCCAGTGGCAACAGGTGCTCTGGCTATAGAGGCTGCCTTCTGCTTACTTGGCAAGCACTGCACTTGGTGAGGAATGCCATTTCAATGTGACTAAATTGAGCTGTTATTCCCTCTTTATCTTTGTTTTAAGCAAAATAATTAAACGATTGCATCACTGGAGTTCTACAGTCCAAAGACACAAATTTGCTATAGCATAAGTAGCAGCATGAAGACTGTGTGCAAGAAAACTGTTTCAATTTTCCTGGTTATATGTAACTTGGACTACTTCAGGACTGTTTCAGCTGAATGTCAGAGAGCTAACAGCAAGTCTGTCACAAAGGCTGCAAAATCAAAGCTTCACATCTACTGTATCGGCTCTTAACTGCTGCATGCATGCAGGGTACTTTCAGACATATTTTTAGTATCTTGATTAAAGGGAAACTTAAGCTACTTGTGCTGAATATGACTGAAATGTAGTTCCAGCAACTAATGCCACTAATATCTGCTGGCTGGATAATCTGAAAGTCTGCTGGTTAACCCCTGGGTGTTGAAACAAGGCCCTCTGGAACTGAGGACTCTGTATAAACTGCCAGAAAACATCATGATCTTTTAGTGCTCTCTGGAGAGCACTTAAACTGGTTTAATTAGAAAGACTACTCTGTAAAAAGTAATGGATGCTGGGTAGTGGCAGATGTAATTACTACTGAAGTCTTGTTTGTGCCTGTTGCTTGAATGACAGCAGGGAGGTGATCAGTAAGAGGAGAGGGTTTTTTTTTTTATAAGGTAGCTGATAATAAGCAGAAAGCTCTGTGACATGTAAACCCTTGTGGAAGGGCTCCTTGCTCCTTCTGGGAGCCTGGCTGTGTGGAAAACCCCTGGATTAATCTGACTTTGAGAACAAATATGGATTCTTATTTTGCTAGCAATCAGATGTTGTACACAGTTGCTTGCACTGGCAGATTCTTTTGTTAGAATGCAGAAGTAACATTGAGTCATCTAGAACTGATGCTAAAACTGCAAAGGGCGTAATTTTAAAAGCAGCAGTTCAGGCCACTCAACAGAACTAAGCGGCTTCAGTGGCTGAGGGCATTGCCTTCCACTGGATGCTTGCAAGCATGAAGATGTGTTTGCATTGGGCGATGTCTGATCAGAAACTTATGTCTATCAAGGTGAAGCCTGGTTAGCTGATGGTCATCACTGGACTGTATTTAAATGATCCAGCTCTTTTGTTTGGCAGGAGCAGGTTTGTAACATGTCTAAGCAATAGAAAAAAGGAAGTGCTATAAATCTCTACCTGGATTGGTCAGAGTAATGCTCTGTACTGTCTCTTCTCTTGAGCTTCCAGATCAGGTGAGTGTCATACTACCCTAATTAGTACCATAATAGCTATTTTTAGTCTTCTGGTCCCAAAGCTAGAAACATTAATCAACATGATGACTGACTGACTGTTATTCTGGAGGGCTCTGCTTGATGTCTTGTTCTAATTTCCAGGTCAAACAGTTGTGGTGGACAGTATCTTTTCTGAACAAGAAAAAGTTTTTCTTGAATCCTCAAGAAACCCTGGGGATCCCAATACAAGTCACTGAAGAGGCCTGAGCCTAGAAGTGGAAGGCATCAGAGCAGCTGTAACAGTTGCTGTAGTCATTGCAAACCAGAAGTCTCTAAGCTGTTTCTGAGAAAGGGAAATGAGAGGTGAAAGTGCTGGGCTTGGGTGAGTGTTTCAGTTTGCAGCCCAACCCAACTTTTTCCCTGCTGTGCTGCGCCAGGAGTCACCATCCTCTGTACCACTTTGGGTTTATGGTGCAAGTAAGGAATAATCTCTCACCAGCTGCTGAGCTTGGATTATATTCCCTGTCTGCCCTGAGGGTGTTGGGGGACGGACCAGTTTCTGGTAACTGGGATAGGGAAACTTCAGTTCTCTTGCCTGCTGCCTTGAGTGCAAGGAGGAAGCAATGATGTCCTAGCAAAGAAATGCCTCCAGATATAAAGGAGCTGCCAGGCATGGCAGGACAGAGAGCTAAAATGGAGTAGTTTCCTGGGAAGGTCTTGGGTTGGGTGCCTGCTGTGCTAAAGGAACAAGTCTGGGGCCTGGAGATGAAAGTTTAATTCTTCTGCTCTTCACAGCTTTCATGTGACCATAAGCAAGTTGTTCCTCATTCCTGCTTGTAGGAGGGATGGTGGAATGGAAGGTCCTGAATGATGAGCTGCTAATGCTGCAGGAGCAAGTGCTTGTGTTGATCAAGGGTTGGTGTGGAACATCTGCTCTAGGTACACTGGGTTAATGCCACTGTGGTAACAAGAGGGGGGCTTCTTGCTTCCAGTTCATTGGGGAAATGCTGCCCCAGCCCTTCCTGCAGGGAAACAAAGCACTCTGTCCTCCTCAAGACAGACAGTGTGAATGCTCTCTTTGTAGTCTGAGCCTTGCTGCTGTGATTGTGCAATTCTAAAGGTCTCTGGCCTGGAGTTAGGAGCCCACAGTGACCTTCACAGGACTAGAGCAGACCAGTGGTTTTAATCCCCTGTTTCGTATGGCTCCAGGTCCTTCACTGAAGACCAAACTCCCGAAGGGTAGAGATGATAATCCTGTGCTGTCTTCAAACAGTGATACACTTGATGTTTGAGCCTGCAGTGGCCTTAAGTATAGGCTGGATCATCTACATTTACAGTAGATGTTTAGGGTAGGAGAGGTACACAATTTTTTTAGCAAGTGGCTTCATGTAGTCCTGAGGGGCAGAATCCCACCACTGTATATAGGAGTGTTCTTGACTCTTGTCCTGTTTTGGGGCTGGTCTCACACTTCGGGCCCTATCTATAGTACATACTGCTCTGAAGTGCACAGCTGAGCACTGCTGCTGACTCCCAGTTGCTTCTGTGTAAATAAGGCCCTGCTGGGGCAATAAGCTCTCCCGCAGTAGCATTCCTGGGGATTGTTGAAGCTGTATGTTATGTGTTCTTGCCCCATTGCCTCTACAGTTTATGGTGCTAGTGCAGGGGAGAAACACCCATGATGTGAACTGCTTTAATCTGACAAAGCAGTACCATCTTGTGTTCATACCTGCCCATCTCTTGTGCAGGAAACTACTAGGCATGGAGGGGTGTGGGGACAGCATCTAATCACGGGTTACTTTCTCCACAACACTTAATAAGAAAGTTCACAAATTCAGGGCTGGCTGATTTGTGTAATCCTTTCCTTAGTTTAGCTGAGAGGAAGCAGTTTCCTTTGGCTTATCATACTTTCCAGACTCAGCAGTTCTTGTTGTTAGCACTGCTGATCCTGTTTGGACAGTAAAGATAAGTAAGCAGGATGCAAAACACTGGGGTCTGCATCTCACTGCTTTGGCTGCTAGTGTTATTTGGCTGGGAAGCACGGACCAACTTGCCTTTCATTCAGTTGGCAACAGACAGTGAGCCTTGCTCTCAGTGAAACTAATGTCTGAACGCTGGCCTTCTACCTGTCCTTCCTCTAGTGCTTGAGTGGGGTAGCTTCTGCCTAAACCAGTGTCAGTGACCCCTGAACCATGCACCTTTGTGCTGTTTGGTCTGTGCCTTCCTAGCAAGTCCCAGAATCACATACCTGTAGGGGGATATAATAATCTGTCCCATAAGGTGTCTGGAGAGAAGCAACTGTCCTGTTGGAGTCCCTGCAGTGTTTGGAGTCCCGCTATGTCCATTTGTATGTAAGCAGTGCTGGGACTGTTAAGAACCATGTTCCAGGGCATGCTCTGTAAGCTCAATGTCCTCGCTTGCTGCCAAGGCAATACTCAGAATGGGATAAAAACCTCTGTCCTGTGGAAGTCAGAATGGGAAGCTCAGTGTGCTATGTACAAGGCCTTTCCATAGTCATAAGGCTTAAAAAGGCATATCTCTTACCTACCTCCTTCTAGCTCTAGCTAACAGCTAGTATGCAGCAGATAAAAGTCTTTTTAGCAAGGCTGGAAGGATGAGGGTACAGTGGCTGGGGTATCCCTCACTGATGCACGAGAGCCTGATCGTAGATGATAGCAGTAACGATCAGTGGTAGAGGGAGCCTAGGCAGGGGCAGGCGGGATAGAGGCAAATGACAGCTGTGTCCTCTGCAGGCAGCCAGAGAGACTTGAGGGCTACCAGATTGGGGCTGCAGTACACAGATGGCCAGACTAGGGGGAGGGAGTTTCCAAAGCTTTTGGAAGCAAAGCTTTACCTTTTAAAGGGCAACCTCTCAACAGTTCTTACGCAGCTTTGCAGAAGCTTAAGGCAGCATTCAAGCTATATGTGGTACGGCAGGATTGCTCAGATGCTGTCTGTCACACCTTGCTTGTGGGCTTTGGTGCTGAAACTTGCGCTTAGCGGGTGGTTGGGGCAAGCTCCTGGCTGGTGGGGTCTGTCTGTACCCTAGTATGCTGCAGGGTGGTGAAACAACATCAGCTGTGGCCCAGTTCTCTGGCTTGCTTTCCTGGGAAGGCATTCAGAGTTATCTCTGTAAAGGATAACCTTGGGATTCAGCCTGGCTCTGACAGTCGCTCTTCAGCAAACTTCCTGTGTTGTGACCTTGATCTCTGGCAGTTTCTCCCTTATGTAGAAAATAAGAATGATTTGTTAGGCTGCAGCACTGAAGGGAGGGCCTCTTAGAAGACTGGTTTTATAGCACAGGAACCACCATAATGCAATAGGCTAAGGTTCCTGCATGCTTCTCGAATACAGATGACTGAAACTGGTGATCACTAGTGTCTAATAGCTTGTCAAAGTTGATTCCTTGGTATCTAAATACATGATTCTACTTGATGTAAGAACTGGATGTATGCATTAATCTTAGTAATCAATGCTGAATATGCCTAAACTTTTTTGCTTGCTTCTGAGGTCCTGTAGGGAATTGAAGCCATTTGTCTTCAACGGTTGGGTACAAGCAGCGAAGTACAAGTTGATAAAGGAAGTTCAAATCATAAACCAGAGGGAGAAATGGGCTGGTGGCTACTCTGAGTCTTACTGCTCATGAGTGCAGCCTGGCCACTTCCCTGGCTTCCCAGAACAGGATGGCATGCTGAGTATCAAGGCCTCGTCTGCTCTGAGTCAGAAAGCGCTGTCTTTGTAAGGAATTTCAGTAGGACCATGACTTGAGGATGTTAGCGGTGTATAACCTAGAGCATCTTCCACTGAGAAGGCTATTTCACTGCTCTAGAAAAGTTTAAGTATGGTTGAAATTGTCTTCTGCGTGTAGGCTGTTGGAATGAAGAAATAAGTCCCCAAAGGAAGATGCTGGCTCTGTTTAAGGTGTGTCTGAAGCACTGGGAAGGCAAGTCTGGTCTTTATTGAACCTGGTATGCTCTGAGGTTTCCTGTAAAGGGCTCCTCACACAGCATGCTCAGAAACCTCTTCTGAGTTGCTCTAAGTGGAAACAAATAGCATTAAAATGTTGCCAGACACAAAGCTCTGTCCAGAAAGGATAAGACAAGACCTGGATTTAGGAGGGGAAGAGACTTGCAGTTACAAGCAATAGCTTTTTGCAAAGCAAAGTTCAGATATCTCTGAGGCTAGTTCTTGTACCAGCTTACTGGGGCTTTTTCTTTAACAGCAAATGTGCATTCTAGCAGCAATGAATAACATGATGCCAGGTATCCTGAAAATAAGATTAAACAGGTGCAGTGTTAGTGCCACAATGTTCTTGGGTTTCAGTCCTGTTTCTGGCAGACAGTTGGCTCTTAGACTTTATGGGAGCCTAAAGAGGTTTCATGCCCTATTTTTCCCCAAGGTCAGCTGTTCTGCCACATATTCTGGAGGCACAGGATAATGAAGAGAGAACTACTAGGGTTGTTGCTATCTTCGAACTGGCATAATAGGCTTTGGCTTAATATGCTCCAAGTAAACAAGCTGGAGAAGTACTGGAAGGAGGATGCTTCTTTTCAGAGAAGACTTCCCAAATACCTTTAGTGTGAGCTCTAACAATCGGTTTTTCAGGCTTTAAGCTAACAAGGCTTCTTCCTTTCCTATGTTTGGAAGGGAAAGCTTGTCACAGTGATGTGCAGGTAGAGTTGAAGCTGTCACACTTGTCCATATGTGCTGTTCCTGGAGGCAGTGGTTTAGTGCAATGTGGTTCTTGTTGACAGCTGATGACCAGTCTAACTTCACTAAACCTACTTGATGCTTGACTAAGGCTTATACTGTGAATTCTGTTGCAGCTGAGGTCTGTATCTGTAGACCTGAATGTTGATCCCTCTCTTCAAATTGATATACCTGATGCCCTAAGTGAAAAGGACAGAGTGAAGTTCACTGTGCATACTAAGGTAAGATCATGGAGTAGAAAGTGGTCTTCATAAATGTTATGCAAGTAATATGTGTATTTGCAATACACATACCTGTAAAGATGGTCTTGGCAATGAAGGAAATCTAATTAGATGGAGCTTTTCCACTTAAGGTGGCCTGAGGGTGTGTGTATGTATATATGCAGAAACTTAAGATTTCCTAAGACTTGAACACTCTCTAAATAGAGACAAGTGAGCTGATACACTAGATTGGCTTTGCTGAGGAATCCTAGCTTGATGCCAGAAGGCTGGGGGGTAGGGGTGGGGAAACCAGCTACTGTGAAACTTCACAAAATAAACTGCATTAATGCTGTTCCACAACAGTGCATTTTCTTTAAATAGTCTCCTTAATAGTAAGGCTCTCGAATGAGTGCCAGCTCAGCTAAAAGGGAGTAGGCAAGGCTCTTACTAGGCAAAATAGCTTCCTTTGGAAACAGACAGAACTGTTTCTAAAAGCACTAATTTACAAAACAGTAGGGCTTCTATATCTTCTCTTCCAGACTACACTGCCAGCTTTTCAAAGCCCTGAGTTTTCAGTTACAAGGCAGCATGAAGACTTTGTGTGGCTCCATGACACGCTCACTGAAACAGAAGAGTACGCAGGACTCATTGTAAGTACTTCCTAAAAAATGTAATTCTAAACTAAAGACTATGGCGATTTAAAGCGCATACTAGTAAGGGCATGAAGCCTGCTTTACCAGTATTACCAATATTTCATTACTTGAGTATTCCCTATGCTTCGTTTTGCCTTAATTCCCAAACAACTTCAGTGGCATGGCTCTGTGTTAACTTTCCATATAGCTTGGAGCAGCAAAAATAGCTTGATGCTCTTAGAGTTCCTGATTCTATGGTCGTATTAATATCTGCCTGAAGATAACACAGTGAAATACTCTATTAAATATACTCTTTCTTTTCTGTCATGACTCTTTAGGAGGCCCTGTGGGCCACAGAAGATGGCTGGCTACAGGGTAGATTACAGAGGCTGTTCCTCTTGGTTGGTTTCCCTTCTGGGGCAGGGGTAGCACAGAGCTGGGAGGCGCAAGCAGGGTCCTAGACGTCAACGTGCCTCTAGAATTCCTGTGTGCAGAGCCTTGCTGGCTTGCCATGACCAGCCAAAAGGGCCTCCTTCCAGAGAAGGCTAGAAGTGATTTTGGAAAACTTTATTTGCTAGCATCTATCACTAACCAATTCCTTGGCTAGATACCTCCAGCACCTTCAAAGCCTGACTTTGATGGTCCCAGAGAGAAGATGCAGAAGCTAGGGGAAGGAGAAGTGTCTATGACAAAAGAAGAGTTTGCCAAAATGAAGCAAGAGCTAGAAGCGTAAGTAGAATGAATCTACTGCCAAAAGCAGCACTTAGAGAAGCCTTCTGGGAGAGCAGCTTATTTGGTGGGAACTGATCTTGAGTGTGACTATTTAGAAGGGTGTCTGCTGCTGCATAATCTTTAAAATCCTGGAGCTGGGGTGTTGCCAAAAGTTTCTCTCAAACTGGAAAACTTCCTAGCTGAAAGGATTGAAAATAGTATCTCTGTCACTAGCTAGCTATTTCAGAAGCAGGCTGTTGAATATTTTCACTAAATAAACTTAAAGCAATTCTTTGTATATTGAAGAAGGCAGTACAAGAGGGGATCTCAGTCTGTTCTTTCCTTTCAGTGAATACCTCGCTGTCTTCAAGAAGACTGTATCATCACACGAAATCTTCCTTCAACGGATTTCTTCTCATCCTGTGCTCAGCAAAGATCGCAATTTTCATGTTTTCCTGGAGTATGACCAGGATGTAAGACACCTTTTTTTTTTCTCCTTTCAGAGTGAGGCAAGGTGTTAGGAGTGCTGTCACTTCTCTGGGCACAGTTAGGATGTTATGTAAATCTGTGTGCAGCATCAGCACGCAGATATTGCCAGTATTTCTGTGAGACAGTTAAAGGATGAAAGCCTGACCTTTAGACCTTTTTCTGCCATAAATCTCAGTGTTTCTTAATCCTAGTCAAGTTGGTTAGGAACCCAACTTTGTATGTCTTGACATTTTAGGAACAAGTATGGTTCAGGCGTACCTGTGCTGTGTGTTGCATGGTCCTAAAATGGAAGGATGGAGGTGTATTAAAGTTAGTACTGCGTCTGTTTTGTTACACCTAGTTATGAGTGATGGATGCTGATCCAGGATATGTAAGGAGAAACTGAGCTGTTTCTGGGAATGGGAAAAATCTGTGGCATAGAGTAGTTGAACATGTTCAAGTCAAGCCATTTGTTACATGAGCCATCTCTGTACAGCTTATGCGGGTATTACGGAGATCTTGGAAATCAGCCTACTCTGTCATATGCTAGATATAAATGATGTTACAACATTGCAAGTGTCAAAATAGTCACTTTTTTCCCCCCTCGGAATGACTTTAAAGCTGTCCTGGCCTCTCTGTTGCAGCTGAGTGTTCGGAGGAAAAACACAAAAGAGATGTTTGGTGGCTTTTTAAAAAGTGTGGTAAAGAGTGCTGATGAAGTCCTCTTTTCTGGAGTCAAGGTAAGGTAGTTGGTTTACCTCTTAGCCTAATCTTGATTGCTTCTTGCTTCCCGCTCCAGGGAAGTTAGTTATGTCTGCTTCGGGCTTGATGTGTGTGAGGCTCAGTTACTAATGCTAACCTTCCTTGTTACTGCTGTCCTGAGTTGGGTGGAGTAGCCTATATTAATTTTGACTTCTATAGAAAAAGGCATTGAAGCTATAGGCTGTTAAAAATTTAAGTGTATATTTAAAGTTTCTGGTGGATGCACAAGAGTTGCCTTAACACCTGATACTAGTGGGAAGGAAGGAATTACACCTTCAGCAAATGTGCTTATGGCTTTTGTCTACTTTGGAGCTCTGAACAAACATGATTTATGGGTTTCTGCTTGCACTAGATGAGATCAAATACCAAAGACTCCTGCAACTGGTCCAGCTTCAGCTTTTCTGTCATGTTGCCATGGTAGCTCTTTCTAATAGACTTGCTGTCCTAAACAATGTCCTGAAACATCACAGTACACAACGTTTGGTGTGCATGTGAAGCAAGCTTGTAAACTGCTTATTTAGCTTATTTAGCTTTTAAACTGCTTATTTAGCTACTGTGTTGCAGCAGGCCCAGGAAATAAAATTCTAACAGTTGGTAGCCCTCTGATACCAACTTAACTGGTTGCTTCAGACAACCTGCAGCATTGAATAGTTGAGTGTCAAGTCCATCTTCACTTCATCGTGAAGCAGAAACTTGCCAAACGGCTTGATTGTCAAACCCTTGGCTCAGGGCCTTGTCTTGAACTCTGCTCTTCAGTAGAGATTGATGGGCATAATGCTCAGGTGGCTATGGTTATTTCTTTGGCCCTTCCCAAAATAGGGAAGAGCTTGTATTCTGCAGTAATGTAACCAACTTAACAGGTCGTATTCTCTTTCAGGAAGTGGAAGACTTTTTTGAGCAAGAGAAGACTTTTCTTGTAAACTACTACAACAGAATCAAGGATGCATGTGCAAAAGCAGATAAGATGACAAGATCTCACAAAAGTGAATCTTTTCAAAGACCTTTGTAAAGACCTTGCGGTCTTGATGATTTCAGCCTGAAAACCTTGTCTTGTTCTTGCAGATGTTGCAGATGACTATATTTATACTTCAGCTTGCTTGAACAGCCTGGCATTAGAAGAACCTACAGTTATCAAAAAGTAAGCAATTCTAACTGTTCATAAACATATCCTGAATGTGGGAATATCAAGTTCCTTCTGTAAAATCCAGGGGACTGAGTCATAGCTAGTTTGAGTTTCTTGAATTTCAAACAAGTGGCATTGAAACTTTCTTTTCTCTGATGCTCCTGGTGTGACAGACCTAAAATTGTCAATTGCATCTGACTCTTAACTAGCTGATCTTTTGCCAGGTGTGCCCTAGAGCTGAATCGTGCTGGTCATCAAAGCTCCTTCTAAACAGAAGTCTCCTTGAATTTTTTCAGGTCACAAACTCCCAGAGAATATGGGAGAAAGGGTTATGCATCTGTGTTCTAATGTGCTGTTAAATACAACCACAGCTTACACTATGCCTGTATTATCTTCTGGACTTTTGAAGTTCCAGAATATTAGGGGTTTTTAAGCTATGGAAGCCTAGTCACCTTTTCTGAGGTGAATTCTTCCACCTCTCTAAACTCTGCTATCAGTTTACCAAGACCTTATTGAAACAGAGTATATAGCTGAATAAACAAGACTGTTCACCTCTCTTGGAGAGTAGCAGTGGGGAAATTCTCCACAAGACCTTTCTGATCTAGAGATCAGTGTTGTTATTTTAAGCGATGTCTAGCTGCTCAACTGTACTAGTCTGTTTAGGCTGGAATTGGCACCTCTTGCATTGAACCTTTTGTCCGGGTCTTTGCCTAGACCTGAGTTCTTTTCAAGCTGTTGTCTGTGTCTGTATGGAGAACTCCAGCCTTCAGCTTTTTGGTTTCCTGTCAGTTGATCCTGGCATTTATCAGACTAAGAAGTATCTGAAACTTATTTATGCAATTTTTCCCCTAGGTACTTATTGAAAGTTGCTGAGCTCTTTGAGAAACTCAGGGTAAGAGAAGCTTTGGGGGGGAGAAAAAGAATCTCTGAATCTGGATGTTGCTGCTTCCTGTTACATACCAACTATCTGATCTTTTCTGCAGAAGGTAGAGAATCGAGTTTCGTCTGATGAAGACTTAAAGCTCTCTGAACTGTTGAGGTACTACATGCTCAATATAGAAGCTGCTAAGGTGAGAACAGTTTTCTTTTTGAAGCTTAGTTTTATGGGCATCATGACTCACTCATGGTATGCTTTGTGCTTTAAGAAGACAGGAAGGTGGACCCTTGTTTTTTGCCTAAGAAACTTGGCACTCCTAAACCACAGCAGAATGCAGAAACTAAATATTGGCTAGCTGCAGTCCAGCCCGCTTACAGAAGGGCTGTTTAAGATCTCCAACCAGTTTGTTTGGCATGTAGAGAGGAAGAACTCATTAGATTTCTGTAAGTAAGTTAGAGCAAACTGAATTTGAGTCTGCAGCAGCATTCTAACCCTTCCCCTGCTTGAGTACTCATGACTTGTCAGTAAAACCAATGATAACTAATTAAAAATCCTGAAGTAAATCCCAACTACTAAAGTACTTTACCATGAATATGTGGTAACATGTGAAGGCTATTGGAGTCTGGACTTCCAGGAGGGGTTTGGTAAGCTGATGTGACTGCAAAAGCCTTGCCAGCAACTCTTTTCTAGCCAATACTTGACTTGGCAAGGGGGTGACTATGCTGAGAAATGCTATCTAGGTATAACTTGATGGGCTTCTTCATCTAGTGTCATACCTCTAATGTCATGTACCCTGGAACATTCACTACAGGCTCCCTTTGTGTGGTGTACTGCTATTTCGATATCAAGACTATACTGCTGCTAATTAGAAGGGAGTTGGCACTGAGACCTGTACTGCTTCTCACATCTGGGTTAGTACAGTGCTTCAGTCAAACTGTCAGATCTCCAACCAATTAAATGATAGTGTATCCCTTACTGGAAGTAGACTGAGGGAATTTGGGAAGTACTATTACTCCTCAGTGGAGAGACCCACCTTATAGAAGGATAAAGCTACTTCAAGGGAAGAAGCAATGCCTACAGTAGCCCTCAGACTTCCTTGACTAAGGCACAAGTGGCAGTCCTGAATACTTGATACTGCACTAGTGAAAGGCTCCAGTTGCTATGCTAAGAGCATAGCAGGTTATAATAGCGTGTTGGAAGAAGCAGAATCTGATGCTGAAAGAAGTGAAACCTCCTGCTGCTACGGTAGTTGTAACCTCAGTTTGGGAAGTAGTCCTCTTAAGGCTTTGATGCACTATTCCTATCTACTTTCAGGATCTTCTGTACAGACGTACAAGGGCTCTGGTCGACTATGAAAACTCGAACAAAGCTCTAGATAAAGCCAGACTAAAGAGCAAGGATGTCAGGCTGGCTGAGGCACATCAACAGGATTGCTGTCAGAAGTTTGAAAAGATTTCAGAATCTGCAAAACAAGGTAAAAGAGGCTTTGCTCTATTTATGCTGAAGGGAGATCTTAATGCAGTCCAGGTGCAATGCAATCTGACCTTCAACTACTGAAGGCTTCTGAACACTCTCCTGAAGCAAGTAGTCTGGACATCCCAAGGGCAGTATAGATGCCTGTAAAACTAATGCATCTAAATATTTTTAAGAATGATTGTCTGAAGCAGAGCAATGTCAGTACTAGACCAGCCTTCATTATAAGCCCCTAGTATTTGCTTTCCAGACTGCACTCTTGTTCCCAGCCTCCACCTGAAGGTAACTACTCAGGCTTCTGATTATCTCAATTTGTGTGCCAACAGGCTTTTGCTCTGTTCCAGTACAACTGAGCGCCTCATACAGAGTTTCAAACACTGGTTCTTAGTAGATGCCTTTGAACAATGTAAAACAGAGGAAACATGCTTTCATGGTACACACACTGCTCCTTTAATGTTCTTGGGTTTTTAAATGTTCTGTGTTCTCACAGAGCTTGTGTGGCTTGCTTCTGTTTTATACCAGTTGTCTTCCTATAAAACCTTTCTGTCTTAGACAAGGTGTCCATTTCCTCACCAAGATGTCAGTTAGTGTCATGTGATGAATGCATCTTCTGGCTAGAAACAGCAAGACTAACTCTTGAACGTTTTTGTGGTCAAATACTGTGACTAGAGCTGTACAACAAAACTCATGAAACATAAGGGGCATTACTGAAACTTCAGTCACACGTTGTACATCTGTCTTGTCTTTGTTTGTTCTTTCTTCCCTGCAGAACTGATGAGCTTCAAACAGAAGAGAATAGCAGCATTCCGCAAAAACCTAATTGAAATGGCAGAACTGGAAATAAAACATGCAAAGGTGTGTTCTTTTTGGAATTTAACAGGCATAGCTTGAGAGAAGTGAGTACTGTGTAACTTGGAGGATTTGCTGGGTTCCCTTTAAAACTAGGAAGTGTAAAATAAACAGCTGGGCTCTTTAGCTGAGATTTGAAGAGGGGAAGGAGAGAAGTGTAAAGGTGTAGGTGTAGTACATAGAAAAAACAAATGCTGACAGACTTATCTGTCTCATGCAGAAAGCCTGTTTTCAACTTGTCACTCCTAGGACACCAGCCTATTGCACTGCAGGTGAGAAGCCTCAGTTTTGCAGCTAGTACACAACAGCTCAACTAACTTCCCATGAGGCAGCCTCAGCTGTGGGATTTGACTCCTCCTGCATCTAGAGGCAGCTGCTGCTTCAGGTGTTCCGGAGTGCTGTGAGAGCACATCCTGCAGCTTGTGATCTAGCTGTCAACCTTTCTCACTTGGCTTGTCAGTCAAGGGGGACACTGGCTTTGTAGCAGCCTCTGCCAAGCTTTACTGAGCAGGCTTGAAGTCTGCTGCGGAGACCACACCATGTACTGCCAGCTTAATCCAAGAAAGTGGACACAGGTTACAGGGTCTGCAAATTTAGTGTAGAGAACAAAGGAGTAAGCCTCAGGAAGAGGTAACTGTCCATCCTCTGCTTCTTTTGAAGAAGGAAAGTCTAATTTGCCACTCAGAGTCCTGGCCTTCATCACAGGTAGCTACTTCATTGCTGAGCTTGAATGTGGCGTATAAAAGGCTTGACAATGCTGCTCAGTTTGGCCCACTTTAAAAACTTACTATTCTGTCTCTTGCCCCTCTCTTTCCCACGAAGCGAGTCATGGCTGCAGGCCTGCAGGAAGAGGCAGATTGCAGAGCGTATGATCTGGTTTTGATGTGTTACTGCTTGGATGCTTGTCTTTGCAGTATAAGCTCTTCAGCATTGTCACAGGCTACAAAATCCTGGGATGGACCTGCTATTTTGGAAGCTACTTCATTGTGGAAGGCAGGATTTTAAATTATCAGTTATACTCATCTGAAACTAATTCTCTTCCTTTCCAGAACAACGTCTCTCTCCTGCAAAGCTGTATTGACTTGTTCAAGAACTAAGGCGCCTTATTCTGAAAATGTGAAAAAAGCATCAATTGCACTCAATGGCCAGGGGCAACTTATCGGCTTGACTTCATTAGCTTAAAATAAATATTGTCACTGAGATTCTGTTTGACTAATACTTAAATACATTGATAGCGATACATTGACTTTCTTGGTATAAATGAGAGCTGAATTATGTATGAATTGTCTGGATGTAGCTAACATCCTGTTGGCTGATAACTCAAAATGAGTCAAATGTAAGAAATTGATTTGCTGTTGACTGACATCTAGCAGAAAATGTTTTCTGAGAAGAAATCCTTTTTTTGCAGGATCATAAAGTAGTCTGTCTCTTCATAGCCTTGATATATTTAAAACTTGCAAGTGGGAGTGACTTGTATAAGTGTAGTAATTTTATAAAGTAAATATCTTAACATTCCACTTCCCAGACAGATTTCTACTACAATATATTTTGAATTTCTATAACTACATTCAGTATTTGTACACTTGGGCAATACAGCAAATAAAGATGTCTGATACAACAAGCTGTTGAATGGCAAGACTTCTTGTGGGATGTAAAATGACAAACTGAGGTTTCGGGCACAGACCTATCGCACATTACTCATCACTTGGAGCTCTTCATTCAGAGTGCTAGAGATAAATATTTGACTCAGTAGGACTGTTCTTGGAATGGGTGTTGACGTGAAATGTGAGGACTTCGTGTCATGTTGCTGTTTGAGTAGCTCTCAAACTTTTACTTCCTATATGTTGCACACAAAGGAAACCAAGCCTTTCAAAAGCATTGGTATGTATAGATGGCTTAAGCTCCTTCAGACTACTTCACAATGCTTCGTATTTTGCCAATCTTTACACCTTCTGCTAGCAACAAGAGGCTGTTTAAAACTGCAGGGCTTCTGGAAGCACAGCCCTTGCCAGTCTTCTGTAAGATAAACCTCTTTAAACTTAGTATGGCCGACCGGGCCTAGACTGCCATAGCTGAGGCAACGCAGCCTATAAACCCCAGGGTCATCTTTCTATGCGTTGGCTGTCATTTGGCATATGTGGATATAGGTCAGCGAGCCAGAGCCATACCCTTCTAAAGGCAGCTTTCTGAGCAAGAAGAGTATCTGAGCCTTGCTTAATTTCTTGTGACTAAACTTCTAACCATGCTCAAAGTAGGCTATGTGGCTATGCTCTGGGCAGACTGCCTGAAGCAGCTTTAACCAGAGAAGCTCTGAGAATGGGCAGCTCAGCAGCAGTGTCTAAGGATTGTTCAATAGTTTACTCTTCCATGACCTATTGATTTTTGGTTTTGGTACCCCATGAAAACTGTGCAGGTCTTACCAGCCACACAATCCTGCACCAGTCTAGCTGAAAAAAATGTCTGAATTTGGTCTCCTTTTACCTTTGTTTGACAGGAACAGTTTCAACTTGTGCTCAGCTTCTGCCCAAATAGCTCAGTTCCAGCAGCAGCCACATAAGTATATTGCTTGTGGATACGTGGCCCCTATACAGAAGAGAGCTGATAGGTAGCATTGCTATATATATAGCAATATACCTATGCATATACCAATATACCATAGCATATACCTATGACAGAGATGTCATATAAACTCCTAGCCACTTGGCCTGGGGCAACTAGTGGCCCCAAGCTGGGCAATTCATGCTGGCAAAGGTTTGGCTTTTCCTAAAAATGCATGCTGTGCCTCTTGCCCTCACTTCTGGCTGCTTCATCCTAGGCTCTGCTGGTGTGCCAGCTGTGCCAGGTGAGCTTCTCCTAGTGTGCTGTGGCTCTCAGAAGCCGTGGTTGCTTCATACCCTTTCACACCTACTGCCTATGGCATAGAAGTAGCATCTTGCTTATGCTGTTTTACAGTAAAATACTGTTACATGCTGGGTCTTTCCGAACCTAGCTCCGGTAGCTCGGTGGTCTTTGTGAATCAAAGTCAGCAGCCAGGAACTTGCAGCCTATACCTAACTGCCTTTGGGCTGAGTCTGAAGAAGCTGAGCTCTGACTGTGTCTATCCTAAGCTACTTCAACTCAGTTCAAAGGCCTTTCTTACTTTCCCCAGAGAAATGTTGATACTAGCTGCAGTCTAACAAATGACACTTTGTGTCCCCCCCAGAAGCAGTCTAGACTATGGTGGGCTTCCTGCACTGCCACTAACAGTGTGTTTGAAGCTTTAAGTGAGACACCCTTTATTTTTTTTAAATATTCTTTTAGAGTTTTTCTATGAGATGTTTGCAGTCTAAATTCTTGACGTAGCTTGACTCGGATTAAAGTATTAATCCAATCAGATTAAAAGTATGCAAAAGACTTTGAGTGGATATAATTATGGCTTTATACTCATGTTGTAGTTATTGTATTTATAGTTAATTTACAATAACTGCAAGAAATGGTAGCTATAAAGAAGTCTCTGCCAATAACACTGTTGCTCTGAGGGAAGCTGTTTTGTATCCGCTATGCCAGTAGAGTGCATTGCAGTCAGCTTCAATGTTTGAAACGTGTTGACTTGGAAAATGCTAGTCACAGCACAGCCCACGTTCCTGGAGGCCAGTGGGTGGCAGGCTGGGACAGCTGCTGATAACTAATACGTTTACCCTCAGACTGAGTTGTAATGAAGTACTGGAAAGGCTGCTGCATGCCCCAGTTTCTTACCTGGCAGCTGGACATATGTTGATGTATAAGAGAAATCAGTTGCGTATGTGAGCAGTCTGCTCATAAGGAAGGATGGAAATCTTTCTTTAACTAATGTAATATGACTGGACCTGGCTTTCCTTGTAGCAGGGCCTTGAATAAAGCCTTAGCAGAACAAAGATCAGCACAGGCAAGTTAGCGTGATAAGGCAGGTTATCATCAATGTGAAAATAAGTTTTTAGAAATATTGCTGAAACTTAATTAAAGGCTGGTTGGAGGGGATGAGGCAGAGTTTCGTAGATTGACTCTAGTGTACATGTCATGATCGCATCTGTAAAGCAGTTTACCTTTAAAAGCTTGTTGCTCTGGTTTATGGATTGCAAACTGGCTTTGGAGAACAGGCACAAGCCTCATCACTGTGACGGTAACTGTGGTATGTGGCTTTTCACATCAGATGTCAGTTCCTCTCTGCCCATTTGAATGAGGTCAGAGGGAAAACTAAAGTTTGTTCAAGTTTACTAAGGTTTGTTAGACGTCCAGCTCTAGTGGTGTTGGTGGAGGCAGATGCTGCTACTAGCTGGAGGTAAGCATGCTGCTGGCCTGCAGCACAAGTGCTTGGGTTGGTTCTGTGCAATCCTTTCCAGCCATGTTCCCTCCAAGAATTTAAATAGCAGGTCTCTGCTAATCCAGCTTGCCTTGCCTGAAATGGGCTAGGGGCTCTCCCAGTAGCAGCTCAGCAGGTACAAATCTCCAGCCTGGAGTCGAGGATATGTTCTCTTAACACAGCTGGTAGCAGAGGCGCATCCCCTTGTACCTCGGTGCTGTGCTTGTGGCCTGCGTTACAGGAGATAACGTAGAGAAATTGCCCTCCAAGGGAGAATGTTTCTACTGGCATGCAGCCGCTGGGCTGCGTAGGGTGTTACAGGATACAGTGCTCCCTTCTCCACATGGTAAGTTTGGAGTCTAGCTTTTTCTCTTCCATCTTGGGGAGGAAAAGGTGTTTTTTGTCCTCCCAACAGAAACGTGGTCCAGCTGTGTGCTCAGCATTAGAGAGTAAGGAGGTGATTCGTGTCCTTGGACAGCAGTAGCACATCTCTGCATACAGAGAAGCGATGATGACTGTTGGGATGGTGCAGGCAAGGTGGGCTAGAACCAAGTCCGTGGGTGCTGCAGGTATCTGGCTGGCTGTTTCCAGCGGAGCAGAGCTAACAGTTAAGATGGGCAGAGAGCAGTGGATCTGGATCACAGTGCAAACCCAGGAGAGACTAGCAGCAGGATAGCTGGGTGCAGAAGGCTGCAGTCTTGGCATGGTGTTGGCGGCGGGTAAGGCATACTAAAATGAGAGCATCTTTGGGATGGGTGAAACAGGTGGCAATTGTACTTAGGGAGTTGGCAGTATCTGGATATTGGAAAACTGCAGATGGGAACCAACCTGGTCGCATAAGAGAGGCTCATAAACGTGTCCTGTTGCACAAGATTGTGATTCCAGGTAGTGCAATAAAACGGTTTTGTAGCCATAGAAAGGGAATGATTAAGGGTTGAGTGTACTCCAAGAAAGAGCTGGTTTGCCCTTGTTTATGCGAGTACTCATGGTTCTAGGAAGACACATCATTGATGCTAAGGCTGGTAAACCAAGAGGAGAACTGTTCCTGTGCCTCTGGGGTACAGAAGGCCTGGAAGAGCTGGGAGCATGGGCTCTTTATGCTAGCTGTTGCTGGGCTGCGCCCCCCACAGTGGTTCTGCAGCTATGACCAGCTTCACAAGCCTGAGAAACTCTGCAAACATCCTGGCCTGACTCAGGACAGAAATTCAGCTGCAGTCTGACTTGTCTTGGGACAATTACTGGTGTTTTAGTTAGAGATTCATCATGACTTGGTTTTGTTGGTTGTTTGGTTGGGTTTTTTTAACATGCTCCCAATTTATGCAGCTCCTCTCCATTCCATCCTGTTTCTTCTTGACTACACACCCTGTAGGGGAGCTCTGATCCGAGGCCCTGACCTCTAGCAGTTTTGTGGCCTTATGCTACGCTTCTGATAGCAGCAAATGTGAATTTCTCAAAACAGGGAGCTGGGAAGGTTTTCTCAGCAGGTATTAATAGTTTCTGGCACTTGCAGTGTCTCTCAAAAGATTGGGAGGAGCTGCTTGTTTATGCTGTGAAGCGAAGAGCTCTGCAGAGTTCCCATTCTTGGATGTAGCTTTCAGTACTTTCCTGCTATCCCAGCACTTGCTGCTATGTCTGAGAGCGCAGTTATGAGTTATTTCAACTTGTGCTCTTACGAAACACCTGCGTCATTGCTTAGTGATGGTGGAATATATGAAATGGATTTGAAATCTGTCTGCCTGCAGCTCACTGGTTGCCAGTGAATGAATACAGGCACTGGTGATCCATTTTAATCCCTCAGATTGTTGCCTGGCTCCAGCTTTGGACCTGCAGCTCACTCTTTTCTGAAAATTGTGGTTCCTCTGCTGTCAAAATGCTGTCCAGTGGCCGAGCTCTGGTGTGGGCTCAGCCTTGCTTTTTGTTTACTTTTTATATTATGAAGCCAATGAGAAGGCCCAGCTGAGATCAGAGTCCAGCTCAGCTGGGTTTTCATGCTTGCGTGCTAAAAATAATCCCGGCTAGGACTGCTTTGTAACTTGAACAGACAAGCAAGAACGGTGCCTGTTTTACAGGGGAGGGGATTCAGGTAGAGTGTGGAAAAGGTGACTTGCCTGTCGTTCCACAGGGAATTTTTGTCAGAGCCAGAAATTTAACTTGGACCTGAAATTCCACTCCAGGGCTCCCGCTGTCTCGATCCGCTGCTGTTGGAAGCAGTCAAATGAGTGTTTGTGATTTTAGTTTGGCTGTCCCTTGGCTGCGGTTTACTGCTCGTCTGTGGAGACGTGGTAACTGCTAGTGTGACTGTTCTGCCTCCACTCCAATGCAGTGAAACATGTCGGTTTAAGTGACTTTCAGTGTTCTCTTCTGTGGGTCTGTTTTACTTGGCAGTGGAATTGCAAGGTCACTTTCTGCAGGAGAGGGTGGTGGAGTCCTAGGCAGGTGGACACGCATTGTGAGTGCTTCCCTGCTGACGCTTTAGCTTCTTGTCAGCACTCAAAGGTGGAGTGCAGTGGACAGATCGTGTACGCTTACTGCTTGCAGCACCTTAACTTCTTTTAGGTAAGGCTGTAAAGTCTTCCCCATCAGTTAAGGGATTCTCATTCCCTATATCTGTTTCTTGCGTTTAATGTTGCTTTGCTGTTACTTAAAGTTTCCTAAGCCTGTTCAGTGTGGGAAAACGCCTCAAGAGTCTGATTCACTGGTATAAAACAAGGGTAAAAAGTTTAAGGTTCCTGTTTAATGCTAGCCTACTACCTGCTTTGAAAACAACGTACTGCTTTATTGTGTCTGATTTAGTTTGGATCAAGTTTGTTCTGCTCCCTCTATGGGGGAGTTTGAAAGAAAAAAAGAAAAAAGAAAGCCTGGCTCCATAAAACAGCACAAGTTTAGATAGCACCTGTGGCTCAGCCCAAAAATATACCTCTGGTTTGGTATAATTTAGTCAGGGGCTTCCAGCTCTTTCTTGAACTGCTCCTTCTTGAAGGCCTTGCTAAAAAAAAACTCTTTAGGCATAAGAGGTTAATGAGCAAGGTAGCAGAGATACTTTAGTAAAGTTAACTTGTCTAGTTAAATTTGAGCCAGCGACGGATGTAGTTTCATCACAAGCTTGCTGCCACTGAAAGGGGATGGCCTTGCTCCCCCTCCTGTTTTGTTCCTATTGCATCCCTTGGGCTGGTCCTGATGTTTGCGTGGCCTCGTGCCAAGCTGATGTAACTCACTAAAATGGCATGAGATGGGCCAAAATGGAGACGGGCCAAAACGAAGACAGGCTTTTTGCCAAGTTAGTGCACTGAATCTGTGTTCCTGGAGCAGAGAAGCACGCAGGCCTGTGCAAGGGCGACTCGGAGGGGATGGAGAGGGGAGATCTTGCTGGGGGGGCTTAGCTTAGCTCAGCTGTGTTTTGAAACTGTTGGACCAGCACTGGTCCAGTAAGTGCTTCCCTTTCAGAGAGAGTGGCAGTTGTTACTTCTAAACCTGCAGCGGGAGGACCTGAGCCATCTAAATCCAGGGCCGCCTGCATGATGGGGACCACCTTTGAACTGGGAATGGTTACGTGTTAGAAAAAGCTCGTCCTTTGGAAGGTGCACAGACAGCTCTCACTGGGAGGTGGTGGTGATTGGTGGCTTCTTCGGAAAGATTTCCATTGCTAGTGCTTGAGAAACCGATAACTCCCCTTGCGTGGGCAGCGCAGCACTGGAGATTTACTCCCACTCACAAACCTTTTAAGGAGGGCAGCAGAGGGGTTTTGGACCATGGGTGTGGAAAACATCAGAAGTGGAAGCCCTGAGCTAACAGGCAGTGCCACTTTAAAATTTTTCATTCTGCTGTGGAGATTATTGGCACAGCCTCCTTCAGTAAATGCAAGGTTGTTGCCATGGAGGACAGGAAATCCCTCGTCTGCACAGAGAAGGAAAACATTGGAAACTGTCCTACTGTAAAGCACAGCTGCCTCTGTGCTGGGAGAGGGGTGCTTGCTTCTGCGAGGTGTTTTCCAAAGGTCTCGTTTTCTGTCTGCAAATCTTTGCACATATTTGCTCTGTTTCTTAGTGGGCTGCGTGTGCGTTTGAAGAAGAGCTGGACAAAGGAAGTGGGAGCAGCTGGTTAGGACTAGTTTTAAGTGCCCTGATTAATGTGAGAAGCAGGAGGGATTTTCGCTTGGGAGTAAGATACTTAGCAAATTTACAGTATCTGATTATCCTTTTAACTCTGCAGCTCCTCTTACTCCTGTTTCCCTCTACTGTTTGCAGAGGAAGGTCTCTGCCTTTTCTTCCCTTGGACCTCTCAGAGCAGGAGGCATCTCTGCTGCGGTGGGTCTGAGTTCTCCACCAGGCAATCTGAGATGTATCCCGGCTGCTATTGCTGGAGGTGGGAACAGCAGTCTGGGCCCTGTGTGCAGCTTTAGCAGCTGGTCATCTGTTCCTGCAAATACCTAGATGCTTAGAGCTGGCCCGTCCTTATGAGATGGGGAAGAGGTGAGATTTGAGGAAGATCTTTCAGGACATGTTGGTGCCATCTTTCCACTGCAGGCTCTGCAAGCAGATCCAGTGCCCTCAGGAGCTGAGACCAAACAAGCCTGTGGTGGGTTAATCAGCTTTGTCAAGCCATCACTGTTAACATCATCAAGTTGTACAAAGGTTGAGCTACTTGGTTGCTGCTAGGCACGAATACCTAACCCATCACCAGTACTTGTCCTTCTTCCCTATGGTCTGCATCAGAGGCCAGATGAGCAGATTACCGCTGATGCGCACCGATGGTTATTGGTCACCTGTAGATGAACCACTGGGTCAGGGCTTTCCCTTCCTCCAGAGACAGGTTTGTCAGTTGTCTGCTTCAGGTCCAGTTCAGTCCCATTGCTGTCCTGTCTGTCCACGCTGTTGCAGTCCTGAGTTGTGTTAGGTGCTGAACAGAAACCGAGAAAGCCATGTCCAATTTGGTGAGCTTTAACCTCTGCTTGGCAATGTTTTCTGGGCCAAGTTTTTGTGCTGACACTCATGAAGCCAAACTTGCTGTTTCAAGGCTCCAGAGGATACTCCTGCATGTAGACCATGGTGTTATGGGAGGTGTCCTGACTGGAGAAGAAAGGGAGCTTTGCTCTTCAACTTCTCATTGTGCACCAGTCGTTGTTGCTTTTAACATGGTGTGGTACCTCCTTTATGTTTAACTGAGCTGTGTTGTTCCTAATCCTGTATGCTGTTAAATCAGCAGCGAGGCCTCTGGGGATACCTCTTGGGAGTTGCTCATAGGGATGGTGTGGGTGGATTTGAGGCACCTTTGGCACCCAGTGTGATGGGAACGGCATCAAAATCCCAGGGCTCTGGTTGTGAGGGTTAAACTCCTGGATCCTCCCTGAAGCTACTCCAGGATTTCCCTGGCAGCTCTTCCCGGACTTGCCACAGCCCAGCTTTTATGCAGTGCAGAATGATGCAATCGCCGTTCAAACAACCCTCTTGCACTGTTTCTTCTCATGTTGGGAGAACGTCTTCTGATGTAACCTGGCATCGTTGTGTTGACTTGCATGAACGCAAGGCTGATTTACACCAATAGGGCTCTCTGCCTGTGTTTGCCTAGCCCTGAATACCGCATGTTGTGACGTCTGTCTGGAGTCAACACGCAGCGACCTGATTCACATCTTCCTTTTATGACTGACCGGAGTGCCACCTCCTCCTTTCTATACCAGCCCTCCCTACGTATATTTGCACAAGTCAAGTCCCACCCTCTGGCTGCTTTATCTTCCCATCGACAGCTGACAGTGTGTGTTTTAGATGTCTTCGCCTTGACATGACATGGTTCCTATGCCCTGATCTGAGACTGGGCTTTTTAGGCTTTGCATCCATCTGTTGCAGAAAGCCTGCTTCAACCCTGGGGCTGGCACGCTGGGTCTGCACTGGAACCATTGGTGTAGCGCCTGGCTGGGTTTCTTTAAGGCTGCCTGGTCCTCCAGGCATTTCTAGTCCTATGGCCTGTAAAACATGCAAGGTGACATGGAAACCAGTCACTGATGTCAACAAGACAACGTGAAAAAGAAAAGCCCTGCCTGTCCCTTGTGTGTGTGCAAAGGGAGAAACAAAAGGGAGGAATTAAAGGCAATAAATGAAAACAGAGATGGTCTTGCTGATCTTCAATTCAGTTGTCAGTGACAACTGTTCTGGCAACTGTGTGCAGCATGGAGTCTGTCTTTTATTTTCTAGAGGGACCAGGCCATCCTTTTGTTAAAAGAAGAGGCTAAGGAACATGGTTCAGAGGAGAGCGAATGAATCATCTCTCACATTAGTCTCTTTCCTTTGTGGCAAGGATTGGCAAAAAGGACAGTCAGTTTGGTGTTCTGCAGGAGGAAGGAGGGAGGCAATGCCAATGGAGCCAATGCTCAAAAAAAAAAAGGACTGATGGGTGTGTGTCTGCCTGTCTTTTGCATTATGGATGCACATGAGCCTTCCTTTGTCAGAATCTTCAAGGGGCTCTGGAGAGGGCGACTTAGAAAATCCTTTGGCCCGCATTGCACTAAGTGCAAAATGTAACGTGGCACCCGGAGGCTGCATGTGGCTCAGCCTTGGGTAGAGGGGAAGAGGGAAAACACAACATTTATTTGCTGTCCTTGCAACTGTGCACGTAATGTTTGCCTGCTTGAGTGAAATTGCAAGCTGGAGGATGTGCGCTGAAGAAAGAAAGATGATGCTTGGCTGAAAAACTTTCCTCGGGCAGGGTAACTTAGTCTACAGAAACTGGGTAATCATAGAAGCCGTGTGGTGTGCGAGTACGCAAGCCTTCAACCGCCAAAGCTTCCTCGGTGCGCACAACAACCAGAGGGAGGTACAATGCAAACAGGGAGTCCTCTGTGGGAGACAAGCATCCCTGTGTCTTAGTGGAGAAATCTCTGTAAATAAACCACCTCGCTCTGTTTGGTTACAGAGGAGCTAAAAAAGGAGCAAGGACGCTGGGAGGACGGGCACCCTGACTGATCGCTGGCGAGAGATGGATTGCTTTGGTGAGAGATAGAGGTGGTGACAGCTTCCTCCCCGCTTTCCTCCCCCGGCTTCACCCGTGGCAGGAAGGATGTAGGAACTGTGTTATCACACGTTAGCATTGTGCTCTTGCATATTCCTGCTTGGTGTTCAGTAACCTGCTGTAAGGTGGGCTGTGCAGATAAGAAGGGGCCTGCAGCGTGGGCTTGGGGAGCAGGCAAAGCGGATAGCCCATCTGTCCTCTTGTGCTCTGGGAGAGGCAAGGTGGAGCGATGGGTCTGGGGTCTTCTGGCAGCTCCCCCGTGGGCTGGACAGGTAGAGCCCTTCTGGGGACACTGCAGGAGGTGCGAAAAGGGATCAATTTTTTCAAAAGTGCAACCCAGAGAGGGAAAGAGGAGCCTTGAGGGCACCCCCTGCCCTCTGCCCCGATATGCCAGCGTGTGCATACCCGTGCCTACCAAAGCCGCAAGATAAGGCAGTCCTGCAAGGCGGCGTGTTTGCCGAGTGAGTGACTCTAAGCTCCGTGCTGAAATTACACAATCCTGGTTTAAGAGGCTGTCGTGCAGCTCTGCAGACGTGTAGCAAAGCAGGCAGGGCAGAGGTGGGCAGGTGTCTGTCCCCCAGGTGGATGCAGAGGGGCGGTCAGCATGCCAGTGTGTGCTGGTTCCTCACAAATTTGGCAGTACCCCCCAGTTTCAGCACTCCCCAGCAGCATAGTAATGTCACTTTTCAGTGCTGAGAGATGGTTTCCCTTGCTGTCCCAAGGAGGCAAGGAAGGTGCTGTGCCGGATGGACACACTGATGTGCAGGCAAAGGCTGTCTGAGCTACTTTGCCCAGGGCATGCAGTGGAGAATTAGCCAACGAGTGAATGCCCTGGGCAGATCAGTGGGTTCCCGAGCAGGTTGAAGCCTGCTGAGCTCTACAGAAGAGGCATTTTCTGTCCCTATAACCTCAGCCTGGATGTATTGCGTAGCATGGATACATCATGACTATGCTGGCTTTACAAAAAGTTCTCTTGCTCTGTCGGCAACCTCTGCTGTAAGCTGCTTAAGACAGGCAATGGCCTTTACTAGTGTTTGTGTAACACCTTGCGCGGAGGAGTCCTGATCCCAGCTCTAAGCGATCGCCCCGGGAGCGGGCGCTTTTCAAGCCCTATGAACCTTTGGGGCTCTTTGCTTTGCAGGGCTCTGTAGCCAGATACGTGCTGAGTGGCAGAGAAAGGAGGAGGCTCCGCCAGCACTCCAGCTGCCTGCAGACAGTCTCTGTGCTAGTTATGGGAGAGACTTCTGCAGAGCTGGGCCAGAGAAAACAGGTTTATCCCCTTGGTCTGGAATTGCAGGGATGCTTAAAGGAGAGGAGTTGCAGTGCTACAGTGAATGAGGACAGACTGAAGGGGGGAAAAATGTGGGGGGAGAGGGACAGCTAGTGCTGCCCACAGCGTTGGAATAAGTCGAGGATCCCCTGGCTGCAGGAATAATGTGTCTTAAGCTCTCCCATCAAAGCACGTAGAGGCAGATATCTCCATATCCGTGACCTTCGTGTTGGCCAATGAGGAGTGTACGTGTGCCAGCCACTCGGTGCCCACATGGAGCATGAGCTTGTGTTGCTTGGTGGGAGGAGAGGGTAAAGAAAACCTTTGCTCTGCCCTGAACCTCCCCATGGGCTCCACCATGGCCTGTATCCATCCCTGCCTGGCCACTCAGTCAGGCCTCCTGTGCCTCCTCATTGGGCTATGCAGGATGTCTTCTCGCCATATGGTTTTTGTTGCCATGAATGAGCGAGGCCAGAAATCTGATATGTGAAAGCAATATCACAGCTGATTTTCTGGGGCTGGTAAGGACAGGAATTTGAAAAATAACTTGGCATGTTTCAGTGAGGTGGTGCTTGTAGCATAGCACTAGGCTGGGGAATGAAAAGCAGAAAGCGGGGGGTGATCAGCTGTGACAAGGACACCACAGCAGGTAGGAGAGGTTTTTTTCTCACGTGCGTTTTTCCATACTACAGGGTCCTGCTGTAAATTTGGGAGGAATATGCTCCTTTACTGAGGCAAGGCTGGGTAAATTTCTCCCTGTTAAGCATCAAAGGCAGGCTCTGCTTCCCTGGCCAACGTTCCCCTCGTCACCGCAACTTGCTTTCCAGCCTTGGAAAAAGGAGAAACCCCAGGAAACTGGCCTGAAGCTTTGGATGGCTGGAAAGGTCGGATCAAAGAGGAATTCACAAATGAGCCTGCAAAAACTAGAATGAAAGAGAGTCCACCTGACCCAGGGTGCTTGTCCTTAGGTCTGGAAATGGAGAAATGAGCATGCAGGGGGCTACATTGCCACAAGTAAGTTAAAGGTACGCAGGAGTGTTTCGTGGCTGCGTTTGGCCAAGTCCGTATGTTATTAAATTACCTCCAGAGCAGGGTAGCCACAACCATGCTGCCTGCTGGAAGTGCTGTCTGGCCCACACTGTCTCCCAAATCTGGGATATCTGCAGAATGAAGCTACTCGATGGGCTGAAACCACACCAAGGACCATGCTAACAGTCATGGTTCCACTTCCCAGCAATGTTCCCTGGTATGTTTAAAGATATTGTTCCTAGGATATAGAAACTGTCTCCCCTTCCCTTGATCCAGCGGGAGGCTGGTTTGTCCTCACTGGTCCACGTGAGTGCAGGGGGATGCTCCAGCTCTGGGACTTGCTGGACAAGAAAGAGACTGAACATGTCTAAAGGAGGGTGTTTTGGGCATTTGGTGTTGTCTGGGAGGCAGTGGTAGGGGATTCCTGTGGTCGCTCGTCTCTCCTGCAGCGGTGCCAGCCTTTCCTGCACTGATACCTGGTGTGGGGTGTTGTGGTGAGCCAGCTGGCCCGTGGCGAGGCTGCTGTGCTGGAGAACCTTGTGTATCTAACCAGGGCCTGTGATTGCTTACCAGGTTAATGGGATTGCTTCCCCCACCCTCAGCTGTGTCCAGATCAGCACCTCAGCTTTAAACCAAATGCCTTGAAATCAGCCCAAGAAAAAATGCTTTGCTGCTGAACCCAGGATTTGCTGAGTCTGCCTCTGCAGCAGGCACACGCCACAGGCACCCTGGCAGCTCCGTTTGCTGCTCAGCAGCACCCACAAGCACAATGTCTGGCAGAACTCCCACCTTCGCCTTGTCTGTAAATATTTGTGTCCTTCCCTTGTCCATCAGCAGCCTGGTATTTGCACAGGGAGAAGGTAACAGATGTTTGAAGAATTAATTTTCTGTGCAGCCCGTTGTCGAGAGCTGTGTAGGAAGGCTTCTTGGTGGGACTGCAGCGTAGCAAAGCAGAGGAAGCAGCAATGTTTCCTTCTGCTGTGTAATGCTGCCAAGGGGCACAGTCTCGGCAATGTTCACCTGGGCATTTATGGGGCACTGAGCTTATCTAGCAACTGCCCGCAGAACAAGAGGCGCTTTTGGCTTGAAGCACCGGTGTTCGCAGGCTGCTATGAAGAACAGGGCTCTTGGTAAACTAACATCGTGTCTAATCTCTCATCTTTTAACGCTTTCCTGAGTCAACTAGTTCCAGTGGTTACAGATTTACTGTTTCTTTTTTCTAAGACTCGCCATGGGTCTGCGTTGGCTCGACTGCCCAGCGGCAGGACGGGTGGGCAGGTGTCCCTCACCGGCACGCCTGTCATGGCCCCTCTGGGATCTGCAACATGCTGCTTTCCCTTCGGCTCCCTGCACAACGGGCAGGGTTCTGCTGCCGTGTGAAGCAAAGGGAGGCAGCAGGCCTCTGGTTTGAGGTTCCCTCTGGGGTCTCAGCAACCTTAAACTCCTTGGGCACCTCGCTCGGCAGTCCCTGCCTGAATACTACCCTCCCCTCCATCGTGTGTGGATTCATCAATGCCACTTTGGTTCCACAGTATGAGGAATGTCACGTTGTCAAATGTGATTTCAGCAGCTGCGTGGTGAACTGGACCAGGGATCTGCTCTGGCTTAAGGCCCTCTCCCCTCCTGATGCATCCTCTACCACCTCCCAAAAAACCCAGACAAACCTCGCTCCACCATACCAAAAAATATCTCATGGCTTTCAAACTGTGGTGGTCTCCTGATGCCACTCTCAGAGGTTTTAAAAGGGAGAAAGATGGGGAGATGAGCCAGGCACAGAGAAAGTAATTAGGTTAATTTCTTCATCTCTAAAATGCTGCAGTCACTGTAGAAGTGGTAACATGCACCCTAAGGGCACGTCTACATTGCAGTCTTTGGACAAAGCTGTTTTGAAACAGAGTGGTGCATGGATGCTGCTATGACCCTTGCAGCGGCCTGGAGCGTGTTGCCAGCCACAGAGCTCGCTGCCGAGTGGGATGGCTGCTCTGGAGCTGATGTTGCAGGGAGCACTCTGTCACCGCATCCCTGCTGATGTCCCTGGGCGTTAATGTACCGCTAACTTCTGCCGGGGTCTGCTTGACAAGCTTTCATTCCCAGCCTTTTTCCTGATGCTGTTCAGGAATACCCACCCTCTCCCTGCTCAAACAAAAGACACCTTTTGGGAAACATTTGTCAAATGTTTCTCTTTGCAGCAATACAGGCTTAAGCAGCGCTCCCTGTCCCTGCCTCCCGGTTTATCCACAACACCAGTCTGTGGGGCCAGGAGTAAAACGGAGCAGGGAACTGACCCAGGTTAAAAATAACCCAGGAAAACTGATGGCTTATGTGTTGCTGCTGACACCGCTTGTGAAACTGTGGCTGTGGTCAGAGAAGTTAGGTGGACTTTCTGAGAACTGCTCTAGGTTATCAGGTGCAGGCATGTTTTGTCTGAAAAGCTACAAGGCCGGTACCAGAGAAGGGGTTTGAGAAATAGTCTGCTGCTTCTGCTGGCATGCCAGCTCTTGAAGGTAATAACAGCATATTTCAGAGCAATAAAGCCCCAAACCCTCAATCACACCCAGAATTAGCCAAAATGAGAGTGAATGATGCACCAACCCGAGTCTGATGTTGTTCCATTTTCTGATCGACTTGTTGGGGAGATGTTTGCCCTTGTTAGAGGGATGTAACACTGGCGTGGAGTCAGAAACCCGTTATTTTGACCTAGTGAAAGGGAAGGGAGCAGCAGAAGAGGATTAGCCAGTGTTAGCCCCTGAAGAGGCAGGAGGCAGCTGGTGTTTTTACTGGTAAGTCACTGCCTCCTCCACTCACGTGTTTTCACGCTGTGTATTCCCACTTCCTCGGGAAGTGCTCATTCTTTTGACTGTAATAGCAGTTTTATTAATGGCTTTGGGTTGAAAGGAGAGGTACTGGTCCTTCAGAAATGGGCTGTCGCTCTCCTGGCTCAGTACAGGACAGCCAACAGCTCTGTCCTGGCAAGTCTGGCCTCACCTCGCGTGGCCACGCTCTGCCCACGCATCTCCTGCCTGTCTCAGGGCAGTGGAAGGAAGGTTTTTCTTTCTTCTCCCCATTTCTTACCTTCCTTGTGGGTTCAACCTGAGGGGACCTGGGTGGAGAACTGGCTCTTCTCCCTTGCCGAATGTGGGAAAGGACAGACTGGCCTGTGTGCAAAAGGTCCTGTCTGCATGTCCTGCTAAATGAAACAAGGCCGGTTTGTCTCCAGCCTGGTGGCACATGTGGCTTGGTTCGTAGCCCACTGAAGCCGAGCAATGCTCCCTCCGACGCAGCCGGGGCATGGCTGGAGGTGGTTGCATGCAGCAGGCTGCTCAGGAGGGTGGTACGCATGCATCTGCCCCAGGTTTGGCTCCCTCAACCCTTCCCTCCTCCCCTCATCCCGCACCAGAGCAATAAAACCTGCTTGCAAAAAAGGCTGTAGCCTTCATATGATTTAAGGAAATGGTAATTAGGGTCACAACAGCACTGTGTGGGGCTCAGAGGGACTCCTGCCTGCTGTCGCATGGCACAGCTAAGCTACGTCTCTGCTTTGACCAGAGGTTGGTCCCCAGTCTTGCTTTATTTAGGATCAAAGGAAGTGTGGAAACCCCTGGGAAGAGCTGGAAGTGCTATTGCCATTCCCTAGCAGGTTCTCCTCTTGCAGAGGAGATCCCAGAGTATGCTGGAGGCGGTCACCTTTCCTCCTCTTGTTCTCCAGTAGGAAAACATGATAGTTTTCACTCATGCTGGGCAGCATCTTTTAGCATAATTGAGCTGAGTTAATCCATTGCCCCTCCCTAGGCCATGTGTATCTACCATCCAGCATGGCCACCTCCATCTCTGGACCAGCCAGACCCACCAAGGGATGTTGCAGTTTGATGTGGAGAAGGACTATGCCCATTTGGTTTTATTTTCCTTGTTCCTTTCTCAGCTTGGTTGCTCTGCGCCCATCCTTGAAGAGTGGTGGGGACTGGGGAGGTACGAATCTCTTGGCTACTTGCATTTCATGTCAATGCTTCAGTGTTCACGGAAGACCTTGTTTTACTCCTGAAAGGGAAGGTGCTGGGAAAGCCCCTTCCTTCAGCACACCGCACCTTAGTGTCTCTGCGTGTCTTCAGAGGAGAGAGCTGGGATTCCTGAGGACCAGAAGGGAGATAGGTGCCTGAGCCTCACCGACGTGGACATAGTGTCTGCCTCCCTTTGGCCTCTTTCACTGTCTCATCCATTTGATCTGTGATATATTTGGAAAACCAGGCCTGTAGCATGGGCGGAAATTCACATCTGAGCTCTGTGGCCTTTGCACATGGCCAGGGATGTGCTAGAAATGTGTTCCCTGCCTTGGTTACAGGTAAGGAGTAAACTGCTGTGTATTTTCTGCCCTAGTAGAAGTTTGGTGAACACATGAACATGTGCTTCTTGGCAAACGCAAAACATGGCTGGTGTCTGGGCTGAGATGTCCTCAGTTTCTTGGGATGTTGTGGCATCTTGCTACAAGCTGCCACCGCCCGCTCCAGCCGTGGACTGCGCCCGAGATCCCTGCAGAAGCAGCTGCCACGCTCCTCCCCGGAGGCAGAAGTATTTCAGTGCTGGGCAAAGAAACCCTGTGTCAACAGCTGCTGCACTCTGCTCTCCTCCGAAGGCTACCAATTAATTCCTTACAACACAATCCATCTGTTCTCAGCCTGTAAGCTGCTTGAGATAGGGGCTGTCTTTGCTATGCAGGCTTGAACAGTGCTGTAGAAAGGGGTCCTGGCCTTGGGCACGATGACAAGGAGAACATTAAACTTCTGGTGAAGTGGCTGCGAGTCCTGGCACACCCGTAGGCTGATGAAGCTGTCAAGGGAGATGCAATATTCTTGTCCTTTCAACCACGTGCAGAAACCATCACAACTGCAGAAGTATGCCTGGTCAGTTTAGAAATGTTTTGCTATCCCCTTGCACAGCTGCTGTCTTCACATCTTGGGTACCGTTAAACCATGTAGGTCTTTTTCCATGCTGTTTTTTTTACTGTCACATTTTAAGTTTCTTAGGCTCTTCTGCTTTTCTGGAAGCGTGTTGGGGGAGCTGAGGTTTGTCTGTTCATGTGTGGTCCTCACATAACCAGATTTCAAAGCTCTGCTCTCCAGAATGAAGCAAGGGTAACGGTGCTGCTCATCACATGGTGAATCCTGTGCCACCTCCTGTCCTTTGCGACGTTCATGCCCTGGACCGGAGGCTGTGGTTTCAGGGCTCCTGGTAACCACATCAAAAAATATCCCAGCCCCATGACGCAAGGCACTAATGACCGATGCAAACTCACTTTTCTGGTTCAGATTTGTTAAATATTTTTGGCAGGCTGACTGGAGAGCCTTGTGCCACATCGGGAGCTGCCTGTCTCCGTGCCCCGCTAACTGCATGTTGGACTGCGTGCTGCCTGTTTTCCCGCACAAAGACAGCATAAACTCCATCACCATGGCTAATTGGGTAGAAATTAGATGTTCTGCTCATGCAAAACTGAGATGAAATGTATGCTGTTGAGTGGTCTGGTGCACAGATGCTATATTACTGATGGTGGACGTGTAGCCTGAGCACTCAGACGCTCTTCCCGTGCCTCAGCGCAGCCTGCTGGGATGGGAGGCTGGGTCTGATCCTGTCTTGGGGTAGGCACTGCTGCTCCATCACTGGCTCTTCTCCACTGCTGGGAGTGCAGGTGCAGATGCTGATGTGGCTCAGCTGAGATGTGATAATTCCCTAAGTCCCCACAGTTTGTAGCATCTGAAATCAATTGTTTCTTTCACTGTAAAATTGTTGCTACGTAATTTCACTTTGCAGCCCTCCAAACGGGCACATCTGTCAGATTTTGTTGTTTTCAGTGTTTCGTTGTGTGGGATTTTCTTTTTATTAAGAGCGGGGCTTTTACCAAACAAGCACCTCAATCACCATCTCAGTTAAAAAAGTACATCTAAAGGTAGCTTACCTGAAGTCATCTTGGGGAATGTTTTAACTTAAGGATGGCATATAAAAACCCAGCATCTGTGACTGTAAAAATGTGACCAGCTTTCGTCACTCTCTAGGTGGAGAGAAGCTGTGATCTGCTTTGCTTTCATCCTTGGCTCTGCCTACATGGATAATTTAACCTGCTTTCAAACACTAGGAAAAAAATGACTTAGGACACCTTCTGTGTATACATAAAACTCGAGTCCCACAGCTTGTGCTCTGACCTTCCCTGCGCTCTCCAGCTCAGTGATCTGGCATGCCACATCATCCCATGGGAACGTGAGGAGGAGGAGAGGGCAGGGGAACCTCTTAGCAATGTTAGGATCATCAGAAAGTCTGTCCCTGCAGCGAAACTTATAACAGCAAACTCTTTGCCAGCCGTGTGGGCAGGCTTAATGCCTCGGTCATGTGGCGTGGATGCAAATTTAGTGCTCTTGAAAACCGAGCTAAGCCGGAGGGCTGTACAGTAAGCCTGTGGAGACCAGCTGTTGTGGCAGTGGATAAATGAGTGTGAAGCAAAAAAACACTCTTTCCTTGTTTTGGAGAGAGAAGAATCTCTCCGGGTTTTCTACGTAGGGCCCTGCCGTGCGAGGAGCTGTGGGGCTGTGTGTTGGGCTGTGGTTTGTATCACGGGATCAAGGTGGGAGCGACTGTCTTGGCTATAGCCCCGACAGGATGGAAAAACCCACGCCTTTGTTTCCCAGGGTATCTAATACGTGTCCCGGGCTTTCAGACCAGCAGGCAACGTGATAGCGAGAGGCTCCAATGCCACCAGAGGAGCGGCCAAGGGCTGCTTGGATATGGGAAGGGTTAAGCAGCCTGGACATGAGGAATGAGCTGTGGTGTTCCCTCTGTGATTCAAAGAGGGAAAAATGTGCCCTCCCTCTCAGATGCTTCCCTCTGTCCAAAAAAGGCTAAATGGGCTCAGCGAAAAACCAGTGGAGGCATTCCTCATATTCTCTGAAGTAACTGGATGTAAAATCCTGGATTTAAAGGGGTAGCTTGTAGAAAATTAAATGCGACTCTGAAAGGAATTCACCTTCTGCAAGAAAGCTGGCTGTCGTTTTGGTAACAAAGGACGAGCTGGGTGCTAGCTAGAGAAAGACAAGGCTGTGTAAGAGATGGATATTAACAAACACAGACGATCCATTAGTCATCACAGATTATTAAACACAGGAGGCCAGTTTTTCTTCTTTATTTTATTAGGGACGGCTTACACGCACAGTAATAACCACAGGACTCGGCTGGGTTTGCAGCAGCTCCCCAGCACACAGGTTAATGGTATTGACCCTGATCCAAAACCCGCTCATGTCAATGGGAGACCCTCCCCCAGCCTTCAACGCACTTTGGAGCACGACCAAAGTGAGTTTAATAGGCTCTTTTAATACATCTTGTGATCCTTCTGCAGCCAAACAGACTGCGTTGTCTTCTCCGGGCCAGGGTTGCAGGCACTTACTACACCGTTTGCTGGTGGCAGTCTGCCTGTTGTGGAACACGTGTGAGGGCCGGTTTGCAGAAACACCTCCGTGCGGAGAAAAGCCACCTCTGCCCCATCACCTTCAAACCTCCCCCAAAGCCCCTCTGCCACCCAGCAAGGAGTCACAGAGGTGACCTGAGGCCTGAATGACAAAGGCGCAGGGAGAACATCTTTAAAAAAGAAAGGAAAATTAAGGAAGAGGAAGGGAGGCTGAAGATGATTGTCAATGTGACATGGAAGGGAAGGGTCTCTGGCTGACAGGCACTGTGTTGCGATCCTTCCTTCCCACCTCCAGCCAGCCAGAGATGAGAACAGCATGGGGCACATCTTCACGGCGGGTGAATTGCTGACTCCCTCTCCTGTCTGGACCAGAGCTGGAGAGAGGTCCACCCCACTCTGCTCATTGCCCAAAAGCAGGATTTCAAGGAGGCTGGGCTACGAACACGGCCACCCTTGTCCTAGGGGATGAGCAAGAAGATCTCTGTAGGCCAAGGATCCTAGTCAGGCTGCTCTGGAAAAGAGTAGGGTGAGGTCTGTCACACATCAGGCTTTGCTGTCAGACAGACATTGGACACGTCCCATCAGACTCCACACCCCTGCCAGGGGGGATGATGGCTTCTTTTCAGATCCCAGTTCTGCCTGAGGTGGAGTTTCGCACTCCCATGAGAGTGCCTGAGCTGCCATAGAGGTCTTGGTTAGCCAGAGCATCCCTAGTGAGCGTGGTTGAGACTGTGTGAAAAGTAAAGATTAGGGAAGAAAGTGGGGGAAGAAGGAAAACACTCCATATGGGGGTTGGAGGAGGTGCTCTGAGGCATGAAGAATGTTTTGGTCACTTTGGGTGGGAGTTTCATATTCCCTTTGGGCAGAATGACTTTCTGGGTGAGTGGGATGCAGGAGACCAGATTTGTTCATCCCTCAGGCCAGGGCTGACTTTGCTTGGACATTTATGTCTGGGAGAGAGCTCCCAGCTGGGTATCCTGAAGAGAGACAGCTGGGGGTGGGGGACAGCAGTGGGTAGTGTCTCCCTCCTTAGCTGATAACCTCCTTTCTGGGGTAAGGATTAAGCTCTTCACCTTGGTGGCAAATGCCAAGCCTGGGCAGCTCGTTCTCCCTTGCAGTGTCTGGACAGAAACATTGCAGTTTCTCAGCATCGAGCCTATGTCTGTTGGTGGATTTTCCCCTGCAAAACTTGGTTGCTTGTGCAGGAAGCCAAACCCAGGGCTGCCAAGCTGCAGGTCCTTCCCCACTACCTGCTGGCAAGGTATAGCTTCTAGGGGTGTGTGGTGGAGCAGGGTCTCCTTGCTGAAGGGTCCTGCTGGAGTATCTCACGAGGGTCACGGTCCCTCGGTCACTTTGTGTACAGCTTGCCGATGCCTTGGAAGCGGACTGCATCCACCCAACATGGGGAGTGCTCCACCAGTCCTGGTGCCTGCGTGCTCACTAACTGGTCCTGACATCTTGACGAGGACGTCCTGTGAGGCTGTCAGGAGTGGTTACTGATGCTTGGCAGTGCTTCCAGGCCAGTGCTGCGTGAAGGCTGCGGGTCAGGTCCTCACAGGGGGCTCAGCTGGGTGAAGACTTGCAGGGCATCAGTGCCTGGCGGTTCCCTGAGCAATTTCCCATCCGACTTCTGTGTTTATGGTGCACCTGGAGTTTAATATATATGCAAGCCTGTTTCTAAGGAGAGGTGTTAAAAGTTACTCCCCTGAGCAGCAGGGGTTGGCTTGACTTTTTATTACTGGGGAAAGAATTGCCACCAAAATCCAGTATTTTTTAACATAAACTTGATTACCAAGTGCTCACCTGGAGCAAGCTTAAACCAACTGAGAAACCACCCTCTCTCTCTCCCTTAGCAAATGCCTGGCTCTAAGTAGCATAGACCACCCCACAAAATCTTCTAGATGATTCCTGTTAGGTGAAGCCATGCCTGGAGGTGGGAGTACCTGCACAGCTTTGCTGTGGAGCACAGCCAGCCCCGACAGGGTTATGAAGTTAAACAGGAGTGCGTTTAAAGGGAGGGAAAGGATATGGTTCGCCTGGGCTTTTCCTTGCAAGGAAATGCTGTTCAAGAGGAGCCCTGGGAGAGACGGATGCCAGGACTCGGGGAGCAGGACACGGTGACTTCCAGAAGCTGCAGAGGGGGAAGGACTACAGCAAGGTTAATTTGGACCTTGGGCAAATTAAGGGCTCAGTGCTGATCAGAGGGCATCAGGGGGTGATTCAGCTGGCTGTTCTGCTCTCAAGTGCCTGCAACACATTGCAGTGCTGTTGAAGGAGCTTATTCAATGGCAAATCCTGGTTTGGTCTGCCTGAAACTATCCAGCTTGGGTTTGCCAGATGTGTTTCAGGGGAGACTGTTCCTGGCTGGCTGAGACGGAGGGGCTAAATGAGCTTCAAGCAGGCTTGCTGGCATGCCTGCAGCTGGAGATCCCCAGCCAGGGCCAGCGTCCCCAGGGCTCAGAGCAAAGAGTGGAGCTGAGGGCTGGGGTGGGGTGGCTGAGCCAAGAGCCATGCTGGGAGTCCCGGCCGTCCCGGGGGCTTTGCAGTGCTTCCTCCCCATTGTGCCTCAGTACTCAAGCACATTGTGGACTGTGTGGGCAGAGCATCCTACTGGGAGGAGGGAATTGCTGGCCCTTGGAAAGCAAAGGGAAGCTTGGTTTAAAATAGCTTTGTCGGTGAGACCCATTCCAGCCTGCATCCCTGCAAAATCAGCTAATTCAGTTAAGAAAAAAAAAAGGGGGGAGGGGGGGGGATGAAGGCCTGATTCCTCAAACCTGAGGGTGAGCAGAGGCACAGATCTGCCTTGTGGTCACTGTTTGGGCAGTGGAGAGGCAGTGCCCGGTGCCGCTCCATGCGAGCCTGGCCAGGGGCTGCGTCAGAGCAGCAAGCATCTCTGGGATGTCCCGACGTGCCCAAGGTACCCATCCCCTTTGCAGAGGGAACCAGCCAGCCCCGGCAGGGGAGGGGAGCTTCTTCTCTCCACTTGTCAGCAGTAGCTGCAGGGCTTTGCTTTCTTTTTTTTCAGGAGTCTGACCTCTCCTCTTTATAGCTTTGGAGCTTTTGGGTTGGCGTGGCTGAAATGTGCTGCACTGGCGTACCCTTGCACAAGAGGCTGAGTGGAAAGCCATTTCAAGCGCTGATTAAGTCTGCTCATCCTTTCGGAGCCTTCTGCTTGCTGGTCAAGACCGCAGGCTTTCCTTGGAGAGCAAACACACATTGTTCAGCTCAGTACACATGTAAAAGCTGGAGCTGATCCACCTGTTGTGACCAGGGAGGTCAATACTAAAATCTGTGGTGCTCGTAAGAAGAACAGGACCCGTGGGTGAGTCCAGGCAGCATCATGGCACGATTAGCCAGTGTATCAGACAAAAAAAACGTTTCTTTGTTGGAGAATGCCCACGATATCTATGGAAACAGAAATGGAGTGAATTTGGCTTCAGCTCAGGGTGGAGGTGTGGGAAGCCTTCATCAGCCTGCACAGCGCTGATGCCAATTTGCAAATCGGTCCTTGGCGCTTGCCCTGGGTCTAGACTCTCAGAGGGACATTGGGGTGACACTGGCTGAGGCTCTGCTGTCAATATGCCTTGAATAACATGGAAGAGAAAGGGAGAGGAAAGACAGAGTCAGGTAGACAAAAAATAAATGGAGAGGATGAATCTCCTGCCTGCATTGAGTCTTTTTTTCCTGGGCTGAAGTTATTTTTCTCTCAACTTGCAGACTTCTAAGCTGTTTGGCCTGTCTTCCCCCTCACCCCCTGTTTTTTCTTCTTCAATCTAAAAAGGCAATTACTAAGCGAAACCAGCCAGTTGGGACGCATTTAGGAGTGTGACTCAGCCTTTGCAACAGCGAGTGCCCTAGGCTCCCAGCTGTTGAACTTGCACAGCTGGGTGCAGGTGAGGTGCTCAAGGGCTTTATTTTTTTGGCTCCAAGTCTCTTATTTCCCTCAATTTTAAATTGGCTGCTGCTCTTTCCTGCTGGTGCTAACTGGCCTTTAAGGGAGCGTGTACCTGGGTCATGGGCATGGGCAGGGTAAAGGAGTCGGGATTACTTTTTTCCAACCCATCTCATATTCCTGGCAGGACCCTTTTCACAGATTTATCCTGCTTTTTATTTAATTTTTATATTGCTATGACTTAAGAGATGGTAGATTGAAATCACGATGTGTATCTCTAGCTCTCCTCCCTGTTCGCTAATGATGTGCATCAAATCACTGCAGGAGGCTCACGTGTCCTTTTACCCTTAGGGACTTGGGCTGTACTTTTCAAGGGAGCTAAAGAGAACCAACACCTTGATCCCTTGGGGACCAGTAAAGCCCCTGACCTCTGAGCATCGCTTTGCTGCCAGCTCAGAGTGTCAAAAAAAGAAGCACTCAAAATCATAAAAGTGCTTTAAAAGCTTGAAAAAGTGCCAAGACCCACTTATGATTTCTTTCTCCATGGGCAAAAGACTGTGTGTCTCTTGTATTTGTGCTGCTTTAGACAACAGCAGATATTTCTTTGCAGTCCTGACTTGGGGTGCTGAGTCTTGGAGGGAGAAGCCCCCACCGTGAGAGTCGTGAGCGTTGCAAGCTGGAAAATATCTTCCCCTTTCCCTCCCTCATCTTGTAAATGGAAGCAAGTAGAAACCCTTGCTTCTTTCTTTATCTCAAAAAGAGCTTTGAAAGGGGGTTGTGGTGGAAGATACAAACCCCAGGAAGATTTCCTGTGACCCCTTCCACGTGGCTGCCTCTTTCCCTGGCAGACCCAGGTCTTTTTGACAATATTTCCTATTTGCATCTCTGGGAAAAAGCAATACCTTGAGGCACACGTTTTAGCTGTTGCAGCGGTTAGTGGGGCAGGTTTCCCCCTCTTGGCTGCTGGCCCCGGCTCTCTCGCCGGCGTTGGGCTGGCAGCCCCGCATCAGGGCGATGACTCAGTGCCTGGCAGAGGCAGGGAGGGCAGGCGGCGGCCCCCAACCTGTGGCCGAACAGGCTCGGCTTTGTGCTGGCCGGCTTAAAAGGAGCTTTATGACTCCTCTCGGCACGGCGTGAGCCCCAGCTCCTGCACAGGCCCCTCTTTGTGGGGGGGTGACGTGGTCCCGGGGTGGAGGCGAAGCCGGGCGGGAGGTGGGGAGCAGCCCTGCTGGCAGGGTCCCTTGAGAGGTCCGAAACCAGCAGAGGGTGAGAGCCAGGATGGGGAAGCGAGGCCCCCGGGAGGCTTAATTCCCATCACACCCTAAGGGTACACCAAGGGTCTGGCTCAGCCTTGAGTTGACAGTGGTCCCCGAATGGCCCTTCAGAGTCACTGGACGCATCGTTAGGCACCAAAGACTGCAGCTCTTGCAAGCTGGCATCAGAGGTCCCAGAAATGATGTGGCAATAGTTAGTAAAGCGCACCTTCCCAAGAGTCTCCTAATTACATGTAGATATGTGAAATCTCGGCTCTGAAAGGTTTTTGTTCACACTTCCGCTGCTTGGTTTCATGTTAAAAAAAACCACCAAACCCTCTGCAGCTGCTTTCTCTCTCGGTTGCGGGGACAAATGTATGAACAATTGTTTTTACCGTTTGGCTTTCAAACTGAAATATCAGTTTTTGGTTTGCCTGAACTAAACGGTTTCTGGATTACTCTTTCTGGAGATGGTTTCTCACTCTTTTCTCATCCATTTACTTCTGTGGGTAATGAGAGCGGGAGATGTTCTCTTGTCTCTCCTCCCAACGCCTCTGCCTGGGTACGTGTTCATGCAAGGCACCTTGTTGGGAAACCCAACGGCCTGAGTCCCCCTCGCTGCCTCCCCCATTGGCTGTGAGCACATTAATCTCTCCCTCAGCCTCACCAGGCAGACATCTGCTGCTGTTTTTCCAGACGGTGTCATGCCAGGGTGATAAAGCATGGAGACTGCCTCTACAACTAAGCCGCCTCTTAAGACTACCAAAGACCTAAGCTCACCGCTGTGGTGGTGCTACAGAGGTAGCGAACACTGAGACCCAGCATGCAGCCTGCGTTACACAGTGCCAAAGGGTCTCCAGGAGGGGAGTTGTTCCACATTGCCGCTGATCTCCTCCTCTCCTTCCTCAAGGGCTGGGCTGCATCGTGCCAGGGCGATACCCCCCTGTTGATGGGGCTTATTGCAACATAGGTGCTGGAAATGTCCCTTCCGCAGGTTTTGTCTAATTTTGCTTGAATTCCACTAAGCTCCACAACAACTCCCAGGCAAGGAGCTAAAATACAAGAGTTTCTAAACACTGTTTACAACCAGCCCTCTCCCCTCGATGCATTATTCCAGTTTTAGTCCTCCATCACTTCTGTGGTGTCACCCCAGTAACTGCGGGGCGTTCACACGGCAGAAAGCCTGGAGTGACTCAAGACGAACCTGGCCTTAAACATGTGTAGAAACAGCTGAGATCGGGCAATTTGTCTTCTAGGTATGCCACCGAGCCTGAAGACGGGGCTGCCAGATGCTATGGCAATACTTGTGTGATAATAGCAATGCTTATAGCAGCCGTGCTGAGGTCTGCCGGTGCCAGGCTGGTGCCCAGGTGGGAGTGGGAAGCACCGGTGAGCTGCAGGTTGAAATACCCCTGCTTACAAATCCCAAGCTTGAGCCAGGTTTCACATCCTCCCTGTGCCCTGCAGCTGGGTACAACAGTGATGGTAGTATGGACCCAGGGATGGATCTGCAATAACGCTCTGAGCCAGTGGCTGTGTGGCATCCCAGACCCCCAGCTTCAAGCGTGAGCCACTCTGCCAACCTCACTGGCACGCTTGGGTTGGAGCTCATGTCTGCACTCATGGACTGTCTTGGATGCTTGTGTACGCCTCCAGCTCCCAGCCATGCAGGTGATATCCTAGTTGGTGAGTCCCTTCCTTAGAACCAAGCATTTTGCTCAGAGGAAGTATGAATAATAAAGATAAACCTGATATGACTTAAGAGAGAAAGCTGTATGCAGGACTCCTGGAGAAGGTAACTGCTGTGTGAACAGTCGTATCTCCCTGTCCTTCAGTCGCCACTGCATCCTGGATAAGAGCAATTTGTGGATGCATTAGGATGGCTGGGGCATCCTACAGCAGAGGAGGGTCAGGACAGGCAGGCAGTGCCAGCAGAGATGGCTGCTCAGGTCTCGGTGCAGTGGCTTGATTACCCCGGTGGTGGCTCTGTATGTGTACCGGCAGCTTCAGGGGCATTTTCAGGCCCCAAATCACAACATCTGACTCTGAGGGCCAGCTCTTGCACCAGGAGAAGTGAGCACAGAGCTCGGCGTACTGCTGGACTCACAGCAGCATGGGAGCTGGTACCCATCCATGTGAGTGCAAGTGTGCTTGCGGTCGCATGGCTGGACACGGCACCCATGCTGTTCCCAAGCTGCTACGTTACCAAATTTACATATTCTGAGCCTTTTCAAGAGCAAGCCTGGATGGGCAGAGCAGTGCTCAGGTGTGCAGGAACAAAAACATACAGGGCTCTCCCCTTCTTTAAGGCTTCCCCGGAGCTGCACCAAGAGCATCAAGCTTGTTGAGCTTTGGTTGGACCACCCAGTATATACAGGCTATAAGGTGCAGGGGAAGTCCTGGGACATCCTTCTGTCTCAGGTTAGTTCATCCTGATGTTTCTGAATGGGACAGGGTCCGTAACCAAAAGGTTTGCCCCAAGCCCAGGTGGGAGGCACCAGACCCAGAGTGCTCGAGGGTGGGACCACATCCATTTGCAGGCCTGGAAATCCTGGTGCTGGGCCACCCCTTGGCATTTCTGAGAGGCTTTTTAGAGAAATAGCTATTATACATGGGCCTCTGCCCAGAAACCCACACAGCTGTACGGCTGGGAGGAACTGGAACACCTGAAACTGCCGCAGAAGAGCACAATGCTATTTTTTAAATGGCCCCTTCATCGAAAAAGTGAAAAAAGATACGAGATAACACACCTCTTTAAAGCGGGAAATAGCTTACTAGCAGACATATGGGGATGCTAAAGCCAGGCCAACAGGTAAATTAACATGACTACTAGCCACTTTTTTAGTTCTCGAAAGTGGCACGCTATATTTTTAGCACCAGGATTTTAGGTGTTTTAGGTCCGAAACCACCTCAAAGGCTGATAGTTATGCCTGCTTCACCGAGCACTGTGGCTGCACTTGGGCGGCCAGGCGTCAAAAAAGAAAAAGCCACGTAGCTGGAGAATTCAAACAAAACTTGCTGCAAACCTCGTTTGCTGGGAAGCTGAGGCAGGGCCAGGGAAAAAATGGTTAATGGAGTATTTTGCTGCTCTTGCACCTCTGTGTTGAGGCGGATTTGGGGGGATTTAGTGAGAATAAATGCCCAGCTCCTGCAGCGAGGGGGGATCACAGCTCACCAGGGCAAGTAGTGTCTTATGGCTCTCGATTTAGGTGGTACATGGAGTCTGGGTGATGAAAGCTGAGCTCTTGAGAAGGGAGGGGAGTTTTAATCTGGCACCGTGAAACGGCTTTCCTTTGCCAAGCTAATTGGGGGAAATAAATGACTTTTGTGAGAGAGATTTGTGAGCAGGTCTGTCTTATAGGTTCCTCTTTCTGAGGAGCGGCGTTGGGGCTCGTCACTGTCTGTGGCACAGATCTCAGTTAAACTAATCCTGTAAAAAAGCTGCAATATCCTCTTAATTCCTTTTAAACTGGACTTTCCTCAGGATAGCCGCAGCAGAGCCCTGAATCTGTGCCGGCTGGATGAGCTGCGCTGAGATGCTGGGTGGGGAGCTGGAAGGGCTGGTGGGTCTCATGCTCTTCTGCCACGCTGTGACAGGGCAGTAAATTTGGCTGGAGGGCCTGTGGGATGGCCAGGCTTATTTTTCTATATGAAAACTTACAGGGTGGGGTGGAAAAAAGCAATCCTAAAACTTCTCTTTCCCAGCTTTCCACAAAAATCCCAGCAGAGCAAGCAATCACTTGGGGCATATGCCGGTGGTCCACCCAGGTTTGCTGAGTCAGGAGACAAGGCATAAACCCCATCCCACCAAGTCTCAGGTTTCAGTAAAACGCTTTCTTCTTCTTCATGTCACGAAGGACATTTCCCTCAGGTAAGAGCACTGTGCCATGCAATTTGCAGGCCTCCTGCAACAAAATTTAGAGGGGAGAAAAATTCCCTGCATTTCACAGATCCTGATGGAGCAAAAGGTCTACACCCAAAGTGATGATATTCCTGCATTGGGATCCAAGGCTGTTGGTTTTCCTTGGAGCTGGGCTGGAAGAAATCCTACAGGACTTGGAAGGAGACAGGGAGAGAAGAGGCAAAGAGAAGACGGAGAGAGACAGAGAGCTGGGTACCAGGAAAGGCTGTTTGAGATACAGAACAGGCCAACAAGCACGTCAAAATCATGTTTACGGGCATCCTGTACAAACCTCCCATGATTTTACGGGGACAATATCCATGGTTTGTCAGCAACAGCAGTTTAAGTACAACCCTGAGACTGCTCTGGTCCCTCGTGCTCCCGTCAGCACAGTCTTATGCATCCTGAGGGCAAAGTCACAGAGTCACACGTGCATCAGCAGAGCACGTCCATCAAAGCCGGGCTGTTGTCCCATGAGCAACCTCATGTCCTGCTGCCATATGGACCAGGGCTTTCCCCCAAAGGCTCAGTCCTGAGTCTCTCACTCAGCTGGTTCCCCTGCTCGGCTGCGAGAGCACCAGTCGGAAGATGCATTTGCCCCTCAATGCCTTTCAGATGCTTTAAGGAGCTGTGCTGAGCCCGGTCAGGCTTGGAAGGAGGGTTGGAAGGACCGTGGCCAGGCAGGTTTCTGGTGGCCATCCCCAGGGCGGGTGAGATGTACGTCAGATGATCCCAGGAGAAGGTAGGCTGTGGAGGAAAGGTCACCTAGAGAAGCCCAGGAGGAACGTGGCTCCTCCACCTACAGAAAAGAGAGATGACAGCAGTATTTGAGATAAACACTGTCTCCAGCTAATTTATGTTGCTGATTCCCGCTCGCTGAGCCTAGGCAGGCCTTTCAGGGAAAGTCTAAACATTAACAAAGCAAGCGGTGTGCACACAGCGGGGAAGCTCAAACACAGCGTGGGTGGTATGCTGAAGGGCATTCACACACAGGCACGACGGAGGGGGGTCCTCCCCGATGCTGGAGGTGCAGTGTTCAAGGCTGCCTTGTATCGACTCATCAAATATTTGTTTGCTTCTGTGACCTTCAGACTTTCCCATCATGGGGGTGATTTCAGCTGCAGGTGTGCTGCAGCCACTTTGAATTTCAGCACGGGCCGAGAGCAGGGCAGGACAGAAGAGCTCCTTACGGGTGACGTTCCTCTCACAAGGTTTAATTTCAGCTGTACCTGGCATCAGGCCCTGGTAAAACTCACCCCTGCCCCAGGGGCAAGGCTCTCACCAGCACTCTTTTTTTTCAGAAAGTTTTTCCTGAGCAAAGGTGGTGCCAAGGGAACCTCTGCACCTCCGTGAGCCAGGTTTGGCCATCCCTATTGCCAGCTGGCAGAAATCACTGTCACTCTGAACATCAGTGGGGAGCAGTGATTTATCCCTGCTGGGGACTCCCTCTTTCTCCAAGCAAGCAGAGGGCAGACTCTCCTTGCTGATGCAACGTGGTGGCCAAAGTCCTCTTTGTCAGCTCAGTGCAACAAAAGCACAAACCCTTTCATGATGCTTTATGGGCAGGTGAACACCTCTGTTCCCTTCAGATGTCTTGCTTGCCCTTGAGGCAGGATTCAGGGTGAGTGGGATGGAGCCGTTACGAAAAAGGGCCTCTCATTGACACCTAGGAAAAAGGCATCCTTTCTCCTGAAAGGTGTCTTCCCTTCACGCAGATTTTTGTGCTTTTAGAAGCCGAGCTCCACACTGTCACACCTCCAGGATAATGGCCCTGCCATGCACAGGTAGCAGTGAGGTACAGGACAGGCTTTTCTCGGCAGTGGCTTCTCTTTGGGGCTGACTGATTCTCAGTATGAGTGCGCCTGCTTCCTTTTGTGTTTACCAAGTGTAACCTGCAATTCTTACTAATTATGGCAATATTCCCTGCTGCTTATAGATATTTGGGCAGAACCATTTCTGTGCTTTTGCTTAGCTAAATGCTGCATTGCTAACTGGACTATTTCCCATTAATATTTTTTCTATGTTTCTGAGGAAGCTTCCCCTTATCCTAGACCTCTCTTCTTCCTAGCTCAGGACTCCCTTCCCCTACCTGGCTTGCTCGTGCCCCTGGGCAGGGTGCCCCAGCTCTCTTGCAGGGTGGCCTTGCTGACTTGGTAACCTGCTTGCTTGCAGGCTTATTTGAATTCGGTCATATCTATCTTGGCCACTCTGGGTTTACCTGTTTCTTTGTAGCACAGAAAGGGAACGAGCTCAGCAGCCAGTGACGACTGTGGCTACCGGCAGCGACGTGGTTCTTGTTTCAACTCCTGTTTCCTCTTTCCAGAAAGGCAAATTGCTATAACTGGGCTGTCAGTGACTAAGGGCAGAGGCCAGGATTTGGGCTGGCTGTGTGATTATATGAAGGCTCTTGCTCTGTGTGCCAGTTCCTCGTGGGAATACCAGCAACAGTGCTACAAATCTGTGGTAGTCAAGACTTTTGGCAGTGTTGACCAGAATTCAGTTGGTTTTGTGCTCTGCTGTTGAGATGCTGCTTTCATATAAATACCCTTCCCAACCCTGGGAAGGTATCTGCATCTTTTCCCCAGGACTTATGTTTAATATAGCAACTGGTCAGAGAAATGGGCAGCGATATGCTGCAGTGTTTTCTGGTATACCCACATGAACAAGATCCGGAGAACCTGCGACAAGACCTTTGGATGTGATTTGTTTTAGACAATGGCTTAAATGACATGATTTGACACAGCAATGTACAATCCATAGACAAGTATTTCTCTGTATTTGAAAATGCAGCTCTTCTCCCTCTCCTACTTCCCTTCTTAAGCTACGTGCTGCAGCTTGACATCAGTCAGTCTCTCCTGGGCAGGGAGGGGAAAAGCAGCTCTTGCCCTAAGGGAAGCTGCTGCCAGCATTTGAAGGCAGCTGCCTGGCTAGTGCAAGCATCTTACCAAAAGATTTACAAAAATATTTTTGATTCAAACCTTTCATGCCTTTCAGGAGTTGCATGGCAGGTGTCTTCTTCTCCCTGTCTTTCCAGGTGGCTGAATTCCTCTGGATGACCACATCTTCCATGAGGTGCTTTGCTTTTATCTCTGGAGAACGTGCAACACTACCATGAAGTCGCTCATAGGAGTCCACCCTGGGAGATGAGGTCTCTGTGGAGAACAGGGATAAGTGAGCATCAGACTGCATATCCTGTAAGTCACCGTTGCAGTATGTTTTGAATCCACCTGCTTTGGAGCGTTAGCCAAAATAAGTTTGGGGAATTTTCTTTTCCTGTCAAAAAACACTTGAAACTCTCTACAAAGTGACAATTTTCATGAAAACATATGCAAAAAGTGAGTTGGAAAGAAAAATCACATTTTCTAGTCCTGCTAGAAGATTTGGATGGTTCCTGTGGGTTACAGACTGTACCCCATCACTCATGGCAAGTTTTATCTGATAAAGGACAATGTGAACTTCACATCCTCTGGACCACATTGGGCTAAGGGATCAGCTTTCTCTGACTCCATGTTTCACAGGAGTGCCTCTGAAAGACAGGAGGAGGAAGGCAGGTAGGGAAACAACTATCTCCAAAAGTGACTCCAGAAATCTTGGGTCTGCCAGTGACTGCCATGAAAGACGGGGTGTTTGGCAGACCTCTGCCCGGCTGTCTGATGCACAATCACCACAAGGAGGTCAAACGGCACCAGCTTCTGGAGACACAGCAGCAGCTGCTAAAACAACACCAGTTCCGTGTCTTCTTGCTTCATGGTGGTCCACCACAGGGGACAGTGTGATGGCATGAATCAAGCAGGTCAAATAGAAATCTTCCCTAGTTCCCGGTCACTCACCATTGGGAAGCCCAGGATTGGTTTCAAGGCCAGGATAAAGGAGCCCAAGGGTGAATTCACGATCACAGGCCTGTAGACACCCGAGCCCCAGCTTGGAGGGAGGATGCCCATCAGGGCAACTGCCTGGATGGGGAGAGCTGAGTCCCTTTACCCTGTGAGATGTGGAGGTGTGGTGAAGCAACATAGTCTTGTCACTCTGCTTCCCTCCCTTCAGCCACCTGCTCGCCTGGAAACCTTTGTATTTCAAAAGAGGCAGACCTGGGGCCATGGTTCCCCAGACCCACCTGGAGGGGCTGCGGACCTGTGCTCGCAGCCACCAAGCTTGCCTGAATTTCTTCCAGATGTGGCTGTGCTGCCAAAGGAGCATCGTGCGTCCCATGGGGAGACGGTGGACTCAGTTTCAGACAGTCAGCATTCTGCACTGCGCGCTGCAGCAGTCCCTGGTGTGCTTTGGCATGACCTGGGCTCTGCCTTCGAGGGTGTGATGCACTGGGACAGGAGAAATGCCTGGTCCTGGGTTGCTCCACAGCCTGGCAGTGGGGTAGGCATCACGGGTTTCACACAGCTGGCACTGACAGCAGGTCTGTCCTTCTGCAGCCCGGGGCGGTCAGGATGCACCCTCTGAGCTGAGTGTGCTGGTCTGGGCCCAGGAAACCTCTCTGTGCCACTGGGTTCACTCCAAGGCACTTCACCTCCGTTTCTCTGCATGTCCCTTTCATTGCCTATGTCTGTTTTTACTTTCAGCTTGGTTGCTGTCTCTGCTATGTGTGTTCGTAGTGTCCGGCAGAAATGGTTATCGGTGCTGGTTCTGTTTGCAATGTGCTAATTTAAATGCCACACTCTTTTATTCAAGTGGGTAAAAATCCCTAAGAAGAGCTAGTGTCTTCTAGTCTGTACTTGCATCCCTTTGGAGACAGGGCTGAGTAGAAACATCTCTGGTGGGGGGTTACACTCACTTTTGTGTACTCTGTGTGGCCCTTGATCTGTTTTGGTTTTAAACTCTGAACAGTGTTTGCTTGATGGATGTTTAACCTGTGCTTTTAAAGATATCCATGTCTATATGCTGATCACTCAGAGCTGCTGGAAGGTGGCATTTGTGAGGAGCAGGGCCACTCACCATCTCGGTGATCCACCATCAGCTCTTGCTCTATCTTCCCGTTCTCCATCAAGTAGGGTGTTGCTTTCTGTCTTGTGCCCCCAAAACCACTGGGCAGCGCTATCGGTGTAATGCAGATTGGCCACAGAGGTAGCAGTTGGATGGATTTGTCTCTACGACATCCCAAAATCTTGTACCTTCCTGGCCGTGTTGCCATTCCCCTCAGGCCTCCTGGCTGGAGGTTTGTGTTACGTGCTGAGCGGCGTGGCCAGGCTGTGGCAGGAGCATGAGCCTGTCCTCCAGCGTGGTGGGGTCCATGCTGAGCCCAAGCCTTGCGCTGTTGTCTCCTGCCACATCTGCAGGTCAGCTCTCCTTCAGCTCCGAAGCCGTTTTCATTCAGGATGTACCATGTGGGGCTTCACTTTCAGGACTAGTATCGCAGTTTCTGGTATTGTGTCAGCTTGTGAGTTGAAAGCCAAGATAAAAATGAACTTGGTGGTGTTTAGAGAAATGTTTGGGTAAGTACTTCTAGCTGCAAAGAAGGATGATGTGCAAGCCTGACTCCACACAGATGGGGGTCCACACATGCGCCGAAGCCAGGGATGGGTTGAGCGTTTCCCCCCTCTGGAAACCTAGGAAAGGCTGTAAGTTCAGCCTTTCAAAATACCGCAGTGCCAGCCAAAAGTCTCTTTCCATGTGTTGGAAAGGCAAATAAAACAGAGCACCAGGGAGCAGGCAGAACTGGCCTTTTATTGCCAGTTCTTCTTCGCTAGTCGGTGAGGAGGAGAGGATGTTTCCCTCAGACTTACTTTACATCTCCCTCTCTCTTTTTTTTCCCAATAGGAAAGTGTGAGTGCATGAGTTAAGCAGAGCCCCAGGGAACGGGAATCTTCAGAGCAGTGTGTGGCTGGCAGGGTGCGAAGTTGGCGGCCAGGGTAGGACGTGCACGTACTCACCACGCACTTGGCATTGCTCGGCTGCTTCACCAAATTCCTTCCCCTCCCCTCAACCCAGACTGTCCCTCCCAAGCTCCCGTCGCTGCAGGCAGGTTGGGAGTAATGCCACCGCAGCACCATGACCTGGGGAAGGTCCTGCCTCCAACAGTAATCCCTGCTCCTTCTCTCTTCCCAGTATTGACTTTTTTTTTAAGCTGGATCCATTCCCTGATCAAGCTGTCCCCCCAGTCAGGGACAGGGTGAGCCGTGGCGGGTGGCTGGGAGCGGGGAAGAGGTGTGCTGCCCATGGCTGTGGGAAGCCAGGCAGCACAGGACCACCTGGTAGGTTTGCTACCAAAAGCACTGCCAGACTCAGGCAGGGAGAGGCAATAGCTCTCCTCCAGTTGGCCCCACAAGTCATTGCACTCTCTCCTGCATCCCGAGGCCATCCTGGTTACAACCGCCCTGTTCTGTCTGTCATGGCTACGGCAGCAGGAGCCAGTCCAAGCCGTCTGTGCGGGAAGGAGGTGGTGTCTTTCATACCTGGCATGAGCCCCTAAAATCTCTTGGGAAAATCAGCACCAAAAATACCGACTGATGCTCCCCAAGCAGTGGCGGCTCCTGGAGCTGGCACGGCTGCTGTTGTGTACCCTGGACATCCATGGGTGCCAGAAAAGCCGGCAGCATCAGAGGGACAGGCCCTTGTTAATACACCCTGATGACATGCTGCCCTTCTGTCGAACTCGAGAGCATGTGCTGGCTAATGCACGTCAGCACGGAGACCTTCCAGGCTAGACGGGAAAGCCCCAGGAGATGTGGAGATCATGAGATCTGTGCTGGAAAAATAAATGAGCCTATCTTCCTGTGATGATTCGGTCTCCAGCACACTCCTACATGGCACTTTTCCCCTGCAGCTTCTGCCCAGGATGTTAACGCTGAGAGATATCTTGTGTTACTTACTCAATTCTCTCCCAACATCGCTGGAAGGAGCAGGGGTGCGAACGAAGCCTGTGCTCTCTCTGCAAGATCGGCAGCTTCAGCCGTGATAACTTGGCTGCTGGAGAAAACAAACCTCCCTGGCTGGGGCTGGAGGGGATGCAGCCTCTGCTGCTTCGGAGGTTATTAACAGCAGTTTCCAGCTGTGGTTTGCATCAGCGTCCCAAGGAGTGAAATGTGAAGGGTCCTGTGTCTGCCCACACGCCTGGACAGCACTGGGCATGATGGGACCTTCTCCTTGTTACAGGTCTGGCTGCAGAGCAGCTAATCCAATATTATTAACGACAATCAGAACAGACATGACGTAATTTAAACCACTAGGCTTCTGTAAAAGGATTACCCTTAGGTGTTGAACTGCCCAAGGATGGGGGAAAAAGCATTATTTTTTGTATAGAGGAAACCTCCTGACATTTCAAAATGCTATGGGAAAAAGGAAATAACTATAAGAAAACAGAGCAGACCAGGTCTTCCTCTGGTGATCTGGTGGATGAGCGGAAGCACATCAGCTTACAGAGTGGCAGAGATGTAGCTGGCCCAAGGCCTTCCAACAGCTCCTGGTGTGGCTCCCTGAAACACTGCAAGGAGCTGGAAACCTTTGTCTTCAAGCAGGAATGTGCTCAAAAAACAAGCCCCGGAAACTGCACAGCATTGTTTTTTCCCTCTCCCATTAGACCTGCTACCCAGCCCTTGCTGGAAGGGGAGGCACGCAGGAAAACCTTACTTTCCTTCGCAGGAAAACCTTACTCTCTGTGTGAATGCTTTAACTGGCAGCCAAACTTTTCCTGGGAATGCAGGGTCCAGTTTGATGAAGGATGGGATGAAAAGGGTGAGCGCATGCCTGCCACCGAGCTGAGAGTGTGGCGATTACAGCTCTTGCTTATACACGCAAGAGCTCAAAAGCCTGGCCTGATGGAGCCAGGCTTGAGACTTGAACCCTTGCCACCCACTTCCCAAGGTGTGGGTTGTTTTAACCCTCTGGGGTCAGGTTGCTTTCGTGTGGGGATAGTTTCTTTCACTTTTCCTTTTAAACACCTTTGAGACAGTGGGTGACAGCATTCCCTTCCTCTCTCTGCAGGACATTTGCACTCACTGCAATCACGTGCTGCAGAGTACCAAAGCTTTCACTCAATGAGACGTGCTCTGCACAGGTCCTCATCTTCATACAGAGGCAGCCCAACCCCAGTTGTAGTAACCTCCTTCAGGGGATAAAGGGATGGGGTCCCTTGGTCTTGGCCTCCAGAGAAGTTAAGTTCTGGCATGCGCCTGATCTGAGCCACTGCTGAGATGGGAGACTCACAGCAGCCTTACTGACACCCATCTGTGCCGACGGAGAGCTGTCTTTGACTGGGGAATACTGAACCAAGCCTGGGAGGTGGCTGCTCTGACCAGGTGTTCATCTGTCCTCTAATGGAGAGATGGCTCTCTATTTCTTCTGGGCCATTTTCTTTAGTTCTAGGTGGTCATCTTGCATTTCTCTGCCTGGTTCTGTCTGCATCAATGCAGTTGGGACTTAACTTGCCTCTGTCAAACATCAGAAGTTGCTCTGCTTTGGTCAAAGTGTTAGGCTAGCTCTGTGCCTTGACCAGCATGCTTCTAGTCCTTGGACAAAAACCCCAAGGGACAGCTTGGGAAAGGATTATTTCAAGCCCTTCATCCAGCAAAAGCTGGGCATCTGTAGCTCTGGGAATGGGCAGGATGGGAGACACCCCTGTAATGCCGATGGCCCTCAGGCATGCATGTCCCAACCCTCCCTGGCAGAGTCACAAACTCCACCTGTGAATGGAAAAGTCAATAGGAAGATCAGAAGTAACACTGATGAATGCCAGAAGATCATACTGCGCCTCAGTAAAGGAAGAAGAAAGAACCCCCTCCAAAGTCACTCAGCTCGAATGAGAAGAAAGTCGGAGCACTGTGCCCTTCAGGCTGACTCTTGGAGGAGGTTTGGTGCTGGGAGGTGCTGGGGTGAAGGATGGCACAGAGAAGAGGAGTTTCACTTTATGCACGTAACCACAATCTTCTGCAAAGCAGACCTGGCCAGACTAAGGAAGATCTGATGCCTTTGATTTGGTGAAAAGTAAACGGTAGTGGGTAAAAAATTGGGGAAAGAGGCATGTCAGTTTGCAGCAGGGAATGTCCCCTTGAAACAGCTGTAACCCACATCCTCTCTGCCTTAGCAGCCAAGAGTGGCTACCCCCAGCCAGGGCAGCGCATCTGCCGGGGCTTTCCCTGCTGCCAGCCAAGTGGTAGTTTCCATGATGGGCAAATGTGGGTAAGCAGGAAGGGATTGGCTCTGCTCTGAGGTGGAAGCGTGTATGTCTGACCCACAGTGTGGTTTTCCTGAGTGGCACCCAGTGAGGACCATAACGAAGGGATGTTCCTCTGGAGTCAAGGGCTGAGTCTGCATCATTAGCACAACCCAGCCTAGACCTTCATGCTGTCGCACAAAGACCTGGCCTAAGCCCAAACCCTTCCAGGAGGGAGAGAACAGGGCATGGCCCATCTCCTGTCAGATGTCCACAGAGGCCATGCCACATCAGTGGAGTGCATTACACTACTGGCAGTAATCCTGAACAGGGCTGATTTTTGGTGTTGGCTCTGGACCTGCGCTGTTGCCGGCGTGGTGGGTGGGAAGCACATGGATCACAGCCCACTGCCTGCCTCATTCACTGAGGACGTGACCTCCAGAGAGCCGATGGTAGGCACGGAAAACCTGAAACATCTCGGCCTTGAAGCAGGCTGTGTCATCCAGCCTTAACATTTTTCCTTGCCCACACACTGGCCCTGGGTCTCGTGGGTGGCAAAGCTGCGCAGCCCTACAGCACCAGAAGCCCTTGCAGCCGAGCTGCCTCCCAGCTTGCTTCCAGCGAATAATCCACCGAACCCCTCCAGGCTCACGTCCCTTGCAACAGGGACCCATCCCAAACGGTTGTGCCAGTCCAATGTGCCAGGTCTCTATGGATCTGTGCCTCGCGATGGCTTCTCTGATGTCTAATGATGGTTCAGCTCACACTCCAGCCTCTCAGGTGGGGAGGGAGGGCTTCGTAGGAGCTCTTCTCCAGAGCCGTTTTCCCAGAAAACTCACTGGAACTTACTATCTTTAGAAGCTCTCACCCTCTATCGAATCTGTTTGAAAGGGCTCAGTGGGTTAAAATGTTAAAAGAGCAGGAATGATGAGCAGATGCAGCTCTTGCTTAAGTTTTAATGGCCTTAAGAAACCATACTAAAACCATGTTAAAAAAAAGGAGTTGTTTCCAGGAAAAGTTTTCCAAATTCTCAACGCTATTTCCTTTCCAGCGTCATGAAAGCCGCTCTTTGATAAATATTGTAATTAAAAAACCCAAAAGTCTTATTTTTTTCTCCAATTCACTTTAATGTTATAAATTCAGCGGGGGAAGGGAGCGCTTAGAAATAAAATGTCTGTATTTTCTCATATAAACATATCGTTCTCATGAAGACACTTTCTTCTTTGACAAGGGTCTTTCTGTTGGAAAATGGTTGCTTAGCTTTGCCCTGACAGCCCAGGGACAGTAAAACTTGTCAGCGTGGAGAAACTGAGTCGCCCGGCTGGAGTGGGATAATGTTCATATTAACAGGGCAATTGTCCCTCTAACTCCATGGCAGCCAAGAGATCCCCCCTTCCCCGTGATCCCCCCTCAAGCTCTAATGCAGCTGCTGACTTGCGGCACGATTTCTTTTCCTAGATGTCACCTTGGGTTTTTTTCCCCCGCCTCTCTGGATTTCTAGGATGCTTGAACTCATTTCTGACTGTGGTATTGCTGATGTGGATGGGCTGGGCTGCATTTTTAGGATCTGATTCAAAGCACACTAAAGGCAGGAGCAATTCGCTGTTGATGTCAGTGGTCTCTGGAGCAGGCACTGTGTAACTGCTATTTTTTTATTCAGACAATTGCAGTTAAAGGGAGCGAATTAAAAACCCCGCATTTTATTTTAAAATTAAAGCGCTCAGGCCAGGTCTGCTGGATGCTGAGCAGCCGAAACAAGGGTCCTGCTTAAACCAGGGTATTGCACCAGACCCCCCAAAGCAGAGAGAGATACCAAATTGCTCACCCCTTGGGAAAACTGAGGCTGTCCTCTTTGAAAGAGAGATTTTACTTTCTCTCTTTGGATTTTGTGTTCTAAACAAATGAAGGGCTTTGTGAAGAGAAGGGAGGAAAAAGAAAAACCCAATGACCTTATGGTGAGCATGTCAGGAATCTGCAATACATCCAGTCGATCGCAAACCTCTGTAAGGTCTGGCCATGCCAGCATTGCTTGAGCCCATGGAAGCAGAGCACAGCACAACCCATACTGTCCACACCAGTGAGCAACAGCTGAGATTGTACCTCCAAGAGAGGGCAGGGGCTTACAGAAATTGCTGTGTTTATCAGCTGGGAGTATTCCTGGGAGGAGGAAGGGTTGTGAGTTATTCCTACTTTTTCAAGTAATTCCAATATTCGTAGAGGCAGTTGCTCCAGCAGAGGTGTTTCTGCACCATGCACAGTGCAGGTAGGCTGGTGCATGCCACCAGAGGCCGGGTTCAGCAGAGAAAATTGTGGGCAATGTAGGTTGGATCAGCAAAACTCTCCAAAGGACGTTTCTACCGACAGACCCAAATTCCTGCTTTGCAAGCCCCTACAGCATGGGTGTATTAGAGGGGGTTCAGCTATGCCCTCAGCTGAACCTCATTTGCCATGTGGCTGTGGGAAATCTGACAGTAAGATTCCCCCCTAAAGATGAGCTGCTATTATTTGGAGGAGCTGATGTCTGCCTGCTAGCAACAGGAGCCAAACGGTGAGGTTAGAGGAGAGACGCATCATTTTGGGATGGCTGAAGCTGGGGTGACTCCCTAGGCAGAGAGGGCCAGATCCAGCATGGTGAAGGGTGCAGCTCTGCAGATGTGGATGGGGCACCGGGCTCCCATCTCAGCTCAGGATCTGACTCATGGCCACGTTGTTATCTTGGAGGGTGGATGACGTGAAATGATTCACCATCATCAACCGTTAGCATTCGACGTGGTTGAGTCAGGGCCGGTGGGCTTAAAAACTGGTGGATTGGTTAAATGGTTTTGGAAGAGGGGAGATGTTGGGTCTTCTCCTTTGCCTGCCGGATTGTGGACCTCTGGACGAGATTGAAGAGAGGATGCATGAGATGAGAGCTTTCATCAAGAGCTTGCACGCAATGCTCTTTCCAGCAAGCATGAGGCAAAGCCAGTTGGCAGAGTGTGTAACCAGAGCTTGGTTGGGTCTGTGAAGAGCTGACTTTTGCTGCCTCTCACAGATGCCTCTGGGCTCGTCTTCGCTTGGAAAACAGGTGCCTGTGGGAGGCTGGGGGCTCCCACCCCATGATGGGCGCAGGGTGATGGGAGCGTGTCTTCTTCAGCCTGGCAAGTGTCTGGCTGCTCCTGTCGTGTGTCCTCTCCATGCCGTGGGATGCCGGTCCCCGCTGGGTGACCCGTGGATCCCACGCCCTGGGTCTGAGCGCCGTGAGGTTACGTGGAAATTCGCTGCTTTTGGGGCTGCTCAGTTTTTGTTTGCGGCCTTTCAAAATCTTCAAATTTCCTTCTAACTACAGGAGACTCAAGGAGAAACACCAAATGCTCGTGACAAAGCCGCAGACACCAGAGAGCTGCCAGGAGAGCAGGACCCAGTAGCAGTTAGTGAGTAAAAAAATGTATGTATAGGTAACCCTCAGTACAAACTCCCAGCGTGGGGGCCAAGCTGCAAGTGAGGAGCTGCCAGGGAAGGTGTTTGAGATTTGGGTGGCTATTTAATCAGGAAGAATTACAGAGTCATTGGGACTGGATCGCTTATTTGACTTTCCTTGGGCTTCATCCAAAGCCTGCTAAAAGCTAACACGATTTTCTTTTCCACTGACTTCCATGGGCTTTGGATCAGGATCTTTGTGCCTACAGGGTTATCTCAATTTCCTGGAACTCGTTCACTGTTTGAATTTGCTAAGTATATTTACTGCCAGGCTGCTTTTTTCTTTAACTCCCGCCATTTGATTGCAAAAGGTTCCCGGCAGCAGCTGGTTACAGGAGCGGCGTTGCTCTCTCAAAATTGGCCATGCACGTCCCTGGGTGTCCCCTTCTCCAGCTGGCCCCATGTAACTCTTAAAACATCACAAGATCCACTACGAGCTTGCCTCTTGCAAACCATTCAGTGCAGTTAAAGAAGATTCAGGAGTGTCAGGCAGCATTATTAATATTTTTCTTTTCTTTTTGAGCCTCAGACACTCTTTCGCAAAGGCACAGGGTCCTCAGAAGACGTGTTTGCTCTGCATTTATTACCTGTTTATTCTCTTGGTCACAGTCAGGCACAGTGTCAGCTGGAGCCTCCCCGGTGCTGCCTGCGCCTGATCCCTGCCTGCACCTATAACTGCCCCTCGATCTCCGTGTGAGCCTTGCCTCTTCCTGCATAACGGGAAGCATTTCTCCAGGGAAGACGGGAACGCCGGAGCACAAAACTCCTTGTTCCTGAGCAGTGGCATGAGTAGGGCAGAACACTTAACTAACTGGATTAATGAATGCGGCTTCATCGATCCAGTCAATTAATAAATGGGCATGGATAAAGCAAATGTTCTGATTGGCTCAGCTAGAATTTATTTGGATTACTGCAGGGTGATGCAGATACATTTTGGAAAGACAGTGTATTTTTTCTAGGTGACTGGGGAGGAAGCATAGCCTTGTGGTCACAACCTGCCCTTTGGGATGGGAGACAGGGGGGTTCATGTTGGACCGTCCTGTGACCTGGTGTACAGCTTGGTACTGGTTTTCAGCAGCAGCGCAGGCATGGAGACCTGTCTGTTGTCCGCTTGGACTGACAGCTTTTTGATCAGATGAGGGTGAAAAGCCATTTTATGAGCAACAAGGATCTGAGTTTGCACAGTCCATACTACAAGCCCTTCCCTCCCTTTTAGAGTACTAACATAATACTAATAAATGTGGAAAATTTTCTAGTAAAAGCCCTGGCTGTAAGTGTTTAGCACCTTCTGAAGAACAATGTGGCCTGACATTTAAAAACAGAGGAACCCAAAGTGGGGGGGATGGTTTGGAGAGCAGAGACTGTGGAGGAGCAGGGCTGAGCCTCTGTGTTGCCCATGGGTCCTCCTCCTTGGAGCCCCAGCAGACGATGGAGAGCCATCAGTGGAGGTGGTCCACCCCACTGCATCTCCCAGGAGGCGGGTGGTTGTGTCACCTCCAGCCTCTCACCCAGGAGAGCAGGTGCTGATGGTTGAGCGAGGCTTTGATGGTCCTGCCTGTATTGCTACCGAAGTGCGTTTAATCCCAAAGCTGCTCTTTGGAACAAAGTGCCCTCAGTAATATCTACAGACTTGCAAACAAGTGTGTAACTTGCTTTTCCATTTGAACTAGGGCAGGCTGACAAGTATCTATTCTCACTTTTTTAGGTATTAATGGAAATTTGACTCTTTTAGGAAAATGTATCTCATCCAGGAGTCAAGATAGTCCTTTAATTTTGGGAACCAGATGGAAAAAAAAAAACAGCTTTTGAACCAGGCCCCTCTCCCCCTTGAGCATTTCTGAGCCCTCCAAGTAGACCTGCACTCCCGCATAAGGGACAGCCTTTTTGCATATGACATTTATTTCCCAGAGGAGATGTTTGTGTGTGAGCGTGGTGATTCGCATTTCAAAGGCTGATGAGGCAGTATAGAATTAGGAGCAGAGGTAGCTATGCGGACAAGCTTCACATTGTTGCTCTCAAGGTAAATATTTCCCTGGAGTACACAGAGTCAAAGTACAGCTTGCAATATATATATAGAAAGCCAGGTGGCAAACGGCAGGTATCCGGCAGCGAGTATGCCAGCTTTATTCTGGGTCAGTGCTAGCCCCGTCCTCTTCTGCCGTGCTGCTGGGACCTCTGGCAGTTCTTGCACAGGCGGCTGCCGCTGGGAAGCTCTGCTTGAAGTCTGCTCCTCCAGCAGCACGTGGACATGTGAAATTACAGCGTGTGTGATCATTTCTAACCAGGACAACTGGGAAAAGTCCGGAGAGCATGACCCCCTGCCCTCTGTTAAGTTTTAAGCACGTGCTGCTGAGTCAGAAAGACCTCAAAATGTATTATTTGAAGGGATTCGGTGTGTTTTCTTTGAGATAATCTTGGCATCTATATCACATCTTAGCGCTTGGATTTCACAACAACATGTTGTTTATAAGCGACTCCCACAGGTTAATTATGCCATATGAAGAGATTAATTAACTTTACGAGAGTCACCACCCCCGGCAGCGGAAACGGGAGCCGCTCCTGCTGGCTGGGACGGATCCGCGCTGCATCTGCGTGCGCAGCGGGCTCGGGCGCCTGGGTGCGGGCGCTCGGCTCCCCGGGAGGTGCGAGCACGCCAACAGCCATTGCCCATGGGACGGCTCTGCTCTGCTGTGTCAGAACGCTTCAAACTGACCGGTGTCGTGATGACCTTGTTCCCCAGCTTTCTCCCATTCAATCTTCTTTCGCTCTGGTTTTATTTTTGAGGCCCTTGTCAAATGCCGAGTAATGCCACCCCTTGCCACGGCGATCACTGGCCAAAAGTCCTCTTTTAATGCAAGCTGCAGGCGACGGCTTTCAAGTGCTCACAGCCGCGCTGGGAGAGCAGACTCGAAGCACAGGTGGCTGGGGATGTGCCTCCTGCTCCAGAGCGGTTTTTGTTTCAGCACCCCTGAAGGGCAAGGCGATAGCACCGAGGTGTCAGGCCAGATTGCAGTCACTGGTGTGTTAGGTGCTGCATGAATATCTGGGGAACTTAAAATGTGAGCAGGCGAGCCAGGCACACCACAGGGGATGAGCGATGGTGCATCTGGGGGAAGAGGTGTTTTGCTAGCATCCCTTAGAACTCCCCTTGGAGACACAGGGCAAAGCCTAGCGGGTATTTTAGGATTTTGGGGTGCCGTCCCCCTGCCAGAGTTCAAAGCTGCTATCACAGGGCTGGCACAAGCAGCCACCCTGTAACCACCCCACTGCTGTGTCAATTCAATACCAGTCTGTTGTCTCAGGGTGGGGGGACAAGTGAGATACCTCTGGCAAACCTGAAACAGGACTTTGAATTTCTCCCATGACGCCTAGCTCCCCGCTGTGGACCTGAAAACTTCCCCAAGCCCCAAACTCCCGATGGTTTGACACCCCAGCATCGGCCATCATACTGTGCTGCTGCAGTGAGGTCTGGGCTTGCGTGATCGAACGCTGCTGACCCACGCGCTGGTTCACACCCCTCACCTGGCCAAAATGTCAGCCTGGCATCTGGATGTAATCATATACTCATGCGGAGAGATCTTTTTTTTTTTGATTTGCTAATACAAAAATCCCTGCTCTGCTAAGAGACTCCCGAGTACAGAGTGTTGTGTGCAGGCAGCAAGCACAGCGTGTTCTCGGATGGCATGGTGCAGGTACACAGCTCTGCCCTAAGAAGAGTAATTCAGAGTTAGGATTTACCTTGGCATTATTTGGTGCCACCTCACACACAGATTTAACCTCTCCCCAAGCCTGAGGTTTCCTGCTATATTTTTTGGAAGGAAAGCTACTTAAAAGATTATTTCTCTCTTTAAAAAAAAAATTCTTTTCCCTTTTTCTTTCTTTTCTTCTTCTTTTTCTTCTTTTCTTTTTCTCCTCCTTCTTCTACTTTTTCCTCTTCTACTCAGGATCGGCTTCACTGGTCTCGTTACAGAGTCAGTACATTCAGAGCACTCCCTTTCCACTGGTCCAGCTTCTCTGGGTAAATAACCATCCCTAGGTGCATCTGGTTTCAAGACCTTCTGATACATTTCAATGCTGATGTGGCAGATCCCAGGATGTCTAAAGCAAGGTGTTTCCAGCAGAGACGGAGAGGTGCTGCTGGCCCTTTGCAAAGCCCCCTTTGCAATAGTGGGCATGTGGTGGATGCCTGTGCCCAGCAAGAGAAATTGATCCTAAGAAGGTGCGTGTGGAGGGGAGGGGGCCTCAAGTGACACGGCAATAAAGAGATTTGACAAAATGTGGGTGGAGGGATTGTCTGCTTTTTGCTAGTGCACAGGAGCAGAGGAATAAGCAATGGTGTGGAAGCTCAGGTGGTGTTGAGCTCAGAGTGTGAAGGTTTCTATCCCCCCGAGCAGGGCAGAGGGATGGCAGGGGCAGAAAGGGTGGCTGGGTCCCATCGAGGACCTCTCCCAGGCACACCCAGCCTCACACCTGCCTGTCCTGCCCAACCTGCCCTGGACCAAGGCGGGTCCGGCCACAGCCCTCTCTGCATCGTGGGAGCTGGTGGAGCTCTCATGTCCTGTGCTGGAGGAGAGGGTCCTGGGACACCTGCCTCTGACACAGGCATCTGCTGACTTCCCATCTCCCCCCACTGCGGGCTCACAGATCAGTTCCACACTCCACAGCTGTCCCTTTGGTGTCTGTGGGCTGGAGACACATTCAAACGGGAGAAAATCAAAGGGAAAAAAATTGCAAGTCAATTTTTTCCCAAAGAAAGCCCCTTAAAATTTGGGGTGGTGAGGGAGAAGGGAATTCCATATTTAAACCAGGAATTTTTCTCATCCATAAAATTATGCCACTTATAGGGTGTGGGTTTTTTATATGAGCATGGAACGTGATTTTTTGGGAGGAGCCACTGTGCATCGACAGACACAAATGGTGGGACGATACTGTGCTCGTTGGGGAGACAGCACATTCAGCTAGGACCTGGGAGATGCCTCCACCGCTGGCCCAGAGGAGACCTAGGAGAAGCTGCACCCTCCCTCTGCCTGCATTTCTCCTCCTGAAAAGCGGGGTTGATGGTGCTGCCTTTCTATCCAAAGTGCTTGCAGCGGCTTGGTGTGACATACTGGAAACTGCTATTAGTAGCATATCCATAAAGAGGTGACACAAAGCCACGGGGAGATTTTTTTTCCCTGCGGGGTTGTGCTGAAGTCCCACCGAGCCGCCCAGGAGGATGACCTTAGAAAGGTGCTGTTTGCTTTTCCTGCTTCCCATCACCGGGCAGAACCCGAGGTGAGAGAGACTCACGCTGTGTGCCAGGGCGACGTGGCAGTTATAAATAAATGCATAAAAACAAATTACCTGTCTGGAGGCGAGCATCCGAGCAGAAGGCATTATCTCTGTCTGCAGCTTTCATTGCACCGTGGAACAGAAGAAACCCCTTCAGGTCTTTGTTTTCCCTTTCTGGCTCTTGTGCCAAGATGTTGCAGTCCCTCCGGGTGTATCCAAACCTCCAACCATGGACACGGTTCACACTTTCCCCCCGTTGACTCCCGGCAAAACCAGCCCAGAGAGAAGAGAAGCTGGTGTGGCAGGGTGATGGCTGCTGTGCTTTGAGCTCCCTCTTCCCTTTGGAAGCCACTTTGTGGCTTTTTATTTAATCCTGCAAGTGCATTTGTGTCCTCTTGTGCTCTGTAGCGCTAGCATCCCCAAAATACCTTAAATTCTCCATCTGGGGCCATGCCCTGGGATTTCTCAAAGCTGGGAGCTGTGTTTGTTCCTGGCATGTTAGGAGATCCTTCCTGGGCTGTTTTCAGTTGGATTACAATTTCCAGATGTTCAGTCAGGCAACAAGCGTGAACCCTGCTAAGATTATACACGGAAAGTGAGAAGAGTTCCCTTGATATAACCAGCATTGCCCCATCACAATCTGTTGGCAGTGGAGCAAGACAAGCTGCACGTCCCTGAATGACTGCAACCCTTCTCGCCAGCTTTTCTAAGTCCTGAAGAAGTTTCTTGTTAAGCCCCAGCTCCTGGAGTCACGTGAGTTTGTGTCCAGCTAAACTTTCAAGAGAGGCATGAAGTAATCTGGACCTAAGGCCAGTTTGAGGGTGGGAAGAGGGGGACTCTCCTGCATCCAATGTGGATGAAGAGGGTCTGGAGGAAAGAGGTCCTTATGCTTTTTTCCTTGCCCAGGTGGGAATGCCCTTTCTTCCAAGCTGTTTATAGCCCTGCTCCCAGACTGGGCACTGGGATGCTGCACATTGCATGGTGAAGGATTAGGTAATTTCCTTCCCTTCTCCTCTGGAAGGTGTTTTGATTAGCATAACCATTGTGTTCTCAAATTAGCTTGTGCTCCTGGCTTTGCCCTTAGGCTGGCTTTTCCTGTTACAAGCCTTCTCTGGCACAGCGATACAGCTCTCCACACGCCACAGCATCGATACAGCTCTCCACATGCCACAGCCTCGCCAGCTTATGTGGGGATGGATCCAGCTATGCTCAGTCTACCAGCTGCCCTTCCTGAGTGACCTCAGGCTAATGCTGAGACTACAGAGAGCTGGTCCGACAGCCCTGCAGCTCTCCAGTGCCTGGCATAGCTGTGTGGAAACTTTCAAACAGCCCAAGCTTTGATGCGAGGCTTGGGGGACCATGGCATGTGCTGGACCAAGACCAGGAGCAGCTGGGACAACGGTGCATCTCCTTCCCTGCCATTGTGGCAGAGGGAACATTAACTTCTGGCACAGGCTAAGGTGCACAGCTCTGGTATCTCGAGCCATCCTGGCTAGATGGGTCTGAGCTCATCTAGCACATTCCTCTGCCAGTCACTCACCTGTTTCTGCTTTCCTCCCGCCAAGGATCTGCTTGCAGAGCAGGTCTGGTCAGGCATGCAACTGAGAAGCTGAAGTTACTGCTTGGCACATCTCTTTGGTGTCAAGCCTTATCCCCAGAAGATGTGTCCGGGGGTCTGAAATCAGCTGCTTAACACTCATTCACTGCCAGCTGAGCCACGGGAGGCGGTGTAGCTTCACAACCTTCCCTCTGTGGAGATAAGCCCGTTTAAGTAAATTCTCCAACAGAATAGATTTAAGTTCTGCTTAAAACATCTCCAAAGAAGGATGGAGGAGCTGATGAACCACACGGATATTTGACCTTGCCCCATCGCAAAGCGCATGTCATCATGCCTTGAAACGGCCTGGAGCAATCTCCCACCAGATTTCAGATGGACTTACACACAGGGAGCCCTGTTATGGACAGGTGGGGAGAAGAGAGGATGCTGCAAGAATGCGATGTTCTTGATGAGGCCAGTGGGCAACGCGGAAAGTAGCTGGGGAGGAAAGAAAGAGGTTACCTTCCCAAAACTTGCATCAGCTAATTTAATTCCAAGCTCCTCATCTACTTCTGTAATAGTTTGATTGTCAGTGGGCCCAAAGACAAAGTTATTGAACTTTTGGCTTCTGGTTGCCATTTTTGCAGGCTGGAGTGGCTGGAAAGTGGAGGGAAAGAATAAGCTAAAGTACAGATGTGCTCCTCACTAGGTGGAGGTGTTAGTACAAGAGCAGGGGCTGGCCCGCAGCCTCCAGCTCCCGCAGCCAAGGGCTCCTCCACCGGGGACGTTTGCGCTGTGACATCCGTTTCATAAACGCGCTGGCTCTGTCACGGCTGGGTTTAGGGGCTCCGTGCTCACGCTCCCCATGTGCACAAGGAGCACAAGGCCCCACCAGCTGCCTTGTTTTGGGGGCTGAAAACCTGTGGTTTGGCACCCACTTGGTTCTCTGCCAGCACAGACTCAACCCTTTGCTCTTTTCTAGCATGTTTCCCATCCTGTTCCCTCTCAACCTGGTAAGCTAAATAGCTAAACTCTTGGTTTCTTTCATAACTCTGGGTCTCCATTCCCTGATGGCCCCTGGGCCCTACCCAGCAGCTGCTCCTGGAGGGATTCGCTTCTTCCTTTGAACATGAGGAACTAGAACTGCAGCCACCATCCAGAAGAGGTCCAAGGACAATGCCACCAGGAGTCCGGAGGGATTTCTGGGATTGCAGGTTTCTCTCTTCTACCTTGAACACCCCACCCGAGCATGCTCAGGTCCTTCTCTCCCACAGCCCCTTCCTGTGCAGGGATTCCCCTGGGCTTCATTGTGTCTCCAGGTGCACGATCTTGCCCTTGGGTCTACTGAATTTCATCTTGTCCTCAGGGTCTGCCTGCTCTGCTCATGAGATATCCACCCCTTCTCTGACTTAGGAGAAAGATGGCCATCCCCAGGTGCCGCACGACACCCGTGCTGACCAGGAGCAAATCTCCTCCTATATAGCTGTCACCCCTATCTTGGAGGGAAAGGGCTTGGGATTCATGTCTAGTTGCAAAGTTGATTTGCAAGTCACAGGACGTTCTTGCCAAAGCTCACGTGTGCCATATCAGCACTTTCCTCCAGCTCACAAGAGATCCCCAAACTGGGATCCACCTGAGGAACGTGGCTTCCACCAAAACCCATCCTTGACTCCAGGGTAGCTCTGTCCTAGAGGAACACGATGCCCGTCTTCGGCCGAAGTGCTGAAGTACACTGCATTTTTTCCACCGGAAAGGCAGACTGGGTGGGCTTGCCACAGGACTCCTGGGCTAAGTGGCTACCAACTGCTTGGAGGTTGGTAGCATAGCAGTGAATACCTCGCTGGGGAATGACAGAGGCTTTCAGGAGCTGTGTGGACCTCCCGAGGGGCGCTCCCACGTCCCACCCCATGACTCCCCAGCTAGCACTCCTCCCACCAGCGTTTGAGGCATCTCACGGAGCAGAGCTGTGGGGATGGGGAAACAGTGGAATAGGGATCTAAGGGGTGAACGCTGTGAGTGCTCCTGGAAAAGTGTTATTTTACAAACAGCCAGGGCAAAGCCCAGCCGCTGAGACACAGGGGTTCAGTGCCCTCCAGGAACTGGGCTGTCCTGCTGGTCCCTGGCTGCCAGCCCACCGAGGTGGGGTGTCCTGCAGGTCCTGGTTCATATTTCATATTCAGGCGGTATTTTCCAATCCCACGTGGAGCTGGGTCAAAAAAGGGGGAGGCCAGGGCGTACCCTGCTCCAGAAGCAGGCACAGCTGTGGCATGGTGCATTTTCTAATCCAAACCTCAGCCATGCCACCGCAGAAACATGAGCGAGGAGGGAGAGGAACGATCCAGAAGTTCTTGCCACCACCTCCCTGCGGCTGCACCGCGGCCCTGTGCTGTGCTCTGCTGCAGCATCCACCTCCAGTTTACATCGCTGGAGCAGAGCTGCTGCTTATTAAACCCAGCCCAGCCAGCGCTTGGCAAGGCGCGTGGGCCGGGAGGGACCGCCAGGGAGCCGAGGGGAGGCCAGACGTACCGATCCCTGCTTTTATAAAAAAGGGGTGGCTGCTTCCAGAGTCTCCAAAGGGATCGAGTGTGGATGTGGGGCCGCTTGGAGGATCAGCCCAGCTGGCAGCCAACGCAGCATCATGTCCATAGTGCAGGCAGCAGCCAAATGTAGAGCAAAGGACTCTTCTGCTCTCACTCCTACCAGCTTTTTGGTGTATTTCTGTAGCAGTAAGTGTCCCACGGTGGGAGCGAGGGTGGCAGGCACCTCCCCACCTCCCCAGGGGCTCAGGATCGAAATGTACCACTGAGCCCGGGCAGATCTGACTGCTCTCCTGTAAGAAAACACAAGCCGTGCCTGTCTGCGTGTTCAGCCGCAGCCTGGATGCGGATCGCATGGGGACGGGATGAGGCGCTTTGTCGCAGTCCTGGCTGGCTCCCCAGGTAGAATTTCGTGGTCGTCTCTGCACGGTTGAGCCTGGACCTTCAGAAGGAGCAGGGCTGCGAGGGACCTCGGGGAGTCCTGCAGACCGTCCCCCTGCCTTCCGACAGGGTTTGTTTGACGACTGCTGCACAAGAGCTAAAAATACCGCAGTGATGGTTATGAATTTAGGATAACTAATACATCCAGTGGAAAGATTTGGAGCCGTTCCAGGGCTAAACAACAGCTTCTTCACCAACAGCCAGAGACTTGTGGATGCAAAAATAACTAGGGGCTGAAAACCTTGAGCTGGAGCAAGGGGTTTTCAAATTGAACCCAAGAAAAACTTTCTAGTGGTGAGGACGGCCGTGGATAATCGCCAGCACTTTGGTTGTTTTAACAACAGGGTACACAAGACCTCTGGATTTGAGCTGGATTCTGTCTCTGGGCAGGAGTTGGGAGAACTAGTAGTTAGCGAGAACTCCTTTGACACAGGGTGAAAGCAAATTATACTGATAATATAGGACCCAGTGGCCTGGATCAGCAGCGCACTGCAAGAATCAAAGGGAAACACGATGGTGGGAGGTATAGGCTTGACGTCTCAAAAAGTGGGGAGAAAGACCCAAGAATAGACCAACTGGAGACCGCGGATGCTGGGAGGAGTGCTGTGGGGTGAACCAGCTTTGAGCCACGTAGGTATCAGCGAGCAGAGGGTGAGCGAGGGTTTCAGACATCTGTCTGCAGACCCGAAACACAGCTGGGGAGGGAGCTGTCCCCGAGCATGTCTGCGCCATGGTGGCAGAGGACACCCAGGTTCACACCCCAGCTCCGTCTGACCAGGGTTTCACCCCACGCCGTGCATTTCCCCACACACGCGTGCGTCACTCTGCCCTCGTTGTTCCACGCCGCAGCAGACACTCAGTTATTCATTGGGCTGGAGATGGTAAGAGTGAGCCCACCTCTCCGTGCCCTGGGTGCTTGGCTGGGGCAGTGTGTGCCAGTCCCTGCCCCGGTGAATAATGAAGTACTCAGTGCTTCGCTAAGAGCGCTCGAGAGAGCCCAGCCCCGCGTCTCCCATGTGCAGCAGGCATGAGATAACTCCCCCGGCCCCCCGGGATGCTTGCAGCAAGGCGGGCGGCCAGGCAGGGTGTGGGAAGGATGCCCGGCTGCCTGCTCCGCTGTGGCTGCAGCTGGGGAAACAGGGACCCGCGGGGCTTGGGACGTCGGTGCTGTTCACACCCCACATTCCTGCTTCTGAGCGTGGTCCTTGGTGAGTTCAACCAGCTGATGATCCCGGGGGGACTGGGGCAGGGCTGGATCCCAGACCTTTGTGCCTTTGCCTGAAGGGCTGAACGTTGGATTGCTCTCTGCCTATGGCCATCGTTTGTGTCTGTGGGTCTTGCCAGTCCAGGTCCTGCCTGTGGTGGGGAGCCCTGCCCTGCCCAGTTTGCCTGCAGCGTGTAGAAACCCTCAAAAATTCTCCAAGTTCTCATGAGTGCTGAGAATAGAAGTGTTTGTGCCTATTTCAGATCCCTCTGCAGAAGCCATATTATCATAATTAGCTGAAACGTTTCTCCATTAGCATATTTTTTCTCTTCTTCCATCACATCAGCCTGCATGAAACAGTCACTTATTCTCCTTGCCGTTGTGTCGAGATGTACCAGGCTGCGGGCAGGACCTGCTGCCCGTCCCCAGCCCGGCCTCAATAGCACGGCTTGTTGTCTGCCCAAGGGGCAACGATGCGGCGGCAGCTGCTCTGAATCCCAGGAATGATGCTGAGAGCAGCCCCGATTGCCACCCCCGAGAAGGTCTAGTCACTGAAATACAATAACGTTGGTGCCCCATGCATCTACAACAGGCTGCAAGGAGAGAGATGGCAGGAGGCTGGAAGATCCCAACAGCCGGCCCTGTGATGTCGAATTATCGCTCCCTCCCAGCTGCTTTTATAGCAAATGAATTTCTTACTCCACAGTCAGCGCCTAGCAAATGCAGAAGCGAGGGTGTGCACCACAACGTGGCCAGGGAGGCGCGGGAAAGGGAGAGAGATGGCTTTGTGCTTGGCTGAAGATGTGGAGGCATGGGAGACATATTCCCACCTGAGTCCAGACCTTTTGTGCGATTTTGGGTGAAAAGCCTAGCCAGTGCAATCTGTGTATTACAGAGGAGGCAGCAAACCTCTGCTCTATCAGTTTATGGCTCCCGCGTGGTTGGGTGTCTGGGTGGTTGGTTGGTTTTGGAGGCACGTTCCTGGGAGATCGCTCCTGGTCAGAGATGGCTCTTATGTTCTTATGGCACAGACCGGCAGGGTACGGCATCTCCTGAAGAGTGCCCTGGCTCTTCTCCAACAGTTCAGTCTAAGAGTTAGTCCCTTCCAATGCAAAGGGAGTCCCCTCCAACCCTTCCCTTTTCATTTCTGAGGTACTGGGGCACCCAAATCACTTCCAGATAGCTAACTCCCTCTGGTGCAAATAGCCACCTGAGTAACACACCTCCAATTTCTTCTGTCCCACCGTGGAAGGTCATGGCTAGGCGAGGAGGCACGCAGAGGGCGCATGCCCAGAGGACGGCCGCCACGCTGGGTGGCACTGGCCATCGTGGGCAGCTCTGGGCACCACTTTGTCCCCATCGTGGGCAGCTCTGGGCACCGTTTTGTCCCCATCCTGGGACCCGCAAGCTGGTGGGTGATGGACGAGACTCAGCACACAGAGTTTACAAACCCTGAAGAAAGGCTCCCACCGGGCTCAGGCATCTTTAGGGTTCGACCTGCTTCGAGGGAACTCCCCGGGTTTCCCAGCCGTGCCCGAGGGCTTGTGCCGGCACCCTCAGCAAGCACGGCGGGCAGCCGCAGCCGGCACAGGCCCAGCCGCGGCCACTCAACCCTCCAGCACCGCCGGGGCGAAGGTCTGCGAGCTCTCCCCAGCCCGGGGCGCCCGGGCCGGCCCTCCTCCAGCCCGCCTCCCCGGCGGCAGCCGGGCGCCCTCCCGCTCCAGCTCCGCGGCGGTGGGAAGGGACGTGGGACCCCCCCCGCGGGGGCGCAGCGGGGACTTACACGCCCCACGCTGCCGGGGCGGCGCGTCCCGCCCCGTCCCGCCCCGTGGCGCTGAGTGGGCCCCGCGGCGCGGCGCGGAGGGGAGGGGCGGGACGGGACGGGGCGGCCGAGCCCGGCGAGACAGCGGCGGAAAAGTGCCACGACTCCACACGGCCGCGGCGGCGAGGAGAGACCGCGACCCGGCACGGGTGGGTAGGCGCCGGCGGCGGTCACCCTCCCTCTCCCCTTCCACTTCCAGGCGGGGGGAGGGGGGGGCGTCCCCCGTGGGACCCCACGCTGCGAGGGGGACCCCTCCCCCCCGGCTCTCCCCCCCCCCCCCCCCCCGGGCTGTCAGCAGACGTGGAGCGGGGTGGGGACACACACACGCGTCCCCGCCGCCTCGCCCCGCCGCTCCCACGCGTGGAAGAAGAGTGTCCCGCCTGGAACCGGGGAAGGGGGGGATGGGATCCCGGGTGTGGGGTCTGGCCACGTTTTGCCCGGGGGGGGTGGAGGCGGATGAATGGCCCGCGGCGCGGCCAGGGCGGTGCGGAATGGCGGCGTGTGGGGCCGGCCGGCGAGGGGAGGGGAAGGGCCCGGTCCCGGCCCCGGTCCCGGTCCCGGCCCCGGCCCCGGCCCCGGTCCCGGTCCCGGCCCCGGCCCCCAGCCCCGGCCCCGGCCCCGGCCCCGGCCCCCGCCCGCCGCCCCCCCGGGCATCGCCGCCCGCCCCGCGGCGCTCAAACCCATTGCCCTGCCCGAGCGCCGGCCCGATGAAATTCATTAATCTGATTAAGCGCGGTTACTAAAGGTCACAGCTCTCAGGCAGTTGTGCCTTACTTTTTTAATTTTTTTTTCCCCTTAACTAAACCCTCCCCCCAAAAAATCCCTCCCAGCCCTTGGAGACCCCGGGCAGCGTGGGGTCCGGCGATGCCCGAAGCTTTCGGAGAGAGGCGACGACCCCATAAGCAGAGACACCCCCCCCCCCGGGGTCTTTCCAAACTGGATGTCGCCAACTTTCCCGTGGGTTTTCCGGCGGGACGCCCCGCTCCTCGCCCCGCCGGGGACGCGGTCCAGCGGGGAGAAGCGTGCGCCTGCACACATGGCCGGGCACGACGGATGAACCTCCCCGCCTGAAATGTCAGCTCTCCTCTTCGCAGAAGCGATGGCAGCGGCCTCCCCTCGCCCGCGTCGCCGGGAAGCCGCTGGACGGAGTCGGGCGAGGCAGGCGCTACCTGGGATGTGAACCCCAAGCAAAAGCTGACAAGGGCCAGTGGCAAAACGCTGCTTCGGGCCGGGGAGGGGAGAGAAAATTTGTAATAGCCACCGCAGAGATTAGTCAAGCTGCAGCTGGGTTACGGTGCTGTTACGCTCTCCTCGTGTATATATGTATTTTTTCTGCCTTTTTTTTTTTCACCCCAAGGCTTACGAAGGGAGCTGGCAGCACTGCCAAGGGCCGCGGCTGCTGCTGCTGCGCTGCAAGAGCTAATGGAGCGCTAAGACATGTTCAATTAAGTCGAGCTATAACTGTTGACGATCGGTGCGGCGGCTGTTCTGGAGTTGCTGTGTAGAGTAACACACGCTGCCGGGAGGCTGGAAATGCACAGTCACTTACGCAGAAAATGTATTTAAACAGAGGCTGCTGGGGACGCGGGCAGGACCCGCTCGCGGCACATGGGCTTTTCTCATTTGTTTTTAATTTTTGTCTCTCTCTATCGCAACAGGGTGGAGAGAGAAACTCCAGGAGAAGTATCTGGTGATTGTCTTTTATCTGCTGGCAGTGCTGCTGCCTTCTCCCGCTGCCGGGCTGCCCTGCCATTGGCAGGATCAGGCCTCCCAGTTCCCTCTCCCTCATTCCCTTGTGCTGGAGGAACACTGTCCCCAGCCGTGTTTCTGCCCTTGTGCCACCTTTTGGCGAGGGAAGCTGGAGACCAGGGGCAGGGAAGGAGACAAAACCTTATTTCTTTGAACCAGAGGCCAGACAGTGCCCTCCTGAAACAGTGACCGGTCCCTTAGGTGCTGCCTGCTTCTTGGTGTGATGGTCTGGGAGATAATTTTGGTTTTTGGAGGAAGCTGAAATCTCAGCCTGGAAACTTGTGTGTTGGGTCAATGAGCTTTGACCGACTTGTGTGTGCATTTTTAGGGAGGGGGGAGCTTTTTAATTTGTTTTTTTTTTTTAACCTGCTGGGAGATGCTGTAGAGGAAAGGGAGCTGCAGGTGCTTCACAGGCAGGCGTTGCTGGGGGATGTGCAGAGCCCGACTGCACCAACCCAGTTCTCTCTCTCTCTGCCCTCCAACACCCCATCACCTCTTCTTCTACATTGCTCTAACCTGAGATGCTGCCTTGACACCATGCCAAAGTGCCAGCCTTGAATTGCAGGGGGAACGGTTGCAAAGAGCATCTTTTCTCACCTGCAGCACCTCTCTAGACCAGGGGGAGGTAACAGATAAGTCTTCCTTTGGCTGTGTAAAGAAATAAGGTTTCTGTAACAACTCTTGCACAACCTGTCTCTTCCTTTGCTCCTGCCCACCTGACGCTTGACCTGGCTGGATTAAACCAGGGTTGGTGGAGGGCTGAGTTGCAAAGCTATCGAATTCCTGTGGATTTTGTGGAAGCAGTTGCACAGGGGAGGAAAGGCTGGACAAGTGGGAAGGCTCTGGCCTGGTTTTTGACTCTGAGCTGTCTCTGGCAAATGTGACCGCAAGGCACTGAGGGTGGCCCTGGTGCCGTCGCAGTGCTTGTCTGTGGGTCGGTTAGTCCTGGAAATTGTTCAGTGCTGAAAACCCAGCAAGGCTGTGTGCTTTACTGGTTTTGCTTCCTTACGGCGAGTTGGACTTTTGCTCAGGGCAAACAGAGGTGACTGCATGTGCAGGGTGGCGAGGGAGGTCAGGTCTCCTGGGCTGTTATCTGGGATGTTGGGAAGTTTGATGGATAACGAGAAAAAGCCACAGGAACGGAAGGGTCGGAGCACAGCGTTTCAGCTGGCTCCGTTACATGAGAAGGCCAAGTGAAATACCAGTTGTCTGTCTTGTTCCTGTTCTGGTGGTGGTGAAAAGCTTTATCTGAACAAGGTATTTTGGGGAAGGAGTTTGCATATGGAGGTGTTTGATGATTTCCGCTGTTTTGGCTGGGTGATGAGTAGAGGATGATCCTGCTCAAGAAACTTCAAGCAGATAAACGTGCTCAGTGTCGGACATGAACTTGATTTTTTTGAACGTGGACTCCAATAGCTGGTGGTGTCCCTGCACCCCTTAGGCACACAACCCTCTCCCAAAGCAGCCTGGGCATCAGATGGAAAAACGCCGTCACAGGGAGAAAATCCCATGCCCCAATCATCCGGCTTGCCTCTGAGGACCAGGAGAAGGTACAGAGGGGAGGATGCTGAAGCCTTCAAGCCTCTTCAAAGCCTGGCTGTCAAGCTGAACCTCTACATGCGAAACTATCCTCTAGGCATCTGCAAGCAGACAAGCAGTGGTACCTGCACCAAAGGTGCCCTATTTTTCTGTCTCCTGGCTAAGGCTTTGTGCAGGTAGGAAGCGTGGAGGGCTCTCCTGCTGAAGGGCAAGGCACGCACGCTCCTGCCCCTGCACTCGCGAGGAGGACGGCATCTTGCTGTGCAAATCCAGGAGCAAACTTTCAGCCCTCTGAAGGGAGAAGGCAGCGAGGTCAGGAAATGCCAAAGCAGAGCTTCACTCCTGAGCTGTGGCACGTTGCTTCTTGCATTTATGCATCAGGAAGTTCCCAGAGGAAGACTTTTCCTTATCCCCCAAATGCCAAAGCCAGCCTGGTTTGATTTAAGCGCGTGTGGTAGCGTACAGCCTGCCGCTGTCTTTGCGCCCTCAGAGCGATAGGCTCTTCCCTGAACGAGTTGTTGGGCTGGTCTGTGCCAAGGCTCGACTGCAGGAGGAACTCAACTGGTAGAACTTGCTCCTTGGAGTCAGTGCCGGGTCTGCCAGGACCGGCCCCGCACCATGGGCTGCGGGGCACAAGCGCTGAGACAGGACCAAAGTTTCCCTTTTCCATGATAGCACTGTTGGGAGCAATTGCTGCCCGGTCGGTATCTCTCACTCTTCATTTCGCATTTTCTCCTGGTGCGCCTGTCCTTGGGAACAGTGCGGGGTTTCTCTGGTCCAGCGGTGGGAGCTTGTGAATGGCCCGTGCGAGCATCTCAGCTGCTTTCGTGAGCTCCGGCTGCTGCGACAGCTCTTCCAGCAGGTCCACAGCTCCTCTAGGTTAGTGCTCTGGGCTGCTTTTTTCTTGCGTTGGTTTCGTTTTGGAGGGAGTTGTTGTTGGTTTTTTTTTTGTTGTTTAGCTAGGAAGGACTTTAATGCTAATCTGCATCGTTATCTCACCCTGGCTGTAAAGCCTGAGAGGAGGCAAGGTACAGGCAGCTTTTACTGCAGTGGGGCTGGGTGAGGCTGCCTGCGGGGGAGAGGGAGCGTGGGGCTCGCACACCCTGCCTGTCAGGGCGTTCGGGGGGGGGGACGGCAGTGCGGGTGAGATGTGGGGCAGGCGGAGGCCTCCGGCACTGCGGCACCGCGTCCAGCACCACCATCTCACCCGCCTCACCACCCCGGTCTCTGCGTAATAACACCGTCCTCTATCCATCCTCTTGCGTGCCGGCTGCCTCTGTAGTGAAGGTTTGGGTTTTTTCCTCCGTTCTCATCCTCCGTGGGCTCCATCCAGCTGCTTTTGGAGGTGGCAGTAGCAGCTGGTGGGGTTGGAGTGCATTTGCCAGCACTCGGTGATGCCCTTGCCCTAAGCTGGAGCAGCAAATTTTTATCTAAATAGGAACCTGTGGCGGTGTGAGGTCAGGAAGAGTTTATTTTTACCGATGGGTTGGGGTTGCTGGGCGACGAATGCAGGTCACCTCGTTCTGCCCCTAAAACAGCTCCTGGGTGCTTCAGTGTAGCCCTAAAACCAGCACAAGGTCGTGGGTATGTGTTCCCCAGCCCTACCTTTTATTTACTGCCAGGGAGAGGAAATCCAGCCCTTTTCACCCTGCAGGTTAGGAATAATCTGCCTGTCCTGGTGGGGACCATCCCAAAGCGATGCTACCTAGTCAGAAGGGAATGTCTTGGCACCAGATGTGCTGGGATGGAGCGGGCTGAGGCTGTTTAAATCCGAAAAGGCCGGGGCGGACGTGAAGTAGCGATGCCTGTAGTATCAGCTGGGATCTTGAGTGGTGCCCCGGGGTAGAAAGTTGGCCCTGCCAGGGGAGGCTGGTTCCAGCTGGCATTGGCAGCCCTCCTGCCTGCCAGCTCTCTCCTGCTTTGCCTGGGGTGCTTGGAGAGGCAGGCAGGGAGAGCTGGGCTGCTGGTTAAAACATCCTTTGCCGGGCAGGTGGGTATCTCCAGTGGGAGACGGCTGCTTTGCGGTTCCTTCCAGCTCTGCACCCCCTGCTCGGGTGTTGGAGGAGAGTTTTTCATTGCGCTGTTACCCCCTCACTGCACAAGCAGCTCTGAGCTGCAGATTTGGCTGCGAGTGCACTGCTCCAGCTGTTAGAAAGGAAAAGGCTCCGAGGTCTCTCCCTGTGAGCACTGAAGTTTTGAAAAGATGCTGATCTCCTTAGTTTTATTCTTATTTTTGCCTCCTCCCCTTCCAGCCCCTCCCTCCCTCCTCAACCCACAACCTCTTAAAGAGGAAATTTGATAATGTTTACAGTTAAGCGTGGGCATGGGAACTTCTGATAGCCGAGGGCTTTCTGCATTTTCCTGATTATGTTTTGAGGCACAATGATGAGAAACTGCAGCCTGGCACCTCCTGGAAAGTGCCCCTTCGCAGATTAACTGCCTGACTTCAGCATCTGGGCGTTCACGAGCCATCTCGGAGCCATGTGGAGGTGATGCCCCAATGGGAGAAACACGTGAGTGGGACGGCAGAGAAGAGATTGACTTCGAAACTAGGGACAGGGTTCAATTAGCAATTAAGAAAAGTGGAGACAGCAGCATCTTTCTCCGTGTGTGGCTGCACCCTGCCTGCCAGATCTCAGACCAGGCAGTACGGTCTCTGTTGCTGCTCCATGTGTTACGGGTGGAGAAACTGAGGCCGGAGAGGAGGGTGGGAAGGACCCTGTGCCCAGTTTGCCTGCCAGCTAATACCAGAGGTGGAAAGAGAAGTGCCACATCCAGCGCTCCCTTTGCAAGTCTCACTTCTTCCTGCGGGCATCTGTTGGGGAGATGAGATAATTGATGCCCATGCTTTTTTTTTTTTTTTTAAGCTTGAACTTATGACTTTTATTGATATTTGCATCTCAAGGAAATGGTTGTGACTTGGTTCTCTGTGTGGCGTCTGTGCACATAGCATCGTTGCTGGGGTGGTTCTCATTGTGGGGAGCAGCTGCCCAGCGGGACACCGTCACTGTGCATCCTCCCTGCTGGGCCAGGCAGAAGCTGGCAGTGCCGCAGGGTGCAGGTGGCAAAGAGAGGAGGCCAGGGCTGCTGCAAAGGTGGGGAAAGCTCTCTTGTGCATGCTTTCTCCTTCCAGGGGCACGTTTTATTCCAAAGTTGAGACCTGGATGTGCGTCTGGGTGCAACGAAAAGGCCAGGTGCTCCGGGGGGGCCCAGATCTTGGCCAACCTGCACCAAACAGTCTGAAAACAGTCTTTCTTACTGCCGCAGGGCTGCAGGTACTGCCTAGGGTCATGCAAAACCGTCCCATTGGACATGTAATGGGTAGTTGCACATGGGTGTCTCTGATTGTATCCCTGTTTTTTTCTTCCCCCTCTTTGGTGCTTCTGGAGATTGCTGCAGCCAGTGAAATCAGTTGCTGCAGTATGACTGGACCACTGTGCATAGGCAACATAGCAGAGGAGCACAAACTTGGGGGTGTGTAGGCAGATTGCCCTCACCAGAGCTGTGTGAATCTTGAGTGTTTGTCTTTTCAGTGCATGGTGCCATCTGGAGACACAGATGTCCATATGAAACTCCCTGCTCAGAGAGGCCGTTGCATCTCATTTTTTTCCCCCACTAACTGTTGTTCTGGTGTCTTGCAGGCACAGAAGAATAAGGCAGGATGGATGTGTATGACCCTCAGACGCTGGGTGTTATGGTCTTTGGAGGTTTTATGGTGATATCAGCCATCGGGATCTTCCTGGTGTCTACCTTCTCCATGAAGGAGACGTCTTATGAGGAAGCCTTGGCCAAGCAACGCAAAGAGCTTGAGAAGACCCAGCAGCAGAAAATAGAGAAAAAGAAGAAAGAGAAACCTGTTGAGAAAAAAGGAAAAGCAAAGAAAAAGGAAGAGAAACCTAACGGAAAGATCCCGGAGCAGCAGCTGACTCAGGAAGTGACGGACTCTCCCAAGGATGTGGTTCCTGAGCCTGCTGTGGTGCCTGAGCCTGTAACTGTTGAGTCTCCGATTGCAGCAGTGTCAGTGGCCCCCCAGGAAAAGGAGAAACCTGCTCCCTCACCTAAGGAGAAGAGGAAGAAGGAGAAGAAGGTGGCAAAGGTAGAGCCTGCTCCTAGCCCAGTGTTGGCTTCATCTCCTGTCAGTGTCCCCAAAAGTTCTCCCGTCTTGGAGGTGACCCCTAAGGAGGTGCCTGTTGTGGCTGTGCCACCGGTTGGCACGCAGCAAAGCGTTCCGGTCATCAGCTCTGTTGCCATCAAGAAAACCGATGCTCTTCCAACCCATGAGGAGCAGAAGCATGATGGACCTGTCAAGAAAAAGGCTGCATCCAAGAAGAAGACTGAGCCAGGTAAGGCTGAGTAAGCTAGCAGGGCATCTTGGTGCTGTTAAAACAGAGCTATCCCATTTTGAGATCTCTTTGTTTTTCTTCAGTGTTGGAAACAGGGCAGCTGTAGAAAAGCTGTCTCTGGTGAGATGGACCATGTGTGCCAAGGGGAAAGTGGGTTGAAAAAGCCTGTACTGGACTGTAGTTTTCTCTGGGGGGGAAGTAGAGTTGAAGTCAAGAGTTTGTTGACTTGTTTTCACTCTGTAATGTGTTGCCTTCTGCATCGGGTTCCCCAGCTTGGTGCTTAGCTCCTTGGTCCAGCACACAGATGTTGGAGTTACAGGTTTCTCTTGAATTTGCTGTTGTGTTGGGGGTCTCTGAGTAGATATGCACACTGAGAATGAATGGGGGTACATGTACCTGTCCTGCCAAGGTGCTGGACATCTGGGTGGAAAGCCAAGTTAAGGGTTTTCCCCTTCCATGCCTGATTATTGAAAGCACACAGGAGCTCTACCAGTCTTCTGCTACGAGGAGGTGGGTCGCTGCTAGAGTTTCCTCCTCCTTCAGTGGAGGTGAAAACCAGCCTATTGGAGGAGAGAGGATCGAAGGGATTTTATTCTGCGGGGGATTGATCATAGGATAGTTAGAGGGAAGTGACTTTGGATATGTCACGGGGAAGGGGAAACTTGCCCGTCATCATTCATGCCTCACTTGATTGACTTGGAGATGGAAGAGATTAAAGAAGGTGGTCCTGAACTCTCCGGGGTGTAAACGGGTGTAGGGAGGGGAGAAACAGCTCTTTAGCTGGATTCTTGCCTCTCATTGCACCAACGTGAACAGTTTGGGTTTTATTTTTGGTTAAGTGATAATTATAGGCACTAAAAATGTGAGTGCTTTCAGACCTGTAGAAGTGTTCCCATATGGACACATGGGAGAAATCTCTCAGGTGTTCTCAAAGATGTGACGTGGTGTGCATAGGTCTCATTTCTTTCTTTATTTACAAAAAAACCCAACCAAACAAAAAGACACCCCTACTTGCTAGCCTTCTCTAGCACATCCAAACCTAGCCTGCTGTCTAACCTGGCAGTTTCCACACCCACATTTTGGAAGAGGGCCTGCTACTCAGCAAGACATTTTGCAGCCACTGGTCTCCAAGGTTGGGTTAAAACCCTTGTATCTGCTCCTCTGAGGAAAGCATGTTACTAAAGGCCATCTCCACATAGTGATGAGGTTTAAAATGGTTTGAGCAGCCACTACTGGAGGGTATCGCAGTGATGGTGTTGGGGAAGCTGGAGGTGCCTGGTTTGGCATGTGCACGCAGGGGTGCACTTCTCTAATGCTGAAAAACGTGGCCCTAAATCGAAGCTGTAACAGCTGAAGGAATGTGGATGGGAGATGAACTTTTAGCACTTGTTAAGTTGGGAGTTTTTTTGGCTGCTCTGAACATCCACTCCTTTGGGTATGAAGTGCCGATCCTGCATGTGTTAAAAGCCAAGAGTGATGTCTTAGCTGCTCCTGTGGGATTTTTCAAAGGAAAGTTCTCAGCAGTATTTGCGCCACGAAGCTGGCTGCAGTTTGACCACGGTACTGTGAGAAGCCTTTCGACAGCTGTGGTCTCTCCTCCTCAAAGGCAGAAGCAAAAAATTATCCTGTGGCAGATAAAAATGGGTGTTCAAAGACATGTGCTCAGCACTGAAATAGATGGCAAATCTGAAAAGAGCAGCTTGGGGTGTTTTTCTCTTGTGTGGTTCATTTTTAGCCTCCTGCATCACACAAAAACTTGCTTGCAAGTGGTTAGTGTGTACTCGGATCCCAGGTTGTTACCTGCGATAGCAGGAGCCACGCTCTCCCATGAAACACGTGTGGGTACCCAATCTGGGCTGCAGCCTCCCGGGTGTGGGGCTCCACTCAAGGGCCATCTGTGTCTCCCAGGTCTCCTTGATTTTGAGAAGTGGCTCTTCAGACCCCTCGTCCCTGCTGTGCTTTCCCATGGCAGCTTTGCTGCATGGCTGCTGCTTGTTTCACTGCTTCCTTCGGTGAGGTGCGAGGTTTCTGACTCTGCAGATGGGCTCGGCAGCAGCAGAGGCTTCCTTTTGCCGCAGCTTGGCAGGCTGCCCTGGCTCCGTTTGCCACCTGCAAGGTGGGGTTTGCGTCGTGCCTGCCTTGTGCAAGGCTTGCTTGCGCAATGCTGCCAGGAGATGGGCAAAATTTCGCCTGGTGGGTCCCTCCGCCCAGCGGGCCAGGGGATGTGATGTGTTATCCTGCATCTGCACTGTTGCCAGCATGAGTAAAGTGTGAGCCAAGCTCTTGGGCCCCGGTTGCACAAGACGGTGGAGCTGCCCTGGCTGCGCTGCTGGGAAGTGGATGCTGCTGGTGAGGCAGACTCTGCTGCTGCCAGGGCTTAGTGCTGCCACCCCAAATGGATCTACCAGAAGCAAGGAGTGAACAGTCCACGCTGGAGCTGCTAGGCATCCCTGGGCTTTGCTGCTCTGTTGCTGTGGTGGGTTGACTGTGGCTGGCTGCCAGACGCCCACCCAGCCGCTCTCTCATGCCCCCTCCTCAACAGGATGGGGGAGGAAATAAGATGGGGAAGCTCATGGGTCAAGATGGAGACAGGACAATCACTTAGCAATTACTATCACAGGCAAAACAGACTCAACTTGGGGAAAACTAATTTAATTTATTGCCAATTAAAATAGATGAGGAACAGAGACAAAATTAAAACACCTTCCCTCCCTGCCCTTCTTCCCAGGCTCAACTTAACTCCTTCCCTCCCAACTCCTCTACCTCCCCTCCCTGAGTGGTGCAGGGGGATGGGGGCTGTGGTCAGTCCGTAACAGCTTCTCTCTGCCGCTCCTTCCTCCTCACACCTTTCCCCTTCTCCAGCGTGGGGCCTTCCATGGGCTGCAGTGCTTCAGGATGAACCTGCTCCAGCGTGGGCTCCTCTCCAGGGGCTGCAGGGGAATCTCTGCTCTGACGCCTGCAGCACCTCCTCCTCCTCCTCCTCCTTCTTCTCTGACCTTGCTGCTCGGGGGGTCTGAGCTCTACATTCAGGAGACCCTGGTGGTAATGGCTTTAGAGGCTCTGGAACTACTGGAGTCCAAACTGCTTTTTCTTCTGGCATTTTTTAGGAAAATAAGCCCCCTGGGCCATAGAGACTGTGCAGGAGCTCCTAAACCACTGCCCGCCACCCTCTGTCCATGGTGACCATGTGCACTGTGGTCCTACCACAGCATTATGGTCCCTGGTGCTGCTTGGCTTTCCCAGGTTAGCAGAGGGGTAGGGGAAGGGTTGGAGTCGTGTCGTTCCCGTAGCAAAGAGCTGGAACAAACCTGCTGGGTGAAAGGTGGGAGATGAGCTTGCTGCGCTCTGCATCACTGGCAATGCTGCATGGGGTGACGTCCCCCAGCAAGGTTGTATTGCGGTGTGGTCCAGCTTCTGATACCCGACACGTCTCTGCTCCTTGGTGTTGGCAAAGCATGCCCAGCTCCTGCTGGGAATCACTCAGTTTGATGGAGGATGGTGGCAGGGTGGTGGGAGCAGTAGTAGGGCTAGGCAGAGGTGACAGCTGGCTCAAGAAGCACACGTGTGTGGTGAGTGTCTTCTCCAGCACTTCTCATATTGCTTTCAGTTAGAGAGGTATCAAATTTGACTGTGGACATCTGGGTGGATGCTGGTTTGAAATGGCAATTGTGGGGTTGAAGCCAACTGAGATGATGCTACTCAACTCTGCCATCAGCTCAAGCAGTCCCAATCCCTTCTCTCTCCTCCCTAGCACCCGCGGACTCGGACGGGCCCCTCTACCTGCCCTACAAGACGCTTGTGTCCACTGTCAGCAGCATGGTGTTCAGTGAGGGGGAGGCCCAGCAGCTCATCGAGATCCTGACAGAGAAAGCGGGCATTGTCCAGGACACCTGGCACACGGTAGGGCTGCCAGTGCCGTCGTGGCTGCCCGCTGCCGGGGCTCTGCCAAGCCTCGGGAAGTGCAGAGGGGAGGGAAGGCGGCGTGTTTTCAGGCAGGCTGGCCCCGAGGGTCAGTCCCGGAGAATGGAGCTGAGTTTTCCCCTGGAGAACAGGGCGTGATCCTGCGTGTGTGGGGTAATGGGGATGGGTCCGGAGGTGGTGGTCCCCACTGATGTGTTGCCTCGCTGGCAGGCCACACAGAAGGGTGACCCGGTCGCTGTCCTGAAACGCCAGCTGGAAGAGAAGGAGAAGCAGCTCAGTGCCGAGCAGGAGGATGTGGCTGCTGCCAGAAACAAGCTGCGGGAGCTGAGCAAGGTAAGCACTGTGCGGCCCTCCCGGCATCCCCGGCGTGGGTTCTGCTTCTCGAGGTCACACTGGTGTGCCTCCTGCTCCCCGCATCACATCCCCCTTGGAGGTGAAGCCCAGGGGCTCTCTGGGTCCTTCACCCATTTGCTGTTTTCTCCCTGAAAAAGGGAGAAGATCCCTGCCTGAACTCATCTCCCAGCCCTGATCCAGCCCGGGGAGGCATCAGCCCAAAGAGCAGCAGGGTAGTGCCTGTGGGCAGCTGCAGGAGAAGCAGGGGAAAGCCCTTCCCATAAGAGATTGCAGCTCTTTAAAACAAATCCCTTCTTGTCTCTGCCCAGACCTCCTGAGCTGAGAAGGAGCTGATCTGTCCCTTTTTAAGGAGCCTGATCCTATTTACACCCTCTATCCCTAACTCAGCCCCCCGTCTCCACCTCTTTTTGGGTGCCACACTGGCACCTTCTGCCTTGCAGCCGGCAGGACCCGGCAGCGGTGAGTCTGTCTGCCTGCAGGCAGGAGAGGAGAGGGCAAAGCCATCCCATGCACTCGGGCGCTGTGCTAAGCCCCTGCTTGGGCAGGCTGCCCAGGGCAGCAGCATGGTGTTGCCCAGCCGGCCAACAGAGCATCCCTGCCTCAGCAGGGGGTGGAGGGTGTTTATTTTATTTTATTTTTTTTATTTTCCCACTTTGCCCCAAACTTTATGTGATGTTATTGATCCTAGGCGGGAGGGGGAATAAAATTCCAGGCTGTCTTACTCCTTTCTCTTAGCTGGCCCAATGTGGAACAACAGTGGCATCCAGTGGCCACAGAGCCCAAATCAAAATGCAGGAGGAAATGTAAGTGCTAAATGGCGTAGCTGGGCACGAGGGCAGCTCTGAAAGGGCTGAACTTTTAAGTCTTCTGAGCTAGGAGGCTACTGGTTTCACATCCCCTTAAAGCGGGGAAACTTGTACGCTGAGGACTAACTGGATGACTTCTCTCCTCGAAGGAACTGGCGGCCGAGCGGGCCAAGGCAGTGGCCACGGAGGGCAAGCTGAAGGAGCAGCTGCTCACCCGCGAGCGGGAGATTGCGGCGGTGCAGGCACGCATGCAGGCCAGCTACCAGGACCACGTCAGTGAAACACAGCAGCTCCAGGGCAAGGTGAGCCCCACGCTGTGCTCTGCAGCTTCCTCCCCTGGCTGCCGGGTGGCTTTTGGTGGCAGATGCGTGGCCTTTTGGACGTGTGAGGGGACCAGAGCCTCGGGGAGGGGTGAGACCCCACGATCCTCCTGCACTGTGGTGCTCGAGGGAGAAGAGGCACGTGGGAGCATCCTCATGGGATGTCATGTCCCTGGGGGCTGTCAGCATCAGTAGACACCCCCCTGTGTTGCCAGTCCCTCTTGCTCATCGAGTGGGCTTCAAAGGGAGAGCAGGGGGCCAGCAGCGGCATTAACCCCTGTTGGGCTCCTCTAGATCCGGACCCTGCAGGAGCAGCTGGAGAACGGCCCCAACACGCAGCTGGCTCGCCTGCAGCAGGAGAACTCCATCCTGAGGGATGCCCTCAACCAGGCCACCAGCCAGACGGAGAGCAAGTAAGGCCGGGGCAAGGGGCAGAGCCTGGGGCTGCCCTCTGGCAAACCCTAGGGTTGGCTATCCATCGGGCTTGTGGCCACCCCTTTTCTTGAAGGTGCTTCTACAGACACCTCAACTAGCTGGAGGTAGAGGAGGGAGCGAGGAAGAGCTTGCCGAATGGCTTCTGGGGGGCCAGCAGGGGAAACAAGGATGTTCTTCCCAAGTGGAAGAGCAGGGGAAACCCTCTCTGCTTTGGGGTCACCTGAGCTGATGCTGGAGCCAACAGGCAGTGGAGGGCAGGCAGAGGGGTCCAGAAGGCGCCGTGGCTCTTCTTCCCCTTAGGGGAGCTCATACGCTCAAACTTCAGAAAAAATGCAGCTGGCTCTTTGATGCGAGTGATGCTGCAGAGAACCGAGACCTGCCCGGTGCACGCAGAACAAATAGGAGCTAGGTAGAAGAATTTCACACTCCTTTTTATAGATAGTTTGAAATGGCTGGTGATTAACAGCGGTCAAATAATTACAGAGCGGACTCCAGCTGCTTAAAGTGCTTCCTCTCGTGTCTGGGAACACAGATCCTTGCGTCCTCTACTTCATGAGAAAGGAATGTCTCCTGTGATTGAAATGCGGCTTTGAAAAGTGATTTGTCAACTCTTTCCACCCCTTCCCCGAAGGACCAGGCGTGTCCTAGAAACAGGCAAACGCAACCATTGAGATGTTTCGAGTCCTGTATCAGGCCCACAGGAGGATGTCTTCCCTCCTAGGTAACATCAGAGATGCTTGACTGGCCTGCGGGCTAAAATAACCCTGCTTCTGTTGGTGCAGGCAAAACGCTGAGCTGGCCAAGTTACGGCAAGAGTGCAACAAGCTGATGAAAGAGCTGTCTGAGAAATCGGAGGTGCTGCAGCAAGAGGAGCAGCAGAAGAAAAGCTGGGAGATCAAAGCGGTGGCCTCGGAGAAGCAGATTGAGCAGCTGCAGGTCAGGCAGGCGCCGGCAAACCCGCTCCCTTCACAGAGATGGGGCGGGTGGCTAAATTGCATGGGATCCGTGGACTTGGCTGTAGGAAGAACTTGGAGGGAGATGAGCATCCACGGTTAGAAAGCAAGCTGCCTTGCGGACCTCTTAATTGCCTCCCCGCTCCATTACTTTTTCAGATGCAATGCACTCGTCGTGCAGCATCACCAGCAAAGCCCAGGGAGCACGATGCCCTGGTTGAAGCCGTTCTTCTTGCTCACTTGTGAAGCTCACGAGCCTGGTGTGAAGGTGGGGGGGGCAGCCTAGATGGTGCACACTGCTGGGTGGTACCCTAAGGCGAAAGAGGAAACCCACTGGCCCCCGCCAGCCTGTGCTCACGCTTATGTGGGTGCTCTCTCTTGACTCAGCTGTTTTTAAACCCGTTGCTCTCCCTCCTTGGTGCAGGAGGTAGAGCTTGTGGCTTTTTTGTTGTCACCAGGGTGTGGCTGGGTTTGGGGTTTTTAGGGGTGTTTAAAGGACACCTCCCAAGTAGAGCCTCTGAGCATGCTGTTGACGGGGGAGCGGAGCAGGCTGTGCCCACACAGGGAAGAGCATCTTCTGGGCAGGTGGCAGTGCTCCTGCTGGGATTCGGCTAAGCCAGGGGCTGGGAGCATTGATCCCAGGTACCCTTGACCTGGGAGCTTGCGCTTCTTTCCCCCAGGGGCGGCAGACAGGGCGAGGGATGTGATATGTCCCTTCTGCATGTGCTGTGGTCTCCCAATTGCTCTGGCCCCTTTACAAAGGGGCTGTTGGTGGTGGAGACCTTTATCTGCACACGCCAAAATGGTTTCGTAGAGGTGCTCCTAGAGCAAGGGGCCTTCGATATCCTCGCTCTTAATTTTTTGGGTGCCTGAAGATGCAGATCTCCTTTTGGTGGGCTGGTTTTGGCCCCTGCTGCTTTTGCAGGTGAGGAGCAAGGGGGGTGATGTGGGCACGCAGCCGGCACGAAGGCAGAAGCTGCCTTCCTGGCTCAAAAAAACAGCTTCTAGGCATGCTTTTAGAACTTCTCCAGGACTGTCAGCTTGCTGCACACCTTAATAGTAATTAAATACATCACAGTAGCTGGAAGACTTTAAAGCCAGCGATGTGTTTAAGGTGCTAGGGAGAATGTTCTCCACAGTAACACCTGGAGCTCTGAGCTGAGGATATGGGGTCAAATCCTCAAAAACCAGAGAAGTCCTGCTTTCTTGGTGGTTCTGGCAGCATCACGCAGACAGAGATGGGGCTGCTGGTTTACCTTCTTCTGTCCCCTCCATGCAAAGCAACGCTTCTCCATCTGCAAGGGTGCCATTTGTACTCGTAGAGCTGCTGGTTTGCAGCATGTTCCTCGTCCTCCTCCTCTGCCTTCCCCCTCGAAGCGCCTGCCTTGGCCAGGCCTCTTCCTCACTGCTTTCTAAGATGGAAAAAAAAAAGTCTTCCTTGGCCCAAACCGCACAGAAAATTCCTCCGTGTGTGGAAACACGTGGCTGGGTGTCTCCATCCTGCTAAGCACCGTGGCAGTACCTCTCTCTGCCGGGCTGGGGCTGTGCATTAGGACCAGGGCTTTAAGAGTTTTTTCAGAGCTTAGCTCTCCAGAGGGGAGGATGGCCGTGGTCTTGGCCCAGAACCGAGACGTTCGGGTGTTGTCTGCTTCCCACTTGAGGGCTGGCAAATGATAAAACACGAGCACGAGGCAAGATGCTTCATGCACAGGGGGAGCGCAGGGAAAGGATGACTTAAACCCCTCAAAGCACAGCTTAAAAATAACATTATGTGACACACAGAGCTTTGCTTCAAATTGGCTGGGGTGCCTGGCACGCTGCGGAAAGCCTTCTCTTTCTGCCGTGCAGGCTTCCCAAAGGGAGGTGGAGGCGACGCTGCAGAAGAGGCTGGACGAAGTAAGCGATGAGCTCCGCAAAACCCAGACCAGCTACAAAAGTTTGTTAGCAGACACAGAAAAGGCCAAAGGACAGCAGCAGAGCATTGCTGGTGAGGACCTTGGATCGGTGCAGGGAGAGCTGTGGGGCAGACTTGGAGCTTTCAGGGCTGGGTGCTTGGTGGGGCTGGTCGGGGCAGGACCTCTAGACCCAGGGATGAGTTAGGCTGCCTGGTGTCGGTGTGAGCAAGACGCAGGACTGGTCCGTGGTCCTATCCTAGGATGCCACTCCAATGCCTCTCTCCTGTGCTGTCCTGCATCCCTGCCTGCCATTTCTGTGCCTCCTGAAGGCATCCATGGCCAAGGCGTCTTTGGCCAAGAGTCCTGCTTGGGCAGGTCAGAGTAGGGAGTCTCCAAATTTTGTTTGCACCTACCTTACGGTGTTTCTCACCCCTTTCTCCAACAGAACTGCAGGCCAAGCTGCTGAGCTCCGAAGCAGAGGTTAAAAGCAAGCTGCTGGAGCTGGGCAATGTGAAGGAGAAACTTCAGGATGCCAGCTCAGAGAATACAAAGCTCCTGGAGAGGATCAAATCCATCGAAGCTCTGTTGGAAGCAGGCCAGATGAGGGAGGCAGAAAAAGACAGAGAGTTGCAGGTCGCCGGCTCGTTTAATTGGGATGGGAGGAGGAGAGGGGGTTACACTGCTCAAGCAGGTGTTTTTGCACTGTGTTAACACGGTACCTGTGTTATCTTTGCTCTGGGATCCCCTCTGGGATGCCGCAGAAAGGGCTGACCTGCATCATGTGCCTAGGACAGGTAACGAAAGTGCTTTCTCTCTTCCAGGCAGCCAATGAAGCAGAAATGAAGCAGCTGCGGTCAAGGTGGGTCTAGGTGCACATGGAGACTGCTACAGCACCTCCAGCTTGCTGTCCGTGTGTCCCATGCTTCCCCGGGCGCTGAGCCCTGTGGGTGAGGGCCTCCTGCCCTCTCCATTTGGCAGACTTGGGGACTGCGAAGCTGGGAAGTCAAGGTCAATCCTGGCCAACACAGCTGTTTAAAATATTAATTGGCTCCAGTGCTGGCCCCAAATAACAGCCCATCCATTCTGAAGTGAGACTGTAATTGCTGGCAGGCACATGGAGGCTGACTGGTCCTGCAGAATAGAAGGTTCTGGTAGTGGTGCTGGGGGTGGGATGTCTCTGATCCAAGCCCCTGCTCCAAGCTGGGCCAACCAGAGGAGGCTTTCTGGGGATGTTTCCAGGTATCTCCAAGGATGGAGATTCACCACCTCTCTGGGTCCCCGTTCCAGTGTTTGACAACCTCTTCCACCTTGGTGCAGAAAGGTTTCTTAGTATTTAATTGGAGTTTCCCATGTTGCAACTCATGCCTGTTGCCCCTTTTCTATGTGCTGGGCACCTCTGAGAAGGCTCAGGCTCTGCACGGGGGGAGGATTTCTCAGATGCCTCCACTGCCAGCAAGCATCCAGCATTCCTCTAAAGGAGGGCAGCTGTTCATTTGTCCTGGGACCCCAAGAGACTTGGGTGGTTCTTGTCAAGGACCTGAACCGTTCTTGGTCTGCTCAAGCTGAGGGTCCCTTCGGGGCAGATGGTGGCTCTGAGGGTGTGGAGGGAAGCTGCAGGCTCTCAGGTGTCTAGTCAGTAGCCCTGAGTTATGGTTACTCAAGATAGTAGGATGATGTTTTCAAAATGCAGAGCTGTGGGCTATCGCAGCCTAATGAGCTGTGGACAGGAGTGTGTCAGGAGCAGTCCCAGTTGCGTAAGCCGGAATTTCTGGCCTTTGGATCAAGTTACTTCTTCCTCTTGTCCTGGGTGTACAGCCAGCCAGCATGTACAGCCACTTGCATGTTATTGCTGATAAGCCAGTAGAAAACTAGATCCCACTCCAGCATTGCCATGGCTGTGGTTTTTAGTCCCACTCCCTCCTCCTCCCGCTGTGTGTAGATCCCAGAGCAGACCAGGATAGGAAGGGCTGTGGTCCCCTTCTTGACAGCTCGCTACCCACGAGGGAGGTGGATGCTGAGACTCACTCCTCTGTCCTGCCCTTCCAGGCTCCAGGAGAAGACAGACCAGCTCTCATCCTTGGAAAGGGAAGCCACAGAGCTGCGAGAGGCAGTGGAGCAACAGAAGATGAAAAACAACGTACGTGAGTGAACCGGGCTCAGCTTTTGCTGCTCACAATTCTTTCCTCCAAAACCCAGATCTCTGGGGTTTGAATGACAACCCATCGTAGTCAGCTCCGTGGTGCAGCCAGAGGCTGTTCCAGCCCCGTGGAGCACTGGAGGCATTGCCTCATCTGCCAGAGAGCAGGAATTCCCCCAGCAGGCTGCGCAGCTCGAGCTGATGGGCTGCCTGGGTGGAGATGTCTGTCCCCTGTTCTCTTGGGAGGTTTAGGACCTGGTAAGCCAGGGAGATCCTACCCCGGCAGGGTCAAGGCAATCCCTGAGCAGGGGTCCCTCAAACCTCATTGCTCGTCTGCTCCTTATCCCTCTACTACAAGGTGATATCAGTTGTGTGGAGGCAACCTTGCAGCCCTCCACTTGGCCTGTGTCCTCTCCAGGCAGCTCTAGGCATCCTGAGGGCTGCTTCTGGAGCTCCTGCCTCCATCCAGCCCTGCTCTGCTCCCTCAAGGCCACTGCCTGAGCGATGCAGCGCATTGGGCCACTGCAAGGATGGGGAGGAAAAGGGGCATACATGGGCAGTAGGATGGAAGACCCTTGACAAAAGCGACGGGCTGCTGCCTGTTTTCCTGAGCGGAGGCTTTGAAATCCTCCACAGTGCCAACTAGCAGCTTGGTGGCCTTCGGCGTGATGTGTGGCTTATTGCCCTCTGTGTGTGGTCTCGGCAGGACCTTCGCGAGAAGAACTGGAAAGCAATGGAAGCTTTGACCACGGCGGAGAAGGCGTGTGAGGAAAAACTACTTGCTGCTACAAAGGCAAAGGTGAGCCCGGCATTTCTCTCTAGCGATGTTGTAAGGGAAACATTCAGCCCCCCAAGCCACCAGAGATGCTTGCCCTGGGTTCCCTGCCTCCTCTTAGGAGTAGTGCTGGCCCAACCCTCCTGCCAGCTTCTCCAAAGTTTGTCTTGAGGACTGTGTATCCCTGGTGCAGGTCACAGTCAGGGAACCAGGAAGATGGGTGAACTGGAAGGGATGTTCTCATGGTTCTCAGTGGCAGCAGTTTTCTCTGTTGGCTGGTTTCCCCGTACCGGCTCACCCCTGTAGGCACAGATAGCAGAATCGATATTGGCAGCCTGGCTGGCAGGCGCCCAAGACCTCCATCCCATGCCACTTTGTCCCTCTTACAGGAAGAGCTGGCCCAACAGCTGGACGCGCTCCAGACGCGAACCAAGCAGACGCTGCTCTCTGCCCTCCCTGGAGTCGCCGTGTCCTCGCAGCAGGTGGGCATGGGATTTCTCAGACCCCTGCAGAGCCTTTGCTGTGTGGGAAGGACAGATGTCTAAGTGTCCTTTTTCTTCCTTGTCCTCTTTTTTTTCAAATTCAGGATTATGACGCGTGGCTACAAGAGTTTAAGGAGAAGACCATGGATGTGCTAAAGCAGCAGACGATGACAACAGAGCCCTCGGTAAGTGAAGGGGCTGGAAAGTGGAGGGGCGAGGGAGTTCCTGAAGGTCACTCATTTGTTTTCCTCACCTCTCTCTCCATCCCTTCCCTCTCTTTTCAGGATTCAGCACTTAAATTAAGAGAGGCAGAGGAAGCGCAAAGCACTTTACAAGCAGAATGTGAGCAGTATAGAGCTATCCTTGCAGAGACGGTAAGCTGCAGCCCTTTGTGCTGTGTTGGTCTCCCACTAGAAATACCTCTTGAGAGGTCTTCTGGGAGCCCAGGCTGCCCGTGGGCTCATGGTGGGCATCCCTCAGTATGTTGGGGGGCTGCCGTGTAGAAGACTTTGCCAGTGAGACAGGGGAATAGGAGAAACCTGAATTTCTAGAGCTTCTCTTCAGCCTAATTGTGTTGGAAACCTTCCTGGTGGTGGTGGGATGTGGCACAGCAAGGGCTCTGATGAGCAGGGTGGTTGAGCCAGCCTAGGAACTGGGAGCCCCTAGCCCCACTTGGAGCACCTGATTCTGTCACCCGTTCTTTGGCCCAAATCCTCGCAGAGGCATTGGGTATGCCAGGGAATCCAGCCCTGACACTGCTCGGCTTGGGAGGGCTGGAGGAGGTTTGGTCTCAGCTGAGGCTTTGCCAACAGGAAGGGATGCTGCGAGACCTGCAGAAGAGCGTGGAGGAGGAGGAGCAGGTGTGGAAAGCAAAGCTGACGGCGTCTGAAGAGGAACTCCAAAAGGTGCGTGTTTGGGGCACACCTGGGTTTGTTGCTCGTGGAGCTGGACCTACAGGAGCAGAGGGGCTGTTGGCTATAAATTGGATGGAGACCCTAACTGTTCCTGCCAACCTTGAACTGTGAGACATGGGGACTTTCTCTTGTCCCCAAATCCACCCCTCCTGTCACCAAACCAGCAGACAGGAAGCCCACCTGTGGAGTGAAGAGAGGTTTAGCTCACATAGGAGCTAAACCTCTCTTCCTCCTGGATCCCACCTCCCTGCCTGGTGTGTGCCTAGACCCTGCCAGTGGAGCTGGAGGAATGGTTGCAGCTCTCCAGTTCAGGCATAGTAGTTGGGAAACCACGTCACCACTTCAGTAATCCAAGCTCCAATGCTTGGAAATTGGGCCGAGTCCTCCTGGTGGGCGCTGGCTTGATGGGAGGAGAGCACGTGCAGGGCTCTTGGACTCCCATTTTCAGAAGAACTTGGCTTGCTCTCAAAACCCAGGTTGACCTTGGCGTTCATTGAGCCTTCAGAAAGGAGCTGAGGTCCAAGCCACGTACTGCACATAGTTTTGGGTCCAGCTGTCTGTCTAGCTCTGAGTACCGCTCTTCATAGTTAAAAAGCCAGACAGCAGCTGCCAGAGAGCCGTTGCTGCCCAGGAGTTTGGTGGGAGCATGTTTTGTGAGCTCTCGTGACTTTGCTGGAGTCTAGGAGAACTTGGCTGGCCGTGCCTTTTCTGCAAAGCGGACTTAAGTTCTCTCCTTCTTGAATGCAGAACTGAGGTGAAGCTCCTTTCCACGGTCTGGCTGCTCCACATCCATCACATGGGGTTTTGAAGTTAACTGGGGCTGCAGGGAGGTGGGGGAGTTCTTGTACAAGAGATCTTTGATTTCTCAGCCCGTAGCTGGCTCCTGCAGCGCCAGCGCTGCTGAGGGCTGGTGTAGGATTGCACGGGGATGACGTGGCTGCTGGTGGTGTGCTGGCAGCAGGGTGTGCGTGATGGGATGAACGTCTGGTGGCTAGGGCAGGTCCCGGAGCAGTCCTGCCTCTCTGTGGAGAAGAGGTGAATTCCTCCTTTCCAAAAAATTCAGCAACCGTGGAGTCCTCTTCAAAAATCAGTCCAGGTTTAAATGCAAACCCCACGCTTTTTCTGCTAGCTTGGCTTCTCTTAATAGCAAAGCCCATGACACCTCATTGGAAAGTCTGCTTTGCTGCTTCCAAACCAAAGGCACTTTCAGTAGGAAACTTGCACCGAGTCTGGTGCCAGTTTCTTGGGTGTTGAAAGCTGACTGCAGCCAGCTGAAGTCCTGCAGGCAAAAGCTGTTACCTCCACAATTTACAGCCTGGGCTTGTTGGACTCATCCTCCCTGGGAAGAGGAGCTCCTGCCCTGCAGGCTGTGGGGCTCTGCTTTGGTGTCAGGTCTCTTCCACACTCGGGTACAGGATGAAGTGGGAGAGAGGGGAGTGAAACACTGGCTGGTTTTTGGTTGAATGAAAGATGCTCAGCGTCCATGTGAGACACCGTTTACTGACCTTCTCTAATCCTTTCTGGCTTAGTCGCAACTCCAGCTGAAATCCCTTGAAGACATGGTGGAGAAGTTGAAAGCAGATCTGCAGAGCACAGATCAGGTAAGGTTTTTTTGGGGACGGGAGAAGGTCCCTGCGCAGGTGCCAGACGGATGCGTGCTGTGCTTGGGCTGAGTTGGGACCCGTCTCCTGACTTGCCCTGGGGAAGGCAGGCTTGGACCATGGGATGGATATTTGGGATGTGTTGGAGCTCAAAAAATCAACCCCCTCCTGCTTTCCTCTCTTTTAATCCAGCTAAAAGAATACACCTCCCTTCTGGAAACGCAACTGGAAAATCACTTGGAGACAGCCAGCTCCGAACGCCAAAACTACACAAAAGAAGTTGAAGTCGTAAGTGTGGCACCCGTTACCTTCTTAAACGCTTGTTTCTTCTAAGCCTGACTCACCACCCATCTGTGTTTCGGGGATTTGGGGAGTGCCCCAGGGATCTGCAGCTTTGCAAAGCAGGAGAAAACAGATGGAGGTGTTTGCTCTGGTCTGGGTTGTAGACAGCTAAAGTCAGGAGATCCACTGGCAAGGTGATGGGACAGGGAGATCTGTATGGAGATGCTGTCCACTGCTCCTCAGTGGCCTGTGGGATTTCTGTGGCTCAGGTGAGACGGAGCTGCCTCACAGCTGTCTCTCTGAGCAGACATCAGCAGGCAGGTTAGCAAGTGATGCTGTCATGGCCTCTTGGAGAAGATGCTGCATTGTAAAAATACTTCTTTGGGCCAAAGGGCTCCAAAACCAAGTGCATAAATGGACTTCTTTTTTTCTTTCCGTTCCTCCTGGACAGTTGAGGCAGCTCTTGTCAGAGTCCCAGGAGCAGCTGGAGGCAGCGAAGACGGAAACACAGAAGCAGAGCACGGAGCTGGCCCTGGTAAGGGAGGACCCTGGGAGCTGCCCTGCTGGGACCTCGCTGCTCTGCCTGGGGCCAGTTTGCAAACCCAGCTGTGGGGCTGGATCCTCCCTGAGGGTTCAGGGAGGGGAGAAAGGCACGGCCAGCACATGGGGAAACCTGGTGCTGTGGGCACCAGACTGATCCGACTTTTCAGAGGGGATGTTTGAGACCCAGGAGGAGATTTTTGTTCACCTGCCTTTTCTCCCATGATGGGGGTGGGAAGGAAGGGAAAGCATCAAGGCTTGCGCAAGCTGGTGTGTAGCAGAAAAACCCAGCTGCCCCACCACTGCACACTGGTTACCCCAACACCGCCCTGGGGCAGGGATTTGGGTGCCTTAAGCATCCATCCATCCACCTCCGGATGGGAGGACTGAGGCTGTGCAGCCCATGTGTAGGGGTCACTCGGGGGGTCGAAGGATGGGGCTAGGTTTCTGCAGGTGAGTGGGGGAGAGGATATAGGGCCAGGAGAGCTAACAGACCTGCCAAAACCATGAGGGCTTTTGTTTTTAAATCCATACTTTGATTGCAAGAGCCTCAGGAGATTGTTTTTAAAATCCTCGGTGGTACCACTGGCTTGCAGAGCCGCTCAGAGCGGAGCGAGCTGGGAGTGCGGTTTCCCTTGGGTGCCATGACTCTTCCCAGCCTTGCAGCCGCTACTGTCCAGCTCGCTCAGCGAGCCGATGCAGCCCCTTGCTCTCCAGGGAACGTGACATAAGGTCGTCATTAGCCTTAATCTCATTAGATTGGCAGGCGGTTGTAAATGTGGAACACATTTGTTTTCATCCAGCGACCTTCCCTTTCTTCTGGCCAAGGCACGCTGTTAGCTCGCAGCTTGACTGCCGGTGCTGCTGCGGTGCAGGATGGAGCTCTGGTAGATGGAGTGGGGGGGGGTTCAATTGGGGGGGGTGGTGTTCAAGTAACTGCCTTCCCAGCCATCCCAGCTGTGATCGATGGCAAAACGGGACCTGCCACCCTGCCTCGATTGCCTTATTTGACACCTCGACTGTGTTAGTGCAAACCCTCAGCAGTGGCTTTAAACCAAGGTGCCGAGTGATCAAAGGAGAGCAGACAAGGCGCGAGCATGTGCTCTGCACCCCTAGGAGCTGTCGTGCCTCAAGCTGCCCAGGTTAGGTACCACCGTCCTGCGACTAGCAGAAACTGAGGTGGTTTTCCAAACATTTCAGCTTGCGTGCAAGCAAAAAAGCCGACAAACTTTATCTATAGGTCCTTGTGGGTCTTGTAGTGGCTGTGGTGTGGGGATGTGTAACTGAGCCAGGCTTGCTGGTCCTCCTTCCAGGTCAGGCAGCAGTTGAGTGAGATGAAGAGCCATGTACAGGATGGAGAAGTAGTGGGGTTACAAGCTGACCCAAGCGAGCCTGCACCCCTTGAGGTTAGGGTGGTGAGACTGCTGCCCGTGGAGGTGCTGACCCTTAACCATGTCCCTTGTCCTGTCTCACTGTCTCTAACCGCATGGAGAACTGCACGTGGCTTTGCTCAGGGCTGTTGCGGCTGTGTTGTCTCCCATCCTGTGTGTTGGGGGGAAGCCAGCCCCCCATCCCTTCAACCATGCATCCTGTTCTGGCTGGGAAGACGTCGCCAGCTGGCTTTTGCCAGGCTGTTCCCCTTGGGAGCCCTCCATCATGGCATCAGGCTGGCAGGATTTTGGGGGAGGCAGGCAGGGGGATGCTGCAAGCCCTTGGGCCAACATCACCACCCAATGATGCCCCATTGGGTTTGGAGCTTGGATCTCCTCGGAGGCAGAGCTGCACCAGGATGCCTTCCCAGCCAGTGGGGATTAGGATTATTACAGAGGCTCCATAAATCTTGCTGGAGCCGGGCTGAGGGCATTCGCAGCGGCTGTTCCCTTTTGGGCTAACGCCTGTCGCCGGTGGCAGTGCTGCCACCAGCCAGGCTCTGTCTCTCTTCTTTAATCCTGTTAAGTGTGGAGCCTTCTCCTGGGTGCGAGGATCTGCCAGGCACACCCTCTGCTATGGGGTGCCTCTCATCCCAAGTCCCAGCTGGCGCTGCCTGAGGAGCAGACAAGATTTGGCAATGCAAAGCCGAGCCCCGGGCTCGCCATCAGCATCCTCCCGGCTTTTGTGCAGAGATGAGGGGATGCCGGTACCTACTGCCCTTTGGTTCCCTGGGGAAAGCTTCAGTTTTTGTTTCTTCTGTCTAGTCCCGCTTTCTTGGTGATGTCCCCACTAGCTCCTCTCTTGGGTTTGGTTTTTTTTTTTTAATTTTATTTCTGGGTGTTTTCCCTTTTTCTCAACACAGTTGAAAACTCAGCTGGAGCAAAATGAAGCGCTGGTGGAGAAGGAGCAAGTGCTGCGGCAAAAGCTGGCACGGGAGCTGGAGGAGGTAGGTGCGGGCCAGGAGGATACAAGGGTTTGTAAAACCTTTATAGTTTCTCAGCTGCTAATGAAGCCCAAGAATTAATTTCAAGAATTAATTTGAAGGTTTTTCCCCATCCCTGTCTGCATCTCGGACATCACTGCATCACTCGTACCTCTGAAGAACTTCTAGTGGCAGCTGTGCTAAAGCCACGTGGCATTGCTGGCCCCTCAAGTTGTCTGCCTCTGAGTCCCCCCATTTTTTTGCCACCTCTTTCCCTTGAGGGTTAAGGGCTTTAGCTGGGTTTCATGCTGCTTCTGGCGAGACATGCCGTCTTCCCGATGGAAGCTGGATCAGCAAAAGCAATGCGTTGTGTTTAGCATCCAACCGTCCAACAGTGGCTGTATAACCTAACCCTTCGCCGGAGGCAGACCCACCGGGACCAGGGCCTGTACGGGGCGGGATGCGGGAGGTGCCTGCTGCTCTTAGCTGACGTGCTAATCGAGTATGTGTCCCCCTTCCAGGCCCAGAGCTCAGCGTGCAGTTTGCAAGCAGAGCTGGAAAAGCTGAGACTGGCTGAAAATGCAGCAGCTTCAGACTCGGAGGAGGCTCAGCATCTCAAGGTGATTTGGCTGCCCTGCTCTCTTGTGCTTGGTGTTGCTGAGCCAAGACAGCAAAAGCTGTGTCTGAGTGGGACTGCGGGCGTGGTTTATCATTCTTGGGGATGGCAGGGCAAGGTAGATGGTTCCCCTGCAGGTAGCTCCCTCCGAGCTCCGACGTGGCTGAAGGACAGCAGGGTGCAAGTCACAGCCCCTTCATCCAGATAAGGATGATGCTCTGAGCAAACGCTCTCGCAGTCTGGGTTTTTCACACATTGGGAAACCGTTCTGCTCCTGTGAGGTTGTCTCAGCCCATGGCATCTCCTGGGTTTGACGGGGAGCCAGAGTGAGCTGTAGGTAGGGGGGTGACGCCTGGCATCTCCGGCAAAGAAGGAGCTGGGTGCTCCTCCAGCTCGTGGCCATCGAGGTGGCTCAGGGCAGACCCGAGGTGACCAGAGGTGTTTTGGAGGGAGGGAGGTCACCAGATGGCAAAGGGAGACTCAGGTAGATGCCTTCTTTTGATTCCCGTGTAGGAAAGACTTGAAAAAGAAAAAAAATTAACAAAGGACCTGGGCCAGGCAGCAACCAAACTACAGGAGCTACTGAAGGTTACCCAGGACCAACTGGCCAAAGAGAGAGAAACGGTGAAGAAGTTGAAAGAACAGCTTCAGGAAACGGTACGTGTGGTGGCCGCAGCCATCCCTCCCCTTGACACTGTCGGAGGCCGCGGGGATGCATGCATCAGGCTGCGGTTTAAAACAGGAGGCAAGGTGGCACCTGCCACCAGAAACCATCTGGGTGGCTTTTGGGAAGCCCTGGGTCCACACAAGATGGTGGTCACAGTTCTCCCTGCCCAGAAGAGAAGACCTGGCCCACCTGCAAAATGCTTTGATGCTTGAGCCACCATGAGAATAAGGTTGAGACCCAGCTGAGTAACCCATCTCTGTTTTCCTTCTCCAGGGGGAAGAGAACAGTTCGAAAGAAGGGACTTCAGTTTGATGAGTCTGTGACCTAGACCTTACCGTTCAACTTACCAAAATGCCTTACACATTCCTAAAAATAAAAAATATATGCTGAATTTACTGTAGATAAAAGATACAAGCCATTAGTGACCCAAAACCTAGTTTTGAAACTTTAAAAAAAAAAATACAAAAAACCCAAAAAAACCCAACCAGTAAACACTGCAGGTGTATGTTTGTTGTACAACCGTTCGTTCCCCAGGGAGCCGCTCCGGCCGCGTCGGGGCAGGCGCCAGGGCTTCACCCTCCTGTTGCGGCAGAACCCACGAATGTGTGAAAGGGAAGACTGCGTTTGTACATCAACCGGTGCAATTATTATTATATTTTTTTTTTTTCTTTTTTTTTGGAGTGAAAGAAGTGTGAAAGTAAGACCCACCATGGAAGGAAGCCTCTCTGATGGGTGGCTCTTGGCACGTATCCTTTTGTGTATTTCTGGGTGTCGATGCAATTAAAATGACGATGTAGTGAAAAGAGCTTGTCCTTGCTTTATTTTTCTGGTTATTATTTAATTTTTTTTTTTTTTAAGTTTGCAGGCCAGGCAGGTCTTTGGGGGTCACTGCAGAAGGACCCTGCTTTGGCCAGGAGCAGATCCGTTATTCTCCCCGCTCCTTGCTGTGCTGCAAAAGCCATCCCCTCTGTTTTTTTTTTTCTCCAATATAACCAAAGGAGAGAAGATTTTCTTTCCAGCAGCGTGTGTTTTTCCGGCTGGCCGTGCACACCGAGCTCCCGGCGTGGGGCCCGGCAGAGGGAGCGCCGCACGCGCCGTGGCGGCGGGGGACACGGTGGCAGCCGGGACAGGGTGTCACTGCCTCACTGCCGCGGGGTCACGCCAAACGTGGGGCCAGGCCACGACGGGGTGAGCCACCCCGGTATCGCCAGCCCCGTGGGGACCCTCCCTCCTCCTTGCTTAAACCTCAGCGCTCCCCTGTAATTTTGTCCCTGCGGGTGCAGCGTGGTGGTGGTCCTCGGTCGCTGCTGGGCTCTCCGGCCCTCTGCTCTCCCCTTCTTGTGGCTTTCCTTTTTTATTTTTTCCCTTCCCCCCCCCCCTTTTTTTTCTTTTCTTTTTTTCCCCCTTTTTTTTTAAGCTGGTTTCTTAGGAAATGGCAGAAGCCACGTGACAGCTTGGTGCCTGTCTCCCCACAATAAAGCTGCTGATCCCGGCACTGACATCAGCAGGATTTGAGAGAAGGGGAAAGAGGCCCTGAAGCGCCCAGTCCCTCCGGGGTGTGCGAAGAGCCAAGGCCAGGAAGGGGGATGAAGGACAGACCTGCCTCCATTTTGTTCCCAGGGAAGGCAGTGTGTGCTCAACCTCTATATTAGACACCAGAGACTCCACGTGGTTTTGAGGCTGTGATGGAGAAGGGGTGTGCAATTCATGCTGGGGTGGGGGGGGGGTATGACCCATCTTTGACCAGGCAAGAAAAGGGGGTTCTGCTGAATTCTGTCTGAGGAAGCAGCAAGCTGAGAGCCCCCCCCCCCAACCTGCCCCCATCCTTGTCCGATGGCAGCCTCTTTCATCCCGCGCTCGCTGGGGCTTCGCTGATGGAGGCTGAGCAAGGGCTGCTGCACCCCGAAGTCGGTGTGCACATCAGCGCTGAGCCCGTCAACACTCATTGCAGAGATGGGGGGCTGCGCTGAGCTGCAGGGAGGAGGGCCACCCCCCAGATTCGGTGGGTGGCTCGGTGATGCCCCTCTCTGCCTGCTTTTCCTTGCAGGATGGGAGGTGGTGGAGCTCACGCACCTGGCCAGAGGGCTGTGCCTCCCTGTGGGGTGGTGGCCCCAGCCCTTTGCACGGCAGCCGAGACCCCACACGCTCATTACAAGCCCTCCTGCTGCCCCCCAACCCCTCCCAGCCCTGGTCTATGAGGGCTGTTGTGTGTGTGTAGGCAGCAGATCTGGCAAGGGTCCCTGGGCAGGTCCGTCTCCCCACGACAGAGGGAGGACAAACTCAGCAAGCAGACCTTTGCCCCGCAGCTGCAATGAGCCTTTGGTTTCTCTTTCTGGACTTTGTAACACACGGGAGGACCTCATGAGCCAAGGACTGCTGGCGACCTCAATGCTGTCAGCATTGCCTCTCGCCGCAGAGCTTTTAAGATTCCCCAAAAGTGAGGGAACACCTGGATTTTACCAGGATTACAAAAAAACCCACCCAACCTATAGGCTGGACTAAGCTGTTGAGCATATTGGGGTGGCCATCATCCCCAGAGAGCTGTCGGCAGGAAGGGCCTCAGAGCAGCAGGCGCAGCGAAGTGATGCAATCCTTCCGTTTTCAGTTTTTTGCTTTTGCAACAGCGATTTCCTTTATTGTGAGCGCTTGTGCAAAACAAAGCAGATACCCAGGCGTTAAGGCAAGAGCAGTAACAAAGCCCCCAGCCAATGCGAGGAGGGCGGCCGGCGTCCCGAGCGCGCGACAGGGCAGGTGGGCTCTGATGGGGCTCCAAAAGCCACACGAGAGCAGATTCGGTGTCCCCAGCGTGGGGGACACGGTGCCCTTCCAGGACACATCGCCGAGCTGGCAGCTCTTTTTAAGGAAGAAAGAGAGGGGCCGATCTTGTTAAGCAAAGCTGAAAAAACCACATCTCCCTGGGGAAAGACATTTAGCTTAATTTTCTATACCACTGCTGGGATTTTTTTCTTCCCTCGGCACCTTGGTGGAAGGAGAAGGTCATCCTGAGGGGCTAGGAGAAACGCGAGCCTTGGCCACCAGCACGCAGGGCTGAGGACTGGCCAGCCCCTGCTCTCCCAGGAGCTGGTGGGATTTAATGGCATAGGCTTTGCCGAGGGTTATCTCCTTTCCTCCAGGCAAACCACGCTGGCAGCTTATTACCTGTCAGCCCGTGACTCAGGGCAGGTATGATCAGCAGCCGGGTGCTGGGGCGCGCTGGATCCTTCTGCTGATTTCAGCCAAGGCTGGAGTTAGTTACCTTTGAGCCCGGGTACGTGGGTTTATCAAGCCATAGCTTAAGACACTCAAGTTCACCTTTGCTGGAGCAGCTAAATTACATTTACACCACCTGCTGCTCACAGTCAGGCCTGAATTACTGGTCTCCATCTCCCACCTCCATCTTCTCCCCAGCGTAATGGACAAAAATGGCTTTTGGGAAACCCTCGCCTGCATGTGGACTTGGAAAGGTTTCTGGCAGCTCTGCCCCTGCTGCACCTGAGCTGCGGTCCTGCTGAGCTTGCACAGCTCCGAGCCGTGCCCGCCGTCTTGTCTTCCTTCACCTTTTTCTTTATGTAGTCCTGTTAGAAAGCAATTTCTCTCCCCAGCCAGGCTATAGGAAGCATTTCTCATGTTGTCTCTCCCTGCCTGCCTTGCCTTTTCAGAAGGTCTGGGTGATTTGGGAGAAATTTTAACTGAAAGGATTTGAAACAGCCACAAGAGGAAACATTTTCCTGTGCTTTTCATCCCCTCCAACTGCAGAAGGGCAAACTATCTTGGGAGGTGGCGGAGTTTTGCCCACTAACTCCATGATGTAGACAAGCCTGAAGCATTACAGCTCTGAAGGTTAAGTTACTGCCAGTGCTGGAGTACTCTTCCAGAGATAATAGCTCGGGGCTTGCTGTGAGGGTCCCAAAAGCGGCCAAAGCCTCTTGGATCACCTGAAGCTGTGGGACCAGACCTAACCAAGGCCCAAAGTGCCACCTCAGACCTCTCATCCCTCAAAGTCCTGGGACTAAGGCACTTTGTACCCAAGTCCCCCGTCCAAGGGCTTTCACATGGTGGGAAATGCCCTTCTGCCTTCCAGATCTGACATCCTTCCCCCTTTCCACGGTCTCCTGCTCCATTTTCTAACCAAAGCACCACCTGGGCAGGATATCTCTTCGAAGATGCCTGCAGTCTGGAGGCACTAGTTATCAGCTGGATCCTGGCTGGGAGTTCCCTTTGTTTGTCAGGCAGCACCACTCCCGCTGTGTCACTCTGGTTTCCTTATCTCAACCTGGACTTTGGGCAGAGACCAGTACTGCAGACACCTAGGCAAGGAGGAGCTGTTTATGGGGATGATTACCCACTTGGGCGAGCTCAGGTTGACTGAAACACAGGTTAAAAGCACACGCAGAAACCAGGCTGGTGTGCTTTGCTCCAAACCAGGAAGCTTCACTCCAGTGGATCCCTTTGCACTGGAGAACCTTGCGCTCCCAACCCTGTGACCCACGTGGGTGCCAAGTCAGAGCAAGCAGTCAATGCCTGCCTTTAATTGAAGGTTTTAACGATGCAGTGTGGCCAGAGAGGGCACATGCTGAGTTAGGCAATGGACCATTATTTCCCTGGCCCTGCAGATACACCAGCGCGGTGCATCGCTCTGCTGAGGAGCTGCAGGGAAAGCACAGCTTTCTGTCCCTGCACATCTGGCAAGAGCTTGCAGGGGAAGGGGCAGCCTGTAACTGCCTGGGCTTCGTCAGGCTGGCCGGAGAAAGCTCCCTCAGTTCTTGCAGGGAACACAGCACAAAATAACTGACATGTGCTGGGTTTCTCCTGCTCGGACTGCAAATACCAGATGTTTCCCAGGAAGCTCCCCAACCCATGGAAACCGGGGTGCGAAGCCTAAAAGGAAGAGACGAGGTGCTGCTAGGGAGCCCGAGCCTGCAGCAGGCTGGCAGTCGCTCAGCTGCGAGAGGGGTGCAGGGCCAAGGAGGGCAGCACACTTTGCAGACAGATGAACCTGCTTTCCACCCCCAACTCCCTCCACCTCCACCACCTCTTCCTTCCAAGCCTGTCTCCCTCCCCAGTCCTCTCTCCCTGGTGAGCAGCGGAGCTGCGGAAGGCGTACCAGCTCCCCGAGCGCCCGGCTTACGCAGGGCTCCGGCCCTGCTGCAGGAGGCTAGAGAGGAATCAGTCACTGACCCAGGGGAGGGAAACCCCATTTATTTAGGCTATTCGAATTTGGCACGCACAGAACATATCACAGTAACGCACTGGAGGCTAAGGGGTTTGGTTTTTTTTTTTTTTCTTTTTCTCTACAGACATACAGGAAAACTCTATGCAACTCCCATGTACACATTACACAAAGGAAACAGCTTTAATCAACCACTGGTGAAACATGGAAGCTTTTAAGATCTCTGTAGCTGGCACAGGAATGTTTTCTACCCCCCCCATACAAAAGGCATTTCAGGTCAAACTTTCTAGCAGGTGATATTTCCATGCATTTCTACAGAATTAAAGAAGCTAACAGACAAAAGGCCCAGATCAAGCCGTATTAGTCAGGCTGATTGGTTCTACTAAGTTAAATCAATAGTTAACTATGGACAAATGGACCAAGTGACCAAAGACTGGGGCCGAGAATACCACTTTTTAAGATGTGGTTCCTTCTCATTGTACTACCCATAACTGGAGAGCTCTGGTATAAGAATCTGCATTTGTAAAAGCCTCAGAAGCATCCGATCCACTAGTAAGTGTGTATTAGTGAAACTAAGGTAGTTCTAAATTAAACTATGTCAACAGAAAAGCAATTTATATAGAATCACTCAGGCTGGAAGAGACTTCAAGACACTTCATAACAAGAAAATTGAACCTGCAGAACAAGTGAACCTTTAAATATTATTACTGCACAGTGAGTTTACAAGAGAGTGGATTAGGACTATTTGTCCAGAAAAGTGTGTCTATTTTATCTCTAACTTCAGAATTAGCCTTTATTAGTACTGCTCTGCAACTGCAAGCACTAAGAATTTAACCCAGTTTTGGAGCTAACAGGTTGCTTTAGCCTAACTTTAACTACAGGTTTTAAGTTTTGTATTAAACTGTTACAGGGGAAAAGTTTTTGAGTTTGGCAATTTGGCCAGTAGCCTCAAAAAGACTGACTGAATTTTGTTACAATTTAGAAAAGTAAGAACAGGAACCAGATTGTTCTCACCCCCCACCCTTTCATCCCATGATACACTGCTGCATTGGACCAAAATTTTTGGAGACCTTTAGTGTTAATCCACCGGGGACAGTATTGGGCTGTAAAACCAATGCAAATATTAATACACCAAGATAAATCCTTAGATTTGATTTATTTAGGGTCATTTGTACATACGAGCTACATCTCCAAAGTCTACTTTACTTCTACAAGACAGCTTCCCTACAGTTAGTGAAACCCTTGCCTAGAATGGTTGCTTTACATAACTGATATATTAAAACATGGAATGCTTGTAGAGTTGTGGCACTGTATGACATCTACACGGGACTTCCTTCAAAAGCTACGACTAGGGAGCCTCCTAGCTTCTCAGCAATGCAAGCTCGGTTGAGGTCCTCTGGCCCATTTGCTTGGCATTCATGCTTTATGCCTAAAAAAAAGAGGCAAAACACTCAATAATGCACTATTTCAACATGCTAGTAATCAATCAAAGAAGCATACTTGGTAGTAATATTAGAAGAGGCAATTGGTGACTCAAGCGGGCAAGTCCTGCCTTAGGAATTTGGATGTTTTTCCCCTGATATGTTGCAGAAGACATCTGGCTACACACCAGATATCAATGCAGAAATATCAGGGAGAAAGTTGCCACTAGGTCAGTGCTCAGACTGTTAGCCTTTTCATTGCAGGCTATCTTACGAATCAATCTCAAATTTCTAGTGCTACCCTGGATATGGCAGCTGAGGATGCTACACACAAGCACACTAAGATGGCCGACTCAGCTCCTGCTGGCTCTGGAGAGGTGGGTGAAAGAATCACTGGTAATTTGAGATGTAGAGACTAGAAAGACTTTGCTGGTCTAAGGAATTGAGTGGTTTCTTTTTTTGGAGGGTGGGGAGCCCAACCCAAGCCTGTCTTATGTGGAGAAAAGCAGAAAAATCACAGGATTTTTTTTCCCTTTTTCAACTTCCACATGTGCAGTGCACAACAGTCTCCCTGTTCCAATCCCCTGGCGAGTTGTCCTGTGAAGGCTGGTACTGCTGCACAATGATCCTGTCAGTCTTGCACACTGCAAGACTGTGGCCCAGCGCAGCATGAGGAACTGAAAGGGGGAGGGCAGTGCTAGCTGGCTACGAGCCATCGTAATGACCGACTTAGCATGAAATTTCTGAATGCTGCAGCGAGGTGCTTACTCCTTGGTTAACAGTGCCTGACAGGCTGAACAGAACTTAGCTTCTCCACTTGGAGATGCGATGCCTTTTGCAATAAGTAATCATGACCGCATCTCTAAATCAACTGAATTGTTAATTACTACTACTACAGCACAATAAGTTTATGGGATTGTGTATTTCAACAGACACAGGGCTGAAAGCCCTCTGCCACAGAGGCAGCTCTGCACAAAATCCAGCTCAGTGTTATGAATCTAATGGTTTATAGCCTGTATGGTGCAGATGTGCTGCTCTGTACAGTACAGCTACAGTGTCACATGCTGCAAAGCCTGTTCTCGTCCTGAGCACAGTTCTAGTGCCTCTAAAATTCAGAGTCAGACAGTGTAAGTTTTAGCCAGAGCTCATTTTAGCTCTGTCACAGGGCATTGCACCTGTCAAGTTCTCATCTCTCACTAGTATCTCAAAAAAAAAAAAAAAAAGCCAATTAGCCAACAGTGAAGCCTTGCTGTGTAAGCATTCTAGGAGCATGGCACAGCTAGGAGTGTTAGCTGTATTACGTACCTTGAAACTTCTTTTTGATTGCATCCTTGGAGCTTGCGTAGATCATCTTACTTTTGAGAGGTGCTTGTTCTGGTGCCCTAGTGAGATACAGCAAAAAAAAGTGCAATTAGTGACATTTATTATCCAGCACAGACAGAAGCAGTGTCCTACCGATTATGAACAAGTCAAACGTCTCATGGCTCAGAATACAGGCATCAGGCTGTCCGGCTCACTTTAAGCCTGCCATCTTGCCAGCCTGGGCAATACAAATGCTCAGAGACCTCACTCACAGTGCTTGGACTGCATGTTAGGAATGAGTTGGGAAGATGGCTTACCACAAGAAAAACATCAGCTCTTCTTTTTTGGATTCCTTGGTCTCGAAGCTTGCATCATACAAGGCATAACGGCAATCCTTCTCAGGAAGCATCTGCACAAAGTGCTTGAAAGGGTCGGTAACTGTCACACCGACATCTCCCACCAGAATCTCTTTGCCTTCTTCCACAATAATGCACTTTTTGTCTGGACTGAGGCAGAAGATGACAGCCTTCTTCCTCTTCTTAATTTCCTCAGGCGTAGAGCACTTCCGCACTTTCATGTCATAGAAGATACGGCATACCTCATCGGCAACTTGTACTCCAGATGCCTGCAAAGACAGGAGCAAAGACCTTCAGGGCTACCACCGCAGATTTTCAGAACTACATTACCGCACTGCCTTAAATCCAAGGCTAGAAGACAACCAATACTGGTAATAGTCACCAGTGGCCTGAGACTCTTGTCAGAAAAGGCTGCGGGCCCTCTTTTTCCAAGCCAAGTAAAGAATCTGGAGTCTCGATGCTGCCCACAGCCAGCTGCCAAACCAAAACTATTCCGAAGCAGGCACAATCCTACTTATATTAGAACATTGTTTTGGGGTAGTTTTACACACATGTCCACCCCTTGTCCTCTGAGATTCAGTTGTGGCACTAGAGCAGCTTAATTTTGTTATCCATTTCAGGCTGGCTAGACAATCAAGTCCACGAGGATCTTCTGTTCCAAGTCTCCTAGCCATTTCTAGCACGCTTGCTAGCAGCTTTAGGAACAGAGGTGAAACATGGCCAAATTCCATGCTTGTCACATGGATTTGTCACATGGATCAAGAGAGACGTAGTGGGGTACTGGGACTGTAGTGGTACAGTTTTTAGCTGAACAAGCCAACTTGCAGAAGCTGCTCTGAATTCAGTGTTTTAAAGGGAGAACTTGCAAGTCTAACAGTTAAAGTGTCTACTTCCCAGCAGTTCCTCCATCAGTTTCTAAAGCAAGCTGCCTTTTCAAGTTGTGGGTTCCCCCCCTGCAAAGTCCAATGGGAAATTCTAGTTACTTAATGGTATCCCCCTGTGCTAGCTGTAAGACGAGGTGCAGATGCAGCATTACCAATCTAATGTTAAAGGCAGCTGCACAGAATAAAGAGGACAAGACCTAGCAAAAACGACAAGAGGTTGAACTGCATTTTCAGTCTGCTGCTTTTTTGGGAACGAGACAAAAAAAAAAAGAAAAAAGAGCAGTGGCAGGGTAGAAGCATTTGTATCTGAGTTTTGTTCTCAGAGTGCAGCAAAGTTGTAGAGCTTAAAAACAGCTGTGCAATAACAAATACTGCAAATGTCGGGAGCCGTACTGGCCAGCGGACACTGCTGGAAGGACATCATGGCCAGAAGCAGTAAAGACCAAATTGAAGCCTGTCCAACGCTCATCTATCTGTTCAAAATGCTGCATGCAGTGTAAGCAGCGAGATTCCTTTCTAATACTGCTTCTTCTCCCACTGGTTTTTTGTCTTCCAAATTCTAATGACATTATCCTCAGATATGGAAATTCCTATCTCAGAAGGAAAATCGCCCTCCTCCCTCTGTGTAAACTGCCACACGTCACTGTTACAAGCACAGTCAGCAGTACTAAACAGTCAGGTAAAGCATCACGTGAGATACGCCAACTGAAAAAGACTAAAGGTTGTTCTTCATTTTGTTTTTCCTTAAGCTCAGCCCCAAAATATGTGCTTGATGGATTCATTTTGTGGGGGACATTGTACCTTGTCAGAGTGGAAATGTTCTAAAGAAACAGCAGAGGCCAGCTGCAAAACCAGGGAAATCAGTGGTGAAGGGGAACTGCTTAGTGCTAACTTTCAAACAAGCTGCCCTTGAGAGATGGTTAGTGATTGGACAACTACTTAATGTGTATATTTTTTAAAGCCTTGACCAATGCCTACCACGCAGGACCTCAGATGAGCCCGGATTCTCCTTTTTCTACCAACATCTCTCCTTCTGTAACTTCTAGTGGCTGGCATAGCTTTGCTAAGCCAGCGAAGAGAGGTGGCACGGTTGGCAGAATCTATTACCATGGAGTTTGGCATCTAGATCTCCCAAGTGCTGGCCATGCAAAATCAGGGCAATCTCATACAGCAGTGAATCTGAGACAGAACCTTTTCTCTAGTGCAGAAAACAGTGCCCTTTAGGGGTTTACTCAAATACAAGGGGACCCTCCTCAAGATTTACAATGCACGGCTTGTCTATTAGGGGTAATCTATCCAGAATCCCTTGCACTTACTTTGGGATAGGAGAACAGGGAGTAAGTCACCATGCCTCAGCTGCCTGGCAGGCAGCCACCCTTCTGCATATCTTCAATAAGGCAAGGAAAATATGCGGAGAAAGCCTATTCCAGGACAAATTCGAGCAAAAGCGCAAACATCGGCTCAGAGTGACTCATTCCTATATCACCTCCGCCATACGGAGAGACTGCACTTTGACAGAGTGTGATTGAGAACTAATGAGGAAAAAAGGTCTTTCTCCTCCCATCCCTCTGGCTGGTGTAGGCAAGAGCTCTCTGGGAAGACTCTAAATAACACAAGGTTGCCCTAATAAAGCAAGCGGTGCAGCGACTAGAACTATTGTATCATCTGCTAAGGACAAATCCACAGCAAACTCAAGACAACCATTTTTTCCCCTGAGATTTGTCTTTTAACTAATGGCACCTCAGTAGCTGACAACAGGTGTTAAGACTCAGTTTTTAGTCACAAAAACCTCAAGATTCTAAGTAGAAAACACTTAGAAAGCCTGAACTAGTGTGGGAATGAGCCTAGTAATCGCATAAAAGCGGTTCATGTCACCTAGCTCTACCTCTGTCAATTCTTGATCTTTCCTCCAAGATCACAACAGATTCCCCTGCACCAATTCCTGTTTCCAAGAAGTTAATGTTGACAGAAGAGATTAATGCTCAGCAGAGAGCCAGAAGCAAGTAGTAGCGATGGAGCTGCAGGTGGATGCAAACTGTGCAGTCAAGGGCATATGCTTGTGCTACTGCACAGCCAGAAACATGTCTCCACGTTGGGAGACAAGTTGTTTCCTTATAAAGAAACTGAGCACTGCTGGCAACTCAGTTCAGATTCCAAAAATGTTGAGAGTATTCAGTCTGGAAACCCAAAATTCACTGTTAATCTGCAGCTGATAACTGGGACTGACCAGAAGCTGAAGGGACAAGAGTAAGAACTGGATTTTTTTTTAACTTTCCAAAGCAAAAGGCTGTTCGTAGCTGGTGCTACTCCTTTTCACAGCTGCTGTACAACCCCTGGATTCATCATGCAGGCTGACATTAGCAGCCATTATATTGCTAGGGACAATGCAGATTTGTTCCATCTGAGAAAATCCTCTAGCTGTGTCACAGTATGGGTTGAAACGAACCCATAAGCTCCCGGTGCAACTAATTGCTTCCAAAAAGAGGATCTACTTTTGTAACTGTAGGACTCCCTCTTCAACCCTGGGCTTATACCAGCCACAACTGGCTTCATAAACATACTTAAAAAGGAAAAAAAACCCCAAACCCTAGGCAGCTTTTGTTGTAAGCTGGTTGCAACCATTCTGTGTAGGGCAGCAACAGGACGACTGTTAAGAGCACTGGAACACGGAGAAATGCCACACTTGTAAATACATGTCCTCAATCGACACTTTAACCGTGTCTCTGCTGATTTGTCCAGAAGAATAGCTGGTGAGAAACCTCCACCCCACCAGTAACAACAGAATAAATGTTTATTTGTTAGTCTGGATTTTCTCTCTTTGGCCCAATATCGCTCTGCTCAAGAGGATTCAATACAGCATGTTCACTATTATTTTGTGCATTCTGGCCTGAATGCTGCAGGGCTACGACAGCTAGCCTGGTTCTGTTCTTTTTTCAGTATGAAAGCAGTTATCCAACTCTGGACTGGTACACGGGTGGCTGTTCATTGAGCAGTACCTGTTGCAGGTACTTGTGGGATACACGACCATTAGCTGGTGACATTTTGTTGTAGGGGACAGATAAACCCTGTAACACAGGCAACACCAACTTAAAACCATTCTCAGGACACAACTGCAGAGAAAAGACTACACTGAAGTAGCCAGCCCGTTTCTATAGTGTCGAGGACCTTAACTGCAGGGCCTGTTAACCTCACTGAAACAAGGCAGCAGCAAGGAGGCAAGCCACCTAATTATCAGATGGGAAAATGTCGCCAGTACAGCACATTCAGGGAGACATTCAGGCAAGAATGGACAGAGTAAGTTTCTCTGAGGGAATCGGTAAAAATGAGTTCTCCCCCAGCACCTCCACGCAACTATTGCAAAGGCGGTGGCGTCTTCCGGGCAGCGTTGCCTCGTACATTATTCTGGAGCACTTATACCAGTGTCCCCATTGTATTTTCATATAGACTGCTGTAGGCACATGAGGTAATGGTTGCATTAAATGCCTTGTCAGCATGCGCTGCAGTAACACAGCAGCTCTTATTCCCTACACAAAGCCATCGTTCCTGCCTTAAGTGCAAAGCACTGCAGAAGTCTTGCGGGAGCAGCATGCCGTCCCTACACAGGGCAGCCCAAAGAGAGAGCCTTCTGTCTAGCGGGCTTCCAACTGCAAGGGCCGTCCCCAGCTGCCTCCACTAATAGCTTCCAACATTTTGCCTCCATCGCCAAGTACTCTACAACTGAAATTTAATCTAAATGGGGAAAGACTGAAGAATAATCCAAAGCTTTCTCAAGAAAATCCCCATATACAGAAAGCCACTTCAGGAATGAGACACATGCCAGAGGCCTGATAAACTGGATTTGTAGCAAGCCTGCACTGAAACACAACTTTGACACAATGAAATTTGCCTTCTCTTTTGTTAGGAAACACTGTGAACTCCAGTATTTTCCTTGAATATTTAAAATATTTTACCTAAGAAAAGTCTTTGTTCCCTCCTCAACTGTAAGACAGCCAAGAAGACTTCAAACTAATGACTTGGTTTGCCTCAAGACAAGTTTGAAGGCCTAAATTTGTTTTTAAGTATTGACAATTTTACAGTGTGGGTTTTCTTGCCCATGATCAGAACCTAAGAGCCCTCCGCAGTGGCGCGTGTGCATGTGTTACCTACAGAGACATTTCAAGAACCAGTTCTTGTTTCGTTTGGGAACCATGCACACACATTGTATACACCAGTGTGGACTACCCATAGCTACTCAAGTGGAAACTTTTCCTTCTTGGAAAAACACCATCATTTTTTCCAGAATTTGACATCAAGAACTTGCTAAAGTATGCCTTGTTTAACTGCAAAGGCAGCGATTCGAGAACACTATGCTCCTATGTTTGCTAGTCACATTACTGCCATATATTTGGTTCTCGGCTTCTTCAGCAAACACCTTGTTTCCCCTATGCTTGGCATACCATCCCTCCTATCTACCTTCAAAATCCCCTGCCACTGCCAGAACTGCCTGTGTAACCACGTGGCATTTCCATCTGACTCAGTAATGTGTCATAGTACATCTCTGCGACAAACATTTTTTCAATTAAACCTGCTACCGCCCGACCGTTCTGGGACAGCAGCCTTCACAAAGCTGTCCCTTACACTGCCACGCAACACCCTAGGACATCATCGGCACCGAGACCTTGAAGGGAAAGCTAAGCCAAGTTGTGAGTGCACCTAGCAGACAGGGAGGGTCACAGAGCCTGGCTGCAGCTAACAGACTGGGGGAAGATTTTGCCAAATCAGGGCTCTGAAAAGGTGTCAGCTATGGCCAACGAGCCAACTGAAAATGTGTGTAGTTAAAAATACAAGGATCTTAAATACTGCTTTGCTTTTAATCTGTTATTTGAGCACTCAAGAAAACCCGTCTGATATCACCACCCTCACTTTATTGAGTAGGAAAGGAGACAATGCGTGGAGTGACTAATTTACTTTCACCCCAAAGACCAGCACCAGTGTGGGAACACCAGTGACTTCAAGGCCCCCATCCTCTGCTACCTACAGCCCGACAGACAGGCACCTCCCTTTACGACAGGCAGCCCATGCATCTGAAAGTCCAAAGCTTCAATTCAGACCTGAAGCATGATAGGAAATCTAACTAACTGCCTTTTTACTGCTGTTGTGTAAGAGGCCATTATTTGCACACCATAAACCAGCAAGAGTTATTTGCATATCACTTGTAGGCAGATCTTGCCAGCTAGACTCAGGTTTTTTATTTTGCATTATTTGGTCTCTTTTTTTGGGGGGGAAGAAATCAAACCTCTATTCAGCTTTTTTTTTTCCCTGACAATAAGAAAGGTTATGATTAGATGAGGAGAGATGAGTAAGGCGGCAATTATTAAAAAAAAAGGGGAAGGGCAGAAAAAAGTCTCCCCGGAATTCCTGGAGGTCATTTCTTCAGCTTTCAGCCAAAGAGGAACTCATCACCTTCTCCGAGCTACCATCAAGTTCACTCCTGAAATAATTATCAACGTAGGCAGAACAAGCAACACCCGCAAAAGCCAACCCCAGCAACACTGCTGAAAAACAGGAACCATGGTAGCCAGTAGCAGAGCAGAAGTTTTGAGTAGTACCCATTCCTGTGTTGAAACGCATGTTTTTAAGGTAACACGGGTGTAAGCTGGTACGCAACAGGACTCTTGCAGGAAAGCAAAGCTTCTTAGAAACACATTCAGCACACAAATCAGTTATTGTGAGCCCAAGTGTCTGTAAGAATTTTCTTGTGGCCCTCCAGGCACCTACGGCAACGTAAAGCTTAAACCTCACCCTTAAAAACAGGCTTTGAAGGCCTGCTCTGGGCATCCCAGTACTCATTACCAAGGTATCCTTCCTGGAAATCGCTGTGAATACTGGAGAGTCAGGCGAGCAAGAGGCTCTGAACAGATTTACATGCAAGTTCTGGCTGTCTGCAGGCTCTCCCGTACGAGATCGCTTAGGTCAGCCCTTGCTCCCAGCAGGAGCCTCTTGATAGTGATATTCTGACAAGGCAAGTAGGAACACGCCAGACACCCACACTATCAATTGTCAGAAGGCTGTCATCTTGTATATGAGGCATGTGTACCTTGTAATTACACAGATTTGGGAACAGTAGTGACTAACAACCAAGAAAAATAATTTGCGCGGTCTTCCAAAGACCATGGACTCATTTAATCCAGTAGCAAAGAAACTGAACCTTGTGGCAAGACACAAAAGCAGAAAATCCAATGCTCTTTTGATACCAAATGATGCCCTCCTGCTGGCGTTACTCTACTCTGCCAGAAGGCCTACACCCTTTGCCGAAAAGCAAGTTCATCTGCAGCAACTGGAAAGCATCTTAAAAAAACAAACAAACAAACACCACCACCCCCCCCAAAAAAACCAACGCAGACCCTGTTCCAAAAAGGAGATCACTATGAGAAATACTAGTTTTGACTGACTGGGGAATTCTCTGATTCTGAAGCAAGATGAAGCCTGACACACTGAGTAGTCATTCTAAACTAGGTTTGCGTACTGCAGAGGTGGTAGCTAGCTTGTTCAGACAAGCCTATTTTAAACAAGAGCTGCAAGTCTCGTCAGACTTTCAGCAGCTTCATCCGCAACTGCCATTAGCTCTGCTCCACGCTGCAGACCGGCCACAGATGCTTCAATTCGGGTGTTATAGGAAGCAGGGAGATGAGTAGCACATCCTGTCTGCCAGATCTATACAGACTAAAAGTTCATTTACTGGATATACCACACGCTCAAGCAGCTAATGGTAAATACCATGGGAAGGCCTCAATACGTAACCCCTCTACTAAAGGCAAGTAAACTAGGCAAGTGCGTCAAAACACACAAATGTTTGTTGCTGGACAAGTGCTTGGGCATGACTCAAGCAAAAATGGGACAGCAGTTAAAACTGTATGAGCTAATAACTGAAGTGAATTTGTCAGCCTCAACAGCCCGAGTGAAATGGGGATGCAAAGTTTTAGTGTCGGCAAACCAACAGAAAATGAACCACCACGAAGCATAATAGCTGTTTGGCCTATTCCTCCCCATTTATGAAAGGAGAAGCCTGGCATTTTTTTTGAAAACCGGAGAAAACGGGCAAGTCAGCGTGTATATTTGATATATTTCTATGTTTCCTCTGTTTCCAGCGTTTTATCTTAGATATAATGTTTCCAGCTTTATATCTTCTCTGTGCAGAGAAGTAAGACAAAAATCTCCCAAGCCCCTGCGGCAAGTACCTTAAAATTTAAGCTTCTTCGAGCAGTCGCTGCAAAAAAACCCGCGTTTGTTAGGACCAGCGTTTTCCTTCCCCCCTTTTGTCTGCGGCCAGCGCTGCTGACTCCAGCCGGGCCTCGCCGAGGGCGGCCCGGCCCCGAGAGGCTGCGCGCCGGGGCCGGCGGGAGGAGGGGGTGCTCGTCTCTGCCGCCCCGCTCCTCCGAGGAGGAGCCGCCGCCGTTTTCTAGGCCAGGCCCGAAACCCCTCGCCTTTGGGGGAAGATGGCTCCCGCCCGGGGCCGCCCGTCGGGGCGGATGCGGCTGAGGCCGCGCTTCCTCCGGAGCTGGGCAGCCCCACGGACCCCGGGGCGGGCTCCCACCCGCCGCGTCCTTTCTGCCAGGCTGCGGCCTCCTCCCCACGCAGCCCCTCGAGTGGGGGCACCCGCCGCCATCCCCACCCCCCCCCGGGCCGCGCCCTGCGGCACAGGGAGGGGCTGCGCATCGCCCCGCCGCGGCGGTCCCGTCCCCCCCCAGCTCTTCCCGCCTCGCCCGCCCTCCTCACCGCCCCCCCCCCTCCAGGGCGAAATGGACGCGCCCGCCCCTAGCGCCTGTGTGCGGCGCGGAACGTACCATCGCCTCATAGGGGGAGGACGAAGGGGGGAGGGCAGTTCCATCGCCTCAAAGAGGGGGGGAGTAACCTTCCGCCGCCTCATGGCGGGATGGGGGGGGGAGGGGAAGAGAACGGATCCGCCGCCTCGAGTTCAAAGGCGAAAGGACCCGGGGGAAGGGAAGGAGAGGGGAAGGGGGGCGCGATACGGCCGTGCCGCCGGGCGCGGCGGCGGCGCAGGCCGGGATGCGGCGGGCGGGCGGTACCAAGCACCCCCCTCCCCTCTTTCCTCGGGGGATGAAGGCGAAGGAGGGGGGAAGAAGCGTAAGGGCCCGCGCCCCCCGCTCCCCCGGCGGCGCCCGGCTCCCTACCATGGTGTCGGCGGGGCGCGGCGGGCGGCGGAGCGCGGTGCGGCGGCGGCGGCTGCTCCCCTCGGATGCTGGGCGCGGCGCGGGCTCCGGCAGCAGGAAGGGAAGCGGCGAGGGCGCGAGCCGGGGCGGAAACGCTGCCGACGTCACGGCCGCTGTGCCCGGAGGAGGAAGCGGTTGCTATGGCGGGAGCCCTGCGTGGCAACGCCCGCCCCCGGGGGGGGAGGGGGAGGGGACCCCCCCCGCCCGGCTGAGGAGGGTGGGCTGCCCAATCACGGGGGGAGCCGGGGGGTGATTGACGGCGGTCACGCGCCGGCCGGCCAATGGCGCCGGTCCCTCTGCGAGACGGGGCGGGATTTACCTGCCCCAAGGTGTGCGCTGGGGGGGGGAAGGCGCTGAGGGGAGAGCTGGGGGCCGAGGGAGCCGTGAGGGGACGGGTGGTGTGGCGGCTGCTGGCGGGGCACGGAGAGGGTGGGGGAGATGAAAGGGACTGAGGCAGCCGTGGGGGGGCGGCAGCCATGGGGGAGGGCAGAGGGGGGAGCCCGGGGGGGCACCCGGGGGGGCGGCTGTGGGGCGGTCGTGGCCCGGGGGCAAGCAGGCGGGCGGCCCGCGGGGGGAGGCGGCCTGAGAGCGAGCAGATGGGGGCGGGCGGCCGGGAGAGCTGGCGAGGAGGAAGTGTGGGGCTTTTCTTTCTTTCTCTCTCTCTTTTTTTTTTTTTTTTAAAAGGGTTTTTTTTAATACCTACTTTGGTGCGATCTCAGTCAGGCACTCCTGATTGGCTCCGGCCGGCCGCGCTCGCTGGGTGCTGCAGGAAACCCTGTGCATTTCTTCCCAGCGGCTGCAGCACCAACAGCAGCAGCAGAAGCGTCCCCGCATGAATCAGAGCGGCATCTATTTCAGGTGGCTGAAACAATGCACGGTTTGTCTCCAGGACAAAGCTGACCGCTGAGAAAACGCTGCTGCTGAGAACGAGGAGCTCGGAGAAGCTGCTGTGCCCTGTTTTTGCAGTACTGCTCACTCTGAAATGCTACGGAAATATTGTTTCCATGATGTTTCTGGGCAATGAAGCTCGGGCTTTTTGTAATCAGATTACAGAAGCACCTGCTAATGTTAAAAAATGTATAGACAGCTAGGTTTCATTACTGGATCCTGACTGCAGTGGTGTTCCTGGCTTGAGCAAAGAGCCCCCGGCATCACGCTTTTTTTTGTTGAGTCTCTGTGCCTCCTTGTAAGCAGAAAACAAAAACAAGACTCGATTGCATGTTTTCAGGGCTGGGGTATGAGCCAGCAATACCAGGTTATAGCTAGCATAAAGCTGCAATAATAAAGGTGTGAGCCATACCTTACAGTTTTCATCCATATTGCTGTTCTAATTAAGGGTATTACATTGTGATTTTTTTTTCCCCCTCCTTGCTGCACACCCCAGTAAGTAGATGCCCTTTTTAGATGCTGTTATGCCTGTTCACATTAGATAGAAGTTGCTGAAAGACCCCATATTGAAGGTGCATGTATTGGAAAAGCAGTCCTATTGTGTTAGGCTCTTGTGTTGGGTGGCTTACGCTGGCCGGGGGTCCCTTTTGCAAGAGCGTTTGCATCAGATTTGTGCTGAAATGAGCAAAAGACCTACCAGTGTGACTTAGACTTAAATTGGGGTGGGTGGCTAGTTCCTCCCTAGGCTCTTTTCTGATGTATTTAATCAAGGAATGCTTAAATTTGGACCAAAGTCTTAACTGACTTCGGAAGTAATAACAAGAATTGAGTAGGAACATGTTTGGTTTTTTGTTTTTTTAAACCTACAGTTCTAAAACGAGTCAGATAAAATGCCTGTGTTAATAGTAGAGCTTCAGTCCTACAAATACGTTTCTCTGGACAACTTGTTCTGGTCCCGTTTTTCTGCCGTGACTCTTAGCCTGGTGACAGCGCGCGCTGTGCGGCTGGGAGAGAAAATCGAGGCAGGCGGTGTCTGGCGATGCACAGTGCCGTAGCAGACCTCCATCTCGGTGGCGCCTAACGGAGACCGGGGGCAGCTGTGCTTTTTAGTCTTAATTGATGTGGGTAATTTGTCTGTTATTGCTCCAAGCTTGCTCTTCATAGATCGGTTTTGCTGTGAAAGAGGGGTACAGAAGCAAGACATCCTGAGGAGGAGGGGAAGGGATGATGTAAGGCCATGAGAACAGGGCTGGGGCTGTTTGTTGTATACTTATAAGGGAAAATGAATTGGAACCGGCCTGTTGGCTCAGCCTGTTTCAAGAGGTCTCATTGTGTTTTTGGAAACACTGCAGCGGCTTGAGAAGGTATCTGACTAGTTAAAGGAACCTCAGCAAGGACAGGAACTCCTTCGCCAGCAGAGCAAGGGAGATCTCTCTCACTTGTTTCTGTCTCGTGGGAAAGATGCGCTTGCTCTGGGAAGGGCACACACTGAGAACCATGATGGCTTTTTGAAAGGTTTCATTCCCCAAAAGACAAAACAGCATAGCCCAGTGAGGCATAAACGCAGCGGCTGTGGCGCTTTGAAGAAGCTAGAGGCAGGAGCTGTGCACCAAGATGCGCGGACGAGCGCGTGGCTGGTGGTGGTACCACCACACCTTAGCATGGGGCTCCGCAGGCTCTGCGTGCTGTGCCGGCGCCGGGAGCTGCCTGCCGGTGATGAGCAGTACATATGTCACGGTTTGGCAACCCCTGCTGTATGTAAATCCCGTGCTGCTGCTTGTGTAGGGGAAAGGGAGTGTTTTTCCAGTCCTGTGCTGCTGCCCTGACTCAACCACCCGTTCTCGCGTGCCTGTGACCTGAAGCATCACCCCAACCGTTTGCAGGGCTGCGGTTTCCCTCAGAGAGGGCTCGCAGCAGGGTCCTCCTGAGGCAGCTACGTAGCTGTCGCCTCAGTGCCTGAACTGAGGGGAAGCTCCCTGTTTTGGGGATGGTGGGAGGGAATTTGGGTGCCGCTTTCTACTAGCTCGCTTTTCATCAGTCCTGCCCTTTTGACGGACCAGGGACGTGGGGCAGAGGTGAGGAAGTCGTGCCTTGTGGCTTATTGCCACACTGACACTGAGCCCTCTCACGGCTCCCTGCTCCGCTAACGCGCACCCTGTTACAGCCAGCTGCTGTGGTGGTGTACGACTGAGCAAGGTTCAGGCTTCCAGGAGCCCAGACTCACCCCTTCGCCCCCAGGGTTTCAGCGCAATACAAGGTTGTTATGAAGAATAAAATGAGTGCTGTGGATTGGTACAGCATTGTGGAGATGGAAGGTTTTTACTAGCTTTGCTGCTTTTCAACACTGAATAAGCTTTGTCCTTTTTTTCCTAGCGTTAGAGCTATAAATAAGCCAGGCTGAAAGCTCAAGCTGGATGTTTGGACGAACCATCTCGAAAGGTGAATCCCTCTCCCTCTCTTAAGGCAAATGGCATTTACAATTAACCTGAAACTTCCCTCTAGAAAATCCCTCCCCCAGCCATGGGGGAGCCCGAGAAATTTCAGCAGTCCTGCGGCTGGTGGTGACCGCTTTGGCTCGGGTCTGAAACACTGGCATGAACTGCAGCTGACAAGTGTCTGTCCAGCGAAAGACCACTTCAAAACCCAGCGTGGTCAATATAAGAAGTCACCCGTGGACTCCCGTTTGTGAATGAGAGCCTGCATCAACAGAAACCAAAGATCAATACATCCACCTCACTGCCTTTCTAGCATTTGAGATGGTGACTACTTGCTTACTTTATATGCCTCAGCTATTTGAACTCCCCCTCCCGTCCTCCAAGCTACTGACTCATTTCCTCCTCTAAAACCTTCCTTTTTTAGCCTTTCGCTCTGAAGTATTTGGTGGCTGTTTTGAGCCGCCTGCTCCATGCCTTACTTAGGCAAACTCCTACATGACAGCCCTGCAAGCCTTGCTTTGTACCTTGGAAATCGGGTTTTTTTTTCCCAATACTTTCAGTTCTGAGGGGCAGTTTTAGCTACTGACTGTGCTCTTAGCCAAATTGCTTTTTTGCTGTTGGAAATCAGGGAGGCAGACAATCGGCAAAGCAGCTGGTGAGCTGAGGCTGCTGCTGCTTATGCTAATTGCTGTTGTCTCCCTGTTAGCCCCCGCTTCCCCCATCTGTCTGTATCCACCTGCTGTCTTTTCATACCCTTTCACCCTGGATCTCGCAGTTCCCGCAGGGATCGCGGAGACTCCTCTTTGGCTGGACAACCACCCCGCAACCGCAGAGCAGCCGGACGGCAGGATCAGGCCCTGACTTTATGCGCCATCTCATTCAGCAAAGAAACGAGCGATGTCCCCCGGTGCGAGGCCTGATGTGGTGGTGGCCCTGAGCTTCGGCCGTGGCTGATGGATGCTACCGTAGCCACGCTAGCTGAGTGTGCCTGAAATGTAGTTTTTCTCAGGGCTTATGGAATATTGGCTCTGTGCTCTTGGCGTCGCAAGGCTCAGCAAAGATAATTTTAGACAGGAACAGAAAGTCTCTGTAAACCTTACAGTCGTAGCTATTTCACTGGCAGAAACAAAGCACTGAGAAGCCCATTGCTGCGCCTTGCTGAAACATTCTGCTTAGCAGATGCACCAGAATCAAAATTTAAAGAGAAATTTGGGGGGAGGAGAACTTAAAGGTGATTTCCAGAAACTGCTGCGATGCTCCGTTCCTTTTCCAAGGAGGTGGTGTGGCGCAGCAGGCAGGAACCGTGAGCCGGGGGTCTGGTCCAAACCCCTGCCCCAGCCTGTGGGGTGAGGCTGGGCAAGCTGCGTTTCCCATTTGTGAAGTGTTAACGTTGTTACTGCCTTTTCAATACTGCAGTTTGAGATTTAGTGGAGGTCGGAGCTGGATGTTGCTTATAAATACGTGCTATTTTTACAGTAATGAAAAGGCTGTCCTAAATTGCTGAGGATGAATGCCAGAACTCGTATTCTTTTTGCTCTCAACTTCCACAATTGCTGCAGGTTGCCGTCCTTTTCATTTCCGTATGGTAAAAACTCTGCAGGCTGTGAACAACTGGACCAAAATCTGACCCTGCTTACTGCTGTAAAACCTGGCTAAGTGTATCAGCCTCATCAGAACCGTTGTGGATTGAGTGTGATGGGGAAGGCAGCCCGATGCTTCATTGCTTCTGGGGTGTTTTCACCACTTAGAAGGAAGTAGGAGGGAAAAACACAAGGCGGCAGCTCAGGAATGGAATAGGCCCATGTTAATTTAAATATGGAAGAATGTCATCAAGCTACTCTCCTACCTGGCTTGTTTAATTTCTTTGCTTTTTTTTTTTTTTTTTCACTTTTGCTGCCACTAAAGTGCCTGTCCAAGGTACTATATGTGATGAGAATGAAATTCATCCTGCCCCAGAATCAGCCTTGACTCTCGCTTAAATCCTCAAAACAGGCTACGAGCAAAACTTACAATAATGTGTCTGTTTCCCTGCATGCAGGTGAATTGGATCTTCAATCCCCCTCAGCCTGAGAAGGGAGGCTCAGGTTGAGCACACTGAGGCCTTGAACTCCTCTTAGCCGGCGGGTAAAGCTTTACACAGCATCTCTGGCTGCACTACCCGAATGCTTTGCAGCGTTTAAGCGTGGTTACGCTCCTGAGCTTTTGCTGTGAGACAGGGCTGTGTGTGCAACCCCTTTTACAGAGGGGGAGGGCTGAGCCGAGAGAGGCTGCATGACTCTCCCAGCCTCGGGCAGGAAACCTGTGGTAATTCTGGTGAAGTCTTCGCTGCCTTTACAGGGTAACACCCTAACCTTCAGGCCATCTCTTCTCTGCCTATGTAAGATGATAACGCTACTATATCGAATGCGGCATGGCTGCATGGATTTCTTAGAGAATAAGCACTTGTGGGTTACGTGGGCTTTGTTCCAGGTGTGGAGGTGGTTGCTGCTGAGATCTGTCTGCAATGCCATTAATAATTTTTTTCTTTCCTGACTAAATTAACCCCCACTCCTCTCACACTGCGACCCAGACAGCAGGTTGTCGTAGCAGGTTGGTTTTTTATGATAGGGTTTGCACTTAGCTGCATCAGAAAAACAAAGAAACCTCTTGGTGGTGTGTTGCTTCTGCAGGACAGCTCTTTCTTCTAGCCTGGGAACTCCAGGCCTGTTTGTGTTTTTTGGGGCTGTGACCACTTGTTGAACCTGTCTAGCTTTAGCTCTCAGGAATGGGGGGAGCTTGACTCTTGCTACTGGGGTGGTTAAAATTGGGAGTTCATTATAAGGAGGGCTTCTGAGGGTAAGATGAGATGGCATGTGAATTAGCCCTACCACATGTATCACCAATCGTGCAAGGTGCTGTACAGGCATCTTCTGGAAAATCCCCACCCTAATCTGATTACTGGCTAACCATAAGATAAGAAACACATGGGGTAATGAAAAAGGAAGCAATGAGACCACATTAGTCAGCATGACAGGCGTTCATCAACAGCAGCCTGATAGCTGGGAAGGATTTGCTAGAGGGTAGAGAAAGCCCCTTCAAAACTGTCCAAAGATAATGAAGTAGCACTGAATGTGGTTTCTGGGAATGCAGTGTTGTACCAGGGGGGTGCTCTGAGAATTCAGGGCGGGTACTGGAGGCCTGAGCTGTAGAGGCAGGTATGGAGAGGTAAGCACTCCTTTCCAAAGCACAGCCCTGGCTTCTGTGACAGTGGCGAGCAGTCACAGCACTGCCAGTGCCTGTGGAGCACAACTGGGGCAGGCAGTGGGACAAATCTGCCCACAGCCTGGGACTGGATGGGTCTAAGAGCTATGAGCTGGCTGTGCCAGCGACGTTATGGGTGGCTGCTAGGGAGAGCACGCACACCAGGTTGCACTCGCTTATTTTTTTGCCTTCCGATATATCAGGTAATCTAAAAAAGGGTGTTGCTTTCCTGGTGAACCTGCCTCACACATAGGTAGACAACGCTCCTACCACTTCTGCCACTTGGACTGTGCGAGGTGAGGTGGAGGAGTAGGAGGATATTGCAGAGAAATAAACCAGAAAAGAGGAGGGTCTCGCTGTGTTTCCTGCAAGCGTGCAGGCAGACAGCACGCAGCCACGGATGGGAACCTCTGACGGTATCCCTGACCTCTCTCCTATCTGTGTTGCGGGTGCGATCGCAGCAGGATGTGGTCCTTATGTGTAGATCAAGAATGGGGTCATGAGTGGCTGGATAGCTATAGCTCTGCTAGCCATCTGGGCTGATAGCTGGGCCATGGTGAGCTATATATTCTCGTTGCAGTCAGTCTTGTCCGATGAAGTGGCTGTGGGGAAGCCTCCACTGACAAACAGGGTAGCGTGAGTGGAGCAACCCTTTCCCACTGCCCTCCTCGGGCCTGTTCTGTGCCTGGATCTGTGGTGGTGGCCTGTGCTTGCTGTGCTGGCTCTCCTCTGGCACGCTGGCTGGAGAAAGGCTAGCTGGTCTGGTGGGATGAACCAGCTTGGTGAGCCCGTCTCTTTCCAGCCTTCAGCAATGAATGGTGTCTTTCTCAGCCATTGCCTTGCCTGAGTAGCACTGCTCAGATCTCTTGATGGGTAGTCACCCAACAAGCTGCACGTGGGTGCTGGCAAGGAGCATGACTGCAGCTGCATTTCTGAAGGAGGCCAGTCAATGGTGTATGGGCTAAATCCGGCCAGGCAGAGCAACTTCTTCCTTGCGCAGGCTGCCCTGCAATCCTTCCCCAGGGCTCTGACACTTGTGCTGGTTCAAAAAGACTTGAATGTAACCAAAACACAACTCCTGGACAGTGCTTCCCCCATCAGATCCTCCGCCACAGAAGTCTTTCTCCCAACAGACGATTCTTTGCTCTCACAGTGCTCAAAAAGGTACTTCTGACCTTCGCTCCAGCTCCAGGGGCCTCGCCTCCGGGCAGGAGGTTGATTTACCCTCCTCTCCTGGTTCCCGAGCCTCTCAGTCCCGGATTCAAAGTCAGCCTCACCCCGGTTGAGGGTGGAGGTGGCCCTGCAGCCGTGAGATGTCCTGCTGGGGAGGCCAGGCCCTGGGGCGAAGCAAGGCTGGTGTTTCCCTCTCCCTGCAGTTTTGAGGACGGTGGCCATCCAGCGCAGGTGGAGCGGGGGAGCTGAGGGCTGCTGTCCCCTGCCAGCCAGCTGCCTGCTGGTGACTGAAGGCAGGGCACCATCTGGTGGCATGAAGGGAATTTGTCTGCACGTCTGTCCGAGAGCAGTGATGACTTTCTCAGCCAGATACAAACTATGACTTTCTCAGCCAGATACAAACTAGTAGATTCCAACTTTTTTTTTTTTTTTTTTTTTTTGTCTCCTGCGGCATTAAGCCCCTCTGTGGCTTTCCCTCCCTGCCTGATGCGCTTGTTTCCCCCCAGCTGCTGCGACCACCTCTTGCAGAGAGGCTTAGGCTGACAAACTTGGCCAGCTCCAGGTCGTTCCTGGAGCATGGTACAGTTTCTCAGACTGGAAGGAGCATTACAGAGCTGCAGAGGGAATTGCCCAAGGACAGGCTCTGCTAGGGCCCGAGATGTGACAGCTCCGCTCCCATCAGAGCTGTCCTAGCTCGGATCAGAGGTCTGTCCAGCCTCGTATCCTCTTCCTGACAGCAGATGCCTGGGGAAGGACGGATGAAGGCAGTGAGCTGGCAGCAGTAGATCAGCTAGATGGTCTGCCAGCCTCCAATGTGCAGGCAGGAACATCTTCAGTTTGACACCGTGCCTCTATTTGAATAACCTTCTGTGGATTTCATCCTTCCTGATTTTGACTCATCACCACTTGAACCCATGAAGGCTCCTGCCGTTCACTACACCTTGTAGTGGGTGTACGTGAGGGGCAGTGGGCAGGAGGCTTCTGCCCTGGGCTGGGAGGTGGGAACTGCTGTCCGAGGCTGCATTGGCATTGTTCATCTGCGTGCTGGGGCTTGTGGCTCAGAGCACATGCCAGAAAGGATTGGTGGCATGTCACTGCTGTCTCTCTTTTCCAGGTCCCTTAGAGGGATCAGATATGCCAGATGTGTCCAGATTGTGGATCGGCGGATCTTCAAGCAGAGAGGAGCAGTGGCACACAGCTGAGAACCAGGGGTCAAGGTGGGCCTTAAGGAGCGAGCCTTGTACGTGAGCTGTCTGTATGAGATGGGGTGGTTTGACTCCTCCAGATCCCCTGAGACCCCAGCTGTTTGAGGGCTACTGGGCACTTGAGCTTGACTGTTCCCTAAGAAGGCAGTGCCAAAAATCAGGTAGAGAAAAGTGGAGGCCTGTTGTTTTGTGAAAATCATAGCAGTCCAAGCACTTTCTCACCCAAATTCTCACTCCCACCTGGAGTATTGTGTCCAGCTCTGGGGTCCTCAGTACAAGAAGGACATAGACCTGTTGGAGAGGGTCCAGAGGAGGGCCACAAAAACGATCAGAGGGATGGAGCACCTCTCTTATGAGGAAAGGCTGAAAGAGCTGGGGTTGTTCAGCCTGGAGAAGAGAAGGCTCTGGGGAGACCTTATTGTGGCCTTTCAGTACTTAAAGGGAGTTATAAGAAAGATGGGGACAGACTTTTTAGCAGAGCCAGTAGTGATAGGACAAGGGGTAATGGTTTTAAACTAAAAGAGGGTAGATTCAGACTAGATATAAGGAAGAAATTTTTATAATGAGGGTAGTGAAACACTGGAACAGGTTGCCCCGAGAGGTGGTAGATGCCCCATCCTTGGAAACATTGAAGGCCAGGCTGGATGGGGCTCTGAGCAACCTGATCTAGTTGTAGATGTCCCTGCCGATTGCAGGGGGGATGGACTAGATGACCTTTAAAGGTCCCTTCCATCCCAAAGCATTCTATGATTCTATGAAATTCTCCTGCTTTTTGGCTGAGTCTTGCTTCTGTTGTGGGGTCTTGTGAAACCTGGATAGTGAGGACTGAGGTGTTTCTCCCCTCAGCTGGCAGGTTACACAGCTGTTGATGTTTGTCCAAGCAGACAAATTTCACGCACTTCCCTTTCATTTTGCTGTTGGCTTCCCATGAGACATCCCATCAGCTTTCCTGTTCTCTCACTAGCATCTCGGATTCCTGGAGCAGTGCTGTCCCCTGTTTTCTTTGGACTAGAGCCACAGCAGCCCCTAGAAAACACTCTTCTGGCTGGTTGCTGTTGCTTTTGTCATGCAACCAAATGCGGGTACCTCCTGGGCTGTGAATGTGAGTCCCAGCACAGCTTGCCTGCCTGGGGTGGAGAAAGGGCTGCAGAGCCGTGAGGAGCAGGCTGCGAGCTAGGAGTTGTGCCAGGCTCTGAAACAGGCACCCCTGCACTAAAAAGCATCTTGTCCAGTGTTTAGGTCTGACTGCTCTCAGTGCTCTAGGAGAGGGCAGCACAGGGCTGGTTTTCTGTTATGCTCTGGTGCCTTCCACGTGAGCAGGGAAAAGCAGTGGGGCCACTGAAAGTCCATCTTTGCAAATTCACATTTTGCCACCAGAGAGCTCCCATCCTTCACGCCAGTCCAAGGGTGAAGAAATAGTGGCCAACATATCAAAAAAAGTCCCTCAGTCTCCACCGCATCCCAGCTCTTGTAGTAAGGCCTGGACTCTATGGTGCTTGCTCTGCCTTTTAAAAAAATACATTACTCTTTTTGTGCTTGGATGAGTTTTGCCCCTTCCTTGCTTCTTATGAAAGTGGGAATATCGAGGCTGGGAATACTGAGGCTGGTTAATGAGAGAAAACACAGTGAGCGGGTAGAAATTTGGTGGCAGCAATGTAGTTTTCCTCTCTCTGGTGGTTTGGACAGTCTTGCTGACAGGGCTTGCGAGCGTCTGCCTGAAGCACTAGCCTCGCTGCCAGTAGTCCTACAGAACAACGTGGCACTTTGGCTTGCATCTGTGACTTATGGTTCTAGAAACAGTGTTGGCACATGCAGTAGGTTTACTTTTTACTAATTTGAGTTTGTAATCAGCCGTGATATCACTTTTCCTGTTTAATTACAGGGTTGAAGCATTAACTCCCCCAAACAATGTCATTCTGGCCTTTTCCATCCACTCTCCTCCCTTCCAATGCCTGGCTCCTTTCCCTGTTCTTACCTGGCACTTTCACAAGCACATATTCCGTCCTCCCACATTTCTGCTTTGCTGAGGAGACAAGTCTTCCACACTTGGAGGAAAAGATGGGTAATTGATTTAGTTCACTGAATATGTGAAACTGCTAACTGAAAAATTAGTCCTGCATGAGCAGCCTGAACGATACAGTGAGTCTGGAAAAATGACCGTGCTCCCTTTTTTGGGGGCTGATGTGATGTCTTGCCTTCCTTCTGCGTCTCTCTTCCCTGCCCCTTACCCATGCTGAGAGCCTGATGAAGCCTTGGCTCACCTGGAGCCTGTGAGACATCAGCCAAGGAGCTGTTCTTCCCTTTGTGGCCACCCCCGTGACATCTTGGTGGAGATTAATCTGCAAACTAATAGCCTCGGCTCCCTTCTCCAGCAGAGATTGAAGGGCCCATCCTCGCTACTGCTCTCAATTTGCTCAATCTCCTCCATTTTTGTTTAGACACCCCTTTTCTGTGGTGCCCTATACCTGACAGAAATCTCAAAGGAACTGAGGGTTGGGAAGCATAAGGCAGTAGACATCAAAACAGTCACATCTCGTCAGATCTAGTCTCTCTTGTCCTGCTTTAGAGCCACTTCAACAAAGGACCTATCTGCCAGCAGTACCTCAAGTCCATACCTCAAAAAAGCAGCAGTAGCCTGATATTTAAAAAAGCCCTTACCTCTAGAGCCTCAGACCAGTGGGTGTTAGCTGTGTGACTAAGACTGGCGCCTTCCCCTCCTCACCTTGCTGTCTGGAGATGATGAGCGAGGGCCACGCTTGGCTGTACCTGTGGCCAGGAGGCAATCCTGTTCAAAGCCAGGGTGCTCTCTTGGAGAAGATGGTGCAGGATCATCAGGCTCCCTGCTTCCTGGAGTGTAGCACATTGTGCCACAGCTTAGTGTTGTGGGAGTTTTTATTGCAATTTATTGTGCTCTGAAAATGGTCTGTGGAGACCTAGGCTTGTTCTTCACTGCTCGTCTTGCTTCTTGCTTGAAGTCCTGCAGGTTGCCTTGGGAGGCAGGTTCCCTGCAGGTTTCATTATGCTGAGCACTGATGTGCAGTCACAGAGCAGGGGAAACGGGGACCATAGGTAAAGATAAAAGCTCACGTTAGTCTAGGAAGCATGATCTCCAAGGGAAGATGGAGGGAATTGGAAGGTTGCTTAGTTTAAGGAAGAGAGGACTTAAGAGGTGTTGTGGTTTAACCCCAGTCGGCAACTAAGCACCACACAGCTGCTTGCTCACCCTCCCCCTCCCCAGTGGGATGGGGGAGAGAATCAGCAAAAAAAAGTAAAACCAGTGGGTTGAAATAAAGACAGTTTTAATAGGACAGCAGAGGAAGAGATAATAATAATGATAAAAGAATATACAAAATAAGTGATGCTCAATGCAATTGCTCACCACCCGCTGACTGATGCCCAGCCCGTCCCCGAGCAGCGATCGCTACCCCCGGCCAACTCCCCCAGTTTATATACTGGGCATGATGTCATAGGTTATGGAATAGCCCTTTGGCCAGTCTGGGTCAGCTGTCCTGGCTGTGCTCCCTCCCAGCTTCTTGTGCATCTGCCAAAGCATGGGAAGCTGAAAATTCCTTGACTAGTGTAAGCACTACTTAGCAACAGCTAAAATATCAGTGTGTTATCAACATTATTCTCACACTAAATCCAAAACAGAGCACTATACCAGCTACTAGGAAGAAAATTAACTCTATCCCAGCCGAAACCAGGACAAGAGGTTATAGCAATCTCCAAACATATGTGAGGTCAGCTGTGGAAGAGTAATGTGTTCTTTGTGTTCATGCTAGCTGAAGACAAGCTGTATTAGTCTTAGATCATAGCAAGGGATATCAGCATTTGGGATCAGAAAAATGTGTGAGGATAGCAAACGAGTGGACTAGGTTACTTGGGAAAGAAATTAATGTCTTTTCTTGGAGGTTCTTAAAAAGCAGCATTAAGAATGGTGTAACTTCCATCCACGTCCTCAGCTGGTCTGCCAGAGCAAAGGACCTCCTCAGAAAAAGTTTCTGCGGCATAGAGAGGGGAGAGTGGAAGCACACCTCCATAGACCTGCCTGGCAGGTCCCCTCTTCTTAGGCCTAGGATCTTTCCCGCGATGGATCCACAAAGCTTGTGTGCAGTGTCTGTTGGAAACTGAGTCACACAGGGCCAGAGAGGAGAAGGATGTCCTTCAAAATCCAAGTGGTTACCAGGAGAATAATTTTACCGCAGATAACTCAGGACACATCTCTGGCACATTTCAGTCCAACGTGGCTTCCTTCTGACCCTGGCTGGAGTTAGCGGTCCAGAAACATTATCCTAGCCTGGGGATACAAGCCCGTTGTGCAACGTTATCCCTTCTCTGGTCACGAGCAGCTCTGGCTGCACTGGGCAGTAGCATTACATCAAACAAGATCGCCCCAAGCTAGAAATAGAAGCTTGTAGCAATCCTAAGTACAGATCAGCTGTGTACGCCTCTGTTTGCAACAAGAGACTGCAGCAGCTCGAGGTAGTTTGCAAGAGGCCCTCGGGGCGTTGGTTTTGTTCTTGGGAGTGCTGGGTTAGGCAGAATTGCCAAGGCAAGCCAGAGGCTCTGCTTGCGCTCTCTGACATACACAATGAGCTCTGTCTTGCTGAGAAGCAAATCAGCAGAACTGAACAGCCGGCTTGGAGATGGAGATCTCATCTGCAAAACACTCCCTCCCTCCTGCTGACCTCCCCGCTCTGGGTGCAGAGCCTGGTTCTCACTCCAGCATGCAAGGATTTTAAATGGGGTGTGAATTAATGCTGGTGCCGTATGAAGTGTCCTGTCTTTCTCCTGAGCAGTGTAAAGGATCTTTAGCATGAATGAGAATTGGCTCCAATGCTGCAGCAGCTGCGAAGTGAGTTCCACTTTTAGCTGAAATAGGTTGCATTTTGACTGAAGCATTTTTGCTATCCAGATTTTCACTAGAAACGTATGTCTAAAGAATGTATATCTTCAGTGATCATCAGAATAGCTTCTTAGCCCCGAGGAATCCCGCTTTTGCAACAGAGCTGCAACACAACTGCGTCACAGCACCAAAACCCTGGATGGAGATACGCATCCTGCAAGGCTATCTGACCCGTACGGGTGCTTCAAAGCAGCAAGACTGCCGCAGTTGTAAACCTGGTGCAGGTCAGGGGAAATGTTTCAAAAGTTAGGGTGAGTCAGGGGGCAGATATATCAAAAGGCCACTGTATGCTGGTTTGCATCTGCATGTGAATCTCCACAGGCAAAAAAGAGCCAGGGCTCTTCTAGAGTGGGAGAACTTGCTTCATAATTTATTTACATGCTCCAACACTTGCATTTTCATGAGGCTTAGATATTTCATGTATTTGCCAGAACAAACACAGCACAGGACTCTTCTAAGCTGTTGATGAAATCATTAAGGGGCCCCATGTCTACTTGCGATTTTCCACTTCTTTGAGTTTACTTTGAGATGTGAACGCAAAATCTGGCACTCACAGGCACCATGTGGATTTGTGATGGTCTTGGGAGCACTGCTTCTCCATAAGACAATGTCTTGATCACATCCAAGCACAGATGTTGTTTGTTTGTGTGTGACAGGTGTACCAGCAGTGATAGCTGCTTGTTGAGCCATCCAAGTCATGCTTTAATGGAAATTCTTTAAAGAAGTTACAAATAGTTCATTTTAGTACGCTGGTTCAGTCAACACTGCAGTAAACCTTTGGAAGTGAGACCGAATTATACAAATAAGAGAGTTATGTGTGGAGAGGGAATGGACAGCATTTTCTTTTTATGGCATATTGCAGTGCTTACCAAGCCTTATGCTTTTGTCAGCAGTCTCAGGATGATGTATTTTTTTTTTTTTTTTCCTAAAATTCCAGCTGCTGGAAGGAAGATATTGCATAAGAGTCTCCATTTTCTCATTTTAAAAAAGTGAGTTTCTGACCCTCATGGTTGCTTAGAAAAACATGAAAACATGAGCTGAATGTTCCAGATAGGATGTTGAAATCAAAACCAAATACAATGGAAAACTTGGTTCATCGTTTTAAAATCCAGATGGCAAATAAACAGCCTTAGATTGGCTTAGAAATTCTGCAGTTTGGAAATGTATCAATATCTGACTTTTGGGACCTGACTGCTGGCATGAGGGCACATGTGATTTTGGAATCAGAGTTTAGTCTCTTTTTGGTTAGGCAATACTAATTTTCAGAAAAAGTAAATATTTCTGTAAAATAAAATATTTTTTAATATTTCTCTGGTGCGACCACACCTCTTTTTCAAAACTTTCTTTAGCATTGCTTGAGTCTCATTTTGTCTCTTGTTTTGTTTCTCAGCTAATTTTGTTTTGTTCTGAGTTGAGTTTCATCCTGAATCTCTTTTGCTTCATGCCTCTTTCCCTCTTGACTTTAATGTTTCTGTCTGAAGATCTCCATTTGGTTTGGTTTTGATGTTGACCTTGGATTTGGTGTTTTCTTCCTTTCCTCATTTTGGCTTCTTCATCCTGTCCTTTGCTTTCCAGCTTTGTTTTGAGCTGGTGCTGGAAAATTCCACCTTGGGTGGTGGGTGATGTTGCACCTGGGTATTGCCTTTTATCGGCTGAGTGCATGATGTTTCCGAGTGGCTCAGTGCAGCCACTCAAAGTCACATTTGAGGTCATCTTCTCGTGACTGGGGAAGTTGTTGGCTTGTTTTGTTTTTCCAGAGGAGATGACGGAATTTTTGGTGAAAGACATGTGCAATGCAGGAATTCATGGAGAGGGAATTTCAGTTCTCCAAGCAGAACTGGCTCTGAGGGTCTGTAGTGGCAAACTTTGTGGCCGTACTGCTGGTGAAGCTGTTGAGTGGTGAGAGAAAAGTTGGAGGATGAAAAAGCAAAGAGATCCTTCTCTCTCCTCTCCCCCATTTGTGTGACATGGGAATGATGATTGTGTGCCTTCATCCATGCTGCAGCCTTCAGACCAAGTTGTTCTTGCACTCCACTCCTGCAGCTAACAGGCAGAGTCAAGTTCAGACGCTGGCTTGGCCCAAACTGTTGTGCTTTCTGAAACTTGGAAGAGGGAAGTCTAAACACACTTGCTGCAGGCCTAAGCTCTTGCTCTTAGGAGCTGGCTGGATTGGGCACAGCCCCATCCACAGCAGCTAGCCTGAGCTTAGTCTTTCCAACATAAATATTTAGAGCTCAAGCTACAGTCATCTTAGCAGCCAGCAATGAGAACAGAAACCCTGTTGTATCCAAGGTCTTAACCCTGCCCTTTGCTTGCAGAAGAGGTCCCTTTTCCGACCCTCCTGACTGACTCCAGGTTTTATGTGGTGAACTGTATCCCCTATTTGCAGAATGAAAATGAAGGCTCTGCAAAGCCCTGGTTGTTGGAGTCCCAAAGAACAAAAATGGGATGAGTATGACCTACATGGGAAGCTCACGGCAGGAGTATGTGTTGGGGAAGTCCTGGCCCAGGGAAGGTGAGGAACCAGCATATAGCACTGTCCAAGGCTGACAGCTCATCTGAAGAGGATCCTGAGGTATGCGTGACAGCTGTAGGTACATGAATGAAAGGCATATCTCTGCATAGCCCAGCTTTGGAGCTAGTATCTTTGGAGCCAGTACAGCTACTGGCCTTTGTCCAGAGACCATCATCCTGCTCTAAATCTGTCCTGGACCGTTTCTGGAAAGGGTATGGTTTCTCTCCTATATTGTGGGAGGCAGAATGCTTCCCATGTGTCTGCATTTAGGGGAGAAACCACATGTGGGCGTTAGTGCTTCCACGCAGTATTGAACTCTGCAACAACCCTTGCTGACCGCCATCTCCCAGCTTCTCCTGCAGTCAGGCTCCCAGCATTTAGGACCCTTTCTCCCTTGAGGAAATTTCACCTAGGTGAAATGATATTTTTAGACCCGGATCATCCAGTGTTTAGGATGTACTATCCCTGGTGTGATTTTTCTTTTCCAGATGTCTTTTGTTCTTTTGTTAAGGTTAGAAATCCACAGAATAAGATCTGCGGCTCTGAGCATCATATATATGAAATAGAAATGTCTTAACCATAGACAGGCTTGCTGGAGCTTATTTGTCAGAGTCCTTGTCTCCAGAGCTTAAGTGTTTGTATCTGTCTTCCTGTAGTAGACCCATGGCTGTCCAGGACTTTGAAGCCATATAGATGATTAACTGTCGAGCTTTTCTATTCCATCTAATTCAGGCCTTTCCCAATATTATTAACCTCAAATGGCCCCATATGTGCTGGGTGCAAGGCAAGGGCCGATCCATGCATTAAGCAATGTATACAACAGGCTGCCAGAAGGTGGGGGCAGGAGTAGCTTTACTCCCATTTTAAACCAAAAAAGAGAGGTGCCTCCAAGGTTTAACTGCCATAGACTGCACAAGACCCTGAGTAACCTGGTCAGGCTGGATCTGCTTTGAGCCGGGAGCTGGACTTAATGACCTCCAGAAATCTCTTCCAATCTATATTACTCTATGATAAATTCAGCAGCATTATATTGTAGGGAATTTGCTAGAGACCATGTAGGAAATCTGTAACAGAACCAGTGCATCTGGTAACAGACCTTGCATCCTGCCACCGAATGAGGCTGCTGCAGGCCCTAAGGTAGGCTGAGCTATCCCAGCTCAAAGAAATAAAAGCAAGAGCGGCATAGCTGGGGAGAGAGAGAAGTGGGGAAAGGCATTCCTTTGAGCCACACATCAAGTCATGCCTCATAGCATGGACTGACTTATCTGTGTTTGCCAGCCTTTAATAAGCAGTGCGCACGCACATTTTAGAGGAAGCATATAGTGATTAGAAGCACTTGAGCAGGCAGGGAGAGATATAGAAAGTTATAGGTGGCATGGCCAGGTCTATGGAGATACTGTGGCACTGCTGGTCTCCAGAGTAACTGGTTACCCACTTCTCAAAACACCCCTTTCTGAACTGCTACTTAAAATTCCTAAGTGACGACTTTGCAGAAAGCATGACTCTAGAACGGGGCTGGCAGGACTCAGCATGCTTGCTGGAGCAAGATGCAGTAGCAGAATGAGTGAAAAATCCCAGTTTTTATTTTTCTTCACAGGCTTTCTCAGCTTCTCCTCAAACTCCAAAGTGTGTGGGAGTTTGACCATCAGAGCCCAAATCCGTGAGCTGTGGTACATCTGGTTTCTGACAGATCTGATGCCTTCAGTGCTTATTTCTCCTTCCTTCTTGCCCAGCCAGGGTGTTGTTGAAAGGTGTCTGTGATGTTTCTCAGCAGTGTTTTTGATATTTGCCAGTGATGCCCGTATGTCATTGCTGGTTTTGTTTGTGAGCGGCTTGCTGGAATACTCTTATCTGAGGAACGTCTCCTGTGGAATATTTGTTGTCTGTGAGGAGTTTGGTTTTTCCTTTTCTTTTAAAACCAGGTATGCAGTGTAAGACCATGTAAAATATCTGTATTTTGGCCATGTTCTGCAATATTTGCTTGAAATTGGCTGGTCCTGTAAATATTCCTGCCAATAAACTTGACAGTATCAGCGGAGAGAGCGAAGCTCTGTCCTGTGGTATAGTAAGAAACTTTCTCAGCTTTGGGGTATAAGGGATCTACTAAAATGTCTAGTTTCTCGTTAGAATATGGGTAGGATAGAAAAGATAAAATACAACAACTGGAAATCAGAGGTAGGCATTTTGTTATGGGTTAACCTGAGTAAAACTTCCTGATGTCTGTTTGTCTGTCCAGTGGCATGAGGTCTATCCCCTCTCCTGGCAAACTGCTCCACATCTGAACAGGATAAACTAGGTGTGCTTATCCCTGCAGTGTTTGCAGGGAATCTGGATCTGTTGTTTCATTGCATCTGGACCTCTGGGGACTGCTGAAAGGCATGAATTCATTCCAGAATAAACTGAGCATGCATCTGATTTATTTGTGTGCATGTTCGTGCTTCAGACCCTTGCTTGAGTGATTGCCTCATGGTGCTGCCCTCCTCTCTCTGTGTTCCCAGAATGTTTGGATCTGTAAGCTATTGTTCTTTGGGGCACTACATCTCTGTTCTAGTGAGCTGGAGGAAAGTTAGTCTGACCTGGGAATGCAATAAGAGCTGCAGAATATTTTTGGAGAGTTACCGAATTGTTTGGCTGGGTGTTTTTACTGCAAAGATACTCAGGTGAAAGTCATGATGAGACTGAGGTGTATAGCCCTTCTGTGACATGCTGCCAAGCTCACTGCAGACAGTATAATACTGGGAAAATTTACATTTATGTCCCCATTCCTTCCCTGGATTGTTTTTGTAAGCCCTAGTGTTTGCAAGTTTTGTGCTGTGCAGAAGGAGGGAAGGTGAGCACTCTCCTTCCTAAGGCTGGGAGGTGCCTTCCTGTCCTACAAAACACACACATGGCTAAGGCATTGCCATGTTCTTCATGATGTCTCCACCACCCTTCCTTCCACCTGTCCCCTGCACCCCTCTCTGCTATCTATACAAGCCCCTCTTCAGTTTGTTAAGCTTAGAGGTAGCCCATGTACTTTGTTTGCAGTCTGCCCTGTGCCTAAGAAATGAGTCCTAACGAGTAGGCTGACTTACTGATGTGCATTGGATGTTCAGGGCTTTTGGAGGTGGGTGCTGACTTTGTCCTAAGGACAGCAGGTGGGGAGTAACTTTGGCACTGCAGCATCAGGAGGCTGATGATCTGGAAGACGGCAGTTTTGGGTTGCTATAGACCTGGAGACTGAGCGTCACCTGGTGTGAAGAGTTGGTGTGCAGGCCTTGTGATCCTGGACAGAGGCAGAAAGTAATGGAGGTGAAGCCAGGGCTTTCTGTCCTCTGCTAAATGAGATGTAATGCAATGATTTTTGCATTCCAGGGTGTTTCTGTTGTCTTTCAGTTTGCATCAGTGGATATGAAGATTGTTCTGAGTCTTCTGAAGTCTGAGGAGCCTGAGAAAAACAGGCAGATGGTTTGACTTGTAGCAGGAAAGAAAAAAGTGGGGAAAATGTTAACTGTTAGAAATCTATTTCCACCCTTAACCTTCAATAAAAATCTTTGGGGCAATATGCAGAAGGTGTAGGTTTGGAAGGAAAGGAATCTACCTTTGCATGCATCCTAGGACCCCTGTGAACTCGATAGCTGAAGTGGATGGAGCCAAGTAGGAACACAGGAACAGTGCTGAATTTTGGGCCAGGAGATGTGTCAGGCCAGATGGGGAGGAAGCTTGGAAAGAGCTGATGGCTCCCTGGCTTTTATATCTCCTGGTAGCCCCCAGTGCACGTGTATTTTTGGAGGTATATCCCTGAAGCATCCAGAATAGTCAAGGAGATACTCCCCAGATGAAGGAGAATTGGCTCTGCTTCCTTCCTCAGCTCTGTCTCGGGCACCAGCTGGTTGTGACCTGCCAGCATCTGGGGAACTTCCAGGCTAGGCCTCTGCCTTTGGCAGAGTGTATATGGCACATGGATGATAAAAACTTACTATTTAAGTGTGTGTGTGTGTGTGTGTGTGCGTGGTGGTGGAGAAGACCCTTCTTTTATAAGCCAGGGACTTTGGTTAAACAGGCAGTGGGTTCTTGCAATGAATATTAGTTGAGTAGTGCTCTGGCATCCACACTGGCTGGATTGTTTACTTGCCATGGGATATGCTGTTGAAGCATTCTCATGACTGGACTTCTGCCATAGGGTGATCACGTGAGTCTTATGTTCCCTTGTTTTTGCACAGGTGTCAAGGAGAGACTCAGAAAACATTGGCCTTGGCACAGCTGTGGACAGGACTGTGGTTGTGGGGGTTTGCAAGCAATGTGATCTCACCCGTGACCCCAGATGCCTTTACAGAATCTGGCATCTCCCTGAGCTACCTCCCCTTCTGTGCCTGGATCATCTTGACTCCTCTGTACTTGGCATTGGGGGTGTTGTGTTGCAAAGATATCTTGCTGGAGAACATTTCTGCTCTTCCTCACAGTCATGCTCCAAGTCAAGGTGTGGCTGGTTCCCAGACCAGCTCCGTGTTTCCTGCTTTATGTTCGTTGCTGTAGATCCATTGCTGCCTTCTAGCATTGCTTTGTGTCACACTCTTCACCATGGGCTGGCAGCCTCACATAAATAGCAAACCTCCCTGGCACTGTCTGTCAGGTGGCCTTGCTCAGCCTGATCCCAGCTGAGGAGGTGCGCTGAGCTTGGCTGAGCCACAGGGCTTACATATCGTACCATACCTGGCCACTTGCAACAGCAAGAAGGGTTGCCTGATTGCCAAGCTGGGCAGGAAGGGAAAGAAGGCAATTTCCTGGCCATGCTGTGAATTTTAGAGAAAAGATACATATGTGGGTTTTTAGGAAGGGGGGATGACAGGCTTCCGTTCAGTGAGACACTCGGGCAGCGGAGTTTAAAAGAGTGCTCCCTTGTCGTGCAGCCAGAGGAAGGGTAGGATTGGAGCCTGAGCACTGGGGTGAACAGAATTAAGGCAGGGATTGAACTCGGAGGTTGGCCAGTGTGCTTTCATGGCTCGGGAAAGACAGGAAAAGAGGGATGTGCCAGCTGGATTTGAGTATGTGTACCTGCAAGCAAATGTGAAGTGTCTGCAAAGTTTTATAGGACTGGTCTGGTCCTATAGGTCTCACAGAGAAGCCAAAGAGTAAAGCCTATGAAATATATGTGTGGTTCTGTAGACTCCCTCACCCCTTTTCTTTTCATCCACTGAAAGTGCACTACTCTTACATACAAAGCACAGAGCTTGTGGTAGGTACTACTTTGTTTCAGCGGATTGGCAGGTTTTCCTGACTGCCGTAAGGACAGTGGTTAGACGGGGACAATGTTCTTGAAGGGCCTTGTCGTCCTTTGCAGGGTAACTCTTCAGAATACTTTATGCCCCCTTGGAAGTTATCACTGTTGGTGCCTGTGCTTTTTGATGTCATTTTGCTGGATAATCACTGGCATTGCCTGCCTCTCAGCGCTCAATGTATTATACAGCTGCAATTTAATTTTTCCCTCTTAAAACTCCCACTGAGAGAATTGGTGTGGTGGTGACCAGGTCAGGTATTCAGCTGTGTCAGTCTTCACAGGATGACTTCTCTGAAAAATAGGCAAAACTGTAATTACAGCTAAAGCCTCCTATTTCTTCTATTTAATTGTGTATGGCTGGCAGCGAGGATGTCAATGAAAAAGCAGTGAGGTTCTTTTTAAATTGATATTAATGGGAATAGACACACGGGGAGAGATACATGAGAACTGCTTCCATCCTAGAAGCAGCAGCTGCAGAAACAAGCGTTACTTGTTTATCAAGACCGTGGTACGCCCAAGAAGAAGAAAATGCACAAGGCTGGGATTCAGCAGTTGGGTCCCAGGTCTCAGCCCTGCTAATGGTTGCCTGAGAGCCCTAGGTAAATCATCTCACTTCTTTCTTCCCGTTCTCTCCATTTGTTTATACTGGGAGCTCCCTGAGCCAAGGGCTGTCTCATGAAGCTGAGAGCTAGCCAACCACCCTCATCTTATGGGCCATGTCCCCAAATGGCCTGGGACTACTCTCTGATCCTGAGACCAACAGTTGGTTTACTTCTGTTTGCTTTTTTTCTTTCCGGAATATCTAATCTCAACTGTTTGGTGACCAAATGACTCCTAGAGTGGCAGGACACTTTCACCACTTGAAAGCCAACAGCACGGGTTTCGCAACAGAGGATGGCTTGTTGCAGGGACTGGTTGGGCTGTTGTTCTCTTGAGCATGGGTGAGAGGGTTTTGGAGAAAGCAGCTTTCATGTGGGGTCAGGGTCAGAGAGGACTGCAGAGGCAATTACTCTATCTCCAGTGGGATCGCCCCCGCTTGCCACAGGCTTCAGCTCGTCTCACCCCAGCAGTGAGTCACACGTTGTGACTGAGCTGGTTAGGCCCAGGCAGGGAAGGGAGAACAGCAAGGGATCAGAGCTGGAGGCATCTCCAGACCCTGCCTGAGCCCCAGGCTGGAGTCAGGCAGGGAGCGGAACAGGGGCAGCTTAGAGGTCCCTCACGTTTCCTTTTTCCCATGGCCACTCTCTCAGCCTCCTCTGTTCTGTGGATCCCCTGCAAACCCCAGCTTCTGCCTCATGCAAAGTGATCTGCTTCACCTGGTACCACTTCTGTCATGGTGAGAACCCTCTGTGCCCTTTCTTCCCCATACCCTCTGCTAGGGGATGTCCACTTTTACACAGATGCTGTGCCTTAAGCACAGCCTCTCGACTTACTTCACTGATCATCCACATTGTTCCACCTGCCCTTGACATGATGTTCCCTCGCCCATGTTGGCTATGGAAACCCCCTTAGAAGGGCCCCAGTGTTGCTCACGATGAAGCAGATGGGATTTCTAAGCAGCCTGAATTGTCTCTTAATGGACTTGTAGAAGCAGATGTTGGAGCCCCTGGGTTTCAGGCAGCTGAGGTACCGTGTAGGTGTTCTCTATATCTTTTCTCCTATAATCTGTATCATGGTAAGAGGTCTGCAACCTTCTTTTTCCCTCCTTGCAGCAGCCTGCAAACTAGCATTGATAACAGAAAAAAGTGAGGCTGTTTTAGTTTCTCCTGTAATTCTGGAAACTAGGGCCCTAGCAAGTGCCTTCATCTGGCAGTGGGGAGAGGATGTCCTGGTTTTGACCTAAGTTAGAACCACCCATTTTTGTTGTCCAAGTCTGTAGAAGCAAAGGGGTGAATTACGTCCAAAACAGGGACTGCTGGGGTGACCTTGAGATCTTGGACCCTTTTACAGCCAAAATCCTTTGGGGTGGGGGGAAGAGAGCCTGCATTCCTGATATTATTAAAGTGGACATTATTAATTATGTGTGAGGGTGGATTACTGTGTGGCATGCAATGAGTCATTAATGTTAATCAATCAGAAGTACAAGGAATATGCCTTTTTCTTTATTAACAATGACCTCCTGGAGGGACTTTTCCCCTATGGTGGAAAGGAAATATGCTGAGGGAAGAAAGAGAGAAAGAAAGAAACAATAATGCAATTAAATGAGAGGTATTAAGGCATGTTTGCGATCTCCCTCTCCTCATTCTGGGCCTTGATTCAAATCTCATTCCGTGTATTCAGCTATGTTGTGTGTTCTTGAGCAATAACCTTGCTTGTGCTGGTTTTGCAACCAGAAGTTCAATTAATAGCCATGTTGACAGCTCCCCAAATTCACGGTTTACTTCTCCAGGAAAGATCTGATATTCGAGAAAGATGCAGAAGGATCATACAGGACAGGTCTTCACCCAGTGCAAGCTGACTTCAGTCCGGTGAACTCCAAATGATTTGTGGTATTGTGGCACTTAAGCACTGAACTCCTTGCTCGTGTCTGCAGATGCTGTACCAGCGTAGGAGAAGGAAGCAGCTTTTACTGCTCAGAGCTTCAAATTACCGTGTAACATGAACAGTCAGATCTAGGCAGAGGGACACAGTGGCAAGCAGCAGAAAGACAGGGCTTTAATGCACTGCCTTCCTGTCCACAGCTTTATTTTTTTTTTTCCTCATCAAAGCAAAGTTTTATCCTGGAATTTGAAGGAAAAAGAGAAGGTGGCTTTGGGAGTAGTTTAGATTAATACTTTTGGACGAGAATTGAATTTTTCCTTGGGAAGCCAACAAAGGGCTCAGGAGACATGGCCTCATCTTTGAAAGTTAGAGATAGCCAAGCATTAGTCCTGCTTCTGCTGTTTGCGTCAAGAAAGCATTACCCCAGCAAAGCAACATTATTTGGTTGCTTGTGTGTTTTCAAGCCCAGAATTGGAGAGCTGGACTGTAAACCCTCCAGGCTTCTTGCTTTGTACAGACTCAGCACAGTGGGACCGTGCTTGCTTTGCTCAGCACAGTGGGACTTCTAGGTAGATAATGCTGCTTGATGCCGAAGCGGCCGTGGCACACTTGTAATGACTGCCTCAAGGCATGCTCAGTTGCTCTCTATTTTCATAGTGAATTGCAGCCATGGTAAAAAAGGCCTTTTTGTCGTTGAGTGATTTTCTACTAGGTAAGAAACTGTTCAGCTGGAGTCCTGAAGTTTAACAGCCAGTATCTAAGTGCCCATGGAATACTTCGACCTGACACGGAATGATTCAGAATAACTGGAAAGAAAATATCAAGTGTCAGTGTGGTTAATTAATTCTGCATCCAGCTGCCTAACTTCTCTTTATTCTGTCCCCGCTGATTTTAGAGGTCCTGGCATTTGAAAAGAGGAAGGGTTGAATGCATAATATCAGTGCATTCTCTAAATGAGACTGCTCGCCTGATTGGGAAGTAACTCTTAAAACATCTGAGTGGCAATTTAGATTTTAAAAACAGTGATCTCTCAAGAATATAGCCTCATGCATCATTTTTATTCCCCTGGCTGCTCTTAGTTATTCAGGTAGTTTTTTTATTGGATAGGTGTCCGTGTGTGTGTTTGTATGTGCATGGTTTTATTAGTTTATTCTCAGACTTGTAAGAAACATCTTTTGCCTAATAAATATCTCTGAGTACTACATGTTGCTGCTGGGCTGGTGCAGTGATGCATCATCACAGCCTTGCTAACCTTTACGGATTTGATTTCCTCTCAGAGATCTCAATAATTTGCAGATTTTTTTTCAAGTTCCAGCCCCTGGACTCACATGAACATATGTGAACCCTGTTATTCATTATACTGCATTTGGTTCTGGCTGCCAGTTTGGCAGAGGAAAACTAGGGAATCTAACCCGGATTTATACATATTTAAAAAAGGAATCAAAAAGCAAATAAAAAAAGCGTTTAGATTGTATTGGCTTTGAGATATTTTAAAGGTAATCTCCTAGCTTTAGGGAGTGTGATTACTGTTTTTTCAACATCTGAGGTTTGCTATCTTGTTGCTTAGTGACGCCAAAACCTGTTGCCCCTCTTGCAGGTCCTGGTTTCCACCCTGAGTGCTGTGCAGAGATTAGAGCTTTGCAGGTTGGCTTTCCAACCCTGCAGGAACCAGTGTGGGGCTGTACTATATGTAATTATCTTTAGACAAATGCAGATAGCAGGCCTGGAGCGGAGGTACCCAGGTAATGTGCAAGGGACTGCAATAATGGAGATTTTTCTGGGAAGCGCAGCCAGACTCTGAAGCTCTGTGCCCAGAGAATAGCTCTGCGTACACGTTAGGAATCGCCAAAGCTGACAGCAGATGACAAAATTGCCCACACTTAAATATATTCTTTTCCAAAAGAATTTTCATACTATGAAAGCAAACTTGGGAACATGGCCCATAGCAGCACTACCTGTTGATGTGTGCCATCATACTTTCACCTGCCATTTCTATTGTCCGTGTCTTTATGAGCTTGATCATACAAATCTTGCTGTTGAATTAAACTGGGGATTTTATCTTTCAGTCCCACTGAGACAGAGCTGCCCATATAACTATCTAACTGGAAAATGGTCTGGCTGACTGTATTTCACAGGATTCTCTGTGCCCGTACAGATGGCAAGAGGCTTTGGCTGGAGGCTAAAGGACATTTATTTGAAGGATTTTCTGCAAATATGGACATATTCTAATAGCTAGACTTGTAAAAGCAAAGCTTTCATGTTTGAGAAATATATTTTTTGAGTGGTAGAGAATGAAGGAAATGTTACCTAATTTATTACTGAATGCTTGTGAAAGACTTAATGCTCATAAAACCAGCAGCATGCCAGAGACAATGGAGGGGATCCTGCAGTGGGTCTCTGCACGTTTCCTTGCAAAGCTATGCCAAACCTCCTTAATCCTGATCTTAATTACTTCAGTGCAAGGCATTTGCTGAACAAAGAACTGTGACTGTGTCAAGTCTGTGCACTGAGGTTTGTGAGGAGGCCAACATACCCAGCCAGGGTGGAACTGGGGTCCACCAACACCATAGCATTGTGGCTGAGCTCTTAAGATTTTAAGTGAAAGGCCTGATCCATGCAGCTCTTGCTACAGGAGTCGGGCACTTGACCCCCCAATAAATTACAATGAAGCTAAAGCTTCCTTGTCCTTGCCCTGCTGTCGTGTTCATAAAAGCCTAATTATTATCCAGCTGGCAATCTGAGAAGGGGTACGTTCACACAATGTAATTCTTCCTGCTGAAATAAATCCTTGTAAGCTAGCCAGCCAGTGCGTTCGGTCCCTTTTCCACAGAAGTATGTTACGCAGATTGCTGGGAAAAGGTTGTTCAAATTTTTGTTTGTGAACAGCTTTACAGATAAGTGCTGGCCTCCTAGGTGCTGAGACCCTGTATTTGCCATTCCCTGCACCCTTCTGAGGTTCTTCTTTAAGGTTTGTGCTGGTGGTGTTTTACAGCTCAGTGTCATCAGCCGCATTGCGTGCTGTGATCTGGCTTTCTGTCTCCCTGCTTGGATGACTGAAACTTTTGACCTGGAGCGAACCGACTGCCAGCCACTGGATACGAAGCCGTCTTGCTCACTCACAAATAACCATATTCTTGTTTGAGTAAAAGTACTGCTCTCAAAGTGAGTCTTTGCTTGAAGGATGGCTAGCTATAAATGTGGGATGCAGCATGGCCTAAGGATTAACTGTGGGGATTATCTACGTATTAGTTTATTAATGATAATAGATGCAGTACTCTTATTTATGTATAACAATATGTGCTCTTCTGAAAAGCCCTTTGATGTTTTGGAGTGGGCTGGTCTTTTTGCTGAATGTACATGCGTAGACCAGCGTGTGAACAGCTGGCTGGGTGAATTTTGGGGTTATTCACAATTTCACTTCCCTCTTGAGGGAAAAATCTCAGTGGCCAAGTATCCTAGTTTGCCTGGTATGGGTGACTGTCTGGTTGTGTTTGCAAGCTTCCTTGACTTCCTAAGGATTTCCCTCTTGCAATTGTTAAACATAATAAACGTCCCTGCCCCTTCCCAATGCTTCAAATCCAACAAGCACTGTGTAGAAAAGAGCTTAACTCCTTTCTAATGAGAAGCAGCCAGGAATCATGCTGGCAAGTCAACCCCTTGAGAACAGGCTGTTCTCTGCACTCAGATGTTTCATGCACCAGAGTTTTGCTTCCTCATCCCCAAAAAAGCCTTAACCAGGCAGAATTTGCTGTTCTGAAATGCTGAGCAGACAGAAACTATAACCACTTCAAAACCTAGCACAGAGGTTGTACATATATGGGGATTGTGCACATCCAGGCTATGCACCGTTGGTTTGTCTTCCAACAAGAAATTAATGCAATTACTTGACAGCACAACAATTGTCTCTTAAAAAAATAAACCCCAAAACCATAAAACAGTTGTGACTGTTGTGTCTGTCTGTGCAGTGCCATGCAACGCAAAGCAGCCTGGCATCTGGCTGCCTGCTGGCTTGGCTCCGCTGGGAACATAGCGGAGGAGCTCACTTCAGCCGACAAAAACTCGAGGTTCTGGATGGCCCTTTAACTGTGGGTTCTGGCAAGCATTAGGGATTTCTAGTCTTGCTCCCGACAAAGGGCCTTCATCATAAATATGTATATGTGTAGTTAAGGGGTGATATCACGCTTAGTGAACACCCAAATTTGTGCTCTGTCCTAAAGCCCTTAGCAGTAGTGAAGTTATGGCTACGAGCTGTTGTCAAGGGAGGACAGGAGTGATTCGATTTATAGAGAGGAGAACTGTGGTGTGGCTAGTGTACCACCTCCTCCTGGGGAGCTTGGGGAAGCTCTGCACAGACACCATGCTACTGCAGAGGAAACTCTTTCCCCTCTGGGCTTCCTGGGACCTGTGAAGCCTCAGAGCAAGAGCTCTAGTCTTTGCAGCCTTCTCTGCTACACTTTGTTTCTCTGCTGTGTGCAAACTGTGGCCCAAACTTGAAGAAATACTCCTTCTTTATGGCCTGGCTTTTCTTCCTCACTAAGCAAACTTCTGTTGGAACATCTGACCATTTCACTCCAACTTTAGAGCTTGCTGCTGGAAGAGACGGGAATGGACAGTAGCCCAGCAGGCTGCTGGAGGGCCAGTTTCAGCACAGCACACAAACATACGCTTAATTTTAGGCTTATTTTTAGCCGTGTGAAGTCACTGGTGTTCTTCAGAAGCTAAGCTTAAACATGCACTTTGTGCTTCTGATTGGATCGGAGACTGAGGACGGAACTCATTTTCTTGTCAGCTCTGAACCAAACAATTCCTGTGGAAGAAAAAAACATCTAGTGAGAACTAATGAATACAAATCTTAAGCAGTAAAGCTATTTCTCCTGCAGTCTCAAGTGAACAAATACATAAGAAGAAGAATACATAAGAAAAGGGAACGGCTGAATTATTCTTAGTAAATACAAGCTAATGCAGCAGTCAAAGGCACCAGGTTGCATAAAATCTCTGGTGATAATTTTGAATATATGCTATCACTGTGCCAGCATTTATGTTTCTTAGAGTGAAAAAGGATGCTGGTGTAGGGGTTTTTTTTGCTAACATCCCAAGTGCACCAGTACTTCACTTAAATCAGCATCCACTATCAATACCATTGGCTTCATTGCTCCAGTTGCACAATCTGACCATAACTGATTGCTTGCAGTTATTTGAAATGCAGCTTTTCTGCTGGCAATTACTTTATTTACTGCTTGCTTGTAAAACAATAATGCCTTCCCTCATGGGCACAAAGGCAGATTAACATCAGTAATTACTAAAGCAGATGTTTGTATGCCAATGCCCATTTCTTAGAGGCAGATTATCCTCTGCATTGGCGTAAGGGAAAGGGATTCAAAGCGCGATGCTGTGGTCCCACAAGTGACGTGAGCAGTGTGGGACTCAGCAGAGAGAGCTGGGTAGCTGCGCCCATCTCACCTCCATCTCACAGGAATCGCTGTCTGCAGGATGATAATCGTTGACCTTACTGAGATCAGTCCTGAGAGCTGTTGGCATTTAATTCCTAAAAGTGACTGCCAGGGACTGAAGAGGGCTCAGTGCTACTTGCACTTGCTTCCTGTTGGGTTTTTTTTCTTTTTTTTTTCTGTTCCCAAGAAATCTAGGGCTGTGCATTCAAGAGAGCTCAACTCCTAGATGGAGGGCCTGTGTTTCCTAATAGCTCTGTTCCCACTGAATTTCCTGAAGGGTGCACTCAGCACTAAGTGCTAAGCTTATTTAAAGTAGACCGTCATTAGCTCCTTCCAGGCTACTGTGAAGAGCAAAGAAAGCATGGTTGTGCCTCAGAGGGACTGGAGGGAGGGTCTTTACTAATCTGGTTGTACTGCCAGGACTGAAATATGTTCAGAGCAGCCCTTTGGTGCTTTTGAAGCCTGCCCTGGCACATAGTGTTCTTCAGCTGAAGAACTGCCTTGCAGTCTATCCAGAAAAACCACCCCTCTCTGCTTGTGGCAAGAGCTTGCCAGCATGTGAAGGCGTGTGTACATGCAGAAGAGATTTGGCCGTGGTCCTGTTTCCCTGGGGACTTTCAAATCAGCTTCCTAGATTTCAGAGACCCGCCTTTTGAAGCCAAGAGCAAAGATAGGGCCCTGATTTTCCTTGTGTGGACAAGTCATGGCATTGCCTCCATTCCTCTCCTGAAAAAAAATGCCTCTTCATGCCAGAGCAGGGAGTGGACAGAGGTGGCCATGGGTCTCGAATGAAGGCAGAGTCTCCCTACTGCTCCCACCATCACTGAACATAAGCTGGTATGGGATGGGTTCATTTCCATAAGCAGAGGGCACTCTTCAACAGCAGTGAAACAGCTTTGCCTTTGCTATTGAATCACTCTCAGCCCTGTCTCATAAACTGCTGACTTGTCTTGCTCAAGAGGCTTTCACCCTTCGAAAGCGATCCTTTTACGAAATGCCTCCCTTCCATCACCTTGTGTTAGTTACACGGCGTGGTGGGAGGAGAAGGGGGAATCATGTCAGCACGCCACCCTTCGCTGCTCTAGGTTCACGTAGCGGTATGCAAAGCACTGACCCCAGCATAGATTTGGCCTGCTGTCCCTCAGTTAAGAGAAATTGAAACCAGATGTTTAGCGTTTGATCATGCTTTTCCCATTGTTCTGGCCTCTATCACAGTAATTACTCTCTCTTGAGGGCCATTCAGAGTTCAGCTCGGTGGAGGAACTGTTATTCTCAATTAAAGGACTAGTTGCTTTTTCAAACATCCTTGTCTAATTGTACTTTGAAAGACATGTCACAGTATTCCAGAGCTTTTCAGTTAGCTACCGAGTATAATTGTTCCTTTGGATGTTAAAAGAGAGATGAGGGATGACAACAGCAAGGGCAAGGAAAGTAGCAGTTACCTGGAGAAACGAGTATGCCTGGTAACATAAAAAGCTCACCAGTCCTGAGTGAAACTGAAACATAGACAAAAAGGTAGATGAAAATACATTGGATACTGCACAAATGCTGTTGAGCCAACCGTGTAAGAAGACACTAAAACTCTGTTTTTCTGGCTGTACTGGTAGCACACAGTATTACAAACTTTTGCAATGTTATCATGAGCCTCCTGCTGCTTGGTATAGTCCTTAAATTACCAGGTCCTTTGGTCATCTGGTTATTTGAGAATTTCTGTTTTATTTATATTAAAAAAAGCACGTCTGATAGAGAAAAATAGTTGTGCCCTTCAGAAACAAAAGGACAAAATGCAGATTTATTTCATGAACCACGTTCCCTTTATTCATCGATTGTAGAGCATCATTTTCTTCCAAGCCTTTTTTTCTCAAAATTGCTTTGGTTCAAGTCCTGATTTTGTGAGGTTTGGACTGGCAATAGTCAACAAATGCAGCTTGCTTCTGTTTTCATTGTGGGTCTGCAGGGTCCATCTGGCACTGCCCAAGCTGGAGAACCAGGAGCTCCGAAGGGCAAGTTTCCCTTTGCAGCCATTTGGCACAGCAGAGCGAGGCATGAACCGTGTCAAAGAGGGACTCTGTCAGCCACCCTTTTGCAGAATAAATGTTGGTGCATCTGTTAGGAAAGACAAAGAGAAATGCTGGCACCAAAGAAACTCCAGGGTCTGACACTGCTGAGCATAGACGGGCTCTGCTTTCTGCAGTTATATCTGTTCAACTGAGTGAAGTGTTGATGACCAAGGAAGAGGGCAACATGACATTGACCAATGTGCAACTCCTTTCAGACATTTAGAAAAGCTGTCAGGCATCCACCAGGTCTCCAGATAACGTCCCTGTTTTCTGTGGGAGGCAGCAGGAATGCAGAAGGACCAGGGAAGAGAACAGGGAATTTTGATATTGGTGCTTGAGGACCATCAGTGCTCAGGACCTCTAGCACCTGACTAAATCACTTGGCAGAAAGGGGCCAAGCTGACTTCTGAGCTGCAAATCCAGCAGACTCCTTTGCTTGGGTTGACTTGTTCCTGGGGAGGAAATTCTAAGTGGGGATCCTCTAAGTGGGGATCATCAGTGACGTTAAGTATCACAGCGATATAATGTCCCCAGTGCACTTTTTTGGGGGGAAAAAGCAGAGTGTGGCAGACTTGGCACCACTGCTGCTACTGGCAATGGGATGACTCTCCCTTCCCACGCAGTGCTTGTGGCCAGCGAGCTGCAGTCTTTGAAACGTCTCCCCCTCTCTCAAACTGCATGTAAACTTTGCCTTTAGGTTCAAAAGTTGGTGGTGCGAGCAGGAGGGCAGACAGCATTTCTGGAAAGCCGGTCTGCAGCGTGCAGGAAGGGGTTGGGAATTATTCCTTGGAAAACGTTCCTTTGCCTCAGCTGCAGCTTGGGGAAGCTGTGGGCAGTGGTTTGATGAGGAGGAAATTTTGGTTGAAACTCCACAGAGACACTTCCCCACCTGCGAGGAACCAGTACACAGGGCACTTCCCAGGGAGAGAAGAAACTCAGGCCAAAGGCTCTGCTTCATAAAACTCAAGACAGAAACTTTTCCCCATCTGTGCCCAGGCTGTTGCCTCTCTGGGGGCAAGACGGACCCTGTTTTGGAGAGGATGGTCCCTCTCTGTGTTAGGCCTCCTCCATACTGTGTGAATGATTATTTGCCTAAGGAGGGGGATGAACGTCTTCCTCCCAAAAGGTGTCACCACCCCTCACATTACTGAAGCAAGTCTCCTCTGCTTCCTCAGTCTTTCCTGTGGGAGTGGCTTTGTGGCATCAATTATTCACTGGGCCAGTGACAAACTGGCATGTGAGAAGCAGCTGAAACCCTGGGTTTCTGAGGCAGAACAGGGCCAGCTGAATGGGCATGCTGTGGTGTCAAAGCAGAGATGAGAGGGAACACAGCTGTGTCATCCTGTACCTCGCACAATGTCTGCTTGCAGAAATAACCATGAGATCACCAAGACTGTACTGAGAGCTGACTTGCTGCCTGCCAGTGTGAGTTTAAGCCACACTGGATACCTTAACTCCAATGAGGTGACCCAAGCAGAGCTAAGACTTCGCTTGCTTGTTTGCCTGCAAGGTCAAAGCTCCCTGAATCCCAAAGGCACTGGTTTTCCCTTGCACGGCGCTTCCCTTGTGCGGTACCGTCAGGCACGGGTCCTTGCATGTGCTGCGTGGGGCTGGTGAGCATCCCCCGCGGCTGGGAGCCGGGGCACTGCTTGACGGAGGCCTGAGCTGGCAGGGTCGGCACAGGGCGGCGGGAAGAGACCTGGCAGGTACGCTGGAGGTGCGGTGACTGATTTAGGCCAGAGTCAGCTGTTTCTGTTAGCAGCAGCCACTGACAGTGCAAAAGAGAGCCTTTGCCTCTAAAGACACTAGGCAAAGTTTAAAACTTGAGTTTTAAACTGATCCAGTCTGGATCCAAGGCCAATTAAGGAAAAGACAAATGGAGACAGACTCCTGCAGCTGCTAGCAGCTCTGGCTCACGTCCCAATACCCATGTCCCCGTCCCCTCTCTGCTGCTTTCAGTGGAGCTCATGCCTTTCTCTAGCTGTAAAAATTACCCCAACGCCCTGTCGTTGCTGAATTAGTCGCACAGCTTGTTGCCAAAGGCGGGGATTTTTCCAGTGATAACTCTCACGCTGGATGTTGCTAGCACGCAGGCAGCCTTTCCAGTCAGTGCACAAGCCCTTTCCTTTTCATTATAAGGCACGCTGCGGATATTCAGGTGCAAAACATCACCCTCTCTTCGCCTAACAACTCCACGCAGCCTTAAATCTCACTGGAGCTAGCTCCCTCATGCTACATTAGGTCCCGTCTTTCCAAATTTAGGATTCCTGACGGGATGGGGGAGATAGATAGGCTTGTGGTTACGAGAGGAGACGGGAAGTTAAGCCGCCTGCCCGGGAAGCCACCCCTGCCGCAGATGCCCCTCTAACCTTCAGCGGGGCCATCGGCGTGGATGAGGCAACGCCGACGCTGCGGAGGCAGGCGCGGGAAATGACACACGGTGTTTTGTGCTGGGAGCCACATTTGTAGCTCAAAATGCTCTGCGGTTTTTATTTTCCCTTCGCAGCAGAGGGAAATAAGCGCTAGAATAACCCACGAGGAGGCAGAGCCTGGGAAGTCTCCAACTTTACGGAAAACGCCCTTCTCCACCCGTACCCCTGCGGAGGGCCGTGGGCAGCCTAACGCCAGCGCCACATCCTCGCTGTCCCCTCCCCGAGGGACAGGTGACACAGCTGTTTCCACAGGCAAGATGGCCTCAGGGCACAGGCAGAGAGATTTCAGGGGTTACTGAAGCCCTCTCCTCCTCACAGCGCTGGCCCTTCTGAAGAGAAAAGAGAGCAGCACCACGGGGAGGCTTGCTTCTGGCCAGGCACCTTGCCTGGCTATAAAGCCTGTCCCAGGGCACCCCCGGTCCCCTCACAGGGAAGCCTTGCTCCTCAGACCGCCTGACAGCACACAGCTTGCCCTGCGGCTCCAAGGCCGAGGCTGCCCGCCCCTCCAGCACACTCCTGCCGAGGCGGGGGGGCTCGGTGCCGGGGGGCGGGATGGGGCGGGGCGGGGCGGTTTGTTTTGGGCCGAGGCCACGGCCCGCCCCCGCCCCGCCGGCCTTAAAATGGCGGCGGCCGGAGGGCGGGCGGCAGAGAGCACAGCCATGGCGGGAGCGAAGGGTTCCCTGATGCTGCTGGCCGCGGCCCTGCTGTTCGTCGGCGCCGCGCTGGGCGCCGAGAACCGCCCGCGGCTGGTGGGGGCCCCGGTGGATATCACCGACACCGGCAACGACGAGGGCCTGCAGCGGGCCCTCCAGTTCGCCATGGCGGAGTACAACAAGGCCAGCAACGACATGTACTCCAGCCGGGTGGTGCGGATCATCAGCGCCAAGAAGCAGGTGGGTGCTGGGGCGGGCTTGTAAGCGGCGGCGGCCGGGCGGGCCCTGGGCCGGGGGTGTGAGGGTCGGCCCCGGCACCCTCCGGGAGCGGCTGAGAATGAGGCCTGTGGGGTTTCTTTGGGAGAAGGAGCAGGCCTCAAGCTCGAGGGGTTGTTCAGGCTGGTGGTTTTTTCTACAGAAGGTGAATAAAAGCCTTTTTTTTATAGCTTGGGTCTTGTCAGTCTGAATGCCCTTGAGTGCTGTGTGTTACTGAAGAGGCTAGTAACTTCCTTAGGCTGCTGATGAATTAACACGTCTCTGTTTACTGACTAAGGAAGCTGTGCTGTGGGACTTGTTTACTTGGATTTTGTTTCCTGTTTTTGAAAGGGTGCCAAGTGTCTCTTCTGTGGAGGTTGCCACACACAGTCCTCTCTATACTTTTGGAGTCTGGCTTCCATCATGTAACCAGAAAACTGTCTGCCTTTCTGCTTGGCCTCTCTTGTCAGAGAGCCATTCTGTATGTGCTGCAAATAAAGCTGCCTTTGCCCGTTTGTCTTGTTGCAGATTGTGGCTGGAATCAAGTACATAATGAAAGTTGAGATCGGCCGGACAACTTGCCCAAAGCCAGCAACTGATCTCCAGAGCTGCGCTTTCCCTGACACACCGCAGATGGTTAAGGTAGGCTCCAGAGCACAGTGTGCTGGCCCCTGGGCTTCCAACCCCTTCCCTCTGGCTGGCTTAGTGCAGAGAAACCCTCCTGGGTTTTCAACCCCTTCCCCTGTCTGCTCCAGCCAAGATCAGAGACCTCATGCCTTTATGCTTAACAAGATACTGCCCTTGCAGAACTTGTCTTGCCAGATGGTGGTGACAGAGAAGGCAGGGCCTTCTAGCCTGCTTTGTAAGTGGGGATCTGAGGCTGTAGTGCATGGAGGACTGTGTGTGCCTCAATCCTCTTAAAAAGTGCTTGTGGTCCAGCTCACAAAGATACGTGGAGGAAACTCTGTCAAGCCTACAGGCCTCCTGGCTCTCAGTCCAGTGTCCTGAGTCCCCATACCTTTCTCAGCTCCTCTTGTCCCATGCTTGACTTGACACACTGTCCTGGGGGACTTACCTTACTGTGAATAGTGCTTTGGGCTAAGCAGTGATCACAAGAGGCAGATTATTCCTGTTCTCTGTGCCCACCAAGCTGTTACATGGGAGTTTTGTCTAATAGCAGTGCTCTTTAAGGAGTACTTCAGCTTTTCAGATGAGAGCACCAAATATATCTGCCTTGATCTGGCCTGAGTCTAGTTCTTCCCTAGTACTTTATTACTTCTGTTAATCACAGTGATAGGCTTAGCTTCTCTCTGTATGTGCCCTTTCTGCCTGCATGTTTGAGAAGTATAAATGGCACACAAGTGATCCCTTAAGTACCTAGCTAGAAGCTTGTGTGTACTGTTGACAGCTGCAATGATTTGACACATGCACACACAGATTAGCTGTGCAGGTGTGCTTACCTGTGCCTGAGAGCTTATGTTGGAGTATTACCCATGCTGTCTGTGAATGGGTGAAGGAGGTAACCTCATCTTCAGAAGTGCTGACTGCTCAGCTTCTCTGTTAGTGTTCATTGGAGAGAAATGATCCAGCAGGTACTAACAAGAGTGGTGTTCCAGAATACTGGGCAGGAGAGTGCAAATCTAGAGAGCCACGGAAGTCACATACATTCTGGATCATGTGGGGTAGTAAATCAGTGTGGAACAATGGTCAGTGGCACTGTTTTATGCTCTTAATCTGATAACTGCTTTTTTCTTTTTCTCCTTAGCACACCATTTGCAACTTTGTAGTGTACGTTATTCCTTGGCAAAACGAAACTAAACTACTGGAGTCTAGGTGCCATTAAGCCTGCCTTGGTTCCAGCAGAGGCCAGCAACCAGTTGCTCAGATTTAAAAGGAAAAAAAAGCAATAACACAAATCAAGATAGGCTTTATCAATGCCTGTTAACTCAACTCCTTATGTATGCTTGTGCTATGCAAGTTAAACTATGTAACTTTCCTTAAAGCACAGTATGATTTCAACTTTGTTTTTCTTTGTAATCACATTTTAGAACAGCTGTTTTGGTCTTCCTACAGCTTTCCAAATAAAGTAACTCCAACACCAGAGTTCTGATTTTTAAAAAAAAAAAAACTTGGTATCCCTGTTAAGTGACTACTGTAAACGTAAAAACTTAATTGCTGTAATCTGTGGTTTTCTTTGAGCCTCTGCTGTCTTGGAGGGAGGGTTTGCTTCTGTTTGTGACCTTGTCTATCATGCCCAAAGAATGGGGTGAGAAGGAATGTGGGGTCCTGACCCTAGGGAAGAGAAACCATGCCTCCTTGTCCTGGCCTCTGGTTTTGAGTAAGAGATGGAAGTCTGTGTCTGTTTTCACTGATGAAATGCTACTTTTGAAAACACTGCAGCACTTGATCTTGGGAAGACTAGCCAAAGCTTGTACTAAGGCTGTGATCATTTCAGGTACTGTTCTGTTCCAAGGCTGTGTGTGTTTATGCCAGCTGTGCTGTGTAAGAATTAACTGCTCCAGTGTCTTCCTGCATGGCCTTTGAGGTGCTTTAGGAACCCTTGCTTCCTGTGGCATCTGGCCTTTGCAGGTTGTATCCCCAGCTTTTCCTGAGCAGAAAGCCCCAGGGCTTTCCTTGCAGTCTAAGCAGTAGCGTGCCTCACTTCATTTATGACCTAAATTATGACCGGTGGAGCTGGAGGAACGACTGCTTCAGCATGTGTGCCTAACCTGTGACACCTTCCCTTCACAACCGAGATGGGTGTGGAAATGCCTGGAGCGGATCAGCGTCCCTCCCTGTCCTGGGGGGAGACTGAACTATGCTCTGGCTGTGTACTAACTGGGGGGAATTTGAATGATGTCTGATCTGGGCAAATACCTTTAAATCGGCAGGCAGAGAGGATTGGCACCCAAGAACTCTTAAGAGAACTGGGTGAGGTGCTTCCTCGTAAACTGTGATGAATTTGTATTGCAGGGAAATTGGGGATACTGTGCCTGCATGGCACAGCGATACCCCATAACCTATGTAGCCTGAGGACAGCCTAATGCAAAAGCAACAGGAAAGGTAGTAATTGGTGTTAAGTGGATAATTAATAAGAAAGAAAGAAATGTTGTTATCAGCTGGTGTAGTTTTATAGCAAATGGGTGTGTCCACAAAACCTGGCTTTGTTCTGTGAATGTGAATGTTGCCCAGAAGCAACCCTCTAAATCCAAGCGCGTGTATGAGCCTGGTGGGGTCTTTCACTCAGTCAAGCGCATTGCTGCTCTTTTCAGTAACTATGGCACCATGTTTGGGATTGGTGTGAGCATCACAGGGAAAGAGCTGTCTTTCCGGATCTAGGAGAAAATGGCTCCAGATCTAGGAAAAAAAATATAGCCTTTCAATGTCTTGTGATGAGATGTCCCAGAACCCAAGCAAAAGAGACAAGGAAGCTTCCCTGGGCAGAAGGCAAGTGAGATGAGCTTGGGATTGTGCATAGGAGGGGTCTTTTGGAAGACTGGAAGGAAGGAGCAGAAAGAAGATTTCAAAAGACATTTCATCTTCAGGTAGTAAGGGAAGGTGCCAGGCCAAGAGAAGGAGTCTTGGGAGTGGGTGAAGGTGCTGAGGTGAACAACAGGGATGCTTCTTGTTTTGCATAGTCCTATTAGTGCATTTCTTACTTTATCTTGTGTCTTTGCTTTTCTGTGTTTTGAAGTAAATGTATTCCTTTCGGTGTAAATCTCACCCAGGGATAAAGTGAGTCCAGTGGTTTGGCATGCCCTATGTTAATCCTCCAGCCCAGGACTCCTGTGTCCAGGTCTGGTGGTCTTGTTGTGAAAGGAAGGTGGGAGGGGTCCAGAGAAGAGCTGCAGAAGTGATCTGATGGCTGGAGAAAGCAGCCTGAGGTGAGAAGTGTCAGGACGCTGTTATTCTTTGCCTAAAAAATGATCTCTCGATAAGAGCTAACAACCACATCTTTGGGCATGGAGGCGGGGGGGCTCGGATCTAATGAAGGACAGCAAAACAAGGGAGTAACCAGAAAACAAGCTTCTGGTGGGAAACACAGCTCCCTAGGAGTGCGTCTTCTGAGGGCTGCTCTTTCTCCCAAGGGAAATACCACTTCCCATCACTGCTGGGGGCTGATGAGCTTGCAGTGAGCACAAGGCCAGATCTTGATTCACGCTGTCAGGGGGATGAGCTGGTTGCCCAACACCGAGGATCTCCATCCAGGATGTGCTCAGATCCGATAGAAATTATTCCCCCTGCTTCCCCACCATCATTGCCCCATTCCCTCTGAGTGCCGTGCACGAAGATGGCCCATTTCTCTTGCCAGCCAGGTCAGTGACTGTGCAGGTGTCTGTCTGTCTGCAGGTGTCCCTCTGCCGCGTCGTTGGGTCAGTAACCCTGCTGACCGAGGAAATCCTGGTGCCAAGCCACTCAGGTTCCCTCACTTGTCATTTTTCTAACTAATCCCTTTATTCGTACATGCTTATTCCCCATTTTCCAGTCTATCTATACAAGCACTAGGCAGTGGTGAAGGGGCTCCATCGTGCTTTTGGTGGGTTTCCCTTTTTTATCTTGGCTTGAGGCCTGGCTGGGTAATTGCACTGGTCTCCTTAGTAAGGAGACTAGGCAAGAAATGAGGATACAGATGGACGTAAGCAGGCATTTCCACCACTTTAGCTGTATTTATTAGCCAGCAGCTTTGAACAGCATACAGTAAAAAGTGGCCGTGCCAGAGAAGAGGAGAGTTTCAGTGTTACGAGCTCCTGAATTCAAAGGTATTGCATTTTCATGAAATGCCAGTGACTAAGGGCATGAATGAATGGCACAGATTACCCCATCCTCACAAGCTGCTAAGTGTCAGCCTTAGTGATTGTCCCTACGTGCTCTCCACTCAGAGCAAATGCCAAAAAGGCCTGACCTAATTTAAGCACCTTCCACTGTGGGCTGTGTTACTTTGCCTTTGCAACAGGCTAAGAGCATTAGTGGAAGTTCCCCTGCCAAGAGCATTTGGCTTGGCTGGCTGGCGGTAGCTCGGTCAGCTGAACACTGGGCCCTCATGTTTAGCTGCATTCACTGCCTGACTTTTTCAAATGTCGGTGACAGACATGAACAAGTGACTAGGGAAGTGCTTATTTCATGTTGTCTCTTGTTATGCTTTGCTTGCATCCAATGGATCAATTCTGGGGCCAAGCTGCCTTAAACTTAGGGGGGTCAGAACTTTGCTGCTGCTACAGGTCATGAACCCAAAGCTTTTTCCTGGCTCTGGGACTCAGGGAGAGATTTAGTGCCAACCAGCTGAGCAGCGTAGCTCTCCTTAGCAGTGCCTGTACCTGCAGACCCGTACTCACATGGACTTGTAGCTCCCAGCTCTGCAAAGCACAGCTGAGACACAGCTGTGAAAGTCATGATGCTCTTGGAGCCTGTGGGCATAACCGGTGTGCCAGAACTACGGCATGCTCAGTTGAAGACAACGGGGCTGTATCCTCGTTTGCGTGAACAAACAGAAGCATTGATCCCACCTGACCAGGCTGGCAGCATTCAGCCTAGCTGGCTTTTTTGAAAGGCATCTTATATGTGTGAGAGTCTGTGATAAAAAGCAGCTTTACCACAGGAACTGAAGAGCCCAGATGGTTTTGAGAAATGTGATACGGGTTGCCTTTGGCTTTTTTACCTTATCTGGGACCCTCGCCCACATGCCTCCTCTGCCCGTGGCCCAAGAACTCATTTAAGCTTAAGCCTGGGTCCCCTGTCCCTGTCTGAGCTGCATTAGATACATCCTTATCTCCAGCCCTGGCTGCTGCATGGACCTTGGACCTGCCTTGTGGCTTTGTCTCCAGCCCCTTCTGCTGCCTCACATCGGGCTCCCTGGAGGGGCCCTGGTCCTGGTTCATCCCCTCGCTGTGTCTGGGGCTGTGATGGACCCTGTCCCACCCCCAGTGCTACCGGCCATGCTGAGACCCCGTGGGACTGTGCCCTGTTGGGGAGGGCATGGCCAGCGCTGGGGTCCCCTCAGCTCCTGGCTCATCCCCTCCTCGTGCTGCTCCCTGGGACGTGGCCCTGCAGGGTCTTTCTGAGATCCTTGAAGCTATATCAGCACTCCTGTCAGGCACGGAGACTTCCCTCTGCACACAGCCTACATTGCAATTTCCTGCAATTATGAAAGCAAATGATCGTGTGAGGATCCAGGTCACCCTGCAGCCCTGCAGCCCTAGGGCTGGGCCACCCAGTGCTGCTGCCAATGTGCATGTGCTTGGAACGTACAATATTGCATAGCCTAAGGCATGGAGACCTCTTACTGAGCGTTTGAAGGTGCTAGGTTGTTTTTATTCATCGTTAACATGCAATGCCTTAGAATCACTGTAGTGTGGATCCTTCAGGAGATCAAATTTACTGATTTACTGTTTTGAATCTTGGTGCTTTACCTCTTGATGATGACACTGGAGAGGTAAGACTGCAGATCCCTTTCCTCGCGGGGCGCAATGGTGATCTGGAGATCATTTCTGCGGGGTTGAGCAGGAAAATGTCCTAAGTTAGGTCAGTGCTGATGATGCTGGGCCCCTCCATGACTCTTGTCGCCCAGCATTGGTGGTGGCCCGCTGGTGAGAAGGTGGGAGGCCAGGTCCCTGGTTCTCCTCTCCAGGCAGCATGGTCCCAGGCTTGGCAAGGAGGGGTGAGGAGGACTCTGCGTGTCCACCTGGCTTGAGTGAGAAGAGCAGTCAACCTGCGGGCTCCATGGTGCAAATCCCTCATGAGCATCTCCCTGCTGTCCCCCTCTGACATGGGGCATGGCTCAGTGTGGTGGTGGACACTGGAGCAGGACCTGGGGCTCGAGGTGACACTTGCTAAAGCCTCTCTTCTGTGTCGTCACTCACTTGGGTGGCGTTGCTCAACCTCTGTGAGCTGGTACGCTCCTACTGTAGGATTTTGCAACAGGGAAGAAAAGGAGAAGCTCAGCCGCTCATCTCCATGATAAGTTGGTGCATGAGTGTTGGGGTGTGTGCTGGGTGCTGTGTCTGATGTTGCCGGAGATGGGTGTGGGTATGCATGTGCGTAGGACTGACGATGGGGAAACCTTTCTCTGCTTCCAGCTGAAGAAAACCCACCAGTGACTCACGATGCCCTCGTTGTACCATGCCTTGCTGGGAAGCACTGTCCCCTCTTCCCTGTCAGCTGAGAAACGTCATACCTTGTGTCATGCCATCTCCACCCCTTTTCCTTTAAGCACCCCGGGGTGATCTGGCTGTAGCTGGGGTGAGGCCATCATCAGCAAGGAAAGGCATCTCTTCCTCGTACTTACCTCCTGGTCCGTGTCTGCAGGCTGGTAGAGCTGGAGGTGGCTCTTGCCACTCACCTTGCAAACAGGCGTCCTGGCTGTTCACAGCAACAGTCTGTAGGGGACACTGTGTGGCAACATCACTTCATCCTCTCCCCTTAACCTGGGGAAAAAAACAAAAGAAGCTTAAAATAAAATCTAGGTGTGTAAACATTATATCAATTAAAAAAATAATTGTGAGCAGATAGGAACCAATATAAGTGCTAAAAACCGAAACTTTCTCCCTAAGGGACTCTTCTGAAGTAAGCGTGTGCACGTACTCAGCTGCAAGATGATCCCATAGACAAGCCAAACCCAGCAGGATCCTCTCTGCCCTCCTGTGGAGTACAGCTACCACAAAGGGCACTACCCCCAGCTGCAGAAGAAACTGGGACTCAGGCCTGGCCAGGGAATTGATTTTATATCTTGAATATAAAAGTTAGCAAGAAAAGAGTGGTTTCAGGTGAAGTAGTGATGCTTACACTAAGCATACCCATCTCCCTTGTCCTAGGTTAAGTCCCCCCATCTGTACAGGTGAGCAGTGGTTTTCTTCCCTCCTTATGGGGCCGAGGAGGGAAGCCCTGACATCCCTGGAGAAAAGTTACCATCTCCAAGTGCCAGAAGTAGCTAAGAACAGCTTAAAACCTGTGGCATTAACATCAGTGAAGCCTGAATCCTCCTCATTCCCAGTAACGTCGCCCACCCTTGACTGTGGGGTGGGCGGCAAGGTTACTACTGCCACCCTCAAAGGCCTCCCGTGCAGAGACATCCTGCCCTCACTAGTGATGAGGGGCTTCTGTCTGAACATCTTCAAGCCTCTGTCGTCTCCCGATTGAATTGCTGCAGTGGCAAGTTCTGCCAGGCTGCAAATTGCTACGCGATAGAGAGGAAAATGAAATGCCACCCTCCATCACACAGCAGCCGCGATGGCTGCAGGGCTGGTGACTATCTCTCTTCACCTGCTGTTTGCTCCATCACTGTTGTAGTCCTGGGTTGACCAAGGTGCAAGATGAGCAGTGCCAGGATCCGTCCTAAGCAGCTGCCCAGGGAAGTTCCTGTGTCTGGGTACCAAAGGCCAAAAGCACAGTGATTTTCCCCCACACAGGAGCATCAGGAGACTTCTGTGGTTAGTGAGCCCGGCGTTAGCTCGTTGATGGCCAACCAAGATGGATGAAGCCAACCATGATGATGAGGAAGAAGCCAGAGAAAAGTTTGGCTGGGCTTTTTGGGTGACTTCAGTTTACAAATGTAGCCATGCTAGTTCTGAGCACATCTCTGGAGGAGAGGGGGCACCAGAGCCATTTGAAAAGATGCTCTTCGCGTACCATGTTGCAGCTTGTCCGAGTGAAGCTGAATGTACCAAGCTCCGGTGGTGCAGAGGTGTGATTTGGTGAGCCTGGGGGTCACAGGGCTGCTCCCAGAAGGGAACTCTTCAGGAACAGGCTCCCCTCAAGAAGAGCAGTAACCTATAAAATGAAATTAGCTTTGGACCTCTGAGCATGGCTTGGCTGGGCAGGCTGGCTAATTACGCTGACCTTCCCTTGTTAAAAGTCATGGGACTTGTTAAGATGACTACAGATTTTTAATTATCTATTTTTCCTCCCCGAATAGTAGGTCTTTTCACCGCTTTCTGTGTTAGCCAGATAACGAAGCTGGAAATGTTTTTCCTATTCAATCCGACACTTTGTCAGTCTCCTGCACACCCCAGGTGGCTCAGTGAAAATTATTTCTTCTGCGAAATGTTAAGAGAATAATGAAACGTAATGTTTCCACAGCTCTGACATGCTTTTTGCCCAGCTGGCTTGTTCAGAGGCTTTCGAACAAAACTGGCTCTGGGATCTCAGTTTGATAGGAAGTTGGAGAACTGGCAAGAGACTTTTTTGCTCTGTGCTGTTTTAAACTACACTCTCCCAAATACAGTAAATGCTTTTTGCAGATGCTTGTGCTGGGAAAGCAAGAAGCAGCTGAGTTTAGGTATTAGAGGAGCACAGGCACGCTTTCAGCAATCCAGCACAAATCAAGAGCTCTCAGAAAAATCTCGTTTTGACCCCTTGATTACCACCTCTAATGGGAATAAAGAAAGCCCAAAGCCTGCACTCACTGGGGGAAGCCGCTGCTGTAGAGGAACCCAGTCTGCAGCACAGGAGGGTAGAGATAGATATTTAATGCCCCAAGCAGATGTCATTAGGATCCACTGTGCCTGGAGCTGCATGGCGGGAGCCAGCCGTGGTTTGTGCACACTGTGGGACAGGCTGATGTGCAGGCAGGACTCATAGGAAAACGGTCTGTGCTTGGGTCCGGTGGAGCAGGATTCACCAGCAAAGAGCTGCGGCTGCCCTAAACCAATGTTTTCCACCTCATCACAAAGATAGCCAGCTCAGTACTAACGGCAGAGCTTCTCGGCTGATAGCGGGGGGGAAGGTGGAAGGGAAATGCCCGACAGGTTTTCAGATCCTCCACTGAGTTTGCGGTGCTGGCAATTAGAAATACCCCAGCATCCTCTGGCTATCAACAGAGCCAATTTGATCGGGAAGTAGTGAGTAGTGAGTGAGAAATTAAACATTGGCCCCAGACTGACATGATTTGGTCACGTTTCAGATGCCTACCACACACTTCTGTTCTCAGAAGGGGAAAAGTGCTTAGTGCTTCACTGCGTCTGGGACTAGGAAGGGACAAAGGAAGATGATGGCGTTGCCTCCCTGTACGTTGGCTATCTGGAGAGCTTCCAGTCAGGACCCATGCTCGCTGCACTGTGCAGGGACAGGATGGGGAGTGCCTGGCTGGTGCAAAGCTGTGGCTCAGGGATGTGGTCCCCAGCATCCTTGCCCATCCTGGGGACAATGCTCATGGCAGAGCCTGGCACAGAAGACAATTTTTAATCTAATGCAATACCGTGTGCTGAAGTGGCTTGCTTGAAAATGAGCCTGCCTCTGGGCCTGCGTTATAAGCTTCATGCCAGCCTTAACGTTTTTTTTTTTCTTATTTTTTAAAGAGGATTGAAGAAATCTTTAACACTTCAATTGTCCTTCAAGCACTTTAAAGGAGAAGCGCTGCCCAGGTGCTGCTGAGAGGAGACCTGTGAAAGGGCTTCAGTGCCTGGTGAGCATCTTCTCCCCTCCCAGTGCCAGCGGGGCCATGCTAACACAGCTGAGCTGGAGAGCAGGGACCGGTCCTGGGGATGACTCCTGTCACTGAACCTGGTGAGCGGTCATGGGGCTGGTGTTTGCTCCTTCACCCTGACACTGCCCAAAGCACACGCAGCCAACGCAAGAGCTGTGGCAGGACACCTTGCTGTCTATGGGGACTTCCAGTGCCTGAAATGGCAGTGCAGACAGCAAAGGGTGTCGCACTGAGATGGGCTCCCAAATCCCCCTGAAGTCGCAGAAGGTTTCTCAGCCTTTCATTGAATGTTGTGTTTGGTATCCATGGCTGGGCCAGGCGATGCCCCATACGAGGGGCTGTACGTCACCTGATGTGATGCCTCCAAGCACTTTGCTTGTTCAAGCACCTTTGAAACTTTCACGTGGTGCCAAAGTACCTGCTGCGAGGGGAGCAGGGCACTGCAGAAACCCTGCTTTAGCCAACAGAAAGGTATGCACTGGACCTTGGTCTGAAATACTGACACAGGCAAGCAAGGTTTATATTTTTATTTTTACTTTTTAAAATTTTATTTGTATTTTATAGGGAATGTTGAGAGAATATCTACCCTTGGGGAAGGTGCTATGTAATGGGGTCTGAAACCAGCCCATAAGCTGCAGATGTGACTGGAATGTCCCTCTGCTGACATTTGGGCTGCTCTTTCCTGGGCTTGATCATCACCATCTGCATTTTCCTGGGGCATCTGTGTTGTCTTGTGTAAGATGCTGTGTCACAAGCCCTCCTGAAAGACAGATGATGTCTGACTGTCCCACTTGTGTCTCCCAGGGCTGGAAGAGAGGAAAAGGCACCGCTGCTGCACAAAGGCTGGAGGAAACCCCACTCCTTTTTGTGGTCCAGCCTGGGCTCTGCTCTGCACCAGGGCTGCAGGGCCCTCTGTGCTTCCTCCTGTGGGTCGGATGCTGCCTGTGAGCAGGCTCCTGTGCAAGTGCGGCATGGCAAGATCTTGCTTGCAGTGTTGCCTACCCTGAAGAGGTCAGCTTCAGGGAGATGGAGTGCGCAAGCTCCCTTTGCTCATGCCCTTTAGGAAACAACCCCAGTCTTTGTTTCTGGAGAGTGGGACCAGGAGGGAGGGCTGCTCTTGGCTGCAAACCCCTGGGTTGGGCTGTATGTGACTGTCCCCATTGGTGATTGCTTGGATGTGCTTGACATTGGGTTGCTGAGGTTGCCGAATGCTGGGTGCATGGAGCCAGCGATGGGACTTGTTTGGTCGCTCTTGCCTCTGTATGGAATGGGCAGTGAGTGGAAGTTGGTGCTGTAGCATGGTTGGTAGGGAGGAGCAGGGCAAGTGAAAGTAATGGATGAATTTCCAGCACGGAAAAGTGGTCCCAGCTACCAGGGGCTAAGTAAAGCCTGCCTTTCCCCAGTGCTGAGCTAATGCTCTCACCTCTGGCAGCCTGGTATGTGTAACCTAAAAGCTTTCCACAGGGGGTCACCATCTCACAGGGGATGCAGGATCGGGCTGGGGATGCCAGGCAGGCTGGTTTCTGATCCTTAGCAAAAGCAAGGCAGATCCAGGCATCTGCCACAACCTTGTCCCTTATCCCAGCAGGTAAGTGGCCACCTCCTTCCAGGTGCCTCCTGGAGAAAGGTCTGACACAGCCTGCCTGGAGCTGCATTTTGCTTTGATCATCCAGGCAGAACGGCACTAGAGGGACTGATGTTGCCTCAGTCAGGTCCTCAAAATCCTGGTTGTCCCAAACAGATGCTCTCCTGCAGGATCAGCACCCATTTTTGCAGCTCTTTGCCTGGATATTTCCATTGCCAACAGATACCTCTCAGCGTCCTGTGTCCAGGTGGTCTGTAAACTGCAGGAAATTATCCTAATTTCACCCCATCTTCTTGTCCTACTTCTGAGGATAATCAAGCTGTGTAAGTATGAAGAGCAAACCCAATCTATCTGCCCCTAGGTGGGGAAGAGCGTTTATCATGTTCCTTGAGATCAAGATAAGATACTTCTTGAGTCTTCAGTGCTTCTGAGTTTCCTCCCCATCTTTTGAGGAATGCTGCTATGAACATGCTTGTCCTCCACAGCTGATGCTATATATGACCCGAAACATGTTCTGCATGTGTAATCTGGGGCCTAGCATGCAGCAGGTCTCAAAAGTGCATGTTGTGTTGTGAGCACATTCTTGTTCGTCTGCTCAGTCTGGAGCAAGGAGGAAACATCTCCCCACCTAAGTTCTAGGCAGGCGCAATCAGCCATGCTTGCTGATTCAGAGGCATGGTTTATCTGAGGGACATCAAATGCCAATGCAGCCAGCAAACTTCTCCCCTGGCATGCATTAAGACTGCAGAAGCAGCCCAGGAGCAAACACAGGGCTTCCCTGTTCTGCTAAAAATCCTCCAGCAGCTCCAGTGGCACCCACGGCTGTGACAGTGGCCAGAGCCTGCGTGGGGCAAAGGGCTGTGTGCCATGAGCTGTCGTTGTCCTGCTTATGCTGTGGCTGGATCAGACAGAGAAGTGGGAAACCGAGCAGAGAAATGCCTTGTCCTGCACCACTCTGTTGCCCAGTGGCAGAGGGGCTTGTGTACTCATTTTTTGGTGCTGGGTTGTTGAGTGATTGTACATGGATTTGGTTGGTTTTTTTTTTTTCTTTGTGATTTCCATTCATTTTGCAATAGAAAATGCATTTTGCTAGATAGCCCAGATGTGATGAAAATAGTTGCAGAGCTTCAGTTGTGCTTCTGCAAGCACAGATCCTGAGGCTGCATAAGCAAGTGTGAGATATTGGGATACTGAAATATGTGCATCCTCGACCACAGATCGTTCACTACCCTTGTACCTGGCAGGTGCTCAGAGAAGCAATCAAACACAAAGACTGACAAATTGCATTTGCGGCCGTTTTACAAATTTTATTGAGATACCAACATAAATGTTTGTGGGGAAGGGCTATGAACTTTCCTGAGTTCTGCTAAAAATGTTACACTGGAGATATCTCATTGTGATTAGCTCCTCAGGAAAACCAGGCTGTGCATACGAAAATATTCCCTTCTGTTGGTGAAATAATTGGCTGTTTTTCAATATGTTGCCATAAGAAAAGAGGCAGAAACTGGATATTTCTCCAGCATGATCAATAAACTGCAGGACTTATAATATATTAATGACAGATTAAATTAATTTAGTGATTCTTCAGATCTCTGGCTTAATTTAAATGCAGTCTATTATGCTTTTGTAGAACTTTGCATCGCTTTCCCAAGAATAGCCACTGACACATGCCTCTGCATTGCTTGTAAATATTGGAGCTGCTGAATGCCAGCTTCTTGTACCAGCAGACCCTGCAACGGCGGGGGAATAAACCATTGACTCTGCAGACACTGAAACCACCTTTTTTTGATACCAGTGGCATTTAATCCTGGCAAATAAGCACCAAGTGGGAAACTGACTTTATGCTGCCCAAAATATGTTTCAGGGCCACCTGCAAAGCCAGCAAAAGTCATATGCACACTTCTGAAATTAGCGGTAAATGTCCTCCCTCCCTAGGAAATTATTGCCTGGAAATCAGATGAGATCCGGAGGATTCAATTTATGTAAATACCTGGGATTGTCCCATGGATTATTAAAACAGAACAAGAAGAGCCTTACTCTAGTTGACTCCTGGACCCCTCAGGCTATTAACTTGCATAAATCTTGTTTGCTTCGGAATTGAAATTAGCTCCCTTAACTGCATCAGCATAAAGCAAGTGTCTTGTTTTCTACAAGCCTTTTTCTAAAGGTAGGCTGAGATGAAATGGCTTGCAACTCAAGCAGATATAAAAGCCTGTGCTGTGGTAATGCAAATGATATGATATATGGTATAATTGGGATCATTGTGCAGAAGAAATGAAAATCAGGATCATTTTTTGTTTGCTTGCTGCTTGCTTTCTTGCTCCTGGGATATTGTGCCATCAATTAAGAGCTTATTTCTTCCCTGTGAGGGTGACAGACCCCTGTTTGAGGCTCGGCTTGGAAAATTGTAAATTGTCTTGTATCAAATGGAAAAGGTTGCAAAGACACAAAAATTAATTGGGAGCGCTCAGCTCAGAGTCCTGGGGATGGTCCTGGCTGTGCCCAGGTCAGGCATGGCTAAATTCCTCATTTTCTGCTAACAGCCAGCTGGAGTTTAATGAGGCAGTATCTGAGCGAACGCAAGACGTTGAGTAAGAGACAAGGGGCTCTTGGTAGCACAACACAGTGCTGGCCATGCTGCTATGAGGGCAGTGTCTGGGGGAGCCAGGACATCCCCTCCGAGCCCTCCTGTGCTCATATGGTAAAAGTATTTGCGTTTTTGGAGTCCCCAGAGAGCTCTGCCGCAAAGTCCTGCTCTCCTCAACACCTGCTTGCAGAGGTGGAAGGCTACATCCCTTACTTCCCTGGAAGCAAAATAGCTACTGAACAGTTACTGAAAGTTTATATTGAGGGTTGTCTTGTCATCAGCTGCATCTCAACCCTAAGTTACTGGGTTTGGAAAGAAAGTTTCAATAAGAGCAGACAGACGGATGATTATTTTATCTACTCTTTGATTTAAGGAGAAAACTATACAGTTAAATTGAAGGAAACCTTTTGGTTTCTGTGCTTAGTAACTGAGTAAGTGAGTGAGTTTGTTTTGTACCCGATGTGGGCGACTTCTCTTGCTTAAGATCCACACGGCTTGACACTTGGTCAAAGCTAATGCTGTACGCTGAGGCCATCGCCAGAGAAGAGGGAAAGCATCTTTTCACACCCATCTGGAGACCAAGATTGGAGCAGCAAATGGAGTTTTTTGTCCTCTTTTGGATTTGATTACCCGCTGCCACTTTTTGGAGGATTTGGAGAACTGAGACAACACTTAATTCACTAATTTGAGTTCATCTCAGAGTAACTTGACTTGACTTACCTATTTTGCTCTTAATGAGTTTAATGTTATCATAGGTCAGTTTTGCTGCTATGTTCAATTTTTGTTATTATAAAGTACCATAAAAAGTGGGTAAGACCTCCAGACTGCACCAAAAAGAAATCATTCAGAGAATGAAGGATGTCTAAGGATGGTTTTTGGTTACTTGGTTCTCCTAAGCTCTTGACTTTACCTTGCACAGGAGAGCCCAACACAGGTACCAGTGGTTTCTGAGGCAGAAGCCCTCTGTGTATTAAAATAACTTCAGTCTGAGTCACATGGAGGAACTGCGTGTTCAGAGTGAGTTATCCTGAGATCTTGGCATGGAAGAGTCTGAGCGTAGTGGTGGGTTTACTTTTATATATTTTCTTAATATTGTCTGCTTACATGCTCTTACATACTTGCTCCAGTATTGACCACTCCTTGACTGCTCTGGGTTGTGTTTGCGAACTGGGACCTCAGGTATCACCCTTGCATGCACTTGGCCTCGCATCTAGAGTCACAGCTAAAAGAAGTCAAAATTAGTTTGGGCCAAGGCATGCCCTGAGATCTTGCACTGTCAGGGCAGTAGAAAGCTCGTGGCCTTTCACATGCAATGGCACACATCACATTTACTGGGCTGTGCTGGAGTGAAATCTCTTGAAACTCCCAGCCTTGCAGGCCTGAACAAAGTGTTTTGGCAGGAGCTGGGGGGCTGCCAAGGAAAGATGAATGGCTGATCCTAGAGGGAAACTCGTTCCACATTAATTTGGCTGCTGCAGAGTAACTGGGATGGTGGGGTGGTGGACGAATCAGGAGAAAATGGACTGCATGCAGGGCGATGTTTATGGAGCAGGATGGATCCTGGCCTGCCCCTTTTGCACAGGGGAAGATCTTTGTCTTCTGCACATTTCTATGGTGCTATGATATGGCCCCAGGTCATGCATACTGGCAAGGTGGTTGGACTGCAGCACTTGCCCTGTGAGGTTCAGCCTGGAGAAGGGATGGTACAGGGGGACCTAAGAGCAGATCCCCAGTACTTCAAAGAGGTCATCTAGAAGATGGGGCTGGGCTCTTCACAGCAGTGCATGTTGGGAAGATGAAAGAGAGTGAGCATAGACTGAAACAAGAGAGGATCAGACTGGATTTCCCCATTTTATCAGCCAAGCACTGCAACAGCTTACCCAAAGAGGCTGTGGGATCTCCATCCTTGGAGACATTCAAAGCTCAACCAGGCAGGTCCACAAGCAACCTGCTCGAGCTGGCCCTGCTTTGAGCATGGTGTGGGACCAGGTATCTCCAAAGGTCTTTGCCAGCCTGTGTCAATTTGTGACTCCAGCTGCACATGCCATGTTTCCAAGGATGTGATCTTTCGTGCTGTGGTTTTTGTGGCTCTCTTGCAGGGCAAGGGCTATGTTTTGTCCTATTTGTGAATGGTAGCAGTAGGTCCATACATGGTACATGTTTCATGGCTTCAGGCTGTTGTGTGACTGCCATGCTCTTCTGCTCCCCCAGAGTCTTAGTGGGTGTAGGAAGCCCCATTCAGAGTTTGTGAACTTCAGGATGATATTCTGGTCACTAACGTCTGACATCTCCCCATTCACTCAAAAGGCAAGCATGCAGGTCCATGTATCTCCACCTGCTGCAGGGAACAGGCAGGTCCACCATACGTTTGGCAAGGTTATTTGTTGGTGCTGATGTCTGCATGTTGGCCAGGTTGGCCTGTGGGTGGTTCTCAGCTTGGCAGAGAGCCTTGGTGGAGGTGACAGGGAGCCAAACTCTTTTCCAAGGGACAACGTGTCCCAGAACCCAGGACTGGCTCTTAAGAGACTCGGTTTCACTTTCTGGCTCTGCTGCTGGCTTTCTGGGTGATCTTGGGCAAGTTGCTTCATCTTTCCATGCCTCAGTTTCCCCAGTCTGTAAAATGGTGATAATAATGAAGTGCCTCCCCCCACCCCCCCAAAAAAAAAGCTCCAAACCCATTTGAGTAGATATAAGCATTCACTGCTGTGGTTACACAGGAGCTGAGCTCTTATTTGTTGGGGCAGTTTTCTCAATATGGGGCAATTTTCTCAATACGTAATTTTTAATTTGTTCTGGCACCCGCAGAATAAACAGCCTCATAATAATACAAGACACTTTCAATTTTTGCAGAGGAACATTTTCTAACTCTCTCAATCTGACCCTCATGACACATAGGTCAATCTACTACTTGGAGAAATTAATTGTGCTATACACATCAGCATCTTTCTGCTTATGCACTTTCATGCTGGTGTACAAAATGCTATGATTATGTATGAAGTTCTGGAAAGAAACATTGAAATATAATGATATTAAGTTTCCCTGAAGTGAACCCACCTGTGGAGTTGAAATTTTAGGATCATTTTTGTTAAATAGTGCTGCTGATGCCTGGACAATTTTCAATGAATATTTGACTATAAATTGCTGAGATGCTTTCCTTATTTTCCTGTTCAAGCTTTCTCAATTCTCAGTGAATTAAAAAATAATTAGAAGATAGGCTTTATTCATTCTTCTTAAAGGAAAAGAATCATTTCAGGCAGGACGAGCTCTTCATTTTCCATAAACTGATGCAAGAATATAACATTGGTTTTTTGTATTGCAGTTTTGTTTTGTTTCAAAGTTTTGCGCTGAACAAGTTACCAACATCTGCTGTGCACATGAGACCATGGAATTCGTTACCCAAAGTAGATTTGTGCTTTTGAAAACCTGCTCTAAAGAGGTTTGAATAGTGAGGGAGCAATAAGAGCTAATGAGGATTCACCTTCCTCCTGGTCTTGACTAGGATGCTAGTACAATTTTCGGGGGGGGTCACTCCAGCCAGGGGATGCTGGGAGGGGCTATAAGGACAGCAAAACAAGGCTTGGCTACACTGGCTTTGCTGTGTGTGCAGATGTTTTGGATCATGTATGCTTGGCAACACCATCAAGGGGTGTTGGCTACACCCAGATCTCTGACAGACTGGCCAGAGCAGCCAGGGCACACACGTGTCTGAGAAGGGCAGACATACAGAAGATGTATGCAAAATGCATACATGCAAATGTTTTGAGGCAGAGCAATGCGTGAGCATGCGGGGTGACACCAGGATGGATGTGGCTCAGGTGTTGCAAGACCTTGGCCTGGGGTGCAGGTCTGCTCTCTGCTGCACAGCAGAGGCTCAGCCAGAGGCTGGGAGCTGCAGCATAGCAAAGGGACCAGGGACGGTGGCAGCGAAGGCCACGAGCCTGGCTGCATCGGGGATGAAAGAGCAGGAGCAAAAAACAGGGAAAGCCAAGAGCTGTGATCTCTGGCCATATTTCCCACTGCTCAGTGGGGCTGGCTATCCCCTTACAGCAAAGTGAGTATCACTCTAACCCCTTTTTTTTGCAGCCCTGTGCTGGTAGAGAGGACAGGCTGCTGCCAGCGCATCGTTTCCTCCCCAGCTGACTATCCTTTTCTGCCTTGCTTTACAAAGAGCACATTATTCATTCCTTTTGTTGCCACCAAATGTTGGCAACCAAGGCAGGTTGGGAGTGACAACTCCCCGACTGCCTGCAGAAGCATTGGGTGTTTAATTGGCTGCTTCTCCCAGGATAAATAAACCTTCAGAGCCTCAGCTTCGAGTGTTTAATCAGAGAAGTTAAATGTTTAGGGGACTGGATCGCTTGATCTCTTTGCTTAGAAGTTTTCCTGCTTCTCCTTGATGAGCCAGACATGCTGACAGTTGGCAGAAATCTTAAAGATGCTTGTGCAGAGGAGAGCTGTAGTTGAAATGTTTTTTCTGATTGATACTGGTGACTATCAAATGAAGAAGTTGTTGAAGAATGACAGAGTGGTTCACAGCTCTCTGACACTGCCTTTTTCCCCCTGAATGTGTCCTTCTCGGCACAACAGCTGTGCTGCCTGCTTATGGGGAGAAATGACCTTTCCATCAGGACTCCTGGAAAACACAGCATGGCTGTGCTCCTGCATCCTCGCCGGGTGGTGGACAGGAGCAGGAACTCGCAACCTGCCCACCTCTTGCTTTTCCCTCTCTGCTCCTTGTTTGGCTCTGTGTCACTCCCGTGCAGCAGAGCAGCTCCAGCAGGAGAGAGGTGATCATAGGTCACTGGCCTGGGGAAAACCTAGATGTTCCTCTCGTGTTGTTCAGGAAGGAAATTCGGTAATGCCATACACGGGTGTGGAACTGACCCTGAGTCGCCCGCATCCCAGAGCAGGGAGCTGTGGCAGAGGGCAGACCGGTGCAAGCCCAGGAGCATCGGCAGTGCAGCGAAGGGAAAGTTCACTGCTCGTATGTATTTCCTTGTATCTCTCAGTGGGAAGGTTTTATCTGTAGCTGATGTTAGAAATGCCCCAGTACAGCTGAGTGCAGGCGTATTTGAGGAGTGAACCCCCAGCCAGCTGTAGGTTGGATCTGGCAGAAGTCTTCTTGGAGGCAGAAGTTTGATGATACAGTATTGATTTCAGGTTATTTAATTTTCATCTTAATAAAAGAGGTAGGCCTTTGGATTATGGTGTTCTTAAGTCTCCCTAATGCAGAGGGTAGTCAGGGCGTCAGCTGAGATGGGTTCGAGAGTGTTGTTCCTTTCAGATCTCGGGGCATTATTTCCAGAGCTTGTGAGTGGAAGGCAGATGGTTTGCAATTGGTTTTTGTTCTGAACTGAAGTAAGACATTGAAATGAAAAATGTCTTCAATGTTTTAATTGCAAATAAATGTTTTGCAATAATAAATGTTTCCTGTTTAATTAGATTTTAAAATGAAAATTGTGTTGTCCTTCAAAATACTGATTTCAGATGATCACAAACCTAAGGTACCACTTTTGTTACGAACTGACATCCCATAATCCGTAAACTTTTTTACTTTGGGAAGGGGAGGAAGAAGCAGGAATGAGTAAACCCACTTTTGGCCAGTTCTGGTTAATTAAGACAGAGAAAGCAATAACCTCTGCTGCTAATGGTTTCAGAGAAGAGCTGCTGTAATTGTTCACTTCTGTTATTGGCCTGGGCTGTAACTTTTCAGCCTTTATATGTGCTGAGTATTGTGGAGGGGAAAAACTGCTTTGAAAACATTTCTAAGGAGGAGAACGGAGGGAAAAGTGCCTCTGTTGGAAGGCCCAAAGTTATTCCATTCAAAAACAAAAGCCCCATATAGAAGGCCAGGATTGCTCTCACTAGGTAATACCCCCAGGAGCACAGACATGAGGTGCAGTAGATGCTCAGTTTAATGTGGTGCACTGATTTGGGGAGGGCACGTGTGTGTGTGTATGAGATTGCCAATTTGCAATTCAAATCCAGAGGACATGGAAATATCGTATGGCTAATACACTCCTGGACAAATAACTGGCTTTTGTTAGAATATTCGGGAGCAAACTCAAAGGCACCTCAGTTTCAGCCCTCTCTGACTATAAATTATGCTCATAAAATAAGAGAACATTTTGCCAAAGCTGGTCTTGGACCTTCACACCCAAGTGCCGGACTGCAGGAAGGATATGAGGCTGAATACAACACAGCACCCTGCTCCCCGCGATGCCTTGGCTTTGCTGTCCTTCCCAATTCCTTTGATTGTTACCCGAACCGGTGCTAGCTCATAGAAAATAGTCCTGTACCGATGAACAAGGAATGAGAGTTTGCCCTGCCTCTGGCAGTTGGGCAACATTCATCCTTCTAGAGGACTTTTTGCTCTGTCTCTGAAAGCTTCATGCATCGATGCTTACATTTTATCGGCACAAACCAGGAACTTTTTTGCAGTGCAGAGTGCTTCAGGGCTATATTCCACGGTGCTGTGGAGAACCTGGTGTGCTGGGATCACTGCTGGGGTTAAATAGGTACTTTATGTTTTGAGCAACAGTTTTGGCTTTTTGTGTGCCCCTGTGAAAGGTCTGCCATTGATCTCCTAAAGGATGGTTTGCTGTTCATACCGTGGCATTTCAAGAGGACTTAACTGCCTGAGGTCCTTCCTTTCTGGTGGAAAATGCAATTTTCATCAACATTGCAGCCACAGTAGCTGTTCCCTGAAGGCACACAGTGTAGAAGAGACCACAGACCCATTTGCCTTAGCAGTGCTCTTATTCAGGGGCTCGTTATACTTTGGACCCCTGGTTTTTCTCTTGTTAATAACAAGCTTTTGTCATTTGTAGGCATGCTGCTGACTTGACTCAGTTTGGCCCCCATAGTCCTGCAGAAGTCAGCTAAGGGTATCCTTAACCAAATGATATCTGGGCTTGAAAAAGTGCCCATGTTCACAAATAAAATAATTAACAGCCATAAGGAAAGAAAATCCTGCTTCTCTCTTTTTGTAACACCTGGCTTATAATAAAATAGTTCACATAACTTCCAGGTTATTTAACTCTCTCTATTATTCCTTTAAAATATGAAAATGAAATAAAAGTCTCCTTTCAAAAAGAATGGAAGCATATGCATAAAGAAAAGGTGAAATGAAACATCTCAACTACTCTGAGCTACCCATTTCTATTGAACAAATTTCATGCAATTTGTGATTCATGTCAGCACCTTCAAAACTGCATTATTTCCAGCAAATTTATGATGTGTCCTTTTTTCTTCCTACATCTAATGAATTGCATTCTCACTGCAAATTGTATCATCCAGCCTCCCACTAAGCAGGCCACGGACGTCTGTGTGCACAGGGACCTTCCACAGCTAAATGAAGGCATGAGTTGTTCTGCTCTTGCAGCTCTCCATACAGCCCTGAGCTTCCTCCGACTTTCCTCCCACAGCTAAGTGACTGCACCATGCCTTTGCACATTCCCTTGCCCCTCTCCCATTGCTTGCTAATGTCTCTCCCCTGCGTTTCCCCCCATCTCCAGCCCTGCAGTTTCCATCCCTGTGCAATGTTTGCAGCTGGATGCTGCTTTGGCTTTTTGCACCCCTCGCTTCCAAGGGTGCCTCCAGGGTTCATCCCTCCTGCAGCACGGGTGAACAGGGTGCGATGTGGCCTCTGTTGAGCTTGCTGTAAGGAAGAGTCTAAAAGCCAAGCCAGAAATGTCAATTTTCACCTCTCCCCAGGGGGAAATAGGTCAGTAACAACAACACTCAAAACTGAGCTTTTCCTCCTGGAGAGCTCATCAGGAAAGCCCCAAGGCTGGAGAAGGAGGGGAAGGATGGACGCAGATAGGAAAGCCGTGAGTAATGCAGGTCCTCTCCTGTGGGAATACAGCTTATCTCCCTCTTTCAGCCCCAATCTCAATCTTGCAGCAGCCCCGTTGCCGTGCAGCCATCTTCTGTGAGGAGGAAAAAACCCTTTTTTTCCTTATTTTGGAGAGGACCCACAGAGCCTGTCTAAAAAGGCATTTAAGATTAGATACAGGTCTTCAGATTAAAAAAAATGAACTCTGGGTGTTACATAGCCTCAGCTATCCAGGGTCTTTGAATCATAAACCCACCTCCCACAGCTGACTGTGCAATGTGCTCCTGACACATTCCTAATTTCATACACACAGCATTACCCATCTTCATGCTGTCTAATGTGTTTGTAGCACCAAAACCAGGAGCTGCAACTGGAAACAATATGCTACTTCCCATCTGTGGAGGTTAAAATCTTTCAGTAGCCACCAGCTTTGCATGGCAAAGGGTTGGGATTTGGCTGATTTTCCCCGTGATGGGAAAAGTCTTGTTCCCTGTTGATGGGTGAGCATTTCTAATCTGTGCTGTTACAGTTATTCCCATAGCTTAGCTGCAGTTATGCAGATCCACTTGGGCCTACCCCTGATGCCCTTTAATCACCAGGTCCCTTCAACACTGGACCACAGGGGCTGGATTCAAGCATGCTAGAGTGCTGCTGAGCTGCTCAGGCTCCTCTGGTTTCACCCTGCAAACGTTCAAAGCGCAAAAGCTGAATTTCATTTGAACACATCAGCAATCGTTGTTTGCTCACTTCCTGCAAAAGCATGCTGGGCTGAATACTCACGAAAAGCCAATTTAAGCATAACTGTTTCACAGAAAGCCAGTTGCGAGTGATCTGTTTGATTGCAAGATTCACAGTGTATACTGCACTGGGAAATTGCATGTCACTGATCAGGGAGCAGAATCTGCTCCCAGAGCTGCACGAGGAAGGTGTTTATAGCAGACCGTGCTGAAGCAGCTGGCTGCTGAAGGATGCATTGCTAGAGATGCTTGCAGATAATTCAGGATGGAGACACCTTCCCAGCGCTATTTCACTCTTGCTGCAAAGAGAGATGACTTTTATCAAGGGAGGTGTTCCCAGCAAGTGACTATATTATGTTCCCTGTGACATTGCCAGTCCTAGGGAGGCTTCTCCTGTGCCCTGCCTGCCTGCAAGGGGTGATGAGCACTGCAAAGCATGGCTCTGGGGCTGCATCTCGCGGCTGTCGGTGACAGCAGGACCTCCACGCTGTGGTGGGGAGGTGTTTGGTGTGGGCTGTGGGGAGCCATGTGAGAGCAGAGCTTGTCCTGCGGTGCCCGGGTGCCCTCCGAAGGCAACTTTTCCCCTTCTAGGTGTGTCCTGGTCCCTGCAGAGCTCAGCTGAGCAGTTCCCCTGGGCACGGTGCCTGGGATGAAGAGTGGCAAAGTCCCCTCACCTCAAAATACATGGCCATGTCTTTAATGTGGCACCTTCAGCCAAACCCGCCCTGAACCTCTCTGGGACCATCCCTCCTGGCAGACTCATCATTTTCCTTCCTCTCCTCCTGGGTTTTGTCCTAGTAGAATGAATATTATTTTCCCTCTTTTCCAGTTACCTGGCTTCATGCAAGTCAAGCACTTTTTTGGCCAAGCAGTGGTATATAGCTTGCCTTTGCTGCAGGTTATAACGCTCTGGACGATGTGTAGGATGATGAGATGCCTGTGATGCACATACTTAGTAAAAGCTGTCTCAATTTTATGAGCAGAATCCATCAACTCATCAATCACAACCATAATTAATTTATTAGGGGGAAATAAGCAGTTACTGCTATGGCTTTCAGGAGTGTTCCTATCTGGATTTACACTGTAGTCTGACACAAATTCCCCCAACAGTTTAAATGTGGTGTTTTCTCTGTTTGACTTTGGAGTGATGTCTTTTAAAGTGATGTCACTTTTAAACAGCACCATGCCCCCCAGCAGCAGGTAGCTGGAGGATTTGAGTTCTGATGGTGCAAACCCATTTGACGGCAACTTGCTCATCAGCTCATAAGTTTATAGACCTGGTGCAGAATCCCCACTTCTTAAATTAGCAATGAGAAGAAGCATGTTCTCATATGATTTCAGCTACAGCAACAATAAGCAAATATTTCTTCTCTCTGCACAGAGCAGTCAGCCCAGGTCTTGGCCTGTAATGTTCACCCTCTAGGAGCCAGACCATGGGCAGAGAGAAGAGAACAGACACAAACAAAAATGGGAAAAACCTTTCTATCCAGGAGAGCAGTGAAGTTAGCATATTGCACAAGATCAGAGGATCATTCAGATTGGCAGGGACCTCTGGTGGTCTGTAGTCCAGGATGGGTCAACAGTGAATTCAGACCAGGGTGCTTTGGGCTTTGTCCTGTTGGGTCTTGAAATTCTCCATGGATGGAGACTCAATCACCTCTCTGGGCAAGCCATTACAGTGCTTGACTAGCCTTATAGTAAAGTCTTTTTCCTTAAATCCAGCTGGAACCTATCATTTCAACTTATTCCTGTTGCCTCCATGGACCAGCATGAAGTTGGGCTCTGCCCCCTCAACAGCCTCCTTGTAGGTACTGCGGGCGTGCTGTTAGGTACCCTTCAGCCATCTCTTCACCAAATTGAACAAACCCAGCTCCTACAGTGTCTCCTCATAGGGCAAGTGCTCCAGTCCCAGACAATCTCAATGGCTGGAGGAAAACACAATCAGAAACTCCCTGCTGCAAATTTGCTGTGGGCATGCTTGGGGTTGAACTCCTTGACTCTCCTAGTGATGCAGGTTTGCTTTGGCATACACTCTTGCTGCTCTACTAGATTTCCCTACTTTTTCCTCTCCAGGTCACTGATCTCTGACGTGTTTGGGGTCTCTGTGTCCTTTCTGTGTCAATGATACCAGCAAGATTTTTTGGGGCACAGGATGAGCATTGATGGGAAGGCATGGACAGCAGCAAACCGTGCCTTTTTGCTTGGTCTGGCTGCTGAATTGTTGCATGGTTTTCAACAGCGGGACACAGAGTTGGCAAGTAATCCACCATCCCTTCATTTCCCTTTGTAGTATTATAATAGAGTGGACTATGCAACCAGATACAGCCCCAGTGGGATGAATCTGGGTTCTGGATTTTTTAAAATTGTTTTGGGAAGAAATGAGATTTCATATGGTGAGGAGCTGAGGCAGAAAGGTCTAAATTAGAGGTGGGGGCAAAACTTATTCAGCATAACTCAACTTCAGATGGCTCAGTGATAAAGGAGGAAAAGACATCTCAACATAAGAAAGAATTTTTTTACAGTAAGAACAATAATTCACTGGAACAACCTCCCCAGGGATGTGGTAGAGTGCCCGTTGCTGGAGGTTTTCAGGATGCAATTGGACAGGGTGCTAGGTAATCTCATCTAGGCTGCTTTTCCCATGAGACGTTGGACCAGATGATCTTTCAAAATCCCTTCCAACCTGGATTGTTCTATGGTTCTATGATTCTATGATTTGTTTGGTGCTTTTTAGACAATACGAGATTTTCTAAGGGGAAAAAATATGGGGAAATGCTATCTCAATCAATAATTCATTTATTCCTGCTTTCCCTAAGGATTAGGCAAGAAGAGATTTTTTTTTTTCCTGATTCTTAAACTCTATCAGAAGTGGATAAATTTGTTAAACTCCATTTAATTTAATCTTCCTGCAAATATTTAAACTCCCTGCAGTTCCCTTCTGAGCCCATCCCCTGGTAAATCCAGCCAGACTTTTCTCACCCCCATAGGTCAATAATAACGGTGTACCAGCTGTTCATGAAAGATTTAAGATTTGACTTGGGAAAAAAAAAAAACAAATCCCAAGATGATTTACTTTGTGCATGTGTGGACATAATGGCTGAAAGTCATTATGCAACATAATTGATTTGTGACAAGTACCCATAAATGCATTTTGAAAAGGGCCAGTATGGCATGTCATTGCACGCATGTGCCTTGCAACCATGCTGTGTGTGGCTAATACCAATATCCATACCAGTGGATTGGTACTGCTTCTCTTGCTCCCAATAGCTGGCACTAAATACATAAACAGAACTAGAGTTAGACAGAACTGGTGTTAGCATATGTTGAGGATTTTAAACATACAAATTACCCTGTTTTCCTATTTCTCAGAAGTACTAGAAAATAGGAAAGGAAGCTGGCTGTCTTACATTTCTTTTTAAACTTTGCCCTAGGGAGAATGGCAATTTTTGCTTTTTTTTTCCTCCATTGGAGACGAAGTCTTCCTTTTGAGCATGATAAATTCCGCAGGTAGTTGTGCATTGACACCCAGAATGCTGATTACACTCTCCAGAAAAATTGCTTACTTTCAAAGCCAACAGATAAAGTAGGGATACAAGCAACCTTGGCTATCGGCATAATGCCAGCTCTGGGAACCCGTGCTCTCTGCATGACAGTTATCTGCTGAGTCTCTCCTGCCTTTCTCCCGCAGCCGAGTCAGGGGACTGATGGAGGCAGGATGGTGGACTTCCTAGTGCTTGGTTCTGGTGCAATTGAAAGCCCCCATACCTTATCTCAGCTTTTCCTAAACATTTTTTTTTCCTGTACTTTTTCATTATAACCCATGTTAATAATTTACATACTAGTTTCTGGACTCTCTGTGCCTTCAGCAATCATCAGGCACAGCACACAAAGTGCAGGGTTGGGCTCTGAAATATCTATTCAGTTATCACAGATACGGTGGCTTTTGGTGACCTTTCTTTTCACCACGCCTTTTTTGCTCCAGATGTGTTGGCTTGAGTGAAATTCAAGAATTTCATTCTTAAACTCAGATGTGTGTATAAATGCGTTTGTGAATTGTAAAAAGTAACAAAACCCAAGCAAAACTGTGAGCTGCTAGGCTTATGAAGGCAGATTTCCCATGGATTTTACACATATTGCCTCTCTGCCTGGCAGTCTCCCTAATGTTTAATGATAGGCAGAAGCTTCTCTGTCTGTGGGTGCAGTAATTCAGGTTTCTGTCTCCTTTCCTCAGCCACCTGTCTCTATGAAATGTTTAGGTGTTCAGCATCGTGAGGACTGCTACTCCTCTGCTGAAGTGAGCTCAAACAGGTCAACAGGCAAGAAATACCCAAAATACCTCTGAGATCCAGAGACAAGATTGCTAACACATGTCATATCTTAAAGAAGTGGGGCCAAACTTGACTGAGAAGTGTCTAGAGGTGATAGAGGGAAACTGAAAAACAGCTTGGGGGAAAGCTGGATGGAGAGCGTTCCTCCTGCCTCAAGGCTGGAGGAACAGGACCTATGGCAAGTGTTTGGCCTCTTTGCACTGAGGTCAAAGTCGGTGGGAATCTTTTAGTGACAAAAGCAATGTCCACATGGGGTTTTCACCCCAACACTTAACAGCTCACTCAGCTGGCACAGGCTGAGCTAGGGCTTGGGAAGTCAGTGTCTTGGTGGGTTGAGGATCTGCTCCTGAATGTCTTCAGCTTTCTCTCCTAGGACAGCTGCCTCTTTCTTCATGTTGTGCCACCCAGTTTGTAATTCAGAATTGTTCCTCTAGAGCCTTAATTTCCTCATTTACACCCCTAACTTACCTTATGCCAGAGGGAGACTGTAAGAAACAAAAAGGCATCATGTTTTAAGAGAGGGCTTGGGTGGGGGTGAAACACTTCCAGCCCTCAGCACAGTTTCTTGAAAATGTCACCCCCTTTACAAGCCACAGGAGGAGCACGGGAAGGGGCATCCACTCCAGTCCTCTGCCATGCAAGCAGCAATGAAAGACAGTCCTTTGCATGAGTATGAGCAAGCTGACCAAAGCTTGGCATGGGCCTCTGGACATGCTCCTCTCACACCCTCCACCAGTACACACCAAGGAGGAGCCCAGACTCTTGCTCAGTGTTTGTTTCTTGGCAGTAACGAGGTCTAATTTTAGACACGAATGCCAAACGTCCAAAATATTTTAAGAGAGATATTTGAGTGTGGCTGAGGGTGACCTCAGGAAGTCCATCTCAGCTGCTGCTGCATGAGTGAGGTCCCCATGGCTTCTCCTCACAAGTGGTGCTGGTGTGGGACATGGGTCTCCAACTGGAGTAAATCATCAGTGAAATGGCAGACTCATCTCAGTATCTCCATGTTTGTCCTGAGGGCTGGGGCATGTTGGGCATCACAGTCTTTACCAAGACAGCTTGTGGGCTCAGGAGAAAGGTAATAAGGTGAGGTGTCTCAGCCTGCGTTCTGTAGGGGATTGGACCATGGTGACAATCTAACTCTCTTCTCTGGCCTTAAATAGTACAAAACCAGTTTTTTTCTACTGCTCTTTTAGTCTCAAGGGCCCTTCTGCTGCTCTTCTCAGTATGACTACCCTGAAAAGCAGAATTACCAGCAAACTTCGTTGCCTCGCTGCCTATATCCTTTCCAGGCCATTTCTGAATATGCTGACCAGCCCTGCTCTGAGCATGCATACCTCTAGTCTGTCCTCACTCAGCTGTGATTCCCTTTTCTCCTTCACACTGCTGAAAAAATAGTGCCCTAGCGTCTCACCATGCCACAGCGATTAGCGTTTTCCCATGGCTTCCTGTGAGAAGCTTCTGTACACGACAGCACCCCTACCCATCCATCATTCTCTGGATGGGAGGGAGGAGGGCTGCTCAAGAGCTAGCCAGAGGTGCTGCAACTCTGATTTACAGATTGGAAGGGTTATCCATCACCCTGGATGGGGAGGCTGTCTGGTCTGGTGCTACGGGGCAGGAGAACAGGTCATCTACAGCGCTTGGGGACCCGTTCCTCCCTGTTTTTTTCTACAGTGTGTTTCCAGATGGGCTGAAGAGCTGCTCTGTGGAGAGGCAGGCTTAGATGTATGCTGGGAAAAGCTGCCTGTCTGCACACTGAGAGGGAAAAGGGTGAATATACTCTTCAAAGGGAAAATGTGACTTGTAAGAATTATCCTCAGACTACCAATTTCACCCTCCTGCTCTGGCCAACCAGAATTAAGCTGACCCCAATGAGGCAGGGTTCATACTTGCCTCCTTAAATTGTCCAGAGGCTTTGCCGAGTTTTCCAACGTCATTAAAGACCCAAGAAGATGTTTCCGATAATTGAATCTGACCTGCCACATCATGAGTCCTGATGACACCCAAGCCATGATTATGGCAAGTAGGAATTTGTCTCTGGGTCAGGGTCACTACTCTGCCACTGACTTTTGGTGTGCTCCTCGTCACATCACTTCATCTTCCTCTGTTGAGGTTTCTCATCTCTAAATCATGATGACACTTCATACAATATTCCTAGTTCAATGCCCTGTTTGCCTATAAGGTCTTCAGAGCAGGAAACATCTCTCAGCTTCACAACAACTACTAGCCACTCCAGGCTCTGAGTAATACACACAGTTGCTGACTGTGTCTATAAATTGTTAGCTGTGCTTCATTTGAAGTAAACCCCCAGCAACAGAGTTCATTTCAAGGTTGTTATATATATATATACTCACACACACACATATTGTTCTTTTACAATACATATATATTATTCTTTTTAATAAACTGTTGTAACTTTACAAATTTATGTGGTCACAGGGGACTGTGTTCGCCCAGAGAGGTATCATTTCTCTGTTTGACTTAAACAGTAAGAAGGTGTCGACTTCCTACCTGGAGGTCCATGGAGCTAACAATAACTCCTGCCTGTCACAGGAGGTATTCACATTACTTTCTTGCATGTCAGCTGTGTTGCTCAGGGACTGCTCAAAAAATTCTTGTTTACCTTGCCCACAAAACGTGATGGTTTTTCTTTTTTAATGGAAACTGTCATAATGAAAACTGTCCAGAAATGGAGAATGTTGGTAAAATTAAAATTTTTATTTTATTTTTGTGGTAGGATATGTAAATTTAATTATTTGGTGAAACTGGCAGTGTGGCACATGGGAACTGTTGTTTGGACATCTCATTCCCCACGTAAGTCAGACTCACTTGTCATATTATTTCTAATGGGAAACCCTTGGCAAAAAGATTTCTTTTGTAGTCCTAATTTAATATAGTTCTCCCTTCCCCCCAAAACAACAACAAACTTCTTCAACAGAACAGAGCAAATGAACAACATTTATTTGGAAAGTAGTTCTTGGCAAAAGCACCAAACCATTTAATAAGATATTCAAGTCTTGAAAGACAGTCTAGATGAAAAAAAACCAGCTAATTTACTTCCTGAAAGTTTTGTGTCCATTTGCTGAAACTTTAGGAGTAAAGGCTCTCGAGAGGGGCAATTCTGTAGGAAACAAAAAAAGCAGTTTCTCAGTGAGTATCGAGAAAGACACTGCAATCTGCTCAAACGACTGAGTTTCAGAACTATCAAATATTTGTATCAAATCAATTATGAACAATCTATAGATCCTAGCTTATTTCCCATGTTATTTCACTTCATTTGAAGCAAGAAATAAGTTTATGAATAGGATGATCAATCAGTGCATCACTGGGGAAGAGGACAAACAACAAAACCTCACTCACTGCATTATGCCTTTGGAACAAATTGCACAGACAATCTAGAAATTTTTATAAAAAGAGGAGCTGATTTCACCCTGTGGGCAACTGAAGCACCTAATACAGTGGTATGAGGAATGCATGCACTGAAATTTGGAAATGCTAAAAAAAAAAGGTAGGAGGAAAAAGAGGATTTGCTTTTCCGTATTCTACTGGCACCTTTCAGATAATTTGAAAACCCATCCCCAGGAGGCAATATACTTTAACCTTCACTGGAAAGCCAGCAAGTCCAGGTACTGAAAGAAAAAAAGAATTGCCCTGGCTTTATTGCAAAGCCTGTAATTTGGGCAACTGGTGGTTCTTGCACTTTCCATAAATGACAATTGCCCTGTACTCAGAAATGGGAAACGCAGAGGTGAGGACCCTGCCTCTGGAACCAGAGGTCCCTGTCCTTTGCATGGGGTGGGACTATTGCTGCAGCAGACTTACCTGCCCATTCTTCCCCAGGTCTGAAAAAACACAAGGTCTGTCCAAAGATGATGAACATGCAGGAGATGACTTGTGCTGTGGTGGGGTGGTCAAAGGTGATCTAGTTTCCTTTCATCACTAGCCTGAAAACACACTTTAAATGTGAGAAGTCAGGAGGCTGGAAGGCAGGAGCAGTTCCCAGGGGACTTACTGCAGGAAATTTTAAACTAATTTAGCTGCCACCTTTGCTCCAGGTGGAAGAAGGGTTTCTGAGCAGGGAGGGTGCTCAGCTTCCATCACTGCAGCTCACTGATGGTGTTCCTGGACAGCCAGGACCAAACCAGTCCCGGGACAGAAACCAGCAGCTTATGGTGGTTTTAACCCCCTCAGAGCTGCACCTCCCTGAGCCCTGCAAGTGGGACACCAAGCTACATTGGCTACATTTAGAGAAGGGTAGCTGTGGGCTACCTTGGCAGTCAATGGGGACAGAGAAACATCTCAAGGAGACCAGATCTACCTAAGGCCTGAGTCCTCCCTTTGGGCTGTGTATTATCCTTTCCCATGTTCACACTCCCATCTGCCAAGGACGTACCTGGCAGGACTTTTCCTGGCAAACCCTTCTGTGCCCGCACTTGCAGAGGAGGACAAAGAAGAACCCTGTGGCAATTTAACCACAACTTTTCTTTCCTTGCCTTTTTCCCCTGCCTGTCCCTTTCATTCCCAGGTAGATCACTGTCAAGCGGATGACCATTAATATTGGCACTGATTACCAGTAGCAGATAAATCACAGAAAGCAGGGCCGGCAGGGATCCAGGTCACTCACTGTCCTCTTGCCTCTGGGCACCATCAGCTCTCTTTCATCCATTCCAGCTAACTCTCTCTTAAAAGCCAGCAGTGGTGGGTACTAAGCACTGTCCCAAGGCACTTAAATCTTCTTTACTGTTAAAAAGCGCTCTGTAATGTAAGCTGCATAAATCTTATGTTTATCTACCTTTTTAAAAACAGGTATACAAAGGTTTTCACGGATTTTGCAGAGATTTGTCCAGAAAAGGACAGATGGAGCTGGCTGAAGAGCGATCCCAAAGTGAAAATGCAGAACTCTGGCTGCGGGCTGGGGATGCTTCACCCCACCCACGCAGTGGCAGGCAACGACTGGCTGTGCAGACCAGCTCCCTGAAAACTGAAGATCAATACAGCTTTATCACTTGAGAATCCAGCCTTGTCTCTTTGGCATTACTTATTTATAAAAGACTATGCTATTTAATAAGTTTTGGCTGCCACTGAATTTATTAACTGGCTAATCCAGCAAAAAAGACTACATTGGCCCCTGTGGTGCTGTTAGTATGGGGGAGTCTGGCTTGCAAACTCTGCAAAATTTGCACACCCCATCACCACTAATTTCTCCCCCTAGCTGTACTCCAGCACAGGAATTTTTTTTGTGTCTTTAGCTTGTCTGGACTGAACCAAACCTCCAGAGAATGAATCACCCACCAGGCTCATGGCTATGGGGAGGGAGAGGTTACCCCTGACCATGAAGAGGCCATAAGCCAAATGATCTTTCCAGGCTCTAAAGGACAGGCTGAGGAAAGAAGCTGTCGCTGCCAGGGACACTGCTTCTTCCTTCAACACTGGCGGGGGTCGTACCCCATCTTCCCGTGGGGGAATGATTTACTGTTGGACATGTAGGTGTAGGTGTAGGCAGGATTTGCTGAAGGAGGCAGAGGGGCTGGAGAACAGGACAGAGAGAAGGGGGGAGAGGTGAGGGTCTGAGGAGATGTGAGATTTGCAGAGATACCAGACTGGTCACCATTTGCTGTTGTCCTCTGCTGGATAAGCAGCCCTTCAGCTTAATGAAGGGAGGTGGTACAGGGGAAAGGCAACCATCACCTTTAGAACAGGCAGCACCCCAAATCCCTGATGCAAAGAGGGGACTGCAGACACGGAGAGCTTGCCGTGGCCTGGGACAGCCGCTAGAGCAGGGTCCTGCAGGCTGTGGCTGACTCTGCTTCCTGCAGCATCAGGCAGATGGAAATGAAGAGTAAATGAATGTTGCTGTTGAATTGCTGGGCTCCCTGCTTTGATGAGGATAACCATACCCCAGGGAATAGGGAATAGATTTATGCCTTGGCAAAGCAAGCAGGAAGGAAATAATTCTGCTAGGCACAGATCGCTTCTTCCATCTATTACCACTGCTGCGAGACACCTGGAAATATTGGTTCCTCCAGAAAAAATTCAGGTGTCCCTGAATGGAGCAAGACTCCTCTCTACTACTAGGGCTGTTTTAGCAGCAGGCAGAATTTCTTCCTTTGCAGCAGTTATTTTCTCAGGTTATTTTCCTCCACATCCCTGAGGCCACACTAATGTTTCTTTTTATGCTCATCTAAGCAGCTGATTGATTCTTCCTGGAGCTTTTCCTGTGTCGGCACCAGCAGGGCACTGAGTAGCACCCAATAACACAGAGAAAGTCAATTAGCTGTATGAGACAGTCAGTTGCCTACAGCCAGAAAATTTCCTTTCCCAGCTACTCTGCCTGAAACCCCATCACTCTGACAGCAAGAGGATGGTGCCTTGTTGCCTCTAAATTAGGAGGCCTGAAAGAGGAGAGGATGGAGATCCTGGATCCAGCATTTCTTCTTCAGTGCTCTCATTCTTCTGTCTGTGCTCTGGGCAGCCCAGGAAAAATATGTCCATCGTCCTGTGGCTCCCAGTGGTTGATGGGATGGTTTAGGGAGCACTCATTTCAATGCTACTGCATGTTCATACGTTAGAAAACATCTCCTGACCAATTACAGCATTTGTGGACATACCTAGCATTTATGTGCACATCACCACGTTTATGGAGCAGGGCACGGTTATGAAAAGCACATGGTTTGTTAAAAAAATAGTAATACTTCATTCAGGCAATCAAAGAGAAGTGACTTGACAGCACTACTGAATAGCCTTTAGGAATATACAGTTTTAAAAAAGATGTTCTTCACAGGACACAGCAGAGCTACCCTGCCTTTGGCCAGGACATTAGACTTAATAATCTTCAGTAGGATTTTCAGAAGTGCCTCAGGTTTGCTAGAAGGATATTTCTTATCCTTAATGACTTGTGCTCCTAAATTATTTAGGTGTCTTTGACAATCTCACCACTAATGCTAATGAAGGCCAAGCCAGGCTTTTTAGTAAGCGTAATGCTGCAGTCTGCACCATTTGTATCCCTGGTAGAAGTTGTGCCGCTCAGTTGATGGGAGCTGATTAAATCTGTATAACTCACCTACCCAGAGATAACTGTCCTGAATGTTCCCATTTTTCGTCTGTCAAAAGATAAAAGACCTTTTTGGTGAATACCCATCAGTGAAGGACGAAAATTGTGTGCCTGGACACACAGAGGCAATTCTTACAGCAAATCCCACCAGTTTGGTAATACTTTGCACCAACATGATTTGGGGGCAATATTTCTCAGCAAATGCCCTGGGGCTGCAGGTCTAGCATTTCAATACACATCCCTTAAGGCACAATATTGTCCCTTAAGGTCCAGCAAATACTGGTATTATTCACAGTAAACCTGCAATGTTCACACCTGGGGGCAAATTTAACTGGAAAGTAGGAACTGCAAATTTTTGGTTCAAGCACAATGGGAAATTACATATGCTCTGAACAGTGGAGCATGCACAATTTTTTTTGTAATACTTCTGCCCCTTAGGTCTGAGCAGAGAACTTCCCAGAGAAAAGTAGTATGTACTCCATCAACCTCTCCTGCAAAATATTAACTCTGCAGCCTAGGTGTTATTGTGCTTGCTAAAACTGCTCAGTGGTGTTGACTGTATTATCACATACCTCTTCTACTATTCTTGAATGAATAACCAAGGCCTCCTCCCTTACTTTGCAAAATCAGTAAAAAAATCATCACAGGAGTCTGTGTGATTCTCTCCTAAATGATCCCGCAGTTCTTGAAAGAGGTCAAACAGATCAGCACGCTATGTGTATGGGAGGAATGAAGCAGATACCAGGTTATTTCCTGTCAGTACTTCCAGAGCACAGCATCTCACAGTGAATTCCAGCTGTAGCAAAATATAAAGCTTTCCACAGAGCCGATTTTGCCATCTGTAATTGCTTGGTTTTGGTTTTTTTTTTTTTTTACAGCAAATGCTTTTATGAGAACATGTTGGTTTTGATTATATTTTTAATGGGAAAAAAAGTTGCAGTGAATTTGCCATTTTTCTTTAAACAATGCAGCATGCTCATTCTGCACATTCTGGCCTTGACTTCTCCACAGATGTTAAAATGAAACATATCCATAATATGTGGAAGATTGAGCAGGATTAAAATACACCGCTGTGAAAGTGAAGTTTTTCCTCCTCAGACAAAGCAAATGACATCTAACAATTAGCTTAAACAAGAAATTTATTCAGAACTTTCCATGCCATGGAAGTTACATTCAGAATTTCACTCCAAAATGGAATGAAAACAAATTTCTAAATATTTGGGTTTGCTTTCCAGCAGGGTGTTCCCAATTTCCAGTCAGCAGCATCCCTTGGGGCAGGTTGAGGACAGTTGTGCTCTGCAAGCATCGTGGTCTATTCTTTCTTATATCTGAAATCACCCTTTAAGGCTGCTCACCTTCGGTAAGTCCGTTTTCTTTGGCAGCAGAAATGATTGCTGGGGTGTTGTCCACCACCCTACCTCATTATTAAATGAAGTATGTCCTCAGAGTGGCGAGCACAGATTAAACCCAGCCCAAGCCCCTGAGAGCAGAAATTATGTTATTGATGGACAGCTGTAGGAGCCTGGAGTGGAGTTGTTCTTGCCAGTCACTCCCAGGCACCACCTGGTGGTCACTGTTGTCTCAAAAGCACCTTTTTCTTGGAATCATAGAATCATAGAATCATAGAACATGAGGTTGGAAGGGACCTCAAGGATCATCTGGTCCAACCTTTCTAGCACAATCTAGATGAGATGGCCCAGCACCATGTCCACTGAGTCTTAAACGTGTTCAGCGTAGCAGAGTCAATCACTTCCCTGGGGAGATTATTCCAATGGTTGACTGTTCTCATTGTGAAAAAATAACCTCTCCTGTCCAGTCGGGATCTCCCTGGGAGTAACTTGCACCCGTTACCCCTTGTCCTCACCATGTTACTCCTTGTAAAAAGGGAGTCTCCATCTTCTTTGTAGCTCCCCTTTAAGTACTGGTACATGGTCATGAGATCACCATGATGAATCTGGTTCTTTAGGAGCAATAGTAAATAAAAGTAAAGCTCTCTAATTCAGTCTCCTCTGCAAGGCAGGAACAGCTCTGCCAGGGGCTGAATGGGTGAGCTTAAAGTAACGTGGGAGATGGGAGACACAAAGGGAGGGAGAGCTTGCTTGGGAGCTCAGGTAGGTGTTTGTGCAGTGAAAGGAAGCTGAGCAAAGGAGAGGGGAGATCAGCAAGTAGCAGAAAGACCGAAAAGCAGGAGAATCTGTTCAAATAAATTAATGCTTGCTCATTTGCAGCGGAAGGGGTAATACATCAGGTGTGTATGTTTTTTGAGGTGTTGTCAGGGTTTGTTTCAGAGAACATCTTGCTTTAGCATCTCAGCTGTGAGGGAAATGCTTGAGTGTTCCCAGGTACAATGTGGCTGCACAGATGGACAGAAGTACTGAAGGAGCTGGGCTCCAAACGTGAAATGCTGATGGTCCTCTGCATCATGCATGATTACGCTGTGAGACCTCTTGCTGCTTGGTGTGGTAGCCGACAGATGTGTGCTTGGGTTCAAAAAGTGCTCAGACAATTTGAGAGAAGAAAAGTTAATCGTGGGCTATTAGACATAGAGATGCTCTTCTCCAGGAGCCAAAATCACTGGCAATCAGGGAAGTGGCTTGGGGGCAGGGAGTCTGAGAACATTTGTCCTGATCTTGTAATCTTCTTTATGCATCTGAAGGTTATTGGGGTAGCTCACTTTTCATTTGCTTCCTTTGCTCTGGATGTTAGAGGTTAGAGGGCACATGGCACACAAAATTGCAAGCTCTCTCTATCCCATTCAGCTTGGGTTGGAAGCAATATGTCTTATTTATGTATGTTGCCAGGGCTGATCTAACAAACATTCTGGGGATAGAGATCAGCAGTGTCTACACCGTGCTTTGGGGTGCTGTATAGACATGCTTTTCTGAGCATCTTGAAGCTAAGCTCTGTCCTGCTTCCCACCTGGAAGGTCCTGTTAGCTCTTCATGCTGCCAGTCTGGCTTGCAAGGGGGTTACTGCACTGGGGGAGTGCCTGGAGGACCTTCCACCGTGGATATCTCAGCAGGCTCCACCCTAGCCTGGGGGTCTCTCAAGCCCCTGAGAAGTACCCTTAGGAAGGGTACTTTTAAAACTGAGGTAGAATAGAATTGGTGGGAGACAAGAGGTATCTGAAGAGGAGACACCTAGCTATATTTTCTTGTTGGTGCTTATAATTCCAGTCACTTTCCTGCTGATGCTTCTGTCCATCATCAGAATGGAATGGGATCAGAGAACCATGAAGAGTAAATTTATTATATTGATTTTTTCAGTTCCTTCCCCCCCTTTTTTGTCCTATATGTGAGCATGTCCTGTAATGGAGAAGATATCCTGCACCTGCTTTGGCTCCCAGTGGTAGGTGAGGATAGCTTTCTTCCAATTATATGGTCACTGTTGGGATTGCTCCTCGCTAAGATGAGCCTGCATCAGTTAGGTCAGCAGGAGATTGCTTGTTCCTTTCCTGAGGTATCCATTTAGAGACGTGAACATCAGCTAGGTGTCTATGATCTTAATGAAACTGTGATCCAGCTTGTATGCCTCTGTCTTCCAAGGACAGAACTCAGCTCTACTGTTTTAGTGAGTAGATTTTTAGTGTAGTTTCCTATGAAATGAGGGTTAGCTCATGATGATGTGTGTGTATGTACTTGCACAAGCAGAGCTGTGCGTCTCAGCCCTGTAACTCTGAGACTCATTTCAGCAGAATATGACAAAATAATAGGGAGTTTCAAGGTGTTAGGGTAAAGAAGAGCAACACTGCTAATGCTGTCTGAAGGAAAAGATGCAACATGTGACTGGGGAATAGAGATATCACACAAGTGAGAATTGTTATAGAAGCATCTGTGGGAAGGAGCTTCCAAACCAAAGCTGTTAATCCTCCATGGTGGATTCTCCAACACAGCCTTCCTGATGCCTGTAGAAACAATACACAGAGCTGATGGAGACGAGGCAGCTGGTGCCCAGGCTGTCCTTTGTTTGTCAGTAGCTATCAAGAGTGATCAGCCTTTGTCAGAGAATTTGAATCAGTATTACCCTGGAAGAAGGGGAGTGAGGCAAGAAATGATGGGAAGATAGCATGCTCCCTGTTCCTATGAGGGCATTTGGGCTACAGGAATATTGGTTATGCCCTAATGCTCCAGCACACCTGATGTGACATGAAGGCTATCATCAGTGAAGCCATTCCTGCCCTTTCAGAGTATAGCACTTGAGTACTGGCCCATCAATACTGATGCGACAAGCCCCATCGCTAGACTGTTTAGGCTCTACAGGCAGGAATAGTAATGTTAGGTGTCTGAAGGTGACTCGTGTCTCATCACCTGGTGATGGTGTTCCTTGAGGTCAACATCTGTCATATAACTTCCTTCACTGGAGCTATCAAGCCCAGCAGGCCTCCTTGATCCATGGAGGTAAATGGGCTATGTGGCAGCATGGTTCATCTGCCCAATTTCCATGCTCCTCATGGATAAAATTAATGGTACTGTGCAAATGCCTAGACAGCAATGCCTGCACAAAGCAGTCTCATTCCAGGTGTAGTTACCAGTGATGGTATCGACAGGTCCTTGAGAAGTCTCTTGGAGTCAATGACACCAGATAGATAGCACTGGCCCTGCAGAGAGGAACAAGAGTGCACCAAGTCTTGGGCTGGCAGCAACACTGAGTGAGTAAATGCAGAATCATGAGTTGAATGACTGTCAGAGTGTTTCAGCATGGGATCTTCAATGCAGCTGATTTCTGCAGAAAGATTACACACTGAACTCCAGGGACTATACTGGTTTGCCTCACCACTGAAAAAATGTGACTCTTTCAGATGGAGAAAAAGGTTCTCTAGATGCCCAAAATCAGGGGAGATTTTGAGAGAGAATTGTCTTTCTGGTCCTTTGTGCTCAGTTGTAGCTTGCTCCAGGTATGGTGTCATGCCCTCCATTGGGGGAAGAATTTGCAGCATTGGAGAGGATGAGCAGGGGAGAGCCGTGGAGCAGCGTTACTTGAGAATGGTGCACAGGGAGATCAGCTGGTGGCTTGATTACAGTGTGTAATTACCTCCAGGAGAGACAATGTCAGCTGCTAAGAGACTATTAAATCCAGCTGAGAAAGACATGATAATTTTTTTTTTTCTTTCTCCATCTGTTAAAGTTAATTTCATATCTTCACTGATTTTAAAACACCTATCAGTACTCTGTTCACATGCTGGACTTGGCCCCTGCAGCACAGGACTCAGCAGGTACCAGCTGGAAAGTAAAATATTGCTGATGGACAGGGAAGAGAATTGCAGCATGAAGTCTGTTTCCGTTGCCCCTCAGCTAGAGAAGCATGGGTCTGTGCAGGGAGTGAATCAGTCCTGGAGTGAACCTTGTGAAAGGATTGCAGCCAGCTTTGCATTCCCATCTTACTGACTGCAGCAAGCTGTAAAAGCTAGGACTGGAGGCCAGCCAGATCCTACTCCTGTCTTTCCCCTCCCTTCGCTGTGGTTTGGTACAGGGGAGTTCCTCCGATCTAAGTGGTCCTAGGGCTGGATTAAGGAGTTTGACACATACCTACCACCTAGTGACAGAGATGAGTGGGCAAAGGCCGGTCATTTGCTTCATCTCACATGTTCGTGGGCTGATGTTCTGGGTAAGATGGTGTGTCTGCTCTACTCCCAGCGGTCCCAGGTGGACTCAAGAACAGCAGAAGTGAACTAGAGGACTAAACACGCCTAAAACTCCTATGGAAAAGGTATCAGATTTAACAGGTTATGCGTTCTTTGTGTGATTAGTTGCCACACTCAAACTGGTAGTGGAACAAATTGGAGTACAAGTCTATTGATGTCACTGCACTCCTGATCAAATTAAAACTCAATGACAAGATCTTCATTTTTCCCCCAAAAAGGTTCTGTCTTGTCCCCATTCCTTCCAGTGCCTGTTTTTCAAATTTAGTAACATCACTTGAATTATTGAAAACCAAATTATTTCATGTCTCCCACTTCTCTGGAAGGAGCATGATGGCTATTGACAATGGGCCATCAATCCTGTTTTAAAAAGAGCCGTCAGTATTAGGCAGGAGAAAGAATGATTCCAGGATTTCCAGCAAAAGCTGAAAATATCACTAATGAAAGGCCAAGTGAAATCTCTTCCTAATGAAAGCCTCAAGTTGTAAGCAGAAGCTGTGTGCTTTCAGAATGCCTTATCTTGGCATTGTTCTGATTGTCCCCAGCTAAAAGAAGATGATATATCTTGGACTCACAATGCAATTTAATTGGTGTCCAGATGGTTTTGTGAACAATGTTGTAGAGGCTGCATTTGAATAAGCATTTTCCTCTTGCCTGAAAGTGCTTTAGATAAAGCACAAATGCAATGCATAAAAATGACATTGGCTTCTGATCACCCCATGCCATATAAACTCATTAATTAAGTGTTCAACCAAGGTCAGAACCAACAAAGGGAGCAAAATGCTGCTATGGGTTACTCTGAGATGCAGTCATTTTTAGGTGTTTAATAGTTATCTAATAATCCCCCTTTTTATTTTTAGCATTGATTTTCATCAATAAAAGTAGCCAGCATGGGGAGAAGACACAGAATCTGGCCCCTGGCTAAAATGGAAAAAAAAATGCATAGGAAACCTAGAGCTGCAAATCAGGTTTCTGGGAGATGGTTGAGACCTTAAGAGTTAATGTAATGAAATACATTACAGATTTTGTTTGTGTTTTTCTCCTTTTTGCTGTCTTGGCAGGTGGAGGCATCTGTGGGATGCTTTGCCAAGGCACTGAACTTCTGTTAAATTTTGTACCATGGAGACTGTAATGATTTACATGTCTTTGTCCCTTGCTTGCAATTAATTGTGGCGCGTGTTCAAAATGGTGCTCATCTGGTACACCTAGATGATTTGGGCAGAACGACTTAGGCAGCACAACCCAAGAAGGCCATGAAATATTAATGGCATATAGCCTTTGCTACATCCAGTATAAAATGTGTGAGGTGCCTCTGGATGTTAAGGGGGCAGGCCAGGCCGTCAGTAGGGTAAGTAAGTGGCTTGGGAGCCCGGTGTGTGTGCACATCCCTGGCAGTGAGATGACTGGCAGATTTGGCTACTGGAGGGACCAGGGGTGTCCCAGTCAACTGCCAGAGACACCATGGGGTCTCAGCTGTGGTGGATCCTGGATCCTGGTGGAAACACCTTCATTTGCACAGTTTGCTCAAACTTCTTGGTCGTATTCAACTTTTTTATACTGTATTATTCCAAGACTTCATGTTTTCAAGCACAGATTAAGTGCTTATGAAATAATTTGGAAGAGGATCTCTTCAACTTTCCAATGCAAAGTCTGATGTGGTCATTATTTTTTGATATTCATTTTGCTGTAAAGAACTGATCATGGCATGGGGTGAGAGAGTTTCAGATGAATCTGATTTCTCCCAACGCATCTGGCAAACTGAAAAGTACTCCCATACAAATGAAATCATTTTGGGCCAAGTAAAATATTTTATGTAGACCAGAACAGAATATTTTGTGCCATAAGCACAACCTATTGAAATAAAAGCCAGAAGAGAATTGAAGGAGCTTTGAAAAATTTCAAGGGAAACCACTGAAATGTTGAAACTGAAAAAAGCCCATTTTTTCACAATTCCATTTTCTATCACAAAATTTTTGTGTTTGAAATGCTGCTGTAAGGGTTGATACTGCTGGGGACAAGACTGAGCTGGGCATCAGGGGTCTGATTCGGGGTCCTCCTAAGGACAGATCAGTCTGCAGTGACTGGCAGTAGGATTTTGTGAGTGGATTCAGTGGGAGCAGAAGGAGGCATCGCTGGCCTGCTTGTGGCTGATGCTGTGACTGGCTGCAGAAATCTGGATCCACACTGTTATATTTTGGCAGAGCTCATGAGAGTCCCCCACAGGCCTGGGAAGATGCGCCTGGCTTGGGGTACTGGAGAAGCACTGCACCAAAGTTTGATGGCCAGGTCTGACATCTGTTACAGGAACCAGTTGTGTAAATCTCCCAAGGTCTCCCCTGGCTTTAAGGAAAGCCATAAACTTTGTTCTAATATATGGTCCTGTCATTAGGGAGCTATGCCAAATTATACAGATAGCTCTAACGTCTAAATCCTCTCTGGAAATGCATCTGTGTCTTATGAAAGTTGTCCAGCCAGCCTTATTTGATTCCTTTCAATTCTGCATTGCCAAGACCTTCTGGTGAGAAAGTGCTTCTTGTTTTTGCAGTTGAAATGCAGCAGAGAAGTACATAAGAACAAGAGTAATATCAAAAACCAGCTGGTAAATGCTGAAGAGACCTTAAGTATCAGAACTGGTGCCAAACAAAATTACATAAGATAATATTTACCTGTCTCCCAGGATTTGTTACAGAGTGCTGGGGAAAAATGTCCTGTAGATTGCTGGAGGGCTCCTAGAGCAGAAGAACAAGAAAATGAGTGTCAGGACTTCAAGGAATAAAAGACAGACCGATGTTGCGGTCAGGCGAGGATCTTTCTCCGTTAGTGTTCCTAATACACTGGAGGTTTGGGAGGTTGTTTTTCAAATGGAGATAATTAAATGACAAACTGCAGTGGGTTAAGAGGTTTAGAAATGAAGTCTGATGCAGTTGTGGTGGAGAAGGTAGAATGCCAGTTGGATATGCTTTGGATTTGGTTGAGGATGTTCACTCCTGCTCTGTAAGTCAGTTGTGGGAGGCATTGGTGTGCTGCTTTGAGCACTGTGGTGCCAAAGTGGCAGGGAGCCGGACCACAAGATCCACAGGAGCACATCTGTTTGCACCAGGAGCGCTGAGATACTTGATTTTGTATCTTCTCTACAAGCCCCACTGTGGCTCTATCTAACAGCACTGTTCTCACCTGCTGTTTTTTCCATCAGCCATCATTTATCTGCTAGCAATAGATGAATGCATGCACTCTTGGCTGGGACACTTTGCAGGGCTCTGCCCAGTGGCTCGTTAAATTATGTTCAGCCCTCTGGCACTTCCCCCAATGTGCTGTGGCTCTGAGAAGCACCCATGTGTGATACCCTGCACTGCCCTAGCACCGGCTCAGCTGAGCCGGTGGGGGCCTCAAGATGGGAGGTGAGGATCCGTGTCACTAAAGGATCTGCTGGAAGGAGGAGGGTGGGTTGGTCTTCCTTTGATGTCCGTTTCAGAGTGGAGCTTTTCCCCAGTTCCTCAGCATAGCCCAATTGCCGCTGCTTCCCCTGTCCTTCTGATGGTGGCACCTGGGTGGAGAGGTGCTGGCCACCAGAGTTCCTGCCAGGGCTTCAGCAGCCCCTCACGTCTCAAGGGTTTCGTTGCAACCTCTGTCCCACGTGGTGCACCGTGTTCATTTTTAACCTTCATGAGAGGAGCATGAACTGTCGGTTATTACCTTCAGCTCGAGTTTGCCCAGTCTAATGCTCAGAAGGTCAAATTCTTTGTCCCTTCTCAAATCTGCCTGCATGCATGGCTTGAAGGCATATATCCTGGTACCTGTTGTGCAGAGGTAAACGTCAGTCTTTGGTTGCAACTGAGTCATCCATAACGAAAAAGAAAAATCTAAACATGGGAAGCTCTTATTTCAGAGGCAGACACGCTTTGGGGTTTAAAAGTTTCCAATGGGGTGGAGGTGGGGGATCAGCTCTGGCTCCTATCCTGTCCCACAAAGCATGGGAACAATGGGCAGAGAGCAAAAGCAGGAGATGGCAGACAGCATATTAAGTAATCCTTTTTTTTTCCTCCTTAAAAAGTACAGCCGATTCATTGATACAGGACCTGAATGAAACCACATATTTTTCTAGCTCCTGCTGTGTTTTTGACATATTTAAGAGTCAAGGCTAGGCAAATGAGGAGCCTGGGTTTTGGGAAGTCCAGGGCTGGACTCAGGTCTGGAAGAAACTTTATCTGAAGACAGATTGTCAGGCAGCTGCTTCCTAGAGGTTGTTACTGCCATTGGCTTTCTTCTTCTGCACTGACAGTAGCCACTGTTTGAACTTTGCTTGCCAAAGCACACACACACAAATATGCATATATGAAAGCACCATATCTCCTTGCCCTTGGCTCATTCTTTGTACCTTCATTGCCCGACTGTTCCCAATGCATCAGTTGATTACCCCTCCTTCTTTCCAGAGCATGGCTGGCGGCTGCCTTTGGACAAGGCTCATTGAAACAGAGCCAGGGCGAATCGAAGTCAATCAGCATGCAGGGGAAATGTCCCGCTTCACTAACCCAGGCAGGATGACTCCAGCAGAGACATTCATCTCAGTTTCCTGGCTCTCTGGGGAAAGGATGAATGACAGATGCTGGAAAGAGCTCGTACCATTGAATTTTTAAAATGTACTTTCTTTTACCATAGCACTGCCAAGCTTGTGAGTTCAAGGAGTGGGAGACAATGCCCCAAATTTGTAAGATGGGCACAAAGCTCATTCTCTTGTAAAAGACGGTAAATCAGGGGTTCCTCTTATTTGCCCTCTGGGTTTCGAGGCTGAAAATGCAGTATAAACAGCTCTGCCCCCAGCACAGATTTTTCACAGATCAGTTGGCATGAGCAGAACAGAGGTCACTGCTGAATCGATGCTCAGTAAGGATTTTGAACTTATGCAGATAGGATTTATGCTTACTATGGTCTACAAGTACTGTCTTGCTAGAAAGGAAATATTCTCTAACAGTGAAAACCTTCCACAGGAGCCATGCTAAAGCTCTTAACATACCCCATTATAATGTCCAGTCCAGCATGGGATGAGGTACGGAAGGCTTTTCCAAACACTAGTCCCTGAAACACGTTTCTCCTCCCGCCTGTCTATGGCTGAAGATCAAAGCATAGTGATATCTGTCATGAGAGGACAGGAGTGGAGAAAAATCTGAGCCAGTGAATCAAAGAAGATGGACAGCAAAGATTGGGACTTGGCAGAGTCTCGCTCTGACTTGAAAAGCTTCAGTTGTGAGTGGGGATGGAGCCAGGACACCAGCTGTATGGTATGCTCCTGCTGCATGGACACCCGTGCTGGCATGTTGGCTGTTGAGCCAAGGAGGTTTGCAGTATGGTGTTTGAGCAAGGGAACAAAACTTCACCGGCTGTCCCACCCCCAGCTTCATCTGCCCTTCAGCCTCAGACCTTCAGAGCTCCATCAGGCTGAGCTGGTGTCCTGCAGGGATGGTCTGTATCATCAGGGAGCCTGATGCTAAATACCACTTGGATGTATTTCTGAGCTCAAGCCTTTTGATGGAGAGAATCATGGGCTGACTGAACTGATACTGCTCTAGGTATAACTAGGCTGTGTTTTTACAATGTTTTTTACATTTGTGGGCTCCATGGGACCCGTAATCCTGCTGCCAGCTGGCCCCTGAGATGATGGTGGAGCAGCAAGGGGTTCTCTCTTCACTGTTGCAGTAAGATGAGCCACGCACAGCTCAGGTTTTTTAAATATATATAGAACATAGGGAGCATCCATTCTATTGTCGGGAATTGTATCTGTAAGTGGGTACTCAGTCCATTTTAGACGAGAGCACTCACCTGAGAGGCAATAGGTGTCCACTCCTGAATGAGAACTGTTTTCCAATAAAAAGCACACATCCAGAGGAAACCAGGCATGGTGACAATCCCCTTTGGTGCTCGTAACCCTGTTATTGTAGGAACAACTGCTCCCTTATTTGAGTTCTGTTCTTCCTTCTGGAGTCAGTAATACCTTGGAAGGAGGTTGAAAGGTTAATTACGCCAAGGAGAACAAAACTACGCCAAGGACAACAAAACTACACCAAGGAGAACAAGTTATCCATGTGAAATGGGACACTTTTTAGCTTCATGCACATGCAGCTCTGTGCATGCTTATGGATACACAGCCACTTCTTCGGGTTCCTTGCAGACCCTGAAAGATGACCACTGCTCTTTCACCTCCATATATTTCTCTCTTAGACCTTGGGAGAAGGAAATGTCATGGGCACATAGCAAATTACTGTGCCCAGGGAATTGCTGCACATGGGAATTGCCATGGGAGTTGTTGCACATGCAGTAGGAAACTCCTGCCACTCTCCTCCTCTTCAGGTGCCCTGGAGGAAGTCCTGGGGTGGTTACAGCCTTTCCCCTCTCTCAGGACTACTGGCAGCTGGAGCAGCCTGGTGCTGCGGTGCTGCTCCACAAATGCATGAGAAGCAGGGCTGTAAGAGTGACTGTCATGCTCTTTGCATGGGTCTTGGCAAAGCAGAGACTGCAAAAGAGGGGAGTAAAGCAAATAGTAATCATCAGCATCATCTGCCTCTTTGTCCTCTATGTGTTCACCCAAGATCTAAAACCCACAAACAAATATATAATGAGCAAGGAAACATAGTGTGAGCCCTAGGAATGCTCTGTTTTGCTTTTCAGAGATAGAAGTTCCATCACTTGGTTTACATTGACTACTTTTTTTTTTTTTTTTTCTTAATAACAGCTAAAAATCTCATAAGAGTGGCCAAGGAAGGTGCATATACAGATATGACCCTTAAAATTTTTTAATAGTAGTCCTAATACCTGAGTGATTCTGAGTGAATTGCAGCATGTTGGGAATTTGCATTATACACACAAGATAGCAATGGCCAGCAGTCAGTTTTGCTCTGATTAATCAGATTAATGGAGATCCGAAGCACCACAGTAGCTACTGTCTGGAAGTATCTCAGTCCTTTCTACCTGGCATATTCACCTACCATGTTGTAGCCATCAGTGAGACTTCTGATAGCCAGACTCTGACCAATCAGTTGCAGGGCACCCTGCACAAAGTCAGGGTGCATTTAGCAAGTGCCAGGTTTAGGGTCTCTCAGGAGATTAAATTTTCCATGCTGCAGCTTTTGTTTGCTAATCAAACACTATTTTCTGTGAGACAGCTCATATTTTGAGGACAAAGAGCAGGGCTGAAATTATTTCCTGCTCTCTTGTTTTTCAGAGCTGAGACCTTCCACTTCCTTCCCCACCTTTCTTGCCCATTTATCAGTGATTTTGCACTTTATATTCCCAGCTGGCACCCAGTCTCCCTTTGCCCCTGGCAGGATTGATCCAGACTGCAGGTGGGGTTTCACTTTTCCCCAGAACTGACCCGAGACAAACCAGCTTGTAGTCATTGGGGTGTCCGATGATGAGCGTCAGGGTCTCTTTGATCCTAATGATATACAGGGACTGGGCTGTAACCATTTTCTGTGTCACTGTCCGAAGGTGTATATGCCGTGCTTGCGATAGTTTTGATCAACACACCAGGAGCATGGGGAAAGTGAATGATGCCCAACTTGACATCCCAACCTTTGTGCCTTGAGGCCTTAAGCTGATGGGTTCACAAGTCAGAGGGAGGTGGTGGAGATGTAGACAGCCACACAAACAGGCAGAGTGACTATGTGAAGACAGACTGCTTCACCCCTCCCTGCCTTTTCTGAAATCATCAGAGCATGCAGCTGTTAAGCATAAAAATTTTGATTTTGCTCTATTTCTGTGAAGTATTTCAAGCACGATGAGCCATATGGACAGATGGATAGAAATTAGGATTGTCCCACTGATTCTGACATGCTGACACCTGCCAGATGTGGATGTGGTCCAGCACAACTAAAATCACAGCTCTTCACATCCAATTTTAATTCGTCTCTCTCTTTTGCAAAAGCACAGTCCTTATCTGGGATGTCTGGGGGGAATTAGCAAACAAACTAATTGTTCCCTGCTGCCTCTTTCTGAGGAGCCTGCAAGCCCCAGGAAAGTGATAAAGTACTGCAACTGAATCAGTGACACTACTGCATTTGAAAAGCAGAGTTCCCAGGGTTCACACGGTGTTTTCTCACTCATTACTGCTGGATTGTAACAACTAGACAATGCCCAGTCACCTGGGAATGCCAACCCAATGCAGACTGGTTAGGCACAGAGGATTGCATTCCTGCTGAAGCAGTCAGAGCGTGCAGCAAGGGCAAGAGGCATGTATGCGCTCCAGGAGGAGACAGACTGATCCAGCGCAAAGTTTGCCAAAGTTACCCCTTCCCAATTTTTGATGAGGTTGGATGAAGCAGGGTGAGCATGCAGAGGATCGAACTTGTCCTCTGGTTGCAGTGAGCTTGAACTTAAGAACTGACTTAATGATTTTGTGCAACCATGGCCTTGTGCTTTCTGAAGTCTAATGCCTATCATGAGTTGTGGCAAGAGCTTGGAGGGACACGGTGCAGACAGAGCCTACCAGGTGGAGGAATAGCCTGGCTGTTTTATCACAAGCTGGCAAGCCCTGCTGAGGGACGACATGCATCAGCCAGGTGTGAGTGCAGAGCCAGGTTAACATGGCTGATTAGCAACCAGACCAGAGCAGGAAAGTCCAAGCCACCCTGCCTGCATTTCCAGGCTAGGTTTTGTCTTAGGTCTCTGCTCTGCACCCTGCATGCTGGTGTAGTCATGCTGACAGCATCTGCCTAGAGCTTGCGTCTCCTTGCCTTCCTGCAGCTGATTGTGGAGACCAGGCTTTGGGCAAGTCCGTCCTCTACAGGTCAAGGAATCACTCTGCAGCCTGCCATCATGCTATGAAGAAGAAATCCTCTTTCTTGCTCTCCTTTTTCACAGTCTGGTTTCTAGGCACGTCAGTGAGATGTTGCTGGGCTCAAGTCTGGAGTTATCTCCTTGCCCCTCTTGGATGTAAACATGCCTGAAATTTCATTCACCTTTCTTCTCTCTTCTCTTCTCACCCAACTTAGGAGCTTATTGTGCCTCCACAGCCAGTGCTGGCAGCAAGCAGGGCAAAGAGACCTGGGGACAGCTGGTCTGTGGGATGCAGGGCACTGCTGAAGGAGGGAGACCTCTTCCCAGGGAGAGGCACAAGGCATGTTCCCACTCCCACTCCCATCACACACTCAGCAGTACCAAAATGCGTTGCAAACAGGCTACCTCTCTGAAGTACATCTCCTGTCACAGCCACTGTTTCAGAAGTCCTGATGACAGAGAATGGAAGGGGGTACCATCTCTTTCTGACTAATGCCAGAAATCTCTGCTTTTTCATTGAAAAGCCCTGCAGCTCCTATCCACTCTGCTGAAGGTATGCGACTGGCTGGACTAGGTCCAGCACAACGGGAAGAAAAAACCTACTTCACCATGTCAACAGTTCTCCTTGCAGAAGTGCATTACACTGGCACCACTTTAGGGAAATGCACAGTCAGCCTCGAGAAAGAAAGTTACATTTTACTGTAGAGATGATCCCAGATGTTTTCTGAGTTGTAAAAAAGTGCTTTCTCACATGGGCCTCACTCATGCTGGATACATGAAGTCTATGTTTAAGCACTGAGATCCAGCTGGACTCCGTAAATGAACAGACAGGAGGTGCACAAGGGCTTTGCTTTCTCAGGATGGTGGCTTTATTAGTGTCAGCACTAGCTTTACAGGTGGTTAGAACTGGAGCCAGACTGCAGGAGGGACGAGTTCAGGGGAGATAATGTGAAAGTAATGCATAAACTGAAGGGTGGACTATTGCCCAATAAATCTCCCAATACAAGAACTGGGCAGGTGAGAGGGGAAAACTAACAGGAGATCAGCTTAAAACCAATAAAAAAGAATACTTTTTTACACAGCAGGTAGCAAACATTGAAATTTGTCGTACCAACAGGTTCAAAAAGGGATGGACAACAGGTCCGTTAATGGATGCTGAAGGGAACAGGCAAGACTCTTTCTTCAAGCATCCCCCAGCCTGTGCCTGGGGGTGCTGAGAAAGTACTGGCAATGGATCACAGGAAAGCCAGACACACATGGTCTCCTGTTTTCAGTGCTGGAGACAGTACCAGGCTGGCTGGACCACTGGTCTTGCCCCAAAGGACAGCTCTTACATATGCCAGACACCGCATAAATGTGACCCAAGTGATGCCTGCAGCATCTTGATACAGACAGCACACGCTAAAGGATCAGTTCATATTTACCAGCCTTGACTTTTTACTGAGCTTATTCAACTCCTGAATTAGCAGCAAAACACCCAGTCCCCATTTCATAGGGTCTTTATCAAGCTGTCTCCCCCACACCTGTCCAGAAACCTAGGAAGTTTAATGACACTCATTACATTCAAGCAAAATTAATTGTAAAAATTGGGTTAAACAAATCAGGTTTAATTGTGGGTAGGGGGAAGAGAAATTCAACCATATGTGCTGGGAACCACAAACAACCTCCCCAGCAGTGAAATCTTCTCTTATTCAAAGTCACCATGGCTGGGTCTGAGTAGCAAACCTTAGAAAATAAGCGGGCATCCGGGCTGCTGTGTTTCTCCAAGTGCAGAAGCTGCCAGCGCTGAGGGACCTACAAACATCAACCCTCTGAAAACAGGATGAAAGGGCAAGCAAAGCCCCACGGTGAGAAAGGGTTCCTTTGTGCCTGCTTTTGCAGGAAAATGAGCCATTTAAGGCTGCAACAGCCTTTGCAAAAGTGAAATGCTGCTGTAGCTATGATTGTCTGAAGTGAAGCTATTTCTCTGCCTTCTGTTTGCTTTGCCTGGCAATTGTTAGGCTGTAACTAGAAATGAGGAAGAGAACACTTTTCTCTCTTAAAAACAAATCAAATTGTGCTTTTGCAGCTATGAAAGCAAGTAATTTTCCTCAGAAGCTTATGTTTTCTTAAACGGCAAGTTAAACTCCTGCACAGCCTGGCAAACACGACTTTCTCCAAGCTCAGCTTCTTGCTTTCAAACTCTCTGCTTTTCCCCAAATTGAAAAGGTGCTGTTGTAAAACTTCCCCTGTTTCTGTGCGCTGTACATACTGGGCTCTGGCTTTGTGTCAAAGTCCAGCTGTTTGCCATCATCATACGGAGCTGAAACCCCCTAGTTATTAGACAGCACAGTGGATGCTTCATTAACAAAGCTGTCCAGATATTTGGCTTTGTGGGGCATGTTGATTAATTGGATTTCCATTTAACTTTCAGGATTGCCTGCATGGCCACTACAGTTGTGGGGAAAGTGATGTGCGCATTCAGCTGCAATTTCTCCCCGACCTCTTAAACCAGTACTGCAGAGGGAGAGAAGGGGAGGGAGTGTGCTGGTTGCCATAGTAATAAGCCAGTCTGCAAAAAACAGGCATTTTGTCTGCTTTGTGAAAAACATTTCACCCACCAGACATCTCTGAGCAAGGTGGGCATGTTTAGTGGGAAGGGAAGTGGGCAAGGGAAGTGTTTAAAATCACTGTTTCTTGTGCTCTCTCTGGGCTCATCAGCTGGAGTGATGGGAACACTTCAGGCTCAATTCAGGAAAGGCAATTCTTGAACAAGCACAGGGTTCATTTAAGCACATGCCTAAATGTCTTACAAATTTGGACCTTCATAACAATTTCTTCTCACTTGGGTCCCTACAACTATTCAGGAGTGGTAAACTCCAGGCTTCTCATCTGTATTCATAATTAAGATTCTCCCCCCCCGCCCCTGCTTGGGAAGTGAAGGGAAGGAAGGGGAATGTGAAAATAGAGAAGGCAGTTTCTCTGCTGGTATCTCTCTGAGATGCTCCAGAAGAAAACAGTTCTCTGACACCAATTAACTCTAGCAGAGGATCTGCTGATTTTGAGTGGAACATCAAATCTCATTGAGATAGAAATAACTCTTTTATGCCTGCCTCAGTCCTCAACACTTTATCAAATTCTGGGCCTGGACTCCTGCCAGGTCTTTTCAGAAATAATGAAATGATTATTCTTAGCTCCAAGCTAGGAAGACTTTCTACTGCAAAAAAAGAAAAAAGCAAAACGTATCCTGCATTTGTTACAATTTTACCCCTCATTTTCATTAATGACTTATTCCTGGTCTGGCCTGGCAAATATATTTACGATTGTACAGTTCATTGAATTTTTTTTCACCTTGTATTTCTTTTTCTTCTGTCCTGCAGGGCTGAAAACTGGATGATGATGATGAAGGGGAAATGACTTGAAGGCAAGCCAAGGAGAAACAGAGGAACAAGGAAAGCATGGTGGAGAAGGAGAGTCCCACCAGAGCAGGGAACACTGAGGAGAAAGTAAAGAAGCGGCTGATTTATGACCACCTGGTGAGAAGAAAGATGGAAGATGGTCTGGGAAGCTTTTGGAGGAGCATCCTGTGGATTATAAATGAAGTAGAGGGAGACAGGGGAACTGGGCAGAAAGCGAAGGCAACAGAAGCCAGCAGGGCTTCTTGGAGTGAAGCTCTGCCACAGTTTTGCAGCTGGAACTTTTTTCCCCTAGGGTGAAAAGTAAATTAATCAATGCCACCATACTTGGTAAACTCCTCTTGGTTCTGCCAAGTTAATCACATCAGAAGCAAAACAAGTAAGATAAGAAGAAAATATTCCGCTTGGTATTTTGAAATGAAACATTCATTCCAAACATCTTTCCTTGGACGCTCCCTGCCCTTGTTTATAAAAAATGAGAAAAATGATTGTGCAAAACAAAACGTCTGTTCCCCACTGCTTCAGTGTTTCACTGAACTTAGCAAAACATTTTGGTATTTGCTGGAAATATTAAGACTATTCTGGTTAGGCAGGAGTCTGAATATTCTTCTTAATTTTGGGTGTAGGCATTGCCAGCAATGCAAGAGTAGATGTTAAGGCCCTTGGTTATTTGCGTCGCTCTGGAAATCCCCCTCTAATCTGAGGCTGGGCCTAAGAGCAAAACTTCTGGGGTGGGGCTTTGGGGGCTGGTGGTGTTCTGGATAAAATGCAGTACATGTGGGTGTGAAATGGTGTTGGATGAGTGAAGGGAAGGAAAATCCCCTGAGGGTGGTCGAGCACAAGACACTTCAGGCTCTGGAGGCCAGGAGAGGTTTGTGGGAAGTATTGCTGCATGTTTGTCCTATTTTTATACTTTTCCTGAGTCATCTGTATTCCCAGTGTCAGAGATGGCGCTGGATCAGAGGCACTTTTGGGCTGACCGTGCAGTCACTCTTTCCATTCTTTTTTTAAACTTTTATGAAGACAGAGAAAAGAAAATAGGTTCCCCCTAGCTTTTAACGGCTGGGGAGAAGGTGGGGAATAACAAGTGATCCAGGCAGGGTTCCTGCTAGTATTTTTTCATGCACATACCCTGTCCTGCCTTGAGCATCTTTCCAGTGAAGGCATTAAACCAATTTATGGGGCGAGTGAGACTAGTGAGAATATGAGAATGGTGCAATTAGAGTTAATTAAATGTGCTGAAGTGATGAGTCTGGATTTCCAACACCCACATAAGCATACCAAGGATGAAATGAAGAGAGGGAAATCCTGAAGGTCTTGTGTGTGATACGAAGTTTTGAGAGACATCATTAAGACACACTGACTACTGGAGCTTTTCAGACAGAATGGATTTAATATGTAATACAAGCAAGTGAGGCACTGAATAATTTAGACTGGAAGGGACCTTGGAGGACTCTGGTCTTCTTCCCCTGCTCAAAGCAAGGCCAGGAGGAGCAGGCTGCTTATGGCTGTACCTGGTCAAGGTCTGAATATTTCCAAGGATGGAGTTTTCTCACGTCTCTGTACCTCTGTTTTCATGTATGACCACTGACTTGATGAAAAAAAACCTCCTAACAAAAGAAGAAAATGAGATACAAACAAGATTTTTGTTCTGTGGTGTGAAGTGGTTGGCACTGAGGACCTCAAGTCCTTGAGAGAATGAGGTCCCCTGTATCACCATGAGCTACGTTCCTGAAGCATGTCTTCCTGTCCAGTTTTGTATGAAAGACATCTGTCTTGCAGGCTCCAAAGCCACTCTGCAATGTGACCCAAAGCCTGGTGAGAGGAACAGCTGGGGGATTTTTTCAAATGTGGACTCTTGCCTTGGATTATAATCCCTGTGTGCATGTTTGACGTTGGCTGTACCATCTCCTCTCAGGGAGTATTACAACACGTGCTTTATAGTTGAGCAAATTCCTGAGTGCTTTTTAGGGCTGGGCCTGCAGGGGCTTGTAAATCTTAGCTGGGACTCTCACAAGCCCTTCCCGCTCCTCACTCGCTTTGCTCCCACAGGGGCCGTGACATGAAGACCATGTGAGATAAGCAGTATGAATGGGGAGACTTTGTTCTCCACCTCTCCAAGTGAGCAGCTCCACACAGGAGCATGCTGAATTCAAATGAAGGCATTGAAGGGTGTGTGAAGACTCTTTTTTTTTCTTTTTTAATTATTATTTTTTTTTCTCTGGCATTGCTGTTTCTCTTGGGAAGAGCAAGCCTCTGCGTGAGATTACATTTGCTGATCTTTCTGAAGGATATTTTAATAATGCTTCAAAATAAACAAAAAAAGAACTGAAAGGACAGAAGGAGAACTCCCCAGACAGCCCACTGTTTTGCCCTTTCAAATCTATCCAGGCTACATTTCTACGACCCTAAGCACTGAGTTTCCAGAGGAAAGTGCCTCCATTGCAGCAGAGACTGGAGGTGGTTTGACTTCCCTTGGGGCGCAAGGACATCCCACCAGCTGTGCATAGTTGGTCCTGTTTGCCTGGTAAGAGATATTCCCTGGAATCAGACTGTTTTTGAGGTTTTGTTCTTGTTCTTCTAGCTGCAGGGACTAAGGAAGCTGGGAAGCTGAGGCAGCTTGTAGCAAGCAGGTGCGTATCATGGGGGGCATGATGGAGTTTGCACTGATCACATTGTAGGAACTAGCATGTTTTCTTTCAAGACCCTCAGTGTCCTGGGCCAGGGCAGCATCCCTTGTGTCTTTGGACTTTGAAGCAGCCCACAGAGAGGACCCCAAGGTCTGATCTCCATGTGCCACTCTTCTTCCTGCGCCGCAGCAGCTGAGGCTTGCTTCATGATAGCTGAGTGCAGGAATTTTTATCTTGGCTGTGCAGGTGTGGCAATTAAGGATAGGTTGCTAGGAATGAAGCACTTTCAGAGCAGCACACACCATTAATCCCATCCTCCCCAGTGCAGAGATAATTCAGCATCTTAGTAAATGAAAGGAATGAAATCTATTTACTCACACCGTTTCCTATAGAAGCAAGGATATTGTGATTTTTCTTGGGGGTATCTGTCTCCCTTACTCTTCTCTCTATCTTTTTTTTTTACTCTTTTAGCTAGGTTCCACCAGATTTAACAGTAGGGGAGAGATCTCAAAGGTTACAGGTTCAAACAGGGGTTTCCCCCCTCAAAGAGATGGCCGCGTACCCTCAAAGAGATGGCCACGTAGGGGAGGCATTGCAGGAGTAGTCGTCAGTGAAACAACTGAAATGTGAGGTTAAGCCTTATTAGACATCAGAGAATCCTCAGATGAGAGATTAAGGTGTTCAGACTCCCATATTAATGGTCATTAGGGTTTTTTTACCCCTCTTTATACTTTTTGGGGACATACCTCTGCCTCGTGCAGCTGAGAAGAGTTGGAAAGGGAGCACCAGGGGACTCAGTAACTGGATTTTCCTGTGGATTGCTCAGCAGGTGGAACAGCAGTGGCAAACCACTGAAAACAGTGCATATAGAAAACATTTGAAAATTAATCATCCCATTTCCTGCAAGTGATAAGAAAATTTGCCTTGTCTGCAAGTAATTTGCAGTCATTCATGGCAATTTCTAATATTTAAATACCAAGTAAATTAATTATTTGGCATTATTTTTAGTTAACTGATTTACTGTAATTGCAATGACTAAGTAAATCAATTACTTAAAAAAAAAAGCCCCAGACAAACACGGTAAATCAATTACTTACTATTTAATGGGAATTACTTGATGTTACAGAAAACAACAGAGGAACAAATCCTTTTATGACATCAGCAAAATTCAATCACTGTCTGGGGAAAGGGATTTCAGCACAACGTTACATCTTTATTTAACTCACAAGATAACGTAATGAAATAGTGAGAATGCATGGGAGACACGAGCCCAGCTGAACCACCACACACCATGAAGTGAGCAGCTGGGACATGGTCTTCTGAACCATCTCAGAAGCAGGAAACACCATATTCAGTGAACAGCACCTGTGTCAGGAAAGCTGGGACAACAGAAGCATTAGTGGATGCCTGGATAAATGCCACCTGTGCTGGAAAAACAAATCCGGTGTTAGAAATCATTAGAGAAGGATTGAAGAAGGTATTGGAGAACATCATTGTTATGGCTGTGGGTGGGGGTTACTGTTAGCCTACACCTTGGACGTGGCATTCAGCTCCTGTCTGCTCATCTCGGGACGGTCTATTAGGAGACACTTCAACAAATGCCAGTGGGGATGGTCAGGGTCTGTCATGGTTTCTGTGTGAGGAAACCATGGATGAGCAGGCTAGGACTGTTAGGCCTAGAAATATGGTGATGGAGAAAGTTTACGTGTGTGTAAGGGGGGACTGGAGGGGGTTACACGGAGAGTTACTGAATGCACAAGAAGAATCGTGCCTAGGATATCCCAGCTGAAAACAGCTGGAGGCTGGAGCAGTGCCCAGGGAAGTATCATCCAGCCTGGCAGAGCCCCTTGGCCAGGACCAGTGTATCTCTTCCCCATCCTATGCAGCAGTGCAAGAAAAAAAGCCTGGTTTCCCACCAGCCTGAGCATCACCGAGGCAATAACCTCAGCAGTAACCTCAGAAATAACCTCCTCTGCTGACAAGAGGCTGGACCCACACTCCACGTGTGCTGCTGGCCATCAGGAACCCTTGCGCCCATGGACCTGCCTGCAATCACGATAACTGCTGAGCTCTTCCTGGCAATTTCCCCTCAGAGGATGCGCTCAATTTGCATCTCTCTATCCAGCCAGCGACTTTCACACAACTTGGAAGAATTTAATTATCTTCCGGAGCTCAAATTATGTCTGATGAGCTTTAAATTAGGCAGCAGTTTCAGCATTAGTCATGAGAAGGTAGACAGGCAGATGAACGGTGGCTGTGCACTGTGCAGCCCCTGTCTCATTAGGAAAGCGGGGTTAGAGACCACCAGAGCTTGGTTAAATAGGCACATTATTATTTCTGGTCTCCTGTGCACTCTTCTCATTACTGTTATGACCTGCTTTTAAGTTTGTTTGCTTGGGATGCTGAAAAAACAAGCTAGAATCAGAAATTATGAAACATTTTACCCAAGGTAAATGTCACTCCTGTATTTTTGGATATGTTATGATGAACTAGCTTAGCATGAAAGTAACTCCCTTGGTGATGCACGAACCATCCCAAAACACTGAATGAGGAGGGTTACACACAGTCCATCATAAAAATACCCAGAATGTCATTATTTGTGTTGTGGCTACATGTTTAAAATAAAAATACTAATGGGAAAAAAAAAACATTTTCAATGAGGTATTCTCAGAAAGAATGCCCACGTCCCATCTGCGTGTGTGGCATCAGGGTACCGTTCCTAGTGATGGTGTGACCGCCTTTCAACCTGGCAATCCCATTCAGGCAGCTCCTGCCTCCTCCAGCCGACCCAGGAGCTCAGCAGGAGTGAGACCAGCTTCCTGCTTTCCTCCTCAGCATCTGCAGCTGGGGAAAGCCTGACCTGACGGGACTTGATGGGTTTCCTCCATGCAGAAATCCACGTGAGCTGCCTGAAGTGACGGCACAAAATGTGCCCAGCGGGGATCTGCTCTCCCCTGGATTTAATTCCAGCCCTAAATGAGAATCATAGAATCATAGAATCGTTTAGGTTGGAAAAGACCTTGAAGATCATCAAGTCCAACCATTAACCTAGCGCTGCCAAGTCCACCACTAAACCATGTCCCTAAGCACTACATCTAATCTAAATTGCCCCTGGCTGTACAACTGGCAAGCTGTTTTCCCAGTGTGGACTTCCTGACAAATGCAGGTGGCTTTTCATAGGGAAGCAGTTGCTGCTGCTCCTGACATGAAGGCTGGGCCAGCCAAACATTGAGTCTCTCCTCCAAAGCACTAGGGGCAGGAGTGAATCCCTAAGGGAAGTAGTAGAAGACTTTAAAAAAACCCATTGTTTCGCCTTCTTTTTATCCAAAGCAATTAAACAATTTTGGCTGAAGCCTTCTGCAAGGCAACTTTCTGAAGAAGGCGGCTAGCCATGTGAAGTTTACCCAGGTTATAAAACATGGGGAAGAACCACAAATAACTGGAACATCTAGCCCCATAATGAGAAACACCATGTTGCTTTGCCAGTAGGTAGTGCTACCAGGGACACGGGTGTCATAATTACACACAACAGATATATGTACTTGTGCCAAGAGGGAACAGCTGATACCAAGTCCTGCACCAGGAGATGCGTGCTGGAGCATCTGCTACAGGCAAGGCTGGGAAGAAATTTGGAGGCAGAGTTTGGAAGTGACACTGACTCAAGGAGATATGAGGGACTCTCGCACGTCCATCCTTGCATCTAGCCAGAAAGGGAAATAGCACTCCCCAGCCTCTGACTGCAGACAGATGGATAACTGTAGCTATTAGCAACTTGAACCTGGCTTTATTTTTAATGCAGCCTGACGGGAGCTCTCACAACAAGAGTGACAGGCTCCCCCTGAGTGCAAGACCTTTCCCAGGAAGCAGGATTTACTCTTGCCACCCTTACTGAAGTACTGTCAGAAATTATTGCATTACAATTGCTAAGCATTTAATGTGCCTCAGCTGTGTCCCTGATTGCATCAATTAGCCACAAATCAACTGAGGAGCCAATTTAGGTTTGAAATAGAGAGATTTAATGAGATGTCTGTGTTGCTTTTTTTTTTTTTTTTTTTTTTTTTCAAAAAAAGAAGTACCACACCTGGAAGGTGGAGGTTAATGCAGAAGTTCAGCATTATTGTTTTGGTCTTTGTCTTACAAACATTCCCCTTCACAATGATGCTAGGTGCTGCCCATGCAGTTAGAGGCCCTGCTACAAAGAGTTTAACCTTGATACGTGGCACTGGGGTAATTCTTATTTTACAGAAATTAAGGCCTAGAGCCACCTACAGAAAACAGCATGCCGGGACATAAAAGCACTGAGGATGGCAAAGTTCTCCAATATTATGGCAACAGGCATATAAATTAGTATGTCATAAAATCTCTTTGGGCTGGTTAAACCATGAGCAGATTCAGCAGCAGCTTGTCCTGTCACTGGTGGTGGCAGGTCCTAGGTCTTTGCTCAGGCTTGGCTCACTTGGACGAGTCCCATACTTTAATGGTAAGGATGTAAGTGATACCACAGCTGGTGTCAGCTTAATAAGCTTTTTCTGTTTCTGACAAATACCACTGATCATGAGATGCAAGCAGTGGTGCTGATGGAAGGAGTTCATCTCCCATCTCACCTGCTGAATGCCTTTGGAAGGCTTCATTACCATGCAAATGGAGATTGCACAAAGCCTAATAAAAATACATCTGTCAGACTGCACACATTTATAACATGAAATGTTAGCATAACTAGGATTTATAGAGCGAATGAATTTAATCTGGGGCTGGTTAGACTTGGCCTTCTACTGGAAACAATAAGGGTTAATTATGCTTCAATAATTCGGACATCTTTCTGATGAACAATTAATCTTTTATTGGACCCAAAAAGCTGCCATGATACAAGGAAACTTTTGACCTTGAAGTGGTGGAGGAAGATTTTGACAAAGAAATTGCAAAACTGACAAATGAGAAGGCAACCCACATAGGTACCAAGCAGCAATGAATGCAGTCAAGTGAAGGGGGGAAATGATCATCTAACTCAGCCATAATTTTGCAAGGGATCAAGTTGTCATCTGACTTATTTTGGAGCAAGCCTCCAAGGAGACATGTCTGTGATGATGCATGCATTGAGATTAAAGACCTAAAGGGTGTTGCTGCTGTGTCCTGCTATGGGAAAGCAGCAGAAGACCCAGGGACACTCCTGCCTGGGGCATTGGGCCCCAGGACCCCAGGTTGTAGAGTGTGATGAGATGGGCACCAAGCTGGCAGCCCGGGAGCAAGCAGCTATGTAGCTTGGGCTGCACAGTGGACTTTGCCTGGGAAAGTCAAGGGACCTCAAGATCCAGAGGAAGCAACTGCACTAAACATGATGTTGTGCTTTTCTTCCTCCATTTGGGGAGCCCATCTCTAGGCGCAACTAGGCATGCCTTGGGCAGAGTCCCTGAAGAAAGAAGTCATCCTGCTTTGCCAGAGCCACCTAATACAGAAGGTGGTCCAGCTAAAAATGGGTTGTCCTCTTTACAGCTGTCGTGGTACATCAGCACCTCCCTAGAGTGATTTGCTCCATGCTGGGAAACACAGCTAAGGAAAGCGGAGTGAATCACTCTCCAGAGGTGTCCGCCTCTCTCCATGATCTGCAGAGGGACTCTGCGTGAGACAGCTCCAGCCAGGCATGGTACAGTCAGATGGAGAAAGTTACACAGGACAATTTTCTTCCTGAATGATAAGGCTTCCTCAGGTACTGGAGTACAAAGAGCCCCTTTGAGCAACATCAGTGAGAAAAAGTGGAGACTCATGCCCAAGGTACATGAGGTCCATCCTAGGAGCCAACAGGGTAGGGAAGCAACATACAGTTTTGTTCACACATGCTTGTCACAGAACATACCCCTGCTTTTGGTGTCACTTAAAAGTAGACAGACAAATTTCCCATACATCCTGAATCTCAATAGAGTTACCCTGCTTTCTGAAATAGTCCTAAACTAGCAAGAGGACAGCTGTAGACCCAGAATCTCATCTACATCAATCAGCTTCTGTTGCATGTATCTTAGATTGGTGATTACAGACAAATAATTTATTGATATCTTAAAATCGATATATGCACAGTTCAAGGCATTTGCCCATGCCCATATATTGTATTACTGAGGCAATACTGGCAAGAAGTCAGGGAAAATGAGTTTGGGCCTGATTAACTTTGCAAAGGCCCTCAAGGAAAAAAGACAAAAGTAAATTTTTAATTTATACTAGAAATCACAGGCAGAGCCTGTGTGTTTAACCTGACCTCCAGGATGTATGTTTCTTGGAAACATATAAATGTGCTCCCGGGTTTTATATCTAGACATGTTGTCTTGAAACACAGCTTGATTATCATGCTTTTCTGAGTAAACGTTTGTAAGTGGTTAGCACAGAATGACTCTGCCTTGTATTGCAAGGATTGTTTAGATTGCAGCACTAACAGTTTTCATGGCTTTTACCTTCCCCACAAAAGAAAAGCTTAGAACAGGTGGTAGTCCAGTGACAAAAATTATGTCTGCATTGGTTAACATTGAAATGAACCCTGCAGAGTTCACAGGAAAACTCCTTAGTCAAGGCATTGGTACTTGTTTGAAGAATTAGTTTGTATGTTTTAGTGGAAAATGGCTTTTGACTTAATTAGGCTTTCTTATTTGTGTTTTTGGATTTTTTTTATGTCAAGGAAAGTGTGTACCAAACACCAAACAATGCATTTTCATGTTATTTTTTTCCCCAATACTCCTTCTCCTCCCTCCTTCCTGCCCTGCTCAACTTGTAGTGAAAAAACATAGAGGTTTCCATCTAAATATTTCCTCAAAAAGTATAATTCTCTAATCAATCAAGTCTATTTGTTGTCTTCTATGTTTGTAAACAGCAGTCATGTATTTCTGTGTGAATTATGTCACATATATTAAAAGTGAGGAAAAAGGGTGGTTGGTGTAAATTTTGCATGAAAGACACTTTACAATACCTGCCTGTGTCATATGTGGCATATTCCCAAACAGGCAGCTGGGTCTGCATGGAGCAAACCCCAAATCCAGGTGCATGGACCAGAGGAGCATCACAGTTACAGAGCTCAGTCCATCGCCTTGTCTTCAGATGTGTCTGTGATTACTGTCCTCTGTTCCTGATGTCAGGTTCACTTGGTACTGTGGTGACTCTTGTTGTTGCAACAGGACAAGCAGATTAGGAGGAATATTTCAGTTACTGATAACCAAATCTAGCATGTGCTGAGAGTATTGGTGCAGGGGCCAGTTTTCAGTTGAACTTTCATATTTCTGAAATGTGTCTGTTCCTACAGGTCTTGTAACAGTTTTTTTTCTCTAATTTTCCTCTGCTGTTTTCACTTCTTCATGGTAGGCAGGTTGGGAACAGCTTCGAAAACACAGGCATGTCTATGTATCCCATACCTACAGCTCCAAACACAGATAAATACAGGCTCTCCTTAGCTTTGTATTCTTCTGGCATTTCCCCAGGATGTTAATAAATTAGAGACACATATTCTTTTCTTCTCAGCTGCTGGTTTGTCCTCTTTATACAGTGCCAACCCAAATGCTGTAGAAATCACTTTATAGTTAATTATCTTCCAGGCAAATTATCTGCTACAGGATTTAGTTTTCACTGATTTTTTTAGTAGATGTCCTAAGCTCTTGTAGCATATTTTAATAAGAGTTTATATAGCTTTGTTAGCAGCTCAGTCCTTTTGGTATTAAAAGTCTTTGGCATATACTACTCAATCCAAGCAATTTGTTATTGGCTGATGTATTTATTTTTCACAACATCCTTTCTTTCAGCAATACATACAGCTGCATCCTTCCAAAATGAATAGGGGAAAGGTAATATCTACAGCAATATAAAAATGAAACATTTAACTCCACAGCAATGCCCTTTCCTCCACTTTTCAACCAGAAGTGGGGACTTTTAGCACTGAAGAGAGCCATAGCTAATTAACTGATTACTGTGCAAGATTTGTCCCAAGCCAACATCCTTTCCTCTGCCACAGAAAATCTTGGTTTTGTTAGTAATGCTTTTTTCCATGAAGACTATTTGGCTGAAAAATGACAGACCCAAAGGTCTGAAAACACCAGCTAGGTTAAGAATTGGTGGTTAGTTAGGGGCTGGAATAATTGAGGAGAGGAGCAGACCTGTGTGGAGATTTTCAGCTTTTTCTGGAGAAACGAAGCCTGGAAGTTTTGTGCTTTTCCAGTGACCCTTTATGGAAAGAAAGTGCACGATAATTCATTTTGACAAAGGGAAAACATTTTCTAATGAACTGCTACAGCAAAACTTCTCATCTGGTGGTGGCAGATACCCAGGAAGAAATTATCCATTTCTGCCTGAATTCCTTTGCACTTATCTTTACTGAAGTTATCTACATTGATTTTCTACCATTTCTCCAACTAATCCAGCCTCTGTTAATCCTGTCCTCCAAAGCTCTTGGTACTATTCTCAACACAGAGTCATCCACAAGTTTTATGAGTGCACCCACTGGGCCATATTTCCCTCTTTTCTTAAGAGAATGTAAAGCAAGACAATGTCATACTCTGAATAAATTCAAGATGTATCACATCTGCTGCCTCCTCTTTATCCACTTGGCTAGTTACTCTGACAAGGAATGAAATTAGAAATGATTTGAGAGAGTCAGTTCTTGAATAATCTATGCTGGCTCTTTTTATCAGTTTATTATTCCCTAGATGACTACAAAGAGATTGTTTAATAATTTTCTCTTCTGTCTTTCTGGGTATTAGATTACTCCAATTTCCTGGGTTCTTCTTTCTCTCCTGAAAGATGAATTACTATGCTGTCCCTCCTCGATTCTTCAAGTATAGGGAATTCTCAGAGATAACCCCTAAAGGTCTAGGGATATCCTCACCTGACTGCTAAGTGCAGGAGGGAGAACTTCAGCTCTTCCTCAGGATGTCTTTACTTCTCTAAATATTCTTTAACCACGTCTTTTCCTATTTTTGGTCTGCAGTCCTACTTTTTTGTTTAAATGTAATAAAGTGGAGGTCACAGTTTACCTTTCACTGAAAAGGCTGAAGGAAACAAAGCACTTCTTGCCACACCAGATATTTTTAGCTCTTATTTTTCATTAACTAACAAACCTATATGCTCCTTTGTCTTCCTTCTGATTCTAACAGATTTAAAAAACTGTTCAAGTTCCCATGAATATCCCTTTTAATCTGTAGCCTGTCTTTCTGTGTATTTTTGCATGCATGTGCTCTCCCTTCATTGTGTCTCTTTTCTTTTTGTGTAACTTTTGGGAGACTCCCCCTTTGATTTTCCAGGCACAAAAGGACTCTTTGTGTAGCCATCTTAATTTTGCACTGTGCTGCGGCAGTGCAATTCCCACGCCATCCAGAAACTGCAGTGACATGTCTGGCTGGAGTTTAGCTCTGTATATCAGAGTGAGAGCAGTGGTTGAGGCTGGGGCCCTCAGCAGCGTATTGCCAGGAAGTTTGCCATGGGGAGGACCCTCTGTCAGCACCCTTCCTCCTCATCATGCACCCCTGGAACTGACAATACAAGCTTCATCTTAACCTTTGCCAGGGCAAGTCCATTAACTTCCTCAGAATGAGTCCTCTACCTGCCTATGGGACTGGATTCTCTGTAAGACAAGCTAAGTGAAATGCTGTGTGTTTGGACCAAGCTGGTGATGGCTGTTCAAACCAAACTAAGGCTCTGGGTCTCAAGCAGGTCCAAGACTTTGTTTACTGCTATGGAGAAAGCTCTCTGGCTTCAAGGCTTTTCCTGGATTCATGGGGATGAGCATGGTCTCCCACACCATGAGATCCGATATGTCCCTTTGGGCAGGACTCAGTTTCCTAAACATAGATTTCTAGGGGCCTTCTGTGGTACGTGTTCAGCTGCTGCTCCAGGAGAAAAGGGGTTGATAAATCCCATGTGCTATCCACCTACCATATGGGGATGTGGTGGTTACCCCAAGACATCTCAAATGGCACTAGGTACCTGTGTTTGGGGAGCTGAATCATTCCTTTCTATGCTTCCAACTTGTCCACTCGGAAAGGACATACTGGAGAAGACTGACCCATCACTGGCAAAGGGAGTGACCAGGGTGCTACGAACAACTTCCTTATCTCCTAATGAATTGAGCATGAAGAGGCCCAAAATGTGAGATGTGACCAAGTCACATTTCCTTTTTAAGCATTGCACGGGTCCCTTGAAGATGTGATTGAAGGAGATATGGTAGAGGCAGGGAAGAGATGCCAGAAATGCTAACAGATGTAGCTACAGAAAATCAGTTTATGTGAGCCCAGAAGCTTGGCAGATAATGGCCCAGGAAGTGCTTTCCTGCTTACTTGTCAAACATAAGCAATGTCTAATATTTTAGAAGTGCTTGAGCTATCCTAGCAACACATACATACACATCAATTTGCAAAGGTCTGGGCATCATCTCTACTTGGTTTCTGTTTTGTGATTTCAACCAGTCACATTAAATACAGAGATGGACACTGGTCAGAAGAGCAATTCAATCAGCTCCCAGAGCTATAACGTGAGCCCAGAGTTCTGCCACAAAATGACTTGTGAGATTTTTTTTAAAAACAGCACATGGGTTAATTTTTGCCTGCCAAATGCCTTTTAAGTCTTTAGAGCTTATCTTGTCAATTTTCAGCTGTGACCATAAGGCTAGAAAATTGAAAAAACTAAAACATAGAACTTGCTATTGCCTTCCAATATAATGGTGCCAAAGCAAGGGTCAGAAAGAAAAAACCAAGCACATGGGAAGAATGAGTAGCTTCACTGATGCATTGCTGGTGGTATCCATGGAGTTACCTCAACACACACAGACCTTTTATATCAACTAACATGAGCCAAAGGTCCCAAAAGTCATGGTTCCTGCAGCTCATCACCTGTCCCTCTGGGATGGGGCTGAGTTGTGTGAGTCCCATATTTGCTACTGCACAACGAGCCCAGACATGTCCTTCCACTGGCCAGACTAAGGAAGCAGGAATGATTTTGCCACAGCCAGTGAGAACGGCGGGAAGGATCAGCAAGCTGCAATGCTGGGGGCTGGTCTCAGCAGGTCCTGCAGGGGAATGAGATCTGCTGGGAGGTCCAGGAATAAATAGGAATCACCAAAGAGATCTGAATGGCAGACCATGCTCACTGAGCACCGAGTCTTCTGCTGTCAAGATGCTGTTTCCATGTTATGCGAGTCCAGAATAATGTCATGGCGGTTACTCAGTGTCCCCATGCAGAAGGTGGGACTCAATTATGAAGAGACCCTTGGTGCTTTGCTGGATGCTTTCCTCCTGTTATGAGTGACTCTGCCTGTGGCATGTTAATCTACATGTCGATTCACTGTCAAGACTGTGTATTCACTGACTGTTCGTTATCTACTCTCCCTCTATTCGCTGTCAGCACTTTTGTGTTGTAAGCAGTAAAGAGCTCCTTACAGGAAAGGGTTGTCTTTCCATCCAAATTGTGAAAAAGGAGAAAATGATTCCCAGTTATTCATTTCAATTGAAGAGCATCTCTGGTCCACCTGATTTTATCAGGCCTTGTAAATTCACATGCCACAACCAACCACACACATCATTTGCCAATATACATACAATATGGGACAGATCTAGCATCACCCACCCCAGCTCTGCTTGCAGGGATTTATGCAGGCCAGGGATCTGACTCTGACACTTGAGACCATGCCACAATGACTTTGCAGAGGCAGCCTGGATTACAAAATGTGCCATCCCTGCCCAGCTGGTTGTGTCATGCATTCAAGAAATACAATTACCTCAAAGAACTTGCAAAGGTGCTAACATGATATGATTTTTAGCATCTGTCTTGTCTCCCAGTTGTAATCTTTACTGGCTGCATTACAAGACATGCCTGAGCTTTGCTGATGGACCGTGCCAGATTAATCACCACAGCAATGCACAGGGCAAACTGAAAAGTTAAAGTATCCTGGGGGAATACATTAGAAATAAGGCAATTTTAGAAAGCCTGCATAAATGCCATCTGAAAGTGAAAAAAAAGACCTAGATGAAGATTTTTGTCTATGTTTTCAAAGACATTACAAACTTGCCAAAGTTTCTCTTTAATAATTCTGAGTATTTCACACATCACAGACTTGAAACATCAAGAGATACCCCATCCTTTTAATTATTGTGTCTCTTTCTCTCAAGGAGACATCTCTATAGAAAAAAAGCTATAAAAAAGAAAGGGAAATAATGCATATCATTATATTAGGGAGAAATAATAATAGGTAATACTCAAAAGGCAAACAAGGTTATTGTGATCTGAACGTCAGGAAAGGAATAATTTCAGCACCAATAAAGTTGTCATCATAAAAGCATTTTATAGAAAGGGCAAAGAAAGACTGTGATACAAAGGTATTTATAAAATTTGATTTGAGAAATAAATATATATAGGAAGTCCAGCATGTTCTGCATCCATCCATCAAATCCAGATGGATTTTTAGTGTCATGCCTTTGTGTGCTTTAAATATTTGTGGAAAATAATTTAAGCATTGTTTCATATTGCCTGCTAAATAGAATATGTTTCAAATTAGAGCCCAGTGCCAAGTTGTTTGATAGGAATTTGTGAGATGAAAGATTCTCTCAGTATTGACAACATCCTTTACATGAGAAATAAAAAGTGAATTTATGGAAAGTTATCTTATGGTTTTGATAATAATGCTAACAATGGTCTAATATCTTGTAGTCTTTTCCCTTCAGGAACCTTCAGGTTGCCTGTTGTTGACTAATTAACTAATCATGTCCTTATTCTGAAGCGCTTCCCTCTTCTTGCCAAGAAGAGAGGCTCTGCATGGACAGCTGAAAGGCAAGAGCAGTCAGTGAGTAAAGTCACTGTTGTAAAAAGCCATGGAGGTCTGAAAGGCTCCACACTTAGGGTCTGTGTCAGTGCCCACTGGGCTCAAGGGGAAAGACCCCAAAGACCTTCACTGGGTGCTAAATCAAACCCTCATGGGATGATGATCAGGGAGTCATCAACCCTTTCTGTAAATAAGCCTGTTCCCAGCCAAGACCCCTGTTTTTTTTGCCTCTGTGCAGGCTGGCACTGTATCCTAAGGATGCTTGTAAGCACACACATGTAATTTCACGGATGATGAGAGTTTTTGCCGCAGGGATGTGTTGTGCTAGGTCACCCACCAGGAGAGAGGCTGTAGCAGGGTTGGGTGTGGTTTTATTCCCATTGACTACCCACCACCAACTTAGAGTTTTCTCTCCTCTCATGCATTAAGTTAGCTGATTGATTCTTTATGATTTTTTTTTAGTTATTATTTGTTTTATTTTGCAGACTAATAATGAAAGCTGAGAGTACTGGAGAAGCCAGGCTGAACATGTGACATTCCTGGTTCAATGTGACTGACCACACAAACCATATCACCCGGTCCATCTCCTTTCAGTTTTGATCAACTACAAAGGAGGCTACATCTCCACAGACAGCCTTGAAACATGTAGGTTCAACTACTGCGTCTGGACACCAGATTTTGTGTCCAGACCTGACACCTTTGTGTGCACGAAGCCCATCCCAGGCAGCTGTGGATATTCTAGAACTAAAAATCTGTTTCACTCTCTATCTCTATGCAAAAGAATGATAAATATTCCCAGGAGATTTTTGATAGCAGAAGAGATCAAACAAATATAAAATAAACTCCCTGCATGTGGGAATCACAGGCTCTTTGCTCGCAGACATTTAAAATCACAAAACATAACCTGAAGCTATTTCTCCTCAGGACCTGAATCTTGACCCCTCTTTTAAAACCACTCAGCCCTCGCTGGAGTGCTGGGATACTGTTTTTGCAGGTTGGAACGATATTCTTGTGTTCAAGTTTTGAGACAAGGCAACTTAAGGCCCTTTTTGGAGTTTTGAAGCTGGCTAGGCTGTCCTGAAAACTTGTCATTTAAGATTTATCACCTTGTTCACATTTGAGCTGTCTTTCTTCACCTTCACACAAAATAACTGTGCATCCATAATCCCATTGTGCTGCATCCCGTCTCCCAGGGATCTGCGGTGTATGTGGGTACCTTGTCACAGCAGAGCATTGCACGTCGTTTGGCCAAAGATCTGAGTCTGGAACAGCAGAGAATTACACTTGGCTCTCTCAAGTCCCAGTACTTCACCTATTATTTTAAGAAAGTTGTCCCCAGAGGTATTAAATAACCACAAAATGCTGTGGTAGCAGAGCTGAAGATTTACTAATAATGTTAAACTAACACATCAGTTTTTTGCAAGGCAGCATTGGCACAGAGCTCTGCTATGAACCATAAGTACATCTCAAGCTCTCATAAAAGTAAAGCTAAGAACAGTTCTAGTGCCAGACCCAATGTCAGCTGATGTCAATAGAAGTATCCTGTTGATGCCAATGGAGACACAATGCTTAACAGACTGAGAATTGGCCTCATCTTACCTGATGTTTCTAAAAGCCTTTTCAGAGCTCCCCAGATGCTCTAGATGAATCTAGGAGCTCTCAGGTTGAGGAGGAAAAAGGTTTTTGAGCAACTCCTGAAAGTAGATTCAATTCGTAGAAAATGTCAAACTGGAAATTCATGTGCATGGTGCAGATGATGTCAACACCTGGAGAGATACAAATCAATAAGCTTTTTCTCTGATGTGCATTCAGCTGCTGTCCATGGGAACTGTGTGTGTTTCTGGCAAAGGGACAGAATTCGTCACTTGTGATTTGTGAAGGAACGTGACATTTCTTTGGACCTTTTCACACCTTCATTTACATGTGGGCAATTTCACATCTGCCCCGCTCTGGGCAGCGTTGCCAGTCATTCAAAGAGAGGAATAGGACAGAGTGGGTGAGGGATTGTGGGACCTCCAATGGAGAGGAGTCAGTACTTGCTGAGAAAAGTCAAAGGGAGAACACACGTTTTCTTTGCTGCAAAAACTGTAAGGTGGGAAGAAAAAAGAGAAATGAAATCTATTGGTCTTGCAAGCTAGAGAACTCCCAAGTGGGTCCTATCTGAAAGAGGCTCTCAGACGGAGCTTTTGAACTACTTGTGAAGTACAAGAAAACCCAGCAACATTATATTCCTGTGCCATGATGTGAGCAAGCACAATGTATAGGAGCACAATTATCACAAGGGCCAAATGGGCTGGACAGAGCCCAAAAACTGAAGGAGCAGAAAATGGAACAGTTTCCTTGGAACATGGAGATCTTCTCTCCCAGTAACCTCTCTTTTCTTCCAGGAGAGGAGAGAGATGTTTATGAATCTGTCCTGAGCCTTTCCTGCCACTGCCAGGACTTGCTGAGGCTTTCCATATTGAGGAGGAGTCCCAAGATGAGAGAAACTGGCAGGAAAGGGGCTTCATTCAGCTGAGGGAATCTAGAACAATTCTCCGTGATGCTGTGGGTAATCCAAGTAATACTGAACCACCCAGGCTGCTGTCAGCATCAAACAACGCAGAAGAAAGAGGATGCAACATTGAGATGATTGATAAATAATTAGAGGATGCAAATAAGGTTAATGCCAGCCACTATGGCTTTATGGAAAATAGGTCTTGTCATAGAAATGTTGTTTGTTCCTCATATGAGCTTCTGAGTGAAGCAGAAGGAAGGAACCACATGTGAATTAAGAAGTGCACTGTAAGCTCATGAACTGGCATATCTTAGAAGGACGTGGTGTTGGATGGTCATCAAATAGGAACTTAGAGGAGACCAGTTTGATGTGTCTTCACTTTTATATTCTCACTAAAGCATGTGAAATCACCGCTCATAATGTTTGCCATGTTGTTGCTGGTGACAGGATGGTAAAGAACAAAAAAGGCAGGGACCAGATCTGCAATAATCTGGATGATGCAAAGAAAATATATTTGTAATGCACAGACATGTTATTCCTTCAGGGAAAAGGAACTTATGTCTTACCATCAGAAAAGCCTGTGTCCTGGAAAGCCGTGAGTTGGTTGAGGATGTGGTGTCAGGGTGGCTCAGCAGCTGAAGTGCTCACGGGACTAGGATGTGGTCTGTGAATTGTGTATATCTTAAATACATGCAATTTCTGCTTTATTTGATTTGCATTGGGCACTTCTGAGTTGTTTTTTCTCCTGAAGCAGCCAATATCAGCCTTCATCAGAGGCACTGGTAGGATCAGGTGTTTCCACCACCTGCGGTAATTACAGTGAAGGAACAGCAAAATCAAGAAAGCTTGTTTTATAAAAGTACCTTCTCCAATGGGGACACTGTTGCATCACAAAGGTTGAGCTGATCCTTTCAGCACTGTATTTTCTCCCCTCTACCCACCTGCCTATATTCATGGTATTTGACTGAATTGAGCATTTTTATGTCTTTCACATCAAGCCAACTTGGGACACAACACTGGAAAAGTTTTAAGGGAGGGAAAATAACATGACAGCAGCTGCTGACAGACACACAAGTGTTTCCTTGGGAAACCAGGGCAAAAATCTGGCCTCTTGTGTTATATGTTATGTTCTTGATATACACAGTAAAATATGAGAAGCTTTTTGGTCTGATTGATTTTTTGGCCATGTTAATGAGATCCTAGCAGTAGTATGTAAAGCAATTAAAAATAATTAAGGTAATTATAAACACTATGTAATTTGACAAGGTAACGATAGTCGCTTTTAAATGCTTGCCTGGTTATATTAGGATTTTAAAGTGGGGCCATGTTTTACAGACAGGAAGGCAAGGAGATAGCATTACCAAAATGTCCTGGGAGGGATTAAGAGATGGTTATGGATGCAGGCATCCACGACACCATGGCAGGCCTGTGGAGCATTTCCCAGGGTGCTCCAAGGCTACCCTCTCTCCAGATACTGACCTTAGAAGTAGATGCAGTTGAACACCTACTCATCTGCTTCTACTGCCTCAGGTATGTGCTTCAAGTCCTGCTGAAGCTCTTGCTTCCCATCCACACATCCTCTTGCAGTCTGTCTGAGAGCAACATGTCTGTGCATGCCAGGAACTATGTGTCAGAGCTCCTCTGACATAGATGCCTTTGCAGATTCATCTCTCTCATTATGGCTGGCAACTGTTTACATGAAGACTGCAAAGGCATTCTGATGCTGCCTGCTGCAGCCAAGTGTTTTATGGCTTTACTTAGAGCTTTCAGTAAGTTACTGCCTGCAACATTGCTGGGGAGGCAGAGAGGTGCTGGTGAAAAAAAATTCAGTTTCCATGCAAGATGATTTTTCTTAGTGTCTACAGTTGCACATACACTTTCCAAAGGACAGGGTCACACTGTTGTCTCAGCTGTTGTCATCTGCTTTGGGGAGTGTTGGAAGCTTCCACACGATTCACTTGCTATTCTGCTTCCAAAGACATGGAAATGGTCCAATAAAAGAGGGACCTTTAAAGATAAATTAGTAAAAAACAAAACCCCTGCTTTCCTGCTTGCCCAGCTTTGGCACCTTGACAGTGGCATTTAGCCCGATGTGCTACTAAACTGACATTTTTCACAGTGTTGTTCTCAGTCAGTCATCATTAGCATCAGGAAGAAAAGCCTACTGCTCTCTGAAGTCTTCGACATCCTTAAACTCCATCATTAGTCACACATTTTTTACCCAGAAAAGCACTGTGGCAGAAGTGTGTTTTTCTCCTCTTCTGGCCATCTCCTTGCTCTCCCATGAAATGCTAGGAAGTGCTGAGTGCTTCTCCTGCCTGTCTGACGTTTTGCCCTGGCCCAGACTCTCTAGGTAGAGCTGTGCATCTCAAACAGATACTCCTCTCATCCCTGTGCTCTACACCATTACATTTTCCTTATCTGAAAACAGACAGCAGTGAATCCTCAGGTCTATCATTCCAGTTAATTTGTGCCTCCTTTTACTCCTCTGAGATGTTTCCAAATCAAGAACAGGACTGAGCTGGTGAGAAGGCACTCAGGCATGCTGCTCTCTGGATGTGTCCCTTGGCTGTAGCATGCTTTGAAACCTCTTATTCTCCTGCAGAAAATGGGAAAAACCAGCACTGAAGTGATGACTGTCCACCACAGGAATGAACAACCCCCTGTGCAGAGCCTGTCTCCATATTAAGGCTAGCTGCCTTCTCCTGGCAAGCCACATTGTGCTTAGCCCCACCTGCAATCCACCTGCAGATACTTCCTTTGGGGCATCACCACAAAGTGACGGGGTAGAAGTCATCACCATTAACACAGCTGTCTAAACATGATGAATCTGATCTAAACCAACCTTCTAGGTCTCTCCAGAGTCCAACCAAGAGAAAGAGGTGGGCCTAAAGGGTGGTTTGGCCTAGTCTTGGACATATTTTTTTCTCTTTTCTTTTTTGAAAGGTTGTTTTTCAACAAGGCTGTACTAGACCTTGCAAATTCTACCCTGAATGACACTCTCTGTGAAGGATGGGAGTGTGAGAGGGAGAGAGTCACCTCCTAGGAAGATGGGCATAACTTATATTAAACAGGAAATTTTGGTGTGTCTGGTGCGAGATGAAATGGATGGCCTGGGAAAGGGGTTGGAGAATTTCTGCATCAGACCCTCCTTTACTGCTGGAGTTGTAGACTGCAGCATTTTCTCCACCTCCATCTCAAGAAGAGAAAGTGAAATCTCTCTAGCTGCTCTTTCCCTGGGTGTGGAGGTTAAGCCTATTTTCGTAGCAGCTGCTTCAGATGTTTGCATCTACTACAGTAGATGTGTCAGTCCTAGAGCAGAGGTGGGCCCTAAAGGAGAGAACATTGGCACCTGCCTCATTCAGGATGCTTGGCCCACAAGTCAGTGTACTGGGGATCAACCAGGAAAAGCATTGCTGTTTTCTTGCTCATCACAAGCACCAGCGATGAAGGTAGCACAGCTCACTTGCTGAGGAAACAGACAGGGAAAACTATGCGTAGGTCTGATCTCAACAGCAACCTCATTCCCTTCAGCACCAAAACCTACTACCCGTGTGCAAATTCCCTGCTCTAGATAGTTGTGTAGAAGCTGTGGAGCACCCATGCTCCATGAAACAGCTGACAGCTCTTACTTGTTGTACAAGTACATGTGAGGGTGGACATGCAAGTTGCAGCCTGGGGTCACTGCCCCAAGATGCTTCATGATGAATGAAACCTCGCAAAGAGGCAGAGGAGGAGAACCTGAGTAAAGGAGATAAAACCAGAGTTGGCAGGAGGCTGCAGCCTTTCAGCTACAAGCCCCAGCTTTCTCTGAAATTTGTCTCAGCAGCTGTTTCCACCAGTGGGTTAGCTGAGAAGGGCATTGCTTGTCAGCTGTCACCACTGTTTTGCTGTTCTCTTTGCCTTAAGTGAGAGTTGAATGTGGCAGGCAGCTCAGGGAAGGAAAGAGGAGCCTGGTTTATTTATTCCACACTTGCCAGCCCCATGGCTGAAGGCCCTCCCTGAGTAACAAGATTAGCAGTTTCAGGTCACTGCCACCGTCACAAGCATCTGCTCTGACTAATAGCATAATGGTATGGCCCTTTTAGCTCTGGGTTTGCTCGGGGCTGCAACACTTTTTGTATTCAGTCTGTTACTAGTCATATCATTTGCAGCATCTGTCAGAGGAAATGATGCTGAGACATTCACCTAACCAGCCCGCGGGCTGGAGCATGCTCAATCTGCCCTTGCCTTGCAGAGTCCGTAGCCCTTACGCACCACTCCAGCAGCCTGGGGGCTAGCGTGGACCCCGAAGCAGAGTGACCAGTGCAGCAGGGACACAGAGAAACGTGAGTATTGTTACTGACCATTGCCTGCCCTGCTTCCCCTTCCTCACTGTGCTTGTGCATCCCAGCTCAGCTCTGCAAATTCCCTAGGTCCCACATGCTGTGTCGGCCACCTCCACTGTGGCATTTCACAGTCAGATTCCCAGAGCAGGAGAGGTGCACCAGCAGCGTGCTCCGACTGGAGAGTTGTCTGTCTCACCATTTCTGCCAGCCCCATGCCACACCATTTACTGTGGCGGGGTCAGGAGCAGAGTATGCATGGCACAGGGTTAATGTCCTGCATGGCACACTGGTGAGTGTACAAGTCAAAAGACAATGCAGTGTTGATTCAGGTCCTTTAAAATGCTTTTTATCTGAGGAATGATCTCCGTCGGTGTGGAGGCTTGGCTGCTGAGAGAGCTTTCTGAAAACTTGCTGGGGAGCTGGATTCCTTGGCTGGACCACTTTGCAGCCACCTCTTTCCCCAGCTCCTTGCTGGTGTCTCCCTCAGTGTCTAGTGGATGCTTGTGGCGGAGATGAAAGCTGGGCATTATGTCTGAAAACTAAGTTCCTTGGGGTGAGGGCACCAGTGAGAAGAGGCAAGTCAAATCAGAAACTGTGGTGTATTCACCTCTCTGTCTCCCTGTTGTGTCTCACCCCTGGGGTGCTCTGCAGCTGGGCACTCTTCACCTAGTGTAGGCATTACTTTGGAAAAAAAAAGGCAACAAAAAGTAACTGAGATCATAGCCTCTTTCTCTGGTTACTTTTACAGATTGTTCTTGCAGTAGCAGGCACCAGGCCAAGCCAAGCTCATTTCCCCCTAGATTTGCATCTCCAAGCAGATTGACTTTGGTGTACTAGAAGACATGAACTTCAAGTGATGTTTTTTGCTATGGCTCGGTTATGTATAAGGCGTCTCTCCCACTTGCCTTCTTTTCCAAATGGACTTGTCAGCATCTAGTTAGGGTTTCAGTGCTGCTGCAGCCTCTCTCCCTGTAGAGCCCTCTCAGGGACTTTGGTCTGTGTGGCTTCCTACTTGCACAAAGCATGGTAGGAGCATAATAACCTCAGAGACATCTACTACTGTGTCACTTGGGGTGCAAGATGGTAGGGAGTAGAGACTCAGCTAAATGGTGGCAATACACAAAGCAATTAAATATTCTTATTTTATCAGGAAGGCAGGTTAAAAGGAGGTGTTATGAATTGCCTAGTATTTCAGACACTCAACTGAGACATCCTGAAGAAACCTGATGTAGAAGAAAAGCTGAAAACTCCTTACCTGAAAATCAGACCCTTCAAAGCACATCAAAATGCAAACACCAAGACTGTTATCTGTATCACAAAACATTTTGGAAATTCTTAGCCAAGGGCCTTCTTCGTAGGACCTCCTGCAAGAGCTAGGGCAGCCCTTGGCATTCTGCAAAAGGCTGGAGAGCAGAAGGATAATTTCAAACACCATATCTCCTGCCTGACTGATTTCTCTACGTGCAGCAGTGAGAAATACTTGCTAAATTAATAGACCAAGTACTTTCTTGTCATGTAAGTTCAGTCTACCTTATTAATTATGGTTCATTTGCTGCATGACTCTTGCCGGTCACTAGATGTCACTAATAACGAATGAGAAAGAGGAAAAGCAGGGGAACTTCTTGGGGAGGCAAATTGTTACAGGAAATAGTGCCTGGGAGTGCCTCAGTCCAGATCTCTGGTAGCAAAGGAGCGAGTGGCACTCAAGCACATGCATAGCTTAAAGCAAAGCTTTAACTGGAGTTAAGAAAGTGTCTTGGTATGTAGTGGCATCAAATGCACTCAGGTTTTGATGAACTGGGAGTGCTGGCTGGCATGCACTTCTAAAGGAGATGTACCATTGCTCGTCCACTTCTGTAAGCAGGAGTGTTATTGTCAAGAACAAAGAGCAGTGAAGGTCGTAGCTCTGGTGTTTCGGTCGTTGTTGCCTGCCCTAGACACACTTTACACAAAACAGGTCTGGAGTCAAGGAGCTCTTTGCAGTGTTGAGAACAAGACATGTATGAACATGCTTTCCTGTCTCCCAGGGCATTGAATTCGTCCCCATGAGGACAGATTAGGCAATTGTCATAGCAAGAGCCTTCCCAAAATGGCAGGGTGCCACACATCACTTATCCATTTTTTCCAGTGTATGGAAACTTTCCTTCCCTATTTCCTACCACTGGAGAGAAAAGAGTGGACTTGCTCCGGCCAACATAAAATGCTTATCCCCAGCTGCCAGGTCATTCAGCAGAGGTCTGCTCAGGAGTGTCTGCGACATGGGGACAGACAGCAGCCTGCTTGTGCTCCCAAGGAGACCAGGACAGTGTTATGTCATATTGGATCTCCTGAGGAGCAGGGAGTCATCACATGTCTGAGACTTTTGGCATGCATTTACTCAGACATGGGCCAGTGTTGAGTAAACCTTTGATCTAACTTCTTTATGATACATAAAAAAGTCTTAAGATGCATCTTCTGACACAGAGCCCATTGCTTTTGGAGAGGCAGCCAGCAGACATCACATACTTCAGGGACTTCAGGGAACTCTCTGCTTGTTAGCATAAGCCCATGCCTCAGTGCTGATTTAATCCAATAACGCAAGTACCATCACACCATTAGTTTGATGAATAGATACCGCCAAAGCCTTAGATGTGTTTAGCTCAGGAGTGAATCCATTAGGGAGTGAAGGTCATCCAGCCCCCTCATCCATATGTCAACTGCATCCAGCTCTGCTGTTTAGGGCACTTTCAAGTTACATTTCTTCCAGTCCTAGGCTTTGTCTGCACTGGGAAGGTAAGTGAATTGTGCCAGAAAGATAGACAACACAGGAATTAACTTTCCATGGGATGTAACTAGTCAAGCATAACATTAGGCCCATGTCCTGTGGTTAGATATTTACAGATCTCCATGAACATAGCCTCAGGTCTGCTGAGTTCCAGCCTGTTGGGTCAGTCTCATATGCCCATTGAATTTGGCTGCTTATGGGGACATAAGGATGCGCTGCTGGACAAGGCCATCCTTCACCCTGACCTGTTCAGCGATGTGCAAAGTGTTGGGGAAGCTTCTAGCAAGAGGGAAGGAGAGGAGACTCTCCCACTCCCCCTCTCTCGGGGCAGCAAGAGGAACTCAAGCAATGCCATCAGCAGAGGGAGAAACAAAAAATGACAATAAGAGGTTGAGAGATGAAGCTGAGACTTTCAATTTGTAGAGCTGAGTACACTGATTTTCTGACAGTCTTCCCTGCAGTAGCTCTGCTACATTTATAGGCTGGCAAGGTAACCTCTGCAGGTCCAGACAGGACAATAGGTAGCCGGCTGTCTCCTTGTTTCTTTTAATTTTGTGCCTAATTTTCTTGGTTTCTTTGTTTCTTGGCAGAAATACCCACCAGATACCAGCATTTTTAGCCAGTGATAAAATCCCAACTTTTCAGAAGTCATTTTTGTTTTAAATCAAATTTCTACATGAAATGCTCTTCCCTCTCCCTCCTCCAGAAATGTCTAATGAGAATAATCAAATTGGATGGTCTTGACTACATCAAATAATTTTGTTTCAACAATACCTAAATGCTCCATTTCCATAAGGTACACACATTTTTCTTCTATAATAACAAAGCATTATACCAGCAAATATTAAAAACATCACTGAAATATAATATTAAAATTAATATTTGATATTATCCTAAAAGTTAAAAATAAATTAATGGAAATGGGTGAGCTGAAAGAGGAATTTATTTACTTTACCTTCGCAGGATGAGAAACTTAGCAAGAGATTTTTCCAGTACTTTCCTTGTGCTAGTCTGTAATTTTATCAATACTTATGTACTTTGGAGCAAATCAAAGGGAAATGCCCTGTTCTGGAGGAAAACTGTTGTGCTGGAAAAGCTGCAACCAATCTTGTTTCTAAAACCTTCCTCAAAACCACCTGCCCTGAGCCCTCCCCACTCTCTGCTGTAGCTGGTATTTGCAGTACATAAAAAGCCCAGCATCTAATCGAGGGTGACAGTGGGCCTTTGACCTCATGGCTTTCCTGAGCCTCTGAGTAGCTCTAGGAGACATCTATTCCCCCTTGTCCTTCATCTGCATGGCAGAGGTAAATCCTTTTTCTTGACTACTGCAGCCTCAGAGCAAAGGCAGTGCATTGGACTTCTGCTGGGCAACCAACATGGCCTTTGCCCAAGTCTATTTCCACCCCAGTTACCCTGGAGAGGGAGGATGGGTTCGAGGTACCAGATGCTTTTGCAGACACCTCCTGTAGTGGCCAGGAGGAAGGCAGAAGCCATGGCAGATGATGGTTTCCACCATCACCAACTTGTTGCCCAGCTAAGGCTCTTCCTGACACATGGTGTTAGAGCGGGATGCTGTTCAGGGCACCTATGTCTGACAGACAGTCATGAGAAGCTGGGGATCACAGAGCAGTGATGGTCCAGATCTTTTAGCGCCAGCCCACCACACAGTCTCCTTTGCTGTACTGAAGCGTTATTCCTTCTGCAACAATTTGGGCAGTTGTATGTGTGTCCTCTTGTCGTCCATGTACCAGACCTTTGCAAGCCAGGATATGTTCACTCTGTTCCTTTATATGAGAATTCCCAGAACATCCAATGAGGAGAGGAATACTGAAATTTCGGTAATTATGAAGCTATTTAAGCAGAAAACCCATGACTCCAAAACATACGAAGACACTCGCTAGGCTTCTCAATAATCCATGGACCAGTAAGGGGCTGACAAGCAATGCATCATTCTTCCTACCCGGAATGAATTGATTCTGTCACCAGCAAACTAAATGCAATCAGGCTCTTGACTTGAATCATAAATCGTACTTAAGTCACAGTTAGCAGTAAAGTGAAGTGAAGCAGATAAAAAAAAAAAAAGAGTCTGGCAAAAGGATGGACCAGCAAATAATCTTCAATAAGGAACAGAAATTTAAATATTTTATTTCAATATGTGGAATACTTTCTAGATTTCAGAACTCTATACAGTAGGAAAGTCGAGAGTTGTAGCATGTTAATATGATATATCCTGTCGTCCTGTATTTTTCCCATATAACTGGAGTGCCTGACCAAGTGATTATCAGGGTGTCTAGGTCCTGGGGACCTGTTAGGCCTAATCTGCTGAGAAAAAGTCTCTTTTTTTTTTTAGCAGACCAATCTGCTGGGTAGGTAGACATTGAGACAAAAGTCCTTGCAAAAAAACCTCCACGTGGGGGGAAATCTACAGAGCAAGGAACCTGCTGTAGGGGAGAGATGGACTGCCCTCATGCAGCCGTTCACCTTACAGGGATCTCATTGTCTCTCTTCCTGAAAACTGGGTCTGAAAAGATGTTATCAGGGAGCTTGTCCTGGAAAGCTGTGCAGAGAAGGGGCAGAGTGCAGTAAAGGCTCTCTTCCGCACTGGCAGCAGCCAGACAGCAATGTAGTCCTCTGGCTAGGAGCTAGTCCCCTGTATCTGTGAAATGGCATTAATGAAGATGATCTTTGCAATGGGTCAAAGGACAGGAAACACTAGGTGACAGGAGAGCAGGCTGGTAGAGAGAGATGGACACACTCAGGTGCACTGGAAAACTGCTTCAAGGCTTTCTCTGCTGGGAACTGGAACAGAAGGGCGGGAAGCAGATGGGCTGGTTTGCTTTTAAATAAAACTAGTCTCTATCTGAGATTCAGGCTAGGGACAAAGGACATAAATATGAAGACAGCCTTTGGCTGGAAGGAGCCAGAAGGAAAGCAAGAATGCAAAGCTGCATTTCAAGGTAGATGGGATTTCACACATCTCTCGTTCCTGAGGCAGCCAGCTGAGCCCCTACAAACCATCCCAGCAATTCAGTCCTTCCTCAGGGATGTGGCACCAGGCTTGAGGCCACAGCACATCCTCTGCTGGGGATTAACTTCCATGCTGTGAGTTCCCCATGAACATTTCAATGCCTGGACTCTAAACCCAATCTCTTAGGTGCTGAAGCAAGTCACCTGTTAGACTGAATAAGGCTTTTTTCCCCTTTGCTATGAATGGGTATGCTGACACTGAGTTTGCTCTTTATTGCTTGGCAGAGGCAGCCCTGGTGCAGACCTTGCTTGTGACTTGCAGCCTGCTGAGTGTGTCTCTGCTGCACTAGCTCAGCTGTTGGGAGGAGGAGGTCACCTGGCAAGCAAGGATACTCTGGGGAATCTCGATAACAGGAGATACCTAAAGTCAGGGGACTCAACCATGATCGCTTCAGAGCGTACTCAGTCAAGGGGCAATCCATGGAGACCTGCAGGGCAGCCAAGTCCTCCTCTTCTCCCCGCTCTGTCACTCTCTGGCCTCCCCTTCCAGCTGTAGACTGACTTTTTATTCAGGTGCTCATCCTACATCCTTGGGCACCAGGATAGTTCGTCTGGTCTTTGGTCTCCTTTATCAGCTTTCTTGAGTTTGTTGACCCAAGTCAGTCTGTAGGCTGAGGAGAAGATTAATTGCTTTGGTTGTGGCATGCATCCCTTTGGGGGCAGGTTCCCTTTCCATCACCTCCAGCTCTTTCTCTGCCTCTCCCTTTCTCTCTCACTATATGCAAAGAAAATGTGTAGTTCACAGCAGGTCATTGCCCATCCACTCCCTGCCAACAGCCAAGTGCTTTGGTGTTGTAAAAATTACCAGGGACCAACACAGCCCTGATCTGTGGGCAGGCAAACACTTCACTTGACTGAAGATCCGATTAGTCCCCCAGAGATCACTAGCAAGAGAATTTGGATGATAAACACCAGCAAGATGTGTCGATTACACAAGCTGAGCATTGACCTAAAGGCGGCCATTTAACAAAAACTTTTTAAATTAAACATCTCATACCCAGACCTTGGAAGGAGGCAGGACAGCTGAGACTTTCTGTGACTGATCAGGCATTCAGATTTTATCACCAAGTATTGAAAGGCTTTTGATTCACTTGATTTGTGCCAAGGTCAAACATTTTCCAGTCTAACCCTGCTCTCAGCAAAGACAATGATGAAATCACCCAACTTTAGTTCCAACCAAGATCGGTTAAGATTCCTGTGTTAAGTATTTTAAGATTCATTGAGATCAAACTCTTTCACAGCCAGAGAACAGCACTTCATCAACATACCAGACATCATGAGTGGGGGAAATACAAGCAATCTTCTTCACCTAAGCAATACAGAAAGAAATACCAAACAATACAGAAAGAAAAATACTGCATTATTCCTCAAATGAGTTAGGGATAGAGCTGATTAAAAAGTGCATGATAGAACATATTTCTCCTTGAAAATGCTATTTCATCAAAATAGGCTACTTCTGAATGCATTAACTTCAAAAGAAGTTTGGTTTTGAAACAAGGCTGGAAGAAAAAAAAATTCAAGTGTTCCTTTCTGAACCTGTTATCTCTGAGACCTCCTGGGGCATGGCTGCAAGCCCACAGCACTGGAGATGGTGCTTGTTTCGAAAGGAAGGAGGTAGAGACTCCTAAACTCATCAGCCTAGCTACGGTGCCCAGAATGACACTGACATCCACTCATTTCTTACACAAGTCCTTAACGAAGACTAATTGGGGGGGTAAAAGCAGTCAACTTACATTCATCAAGAACAAGTCATGCCAGAACAAAGTGATGGCATTTCTTTGCCTGGGTGACCTGCTTGAAAGCGAAGGGGAAAGTGTTGGATATCGGGGAGGGTATCAGCTGACATGAGTGAGAGGATGTATTAAACCAGCAGAGCAGTTTAATATGTACTATGGGTGAAGTCACCAGGAAGCACTAGCAATGGTTGATTCTAATTAATAGGTTTATTAAATACAGGAATGATTAACTGACATGGCCCAGAGGAAGTTTGAGAGATTGGGGGTGACACTCAGGGCACAGGATTTGGTCAGGCTGGCCTGGGTGAGTCAGGGAAATGGTCTGCAGTCCCTCAGGTGACATTTGTTAAAGACTCACTAGGTATGATGTGCAGGGCAGGAGAATTCAGCAGCCTAAAAATGAGGATATGGATATGAGAAGCAGTGAGACGTTGGGTGCGGGGACACAGAGGACAGACCACTGGGTGCGGGGGATGCTCTAGCAAAAACACAGAGCTGATTTGGAGAGGCACAAATAGGAGTGCAACCTGAAAGACATTGCTCTTGCTCTGGTCACCTCGGGGCTGGCAAGGTCTTGACTCAAGTGTTGTGTCCGATTTTGAAGCTGTGCTTCAAGAACTATGCAGAGGCACTGGAAAGAAACCAGTGCAGAAGAGCAAGAAAGAGAGGACATCTGTAATACGCAGCATGTGAGGAAAGAACTGGTTATCCCAGAAAAGAAGAGACTTGCAATGTTTTTTTAGTAGATAAAAGGTAGTAGTAAAGAGAAAAGAGGCTAATTACTCTCTGCTTGTTGGGGCTAGGAGGAGGAAAACAGAAAAATCAGCAGAAACTTCTCATTTTCATAAGTACTTCTTCTTGCATTTTCTCACAGCCTAACCAGTTGAGCTCAAAGAGGAGTTTTGATTCCACCAAAGCAGGATACCTCTATCAACCTGCAGGGATGCATTTCTGGTTTTGTTCCAGTTCACATCTCTGATGGGATGGTGTCGGAGCTGAGTGTGTTCCAGGGTGCCAGATTTCCTCGCTGCCTGGAGATGATGAGTTTGGCTTGGTCTGCCAGAAGGCATGAGTGCTCTGTAATGGATGTGCATCAACCCTCTCATGAGTTAGGGAGGTGCTGTGATGTACGAGCGAGGTTAGGATGCCTCAGAGGCCTCCGTTTTTGTGGAACTCTGTCTTTCTTATTGCAAGAAGTGGTAAAACACCCTTGAAGACAAAGCTGCATGCACAGCTCTCAGAGTGGGCAGTCTTTTCTCAATGTCAGATGCAAATACATCTCACTGCATAACGCTAGTGGGAACCTTAATTTGTCCTTGATATTTGGGAAAGGAAACTATCTGAATTAACACTGTCTTGCTTTGTGTTTCTCAGTATAACACCAATTAATTTTCAATTAGAAGATTTATTCCAAATTTCATGGCATGCTTTAGTGGAAACAGGGCTTTGATTTTCATTTCCTAAGACATCCATGCCAACTCATCTGTGTGAGCCTCAGATCCACCATGACCCAGACCAGCTGGCAATCTCTCACAGTCAAAGGCAAATTTTCCAAAATACGCAACTGTGAAAGATATTTTTTCCACAGCAACATTACATCAATTCCAGGTATTCAGAAACATATCAGATTCTCATGTCTGACACACTTTCCTTTAAGATGTGCATCTAATGAATTGTCCACAGCTCCAATCTTTCCCCAAATTACCTTCTCTTTTGGAGAGGCCTACTGAATACAAATGACCTTAACATTTCAGCTCTGACACCTCCAACCAGCCACCTAACGTGTGGTACCTGATGGCAGTCTAGGTAGAGCCTGCAAGTCCTGTACATATGGCAAGGCGAAGTAAAGAAGTAGTGAAATGAGAAAGAAGTCAAAAGTGGGAAGAAAACAATTCACTTCTCACAGGTGTTGGAAGCTTACCTTGAAGTGCAGCAGCACCCCCAGTGCATCAGGACAGCAGGAGGAAAAGAGTTTCTAGCTTTGAGTAAGCGTTCAGCACATAACAGGTCTTTCAGCTTTAAAAAAAACTCTTTACTCATGGGGAGGAAAGAAGGAGGGACATCAAGAAACCATGTTTCTGCTGTCTTGCCACACAGCATGTGGTTGCACCATAGAGCTCCTTGCAACTGGCAATTGTGAAGACTGAAAATATCAGAGCATTAGAAAAAGAAAGGTGAGGTTAGGACCTCCTGGTGCTCTCTGTCATGATGGGCTGGAACAACTACTGATGCAGGTAGCACCTGGACACCTTGCTGCCAGAGGAGAGTTGAAGCAGAACCAATCACCCTATGCACAGCCTCTTTCTTGCAGTCCTCCCAGAGCATCTGTGTTCAGCCACTGCCCCAGAGAAGATCAGCCCAGGAGACCCCAGCCTGTGCTGGGACATCTGGTTTCATGGTTTTTTTCTAGCCCTTTTCTCAAAGCAATTTCTTTCTCTGGTTTCCCAGCTCAAGAGGCAGCAATAGAGTACCAAAGAGACCTCATGACCAATTCAGACACACAAGTTGGAGTCTAGCTCTTTGGGACTAGACTATCCCTATGTTGATCCACAGCCCTGTGTCACACCCAGGGTAGGACGGTTCTTTCAGCCCTATGCTCTGAGGGTAGGACGGTTCTTTCAGCCCTATGCTCTGAGGAATTTATCTTTTCTGAGCTCAGTGTCCTTGGCATGTATTAGAGTATGCTAGCTTGAAAAGATCGAGGTGTTTAATGATCCAAAATGCTACTAGAACAGGGCTTGGCCAACTCTGGGTTCAATGGTGAGCTCTTTAGCAGATTTTAATTGGTCCAGTACCATCCCATCCATTACACCAGATGCAGTGGGATCCATACTATTGGGTTTTTCTCTGAAATGTGGTGATTTTATTTTGTGTGTATGATTGAAAACATGCTCCTCCTCAGAAATCGTAATGATGCAATTACTTTAAAGTTAACAATTAGAACATTTACCTTAAGATTCTAAGCCATATTGCCGAAAAAAGGTTGTGGTGGGCATATTAAACACTGTTTCTTTTCAGCTAAAATTAATATTTCCCTCCAAGTTAAAACACTTTATTTTCTGCCAGATTTTATGTGTGATCTATAGCCATGTGAATGAATAAAGAACCACCTCCCTCTAACTTAGCTTTTCCTGTTGAATCTGATAATGAAATTTATTCTTCTTTGATATCCTCAATTAAAGCAAGTTAAGAACTGAGAGTGAGACTTCAATTATTCTTCAGACTGCATGTATTTCTTTTGTGCTACAGCAGTGGTGAAGTGCATGACCCTGTTTCACCTTGATCTCTAGAACCATGCTGGTGTGCCAGCAATAGAGAGAAATGAATCAGCATGGACCAAAGCTCGCTAGAACCAGCAAGGACCTTCCCATGGGTGTCAGCATGCTTTCATTCAGCTCCTTTCACAGCAGATTTTCTGAAAGAGCTGAGTTTCCCTTTAGGGGCCAGATTTGCAAAAGAGCTGAGCAGGTGGGAGGCTGCCTGGGAAAATCTGTTGGTAAATGCCGAGCAGGAGCAGCAGGGAGCGGAGCTCTCTGGAGGAGCTGAGAGGAGATTTCCTGAGGCATGCTTTGAGAGATCAGTTCCCACCTGCTTTCCTACCGAGCAGGCTGCCAAGCTGTAATGGCCCCTGAGAGATGCTCTGCAGACTTGCTTTGGAGAATGGGTCCAGCAGAGATTTGTATACCCTCAGCTCTGCTGAAACACTCCAGTTTCAGTCTCATTTTCATTAATTACTCCAGCTCTAAACCACACAAGGTCTGGATTTACCTTCTGGCTCTACTTACTGCACATGCGTAGTCCAGAGCCCAGGGCAATATTGAAGCCCAGCAGGCAGCACTGGTGTCCACAGGACTCCTTGCGTGCTTCCCAGGCTCTGCAGTGTTGGAGTCTGAGGATATCTCACACAAAACTGCTTTTCTCTTGTGCATCAGTGCAGTGGTGACAGTGGTCCCGACCTTCTCCAGGGTGAGCAGTGCAGTGCGGGAGTTAGGCTGTTGTAACGCTGGAAGAGTAAACTCAGTGTGCGCATGTGTGGAACAAGCCTAAAAGTCCCTGCCACATTATTTAGGCTTAAAGCCACAGATGGACTGGTTTCTCTCATGGTGGAATACACAGAATTTTAGGAGTTTTCTTCAAGGAGCAAGCATATCAACAGTTCCAAGTAGGTGCAAGGCTCTGAGACCTGGGAGTTACAGTCCACCTTCCTGCAGAAGGGGGTCAGTTCATCACCTGCACATCCCACACCAATTACAACAGCCTGGTTCACTCCTCACCACAGCTGCACCGAGCAAGGCTGAAAGACTCATCAACCTGGAGAGTTCTTGCAAATTGCAGAACTTACCTTGTCCGCTTGAAGAATATGCATTTCATCATTTGCCCAGGCTCACCTCTAGGTTTTTTTCTCTGTCCTTCTCTTCTTGAGTATCCTTTCCTCCTCTTCATTTCCTACTAAAAGCCAGCTGTTCATCTCCCCCTGCTCTCTGGCTGCCTTTTTTTCCATCTCTGCCAGCCATCTCTGAGGGCAGCGACCTTGTGGCTAGAGGACATGACCTGCCACACACAGCTCACTGGTGAGCACTGCTCTCCTGGGAGAAGGGAAAGGAGATGTATCTGGCACTGCCCTGCTCGCAGACACCAGGTTTCAATCCACATTTCCCTGCTCTGAGTGCAGCAGCTTCCATGACCACTTTGTGCAGAACTACACAGCAGTGCCTTGGAAGGCACTGCTTTCCCTGACCTGTGACTGTAGGACTGGTAACCATTTGTCTGTGTGGGAGTCCAGCCCAACGCTGTAATTAGAAAAGTTATTAATAATTAGAGAACTTAGCAGCAGCCAGAGTATGGGAAACCACACATACCATTACCGGAAAATTCACCTCCTGTGGAAAAAGCTGTGATCTGTGCAATGTTTTGAGAAAGCAGTTGCTTGTCTGTTTTAAATCATGGATTTCTTGGTCTGCAGCAGCATCTTGGATCTCTCCTGGCCTGTGAAAACTCCAAACCCAGAAAATTTAAGGAAAAAAACCCAAAACTGAAAACCGATGAGGCTCATAATCAAATGGAAAGAACTAGCAATAATACCAGTGTTGCTGCCAGAGACAGCAGAGTAGCGGAGGCTCAGCAGCTCAGGGCTTGCTCTAGTGCCCTTTACCAGTCTTTCTTGCTGGCTCATTAAGTAGAACCCTCACAAAAAAGTCAAAATCGGTTTCCCCTCAGAAAATCCGTTCAGCAAAATTATCCACCCACAAGTAAGTGTCAAGACAAATCTTTTCACCTTGCTCAGCTTGTTCTGATAATGTCAAGCCAGTGCGTTCAGTCCTCCTGATGATTTGTTCCAGTGACAGAAAATGCTGCTTCACAACTTTTTGTGTTAAATTCCATTTTGGCTTTACACAAACATATTAACATTCATTTTCATTTTAATGGACCTTGCCATTTGCAGCATTAGTGTTTTGGCTTTAACATTTTTAAAGCCAAATGTGTGCTGCCTACTTTGCTGTGGGTTGCTTTGGTATTACTGGATGCAAACCTCAATCAACATTATCACGAAGTTTGGATTATGTGTTTGTCCAGCACTGGGCTGGACTGAGAGTTTGGGAAAGAGGGTTTTTGCAGTAAAATCTCAACCTTTTTGACTGTTTATTCCATTTATGAATTAAAGCAGAGTTTGGAAACACCAGAACCTGCAGTGTGGTGGAAGATCTATTTTTACTTCCCTTCAGCTGCAAACACAGACACATGCTAATGGTTTTGCATTTAAAAGTCTTCAATCAGTTAACATATTGATACTTATTTAACAAGATTTCTGGCAAGCACCTATTCTGCTGTCCAGTCCTTCCTTTACCTGCTTCAGCCTGATCACATCCTTAGCTCACTACTTGTCCCTGTTGAGTAAATTGTTTTCTGCTGTCAGAGCAGAGGGGCAACACTGCTGTCATGATGAGAAACCCAAGAATGAGGAGTGGCTTTTAGGGTGCTTTTAGGGCTAGGTAGGGCCCAGCATGAGCAGGGCATATTTCCACGGGGAATCTCCAGAATATGGGACCATGCAAGAAGTCATCTCCCAGCTGAGTGCTAGCCCAAGAGGCATGGTTTCCTCAGCTGCTTCAGTCTGGTGGGGACACCTCCCTTCCTCCCAGCTCCCTGGACCCAGCTCCTCTTTATATGTGTCCTCTGCCAAGCTGGAAAGTGGCACATGGGAAATGTATGCCTCATCTTGCTCCATGTCCTGGGTGGTAGGCAGTATCACGGTATCCAGCTAGGTGAGTCATTTATGTGAGAGCATTTTTCCTTTCTTCCTTTTCTTCCCTTTCCCAAGTCCTTTCCTCCTGCACTGTGTCACCTGGTAGGCATTATAAGAAAGGTTCCTCATAACTGAAGCTTCAGATGCAAAGCTCTTCTGAATCACCAATTAAGGAGATGTCAGCCAGCAAGTACAGAAGGAAAGTTGCAATCTCACCCTTAGCCTTTTTAAGTCTCTGCATTGGAAAACATCTCCTGTCCTTGTGGACTAGTTGGAAGAGAGGATTTCAGCCTTTTTCAATTTGCAGACATTAATAATCTCTCCCAGGGGACCTGCAGTCCCATGTACATATTAGTTAAGTGTCTTGAAACACGGCCAGCATCTTCTACTTACCTTTCCTGTGCCCTCATGAAATCCCTGCTCTCAAACAGGGAGGGGGCCACAATTCTGATTGGGTGTGCCTATAAATAACAACACTGGAGAAATATTTCTCCAAAAAGGAGGTCTACAGAGGCACAGCCCTTCATACAGCACTAATAAGCGGTCCGTTTCTCAAAACCGATGCTCTTGGGAAGCAAGGGAAGTTAATGCCCGTGTTTCAGACAGGCGGAGACATTCACTTCTGGTAAGTACATGTGGGAAATATTAGATATCAATGCAAATTCTCTCTAGCAAGCAGCAATGTGGTCTTAATTAGCAAGATTTAACTCTGTGAAAAATGAAGAAATTTATCTTCCCTGCCCAGTGCTTACTGCATGGATGGCTATGATAAGTTGCCTACTTTTTAAAGACTGGAAGAAATTAACTTCTTTATGTGAACCCCTCTTGTAAAATGCCTGTGCTGATGGCAGCGAGCCGCTTCTTTCTCATGAAAGCACCTGCTCCACTCCTCCTAAGGGATGAGTGCGGAGGTCCAAACAAATAAGCTATTTTTGCACTTTCTGTGCACAAAAAAAAGTAGCTCTAAGCTTGAAAACAAGAGGTTCTCAGAAGGCAAAACTGTCTTTTGCCAAACCAAAACCCAGAGGCACGTGCTGAAAACCCAGCCTTGAGCTGTCTTTACACTTGGTCAGCCCTTCTGACTTGATGTCCCACCTATGGCTCCCTCCTGGCCAGAGGGAAGACTATTTCTCTTGCTTCTTGGCCATCTGGGACAGTAAGAGATACAGTTGGAAAAGCTATGGTAGTCACTCAGGTGCAAGGTGTGGGGTGAGGAGGGGAGACATATGAATCACATCCTTCCAGGAGTTGTGGATTTCCTTCTGGCCCCTTAAAAAAGAGGGAAGTAGGGAAAGTAGTTTACATCAAAACCCATCTCTGGGAATTGCAGCCTGGTGGGGAGAGCTTTGGAGGTGAATCAATTCCTGATTTGCTCCAGGCTATGATGAAAATTGTCATGTAAGCTCCAGAGTTTCAAGCTATTACATGTTCTTTCTTGGTGGGTACTGTTGGGTTTCTCTCTGGAACAAGTCAATGTTTGCCTTACACAAACATTTTCTGCAGAGGTTAATGCGGAGTGCAGCTGACTTGGTAATGCTGCTTTTGCTCCGATGTTTTGGTAAGACTTTTCTGAAGGTAAAATGTTAGATTAGTGAATATTTGAATATGTAAATTGGGAGATTTTAATCAAGAAACAATTTTCTCTTGCATTCGTATAAATAAATAAGTTTTCCCACATGGGTTCCTATTCACATACCAATATATTTCCCCCTGAAAAAATCCAGTACTGGCTTTATGAGGCATGTCCTTTTGCTAAGCAAGCTAATTTTTCTCAGTATTTAACTTGGTGTTTTTTTAATGTAAATGCCTACTTACAGTTTTCAGCCTTCTCTGTATGTTTATTTTAAGAAATCTCAAATGAACAAACTTGTTGTGACATTCCCTACACTCATAATGAAAAGCACACCCACTGAACTAGAAGCAAGTGAGCTGGCGGAGGGGCTTTTGTTTTGTTTTTAAAAAACAAAAGTTTGCACAAAAAATGGAGCTTTAGGAGAAAAAAAAATCTATTTATGGATTGACTTTAGGAGAAAATGTGGGAAAACATTTTAAGTTGTGAAAACATTTTCATTTAACAGTATGATTTCAACTGTGTCAAATGCTAATAATTTCCAAATTGCATTTGCAGTTTAGAATTGTCTGTGAGGGGGAAAAAAAAAGAACAGAGAAGAAATAAGCTGGGTTGAAAAGCTGTTAAGTAAGCCCAAAGCAAAGTGAAACCTTCTATTTGAGACTGAGCAAAATAAATTCAAGATAAGCTTAATTATTTTGCCCGTCTTTTGTTTCAGCCACTAAGCTGAATGTCTGTTATTCATCAAGGACAACTTCTTTGTTTAATTAAGCGTAAGAAATAAGTCTGTATACAAGTTAGTGAATTTTTGCTTGCCTTCAGTCTCATGCTCTCTTCAGCTGGTTCCTGTTGGGGTGTGTTGGAGTTGGGCAACAAGAGTGAGACACAGAGATAGAGAAATCATAAAAGTTGTGTCTGGACAGGGAGACTAGTGTCTCCTTTTGCCCCCAGGCAGGATGAGCTCTGCCTCGTGTCCAGCTGGATGCACAGGGACTTCAGGCCATCTGCTGATGCTGCCCTGCACTACCTCTGCAGGGCTGGTGGAGCTGCTTGTGGAAGCACTCAGCCTCACATCCCAAATCCTCCCCAGATGTATCATTAGTAATCCCACATGGTGCCAGTAATGACAGAAGGGGGAGGACTGTAATGTAAGGATGTGTTGGATGCATAGTTAGTGACGTGACATGATGGGCTCTGACTTCACCATATACCATCTTTGAAGCCATATCCCAGCAATGCCTAGGAGATTCAGGTAGGGGGAAAAAAGCAGCAAGAAGAAGCCATACGATGTGCCAGGCACGCCCTGTGGACTGTGATTTTGGGTACTTCAGCTTTCTGCTGCCCCAGCTGTGGTAGCTCTTGGTGAACCCAGCAAGAATGGGAAAACTGGAGAGGCACAGGGTAGATCTATGGAATGTGGTATGGCACCATGCCAGGAGGTTCTGGGACTGCAGGGAGAGCTTGACGTTGGTCCCAGGAGGTGAAGGAAGGGGGTGACCACACTACACCTCCCACCACAGCTGATCATTCCTGGCAGAGCTCTGCATATTCAATTCAGCTCTGCCAGGCTATGGTGGGATCTCAGACAAGCTTGGACCAGTGCACAGAAATGACCTGCATTTTTGAGACCTGCGGCATGTGGCTTCTTCCTCTGGGCAGGAAGAAGTGTAATCTGGGAGTCCTTTGAAGACAGGCTAAGGCTACAGTGGTGTGACTGCTGGTAAGCTCTGCCCTGTAGCTCCCATCTGCCTCCCACTGGGAGATGCCCCACCCCTTCCCAAGCTACCTTGCAGCACGAACCATGGTCAGTTTTGCTTTCCAAGACTGTGGCACAGGAAAAGTTGCAAAGGCATCAGCCACCAGCTGCTAGCACTGGTCCTGCTGTCATGATGTGCTGCTGTCATGTTGCATGGCTGAGGGCCAGTCCAACAAGAGCTGGTAGGCTCATGCCATAGTGCCAGGGCTGTCTTATTGCATGGGCACCGAGGTGACTTCACAGTGAAAATTACAGAGAGGGATTCAGGGTACAGAGGTCTGTCAAGGGCTGTCCATCTCCTTGTCTCCATGTTCACATCTTCCAGAATGATGCTTTCTCTGATGGGCTCAATGACATTTGGGATGAAACCCTTGGGGCTGCCAGCAAGATTACCCCAAGTGAGGCCCCCGTCTGAGAAGGGGTTTCCCTTTGCATGTGTATCCCTCAGATTTAATGCCTTTGATTTCTCAGCTTCTGGCCTCTGCTTTTTCTCTTTCTGATCCTTGCTTCGCTTGAATACATATTCCAGGTAAGGCACACAGGGGGACAGTGGCAGCAGGATATGCAGGGATTTGAAGATATGAGTCCCATTAACACTAATAGCATTAATTACACTGCAAAATAAAGTATCCATGAAAACATATCCCATGGGATCTAAAGCAAAGATTAATTTGTTCAGGCCAAATAACTGTTCTCAAAACTGCCTGCCAGGGAGAGCATTCTGTGAAAGGCAGCTGAAGAAAAATGTGTTTATCCTGGCCATGAGGGGCCATTACTCCTCTCAGAGTTACCCGCCGAGAAGGGACAAAGAGACTGGAACTGCTCAAAGCATTATCACCAGTGAGAGTATTAGGAAAGGTACTGGAAACATAAATGATCTTTGGTTTTGCATAACATACCTGTTTGACCAAATAGGAATTTTAGCATAATGCTAGACGATTAAGCAGTATGAGTCCCCAGGACATCAGTGACTGCAGTTGGAAATCAGTGTAGAGCATGAAATGCTAATAAAAGCAGAATTGCTAGACAGGACTGAATAACTGCTCATAACCTTTTTGCTACTGGGAAGGCATAAGACCCCCTAGGAAACAGCAATCTGTCCAAAACAAAATTATTTCCTGACTTCCACCAACTAGTGGCTGCTTTAAGGCTGGGAGAAGTAGATTTCTAACCTTTCCAAAAAGCTGCTATCTAAATTTTCACTTCTGCAAATCAGCACCTTCTACTTAGCCATAAAAGCAGCTAATGTGGGCTTGTCTCCTATTACATTCTTGATATTAATAATCTCTCCTGATGTCTAGTTTTACAGGCTTTTTTGATGGGTGAGGGAGTGGGGAGAGAATTAAATTTCTAGTTTTTGTAAATTTGGGGCTGTTCTGCTTTGGCTCTGATTGTCCAGTGACCAAACAGCTGAAAGTCTGGACTAGTCTTCTATAAATACCTCTCCTAGAGCTCCAGAAAACAACCAGCTCTGAACTCTCATGGCATCAAGGAGCTGTCTGCAGCAAGCATCAGTCCTGCAGGCAGGAGAAGCATCTCTGTGCCGAACGCCAGAAACAACTGGGTCAGGATGCAGCTGTGGAGCTCTGTCACTTGATAGAGCGTTCTGGCATCTGTGCCAACCGCTGAGCCCTCCCTCCTGACCATGTCACTTGCGGGATCCTGGAAGTATCACCAACCTCAGCAGCTTCCAGTCTAAGTGTGAATCTGCCCTCCCTGCCTGCAAGCGCCCGGCTCAACGTGCAGGGAGGAAGTAATCCAGGCTGTAGTTGTCTTCTCTGAGAGAAAAGCAACAGCGGTGTCAGTCTCCATCGCAAAGTCCGACAACATCAGAGACAGGGCTCAGTCTGGGGCTCAAGCAGACAATTCTGAACACTTTCTACGGTGCTTGGGATTAGGTTGTTGGTTGGAGAAGTCAGTTCTTTCCATGGCTCCATGGGCAACAGAACCAATGCAGGAAATTTCTTCTTCCAAAAAAAGAAGGAACTTTCTTCTCCGGAAAGAAGCTTGGCATCAGATAAAGTCAAATTTCCTTGGCCTACATATGGAAAGCAGTGAAGCTGAAGGTGAAAAATGAACTAGAGCTTGGGTGGAGCAGAGTGGGCAGGGAGAGCTCTTCCAAAGCTATTTTTACTGCTTTGGCACCCACCTTTTCTTGGAATGTCATTGCTGTGAGTGCGGTTCTCTGCTCATCTTCCTTTGAGAAGGAAGCAGCATGAGGATGCTGGATATTCGCGAAGGGTTTGGAACAGCACCTCACTCCAAAAATACCCAAGCAGGGTCCAGCTGAACAAGAGCCAGAGTGACAAATTCCTTGGCAAGTGAGGCAATGGGGAGGGAAGTGTCTCTTGGTAATGTCGCTTTTTAAATTATGCCGTCTATTTTCCAGTCACCTGGTGGGATGGCTGTGGTTGAGGACCCTTATATATGTGAAAAATACGTTATAACAGATCCTGCTCAACAGCATAGGAGAATAAGTGAGCAGGTGGATGGGCAAAGACGTGCTAACCTTAAAGCTAGTGCAGGTGTTCTGTCAATGGAAACTGTTAACATCAATGTGCCACAAAAGCGGTTGATGGAAAATGGATGGATATGGACCATAAGATAGGGCATGGACAGACTGAAGGTATTCCTTCATCCACAACTGAGTGGTCTTAGTCCCCAACTTTAATCTACAGTGCTAAACAGCAGCAAAACTAGGGAATGATGTACCTCTGGCTGGGCAGAGCAGGAGGCCAGTGGTTCCCATGCTAGCAGGGAGCGTGATGCTGGGATTGTGATGCAGAGGGTTGCTCTGTCAATGCCTGGGTTTCATCTTGCTGTTGAAATGGAAAGCTGCTGGCTATCTTCCATCCATCTCTGGATATCACTCCCACTCCTTGCCCTGCCACAAAGCCCCTGTGCACGGTCCAGCATGCTGAAAGGTCACCTGGCAGCCTGCGGAAGCTGGATGTGAAGGGTGCAAACCCTATGGTGGAGCTGGGCCATGATTCAGGGCTGAAGAGAACACAAGACCTAAAATCAACCCAAGCTCCTGTGCCTCTCAGCACCTGGGACTGGGCACTTGTCAAGGCCTAGAAACAGCCAGGAGGAAATGCAGTGCCTGTTACACTGATGGAAATTTGACAGCCTGAATCTGGGCCATCCATGAGTTGGGGTCGCTTACGCTGCCACCCCTTGAAAGGATGTCTGAGAGGAGATTTGCAGGAGGTTGTGAGCTGCTCAGGCACTCAGGGAATGAGATGTATAAATGCATGAGACTGTTGGCTGAAGTCAAGTGAAAAACAAAAATAGCCCAGAGTCTTTACAAAACAAGCAGCCTTCGCTCAAGTGCACCATGTCACAAGGAAACCAGAACATATTTTGCTATGGCTGGGTTTACAGCTTGTGAACTCATTGGAAAGAAAGTGACTGCTGGCCCTTACGTCCTGGTCAGAGTCTGCAATATAGCTGAATGTACACTTATACTAGTTTATTTCCAAAGGCATTCACAGTGAGAAGGCGGCCTGCCTTCTCTCAGCTAAGAGCCAATTGCCTACTTTTTTGGTCTTAAGGCTGGGGGAAATTTGCCAAGACACTGGAAGCTTTCCCATAGGATAAACTGCTGACGGGATCGTTAGATGAACTGGGGGAGTACTCAGCAAATTCAGCCTCAGTTTCCCTATTCTGAAGAGTTTCAAGCCTCGTTGGAGGCGCTATGGAAAGTAAAGTTGCATCTGTCCTTTGCGTCAGCAATTTACTGTGTCTGAGCAAGATGCAGAGAAGCTTGTCTATCTAGGAAACCTGAAGTGCTCTGACAACAGCTTACGCTAATCAGGTTCTCTGACACAATTTTTAACATGGTCTCTGGGTAGATTATTCCAGCTTCCCTTACTTAGCAACAATGACTAACGCAAGATTTAGGTGATCTTTAAAACAAGGTTTTCGTATTGCTGTCCATGGCACTGAAACGACGGAGATTGATTGCAGATGCAGCAAGCAGCTTTGACAGATGAATGTTCCAAGTGTAAACATTTGGAAAGTCAATAAAGGTAATAAATCTGTGCAGTGTATAGGAAAAAAATAGCTGAATAAAGGCTTTTGGGGGTGTTTGGCCTGGACACTGCAGAGCCCTGACAGTTCTGGAAACAGCTATCATTATTATACATTGCATTTGATTGTTTTATTTCATCACACAGACCCGTAGGCAAAGCACGATGTGCTGCAGTGGGCATTTAACTAGGAGATGGGAAGAATGTGAGGTTTTTTTGTTCTTTTGCTGCTTGGTTTATCTAGGAGAGACTGCAAGATTTTCGAAATGGGGTATTAGATATCCAAGTCCCATTTTCAGAACTGATCTACGAACAAACTTGCAAAGGTTTTGTAAATGCCTAAAGGTGCAGGTAGATCTGCATCTTCAGGCATTTGAGATGCCTGGAAGGACCAGATGTAGCAATTGGTATCTAATCTATGGGTGCTTTTTGGATATCTCAAGAAGCTTTCCTGCATCTTACAGCATTCTGAATGATCCAAAAATCAGCTGTCTAGAACCTTAGCTAATTACTGAAAAGAGAGGTTTGGCCAATCAGACTCTTTGGACCTGATAGTAAAGTTGCTCTGCAAACCAGGATTTCTACACAAAATGCAGAGATTGAAAGATGTGTATTTACAGTGCCAGGCTCTCACATCCTTTCTCAGGAGCAGAAGTGCTCAGCTTCACAAATGTTCCCAACCGAGTCAAGGAAAGTGAAATGATGTTGCACAATATTTATTATTATGGGCGTGTCAGAAATTATAGGCTCCGATCTGGTCCTTCTGAAGTCACTGGAGTGAGGACAGTTAGCACTAAGCGGTCTCTGCGAAGTACCTCATGAGTCCAACATCATATTATTAAAGTCTTCTTTACCTCAGGATTTAGGGAGACTGCCTTACAGTCATGGGTGAGACAGCCCTCAGTGAGATACAAAAATCTTCAAAGACAAATGACAACAAAAGGTATAGAAATATCCTACTTTGTTAGCTACTTGTTCTAGTTTTTGTTTTGCTTCTCCCTGCTCCTCCCTTGCCCCCACCCCGTGCGAAGTGCATTAGTTTCCATAGAAACAAGATGTGCAGGATGGGTTCCTCTGTATCCTCGAGTGGGATTCAGCCAGCAGAAGATATTCTCTTCTTAGATACATTGTTGTAAAAAAAAAAAGCCACCTTCATCAAAATCAATGCATTTCACTTGGGAAAAAAACAAGCAAGCTGCCACCCTGTTCATGAAACAGTTTGAGTTTTCTACCAGAGCTCACGAGGCGCTTGCTCTTTCTTGTAAAACTAGATAATGTGGGTATACAAGCTTACTAACCTGCACCCGTCTGTCCCAGGTAAGGTTGTGTCAGGACGCACAGACCAGTGTGAAACAGCCGTGCTTGCCTTGGCCTGGGGCTGAACACACACCCACCAGAGCATCCAGGAGCCAGCTTGGACAACTCTCACTGGCATGGCGTTGCTGCAAAAACTCAGCAGAGCTTGAGATGAGAGAGTCCCATTTCCCTAGAAATCCATGCAGGGACTCATCTGGCGTTGCAGTGCTTGCAAGATTTTGCCTCCCATCTCTTCATATAGTTCTTAAGTGACACATTTCTGAGTTGTTTGAGACAATGCATCAGTTTTTCTTTTTATTAAATTATGATAACTGCATTTGAGCAGGCATCTTAACCAAGAAACAAACCTGTAATGTTTTAAGTCTTTGTGGAACAATTTAAAAAAAATAATTTAATAATAGGATCTTTTTCATATATGGATGACCCTTGTCAAGAAACAAGCTTTATGTTTAATGTCCACATGTCCAAAGAACTGAGGCCAATAGCTACTCTCCCAAATTCTTTGCTGCCTCTTTTCAAAGCCAACAAGGACTATACAGTGATTTTAAAAGCAGTCTTGATCAAGTTCAATTAATTCTGCTGTTTTATGATAAGGGGTATTGTAAGTAACTCACACTTCCATTTCTTCCACCTCCATTTCCATTTTCTTAGATAATTACCTTTTAAAATCATCAGTTAATTGCAGTGCACTGTGACATTAACCTCTGCAGACTTGAAGGCACCAGTTCACAAATTGCAATACCTACAAAGCACAAAGGATTCCACTAAACAAAATTAATCATGTCATTCTGCCAATTATAGCCCATTCAAAGCTAGAAACTCCAGCTTTCTGAGTAATGTCAAGAATACTGACAGGGGTTGGATTCTTCACCAGTTATCAGTTACTATGATTTTCATATTTTTTGCTTGGTGCAGAAGTAAGCCTGGTCTCCCAGCAGAAGATTTACATACATGATAAATGGAAAGGGGAGGAAAAAACCAATTCTGATCTGTGACTATACCTGGAGGTCATGAGCTTGCCAAAAGCCATCTAATAGCATTGCAAAAAAATAACCAACTCTTGAGATGCAGTCTCTCCAGAGTCCTGACCCACCTTTTGATTTTATTTTCTGAAATCCAATATATCCATTCCCAATTGACAGTCATCCTCTCAGGGAATGACCCTGTTACCTCAGGGAAGCCCCAGACATAAGGAATTCTAGGAGACAGCCAAATTATCTACTGGAGCTTGATGGTTTATTTGCAAAAGGGTGAATAGTCCTCTCACAGAGCTGTATTTCCCACTCTCCCTCCACTAGTACCTCCAGATGCCTCCAGATGCCTCCAGGTTTCTCCATGGCACCCTCCCAGACCTAATAAAGTAATCCACCTATAAAAATCTCATTACATACTGAAGCAGTACTGTGACCGTCTTCAGCCATGGCTACATGATGGCAGCAGCTCCCTCTCCTCTAAGGGTAGAAACCTCAACCGTTACCATCTGTATTAATCAGAATCTAGGCATGGCTGCCTCTCAGCAGTTTTTCTCCATTTTTCCCCAGTGCTGTGTCTAGACGCAGACTACTGCTTCTTTCTTAGACAATCCACTATTTGGAGATCTTAATTTTGTAAGCCACCTGTGTTTATAAACTGCAGGTAATTCCTCTTCCTCTGTACATGAGGGTTGTAATATTAAGATGCCAGCATTTTGGTCTGGATTGACTGCTGTCTGTTTAGCTAAAAAACAGCTGCAGATGAGAGGTCTGTTCTGCATTTCCATCATCTCTGGGCCTTGCTGTGTGCCTGCCAGGCTACCTCCTTTGTCTGATGAATGGTTCATCATGGCTGCAAAACGTGCAGACCACCCCTTCTGCTCACAGATCACCCTCCTGCCTGCTGGTTTAGCCCATGACCCCTCAACCATTGTGCCTTGCTTTCCACAATGATTTCACTTGTAAAGGTTTTCTCTCTTGAATATCCCCTCTAATTTCAAACGTAATCTGCTGCAAATTTGCCAGGACAGCTCATCCCCTTATAACATAATGATCTGGTAAAGCTGTGACAGGCATATTTATCCAGAAGGAGCATCTGATTCCCAGGGAAGTTAATGAGCACTTCCACTTTTGCCACAGCAGCATAATGAAAAGTACACATCCCACTGTTAAATGAACTGAGATATCGTCATCCTGATAAGTGAATGCTACAGTGGTGTTCAGCTCTCCTCAGTAATATCATAGCTAATGATCCGGTTCTTTATGTGGCTGGATTGATATGGAAACATTCAAGACATCACCATTTTTATTTACTTGAAACTGGACTTGCCCCCATCCTTTGCCAAGGGATTTGCATTCTGGTGGCAGCTTTAAGATCAAGCACATCTTTTATTTCCTATAACTGCTCCTGTTGGCTAGTGAATACCGTGATTAAAGACCATGAATACCTTGTTTCAGGGCTTTAAAGCTTTTATTTTACTGAGAAAACAGTATGCCAAGTTTCTTTTTCCAACTAAGTTACCTACTCTTGTTTCCTGTTTAAGTGACAATAAACAGCTCAGCGTTTGCAGAGCTCCCAGCTTTGCCTTTGCTTTCTCCATGTTGGAGGGACTTCTGTTCTCTTCTGCGATCTTCGTTGTGCACCCTCACCAGCAGTGCTGCTCTTTGCGCTCACATCCGAGAGCATATTCGCAAATGCCACCATCACCAGACCTCATGCACATTTGTTTCACCCTCTGTTCTCTGTGGTTGCCCCATTCGAGGTGCCTTATATCATTATCACTCCTTTCAGTGCCTGTGTGGTCAGTGCTTTTAACATGCCAAGTCATGATTTTGCACCTCTAATTGAATCAGTGCTGATTTGCCTTTAGTTCCCATGGCATCTCCTTCAACGGATTTCCTTTAAGGATGATCTTTGCTTTGCGAGGAAGTCCAGCATCATTCTGGCCTCCGCTCTGTGTTCATTTTATTTCCCAAGCAAGTGTTTTCTCCCCATACAGAGATCATTTCTCCACCTCATCAATAACAGATTTTAATTTCTTTCTTTCTTTTTTTTTTTTTTTAAATAGCAAAATCAGGTTATATTGTGGGCAGATTCAACTTCTTTTAAAGGAGGTACTACTTTCTGGCCCAAATCAAAAACTTTGGGCAGGAAGATGATGCTTGTGCTCTTTTGGAGAACTGATGCCAGCGTTTGGCTGTGTGTCTAGTGAAACAAAGACCTTAAGATGTATCTCGGCATCAACAAATCCATACCAGTTTTCCCTCTTTAAGTAACACCCAAGGTTCAGTCTGTGATGCGCTGCTTGGATTACAGCTTGCATAAAGCCTGCCTTCAGTTTGAACCAAGCTGTCAAACCTGCTCAGCTGGCAGGGTCTCCCTGCCCTGTCAGTTTTAAAGCACTATCAAAACCATTCTGCTTTCCAAGCTAGCACAACAGCTTGTTCACAGCACTTTGGTTTTTAATTTCAATCAAGATTCCTTGAAACTAATTAAAGCAAATGTAATCATCCGTGCTGCTCTTTGGATTGTCACTACTGATAGTTTATTCTCTGTTGGCGAGCAATGAAATACAGCCTGAACTTCTAACTCCAGCAGCCTAGGCAATCCCCATTCTTATCTATTTACTCTACGCAATTAATGCCATTTCTTGTAATTTGAATAAAGCACAGGAGATTTGTGGGGGTGCTTTGTTTTCTGTTATGGTGGTGGTAAAATCTGTTCCAGAAACACAGTGTCAGAAAGGTACTTTTTTCTGGTGGTTTGGTGTGTTGTTTGTTTTTTTTTTTTTTAAAAAAAAACCAAACCTTTATCTTTTATCTGTTATAAAAGTTCCCCCAACTCCAGGTGAAAGTTCTTAACTCTCTACCAGCAGTGCTGCTTGAACACAATTAAATCTTCCTTAGGTAATATACTTCAGGGCTTTTAGAGGTTAGATATAAAAAGATCGTCTGTCATTCTCTTCTAAACTGATTGCACTTCCTCTCTCAGATAACAGAGAATTTACTTTTTTTTACAAAATCCCTATTTGCTTTCATTACTTTCTGGCAGATTTCCTGGAACAGTCAGCTGTAGTGTCTACAGTAAGTTAATTTCTTGGATAGGTTAAATCACAGCAGTTCAGTCCTCTCTCCCACTAGTCTGACTATTACATTCCCAGTACATTTTACTGTTAAATTTTTGCTATGGTCTAACAGCCACAAAAGGCTTGTCTGAAGCCAATATTGGCATGTCTTCCAGGAACCACACATTTTACTGTGTGCTTTTCCCATCTCCTGGCAGGTGAGCCCTATATCAGTAGACAACACCCAAAGATTTCCTTCCATTATATTCCAAACTGGTATAGTTTTATTGAGGCTCCATCTCAGGCTCCCTTAAGATGGGCTCCTGGCCCATATATGGTTTCTGCATATTTACTTACCCTGAAAGGATTTGTCTTCCATCCACTTGTTTAGTCTCTCCTTGAAACCATGCAAGCACATGGCTTTCGCAACATCCTGCAGCTCGAGCTTCACCAACCAAGCACATGCTGGATGAGGCTCATGTCCTGCTAGCTTTTGAATCTGACTCCTTTTAGCTTCCTTTGTTGCTTCTCTTCCAATTTGAAAATCTAGGGAAAATCAGGCAATCCCTACTCACACTTTCATGACCTGCCAGGCATCTATCATGCTCTACTCCCATCCCCATGATGTTTCTTCCAGCCTGAAAAATCCTACATTACCTACTGATAATGAATGCAATTATTTTAGTGAGAAAGGCTCTACCCTGGCTGAAGAGGTCTGACATCGAGGTGACACTGCTGAGGTACAAGCTGGGGTGGGCTGTCTCCCGCTGCCGGGGAGGCCAAGTGGAAGGTGGCTGTGGATGAAAATCTTTTCTATCCAGTCTGTCTTTCTGTCTTTTATTATTTGTCTTAGAGCAACCACTTTTTTTTTTCTTTTCCAGTTTAAGTTTTGAGATTTGAGTTATTCTGCAAAGAACGTTATACCTGATGTACAAAGCTCCAGGACCTCCGAGCCCTCCACTGTCCCCAGCTCCGTCACTCTCACTCAGAGAAATCTTCATACACTCTCAACTACTTTAAGCTACTATGGAGCATGCATAGCCGAATCTAGAAAGCACAGCAGGTACATTTCAAAGCACTGCTGCTTTCTTATCAATCTTCTTTCAAGAACTGACAGGGCAGTTCAACTTTCTCAAACCAGAAATAAACTTCCATCCTTCTGTGGCTGAAGAGGAAAGCTTGAAAACAGGATTTCTGAAGGCTCAAATCTTACAAGACAAGAAGACAGACTCCACAGGTTGTCTATGAAAAACAAATAAAAACACTCTCTGAGGATCTATCAGGGCAGAAGTGTACCATGGGAACACCTCAGGAAACTTTGCTAGGCTGTCAGTCCTTTGGTGGGCTACTCTCATGTGGAAATAAACAGTGGTAAATGTGTACCTAAACCAAGGTGGAGAATGGGGCTTAGAACTTCTGAGACCTGTAACAGGCTTTAGGGCAGAGCTGACATAGTGGTTCAAGAAGGAAAAGGCTGGGGATCAGGGCTCCTGGCTTCTCATCTGGAGTCCGGGAAAGAAGGCACACATTTTAAGATCTGCAATTACACCACAATTACTTAGAAGGCATGTGTTGTAAACAGTGAACCCTATTCCACAGGGTGGTAGGAGGAGAAACCAGAAATTCTGATGGTCATCAGGACAGGTCCTGTTCTGTCAGTCTGTAATTCTGGGTTGAACTCCTCAAGGGGGATACTGTCAGGAAAGGAATCTGCCCAGGGTCTCATAAACAACCATAAACACACAGAATAATTCAGGTTAGAAGGGACCTCTGGAGGTCTCTAGCACAACCACAGCTCAAAGTAGGGCCAGTTTAGAGCAGGTTTTTCTGGGCCTTTCCCAGATGCATTTTGAATATCTGCAAGGATGAGGATCCTACTCACCTCTTTACTCCCCTGCCCTGGTATTTGACTACCATCGTGGTGAAATTTTTTCCCCTCATATCTAGTTGGATCTTCCCATGTTCCAGCTCGTGTCTGTGCATCTCCAAGAAGAGTCTGGCTCCATCCTCTCTGTAACCTCCCATTAGGCAGTGGTAAACAGCAACAAAGTCCTCCCTTTGCCTCCCCTTCTCCAGGCTGAACAAGCCCAATTCCCTCAGCCTCTGTGCTCCAGCCCCTGACCATCCGGGTGCCTCTGCCCCACTCACTTCAGTGTGTCCATGCCTGTCTTGTACTGGGGAGCCCAAACTGGACACAGTGTCCAGATGTGGTCTCACCAGTGCCAAGTTGAGGGGAGGAATCCCTTCCCTCACCTGCTGGCTGCACCCATGCTAATACAGCCTGGGATGTGGTTGGCTGGCTTTGCTTCCAGGCCATACAGCTGTCAGAGGTTCATCATATTATCCACCAGGACCTGCAGGGATCTTTCTGCAAAGCTCCTTTCTGACCCGTCAGTCCCAGCCTGACCTGTTGCCTGTGGTTATTCCATCGTGAGTGCGGGACTTTGCATTTGCCTCTGCTGAACTTGTTAAGGCTCCTGTCAGACCACTTCTCTATCCTGTTGAGCTCCCTGTAAGACAGTATTTATGGCAGGTTTGGGCTATAAGTCACAGCTTTGTTTCCTCTGTGAAAAACAGAATAGCAGAAAGAGAGGACTAAGGTCCTAACTCCTTGTCACCACTTCTCAAACCACCATATCTCACACTCTGCTTCAAAACCAAAGAAAAAACCCTCCAGAACCTGTAGTCTTATTGTTATTTTAGGAGAAAAAAGTGGAGTAGCAAGTCCCTGGTGTACAGAGGTACAGCCCTAGGTTCCCTTTTATGGATAAGGATGTGGAAAATCTGTAGTGTATGTCCTGCTGAACGGAGATTGGAGATACCAAGTGTTGTGGACAGTCCAAAAAGTGAGGACAGTTGTGAACTGCAGTGGGTATGCCCACTTTTGTGGAGAAGGGGTTATGCCTAGGGGTGAGGGACAAAGATAAGGGATGACTGATCAGCAGAGAAAGGTCTGTGATGTGTGGGATAGAGAAAGAGAAGGAAGGTCAGATGAAATAGCAAATATGTGATGGAAACCTAGGGAACTGGAGGAAATTCCTGGGCCAGTACCTGCAAGAGGAGAACAGGAGGACAGGGGACAATGGGAACAGCCTAATCCACAAGGATGAGTGACCTGAAATCTCAGAGGAGGTGACTGTAAGACACTGAAGTGGCTACCAGCCCGGACTAAAAAATACTCTTTGAGAAGCTTGTGATAGATCACCTAGCATCTCTCCACTAACAGTGCTGCAAAGTATCCCCTTCTCTGGGTTGCTTCTCATGGGTCATGGCACAGATCAAAACCTGGTCCTCTCACCTTCCTTAACTAATATACCCACACATCCTACTGCTGCCCCCGAACAGGATAACACATTTCTTCATTCCTTCCAAAAACCTCTCTCTGTATTTTTCCCAGGATGAGAGAGCACTGCATGTAGAGCCCTGGATTTAGGGAGGAGGAGTAAGACAGCCTCCCCTGCACAGAGCACCCCAGCGAGAGCCCAGCTCCTCACACAGAGCTTACATTATGGAAATCCTGTGTAACGCTCTGTAATTTTTCACTCTGCAAATGAAGATAAAGCAACAGCCTTCCCTGCTGCCTGGATTCCCACAGCTCATCTCCTCATTTAGTGGACTGGCTTGTTCTCTCTAGTAGCCCAGATGTCCAGGAATGAGACAGCAGTGTGAGGATGGTGTTGACACCCCAAAGCCTTTCCATCCCCTTCAAGAGGGATGCCTGAAACATCATTTCTTGGTATTTCTGCTGGGGAGTTGCCTAATCTGTCAGCCTAATAGAGATGAGGCTGCTGCAGCTCTGAACCTCCAGGTCCAGCTGTTGGTGAGGCTAAGCATCTATTTCCAGCAGGCATACATGTGTATAGCACTCATATATGTGTATACTTGGCTGACCACACAGACAGAGATACTTAGCACCCATGCAAACACAAACAGCACCAATGGCCCGGACTCATCCCTCTTCAGCTCATCAGGATGAAGGTCTGTTACTGGGAAATATATCGAGAGAGAGAGAGAGAGACAGACAGATACGTATGATGTGGAGCACCTAGCAGCTGGGCTTAGACACGCAGTCCATCTAGTAGCCAGTACTTGATCCTCACTCTGCCCTGTTGCCTCACATGCATGCACACAGAAGCAGGTCTCCTAATCAGCCCCTGGGCCCCAAAGTCTCTCCAGCAGTTGGCCAGGACCCTCTGGTCCCCCTGTGGCCAGCTCCACCCATGGTCTCACCCCCAGCGACATAGACCCACACCGGGCTCCCAGTACTCACTGGCTGGTCTGGCTTGAACTTCACTAGGGATCACTCGCTTGCACACCCACACTCAGTCCAGTTGCTGCACCATGGACACACAGATCCTCCAACCCATGGTCTGACTCCAGTTGCTGCACTCAGACCCCCATACACACACGTGTGCACAGAATAGGGAGCACCTTCTCCTCGCCGAAAGTAGCTATAAATGGAGTTTAATGCCTGTAATGTTGTCCCATAACCCCGCACAGTCCAAAGGGTGCTCCAGAGAGCTGCTGCCATGGACTCCCCAGGATGGGGCTGAGGGTCTGCCAGGACAGCCCTGGGAGGAGCCTGAGCAGGGTGTTGCCTTCTCTGAGTCTGCAATTTGTTCTTCCCCCTGTCTTTGGACCTCTCTGCTCTGCTGGGCTTATGCAGATGGGCCTTTGATAGGCTGGTGGTCCCTGTGATGGGGCTGTGAGGAGCTGGGATGGGGTATTACTTGGGGCCCCCTCCTGCCATTGCTCCCCTGTGCTCCCTTCTGGGTGTGAAGACAAAGCTTCTTAGCACATAATCTAACAGTATCCACACAGGGACAAAAGTTTAGTCAGCTATTCCTGTTGCTTTTTTAACAAGAAGCACCTTTGGTGCCTAGGTCATACATGCACACATGAATCAGGTGTGCTGGTTTTTCTTTTGGGGACCTTTTGATTCAGGATAAACCTCAGTGGTACATGCAAGGGTGTCAGGCTCAGTGGATGCCTTCTCTGGGTTGTGTCTGGAGCTACTACCCAGCACTGTGCTCAGGACTGGAATGATTGTGCTGAAGTCCCTGCATGAATTTGACCAGCCTTGGGATGCTCTGAGGCCCCACCTGCAATTAACAGTAGGGAAGGGAATGCCTGCTAAAGTCCCCTCACTCCTGTCATTTTGTCCTTCAGCTCCTTGGTCTACCTCTTTCCTACTTTCCCTCCCGTAGCTGAGCCTCTTTCTCTCTTATCAAAAAGACTTGAACAAAAGGGAAAGAGATCATTTACCTTGGACCGACTTCCAGCACATGTGGCACTTCATGGACTGCAGATGGACTTATTGTTTCAATTTTACCAGATACCTTCAAGTCATGACCTGCAAATTCTCAAAGTTATTAAGGACTTCTCTGTCATCCCCTTTAGGGTGAATATAAGGACAGAGCTTTCCACTCCTCTGGGAAAAGGTTATTAGATATTTTTTCCTGAGGAGAATTTGGTAGAGGGAGCATAACCATTTCAGTGCCCACCTGATTCCTCCTGGAAATTTTCCTTTTGAACTTCCCATCTCCTTGCCTCTTCACATCAGTAACACACCAGTCCCGTATTATCAGGCAGGGCCTGATCCTGCTGAGCCCAACAAAATCCTCAACCAAGGACACAGCAACTTCCTGAGCTTCCAGTTCATGCTCCCTCACTCATTCCTGCAGGTTATCTGCCAACACGGATGCGGACCACCTCTCCCTCCAAGCAGTGCAGACCCAAAGCGTAGATGAAGGACAGAGGACAGAGTTCTTGAGGAGCCATAGGGGTTTTGATCCATGCCATGGGTCCCAACAAGCTGCTTTAGAGGAGAAGGAGATGGAGTCATTCAGGCTGAGTGCTCCCCCAAGCTTAGTTCTTTGAAGTAATTCTTGTACCATCTTTGGAGAACATTTTTTGCATGGGGAAGTTTCTCTGACTCCTTGCAGATATCCCATTTGGCTCCTGTGTCCATGAACACACAGCAACTGGGAAGGCAACAGGCCAGACAAGGACTTCTTCCCCAGGTAGGGCCTCCTATCCCATCGTTCCCAGAAGGGTCATAGATGGTCACAATGCTAAAGCAGGGTCTGCAACACTGTGCCAGGGAAAGTGTGTTCGTGTAGTGTCCTCCCATCTTTCTTGGAGCTTCAGGGGACCCAGGGGTGTGCAAGGAAGGACAGTGAGACTCCAAAACATCATCAAATTACATTTGTTTACTGACACAGAACCAGAGTGATAGCATTGTTCACATTTATGGCATGTCTATTTCTCATTCTGGGAAACACAGCAAAAAAATTAATTGAATTTTACTGCATCACTGGCATGTAATAAACTCATCTGATTGTTAGCCTCTCTCATAAGGACCCAATCCCTAGAGTCAAGATATGACAGAACTAATTCAACTTTCGTTAACCAAACAATGTGTTTCTAGTCTTTGGCTATGCAATCAGGCATGACAAGGAGGTTCCTTGGATGCCACAAATCCAGAAGATGCATAAAAGACCTCAGCTTTTCTATATATTTATTTTGCAATTCATAACTGGTTAAGCTAATCTCACTAGTTGGGAGGCTGGCATTATTATTGGGGTTACGAGTACTCAGGGAAGCTTAGGAGAGCTCTATGCATATTTGGAGTGACCTATAAACAAACTGAAGCCATAAACAGAGCATATGCTGACACTAAAACCTGTCCAAAGCTCTGAAATAACCTGAAAGGTCTGGCCAAAACCAGAAGCTGCAACGGCTCTTGAATCCCGACCTTTTGTGTCAGGGTCTCAGGAAATATCCCAGAAAGGACTGTGTACTTCAACTCCATGCTGCTTATTATTCTCCTTCCCAAAGGAGATGCTGTTTTACGTATGTAGATTTGTAATATAGGAGGGAATTCCCCAAGAGGAAAAAAGGAAGGGGCATTAGGTCAAATTACAGTTTCCAGCAGTCACAGTCCCACAGTCTTAGGCCAAAATAATCTGGATTTTTTTTCACCAAAAGTTTTTCATTACAGTTATTTTAAAAGGGAACAGATACTCTTTATGAAAACATAAAAGAAAAGAATGGGACAGTAGAAGCAAATCACAGCTCTGGAGAGGCATTGCATTTGTCAGTGGTCTTAGCCAAAAATGTCATGCAGATTTATCCCCTTAGAAAAGAAGTACATGTGCTATCTCAATAAAACATTTTAAACAGAAATCGTGGAACCAGCCTTAAAGGAATGAAAAAAAAAATCCTAGCCTTTTGAGATTTCTATGTCTGACAGAAAGCAGTAGCATTAAACCCGTCTCCCTCCATCCCTAAATCCACTTTTTACCACACAACATTTCTCCAGCTAAGCAGCAATCCAAAAGTAACAGAACTCACCATGGGCAGCATGACCTGGGAGCCAGAATACATGGGTTAATCTCCTGTCTCATGGAAAAGCTGGCTTGTGAAGACTGTGAGACCTCAGTTCCCTACACTGATGCATAATAGCAAAAGAGGGGAAGGACTGGGGGTCAGGATGCCTCGGTTCTCTGCCAGGCCCTGGCAAGGAAGCAGTGTGAAATGAGCAGGAAATATGTCTACGCTTGCCAACCACTTGCAGCAGATGCTAAAATCATTGTGAAAGAAATATGCTGTGAGCACTGGAGCCTGCTCCCCACAGTGCCAGCAGTCCAAACTGAGGAGACGAAGAGGGCTGAGGGAGATGCTGATCGTGTAAGATGGCCACAAGGCTCTAAGACGGCTGTGACTTTGAGTCACAGATCCTCAGCACAGGATGGCCATTGTGGCACCCAAAAGCCATGAGTCTGCTGGGACTCATCAGTCCCAAACTGTAGCTTCACTGCCGTTCTGCAGGCTCTGCTCCAAACCAGAGTACTGAAGTCCCTGGAGAAGTGCGTGCACTGCGTGCCCTACCAGGAGTCCTCAGCTAAGCTCTGGGGGACAAGGAGGTAAATTCAGGTGAGCTGGGACTGCAGAGACAGGCTGGGGCAAGAGGGAGGGCCAGGGAGTCTCTCCACAGCACCAAAGCAAAGGGAGGGGGTGAAGAGCAAGATCTGTTATAGACCACCGAACCAGGATGAAGAGGCAGATGAAATATTCTATAAGCGGCTGGGAGAAGTCTCACAATCGGTAGCCCTTCTTCTCATGGCGGACTTCAACTTACCAGATGTCTGCTGGAAATACAATACAGCAGAGAGGAAATAGCCTAGGAGGTTCCTGGAGTGTGTGGAAGATAATGTTCTGACGCAGCTGGTAAGGGAGCCAACTGGGGAAGGTGCCCCACTGGACCTGTTTGTGAACAGAGAAGGCCTGGTGGGTGATGTGGTGGCTGGAGACCGTCTTGGGCATACTGATCATGAAATGAGAGAGTTTTCGATCCTTGGAGAAGTCAGGAGTGGGGTCAGCAGAGCTGCTACCTTGGACTTGTGGAGGGTGGACTTTGGCCTGTTTAGGAGCCCGGTTGACAGAGTCCCCTGGGAGGCAGTCCTGAAGGGCAAAGGAGTTGAGGAAGGCTGGCCATTCTTCAAGAAGGAAATCTTAAAAGGTGCAGGAGCAGGTCATCCACATGTGCCAAAAGACAAGCCAGTCGGGAAGAATACCAGCCCGGCTGAACAGAGAGTTTTGGCTGGAATTCAGGAAAAAAATCAGAGTTTATGGCTTTTGGAAGAAGGGGCAGGCAACTCAGGAGGACTATAAGGATGTCATGAGGTTGTGCAGGGAGAAAATTAGAAGGGCCAAAGCCCAGCTAGAACTTAATCTGGCTACTGCCATAAAAGACAATAAAAAATGTTTCTATAAATACCTTAGCAATAAAAGGAGGGCTAAGGAGAATCTCCATCCTTTATTGGATGCAGGGGGAAACATAGTGACAAAGGATGAGGAAAAGGCTGAGGTACTTAATGCCTTTTTTGCCTCAGTCTTTAATACTGAGACCAGTTGTTCTCCGGGTACCCAGCCCCAAGCTGGAAGACAGGGACGGCGAGCAGAATGAAGGCCCCATAATCCAAGGGAAAATGGTAAGTGACCTGCTACATGACGTAGACACACACAAGTCTATGGGGCTGGATGGGATCCACACAACGGTACCGAGGGAGCTGGCGGAGGCACTCACCAAGCCACTTTCCATCATCTATCAGCCATCCCGGCTAACCAGAGAGGTCCCAGTCGACTGGAGGTTAGCAAATGTGACACCCATCTACAAGAAGGGCTAAAAGAAGGACCCGGGGAACTACAGGCCTGTCAGCCTGACCTCGGTGCCAGGGAAGGTCATGGAGCAGATCATCCTGAGTGCCATCACGTGGCACGTATGGGACAATCAGGGAATCAGGCCCAGTCAGCATGGGTTTATGAAAGGAAGGTCCTGCTTGACTAACCTGATCGCCTTCCATGACAAGGTGACCCGCTTAGTGGATGAGGGAAAGGCTGTGGATATTGTCTACCTGGACTTTAGTAAGGCCTTTGACAAGGTTTCCCACAGCATTCTCCTGGAGAAACTCACTGCTCATGGCTTGGGCGGGCATACTCTTCACTGGGTAAAAAAATGGCTGGATGGCTGGGCCCAAAGAGTTGTGAATGGAGCTAAATCCAGTTGGTGGCTGGTCACAAGTGGTGTTCCCCAGGACTCAGTATTGGGGCCAGTTCTGTTTAATATCTTTGTCAACGATCTGGACAAGGGCATCAAGTGTACCCTCAATAAGTTTGCAGACAACACCAAGTTTGGTGGAAGTGTTGATCTGCTGGAAGGTAGGAAGGCTCTACAGAGGGATCTGGACAGGCTGGATCAATGGGCCAGGGCCAACTGTATGAGGTTCAACAAGGCCAAGTGCCGAGTCCTGCACTTGGGCCACAACAACCCCATGCAATGCTACAGGCTCGGGGAGGAGTGGCTGGAAAGCTGCCTGGCGGAAAAGGACCTGGGGGTGTTGGCCAACAGCTGCCTGAACATGAGCTGGCAGTATGCCCAGGTGGCCAAGAAGGCCAATGGCATCCTGGCTTGTATCAGAAATAGCGTGGACAGCAGGGTTAGGGAAGTGATTGTCCCCCTGTACTCAGCACCGGTGAGGCTGCACCTTGAATACTATGTTCAGCTTTGGGCCTCTCACTACAAGGACATCGAGGTGCTGGAGCGTGTCCAAAGAAGGGCAATGAAGCTGGTGAAGGGTCTAGAGCACAAGTCTTATGAGAAGCGGCTGAGAGAGCTGGGGTTGTTTAGCCTGGAGAAGAGGAGGCTGAGGGGAGACCTTATTGCTCTCTACAACTACCTGAAAGGAGGCTGTAGCGAGGTGGACGTCAGTCTCTTCTCCCAAGTAACAAGTGATAGGACAAGAGGAAATGGCCTCAAGTTGCACCAAGGGAGGTTTAGATTGGATATTAGGAAAAATCTCTTCACTGAAAGGGTTGTCAAGCATTGGAACAGGCTGCCCAGGGAAGTGGTTGAGTCCCCATCCCTGGAGGTATTTAAAAGATGTGTAGATGTGGTGCCTAGGGACATGGTTTAGTGGTGGACTTGGCAGTGCTAGGTTAACGGTTGGACTCGATGATCTTAGAATCATAGAATCATAGAATCGTTTAGGTTGGAAAAGACCTTAAGATCTTAAGGGTCTTTTCCAACTGACGGCCTAGACGTGAGCAGATAGAATCATAGAATCATAGAATCGTTAAGGTTGGAATCCTTTTCTGGTCCTCATCACAAATGCAGCCTGTCTTCTGACTGCCCCCATGGAATAAGGATTGTTTCCAAGGGCCTTCATCCCTGTTACCCAGACCTCCATCACCTCCTACCTCTCTACCGTGCCATGTTTGACTTTGGTGACAGTGACAAAGGACAAGTACTGCTGTCCCAGCAGCATCATTATGGATGCAGCCTTCAGCACCTTTGCACAGGTGGCCATGTTAAACAAGAGAAGGGCAAAGTTGTGGGTGGCACCCCTGGGGTATCCTGGATGGGGAGAAGTGGCAGCATGAAATAGCAACTGTCTTGGTTGGTAGAACAGAGCTTAACAGTGGACCTACGCAAATGAAGACCATGCCAACCACAGCTAAATGTCAGCTGATATCTGCACTTTCATGTCCTGTTGCTTGCTCCAGCATAGCTGAGTATCCTGTGGCTTGGGGAGCTCAATAGTGGGGTTTGTAAACCACGTGCTTGCACCTGTGTCTAGTCCTCCCACTCATAGTCCTTCTTCTGATTCATTCCAGATGTTTGTAGCACTGAGTCACAGTCGGGTACAGAGGACATACCTCCATCCAGCCCTGAGGTTTCACTACTGGTTTCAACTGCAGTGCACCCTTTCTGATGATGCATGGGAAACCAGAAGCCAGGCAAGAGGCAGGCAAGAGGCATGAAAAAGAGAGATGAGGAGCCTCTTGTTAATCGAAATTTGGAAGGACATGAGAGTTCAAAACAGGACCTGAATTTTCCCTCTGTTTGCTTATCTACTGGCCTGCTAGAGGCACTGGGCCAGAATCTGAAAATATCTGTTTACCCAGAGGCATCAGCAGAGAAACTGAAATTATTTACCTAGCTGGATTTGTGATGAAGGTCTGCAGAGATCAGTACTGAACCTGAAATTGTCTGTCAGCCCATCTGTGCATCACCAGGACAAGAACCCAGAGGGATCAGTACAGAATTCAAAATTACGTGTCTATTCACACTTCAGCCTATTTACTTTCCTGGGTCTGAGACATGAAGCAGGCCAGTAGAAACATGAAGTACATCTCTCAGACTGGGGTCAGCCTGCTCTTGAGTAGTATAAAATACTACAAATTGTCAGAGCATCACTGCGGCTGTTGGAGACTTAATGATTTACAAGGGAATTGCTAAAACATACTGTTTCAACAATGTCCAGGACCACTATGTATTAAAAAAAGGTACCACATGGGCCCATTCCCTCAACTGTCTAAAGTGTTCATCCATTTTTATGCAGCCACTCCCTCCATCTGATTCTATCATTATTTCTTCATGTGTCTGCCTGTCTGGATTGCACAGAGGGAGTGGGGAGGAAGGGGAATTGGGTCTAGTGGTGAGCTTTTTAGTGTAAATAAGAGATCCTCTTTCCCCGTGGGATATTACTGGCTAAATCCCCAGAGCCCTGTTTCCTGCACTCCTCAACTACAAACACAGCACCTTACTTTCCTGCTGGAAGAGAGGACAGGAGTCCGGGGCCACAGCCCTGCAAGGGATGCAATGAACTGCTGTGAGCCTGTATTCTTGGTGCCTCTTTGTGAGATAAGGCTTTAAAGGTGCTCAGTGTCACAAAATGTCTTATTGACCAGGTGCCTTACAATAGTAATTTGGCTGACAGGTGAAAAGGATGGATCCGGAGAATTTGTGAGTTGCTCACACGGGATGTGCTGATTGCCATCTCCATCATTTTGTTGCCTTAGTTCCACTGCATTTCCAAAGTGGCGGGACATCTCTCTTCGAGGGGAGCTAAGGCTTATTGTAGTCACCCTCTACCAATCATGTCCAGAAAATAAAGCTATATTTTTCTTGCAAAGTACTTATCGATGCCTATTTTCAACAATCTCAAGGAAAACTATGCATTCCTGCTCCTGTAAGCATTTAAGCAGCAGATTGCTTGACAGTAAGCAGGGAATTTGCTCTCCCGACAAGGTCCCAGGGGCACTGAAGTGTGTAAGGAGCTGGTGATGCTCTTTCAAGCCAGCCAAAAAATGTTTTGTCTAGTCAGTGCTGAAAACAAAAGCCACGATAATGTGTTGCTCTCCATGACAACTCTCTGCTCTCTCTCGGCTCTCCGTGACAACGAGGTGCTCTTCTGGAGCCAGTCCCTAAAAACATGGAATTATGCACACGCAGGAATATTGTTGAGATCAGGGCCAGAAAGAAGTGCAGGGCTTTAAGACACTTTTCCTTCTTATTGGAGAAAACTCTGATTGTGAGAAATGGTCGAGCCCTGGGCAGCATCGAGCAGCTGTTTCAAGGCAAATTCAAATGCAATTTAAGGAGAATGGAAATGACTTCAGAACAGTTCAGCTTTTGTAAGATTCACAGTGAATCAAATCTTTGATTTGATTGTTGAGATGTTGCAGACAGCTGCAACATCTATTGATCAATGTTTTGAGCAAAAAAATAGAAAGTCATGGCTGTATCGATTGGCCATTTATCACATGAAACACATTTTAAAGAAAGCAGAGGAGAGAAACGTAGTGCTCGTGTATGGGAAATGGATGCCTGTTTCTCTGATGAACCCCAGTACCCGCAGGCAGAAAGACTGGCAGCACGGCCAGCTGTGCCAACAGCTGGGCAGAGCACTCCCACCCACATTTCTGGAATTCAACATTTTGATTCCTCTCCCCTCTCCCCCTACCCCGATCACTTTCTGCAGCAGTTGCTGTTTTTTCCCATTATGGTTACATCGTGTTAGTGCTTCTGAAGAGTCGTAATTTGCTTTCCTCACAGGCTCTCCCTGGTCCAGGCTCCCCAGCCCGTGTGTGCTGTGCTCCTCCAAGAGATTCCCTGCTGCTCCTTTTGCAGAGGGGAAAAGAAGGTGCAGCAGAGGACCTGCAACCATGGCAGAGGGAACAGAAGCACGGGGCATGTTTCCAAGTAGGAACATGTTAGCTTTTAACCAAAACATAGCAATATTCAGCTGAAATGTTATCAGTATTCAAATTTGTGCCCTTCTTTTACTCCCTCCTCCCTTTTCCCAGACCCCCAGATAGTACATCACCAATAAAACATTTAGGAATGAGAGTGAGAAGCATGGAAAACAAAGGGGTGAATATGGAAAAGCAACACTGTTGTTTTTGTTTAATATTAATATGCCACTGAGACCTGGAAACAAATTACTTCAGCCCGTGTCACAGTAGGCATGGTACAGACAAAAAGTAAATGACTCTTATGTCATGAAGCGGCTCCTAGCATCATGCAGAAGCCCTACCCTAGTGGAAGGGAATACATGCATATTCAAAGCCATTTACTAAAGTAATGAAGAAAAGAGAAGCAATACTTCCCTTTGACTTGGAATTCCCACTTCTGCTCAGCTGGGAATAGAGGCATAATTAATCAAAATGCTTAAATAAGTTTCTCTCTGCCTTAATCAGAGCTGTGCAAATAAATCATTTTTCAGTTCAGTAGCTGAACCAAAATAATAATAATTGTAGAAATATTTTTAAGTTGTCTGAAATGAAACTTCTGGCTTCCTCAAATATTTTCAGTGAGCAGAAATATTTGATTTAATTGAAATGAGATGGTGACTCTTCACTTTAATTGCTCTTTATTTATTTTAAACACACAGAGCTAAATTTGTCCTTAAAAAGTTGTTTTGAAGGGAAAAATCAAAACAGATCTCTTAAAAGAAGTGTTCAGATCAACAGTTCTGGCTGTCCTATTTCTTTCCCCATTTTCTGGCTTAATCTTTTCACCAAATTCACACTTAATATCACCACCCCCTGACTAGCATCCCCTGGCAGCCGAACGAGCTTGTCCAAAACAACTGCCATCCAGCTGTGGCTGACATCTCCCTGAAACACTTTTGCAAGGGTATTCCAGAAGTGGCTACAACCAGAAGCTGTGCAGAGCAAGGGGTAAGATGGATGAGAAGAGAAATGGATTGACTTGGAGGGACTGCTTGAAACTCTGACATGTTGTTCCTCCAGAGATCTTTCCTTACAGAGCGATCGCCTCTACTGTTTTCACGTGATGCAGAAATCGTGTCACAAAAATGCTTTCTCAAACTTCCCCCATTGATCCTCAGTTTACGTTCACCACATTTGGCAAAACAGGTATTACCAGGGCCAAGAGAAACTCAGAGGCAAGCCCCTCATTTGGCTGAAGCCAGCTCATGGCTATGGCCCTCGTGGAAAGTACAGTCATGGAGGTACTGGGAGACATGCTGGGTGCTGCCCATGGGCTCGTATCAGTTTCATGACAATGAAACAATGGTTGTATGGCTGCCCAGCCCCTCTTGCCCCCCCAAAATGTTCATTTTCATTGCTTAACATGATGCATTTCTCTCTGCTCTTCTCACCCATCCTCTCTCCCCTCTGAGGGAGTCCACAGAGTCAAAGGCTGAGGGACTCAGAGATCTGGCAGGGTTCTCGCCTCGTCCAGCCTCAGTACCGAGGTGACTAACTCTGACAGAGCCACCCAGGGAGCCAGGCACCTACGGCAGCAGCTGCCCAGCACCCACAGCCCATTAGGCTTCTGCAAAAGCCACAGAGGCATGTGGTATCTGAGGTGTTTGATCACATTTGCAAATGCCGGGTCATGTTTTGCTGCCATATCTTGTGAAAGCTGTATCCTCACAAGGAGCAGAAGGCATCCTGGGATGCCCAGCTGGGCTGGGGGGCTGCTGGCTAGGGCTGGAGGCTGGGAAACATCACTTTTGCTTTTCCTTTGATGGAAAAGGCTCCAACAATTCCCTATTATTCACTTGCCTACATAGCTAGCCCTATTTTTAGTAATTGTGAGGCCCAGATTCATGCTATTTAAACTCTAGATGCCTAATGAAGAGAAAGAGATCCTTCCAGACAGGCTGGGGACTGGCTCAGACCTGACCCTCCCTCTGCCATTCCCAGGCTCATCAGCGCGAAGAGCCACGGGATGCTCCGCATTTCATTTGCTTGTGCCCAGTGACTAAGCCCCTGAAGTGATAATGGGGTGGATCCAGCAGTGGGTGTTAAATTTTGCGGTTCAAAGTGCCCAAGTTTGGAAATGAACCCCCATGCACATGCCATTGGCAATGCAGGACTAACCCACAGCCACCTGGGGGTTAGAGAAATCGCCCTTACCAAAAGTCCACAGCCCAAACGTTGCTCTGTATGCCAGAAAAAGCTCCCAATATGACTGCCAATTCACCATACCCGCAGGAATCATGCCTGCTTTATTTGGCAGCACCAAGTCGATTTAAGCATAGTACCTTTTATTAAAGCAATCGATGTATTCAGTGTGAAACGAGCTGCTTTTCAGGCTCACGCACGTCATTGGGTCTGGGACAGACATGCAAGCTGCAGTGCTAAATACAAACTGAGATCAACTGCTCAGGGTTTAATTTGACTAATTAACTTGGTGACACCTTGGGTGAGAAAAGGTAGTTGGTACCCGGTAAGTGGGGGAGGGACATTTTTAGCATGAGGAGAGGTAAAAAAGTCATTCAGTCCTCTGGGAAAGAGAGGGAGAGAGAAAACGAGAGCAGCAGGTAATTTATTGCTGGTGGAACAAGAAGCTGTTAGCTGAGAGGAGGGGTTAAGAATTATAAAGGGCTGTAAAACCAATATCTCTATAGAGCCCATGATGTTTAGTGTCCAGAGTTATGAATTTCAGTTCCTCGGCTTGTCTCTTGCTGCTCCTATTTCAGACATGAAGAAGGACCTGGGAGCTCTAAAGCTTGTCCCTTTTATCCACCTCTGTGAATTGCTCTCATAAAAAATATTACCTCTCCTGACAAATCTTGCCTCCAGCACCTCCTCGGAGCCCAGCTACTCCCAGCACATCAGTGCAGAGCTCAGGGCTCATTCCTGCCCTGGCTCACGCAGTGACCCAGCGCACGGTGAGCATAAAATGCTTCCAGTGCAGAAGGAGAAGGACTGCCCTGCTTTATCCCTCCCTGTGCCCTGCTGTGCATGACTGGCCGTAAAACAGGGCTACAGAGATGCACAGCCTGCTGCTGTCTCCTTGTAGGACTAAACGCAGTCTCTCCTGCAAAATGCAGCAGCTCCCTTTTGCTCCGGAGGTCAGGGAGTTTATATCTGCTGGTCTACAAGACTGATGTGCTTAAACCAGCAGAAACTGGTGGCCATATAAACCCAAGTCTTCAGGCATCCACCTGCCCCTTTTATCCCAGGGACTTTTCAAACTGAACTTCTAATGGGAGAACTGTTTTTTCTTCCATCTAGAGCATCCCTGCAGCCAAGCCCTGGCCCTCCAGCTTGTCTTGGAGAAGAGGAAAGCACACAACAGAAGAGGACTTCTCTTTGGATGGGGAAGGCTTTTCCCGCCTACTTCCCACCATATGGCCTCGTGCAAGAGCCAAGACCAGCGCTTACCCGCCGGCAGCACAGCCTAAGGGATCTGCCACAGCAGGGAAAACAGCATTCACATCCCTTCCCTGGCCTGCCCTTGGCCTGTCTCCAGCTTGCTTAGAGTGACTCACTTTCTGCAAGTTACTGGCAAAAATGGTACAAAGTCAAAGCAGAAAATATCCTATATGAAGCAATTATAACAGAGGGAGGGAGGTGTGGGTTGGTTTGGTTTTTTTCTTTTCCAGAGAGAAAAAGAGAGAAAGGCTGCAAGTAAAAAAGTCTGATGCTGATGGCAGGTGAAACCATCAGCTTTTATTAAACTGATGACAAGTACAGAGGTCTGCTGCCTTCTGTGGGTCTGCAACTTAGCACCAAGTGCCTTATCTGGGTATCTCTGGCTCACTACATGAAATCTCTTTCTCCCAAGATGTTTCCTCAATGAGAAAGGTGCCTTCTAGGATGCTTTGGGGCTCGCAGTCAGGCTGTCCCTTGGTGCTGCCTTTCATCAGTCTACCTTGGAGGGAGCTCTACTGAAGGACACCGGCTGACAAACAAGCCACAGAGACTTTCATGAAGTTACTACCCTCAGGAGCTGAAAACCCAGAAGTCGGCTCTCCAAAATTCAATTAGCTGAAAAACAGGAGTTTGAAAGACAGAACAAATGTTGGTATCTTTTAATTTTCCTTAGGGTTTTTGTGTCAAACTGTTGCCTGCAGCCAAACAAGCTAGAAATGTAATGCTGAAAAGAAACAAAATCCATGGCTCTCACTCAACTGTATGACTCCTTGAGCTCAGACTAACAGGTAGGGATATCACTGCAGTCACTGGAGCCTGCCACAGGTACAATGGCTGAGGTAACAAAGCGCAAGCTGGTTTTTCACCAGTGGGGCAAGGGGGTTCTCCAAGTCAGAGATGATACATAAGGACAGGGGCAGAGCCTTCATAGCACTTGACCATGTAGCTGAGGGGCTTGTTGTAAACAGCAGCAACAACCAGTTGTGAGCAAGTCTCCACTCTTGCCTAAACGTAGCCTAGAAGTCATTATATCTCTCCTACCTAGGAGGCAGAAGGTGCTTATGGCCAGTTTGACAGGCTGTGAAGGCTGGTCTGGAAGTGATTCAAATTGTCAGCTCAGGTGGTGTCCTGGTGCATGCTGTTGTCAGCCCATAAATGTGGCCCAGGTTTTCTATGCTGCTTTTGGTTACAACTTGGTTTTCCATCATGCTGGCCTGTGGGGTTTTCCACATATTAGAAAAAAGCTGTCACATCACATGGAGATGTCACTGTACATTTCAAAAAAGTTTATTTTCTCCTGGAAGCTGCAATTTCCCCATAGACCTTGTCTCAGGGATCCACTAAGGGCAACTGGGTGTGGGGCAGGGATCCTGATTGAAGATAAGGTGTGTCCAATGCATTTGGAGCACCTCCAGATTAGGTTTTTGGGACTGGGAACAAAATTTTGTGTTCTTAAGATATTTGAGGTCTCATCATTAAATATAATCTCACCGCCTCCTATGCCCTGAAAGAGTCTTAGGACTCTAGACACCTTGACTCACCTTCCCAGTCGCTGATTTGGAGTTGAAGTGTATTGGGGGTCTTCCTTCCAACTTCAGATGTGACATGAACACCACCACACACCCTTAAGAAAATGAAGATGTAAGTGAATGAAATTCTTAGTTCTTGCAAGTGTCCTCTGATATCTATGGGGACACACTGGGCCTGATTCTTGCTCACATGAGGAGCTGTTTGTGCTGCTGAAGTAGAATAATTGCTATCTAGGCTTTCTTGCAAATCCAAATTAGGCTCCTAATGTTGCTGCTAGGGAGAGGATTAAATTTATCACAAGCAGTAGGTATACAATATTTTGTATTCCCCAAGCAAATCCTTCCACGGCAGAATGAAAGACTAGACGTTGTGTCTGTGATCCAAATGGAAGGGGTTTTTTTCTTCATGTTAGGCAAACTAGCAAAAGAAAAAAAAAAAAATCGGACCCCTTTCCAAATTTCCTGTATTGACAGATGATTTACAATTTCTTTTCCTGGGGAAAAGATGCCAAAACAAAACAAACAACAGCTAGTAAAAATAATTACCAAGGCTTCCCATGGGTCCAGAGTCTTACTTATTCATTACACTGACAAATAATAACGCTGAAGGAAGTCTACATGGAACATGAAGTCAGGAAAATGTCCAACAAATCTTGGTCCTGTGTTCAGGCAGGGAGGAGACATGCCAAAGGTGCTCACGCTAGAGGAATGGAAGAAGGTAAGGCTAAAGATTTTCAGCTTGCTTTCTGAGGCCAAAGCTCAGTAGGAAGTCATCACTGACATGATGATGGACTCTCCAGGTGTTCACTCACCCAGGCTTGAGTAGTGGCCAAGCTACTGCACTTTTCTGCTTAGCAAGGTTGGTGACCACTGGGAAGCGCTAGAAAGACTGCAGTGGACATTTGCAAGAGGAGCCACCAGCAAGACATGGCTGTGCCATGTAGGATATCATCAGGCCTGTGGGGCTCTTTGGGCACTGAACACCTGCCTTCAGGCTCCACCCAAACCATGACTGCAGACTCACTGTCTACCAAGGAGGCAAGCACTGTCTTGAGTATGGCTCCAGAAGCACCTTCAGTAAACACAGACAAATATATATACAAGGAAACGGTGAACTCAGGAGAACTAAGCTGGGATGGCCTAGGTGATTTCTAAAAGGCAAGGGTCTCCCTTCCCCTTTGTTGCCCTCTTACTTCAATGCACAACTTGTATGGAGCAAGGATAACTGAGCGTAGTGTGAGGCCACCATGGTTGGACGTGCTTGGGGGCCACTCAGCTCTGCACCCCCATCAGGCCAACCCCCCGAGTGTATCAGTGCTCTCAAAAAGATTGAGACTATATGCATGATTTGCAAGGATATCTATTCGGCCAGCTGCTTGGTGACCTGCTAACAGGTCCGGCGACAAGCTCCAGCATGCTCTTCCCCTCTGTACCCATGCAGAGCTCACAGCTGAGCTTGGCTCCCTCCCTTCTCTCGCCTCTAAGCAAGTCAAAGTAACTTGTTAGCAGTCCAATTGCATTCCACTGCTTATCACTTATTCATTCTGATTTCTGAACCAGACATAACAAATACACCCACCATTAGCTCTGAATACCCCCTCCCAGGATGTAGAGCACACTGTAATCAATAAATATGCAGAGCCTGTTGCTTCCACTGCCAGAGGCTGGTAAAACCCACAATCACTTCCCTTCAATTCACTCAGTTCTACTTCAGTACACTCCTCTCTTAAAACACCCAGGCTATTGGGAGGGAGGTGTGCTAGAAGGCTCTACTATGCAAAAGATGGGCTAAACATTTTTTTCTTCATCTTGCTTCTGAGTTTGATCCTGCACCTATCAAAGTCAAAGCAAGCATTGCCACAGAGGTTAAGACCAGCTCTGAGGGTAAAGGGTGAAAACGACATGCCAGAAATCAGTCCATGCTCCAGTTTCAGAAAGCTAGGCTCCATTTTGAGGGCAGTAGCTCAAAGAGTATCTGACTATCCCTCTGAGAAACCACCTGTAGTGCAAGCCTGGAGTGAAAGTTATGTGCTCCTCAGTACACAGGGCTATTGCTGTAATGCAAAAAGCTACATTCTTAATGCACCTATTTATCCATGAAATCAGACAGCTCACAAGCTTCACAGCAGGACTACTGCTACTATTTCACTATCAAACCTGGGAAACAGCAGTTATACATGAAATAACACAAACCAACAACCCTAGAAATCCAACCATCAGCACTTATAACATACATAGTGATCATCAGCTGCAACATACTACCCAATGGAAATCCCTAGCTATGCTAATAGAAAGCAATTAGAAAATTAGCAATTAGCAATTAGAAAGCAAACCCCAGATAAACAACAAATAAAACACACAAGCAGAAAAAGAAAAACCCACCAGAATAATTGCTGCTTTTCAAAACCAACACTGCAATTGCAGAGGTGTTCTGCACTCTTTTACTGGATTTGTGCTTTGGAAGAGCTGAGCAGTTTAGCTGATTTTACCCAAGTTGAGGAAAAATCAGAATCAAGCCAAATTCTGAGAGCCCGGAGGACCGACCCGGGCTGGAACAACTGTTCTCCTGCTCAGGTTGTCTAAATTGGTACTGGGTGTTACACAGCTAAAGGCACTGAGCAAAGCACTGTTGTTTGCCGTTGCAGAGTTAGGGTCTGAGAAATACGCCACCTGATTCATGTAGACCACACTCAGCTTCAGTTTGAGCTTCAGCTGTTATTAGAGTCAGATGAGTGCTAGAAACTCATTTATATCATCACTATAAGATGCACCTGGGCTTCACCTTCTGTTGTTCTTGCAGCAGCCAATTTTGAGGTAAGGCAAAAGCATTTATATCCAATCCAAAGGGCTTTTAAGCTTAAAGATCAGGTCACTGGAGACATCTATAGACCTGTGGGGTTTCATTCACCTCTACCATAGTTGTGGTTGCCTGTAAAAGCCAAGAAACAGAACAAGCTCTGAAAGAGGGAGCTTTCAGAAACGTCAAAGCCGGTTTCATTTTCAGAAAGAATTCAGTATCTTTACAAATGTCTAGCAGAGAACAAGGTGAGAAAAATTAGAATCCTGCTTCAAATCATGAACAAACATGTGAATTACAGATTTCCTGATTATTTTTATCTACCCATTCATCCATCCATCCATCCATCCCCTCCCCGAGGAGTTCTGTACTGCGGTACGAGTCCTCAGATGTGTCAGGAATACCAGGTGACAGCTGAGCACTGCATTAATATTCTTCCTTATCACTAAGTGACTTGCAGGAGTTTGGAGGGAAGGGAGCAGTTTTTAGCCTTTCCATATGCAGCTAGTGTGTGCTACCACATGCAGAACAAAGCTCAGCCACAGAGATTCACACCATGATTAATTCATATGCAGGCAATCCTGCTTCACATAGCTCCTTCAGCAGAAAGCATGCGAGGTGGGAGGCTCCCATATAAGTCTGCCCACATATAATTATTAATGGTATTGTTAAAACTTTTGTGGTGTTGTCTGTCTGATGAAGACAGTCAGGTCATTCATGCAAGTGTTAACAGCTTTCATTACCGACACTGTCATTTTGCAATGTTGAGAAGAAAACGAAGAGAAGGAACCTCACACCCCCAAACCTCCTTTGTCTCAGGTCTTGCCCAAAGCTGTTTGGCACTTCAAAGTCAGGAGGCACTTGCTGGAATAAATTTGGGAGAGGTTGTCTCAAATGCTGCAATAAAGACGGTCTTCCAAGTCTTGCCATCTTTATGCTCCTGGGAGTCCTAGGGCTACATCTTCACTGTAAATAAGCAGGGGCCATGCCCAAAGGGTAAGTGGCACCGCGCAGTCCCCATCTGTACCACTAAATTCTCTTTTCCTCCCTCATGCTGCCGCTTGGGAATACGTCAAAGCTGTGACAAGGGAAGTGCTAATGCTGATGACTAGTGTGCAGTGCTTGAGCCTCTGTTCTAGCCTTATTCATTTAGACTTAACTGATATCTCCACTCCATCGTGCTGGACTTGCCTCCCCAGCTAGAGGAGGGGAGCCAGGCCATGTGTTCAGCCTCCTAAATTTCAAGCCTGTTACCTTAAGTTCAAGCCTGTTAGTGACACAGGTAGTGTTAGCAAGGTGCTCGGTGTGCCCCATACCTGCAGCCTATCCGGGGTGAAGGGACATGGAAATCATGCTGGCAGGAGGAGGAGATATTCCTCCTGTTACTGTTTCTGTTCCTCCTCTTCCTCATGCTCCTTATTTTCCTGTTCCCGTTCCCCCTCCATCTTCTCTTCCAGCCCTATGTTCCAAACACCTCCTCTCCCACTGCAACATTTTATACACAGACCTTCAGAAACGTTTTATATAAAATTAACGTATTGGGCAAGTATGGATCTATATTTGCCCCGTCTATACCCTCTCATGAACACCAAATGTTGGCACTGTCAGAGGCAGGGTGCAGAGCTTGAGGTTTTGTGCTGACCCCCTACAGCTGGTTGTTCTTGTGTTTCATGGAGGAGCACCTGGAGGTCTAATTTCCTCAGTCCGCTCCTTCCCTGCCTCCATACAGCCTCTCCATCAGCCACACCATTATGGGAACCTGTGGAGGTGGGCATACAGAGGTCTGGGGGCACAGAGCTCAGCATGCTTTTTCAACCCCAGGGTTGCTTCAATAGAAAGCCAAAACAGTTTAAGAACTTTGGTCCAAATTGGTAGTATTAAAAAGCTGGGAAAACTATATCAGAAAGCCTGTGCCTTTCTTTATGGTGGGGATCCTAGAGCTCTGCCTTGCCACAGTCACGAAAAGTTCATTTCCCAGACAGCCCTTGTTCTAATTATAGTACAGATAGCTTTCAGCTGGGATCTTTTAGCTGTTTCCATGCCAGGTCCCAAGTGAGAGTGTGTCTGCATCTACATTTGTGCCTCTTCACCAGACAGGCATATGTATTGTGATAGGGGATAGGAAACTGGACTCCTGTCAACCTGTATTCAGTCTGACTATAGGCAAGTCAGTTCCCCTCCACTGCCTCCATCCAGAGTATTGAGGGCAGGGTCTGTTCCCTTTATATCTGTAGTGCTCCTCACACCAAGAAGCCTTCATCTCATTTGGGGACTGAATGATTAGTGGCTGCCTACAGAGTACCAAAACCTGGACCCAGTAATGAAATGAAAATGGAAAAGTTAATTAGGGTTTCCTCACAAAGAAAAAGACAGACTCAAAGGAACTGAACATAAAAAGAAAATAACAAAAGCTCTGTCAAAATGTACTACACTATTTTTAGCCTTTCTTTATTTTCCAGGGATGATAACATTGCATTAATATAGTGTCTTCCATATATTAATCAATTAAGCCTTCCACTACCAGCTGGGAGTATTATCGCCATTCTACAGATGTGAAAAGCAGCATCTTGGCCAGAGAATACTTCCCCAACCAGGGACAGAGCACAGGTTTTGGAAACTCCACATCCTAAGGTTTCCCCACCCTGGTGTCCTTCCCTTTCTTCCACCCTCAGTCAAAGGGTGGAAGAATATTATTAACTTATTATAACTAATTATATTATATTATTAACAAGGAAATATTATAATGCAAGACAATAAACCCAAACAGCACTACTGCAGTAACCTCCCAGAAGAGTTAATAGGGGGCAGAACAGGCTGGGGATCTTCCTGATTGTCCACTGTGATAGAATCATAGAATCATTTAGGTTGGAAAAGACCCTTAAGATCACCAAGTCCATAGTCCAAGTCCACCTGTAAATCTAACACTGCCAAGTCCACCATTAAACCATGTCCCTAAGTGTCACGTCTACACAACTTTTAAATACCTCCAAGGATGGTGACTCAGCTTCTTCCCTGGTAAGCTTGTTCCAATGCTTGAAAACCCTTTTGGTGAAGAAATTTTTCCCTAATATCCAATCTAAAGTCAGCAGTCTCACAGGCATGCCTTGTTGTGTGCTGTCCATACAGCTCTCCAGCCCTCCTGTTAGGATGGGATGGTGTACTGCTTCCCTCCTGGGCTGTCTGTAGCTCAGTGCCTTTTCTCCTCCTGCTCCTACAATGTAAAGACTCCCTTGGTCTGCTCTGTAGATGGGTGATGCATTGCAGAGGGAGGATGAGGCCAGGATGCGGGGAGGTATGGAGGTACCAAACTCCTGCTGACAGAAGGACCAGGAGATTCTGGTCCGGTGCCCATCTCTCTGACAGCCAGGGAGATCTCACCTGCAATTCTGCCCTCTAACTCCCTAGCTTAGAAAGCATGCTCCATCCATATCTCATGTTTTATTGCTTATACTGTAGGCCTGTTGATGCTGCTTTCACATCTGCCCTGGGTGCCAGTCCAATGTTATATTACCATCTAAGGCTCAAAAGCATGCTCCTGTGTGCCACATTGGCCCATCCATGCTTCTATAGGATGGCTCAATATAGACAATCTCCCAAATGAATTAAGCAGAAAGAAAACAATGTAATCAATCAGTATTAATGAGCACAGACCGATTGTTTACAAGCTGTTTCTGTGTTTCAGCCACTGCCTTTGATCTCCCATGAAGATGAGCGCTGGCACTATGTCAAAATGCAAACTATATCCTGCTCACTGGGGCTCAGTGCTATGTCTCTCTGCTGACAGTGGATCAAGCAAAACAAGTGCATGACTTCAACTTGCTGATTTATTGCACAGCACCGGCCAGTGGTGGCTGGCTGGGAGTAAACGCATTTCCAATGTGAAGATCTGATCTCAAGACCAAAATGTTGATAAAACAAAAGCCAATCCAGCAGGGCTATTTTTTTGCACAGGGGCGGACAAGAGGGACAGATGACTGTACAACTATGAAATGAAGGCTAGGTTTCTCAAAAAGCTGGGAACCAGTATGTTGTTATTGCAGTACTTAATACATGACTGGATTCCCCAAAGCACATAGGAAACCTCTGGCAAGTGAAGTCTTGTGGGGATTCACCTGCTGTAGCTGCAATGTGGTCACTAAACCTAGCTGGAAAGTGAGGTGGTGAGGAAAAGCTAATGCAAAATAGTCAACTCCTGTCAAAAAACTGGAGGGCTGAACACATCGCATTTGGTAGTACCTTTCCGACGGGTAAAAACAAATATTTTAAAGGGAGAGTAGGATACTCACAGGAATGATTTCAGAATTATTTTGAACAACGCTAGAGCTTTTTGTTTGTGTCAGGGATTGTCTGTGTTTGTACAATGCCTAAAGATTCTCTCTTCTGGCCCCAGCCATTATGGTAATAATGGGAATAACAACAGCAGCAGCCGTGCTGTGTATGCTAATGACCATGTACTAAAGCGAGAGCAGGTTACATATTGCTGGGAAAGATGAAGAGAAAAGAACAGCAAGGTTAAGATATGACAGGAACATTTAATGATAACTATATAAACAGTAGAGAACTGACAGGCCAAAACTTTGGTGAAGAAGCATAATCCTGCTGGAGGGATACATTAGAAAGACAACAAGTGAGGTACATAGTGAAGAACTGTTGGAAAAAGAGAATGTCATAAGGAGAATTTGTATTTTTTTTTTCTTTTCTTGTTTTCTTTAATTCTTAAGAAGAAGGTGGAAAACCATGAATAACTTCTCAAAGGAAGGATGGAGAGGTTTTTTTTTAGTAGTACCACAAGAAACAGGCTGTGAACATGAGATTCTTTAGGGTAAAGATGATTGGCAGAGTGTGAGATACGTGAGCAGGCCAAACTGACAAAACTGATGTACTCAGGATGCTCTGCAAGAAATAAGGACAAGAAATAAAAGAGAAGCTGTAGGATCACAAATAAATTAAATGAAGATAAAAGCCAAACTGTAAGATGGGATATTCCATTTGTCACTGTTCATGAGGTGTATACGAGGTCCTCACATAAAAGAAAGGTTTTGATAAAAGGCAGGATGCTGCCTGACCCTAGGCTTTTCTTTGCCTTTTGAAGAACCTGTTCCATGGGGCACACAGGATTGTAAGAAATGATGGGAAAATCTGAACAATTTTAGCAGGTGCAAAGATGTCCATAAAGGCAAGACTGCAGCATCCTGGGATTTTGTGCTCGGGAGTCAAAACATTGTGTAAATTGGAATTTGGCCTTATTGTGAAACCACAGGTCTTTCAAAATACAAGACTGGTGGACAGGGAGGATGTCTGATGTTGAGGAAGGTAGTAGCACTTTCAGATCATTGTTGTCTTGGTGTAAGTTAGCTGTGTCTTAGCCACTGTGTTTCCTCTGAGGCTCTGGATTCTGAAGAGAAGGGAGTTAGAAGTCAGCAGAAGACATCAGAGCAGCAGGAGGAAGCAAAGTAATTTCTTAATTAATTTTTCATCCTTCTCGCTAATGCTCAAACTTTATCTCTTCTTGGCTCAACTTCTCAAAACCAAGTGTCATTCAGTGTGCAGTGTTACAAACAAAACGTGCTTCTCATGCTGGCTACCTCCCTGTTTTGGAAGGCTTCTTCCTTCATAACACATCAAAGATCAAGCCAAGAACTTGTAGAACTTGTAGAACATATGGGCTGACAGCTCAGGCTGACGAGGTCAAGTCTCCGCATTGGAAGGATGAGGTAGCTTATATTCTCCACAGACTGGTGCAGAAGAGGGGTGTAGTGGGCCCTCACCAGTGAATAGCACAGGAGCAGGACAGCTGATAAAATCGCTACTGAAAGTGGAGAGGCAGAGAGAAGCAAGGGAGCAAAGCAGAGGTGTACAGCCTGATCCACTATTCTCAATATCTTCTCCCACAATAGACTAAGTTGTTTCATCATCTTGGGTGGGGAAAAAAAAGCCAAACACTCGAGCAATAACTTGTACACCTCTCTCCCCATCTAGAGCAGAGTGTGCAGATTTGAGCTCACCGCCCTGCTCCCAGACCCTGGTACAGACCCCACCACCCATACTTGGGGCTGAAGCAGACTGAAGTACACTAATCCAGGTCCTGGAGAAAGCAATGCAGATGTATCCCTGTACCTCTCCTGTATTTTCAGATAACCATACTATTCAGAGTAACTCCAAATCTGCATTGTGAGTGTTAATAGCTAGTGCACCATTAGTGTCAGTAAGCATATATTGTAAGTATTACTTTCCCATGTTATCATTTCTTTCCAGTTGACATCGAATTTCCTTTGCCATTTTGCAAACCACATACTCAAGAGACCCTTCTGCCACTCTTCATTAATCGCAATCACCATCCTAGGTAATTTTGTATCATCTATAGACTCAGCAATTCCCCTACTCATGTTCTCCTCATGTCCCTTATGAATACGATGGGTAGCACAGGTCAATGAGAAGAAGGGGAGACATCTTCAGTAATCTCCTTGCACTGTGAAAACAGACCCTTACTTCCTACCTTGAGCTGGTTGTGAATCTGTAATATACTTGACCCAGTTTTTCCTTGACAGGTTTTATGAGGGATCTTTGTAGAGGGACCTTGTCTACTACTTTTTTTAAGAAACATAGACCGGGTAAGACTCCCTGTTATCCAGAGTCCTCCCAAAAACATAAATAGATTTGACATGATGTTTTGTCGACTTTTCTCTGACATATCCCACTTGTTCTTGTGTTTACTACACCCACTCTGCACTACAGCAAACATATTTTGCCCCTTCCATTCCTCTGGGATGCGGCTGGTTCATGCAGTCAGGGTACACTAGAGTGAATAGTTCAGCACTTTCAGTATTTTTAGAACTTTTGGGTGGATTCCAGGTGGTTCTGGTGATATCATAAATAAATAATAAAAATAGAGTAATAAAATTATGTTTTCACTGTATTCAGAAATATCCAATACTGGCCACTGAATTTGGCCTGTGTCGTGGTTTAACCCCAGCCAGCAACTAAGCACCACGCAGCCGCTCGCTCACCCCCCCACTGGTGGGATGGGGGAGAGGATCGGAAGGGCAAAAGGGGAAAACTCGTGGGTTGAGATAAAAACAGTTTAATAACTAAAGTAAAATAAAAAATAGAACAGTAGTAATACAAAGCAAGCAGTACACTGTACAATTGCTCACCACCCGCCGACCGATGCCCAGCAAGCAGCAATCGAACCTCTCCCCGGCCAACTCCCCTGCTTATATACTGAGCGTGATGTCACGTGGTATGGAATAGCCCCCGCCCAGTCTGAGTCAGCTGCCCCAGCTGTGCCCCTCCCAGCCTCCCGTGCCCCTGGCAAAGCATGGGAAGCTGAAAGGTCCTTGACCAGTGTGAGCACCACTTAGCAAGTACTTAGCACTACTTAACAAGAACCAAAACATCAGTGTATCATCGACATTGTTCTCAACCTAAACCCAAAACACAGCCCCATACCGGCTACCAGGAAGAAAACCTACTCCATCCCAGCCGAAACCAGGACAGCCTGGTTCTTTCTTTGGATATAAAAAATGGTTCTGGGTTTTCTTATTGTCTCAGATGATGTCAGTGACCAGCTCAGCAGGGCTGATAGGGTCACTTTATTCATGCAAGCAGCCTCTCAGCTAGGTCACTCCAGTCACATCCCTCCAGAGTGGGTCATGTCACTCAGCTGAGATAAGTCTTGGTTGTCTCCCCATGATTCAGGCCAGGCAGGGGAATCAATCAGATGCTGCAGCCACTGAGCAAGCGAGTTGCCTCCACCAGGAACCTCAGGGTTTTGTTCCAGTTGGGCACATCTCTTTTCTCCTTCCATTAGTCACGTCGAGCACTCACCCCACTCGTGTGCACTGGCGGTCTGCTGATGCTCAGGGTGGACTGGGAGCGTACCAGGAGTGTTGCACACAGGCTACTTTTCCTTGCAGATCTTTTGTCTAAAATATGAAAAAAAAATGCAAATGACCTCTTCATACTCAATGAAAATAATTAATTTATAAAAATGTGCAGGGACTATTTCAGAGGACGCTGCTTACCCCAGGGTACTGTCTTGCTTCAGTCACCAGCTTTGTTCTTGTGCGCTCCCTGCTTGGCCAAAGCCTTCGGTGGGCAGCTGCCACGCAGGTTGGACACTTGGTCACTCACGTCAACCTCACCTGTCACCTCTGTATCTCACCTGCCAGCCATGCCAGTGCCTGCCGCTGCCTTGGTCGGTGGCTTGGCTCAGCTCAGCGTGCTGGGAGAGTGCCGCGGCCAGCCAGTGCCAGCAGTTGCAGCACCCTCTCCAGCTCTCCTGGTCGCTGCTGTCAGTCAGGTAGCTCTTGCTCCAGGCATCTACCTGGGGCAGTCGCTGCTGGAGACGATGCCAGCCAGGTCCTGCAGCTGAGTATGAACTCCAATGTCTTTGTGGAAAGCATGCAAAAGGCATCCTTTGCAGATGTTTTTATTCCAGATGCTTTCTTTTGTCTGAATAGCTTTTCAAAATACTGTTAATCCTTAATACTAAAATAACTGATAGTGTCTGTCTAAAAAAACTGAATGCGAAGGGAACAGATCACAGGTATAAACTAATGGTTTTCCTTCCTCCTCCAAGTCTCTCCAAAGGCTGGGAAGACCAGGAGTCAGAGCACAGCTAGAAGAGCCTTCCTAGGCTGGTACTGAGGGAGCCAAGCCAAACCCACCTTGGTGCCTGGAGGATAATGCACAGCAGGTTTTGGGCTGCACAGAAGTTGCTGTCCCCATGCCTGCAGGGCCCAAAGAGACATCTTGGTTTCTCCTCAGTGGACTACTACACAGAGACAGCCATGGCTCAGCCAGATGACTAACACAGTCCCTGGGGAGCAGAAGGCATCACCAGATCTTCCAGTCAGTACAACACAGTTGTTTTAAATATTAACTCTTTTTATGCTGGGGTCCCTGTCGCTTCTAAGCAATGCTTTTTTGCACTGAGGTAATCACGTCCCAGAGAAGTGCTGAAGACTCTGCTGTCCCTTGACCCTCAGCCACGAGCTGGAGATCAAGAGAGCTGAAAGAATGAGCCCCCAAAAGAGCAAATGTTACAAGGAACTGATTTGGAAATAACTTCACTGAAAATATGGATTGCTGAATACACCATATGATGTAAAAAAAAAAAGTAACACTAACATGGGGCGGGGAAGTTTTCATCTTGTCAAAAAATGACTTTTCTGCCTAGTAAAAAGTTTCAACAGATAAGTTTTGCCCAGCCCTGCGTCCCATACTGAGACAACTCAGAAAATACTGCCCGACATGGATAAGACTCCCTCCCAGTGCTCCTTCTTTAGAGTGTTGCTTCTTAACCAGATTTATAACTGCAGTCCCATGAAGCTAACCCTTAATCTAATGATGCACTGGAGAAAGAAACTCTTCAGTGCTTAAAGAACACAGAGTGGGGATGAAAGAAAGAAGAAATAACAGTTCCAACCTTGATCTCACTCCTTTTTAGACCCTGAAGGGGCCCATGTGGGTAAGGTATGATTTTTAAACAATTGTCTTTTCTGCTCTTGTGACTGCTTCCACTGCTCCATCAGGCTTCCTGATAACAACCCAAGGGCTAATGGGATCATGCAGGAGGGAGTTTCCCTTGCTCTCCTGGAGACAGTAAGGCAGAACAGACTCATCATCTGCCTCAAATCCTAATAGAGCAAGGCTGAAAAGGGGCCCAGAAACACTCTTTGGCTAGCTGCGCTATTCACAAGAGGGTTGGGGAGTTCACGACAACATATGTAGATCATGTCCAGTAATCAGGTCTTCCCACTGCACTCACAAGCCACATCTCAGTATATGTAAGAAGCAGAAGCTCCCATTTTTGTTTCCAGGAAGATTTACTATTCCAGCCTAGCCCATCTTCTCCCCTTTTGTAAGAGGTTTGGTGGCATACAGAGCTGAGATCGATGCTCTGCTTAAGCATGCAGCCAGCACCAGTCTCAGTTACTGAAATGAGCTAATGAGAAAAGTTTAAGAAGCCTCCTTATGTTCCACAGCATCTCCCAAACAGCCAAGTCTCTTTCACCAAGAGAAACTGCATTAGCCCTTCCTCTTCTCCCTATAGATAGTGTCATCAGATTGCAACTTCCCAGTTAGGCTGCCCTTTAGAGATAACAGCCAATTACAAATGGGAAGTGTGCCAGGGAACTTCAAACTCCAGCCCTGATACATGGCACAAATTAACGGCAATCCCACATCACCAGCAGGAAACATTTGTTCTTTGAAGTGACCCTCAGTGTACAGGCAGACTAATAATGGCAAAAGGTAGATGGGAAGGTCAGCAGCAAAACTTTCTCTGCCTTCAGTAGCTCCAGGTTTCTACCTACCACAAACGTGACTTCCTGGAGATGGAAACCTGAAAGAATTGCACAGGCAGTGCTGTAGGCTGCCAGGGCTGAGGAAGCTGGGGTTGTTTCCTCCTTGCAGCTGTGCAAAGGGCTGAAGTCTGCCAACACCTCTGTCTGGCCAGGACACTTCTCCTGGCAGGATGCTGAGAAGAGCAAGCATCTGTTCCCCGAGGCCTGACTGATGGACTCTGCCATCCATCACAGCTGAGATGCTGGCACACACTGTTGGGCGTAATGGTTGGTCCTTCACATTTTGAATGGACTGTGAAGAAGTACAATAAAAAGCACATTATTTTCGGGAAGAAATGAGCTCTTCCCATCTCACACAACAAAGCTGCTGTTTGCAACTCAGTGATGTTTGCTATGCCATCCTTTCTCCTTTCTGAGCCTCCTCAGAGGTTACTTCTGAAAATCTGGCAAGACAACAACTGATGTCATCATGGTTACATAGTATTATTTCTCTCCTTCCCTTTTTAATTAAAACAATATGTGTAACCATTGTAGGTAACTAAGCAAAACTTACTGCCCGTTGTGTGGTATTGACAAGGGATGTTTGTTTTTTCTTCTCCACCTGGACTTTTTTCCCAGCTGAAAATCATTTTGAGTACACACAGGTTTGAAACGCTCCTCAGCACATGTGAAGGTGATCTTGAAGGTTCCTGCAACAGCGGGTCTCTTCCATCCCAAGAGGAGTCCTGCAGTGCTTTTTCCCACCCAGTAGTGGTCCTAGTGGACTAGAGCACCTGCCACTTGAAAAGCAAGTGAGCGCCAGCTCCCTGAAGTGGGGAAACACCTGAGAAGACATTAAGAGGCCACTAACATAAACACACATAACACAGATGTCCCTTCCCCGTACTCGCTCAAGCCAGTCTTGGAGGGGAAGGACAGCAGCTGAACAGTTGAGACTTGGCCGCTGCACAACGCGGTGATTTACTGCTGCGGACAGCATGCGTCACACCGCTGTCCCATCACGGGCCATGGGGACGGAGGGGCAGAGCTGGCAGTGTGTGGGGCAAACGCTGCTGCAGCTCCAGTTTTAAATACAGGCTCTTAAGCTGCTCCCAGCGCACAATGGGTTTACAAGCCACAGTGTCGCATTAGGAAAAAACATCTCTAATCTTATGTAACAAGTCCTGAGAGGCGTGTTGCCAAGTAAGCACAGTATAAAATCAATCAGGAAATAGCATAAAACATTTAGCACTTAGCTGCATGTTTCCGCTTGCCCCTGCTCGGCAGCCATACTGGGAGAGACACGGGACCTGTGGGAAGGGCGAGGAAGAGCAAGCCACCGCTTTGACACAGCCTTCCATCCTCAGCCAGGACTGTCCCGACTCCAGGGACCAACTGGCTTCTCAACCTCAGCATTCAGCTTGACTTCACCCAGCACTGAGGACAAGCCCATTCCCATGCCGAATTGCTGTGACTGTGGTTACAGTGCTGTAACTGCTGCTTCTCTGTGTCCCTATATGCTTGCTGGGCCCAAATATAGGGTCCCCTGGGAGCTACAGCTCTCAGTGTCTCATTGGAAACCATTTCTCAGCCTGGAGCAGACTGGTGCCAGCATCCTACAGTCTGCTCAGGGGCCAGATTAATTCCTGGAGTAATACCTTCCCTCCTGCTGTCCATTGGCAGGATGCAGCAGCATCTCAGCTGGACCTGGGGCTCCTGCAAAGCCTACCTGCACACATCAGGTCTGTGTTAGCACTGAGGTGATTTCTACACGCCTTCCTGAGGAAATATAAAGCTCTGAAGAAATCTACCCTAAAAGAGGGTAGACTCAGACTAGATATAAGGAATATTTTTTTTATTTATAAAAAATATATTTTTTATATAACTTATAAAAAATATATTTTTTTACAATGACGATGGTGAAACACTGGCACAGGTTGCCCAGAGAGGTGGTAGATGCCCCATCCCTGCAAACATTCAAGGACAGGCTGGATGGGGCTCTGAGCAACCTGATCTAGTTGAAGATGTCCCTGCTTATTGCAGTGGGGTTGGACTAGATGACCTTTAAAGGTCCCTTCCAACCTAAACTATTCTACGATTCTATGATTCTTTGAAATTCTGACTTCAGCCAAGGGCGGGAAAGATTGAAATACAGAGTTGTAAATTATCTTACCTCCCTTGGTGAAGTTTGCATTAACTTCTGCCCGTTAACCGCTGTGATTCATGTTTACCTCCCACGCAGGGATCCCCATTATTGCAAATTCCAGTAACACCAGCGGCAAGCTGCAGGCCGAGGAGGCAGCTCAGGTTTGCCATTGCTTCCTTTTGGCTCCACAGCTGAAGTCTGGGGGGAATTACAGAGGGATCATGGAAAAGGCAAAGTGCCTGGCAAACAGGCAGGGTTGGTGGGATCAGATATTGCCTCTTACACACTTATTCGCTGTTGCACTCAGTGCCTAATACACGTTTTCCTCGCAGAGCTGGTGGAAGCAAGTACAGCTTTCATAACCTAACTGAGGCCATGGCTCATCCTGGAAATCCCTGCTCTGAGCTGCTACCCAGGAGGTGGAATTTCTGGTCCGTGTTTGCCCTGCTGTAAAAGCATTGGGCAACAGCTTGAAGAAGGAGCGTCAACTGCACAGAGCATCTGCTCTCCTTCTGCATTTCCTGCACAGGTTTCTTACCACATGTTCCTAGCTCAGAAAGGTAGACCTGCCCTGGTGGAGACAGCTGCTGAATTAGAGCCCGATGGAGAAGGATCATGTGGGACAGTGGTCACCAGTGGGACATCAACAAAACTTGTATCTTTCATGGCCTTGGCATTTTAAATAGATCTTCTTGAAGCAAACATTGATACAAATTCCTGCTCACCTTGGGGGCTCAGAAGACATATGAGTTATCCCATTCAGGGAGTGTGTACCAGCCCTTGTACTTCATGCTGTGACATTCAAGAACACAACATTGTGTCCTAATGTTAACTTCTGCAGATGAATTCGCAAGGCTCCAAAAGCCCATGAAATAGCTATGGTTGACAATGCATCAGAAAAAAACCCCACAATGACAAAGACAGGGCTGAAATCAAGTTTCCACAAAGACTATAAAGCAAAAGCTAAGTGAAGCACAGAAGCTTTCTACAAAAAGCTGCTTCATAGCATTCATGTTCATCATGTCTTTCAGCTGAGTTGTAGACAATAGCTACCTCTGTCATTTGTTGGCAGTGGCTCCATATCAGTCCACAGGCCAGATAGTTATCTCCACTCTCATGTTGAAGTGGCACCTGAAGATGAACTGACTACATCTTGCACATAACAAATCTCCTTCACTGCAGAAGTGACAGAGATGTATCCGCTGGTGGGAAAGGTTATGTTACAGAAACTTCAGTTTTGTTGAACAACGGAGTGTGACTCTGTTTCAGCAGAGCTACAAGCCTACGCTGTTGAATCAGCCACAGTCACACTTTGTGAGCTGCTTTGGAGAGGCAAGGGATCTGGCAAGACCCCAGCAGAGTGGAAGGGGGTGCTGTGAGATCACTGCCAAAGGCAAAGGTCTGCTCTCAGACTGCAGCAGCTGTCCTCCAATTGCAGCCCTGTCTGCTCCCAGGAAAGCAATGCCCAGTTTCTCCTGGCCAAAATTCAGCTGCTGTTGACTCGTAAACACCACCCAGAACAATCCAGTTTCACTGCTGGTTGATCAGCCATGCGTGCTGTATGTCCTACAGCTATTGGCAGAGAGACACCAGCGACTCAGCTGCCCTTTACATGCTGCCTTCACAGATAGGAAACTTGCTTTCAGTTCCACAGGCAGAGAGGCAGTGCACAAGGCAGCAGCAGCTTAAATAACGTGCTGCATGTGATGCATGACCTTCACATGGATACAACAGCAAGATGGGAAGAAGATTTCCCTTTGGGTTCATCATCACAACAGGAACACAAGCAGGCTGCATCTTTGACTTGGGGATACTCTTTATGGCTGTGGCCTGGGTTTTAGAACAGGTATCAAGTAGCCCAAGAATCGTCAGTGTCAGTATGATCTCATGAAAGTTACATATGATGTAGATTTCTCTAGCAAGTTGGCAGAGCATCTGGAATCCACATACGAATGCTTTGTGACCACAGCTGTGCCTCACTTGGTCTCTTTCTTGAAGTCAGACCAGGTTCAAAAGTTGGTTAAAAAGAAAAATTAATGCAGAACTTGCTGAGGTTCCCTTCGAGAAAACACTTACATTAGCCTCAAGCAATATTTCCTGGGCAAATGTCTTCCAGGCAGGCTCTGAACAATTGCTATGGCCCGACTCCCAGTGAAAGGTATATAGAGCATACATTGCAGCTGGGCATCACACATGAAGATCTATCAGATGTTATCCTCCCAGTGTGATTATGTGGATCCAAGACACTGAAATGCCAGAGGAGCAACTGGATTAGGCTGGAGAAACACCACAGAAGTTACTGATAGTATTTGCCAGTTATAAAGCAGCACAACTGTACTTAACCCAGATTGCAAACCAGACAGCAAGACTTGAGGATTTTGAAGTGTTGATCAGAGAGCAGCTCACGTTTCTGGATGATGCACACTTATGTGCATCCAGCTCTGCTTTCAAATCTCAAGCTCACCAGCAGCACCAGCCCAAAGAGATGTTCTAACCAGTGACAGAGGCCTTGTGGTTACCTCTCTCTGTCTTGGTTATATCCAGCAGCCAACAATTTGTCTTCCCCAGTGATTACATTTGGAACAAAACTATACTCAAGGGTCATTGTGGAGCACAGTGATTACATTTGGAAAAAAACTATACTCAGGGGTCATTGTGGAGCAAACTGAAGACCCCCAGGTCCAAGGGAATTAAAGAAATTCATGATCCTGCTTTACCACAGCCCTCAATGGGAGAAGGATTGTGTCCTTACCAGCAAGGAGTGCTAGTGACTGATTTTTGGAGAATACTCCAGCTGGTGCTTGAGACGCTTGGAAAATCTGTGTTTGAAGAAGCCAAGGCGTGACATTCTCTAGCAGCAAAGTAGTAGTGGGAGGAGAAAGGCCCTCTCACACACACCAAAGGCACACACTCCATAAAAGTGTGAACGCCTCAGCGTTTTTTAAATTTGCCTTTTCAATGAACATTTTCCTTGAAGATTCAGATGTTCACAGGGATGAAAGATAAGGATTTCCTCAGGATTTCTGCAAGATGTTTGAGTACGTTCTCATTCCACCTTTTTAACTGGGCCTAAAAATGAGCCGGTTTGGTTTTCAGTGCATCCCAGAGAATTATCCCACTGAAATTCCTCAGGTGCCTCCAGAAAGACATGAAGTCATGACAATGATGGGAGAGGAGGTGTTCAGACAGAGAAGAAAGATGACGCTTACTAAACCACCTGAAATCATAGTCTCTGCAGTCCGCATCCAAGTCTTTTGTCATATGGAACAATGAGAATATAGTCATACATCTGTTTTCTGTGCGTGAAGCCAAATGTTTTTATGTTTTATGCTTTTCAAAAAGTAGTGTTAGGATAGTGTCATGGGCCATAGGATCCTTAGGGTGTTGCCTGATGAAAATCAGTCTAATCTCATCAGCCATGCCAATTCACCCCAGCTGAAGCTGTTTTACATGAAGTGCAAATGCCTTCTTCCTTGACTTACCTGTAGGTGTGTTGTAGTTGGAAATTACAATAGCTTGAAGTGATAGCATTAGCATGCCCCAGGAAGCTTCGACTGACCAGCTCTGAGGTTAAAGCTGCGGTTGTACATACCAGTTTGGATTCAGTAACTCTGCTTTGTCAACTGTCTTGAGCAGACTGTGCTGATTTCTGCATTTTGTATGCTCAGCATAGTCTCCTGTAAGTTTTCCTCTTGCTGATCAGTAGAAAATTTCCCTGTGGGACCCTGCTCTGCATTTCCCTGGAGTAAAGGAGTTTTTTGGACTAAAAAAAGAAAAAAAGTCAGAGTTTGTATATTATTATGATTCATTATTTATGAAGCAATGACTGCTATAAATCCCAAAGCTTAAACTCTCTCTGCCACCCTTCTCGTAAGTGTTACACAGAAATGTAAGAAAGAGGAGTGCTACTGTCCCAGTGATTCCAGTAATTTATAGAACAGGTAGACTGCAAGAGGTGGATAAAGCTGGCAGACTAACTGCTTGCAGGCAAGAGGCATTTAATGGAGACAAGTTATTTTATAAGAAAGAATCTGCTCTAATCAAGCAAAGAAAAATTTACAAGGCACCCATAAAAACTGGTATAACATATTGGTATTTTGCCGGTAGAAGAAAAAAGAAAAAGATTGTCAGTGATCTAGCACCAAAAAGCCAGACATTTGGAGTTTGGAAGTATTGGGTTATCCATCCAAAGTATTTTTAACTGGTTAGCCCCATGAACATGGGAAGAAGCTGCTATTTTGAAGTGGATGCATGTAAGGCAAATCCAGGGTAATTTTTTCCTAGTACATTAAGGAGCAATAAGACTAAGAGTCTTCTGGGAATTCATTTCAAAGCTGTCTAAGACATTTGGGCACCAGCACCACTCAGATCAACAGGAAACCTTGTACAAACATCCAAGGCAGCTTCCTTTTTTTTTTTTTTGAATAAGAAAAAAACCTAACTGTAACATATCTTTAAATTGAATAAAGATTTTTTCATTTGCATCAGTATATCATTCTACCCAATATCCAGAACAATCAGAAGTTGTGATATTTCTTCCAAAAATATGCCCCAAACCTTGAACACCGCAGTTTTCCATTAATGAAGATGTGAAAAATCAGAACATTGTGGAGAGAGGTTCAATTTTTCTTTTAAAAGCAAAAGTCCTCAAGGAAAACAAACACCTGCTGAAAAAAAAAAAACAACCAAACAAACACAAAAGCACAAAAAACCAAAGCCCTCAAACAATTTCTGCTGAAAAGCAATTTTCATGGAAAATTTTACCATTTTTAATTAAAGGCCAGATGGTGCCTTGACTCAGCCTTGACTAAAGAAGTGTATATAACCCTCAGAAAATTCTACCTTAGAAATGCAAAAAAGCCCCAAAAAGTTATCTGGAAGAGGTGGCTGTTGAACATGTACACACATTTTTCTGTGCCCATGCAATAAGATGATGTATGTCTAGTACCTCTGGCAGTTTGGGACGCCACAGAAGCTTAAGAAGAGACATCCTGGATCAGACCAAAGGTCTGTCTTTCTCCAGATGTGGCCAAGAGCAGGTGCCGAGGGATAGCTACAAGAACATGGCAAACATGGTGATACTTCTCCTAAACCCAGTCCTAGCCCCCAGCACTTTGCAGCTCCAGTCTTTTCCAAACTAGACATAATCTTTATCTATTCAATGTCCTTCACTGAACCTCTTCCATAAACCTATCCCTTCTCCTCCTGCACCCATATAAGCTGTCTTATCCGCAGTGTCTTTCAGCAAGATGCTCCACAGCTCTGCAACCTGTTGTACAGAGAACACGTTCCCTCTGTTTGTTAGGAAACTTGGCACTTCTTATCTTCATTTGATGTCAGCTATGGTAGTTAGAAATCAGCCTAATAATATGCCAAACCCCACCTTCTTCTGCTCCCCTCTTGCCTAGGGGGCTTAATCAGCGTACCTCCCCTCTTCTTCCATGTGCCCACATAAAGGCATATTTTATTCCCTTCATATACAAGAAGGGCAGGCACAGTCTACATACTAGAAATGTGGTTCTTTCCCAGTAAGCTCCTTCCTTCAGCTTCAGTGGATTTTTGAAACAGGCCTTAGATTGCCCATATGAGATTCTAGCTTTCCCCAAATCTCTTGTGCTCTGCAAGGTACCACGCACTGAATAATGATGTGTCTGGCATCAGGATGCCCACAGTTTGAAAGGGCCATGCTATCACTGCAGCCATCCACTTGACCACTTCTCCTGTCCATGGGCCAGACCTGCTGTTTGGGGTCATGATGTGAAAGGTGCTGTGGATGCAGATGGAGTCATCCTGCTGCCGCAGAGGTACGAGCACATTGGGAGCCAGGCTGGAGGGTGGGCAAAAGGCAGCTGTGGCTAGAGGGCTTGAAAGGGGAGGACAGGGTGATGAACTCTACATCAGCTCTTTCCCTGCACACATAATATAGCATTTCTGTCAAAACAGATCCGTGAGTATTTCTGATGAGTTTGGAATAATATAAAGCAGCGACTAAGTGTGCCCATTTGGAAGAAATCACTAGCATGCTATTAAATATTTAACCTTCCAAATTTAATTTGTTAAATCTGCTGGGAGGACTTTCCAGATTGCTTGCAGTGTGCTTTGGGAGCGGTTCCAGGTCAGCAGGGACTTTAGCCCCGCTTACCCTTACTCTGGGGCAGAAGGAACAACGTACAGTGATGATGGCTTTGACTTCGTTTTCAGCTCTCCCTTTTTAGAAACAATGGCTCAGCTCCCCAGCCAGTTGTAAATCCAAGTCGCTGCAGTGGAGCTATTCTGATTTACACCAGCTGAAGGCCTGGCATCTAGTTCAGAAGAAATGGGCTGCCAGTTTAATTACTTCATCCCAGGTATGGCATTAATAATATGGGAATAAATTCAATGCTGCTAAGTAACAGCAATACAGAGGATTTTGTCACATGCATGACAATTAATGTGTGGTGCATGGTATTTCTGCTTCTCCTGAGTTCCCTTTTAAATGATGCTCCTTGTGATTTGAATTTCAAAGAGTACTTCTCCTAGTATTTCTCATTATTGATGGTGACTGTTCACAGGAGCAGCTCAGTGCTGCTTTGTTGGCTCATCACTTTTGATTCCATTCCCAGATGCTAAGGACAGAAGCATGCAATTAATTTGGAAGCTCAGCCCTTCATTGATTTCAGTTGGGAGGTTTTCCTTGAACACCAAAGGCCTGATCTGTCCCTAACTACCTTTAATATTGTCTTTACATGGAAAATGTCTTCCTTTTCCACTATAGATCTCTTTTGTGAGAAGGGATCTCAGAACTCCGCTTGCCTATAAGAATATACAAAGAGACCATCAGAGAACCATAAGCTATAGGTGTTCATCATGCTGTCATAGGGAAAAAGAGATCTGATTTCGGGGACACTGATGAGCAAGGTGAAAAGGACAACCAGTTTGGGATCCAGACCTCTTCCCAAGGACGGGAAGGACAAGAGACAAAAAGTTGCCTTTTTTTCAAGATTGTGCCTTTTTTCCCTGGAATGATCGGGGTCTTTGAGGGTCCAGACTTCCTGAAGAGCTTCCCTGTACACATCCCTACCCACCCCCAGGTGCCTTGAGCCTGAAAGCTCTGGCTAGGTTAGGACAAGTGGAGTATGCCCACCTCAAAAGCATCTCCACAGTCAGAGCAGGGTGCCACATGAGCCATGCCATGAGCTACGGCACTCTGAACACAGCATGCGGATGAGTCCCTCCTAGGCTTCCTGCATTGCACGGGACAAGCAGGGAATCACCAGAGCGCCTCTAGGGTATTTGTTAGGGCGTTTTCTTTGTGAGAAACCTGTCCTCTCTCTTTAACAGCTACTCCAGGGGAGAAAAACACCTCATTATATATAAAAGGCAGGTAAGCACATGGAAATTAATAAGAAAGATAAATTTATGTTCTCCTCTGCATTTTAAGGTGACAACAGTTAATTCAATGGACATTCCTGACAACTAGGTATTTATTGGCCAGATGGATTAATTCCTTTAGTGAATCTAGTGAAATGTTTGTGGGACCATTCATTAAGGAGTATTCAAGCCATCTCTCCTCAATGACACTACTTACTAACCATAATGTCCTATCATTTTGGCCTGTCTCCTCAAGTTTGCCCTTCCACAAGTTTTCACAGCAGCATCATTCTCCTCCCCACCTGTGAAACCTGATCATTTCTCATGAAGCTATCCATAACTTTAATCAGCTTCTCACTCTGTTATTTCTCATGTTCAGCATCTTCTCTCGTCATGTCTAGCAGTTTCCCGTGGTCTGTCCAGGTAGCCAAACCTGAGGCCAGGTCCTGTCATCTACCTGCATGCCTTAATGGGTCTCATCCTCTGCAAGCTCTTGGCAGACATCCTGAGGAGCAGTGGGACTGCGTCCTTGCCATGGGAGCTGCAGCAGGAGACTGGAGGTGGGAATCTGAACTTCTTATTTTCATGGACTGTTAGTGCAGAAAAGGAAATGGCTTTTTCATTTGTTTCTTGCCAACCCCAAAGCACTTTCCTAATGTTACAGGACAGGCACTGACTAGTTTAAATCTGCAGGATGATGAAGAATTTGGAAACCATCATGTCCTTCATGCACAGCTGCCATTGAAGCTTCTAAGCTATGAGGTTTCACCCACACTATGTAGGCTGCAGGCAGCAAGAAAAAGGCCTGGCACTCTCCTTAAATCACAATTGCCAAGGTGGAAATCAGACCCACAGGGCTCAGCTCAGGTCCCTAACTATTGGGGCATCCTCCTGCTTCCAGCCACTGCCCCAGGGAGGTACAGCTTTCCCAGATGTCTTGTGCCGAATCCATTGACACTGCCTGGATGACACAGGGCTTCTCCACAGGCCCTGGCATCTCTCTTTAAGGGGCTGTGACAATGCGACAATCTGTGATTCATTTAATTTAACTTAATGCCTGCCCAGTTAGGCATCAACATGCCCATATAAATCTAGGTCTGAGACCTCCAGTGGGACTAGGTGCCTCCCTCCACCCCCTGCTTTTCCTGTCCTGGCTACTTAAAGAATCAAATCTTTGGGGAAAGGACTGTCTCTTACCATGTTTATATAGATGTCCCTACATACCGTGAGCCTGAGCAATACTGTAAGAGAAATAATAGGTCCATTTCCATGGCACTCAGCTCCAAAGAAGTGTCTGATTTAAACAAAGAGTTATGCTGCAGTTTCACAGTGGATGAAAAGGCATTTAATGTGAGATGCTGAACAACTCAGGAGATCCCTAATCATATCCAAGGGGAACCTTTATCATATCAGATATCTGTCTGACTCTGTTCAAGGTCTGTAGCACCTAAACATTCTCACCAATGACTGGTTCCTTCCCTTATAAAAAAATCACAAGGTGGCCTTGGCATGTTTCCTGTCTAACAGATGGCCACATCTCAATTAGCACTAACCTATGCCTTTCCTGGCTACCTCAGAAGGCCAGCAATGCAAGGCAGCACAGAAATGATACAGTTCCCTCTCCTTTGGAGCCATCCGTACTGGTCAAGGAGCTGCCTTATGAATAGGGAAGCATTGGTGCCAGTGCTTGCTGTAAGGCTTCCTGGAAGAATCCCAAAAAGTTCAAACATGAGAACTGCATGCAGAGAGACGAGGCACAGATGGCAAAATAAAAGCAATGAGATTTTCTTCCGAGCCTCTCAGCTCTTGGACATATGAGAAACTGGGCCACTTTAGCTGAATTCATGTAGCTTGTCTAGAGCAAAGGAGATACAGACAACCCCTTCCAGAGACTGGCTGAGGACTCGTGTATGTAAAAAGATGGTCTTGTCTCACTTTTGCTAACAGGTCCTTCTAAATTAATTTAGTACCAGATGTAAAGTCCTACACCATGTTTACTTCATCCTCCTAGTAGATGATATCTAGCAGCCACACTTTCTTGGTGCAGATCAGGCAAAGAGTGGCAGTGATTGTGTTTAGATTCTTCCCCTGTTGCAAGTAAGCATGAATATCCAGTTTATAAGAGTAAAGAAGAGTTCAAAGCAATGAAACATTTGATTTTGAGCTAAGCTACATGGTTCCCTCTGCCAAAAAATTATATATTTTACTTTTCCATTTGCCATAAATACAGACTAAGAAAAAAAACGCTCAGCTTGGGTTAACCCAAGCATTCATTTTTATTCTGGTTTCAGAACTACCAGCAAACAAATCAACACAAACTTTAGCACCCACACAGCTCAGCCATCTCAGCTAACCCTTTTTTCTTTCTCAGAAAGTTAAAAGCACTCCTGGCTATGCCTTTGGGGCCTGATCCAATTAAATGGAAAGATTCTTCTTGCCTTTGGCAGGAAGAGATTACAGATTTTGGGCTACTTCCCGATTGCTCTGTACCATCACTCTGAATTATAATCAAGCGAAATGTGGTTCAGACCACACCAGTGCCTATGGTGCCAGGATTTTTGACAGACGGAACCCTTATGTACTGACCTGCAAGCCAAAAGCCCTGCACACTTTGCAGCACAGGGTCCTATAGCCCAGTTGTGTTCTCTAAACGATGAACAATTCTTGCAGTCTTGTACACCTGTTTTTTTTGGTGGTTTTTTTTTGTTGTTGTTGTTTTCTGGCTCATTGGCATTGTAAATACAAGCTCTCAGCCCTTCTCTCCTGAAACCACCTCCTTTCCATCCCCCTCTGCTAGCTCTGCACCACAGCAAGATCACTTCACAACCACACCCCCACGTTGTTAAGGCTGAGCACATCACCTGGGGTACCTCACTTAAACCGACAAGCATGGCTATGTTAACTGGGGTCTGTTCCTGTTGAGCTTGAGATGACCTCAGGGGACAGTCTACCACCCAGCTGTGGCTTTAGAAGCATTAAGTGACATTTTGTTTCCTCTGCAGTGAAGGATGCTAGATCATGGACAAATAAGGAGCCATCCACAGAGCCAGCAGGAGCCTTTAGCAGAAAGCTTGCAGGGAAAGATTTAAGCCAGGTTCTTCTGCTGGAAGAATGAAGTTTCCCTTTGGTCATCTAGAAGATCTGGGCTCCATTTTTCTCTTTGGTTATCTAGAAGGTCTGGGCTCCAATCTTCTACTGGGAACAGTGAGAAGGAGCAGCACTTTTTCTGTCCTCTCTCCTTCTTCCTTCTTTGGTGATAGGTGGTGCTGCTGCTCTTCCTAGAGCCCAGGGATGCACTTGCAGGTCACTGTCTTTACACTTTCCTACTCGGGGTGTCCTGGGTCCACGAGAGCGTACACCAGACCAGAGATGCTCAGACTTTGTTTGGACAGTGGAGGACAACAGCCTAACATTTCTCCCACCAGCTCCCATGAGCATTTTAGCACATCAACAGATGCACAGCTAACGATGCTCCCCAAATCCTCGTGGCTACCACAAAGCTCACCCTTATTTCCTGAAGCATTTGACATGTGGTTTCCAGACAGGGACTCTCTCCTGCTCCCACACTGTGATGCCTCCCAGGTGGTTTTGGCCAGGAGGCTTTCCAAGCAGCTCTATCTCCAAGGGCTTTCACAGAGCGACTGCTAACGGTGGCACAGAGCATCCAGAGGAGCAAAGAGCAGGCAGTTGATCAGGACTGTGTGACTCTCCAACCAGGAGAGTTGTTTGCAGCAGACTAAAAACCAAAACCCCATGTTGCAGAAAAAGCTGTTTGTATGTCTCTGGTAATTTCTGCTTCCAGGTGGCATTTCCTCTTTACATCCTGCCTTGATGGCTCCCAAATCCCTAGCTCCTCACAGACGGCAGGAGACTGCAGGACCCATGGAGGCTCCCAGGCCAACCTGGGCTGCCCTGCATCCCTCCCATCTCTTCCTTTGCTCTAGGTGGCTTTGCCTTCCACCCTTCCTCTTTGCAAGGATTATTCTTGTTCTTATTATTCATCAGGTCTTTGAACGGTAGCTTCTCAGGAGCTCAGGTCATGGCTGAGCCCTGCTCAGAGGCCCTGGGGAGCAATTACTCAGATCCCTGTTCTCAAAGCAAGAAGGGGTCCCTGGCTGCTATGTAGTTTGTCCTAGCAGGTTGCTGCCATAAACTTAGAATAGCAGGCAGCTGCAGTGAGCCTCCAACAGTCATCAGACCCAAGGGAGGTGGACTTTTCTTCCTCCCCTGCCTTGCCCCTTTCAAACATCTCTTCATGCTGCTCTCTGTCACTGCAGTGCTTTGTGCTCCTGTCTACACAGAAGCTTTCCTACTGAGGTGCATCTGCATCAGCCCTGGAGGGATGAAAAGTGCCTTTAGAAACAAAAAGAAAGGGTTAGTTACCGTTGCTAGACACATAGCATGAATCTCCTCAATTTCGTCCCACCCATAGCTCTTACCAAGAAGCTGTGAAATGTGCATTAAGGATGCATTGTGCATGTTTACCTGTGTTGAAGAGGACTCTCAGTGATGCTGCTAGATCTGAAGAGAAACCCCCAAATCACAAACTAGTCTGCTGCAATTCACCTCACCACAAGCCCCTTTCTATTGGTCTTTTTGAAAACCTTTTTCCAAAAATCAGCAGGGTACCAGGTGGACAATGAGAGCTGCAAATATCAAAATCAGATCAGGCATAGTTGTTAGCTTCCCAGTGGCAGGAATAGGCCAATTTATGGCAAGCTTAGTGCAAACAGGGAAGTGGCATGATTAACACTAGTTAGAGCACTGGTAAGCTCCTTCCTGGGTGATTTTCAGCAAGAGAAGAGGTTGACAAAAAGGGCAAAGTACGTCCTGGTCTGTAGGAACAGTTACAGCCACTGCGGTTGTTGGATTGTGATTGCTCCACTACTTAGATTTTTCTTGGTTCTGCTGCAAATTTCCAATAAACCAAATGAGGCCTGATTTCCTCATGGACACAAAGGCCCATGGTCTTCCCGAACTGAATGAAGGATGTGCTTAGTTTGGTGCAGGGAGAATGGGAAAGGTGGAGGAACAGTGTTAGAGAAAATGATTACTTCCTTGACGTCACTGAACCTCACCTTGATAACAGCATAGAAAACACTTCAGTTTGGAAGTGTCAGAAGGAAACAAACAGGCTCACAGAAAGAAACCTGGAAGCCAGAAAATTTGACTTGATGACCCAGAAATCTCTTCTTCGCTCCATTCTGTATAAATGCCATTTTTTTCTTCCAAGGAAAAAATCTAACAAATCCTTTTGGAAATCTTGCCACATTTCCTCCTATTTCACAAATATTTGTGGTCACTAAGAAACTGTATTTCGCCAGGCATTCAACATCCATCCAAGCCAGCTGATATCTCCAGTCAGTAGCAGTAATGTCTGACGATAAGAATTTGCAGTGTAGCAGCTAGAAGTCATTTGGTTGCAAGCCAGCCCCCCTACAGTTTTGTTCCTGTACAAGTAGAACAGAAAGACAGTCTTTTTCCTAAAAGTCTTACTTGGTAAAGGCATAATGAATGTAGTTTACAGGCTTCTAGTCCCAAGAAAGGAAAGGTGCAAAGCACTTTGGAGAATCAGGATGATCATAATTTGGGGCTATTTTTTCTGCTGATTACATATTTATTCTCTCCCAGTGCCTATTACATTAAGGAAGAAACTGTTTCCTGTAAGACACAAAACCTCCCTGAAGTCCGGAGCAAGTCAGGAATGAACAAGGGCCCAGATACTTAGATGGAGAGAAAAATCTTTTGCAAGTACTGCTAGGATATGCTGAAAACAAAGTTAGAGTTTAGAAGAGAAGTAAAATGTTGTGAAAGAGGAGAAAATGGGGCTGGAGGGATTTTCTGCTGAAAATCCCCAAGACAGGCTCAAGTTAGTTAACGTGTTTTAAATCTTGAACATTCTCCTTCAGCAAAGATGAAGTTATGGGTTATTTTGGGAGTATGAATAACAACAAGCAATAAGCAAGCAGGGAGAGAAAACAGCCTTAACCCAGGGAGAGAGGTGGAGGCAACAAAAATGCACCGGGGCTACAAGGCCTTGTGTCTCTCCCCCTGCAGCAGCAAAGGAAAGCAGTGATCTAAACTGGGCATGTCATCTTCCCACAGCATTTTGAGCCATAGATGTTGAAGCATCTAGAAAGAAGTGGCGGCAGAGAAGCTTTTAGGCAAATGACTTGGCTAGCAGGCCTGCCGGGGATGGGATGAGGAATGAACGAACCCTGCTTACCCGTATTATGTACAGTTATTAGGAAAGCAGGGAACACCCCCTCAATGCTGCAGCATGCAGCCCAGCGTGCTCGTCCCTCCGCTAAAAAATAAAACACACAAATAAAATAAAGTTCTTCAGACCTGCTGGAGCTTCCCCATCATCTTGGGGAGTTGGTGTGTCAAGCTCGGTGCTCGCAGGTGCCTGTGTGGTTGGGGGAGCGGTACCGGGTGTCTCTGCGGCAGGGCAAGGGGTGGGGGGAGCCCGGGAGGGACGGCGAGAGGAGCCGGTGCCCCCCGGAGGGGCGCTGAGCTCCGCTGGGTGGGGAGCAGCGGAGACCCCCCCGGCTGGGAGGAAGGCCCAGGGAGGAGGCGGAGGTGAGGGACAGAGAGGGGAGGATATTGCCGTACCCCCCCGGGGATGGGGTACACACCAGGAGACGTGAGGCTGCTCCTGCTGCAGGAGGAAAGTTGGCCGCGTTGCCACGCAGGGCTGGTTCGCCTGCCTCCCTCCGCCTGCCTCCCTCCCTCTCTCCCTCCTCCTCCTCTTCCTCCTCCTCCTCCTCCTCCTCCTCGCGAGTTGAGCGCACAGTGCAGCCAGGCGGTGCAGGCAGCGCAGCCCTGCCGGCCGCTCGCCCTGCCCGGCCCCCGGCCCCGCTCCCCCGCCGACCCCCGCCGCCGCCGCCCCCGCCGCCGGGATGCTGCCGGGCGCCGCGCCCGGGCGCTGAGCCGCCGCCGGCCCGGGAGCACCGCCGCCTCTCCCGCAGCCCCCGGCGGGAGCATCGCGCTGCGGGTCACCTTGCAGGGAGGTGAGTGACCCCCCCGCTCCATCCCCTCCGGGGAGCGATGCACCAAATCCCCCTCTTTTCCCCCCATCCTCCGGAGCGGGGCCGCCGGGCACGGAGCGGGGGCGGGGGGGCACCGCGGCTCCCGCAGCCGCCGCGGCCGGAGAGTCTCCGGGGGGAGCCCCGGGGAGCGCAGGGACTTGAGGCCGCCCCCGGGGCCGGGGTGGCTGGGATCCTGCCCCCGGCAGGCAGCGGGGGGACGCCCGCACCGGTGCTTTCCCGGTGCGCTGCTGAGAGCCGAAATTAGCATGCCCGGTCTTGCACGGCGCGCCTGGCGGGGGTCAGGGGAGGAGGGATCAGGCTTTTCCAGTGCCGTGGCAAGGTTTGGATTGGGAGCACTGGAAGGGAAACTGTGCGTGGAGTCCTCCTTTTTTTCCCTTTCCCTTCCCCAGGAGGAATCCCCTCCAGCTCACTGTGCTGGATGCTCACAGAGCATCTTTCCCTCCCAGCACCCGGCCGCCCTGCCAGTCCAGGGCAGCCTCTGCCCCGGGAAGGGGGAGAGGGGCTGTGCGGGGGTGCAGGGCCCCGGGCAGGCTCCGGGGCAGAGCCTGAGCCGGGGGGCAGGCGGCGGGGAGGCTGTGCTCCTTGCAGCCACAGCCGCCCTCTCCCCTCACCACCCTGCTCGAGAGGTGCTGGATTGAATTTCTTTTCCTTCCCATCCTTTAGTTTGCGGGCAGTGACAGCTAAGTTGGAGAGAGGGATGGTTAAGGCGAGGAGACAGGAGTGGTCCCTGCTATTCAGTGGCAGACAAGGGTGACCTTGGGTAAGTCCCCCGTGCCTGCACCATCTTTCTGGGTCGGGTATTATTAAAGCATCCCGCAAGGGATCAAAGAGAACCCTTCAGTAGGAAGAGGCTGGCAAATGCATTGAGACCTTTCTGGAATTGGCGCTGTAGGAGCGCAAGCCTTCCTGGAACAGGACTGGTAGCACTTGCCGGTCCAGAGTGCGCTGCAGGAGGAGAGGCGCAAGGGTCTATGCGGGACCAGCAGCGGCAGTGGGTTTTGTCCCCCCATAAGAACATGGAGCTACCTAGTGGCAGGAGTTGCTCTGGAGAGCAATCTGTTGAACTGTGTCTTCAAGATAACTGGAGGGGCGGCTGCAGCCTCGGTGTGTGATGAGAGAGAAAGAAGCCAAAAAAAGATCTAAACTTTCCAGGGAGATTAAATATTCAAATCACAAATAATTAGACATTAATCCCTCGTAAACAGGGCATTAACAACAATTAAAAGATGCTTTGATATTCTGAAACTCGAGCAGATGAGTTAACTGGTACTTTCAGGGGGATTATTGTGTATTACAAAATGCAGTCAGAGCAGAGAATGCACTTTTCTACATTCATGTATTTAAATGATTCGCTCTTAATTATAGTTAATGAGCTATCATCTTCAAAGTAGCTGCATTTAGATGCTCTCCATATTAGTTTCAAATTACCTCGCTCCAAAGAATAAGCCACTTCTGATTTTACTGGCCAAGGTGATATTTTATGGGCAGTTTGGTAACTACAGGTCATGCCAGGGTGTACGTAGGATAAATGCATTTGTAGGAATTAAATGAAGTTTCCTTTTATTAGGTGGGCAAGCAGACATCTCACACCACTGGTGCCATACGCTCTGGAATAAATCTCACACGCACAGGAAGGTTCTTCGTTATACAAATGCAGATGTAATGCAGTACTAGTGTATATAGGCACCACCACAACATGTTTAACTTGATGAAGGCTGCTTTTTGGATTTAAAATGCTTTCACTTCTGAGGATAGTATTAGAGAAAAGGTGCAACATAGTTGGATAAGGTTTTTTGTCTTTCTCTCTACTGTAAATTCATATCTGCAGACAGCTATAAATGCTTCTGTCCAGGAGAGTTTTTAGTACTGCCTATGTGGTTGTTAAGATTGCAGATTACATATTGGGACTTGCAAATTTTGTTTTCTTCACTTTGAAGACTCAACTTTTTACAGGTTATTTTTTGTACAGTGCCATTGGGAAAAATGGAAACGAATTGCAGAGGTTTAAACAGGAGGAAAATACTCTGCGTGTTCAGTGACTTTGCTTTGAGAAATGTGAATACTGTCTGTGTGTAAGTGTGTGAGTTTGTATCTGCTTATGTCTGAATACACATCCTCTATCAAATCAAATGTTTCTGAATACTCCTTGTCTAGTAAAAGTTGGAAACTACTTTGAGCAATGAGATCACAGCAAAATGCTCCTCTTCAGATGTAAATGTCTGTGACCCTGAGGATTCAGGTGGAGCTGGTCTACCTTGTAGCACCTAAGAATCAAAAGATTTTGTGCTTTGAATTTGGTGTCATAATATCGGAAGAGTGGCAAACTCTGGTTATTTTCATTGCACCAGCAAAGACTGCATTTTAAAATAGTGGTGCAGTACATGAGAGGTGTGAGTCCATGCATGCCTTTAGCACTCCCAGTTTTATACATGGCATCCCTGTAGATGTATATCTGTGTATATGTATCTATATAAAACCTGAATGTATAAAGTTCCCTCATTAACCATCCATCCAAATCCATGCTGTAAAGTATTTCTGTCCTGAAGCTCTGAGACTTTAGTTCACTGAGGCACGAGAAGAATGAATGTTCACATCAAGTTGGCATTATTTGAGCAGAGGTTTAATGGGGTTTATGTTCTTTGATTGAGTGCTCAGACCCCTTAAAAATCGCCAGGGAAAACGAAGATCTCTGAAATGGTGCTTGCAAATGGATAATTTGCTCGGAAGACAATCGTGGCATAATCAAAGAGTTCAGCTCCTTGAGGAGGGACCTGCCCATCCTTGGTCCCACAAGACATCCAGCCTGGTGTAAGGTCCTTCAGGACAGCTGTGCTCAGCATGCTTCTTCAGGACATCTCCCACAGCAGCTGCCTGCTACGTGCAATGGCTGATCCAGTCCTCTCCCAGCACGTGGTGTCCGCATGCCACCCACCCACCTTCCAGCTCCTATTCTTGTGCTCTCTGCAACAAAACGATCTCCCTTCTCCCTACTGCATGTGGCTTGCAAGATCACGGAGGCAATGCTGAGTTGATACGCTGCCAGCCAAGTGCCTGTGCCTCCCATATAGAAATCTCCTAAGCCCTATGTCCCTTCTCCTTCCAGAGGGAAGAGGTTATAGGATTTTTTTTCAGGCTCTGGCAATGGCCTGAGTCTAATGGGCCCCATTATTCATTTCAACTCTGATTTCTGCAGGGAGGGGTGAGTATGGGGTTAAGAAAGGTCTGTAAAGGTCAATCTACGCCCACTGATGCTACTTTTCAGTGTTTCCCTGCCTGCCCTATATGCCTCCAGCTACCAATCTTGCTATGTCTAAATCACTTATTCTGTAAAGCTTTTGTCCCACAGCGTATTCCTGGCTCTGCAGTTCTTCTAGAGCCTGATGAAGCAAGGCTGATTTTATTGCCCCAGCAGTGGCTGCTTAATCTAATCATCCTTGCCCTGATGAACTGGCACTAGCAATTTTACAGTATCACAGAAGTGTTTTTCTAGCAAAGTGACTTACAACCTTGGGGTGCTTTGCTTGGGGCAGGAGGTACGGAAACCTTCATTTTGCACCAAGTCTGCACCACCAAGCTGTCGTCCTGTTCTGTCCTCTCTTTATTTATCATTTCTGCTTCAGGAATATCTCAAATCCCAGCCTAGAGCATAGCGTTGCTGTGTTACATGCAGAACAAGTGTGAGGCAGGTGCCTTGTCCTGCTTTGCTTTCTGCATGCGATGTGGAAACGTGAGTACAGCCAGATGAGCAGGGTGTACCCAAGAACCGGACTCTATGGGGGCTTGGCTGCCCATCAGGAATGAGACTTGAGTGAGTTAGTACGGCCAGTCCTGGAGCCACATCTGGGTGTTTCTGTCTGTGGGCCAGCCTGGTTACAAACACAGTTAATTTTAGGGATTTTAGGTCAAAGGAAGGCACTGGAGTCAGCCTGTAGGTAGACCAAGAGGGCCAGGTGATGCTGTGATGTCGATATTTCTGGGTGAGCCTCTCAGGGTTCATTTAGATGCTCTCTTGTGTGTGGCAGGGACTTTGCCTTGCTGCAGGTTTCTACAGGCCGGAGCATCAGGTATCTTCTTCTAAGCTGGAGAATTTTAATTCTGTTGCAACACAAGGCATCACTAAAATTAGGCAGAGGGTTTTGGTGGTAACAGTGCTTCCCAGACCTTTAAATCTAGATTGACTCTCAAAAACTATCCAGACTCTGTGGCACAGGGACCAAGAAGACTGAGGCATCACATCTTTTCACCTGAGAATGTAGCTTGTCTATCAAGTAAACACGCAGTGAAACAAACAGTTCAGCTGTGCATAAGTTTTCACTCTGCAAAACATGGGTTGTGGATAAATCCACGAGAGCAATAGTTCTGGCCCCGAACTTGGCATGATAAGTGTGGGTCTGAGTCAAGTTTTCCCCAGAAGCTGGAGCAGCTCTTGGGCAGAGGCTAGGAGTGCTCTCCACTCCATGCAGGAGAGTTGTAGGACTCACTTTGGAAGAAGTTTTTCTCAGTGAGGGCACTCTGAACAGTTAAGGATGCAATTATACACACCAGAGAACAGCTGTATTCACTTGCTTCGAAAGTGAAAGGCAGCACAATTTTCTGCTCTTCGAGTTGGCAAACAGATCCTTCAGCCTGACCACACTGCTGAAGGTAGTGACCTGAGCTATTTCATTATGTGTCTCTATTTATTATGTCATGAGGGTTAGTTTTATTGCACTGGACATAATCAGAGAGTTTTACAGAACAGCTTTTTGGGATAGATGGAGGGAGAACAAATGTCAGCTTAGCCTTCTGTTGGGAGAGATACGTCTTTTAAAGCAAGAATCACTCCTCATGGTTCAGTCTTCCCAGTTTGAAATGGGGGCGGGGGGCTGAGAGGGTATGGTGAGGCTGGATACATTTGGGGTTGTCAAATGGTCCTGTTCTGCAGTATTGGGGACCCTCTGAACCACAGTGCTGCAAAGAACCCAGTAATACAAGCCTGTGCGAAGGCATCCTTTGCTGTGCATGCTACTGGATAGCCAGGCTCAGAGTGGTGGGTATATATTTGCAGCCAGGAGAGAAGGAGAAGGCATGAGAGAAGCATGTGTCAGGCATGTGCACAAAAGGCTTTGCTGGTGTGGAGATGCAGAGTTAGGACAGGATCCAGGTGTTTTATAGGTTCGCACTGAGCTCACCAGCCACTTGGTCAAGGCTGATTCATAGCATTCATCTGTCCAGACGCAGTTAAGTAGCTGATAATAGCCTTCAACACCAAGCTTTCCCCAATTCATAGAATCATAGAATCATAGAATCATAGAATGGTTTGGGTTGGAAGGGACCTTAAAGATCTTCTAGTTCCAACCCTGCTGCCATGGTCAGGGACACCTTCCACTAGACCAGGTTGCTCAAAGCCCCATCCAACCCAGCCTTGAACACTTCCAGGGATGGGGCATCCACAACTTCTCTGGGCAACCTGTTACAGTGCCTCACCACCCTCATAGTGAAGAATTTCTTCCTTATATCTAATCTGAATCTGCCTTCTTTCAGTTTAAAGCCATTATGCCTTGTCCTATCACTATGTGCCCTCTCCAGCTTTCTTGTAGGCCCCCTCCAGGTACTGGAAAGCTGCTATAAGGTCTCCCTGGAGCCTTCTCTTCTCCAGGCTGAACAACCCCAACTCTCTCAGCCTGTCTTCATAGGAGAGGCGCGCCAGCCCTCTGATTATCTTCATGACCCTCCTCTGGACTTGCTCCAACAGGTCCGTGTCCTTCTTATGTTGGGGCCCCCAGAGCTGAACGCAGTACTCCAGGTGGGGTCTCACCAGAGTGGAGTAGAGGGGGAGAATCACCTCCCTCTACCTTCTGGTCACGCTTCTTTTGATGCAACCCAGCATACAGTTGGCTTTCTGGGCCGCTAGTGCACATTGCTGGGACATGTTGAGCTTTTCATCAACCAACACCCCCAAGTCCTTCTCCTCAGGGCTGCTCTCAATCCATTCTCCGCCCAGCCTGTATTTGTGCTTGGGATTGCCCTGACCCACATGCAGGTCCTTGCGCCTGGCCTTGTTGAACTTCATGAAGTTCATATGGGCCCACTTCTCAACCCTGTCAAGGTCCCTCTGGATGGCATCCCTTTCCTCCAGCATGTCGACTGCACCGCACAGCTTGGTGTCATCAGCAGACTTGCTGAGGGTGCACTCAATCCCACTGTCCATGTTGCCAACAAAGATGTTAAACAACGCTGGTCTCAATAGTGACCCCTGAGGAATGACACTCATCACTGGTCTCCACTTGGACATCAAGCCGTTGACCACAACTCTCTGAGTGAATGGAGCCAAATCCAGTTGGCGACCAGTCACGAGTGGTGTTCCCCAGGGCTCAGTGTTGGGGCCGGTCCTGTTCAATATCTTTATCGACGATCTGGATGAGGGGATTGAGTGCACCCTCAGTAAGTTTGCAGATGACACCAAGTTGGGTGGGAGTGTCGATCTGCTGGAGGGTAGGAAGGCCCTGCAGAGGGACCTGGACAGGCTGGATTGTTGGGCCGGGGCCAGCTGTATGAGGTTCAACAAGGCCAAGTGCCGGGTCCTGCACTTTGATCACAACAACCCCAGGCAACGCTACTGGCTTGGGAAGGAGTGGCTGGAAAGCAGCCTGGCTGAAAAGGACCTGGGGGTGATGGTTGACAGCCGCCTAAACATGAGCCGGCAGTGTGCCCAGGTGGCCAAGAGGGCCAATGGCATTCTGGCTTGTATCAGGAATAGCGTGGCCAGCACGACCAGGGAGGTGATAGTGCCCCTGTATTTGGCACTGGTGAGGCCGCACCTCGAATACTGTGTCCAGTTTTGGGCCCCTCAATTCAAGAAGGACATCGAGGTGCTGGAGCGTGTCCAGAGAAGGGCAACTAGGTTGGTGAAGGGTCTAGAGAATAAGTCTTACGAGGAGCGGCTGAGGGAGCTGGGGTTGTTTAGTTTGGAGAAGAGGAGGCTGAGGGGAGACCTTATTGCTCTCTACAACTACCTGAAAGGAGGTTGTAGAGAGGTGGACGTCAGTCTCTTCACCCCAGTAATAAGCGACAGGACGAGAGGAAATGGCCTCAAGCTGCGCCAGGGCAGGTTTAGGTTGGATATTAGGAAAAACCTCTTTACTGAAAGAGTGGTCAGGCACTGGCACAGGCTGCCCAGGGAAGTGGTTGAGTCCCCATCCCTGGAGGTATTTAAAAGACGGGTAGATGCAGTGCTTGAGGACATGGTTTAGTGGCGGACTTGGCAGTGGTAGGTTAACGGTTGGACCTGATGATCTTAAGGGTCTTTTCCAACCTTAACAATTCTATGATTCTATGAGTGCGACCATCCAGCCAATTCCTTATCCACCGAGTGGTCCATCCATCAAATCCATGTCTCTCCAACTTAGAGACAAGGATGTCATGCAGGACAGTGTCAAATGCTTTGCACAGTTCCAGGTGGATGACATCAGTTGCTCTTCCCTTATCCACCCCATTGTAGAAGGCCATCAAATATGTCAGGCATGATTTACCCTTAGTGAAGCCATGTTGGCTGTCACTAATCACCTCCTTATTTTCCATGTGCCTTAGCATAGTCTCCAGGAGGATTTGCACCATGATCTTGGCAGGCACAGACGTGAGACTGACTGACCTATAGTTCCCTGGGTCTTCCTTTTTTCCGTTTTTAAAAATGGGGGTTATGTTTCCCCTTTTCCAGTCAGTGGGAATGTCACCAGACTGCCATGCCTTCTCAAATATGATGGATAGTGGCTTGGCAACTTCATCCGCCAGTTCCCTCAGGACCCATGAATGCATCTCATCAGGTCCCATGGACTTGTGCACCTTCAGGTTCTTTAGATGGTCTTGAACCTGGTCTTCTCTGACAGTGGGCGGTTCTTCATTCTCCCAGTTCCTGCCTTTGCCTTCTGCGACTTGGGTGGTGTGGCTTGAGCATTTGCCAGTCAAGACTGGGGCAAAAAAGTCATTGACTACCTCAGCCTTCTCCATACCCCAGGTAACCAGCTCTCCTGTTTCCTTCCAGAGAGGGCCCACATTTTTCCTAGTCTTCTTTTTATCACTGACGTACCTGTAGAAGCTTCTGATGCCCTTGATGTCCCTGGCCAGATTTAATTCTATCAGGGCTTTAGCTTTCCTAACCTGATCCCTGGCTGCTCGGACAATTTCTCTGTATTCCTCCCAGGCTACCTATTCTTGCTTCCACCCTCTGTAAGATTCCTTTTTGTATTTGAGTTTGTCCAGGAGCTCCTTGTTCATCCATGCAGGCCTCCTGGCATTTTTGCCTGACTTCCTCTTTGTTGGGATGTGTTGCTCCTGAGCTTGGAGGAGGTGATTCTTGAATATTAACCAGCTTCCTTGGGCCCTTCTTCCCTCCAGGGCTTTATCCCACGGTACTCTACCAAGCAGATCCCTGAAGAAGCCAAAGTCTGCTCTCCTGAAGTCCAGGGCAGTGAGCTTGCTGGGCACCCTCCTCAGTGCCCTAAGGATCTTGACCTCCACTATTTCATGGTCACTGCAGCCAAGGCTGCCCTTGAGCTTCACATTCCCCACCAGCCCCTCCTTGTTCATGAGAACAAGATTGCGCTGGTGAAATGAATTTCTCGCTTTAAAAGGCAGGAGCCTGATTTTTGACTGCTTTCACTTTGCAAAGTAATTGCCATAAGTTGTGCAGACGGCAAGGTGTTTTTATACTCGTGCCTTCCACAACAGGCAGGCTTATTTACATTACAGCCAGGTGCTGTTATTCAGGTCAGTTATTTATTAGCTGGAAAGTGCAGTTTTGTCGTCAAATGAAAAAAGTTGTGATTTGGGACTGAACTCAACAAAGAGTCGAGGCTGTCAAAATTAGTCGGGAAGGAGGATTGCTAGAAAAGCCTGAATGTGTAATTTTTTATTGGAGGCAACTTGAGGCAAATTGAACTAAAAGCCAGTTTGTTCAATTAAAAATAAATAAATGAAACATTACATTTCATTTTTGGCTCAGGCAAGATGCTTCCATCTGCTCAAAAGGAAATATTTTGTTGCAGGGATAACATTTTGTGTTTTAGGTCAACACAAGGTAATTCCTCCTTTCTCCTCCCTGTTCTTTGGTTCAGCTACTGAACCAAGCAATCAATTATTCAGGCAGATCTAATATGCATATGGTAATTGTTTCCACATTTAAATATACCTCTGGACAGGCAATCAAGAGACCTGGATTTTTATTTCCAGCTCTGCTACTGTGTCTGACGTGACCTTGGGCATTTCACTGTACTCTGAGTCCCTCCTTTTCAGGACAGGACAGGCCCATGCCTCACAGTGGATTTGCTGCATCTTGGTAATACTAAAATAGCATGGAGGTCTTTTTACTTCCACTGTTAGCAATTAAACATTTAGCTACCACTAATGCATGCATTCCTAATTCTCCCCGTGTGAGTTAGTTGCATTGCCTTATGAAACTCCCTGTAGTTTACTTAATAGGTCAAAAGGAATTTCAGCTGCTGAAATAGCAGCGTTCCCTTAAAACAAAACCTATTTTAATGAACCCAGCTAAATCAAAGAAGAAAAATACAAGTGGGAAAGGTTCTTCCCCTCCTTTCCTTAAATATTTCACTTTGTAATCAGCTCTCCAGATCCATGCATTGCCTGTTATTTCTCTCAAGCAAAAGGTCCATACATGTTGTTGCAATTTCTAGATGTTTGAAATACCTTAAACCATGTTGAAGCCTATTGCATTATGCATTAAAAACTCCCTCATACCTGAAAGCTTGCATCAGGAAGCCTGCAGCCTCCAAACCTTTCACAATGTGGTTTTTATCAGGCTGCAGCTCTCACCATTTGGCTTGTCTGCTCTTCAAGAAAGCTTTCTCCCTTCTGCTTTCTGTGTGCTGGCAGTGCGGGAACCAATATCAAATCCAGCTGCATTTTGTTGAATCTGGTAGTTGTAAGGCTGCATCAGTTTCTGCTGGTGGCACAGCCCTGCAAAAGGTGGTTTTTGTCCCTTCTTGCCATGCTGGCATTAGGTTTCGAGTCACTGAGGGGCTGGAGGAAGGATGTGGGAGCAGTGAATGTCTTGTTGGGAGCGTGGAAGACAGGTGGCAATCTGTTAGGAGCAGAGAGATTTGGATCACAGGATAACTCAAGTTGAAGGAGACTCAGGAGGTCTCTAGCCCAATCTCATGGTCAAAGCAGGGTCAACTATGGGGTCACACCAGGTTGCTCAGAGCTTTGTCCAGTTGGGTCTTAACAACCTCCAAGGATGGAGAATGCACAACCTCCCTGGGAAACCTTTTCCAATGCTTGACTGTCTTTGTGGGGAAAAGATTTCCCCTTATATCCAAGACCCCCATGCAGAGGCACGTGAGCTCTTTGAGCCCTTTCTCCTGGCTGACGCTCTGCAAGATCTGCAGGGAATGGCAGCGGGTATGGCCGTAAGCCTTGACAGCGGATGGGGACTCTGCCTTCAGCCTCTCCACGGCATGCCTTCATCTCTAAGTTTTCCTGCCAATAAACCAGGCCTTTGGGCTGGTGATGTCTGGTCTGCCTGGATGAATGTCTTTCTGATCTGTTGTGAGGAAAGGACTGGGGCTTTTCAACTGTAGCCTGGTATTTCAGAGGTAACTGAATTGCTTGTTCACATAGGACTTTTGGTACCTGGCAGGGGTCTCCAGAAGGCTGAAACACACTGAGGCTGTGCTAGAGCTGTGCAAAGGGGAGAACCCCATGGAGGCAGGAGGACAACGGCATCCTGCCGGGTCACAGAAGAGTGAAGGAGCTTCGGGACGGTGGGCAGTAGCAGACCTGGTTTCTGCTCCTTGTCTGCCAGAGCCTGGGGCACAGCGTTTAGCTCTTCTCTCCTTGCCATCTCTACAGCTTGCATTTCTCTGTCTCACACCCTTTGGTTAATTAGTTTGTCAGCCACTGTCATCATAGCAGGAGTCTGCAGAACACCCAGCAGAGCGTAGATCTCATTGCAGCTACCGTAGCTGGGCTCTGCTGTAACACAAGTGATAGCTTAATAAACCACAGCATTGCAGACTAAATATCTTGGCACTGGTTGCAGCTTCTTATTAAAATAAGAGAGAGAGAGAAAAAAAGAAATGCAAGAAATTGGAAAGAATGAAGGTTATAATAATTAATGGCTTCACTTTTAACACCAGAGACCTTGGTAAAAATGTCTAATCCCCAAGGTAAAAATTGGACTGAAGTTTGATCTACTATTTGTCAATAGCTTGAACTTGCTTTTTGCCTTCTGGTTCCAGCCTCAAGTCTGAAAATGCAGAATTATTTCTGATCAGTGTGAGTACCAGTGAGTGATTTGTGGGAAGAAATTCAAACTGTGCGAAGACAAATGAAACCTGAATCAAACCAGTTAAATTAACTCTGCATCCTGGAGCAGACTGAACAGCTCTCTTATTTAAAGGGCTGTGATGAGTTTCATTTTCCTGTCAGCATCCTTCTGAAACCTCACTGCAGTCCTAGGTAATGAGAGTGGCTCTTTTTTGCTTTGAGTGTTGGCTCCCTGCAGAGAAGGCATCTTCCAGTTGCCTCAGGTGGTCTATCAGAGGTTATATCTGCTCAGTTATGCTGCCATCTGGGACCCTCTGGGCTGCAGTTTGACCTGGAAACTGGAGCAATCTTAATTTTAGGACCTGCCTGTGAGTTGCAGACATGTGAGCCTGGTCTGGGTCAGGTCACTGAAAGCCCATAATGAAAGGATGGTCACTGAATCCACCTCCAAGGAGTTCCTGCAGGCATTATACAGGCTCTGAGCCATTGCATAAGCATTTGCTGCCTTTTGCCCCTAAGCATCACTGATGGCCATGTGCCACTGTCCGTTGCTCTTCCATCTGAACCTGGGGGACTCACTTCACCTGCTTCACTCATCTGAAGGTTAGTATTAAGCTGAGAGAGTCTCCCCTGTATTTTACAGGGGTATTGTTACTCCAAAGGGACACTGAGCCCACTGGTCCTGTGCACCTTGCATAACTGCGATTCATTTCTCCAAGAAACATCCTTGGGTGTCTGCAGTAGGTGAAATGAAGTCCAGCCTCTGAGTCTAATTCTCCCACCAACACTGAGGTAGCAGCAGGTTACAAAGGCCTTGGAAATCTCATTTAACTCCTTTCAGCCAGTGGCTGGGAAAAGAAAAGCCCAGGAGAGGTTCTCTTTTATCCATGAGGATGTGAAATTTCATTTGTGGCTGACAACACTCTTAATCCTGCCTTTTTATTGATGAAGAATCTCTGGGTACCTCAACTGTTTCTCAGTTTCCCTAGACAGCAATTGACCTTGTTTCAGCTATGCATCAAAATGCACTGGCAATCAAGGTGCTATTGATTTAAACCTAATGGCCAGCCACTCAGGAATTTCACCCAGAAAAGAAAAATCAATGCCACCTTATTAGTATTATTACTATTATTATTATTTTTTTTTTTCCTGTTAAGATATTATAATGAAAAGGCATAAGAATCTTGCCAGCTCCTTACCATTAAGCAGTACACTTGCAGGGCCGAAAACATTGGGTCAGGCTCTGGTAAGGTAGCCAGTCAGCTACAGATTGAAATGACTCTAGGGTTAAACAATTTTCCTTGATTGCATGCTGCCATCCGTGTCTCTCTCTGCTGACCTTCCCTGAGGCATGCAAGCTGCCCTGCTATGTGGGACTCTGGAGAGGATGTCTTGAGCAATGCATTAGCCCTGTTACTGGAGGAGCTCTGTGTGGGAAGGATGCTCCCTGTCTTGTCCTTGCCTCATTTCAGCTGTTTTCTCCCGCCCCCCCCATCCCAAGGGGAAAGTGTCACTCAGAATCTGCAAGATTGGTTTACAAGACTGGTTTAAATGCATGGCAGGTAAGCACTGGCCAGATAGATGTTTAGATCCATGGCAGGACTGAGCAACACCACAGGCTCCCTTCTGTCTAGTAAGCAAGGCATGCCAGGATCCATCCTGTTGCCCATAGGCTGAATGGTCCAACATCGACTGTGTCCATGCTGCTAAACTCTCTTCCCTGCCAAAACAAGGTGGTTTTCCCCTTTGGGCTTCTCAGGAGCATGCATGGCACTTATTTACTGCAGCGTAGGTATTGTCTGGGAGAGGGCACAGGCTGAAGGCAGGCTATGGGGTGTGCTAACACTTTGCTGGTGTGGGTGATTAGAGAGGATCCCTGAGCCTGTAACGTAGTTGTTCTCAGTTCCTTGGGATGGTACAGATACCAGCCATAGAGCACCAAAGCCATCATGAGCAGTCCTGGTTTAGGTCTTCTGCAGAATCTTATCTGTCAGCACTCCAAATGCTTTGGAGCCAAATCACCTTTTGAAATGATGTTGAGTCTTGGGCCTCCTTTTAATCAGCCAATGGGAACTGGCTCCTGCATCACATAAGCTGAGGAACATTGAGGAGCAAGGGATGGTGTGGGGCAGTCCTGACTCCTGATGACACCGCAGTGATGTTCTGAAGTGCTCACGGATCTCAGGTCACTTAGGCATTTTCCCCTGTGGCCTCTGCTTACTTTTCTCCTCTTGTTGCTGAGGAGTGTGAGAAGAACTGAAAGATGGTTTTCATTTCCCATGATTTCGGAGTGTCCCCAGGCAAGCCCACTTTAAAGAGATGGGAGTGACCCTTCCTCATAATCCATGCATTTCAAGATGACCACCTAAAACTGCATGAGGAACATGTACCAGTCTGCATACCAGCTACCTTTGGTGTCACTGTGCCTGTAGAGCCTCATTTGCACCCATTCAAAGTGAGTATTTTCCATGAAGACAGTACAGCTGTCAGAGGAACGCCTGGAGTGAGACCTGTGTTTCTAGAGCCAAGTGTTATCTGGATGATAGGCAAGTGCAGAGACAACGTGAAGGGAATCTGACAGCGCAGCTCGAAGGCATGTGCTAAAGCTGCCTTAAAATGGCATTTTCCTGAGTGCTGCTCAAGCCAGACAATACCCATTTGTTGGAATGATGTGACTGCATGGAGGTGCGAGGCCTGACCCAAGCTTTGCTGCAGCCATTGATGCAGTGACCAACTATGGACCCCTTCATCCGTTTTTCTGGGAAGGGACCTGTTTGATTTGTGCATCTTCTTCCAATTTCTACTACATCTGTGGCATATTTCTCCTGACCATTTCAGTTTGCTTGGACAAATGGCAGGGCTGAGAATGCTTGTGGGATGGTTTACAGTTTTGGGTGAAGTCTCTCTGGCTTCAGTGGTGTTGATGGTTGGTGTCACATGTCAGGGAGCCTTGCACATTTTTCAGGCCAGCTTGGGGGGAACTGAGCAAAGTCTCCTGACAACTTAGTCTTCAATTGCTTAGTTTTTCTCAGCTTCTGCCTTTGGTGATGCATTTTCATTTTGTTTCTTTGGGAGGGGCAGGAGGAAGAAGGGGAAGGTTTGTGGGCAAGCTGTTGGAGGCACAGCAGAATGATCTCCTAAGCAAGCCGTCCCACCCAACCTGGGTAAAGCAGCAGGTGTTCCCCAACTGAGGTTGTGACTGGATCCCACCTAGCCTCTGAAGCCTCCTAGCAACAAAATTGGGATAGCTTAGCAGCTCTCAGGAGGTCTTGCAGGTTGCCAGTGCTCAGTGGGGAGCAGCGGATGGAATATTGTTGTTCTGCAAGCACCATGTCAAATGTCAACATGTTGGCCTCCCCACCCACTCTCACCTGCTGAACTCCACTTGCTTCCTCCAAGAGCAGCTCCACCTCACACCAATACATCTGTGCTGACACAGGCTGATGTTACCCTGCCGAGAGTGGGAAGAGGGCATAGCCCTCTGTTCATTTAGCACAGGCATGGGTGCATGTGGAAATGAGTTTTCCTTGGTAAGGCAGGGCACCTGCTCTCAGTCTTGTCTGCTGCAAAGGGATTTAGGGCTTTGGGACTAATCCTTTGGTGAAATTGAGTCCAAGCTTCCAAGCTAATCTGCAAATTGGTTTAATTTTGCCAGCAGGTTCCCCAGGTTTGGGGCCGAGTGCCGTGTAGTGTAAATTGCACGGGATCCCTCCGTGGTGTATTTTCACTTGCGTAGCTTTCCTACCAGTTCACTTAAGACAAGCACTGAACTATTTGACCACACAATAAAATGGGTTTTCTATGTGTTAAACCAAGTGCTGTGAATGCAAACATTGCAGCGTACTTAGTTAAGCTCTCTTGTATGTTAAACAAGTTTCTTCCTTCATTTGTAGTGTAAGAACAGAAGACCAGCTCTTAGCAATGGTTTAAATATCTCTTGCAAGCCAAAAGGGAGACTGCAGATATTTGAAGTCTGGAGTTATTCAGAGGAAATAAAATTAGGCTCTTGCTAGCCATTGCTCTGTTAGAGGATCTCTAATATAAAAGTGAAATCATCAAGAAAGCACCAAGTAAAGCATCAAGTAAAAATATGTATGTGTGTTTGTATGTGCAATTCTTGTTTTCCTCCAGGCAGCACACTGGGGACAGGTAATCTTACCTTAAGAATTTGGCCTTAGAGGATCTAATATGAAGCCAGGAGCATTTCTGTGATTTCTATGGTCAGGCCCAGAAAAAAAACCCTGAACTCATTGTTGCTGTGGCAGATCCATCTGTATTTCAAAAAACATTTTCCTTTGGCTGCACCTGAGCAAAACTGGTGTCCTGGTGAGAAAGTGTTTGGGCTGGAAAAAAAGTACTTTTAGCCTTCTGGACTGTCCCTTTGATTTCTCACTCCTTAGTGCAACCCCCACAAAACAGAGCCAGGCTGGTGGTCTGGTGAGGCAGAGGACGGCTGTTTTTCCTGTGCAAAAGGAGAGGACCAGCTCCTGGGGCTCAAGTGACTGTGCCTTCATGTCTTCCCAGTGAATCTGGATGGGGATGGTCATGCTGACAAGCCCCATCACAGCTCTTCAATCTGTCACCCTGGGGCAGCCTTGGAGGCATCAGAAGGAGTAGGCCACCCAGAGCAACACAGGGGATTTGAGACCCAGTCCAGAGGAGTTTTAATTCCTCTGGGCCAGATCTGATCTTGCCTTGAGGTGGTGTTTTTTCAGTTGATTTGAAAAGCACTGCCTGCTTCTTTTGCTTCAGCTGGGTTTTCAAAGGGTAGTAAAGCACTTGCCAAGGGTGAAGGGTGGCTGCAGAGGCTGACAGCTGAACACACCAGCTGCCTGCCCCTTGGAATTGCAGATTTCTGAGAACTGAAAATGGTTCTTTTATCTTTTATCTTTGGGTTTTTTTCCACATCTCTCTTATCAGAGTGTTTAGAGGAAAGGGACATTGTCCCCAGAATGACAGTGGCATACCTATGGGAGGATGGAGGAGGCATCATAGCCCTTCTCTGACAGGGCCCATCATCACCAAGACATCTCAGGAAGTCCTCTGTCACCACACATTGTCATCCACTCCTGTTCACCCTATGGATTTGGGGTGGGATTTTTGCCTCTCCAAGTGGGGATATATTTGGAGAGCTAAAGGCAGAGTGTGCAAATATGTGGGGCTGTATTTCCTCATGAGGTGATACCGAATACAAGCTGATTTGGGTGCCTTGATATGTTATTCGTTGCCTTTGTCCTCACCTTGGTATCTGTTTCCTTTCTTCATCAGGAAAATGGGAGCCACCGCCCCAGTGTGACCTGTCTCTAAGGTACAACAAAATAAAGACCACCTGTCCCACTCCCTCACACATCTCCCAGTATGGATGGCTTGGTTGAGCAGAACAGCGTGCTAATGCACAATAAGATCGCTGAAGCCGGGAAAAGGAATGGTTTAATTAATACAAGGAACTTAGTGGCAGAGAGCCGAGATGGTCTGGTCTCTGTGTACCCTACCCCCCAGTACCAGAGCCACCGAGCAGGCAGCCTTTCCTCTCCGAGCTGCCTGGAGAATGGCAGGAATGACCCTGTGCAGCAGCTCCTGGACCCCAACATGCTGCAGCAGACGGTGGAGTCTCATTACCGGCCCAACATCATCCTCTACTCGGAGAACGTGCTGCGCTCATGGGGCGAGAGCATTGGCTCGGAGTGCTGTGAAACTACCTTCATCGAGGACCGTTCTCCCACCAAAGACAGCCTGGAGTACCCGGACAGCAAGTTTATTGATCTCTCAGCAGATGACATCAAGATTCACACCCTCTCCTATGATGTGGAGGAAGAGGAGGATTTCCAGGAGCTAGAGGTCAGATATCAGTTGGGATATGTGGGGAAGGCTGCAGGGAGGAGGGAATATTTGGGGTTAAGTGTACAGCCTCCAAGAGCTGGTCTGCAGGGGAGCAGCTGCTTTGGAAGCTGGTCTGCATGGGATCAGCTGTCCTCCAGCCAGGACAGTGAGCAATCACTCATCTTTATTTGTTGGGTAAAGTCCCAACTCTGTGGATACTCATGGCAAAATTTCCACTGGCCCTAACAGAGATCAGCATTTCCCTCTTGCCTCTGAATGGGCTGGTCAGAAACTGAAGAAAACCCATGTGCTTAAATGCTGTGTAAGGTCAGGGCCAGGAGCATCTGTCCATGTACATGGAGCTTGTCTTACTCAGCAGGCCAACATCATCTCCTACTTTCTCCTGACTTGAGCTGAGCATAAAGCAGATTGTTTTGCATACTGGCTCAAACACAAAACATTTCTGTCTCTGAATGAACACAAAATCAGAAGTCTTTGCATTTCAAGCTGCAATGAATCCTGTGTCTCTGAAATAAAAGATTTTTTTCTGATGGAGCGAAACATTTCATTAGATCCCAAATACAATGTTTTCTTTTAGGTTCCTGTGCTTCATTGATTGCTCACAGTAAAGTAAGATACATTCTGCTCTCCAAATGGGGCAGACGAGGGAGATCAACTTCTTTCTTTCTTAAATCATGCATTTGTTACTTTAAAAAAATCTTTTTGGTTTTGGCTGAAACCAGCTACCCAAGTGTGGCACAGATTTGTGTTTGCCAGCGTGTGTGGGAATGGAGGGTGTGAATAATGCTGCCGATCCCAAAACTTTCTCCAGCATTGGTCACAGACTCTGAACCTAGGAAAGACTGTTTGGCTGTCTGGAGCAAAGCCATAGCTTCAACTAGAATGTCCAAGTTGAGAGCAAGAGACTATTTGTGCGTGTTTCTCCGTTACAGGTGTTTTCTCCACCGAGACCTAACAAGTCCTAAAACTTCTATTTTCACCTCCTGTGACAGTGTCCCACCCCGTGATCAGCACAGGGGCAACCCAACAAGAGCCTGTCTTCTTTTTTATTCTCTTTTCTCTCTGTATTGATAAGGTAGGAAGAGGGAGGTGTTTTTCCCAGCGTGTGCCAGTAATGCAGTATTCAATGCCTCCGCGGGGAGACAAAGAGTTTCTCTCTGAGGCATGTGAGGGTGTTAGCTCAAATCACACCCTTCTACAGCATTTCAAAATTGGCTGTGGGAAGTCTCGTTTTCTTAATCAAAACAAAATCCCTAGCTGCTGCCTTTTTGCCCTAGTTTCTTTCCTGCAGTAGTGATGCAAGTGACTGCACCAGGCATGTAATTGCCTAATGGTGTTATTGACATATCTGGTCTGACATTTAGGCAGCAAAAAAAAATGTCTCCCTCTTGTCAATCCAAATCCAGCAAGACCTTCTTTAGCCAGCTGTTGGAGAATAGGCTAGAAAAGGCAGGGAAAATAAGTAGGACAAGGAAAAAATATTTTATACCAAAAATCTTTTCCCTTTTCTTAGTGGGATTTTTAAGGTGCCTTTGCAATGTAGGGCCCTTGATCTGGGTCTTTCTTCAAAGTGTTACCATAGGAGCTTGATCAGCTTTTCATAGAGAACATTTGTTTCTAGAAAACCACCTGTAAAACAAGGTCTGAGGAAAGTGACTTCATCCTTCCCCTCCCCAGATCTCAAGAGGAGAAAGGAGAGAGTCTTTGCAAATTTTGGTACCATGCTGTGACAGCGTGTGCATCATTTTCCCTGGCTCCTCTTTCTTTCTGACCTATTTCTCTGGACTGTATGACCTCGGGAGGTCATACATCCCTTCTTAAATGGGTGTACCGCATCTGGCACCATGGATTCCCAGCCTCACTTAACCCTGCAGGATGCTACTGTGCTAATAAACAGAGAGGTGTGTGGACAGCCATCCTGACCTACACGTACAGAGCTCTCAGAAGAGGACGACATTCACAAAATACACACCCATGTGTCTTCCTCTCTTCTATATCAGGGTTTCTCCTCCACCAGGAGAATGGAGCAAGGGAGGAGAAAATGAGGCAAGGTCTGGGGAAGGACCTGCCTGACTGGAAACATGTGCATTGCTAGAATTGATAGAAGCCTCTGCTTCTAGCCCAGTATCTGTCTCCATCGTTGTGCTACTTGGCCAACCCAGTGCAGCACTGCGATTTTCACACTTCTCCATGAACCAACCTGCTGAGCAGCTGCACTCAGCATGAGGGGTCTCAGCATGGGGAGTAACTTCTATCCCAGGAAGGTCCAAATTCTGGGGATGCAGCCCGCCATGCAGAAAGATGTGGAGGAGAAGAGAGATGCATTTGACAGCACAAGACCAGCAAAAAAGGTGACTGCTGTGTTGTGCTCTTCTGGGTCCCATGTGGACAGATGCGTATCTGTGTGGCCAGATGCATGAGGGCTTCCTGGGCTTGGCTAGTACAGAGGTTCATTAGAGGTGTAGCTTCACGTGTTGAGACTCCAGCAATGGAAGAAAAGTATTTGAGGACAGCAGTCACTGAGTAGGGGAATGAACCATGCCAGATTGTTAACTACAGAAAAATTTGCCTATCTGTCCAAATGAGAAAATCAGCACCTGAATCACACAGCATGAGTCTGGCCCACTAGAAAGCTTTTTTTCCCACCAGTTACTGACAAGAAGCAAATGCTTTTTAAATTACTAATAGACCTGAAGTGGGGTGGAAAGAGTTAGTACCAGGACTGGGAGCAGAAGTTAAAAGGAGAACAATGAGAGAGGGTGATACAGCAGAGGTGCAAGGTTTTGCTTCCCCACTGTGAGAGCCTTGAAGGGTTTGATTCTGCCATCAAGAATGCACAGCACGTTGCTGAGTATCTTGCCACATTGACTGTTGTGCCACAGCTCATCAAGGGATGCAAGCTGCATAGTATAAGCACAGATCAGGGCTCAGTTCTTGTAAGGGTTTTTTCTTGTAACATATCCGCTTTGGCACTTCTTTCTGGGAGAAAACTCTAAAAATAGCCCCTTTTTGCAAACATTAGGAAAGAGGGAAGCTTTGTGCAGAAGAGCTGTTGTCTCTTAAAAACTGAGGGCTACCGCCTGTTCTCCATGTGTCAGGGCAAGGCAAGTGGATTCCCAACTCAGGCATCTCAGTAAAATGCTTTCTGGGAGACAGAACAACCCTGGGGTTGTGAGTCGTTTCTCTTCCCCCATGTCTCTCTGGCACTGCCTCTCTTATTGCAGAGCGCCTGCCTAGGGGTTTTCAGGACTGGTATTTAGTTTCTTAGAAATGCAGAAAAATCTAACTCATCCCTTTGTAATGACCCCCTCCATGCAATACTTGCAGGAGTCCATGGGCACATGCAGAAAATAGCTTTACTGCTGGTCAGTGTGTTTCTGCCAGGGTTTTGTTTTTGAAGAGAGCTGGGCTCTTGATAAGGAGAAAGGTTTTTGTTGTCTTGTGGAAAACTTCGCCACAGAGAAAGTTTCTGGAAGAAAACAGCTTTTTTGACTGACAGCAATTTGGTTTTGGTTTGAAGAGCTGACCCAGCCAGACTGCAGGGGTTGCTGCTCTGTTACCTGTCCTCCCTTCGGGATGGGTCTATCCAGCTCAGCAGTGTCTCTGACAAGTTGCCTAGAAGGAGGCACCTTCCTCCCTCCCCAAGCCTGGGGACTCTGAAGAACCTGGGAGGTGTAGCAGAGGAGCAGGAGACATCCTACGCAGGGGTCCTGCACATCGCTGCAACAACGCGGCCGTATTTAACTTTTTTTTTTTACTAGCAGTGTTTCTCAGGTCCTGGTGTAATGTTATTCAGACTGCCTATGAAAATCATAATTGTCTGGAGGGAAAAACATTTCTGAAACAGCTCTCATTAGCATATACAGCCCCACTTTGCACCAGCAATTACCAGGCATGAAAGCAGAAGGCTGTGCATTCTGTCAAAGCTTTAAACTTCTCTCTTTGGTGCCCATCCCTGAAATCAAATGATTCCCTATTTAGGTATCTCTGGAACGCTTATAAATATCTTATGAGTTCTTTATGCCACAACTAATGGACAGACAACTTGTCAAATGTGGCAGCAGTGAAATATTACATGAGTTGCTGGCTGAAATACCCTCCTGTTAGAGTTCATGGGTAAATGCAGTGCCGTCTTTTATCCAGAAACATCATTTGTCATATTACACTCCTGCTAGTTTTCCTCCTAACCCCTAGATAGATGGCTTATTTAGAGAAACCCAAGCTATTGATGGCAGCAAATTGAATTATTCATATGTGTCGCATAAAAGAATACATCTGAGCTCTCTCTTAAAACCCTTTTTCCCAGCAACGTCTGAAACAGTCTCTGAAAATGAAATAAATAAAATGTTCTTAGGCGTGAAAGAAGAAAGGAAATGTAGTGTTTTCAAGTTAAACCTTCCTTCTTTTTTTCCCCTACAAATTGCTGGATGCTGCTGTGAAACTCATCCCTTGGGCGTGAGCATGAAAGTGTAGAGACAGAAGGTGGATCCTAAGTCATGTCCTGTTCCATCTAACCCCTCTTCTCAATGTTCCTAAGCTCCTCCTGGCCGCGTCTCTTTTGCAGCGTGAAGAGAACGCCCTGGAGGGGTTTATGCACATTGAGCCCCATGACATGCATACTTTCTCTCAATGCTTCCAGCTCGCACAGGCTTGGGTGGTCCTGCATTGCACCGATAAGACCTGAGCTGCTGTGTCCTCAGCCTCCCCTGGGAGTAGGTATCCAGAAAGCATGTTTGGACACCCCGTTGGGGCTGAGCATGGTGGGGTTCCCCTTCCAGAGAGCTCTGCAGCGTGGGTGAAGAGGCAGTCTGGTGCAGACATGGGAGGCTGTAGCACAGATGACATCTGAGGCAGGTCTTGCATGCTTTAGGTACTTGCTTCTATGGCCATTTCCCTTCAGGGTCTTGCACTTCATTTTCGCTAATGAATTCACTGGTCATTGCAGTGCTCTTGTGAGGTGGCAAAACAGTATTTTCTCCATTTTGCACCTGGGGAACTGAAGAAAATGGTGCAATAAATGTCTTGCCCAAGCTCACCTAGGGATGTGTTGTGGATCTGGGAATGTCATTTTGATTTCTTTTGTCCCGTGGCACATGCTCAGAAAAACACAGGGACATGGGATAAGGTCACAGGGAAATATGGAGGCATTTGGGCTCTTAGACCCATCCGAGTTTGTGGATTGTATTAGTTTTTTTGGATACTCACGTGGCATGCCAGTGGAGAAGAACTCTGGAAGGACTGCACAAAACTGACTGGCAAAATGGTGGCAGATGCATTTCGATGTAAATAAATGGAAACTAGTACATTTATGAAAAAATAATATAATCCATGTGAACTCAAGTCTGAGCTTGTAACTGTGAGCTACAACTCAGGGAAGAGACCATGGAGAAATCATTGTCTGTGCTGTGAAGTCCCATAGAACAGTGTGCAGGGCAAGCCAATAAGTCAACAAAATGTTGGGTGTCTTAAAGAAAGAGCGGTGTTGAGAACAAGACAGGGCACTGGCAGCATTTTGCCACTGTATTAAAGCTTGGTGTAATCCAGTTTCTTAAGTGGGGTGGGCAATTGTGGTCCTGACTTCTTAAGGACATTGTGGAGATAGAAAAGGGCAAAGAAAATGATCAAGTGGAAGTAGCAGCCTCCTTACAAGGAGTGGTGAAAAAGGTTGGGACTCTCCATTTTGTAGAGAAGGTGGCCAAGGGGTGTATGAGCCAGTTGCACAAGATCATGAAGGTGAAGGATGAGGTGAATGCAGACCCACTGTTTGCCAAACCTGCAGTATTAGAAGCAGGGCACACTTGAGGGTAAGAGATTTGCATAACACAGATAACAGAAAATCGTTGTTCACACACGGAGTAGTGAACACTTGGTGACTTGCTGCCACAAAAGGTTATGGTGGATCAGCAGGTTCAAAAAGGATTAGACAGATTCATGGATGAGGAATCCATAAACAGATATTAAAAGGAATTGGCAAAGCTTTTCTTTTTCATACCTCTTACACAACAGTTGTGCGTGCTGAGGGAGCACAAGGGATGGACTGCAAAGTGTCCAGGTTTATGTCATGTCCTGCTGCTGCTGTCAAAGGCAGAGCATGGGGCTTAATGGGCCACTGGTCTGACCCCATAGGACACTCTTTATGTCCCTGGATTCCTTCACAGGCACATTATTTACAGGTTACAAGAGTGATTACACTTCATTTGCATTTGATTTATTTTTCTCCCTTAAAGGAGAAGCCACTGGAGTCTGGAGATACTGAGCCCTGCCAAGGGATATTAACCTTTATTAGCCAGCCCTAGGTGAAGGGAGCATGGCTGCGAAGTCACCTTCAGCAGTCTCCAAGTGCCCTCCTATGAATCTTATTAATAGCAGCCAGGGCCCAGAGCGATTCCCTTTCTCATCATCACTCCCCTGAGTTTTCAGACTGACGCTGTGCAGTGAGGTCCCTGGGCTTCAGCTTCAGTGGCAGGAGCTCTGGATGAGCTGCATGCTGTCATTTGCAGAAGGTGGGGATGTGGCACACTTCTTTGAGAACTGCACCACAAAGGAAGCTGTGTCAGCTCTGAAGAAAAAGAGGGCAATTGTGAAGGGCCACCCCACCTGCCCCAGCTTGACCGGTGGACTGCTACTCTTGCTGCTGAAGGGGCTCAGTGAAGAGGGGTATCTCCCTAATCTTCCTCAACAGGCAGTGTTGAGACCACCTGCTCTGCAGGGACTGCCTGCTCTGCTCCTCCTGGCAGGAACCTCTGTGTCTGCAGACTGTGGAGGTCTTCCTCTCTCTGAGTGAGAGCCCTAAAGCGATGCCCCATGACATGAAGAATAACATTGATGAAGTGCATTGCATTCACTGCAGCTTCACCCTTCTCAACAGCTGACGGCGTAAACTGCTGAGAGCCACTCCTCTGTGCTGGCTGCTGGCCCACCTGCAAAGGCATGAGTGTGCTGCGATACACATGTGCCTTCCCCATGAATTGAAAGGGTTATTGGGAGCCTCTGTCACTCACAGAAAGATTAGGGATATTTACTTTATGACTGTGATTACTGCTCTCCCAGAGAAAGAGTGTGATTTAGGAGACTGTGGCAGCTGGCCTGTTTTAGTATGGATCTGTTTATTGCTGTCTGCAGTAATCCCCTTCCAGTGGCAATGTGTTGAATGCAAGTTACTGATGAGCTATAGGCAGACTGGCTGTGGGTGTCTAGAAAACATCACAAGAGCGATGATCAAAATCCAGGGGGACAGGAGGAAGAATGGGCTTGGACAGCTGCATCCAGGGGCTTTTGCCCCTGATACTTTTTGGTTTCGCAAGGTTATAGATGAAAAGCTTTCCAAGCAAGGAGAGACCTCTGTGAGCTCATTCTGCAAGGCTGGCTGCTTGACTGACAAGGCAATTTAGAATGGGAGTTGGGGAAACAAGAGGAGCTGGACCAGGTCAGGGTTAGTGGATTATGGGTCATTTAAATACCTTTAAAATTGAAGGGGAGCAACTGCAAAACTCAAAATGGTAAAAAGAAATAAATAAACAGGCAAAACAAAAAAGGTAAATATTACATCTCCAGGGCAAAGAATCTATGATGGCAACAGGTTTTAGAGACATCACCTTTTAGGTAAGTATCAGCCAGATGCTGCTCAGTGATGAGTAAGTGTGTTGAGGCAGAGCAGTGATAAACTACAGCCCTTGGTGGGAGAGCTACCATCCAGCATGCTGCCTTTGACGTCTGCTGCATTTAGGCAAACTCAGACTGCTTGCAGAAGAGCAAAGGGATGCAGAGTGCTGGTCAGAATAGGGCATCATGTTTAACTGCATTACTGAAACAGGCATTGTGTGGAGGGAAACAGAGCACATATTATCTTATAGTTGCATCATGTGTTGGTCTTTGTCAAAAACAGACCACTGGACCATCTGGATTTGAAGCAGATCCCACAGGGCCATACCAGAAATTAGTTTTGTATGCAATGTGTGCGTGTTGCTGAATTGGTTGCTTTGAAGGGAAAAAGGAGTAATACCAAAAGGGCTGTTTCCTGAATATCCATCAAAGGTTGCTGGCAGCTGTGGTTCACAGCAGACCTTGTTGTCTGACTTCACCAGTGTGCCTAGCGTTTTAATACTGGAAGAGACTATGCAACCATCAAGTCCAGCCTCCGGTATGTCACAGGCAGCCCACGGCAGGCTGTCTGCAGAGCCTCTGTTCACTCATAATGTCTAGGCTGAGGTAAAGCACATAGCTTTTAGGGATAGCTAGCCTCAATTTAAGAAAGGGCTTTGTGTAATAGAAAATCCATTACAACTGCAGAAAAGCGTTCATCACCATCTCTGTTAAAAATCTGCACCTTGTGTCTGCTCTTCATCTGTTCTGCTTTCAGTCACTGGAGTTTCTTCTGCTTTTCTGCCAAATGAAAGAGCTGTCTCTGATCAGAAATTATCTACTCATGCAGGCACTTAGAGACTGTGATGAAATTGCATCTTAAATTTATCTTACAAGTGAAGTTGGCTTTGCTACTTTCTTCCTGTGTAGATGATTTTCTGTGGCATGATGCATGTACCTGCCCTCTGATTCCTGATTTCTCTGACACACTTGGGAAACAGTGGTACCAGAACCAGACCCATTATGTACGTGTCTGTAGTACTGTACCTTTCCTTCCCTCTCTGTGGATCACGTTCGCTCCTCCTGTGGTGCATCACAGAGGAGATTTATTTTCAGCTTGCTCTTGACTGAACACTCTAGTCTAGTGGTCCTTCTCAGGGTCGCTGCCTTGTGAAACACAGTCCAAAGTGCACACCCCGCATTCAGCTCTGTGTACAGACAGCTTTGCTCTGTGCCCAGTGATGCCTGCTCTCAGGCTGTGGTCCTTTCAGGAATGGGGTGTCTATGTGATTCAGTATCCCATCTTAAATATCCTCTTTTCTCTCCCCTCCCTTCTGCACTCATTGCTGAGGAAGCATTACTATCAACTGAAGCAGCTAGTTGAATTTCACAGACTAAAATTCATTGACGTTTTAGCTTCATCCTATCAGTCTCCAGGGTGGCCACATTTGTGGTTACGTTCAAGGCTGGCTTCTTGCACAGGTCATTTGGGAAGTGTCAGAAGCAGTCCCCTTGAATACAGAGGTCACGGTTTCCTGTTGGATTGTCTAGCACCCAAATTTCAGCAGCTGCAAAATCCCATACACTCCATGTCTGGGAAGCAGACACCTCCTTTAACCTAACAAAGTTCATTTCTCCTCTTCATCCTTTGTCATATCCACAATTTCTGCAGAAATCCAGTTTATATTCTGTCCATATCTCTTGTTCCTAATGCATTTTAGGGCTGCAGAGACGTGCACCATTGAAAAACGTGTAAATAAGACAGAGTCAAAGAGCTTGTGTGGGGGCATCCCAGCTGGTTCACCCAGTGAAGGCCTTCTTTGATGGTGTCACCTAGTCCTCTGGGGAAACAGGCCATTGCCTTCAGGTCCTTTTCCTGCAGGGGAGGGCAGGAAAGGGTGGAAAGGGAAGGGAAGGGAAGGGAAGGGAAGGGAAGGGAAGGGAAGGGAAGGGAAGGGAAGGGAAGGGAAGAAGGGAAGGGAAGGGAAGGGAAGGGAAGGGAAGGGAAGGGAAGGGAAGGGAAGGGAAGGGAAGGGAAGGGAAGGGAAGGGAAGGGAAGGGAAGGGAAGGGAAGGGAAGGGAAGGGCGGGCAGGGCAGGGAAGGGAAGGGCAGGGAAGGGCAGGGAAGGGCAGGGAAGGGCAGGGAAGGGAAGGAGCTGCTTGCTTTCTTTGTCATTCACTGTAATCAGCATTCATCTGGGCAGGGCACTGTGCTTTCTGCAGGAATTCATGCTCTGGGGAGGTGTCCTCTGGCACATGATCTCCTGGTAACTCCAGTCTTTCTTGCACTCCTGAGGTCATCTCTTCCTCATAACAGCCACAAAAGGGCTTGTGGATAAAATGAGACTGAGATTGCTTTATCCTGTGCTGTCTTCTCAGCTGAACTCCAAGTGTATTGTTGAGGGACACGCAGCAGTAGTCAGCGAGGATGAGGAGGGTTGTCGTCATTGCAATAACTGCTTTTGCAACAAAGGATCCATTGGAAGCAGGAAATCCCCACTGTGTGCTCAGTAATTTCAGATATATGCCATTTCTGCTACAGGGCCATTTACACAGGTATCTGTTCTCACAGCAGCACCTTGGATGGGCTGCGGAGAGCACAGCTCACTTGGCAAGGGGAAGGACTGTGGACCTTGCTGAGATTAAATCTTTCAAGTTAAAGCACAAAGATGTGTCTCCAAGACAGAGCTTGACTTGCGGTGGAAAGGCACTGCCTTCTGTAAATATTCTCTGTGTGTTGTGGTTAGAAGTGGTTGTGCAATTGCAGTGGAAACTGCTGGAACCAGATGTCATGTCTGAAAAGGAGTGAATCCCTCAGTGTCCTGAAGACATTGTCAGCTGCTGCTGCTGCTGCTGTTCCTTGGCACCCTGTGATCCTCCTGTCTCTTGTCACTTATCCAGTTGCAGCTGCATCAGGATGTATTTTGCCTTGTTTCATCCTAAGATTTTTTCTAGCATCATGAAGACAGTGATGTCATCTGACTGACAGGATAGAAGAGCTCTTTTCAAAGAGGATGACTCGATTGTGTCTGAAAGTTGTTAGGATAGTAACTATCAGGGATCTTTGCTCTGCTGATGAACAGAATATCTCAACCAAGAAAGGGATGCTCTTTGCCAGGTATTTTTTTTAATGGTTGCACAAGTTCTCTTTTGATTGCTTATTATTTGGTTCGAGGATGCACTGGTGGTACACCTGTAGAAAGAAAAACCCGATAGTTTGATATTTCCCATTATTTAAACTCATTAAATAAAAAAAAGTTTGTCTGTGCAGTCTTGCTTGCTACCCAAACCTTGAAAATTAATTAGTTATGCTATTCTCTAACTACTGCAAGAGTTAAAAGCTTTCAGTCAGATTAGTGAAATTACGGTTATAATTGTGAAAAGTTCCATGTAAATTTATAAAGAGACTGTTAAACATGAAAGGAGCAGTGCTGTGAACAAGAATATTAGTGATTATGTAGGATTAGTCTGCTAACCCAAAGCAACTGTAATTGGTGAAAGTAATTCTGACTCCTCAGCACCCCTAATGTCCAGCTGCTCCAGTGCCAGGGTGCAGCTCTTGCAGAACCAGGAACAAGTGAAGACAGCCAGCTAGGTAGCCAAATTGTCAAAAGCTTCCCAATGTCAGAAAGGTTTCTGGATAGGGAGAATCTCTCGGTAAGCTCAGGATTGGGTATCGTGTTGTACAAGGGAGAACATCAGGGAGGAAGGTTTGCTTGGAGAAATGAGTGTTTAGCTGGAAGGTAAGAGGTTCCTTTTGCTGTTGGATTTCTTTCTGTGATTTATGACTTTTTTTTTTTCACCCTTCTGATTCATGTCTGGACTACATGGTCAGGGCTTTCTGACCAGAATTATTCTGTCACTCTTGGTGATTGACAGTCAGGTCATCTGATCCAGTGTGTACTACAGGAACTTCGCTCATCAAAATGGCATTCACAGTATAACTACTGTTCAATAAGTATGAGCCTATAGTGACTTAATCTTCCCCAGTAAGGGTTTTTATGTTAGCATAACTAAGAAAACTTCCACAATTACCCTCTTGTGATCTAACAGCCACCTCTCCAGTTGGCATGGAAACCCTCTAAGATGTCGTGATGCCACCACCCTGAGAATGGCTAGTCCCTTTGGAATAGCATAAATGATAATTTTCTGGTTCAGCACTTGATCAAAGTTATCTAGAGAATCTTTGCCCCATTTCATCTTCATCTGCAAGAAAAGGCAATTTGAAATATCAGATGGGTAGTCTCCACAGATACAATGTCAGCACGCTACTCAGCCAAGAACTGGGAAATCAAAAGCATTTTTATTTTTGTATATCTTACCTGTCATGAAGTTCAGGGAAGGGCACTGTTTCAAGAAACCGTTTCAGCAATGTTGTGGATTTCCTCCATCCCTCTCTCTTCTCTTACTCTTGAAAGGAAAGATTATTGGTATTAAAAATTACTTACATGGCCTGTTCTGAAAATTAAAGCAGAAAGGAAAGTCACCATGCTCAAACACTGTACACCAGCATCAGCAGGCGTCCCTTTAGAAGTGGAATTCTATTGTTTTTGCCAAATGGAGCTTTGTCACTTCTGCTGAGGCATCAAGACTCCCAACTCAGGCTGGGATGCTCTACATGTTGGTGTTCATGTGCACCACACGATCTCAGTGCATGGGACCTGTCTGGTCCGCCCCCCTCTCCCTCCCAGGCCCCTCTGGTCTGTGGCAGGTGCTTGGCAGCAATATCTGTCAAAGCAGACTCTCTCCATGTTAACAAGCGATGGGTCATGTCACCTGGTGGGTTCCCAAATGGGTCAGCTTGGGAGGCAATCCCTTTTCCCAGTGCAAATATCTTTCAAATATCATTAGGCTGCCAGCATTTCCTAGGTTCTTCTGTGTTGTGGCTCACTAGTGGCATCTTTAGAAACTTACCTTCTTGTGCGTGGGTTCATTTTCCTGTCTTGCACACTTAGCAGCCTGTTCAGGAGTTTCTCACTTAGAGCTCACTGGTAGAGCAGTGTCACTTTTGGCCCAAAGGCCAAAACCTCCTGAACAGACTGCTAAGTTTCTAAGAGGGACACAAAACCCATGCCCAAAAGGGTAAGTTTCTAAAAGTGACACAGATGTCTTCCTTTCAGTAACATTTTGCACAGCATTTCTCCTACAATCAGTGAAGAACATGCAGCTACAAAAGGGTTTTTTGAGAAGATTTTTGGCCACCTCGTCTCAGGTTGGAGGTGCTCCCAGGGTGAGTTAAAAAGCTTTGCAGGACCCTTCTTGCACCAAAGCTATAACTCCAAAGGCTGGAATAACCACAGCCTCGGTGCCTGTTGTTGCATGTGGACTCCCTGCAGGGGAGGAGGAAGCCACCAGAGAGCAGGCTCTCTTCCACTCCTACTGTGCTGGAGAATTGTACTCGCTCAGCAGTGGGGCAGTCAGGTCCCTGTGGACCAGTCCTAGTAATCACCATGAAAGAAACTTTTGCTAGGTCAGGGTTGCTGCAGCTTGACCATGGGGCGTCTAAGAAACATGCCTGGGCAGGTGCTTCTACCTACAGACTGTAAATCTGGCAGCATCCCATTGCTGCTGGAGCAACTCATGCTTTTTTGTCTTTCACGTTTTGCTACCTTGGTTCCTTATACTTAGGTTTGCACCACATTTGTCACCTTGTCCCCATTGGGTAATGTCTGGCTGACATTCTCCTGGCCACCTGAGCAGTGACCTTCCAGAAGAGTGGCATTTGGGTTGGGAGATGCAGAGCACCCAATGCTTACAGCTCCTTCTGCATTACATATGTAACATTATGTTTCCGAAGTGCCAACCCACCCAGGTTTACCCTGGTTCATCTGGCTAGAGAGTCGCTTTCTTTCATTCCTGAAAGAGGAATATGTAAAATGTGCCCTTTTCAGCTCCCTGCAGTGATTTCCTCAATCTCTTGTCATTTCTCATTTCTTGCTTTCAAGCTCATGCAATAGTGATGGAGGCTGTGACATAGTTGGGGAACGGAGATTCCCCTGGGGTTTGTAAGGAGGACACCTGCTAGCCAGTGCTGTGCATGCAGTAGGAGAGAAAAAGAGGGCTGACTTTGTGATGCTGGCTGGGGTGGCTTCCCCAAGCATTGGTGCTGACAGGGCAGCTGCAGTCCCAGCCTGGAAGTTGCAGAGATAACCCTGCATCTGAGCTGTGCTCCCACTTCTCTCCTGTTCGATTTTGGTGCAGACATAAAGGTTTGGGTCTCTCAGCCTTCCTTTGGGGTGCTGCTAAACAGGGGGTTAGTGCCCTGGTGAGCCTTTCAGCAGGGCAGGGAGGGAGATATGCCACGGCCACAGTCCCAATCTTGAAGTCCTTCTGAAGGATGCCACCAGCTGATGTGGATGCTGCAGGAGGGCAGGCTAACTCCTCTGGTCCTGTCGCTGTGGAGCCACAGCAGAGCAGAATGGGTGCATGGGCCCTGATGAATAGGGTACAAGTGCCCCCAGAGCTGGCCCTGTCTAGAGACCCCTGCATGGTAGAGACTCCAGGGTGGGTCACCAGAAGCCTTCTGCCATGAGTGCTGGAGGCCTGTCTTGATGTTGAGGAATTGCCCTGGTGTGACTGGGGAGAGTTTTATGGGCAGATGATCACAGTCTTGGCCCGTGACAGAGGAGAAATAATGATACCATTAACCAGCACCTCTACATTTCTCTCTCCCTTGCTATTCCAGAGCGATTACTCAAGTGACACCGAAAGTGAAGACAATTTCCTGATGATGCCACCAAGAGATCATCTTGGCCTCACTGTGTTCTCCATGCTCTGCTGCTTCTGGCCATTGGGAATCGCTGCCTTTTACCTGTCTCATGAGGTAATGTTAAAACGTCTCCTGCTAATTCACAGTTTTGCATCCACAGAGTAGCCATCATCCCACACCAGTGAGGCAAGTTCACCAAGTCCCAAATATGGGCAAGACATTCTCCAGGGTAGTGGGAGGTGATTAAACAGGGTAGTGTGTTCCACACCTTGATATGTCTCTGTGATAGTGGTGGTTGCCTTGTGAAGTATTCTACTGAGGGAGGAGTCTACAAAATATTTTGGGCTTTAGTTGACAACGGTCAGGTTCCATATCAGGTTATGTAGTGTCCAGCTACGGATTTTCTGTGGACACAACTTTTGAGTGGAAAACACCCTTGCTATTTCAAACACTTGATTTCCCATTGGTAAAACTGAGCTATTGGTTCCCAAGCTGATCATCTGGAAAAGCAAACCAGGTAATGTCCTTCCAGGAGCAGAAAAATAGTTTCTGTTCTGCAGAAGCAAATTTGCTTTCCAGGAACCATTTCCTTTCCCCCTGAGAAATGGCTCAGTCTGTTCTTCTTGTCCAATTTTAATATGGAAATATTTTTTACCAGAGAAGTGATGGTGTTCTGGTTTGTTTCCTTCATGAGACAGGCTTGCTGGTTTCCAGCCTGTGCCTAACAATCACCTCATGCCCCATCATTTGTTTGGACAAGTATGTCTTCATAAGCGCCTGCAGAGTAATTATTGAGTTTCCCAGCATGGCAGATAATGTAATGTGACAGAAAAGGAGTCACACTGGAAGTCTCATCAATGACTGCAAGGAAACCTTCGCTTATAATCTATCTGCTGGTGGTAGCAATGCCTATTGCAAACTACAGTCTGTACTCCACAGCACCAAAATCATTCACCCTCTCACCTGTCTGTCTAATCTGCCTGCTCTAAATGTCTACCAGTGCTGGGTATTTGTCAAGCCAGAGCAGGCACTTCAGATCTGCAGAATCCTAGTCTTCAATATCAAAGAAAGAGATACAGCACTACTATTTTTTGCTTTAAATGAAGTGTCTGTCATTGAACTTGGAAGCCTCTGAGACAATTAAAGTTTGTCCAGTGGAAAATAACAAGTTTCCTTGTTTGAGTGCTGTTGATTTCTCAAGTTTGGGTCAAGGGATTTGCCTGATGATGGTGACAGCAAAAAGTAAAGCATTGGGTAGGATCTGAACATGCTTTAGTATCCTGCCGTTTGGTCCTTCAGGCGGAGGTATTCGTCAGCAGTTTCAATGGCAACATCTCTTCACACGCATGGACTGGGCAGGATTTTTCACCAATGCTGCAGCCGAGGAAGGGTTGAGAGTTTGTCTCTATTAGCAGTGTGTTTGTTCTGTGCTGGGGAAAATAGTGCATTCATTAATTTCCTGTGGTAGTGTTCCTTCAGGAAGCCTGGGGATTGCTAGCTAGTTTTATCTAAGCAATGAAAGCACAGCACAGTCCAATAAATGCAAAATAAACAACATAATTAAGTATTAAAAAGCAGTAAGGCTGAGAAACTAAATGTGTGCTGAGAGCCAGTGTACAAAGGACAAGGCATCCACAATAGCTGTGAACTGATCCCAGGGGCCAGCATGAATCCATAAGACCCTACTACCTCAACAGGAGCATAAGGAAGGTGGAAAAGTTCACACGAAGGCAGCGGAAGATGATGATATTTTGCTGAAGGATTTAGGCCCTGGAAAATGGAAACTTGGGTGTTGGTTTGGTTTAGCATAACGATGGGGAACTGCTGAATATGGCTGCCTAAAACTAGGAGCTGCCAGCAAGAAAGGTCAGGGAGGTGCTTTGCTTTTATTAGGTTGAGAGGCAGTAAACTAATCTTTGTTAATTGACCCCTTGGATTCACCAAGGCAAGCTGTAGCTAAATCCAGCTGGAGGAAGGACTATTTCTGAGGAGTTTTGACTTCTGCTCTTTGTTTTTGTATTGGAAATAGAATTTTTTTCTTCTCTTCCTACTAAAAAATGGTGATAATAACATCACCCCTGCATGCTCCTTTCCTCGCAGCTCTCCTCTTAGCTCTCTCTAACAGCTGAATCAGCTGAGAACTCCTTTCCCATATCTCTTGCAGAAAGATGTTCAAGTCTCGGCGCATCCCAGTCCAACACAGGCACGTCAGTCTGTCTGCTCCCCAAGTTCCCAGGCAGGTACCTTCACTGCCTACCTTCCCCTCCAGCAGGTCCATTATGGTCCTGAGAAACCACCAACCTTCACTGAAACTGGCACTTCTGCAAAACCCCACGTCCAACAAATTGGCATTTTCCAGTGAAAAAATTGATCTCAAATTAAGGCCAAAACCTTCTATGGCTGAGAACTGGCTAAAATAGCTGGTATAAACCATGAAAATCCTGCACCTACCTAAGCTAATACCGACAGCGGTATTGACTCATACTTTGGAGCATATACCATTCAGAATGATGTTTTATGTGTGAGGTAACAAAACATTACGTCCTATTAGCATGTGATTTCTATTTATATAGGTGTTTTAACTTAAACTCCTGAATAACATTTGAGACCTCTTGTTAATACGAAAAGGTAGTCTAACATTCCCTGTCCTTTATCAAAAGTCAGAACTATAACTAAAGATCAAAACTTGGCACTTGCATTCAAACTTTTTTTTGCAGTTGCTTGAGCTCTTGAAAATTTCATCTTTTCAAAAGTCCCTTGGGTAGTTCTACTAAAAATGCCCAGTCTGGGAAAAAATTGTAACACATAGGAACTTCAAAGGTGGTGGATGGATTCTTTGTGCCAGAATTTATCACTTGTAGTGAACTTTTGTTGAAAACCTGGACTCCTTTAGGTGTGCAATGCATTTACAGATGAAGGCCTGATTTGCAGATGATATATTTGCAGTGCAGCTCAGTCCAAAGGGACAGGTGCTCTTCCTGCAGCACCTGGCAGTACATTTACACTGTATATGTGTATGTCATGGTGCAAAAGAATTATACAAGGATCAATGTTGTAAGGTTTCAGAGATGCTCTTTACAAGTAGAAAGATTATTTTTCCCTGTGCTCCATAAAAGCAATGTGCTTCCTTGCAGGGACTATTTCTGGTCTGTGTGGGACTTTTAGTTTTTCCACCAAGGCTCTTGCCAATGTGCTGCTGACTTAGGGCTTCTTGCAGGCCATCTGTATGAAATGATGCAGCTGTGCAGGGTCTGCCTGCATGGTGAAAACAAAGATGTGCATCAGGTTTAGCTGAGCCATCAAGGAGGAGCAGTGGATTCAGAAAAGCACTCTGTGAAAGCAAAAGCAGATCCTTTCCATTGGGATATCCGATTTTCACGATCTTCCTATCCCAAGCAATGCTGAGAGTCGCTGCTTTTCATCTTCCCTCAGTAAAACAGAGAGCCTGAGGCCATCACTATGTTGTATCCTTGCTCATTTTTTCATGCTTCTGTTTTGATCTGTGTTTTCCTTCACACAAGAGACTTACACCTACTGCTTGTGGCTGCCCAATCCTGCTCTCTCTTTCAGCTACCACTGTCAGGACCGGGCCGTTTTCTTCCCACATATCCCGTCTTCCATCGTGCTTGCTTCTTCGGACCATGAGATCGGGATGTGACTCCCATTGCCTCACAGGCACAAAGTGTCCTGGTCTCACTGGTGTCACACAAGTGGTGTCCAGGTTCCCCTCTCTCCTGAGCTGTCACAGCTAAGCTACAGGGACTTTGCGCCCATGAGCCATTCTGGTGACCTCTCCAGAGGCCACTGCTTTAGGGTAACCGCTCAGGAGGGATAACGTCTCTGAGTACTCTGATTTTTAACAGTAGACAGTGTTTCTTGGCTAATTTTCCACTTTTCTACAAACGGGACATATGAGTTTTTATGCTTGCCATTTTTTTGGATTAGCTGCTTTCCTAACACCTTAGTCTGAAGTCTGAAGGGCTCAGTCAGAGGGGGTTTTGTGCAGTTTGCAGGGAAACCTTTCCAGAGGAAAATATAAATGTCATATGCCTTTCACCATAAAACTCTCCACCACAAACAGAGTGTGATCAAAAAAACCTCATTGTGTTTATTTTTTCATAAATCTCCACCCTCTGGAGTCATGCAGGTACCTCAGTTTTCATTTTTACAGAAGTTTTTAGCTTTGTAGATTGTAGGCAAGTCTGAAGCTTCATAAGTCAGAGAAAGAAGTTAAAAAAAAAAATCTTTTTGTCTTGTCAAGTTTACCATTAAACCTGTCAGACGATTTATCAGGGCCTGTCAGGATTTCTGCTTGGTGAGGGTTGATAATCCTGCAAGGCCTTTTTGCCTGAATCCTCATTTTCTCCCTGCGTTTATTTTTAGGCAAGAGAGCAATACCTTGGCACACATTTCTTTCCCTCCTGTAAAAAGAAATTCATTATCAGAGATGTAAGTCTGTGCTGGTGTGAATGAGCTTCACTTTGTACCTGCTCTCTTGTAGGACATGGGCGGTGATGTGAAGCCCTTCACCACCGGTAAGTCCCCACCAAAGCATCCAAGAGATGCCAGCCAGGCCAGACAGAAACAAGAGTATGTACAACACCTCTCTCCAGCTTCTGTGCAACCTCCATGGAGCTGTGTCAGGCTGGCATGGACCCAGTGGACACTTCTCAGTATGCTTAGGTGCTCAAGCTCCAAACTCGCTTTCCTCCCTGGCAGCCCATGAGACCTGCCAGGCAGCAAACTGCAATCCAAGCACATGAGAGCAATTGCTTCCCATCTGCTGCGCTTACTCCGCACTGTAATTACGTCCCTCACACGGTGATGGAAGGATGTATGGCTCTGTAATTATTTCCCCAGCCCATGGATTGCTTGAGTGAGCACAGCTCCAAATATCATCGCTTGGATTGTCTTTAAAGAAAAGTAGGGACTGCGCACTGGGTAAAAGGATTTTCTCTGGTTTTCATATGGACACGAGGCATACGTGATCAGGCAAAGCAACAGCTTTTCTTTCTTCAGGATAACTTCTGAACCATTTGGTTACTTTCTATCCAGTTTTCAGAGATAGAGGCTTTGAAAAAACTGTATTTTGACATGTTTCAGTGGTCACCAGGGAGACGAAAGAAATAATGTTTGTGTCCCCACTGGGAGGGAGAAGACAGTATGAACTTAACCTTTATCAGAGACTAGAGATTAGATGCTTAGCACACATGAATGCATTTCACTTTCTTTTCTTTTCTGCATCAGATTTTGACATCTAGCCACTGCTGAAAAGGACAGGGAAATAACAGCCAGGTGTTAGTGTTGTTTATTCGTTAGAAATGTGGCTCATAGTCCCCAGCGGGGAAAACCATGAGACAGGACAGCAGTGTGATGTGCCACACTCCACCAAACTGGCTGGCGGTGCTAGTAAGACCTTTCCGTGCTCTACCAGCCCACCCTGTTTTTTTTTTCCTCTCTGCCCCACTTTTCTCCATCAGAAAACAGAATATAATAGATTATAAAGAAGTTGACATCCACAGCCATGAGCGTGTGTTTGTACTGGTGATGCTGCATCCCCTTGTATCTGAGATGAAAAGGCACAGGCTAAAACAAAAACCTGGGGTATTTTTCTTTACTTGTTATATATGCAGTAACAGGCCAAGCTGTATACTTGCAGGAGGTGCTGGTCAGCATTGCTGAAGCAATGCTAGAAAAGCAGACAGCAGGCTTTTGGATTTTCAAGAGACGCTGTTGATTTTTCAGCACTGCATCTTTTCTTGGACTAAGTAGCACTTGTACAAAAGAGATGACTGTCAAAATAAGATGAGCTTTAACCTCCTTAAATATAACATGAAAAAGACCTTTTTTTGGTGTCTTGGGCCAGGATACCAAATCACGCAATCCCTGAGTTGAAGGTGGGCTGTTGCTTGGTGTCACACAGCTTGGATGCAGGGTACCGGGTGTGTTTGGGGGCTAACCAGCCTGTCTTTGCTGTTGGTCATGCAAAGCTTTGAGCAGTCTGTACTGATCACTCAAAAAGCAAATCTCTGCATTCTTCATCTGGCTCTGTGCATGCATGTGAGTGCAGGCACATGCAGGCAGTCTTCTGATGAAGTTTTGTAGTCTCTGAGCTGTAAAAGGTTGTGAATAAAACCTCCAGACACTTAAACCCTCTTGTGTCAGGAATGGGTCAAAATAAGTCAAAATGAGTTCCTCCTCACATGGAGCTGCTAAGGACTTTTGTGGCAGAAATCACCCCAGCAGAACTCTGTGCCAGTGTCTTGCTGAGGTGGCCAAGGGCTGACAGTATGGCCTCTGTCCTTGCGCAAGAGCCCTGGCCCTGGGAGGTCCACTGCTCACCGGGCTGTGTCCCAGTTGCAAGGTAGATGGCAGACACCATGACTTATGGATTCCTCTGAGCTTGTTTCAATCTTAATAGCTGATGAATATAGACTCTGTTTAGCTAATATTTATTATTTCTTGACATGCCAACTCTTCAGCTGCTGGAAATCACCCCCTCTCCGCTCACTTCTGTATGGAAGATCTGGCTTTGCCAGCTCTGTCTTACCCAGGAAGGGACTAAGCCAGGGACTCACACAGAGGGTCAGGTCGCCCGACCGATGCTGGGGCAGTCCATGCTTATGTGACTTTACCTCTAGGTGCCTGTGGGTCTCAGACCTTCATATGCTATATCATAGAGCTATATGCTCTGGGACTTTTCCTCAGTGATCACCTTGAGAAAGAGCTGAGTTCTTCCAGCCCCATTCGTAACACAGGAATAGCTGTGGAGGACTGGCATGTTAGATTTCAGGCCTGAAGTTTGGCAAGAGATTGAAACCATTGAAAACAAGGTTTTATGTGAGGAAATGTGGGGTGAACATTGCTTGCAAACTGCTCATACAGCTCTGCTTGCAAACTGTCTCTCTGTATGAGTGCATATGTGTGCACTCCTGTTAAAACACAGTGCTTGCAAGGATAAGCACTTCAAGATCATTGAATGACACCATAATTTTAGCTACCACAAGACAGCTGTCTTGTACTTGCATATGGCTTTTCAGACATATATATCTTGTGCTTTGACTTGCATCTATATTCAAGCCAAGGTCTGAGGAGCGTGGCCTATGCTGATCACTTTTAGCTGATGGCTTTCACCCCTTGTCTACCTTGTCCACTCAGGGGGTTGAGGCAGGGGCTGCCTGCATGTGACGCAGGCATCCTGCCCATGGCAGGTCTGTAGAAATGACTGATAATAACCTGGAGTTGGGTCTGTCCCTGGGGGAGGGAGCAGTGCTGTGCACACTGGTCTTCCTGGGCTGAGCAGCACAAGTCAGTCCATGAGCAACAGGCACAAGCCCAGTGAACTGCTGACCATACATGTTCATTAGTCACAGAGGTAGAGTCTGTTAGAGGAAAATACGTCATGCCAGATCCAGCAGCCCGAGAGGGGTGAAGCTGCTGCCACTCCGTGCCCACCAGTCCAACCAGCAGCAAGGCTGAAGATGCACTCCCAGCAGGCACACACACACAAAGCACACATACACACCGTGTACACTATGTATTTACATATATACATGGCTGGCCACACAGATCACAGAAGGACACTCAGAGCACTCAACAAATGCGGACAGCACCAGCAGCCTCATCCTGCTCCTCTCTCTGAGCAGGATGGAGGTCCACTAGTGAGAATGTATATATCTATATATATGTACGTACACATATACACATCTGTGTAATGTGGATCCCTCCAGTACCTGGGCTTAGGCACCCAGTCTGCCTAGTAGCGAGAGTGAGGATCCCTCAGCCTTTCTGAAGAGGAATAAAGGGCATCAAGGAGCGGGAAATATGCTGCGTTGGACGGGGAAACCGTGAGTAGGAGAGAGGCTGTGATGAGCAGAGTTAATTTAGGAGCATGGCATGGGATGTGATAACTTAGGTAGGGCCAGCTTACTCCTCCAGGTAGGTCTTGCTTGAAGAAAGGCAGGTTAAGAGATTTCCTCTGTTAAAAAGGATTAAATCTAAGATTGCATGAATTCTGCAAGGGACTTTCTCAGCCATTGTGGATCACATGTGGGCATGTTCATGAGGCAGGTGGTTGCAGCTGTGGGCACTAAACAGGTTGGTATGATAATCTCTGTCCTAACTAGGACAGCTTTGTGTGGGGCTGGAGCTTTTCCTTGACACCGAGCGTCTCTGTGCAGGCTCAGAGGGAAAGGCAAATGCTAGGAGGATAATGCCCCAGGTAAGCAGAGCCCACAGGGTGTGCAGAGCGTGTGCATGGTCAGGGCATGGACAAGGCTGTATTCACAAGGGCTGGTCTGCAGAAGGTCGCTGCTGGCTGCCTGTCCACACTCCTCCCCTTGCTCCCATCAGGCAGATGGCAGATTTGCCGGGCAGAGGATGGTAGTGAATACTGAACAGCACAGCCTGTGCCAGCATAAAATAACATGGCTGCTGTTCTCAACCGTGATACAGAGAGAAACTACCTGCTGAGATAGCCAGAAACATATGTCGCTGTGTGAGAGTGCTGAGTCTCTTGCTCTTGGAAGAGCAGCTCTGAAATGGATGTCCCTGGCCTCTGATTGTCACATTTGGGTGACATCCCTTGGCTTTGCATCCCTTGTCACATGGTTCAGTACATTCAAGGTTTGCACCTCCTGCTCCTTTCAGAGGAGAGGGAAAGCCTAGTCATGGACGGAATGGCAGAGGATGTCTCATGGCCCTTGATTCCCCAGGGTCTGCCTCAAACCATGATAACCGCTCTGAAGTGGGGTTTATTAGCTACCAGAACCTCTAATTCTCTGCTTTCCAGGTGGGAGCTGGCTCCCATCCAGTGGTCTGAGTGTGGGTAGACTTTGCTCGTGCCGACTTTTCCCTTCGGGTTAGAAGTCTCCTGAGAAGAGAGATGTTTGTGTGCATGAGAAAATGTCTATTTAGAGTGTGTTGTGTGTCAGCAGCTGCTGATTTCAGTGAGCTGTGGGTGAGGTCTTGGGCCAGGGAACTTTATAAGTGTCTTGTATAATTTCCTCTTTGTTCCTCTTTGTCCTTTTGATCTTGTGGTCACATTTCCAAGTCATGAACTACAGCTACAAAAAGGGATTAGATTAATGAATGGCCTGATTGTTTTAGCCCTTAAGCTAATTTTAAATAATTGGAAAGGTAGCTCTCAAATAACATTCCCTGGAGCGTTTAATTCATTATGCAGGTGTTTAATTACAAGGAAGTTTTGGGACAGAAGAGAGACCAACTCAAAATGTTTGAAGACATGAGGGGTCTCTTTTATTAGCAAGAACATCCTGCACAATGGCAAACTTTGTACATGAATTGTTCTGTGCCAGACATTTACGCCTCGCACATTATGCTGAGCCAGCCACAGCCCAGACACGTATCAATATAGTCATGCTCCAAGAGTATAAAATGTTATTCCCTCCTGGCATCCTCTTTTCATCCTGCTGTTACTTTTAGTTGCTCATCTATTGGCTCATTATTTCACAGGCTTATGAGACAGTGAGAATTGTTTCAGTGCAGAATAATGCACCTTCAACAGCTTACTTGCACACCTGCCACTAAGCTTGGTGTGTCTGTCTATTCACAAAATCATTCAGAGGCCTGTCTGGTGTAGGCATCTGAAGAGTAGGGTAATAAATCTTCCACAGCAATTGATCAGGGGGTTCAGGCCCCCTGACATTTAGGTGATTCTCACTAAGTTTAAACAACTTTTTAGTCTTAGGCAGTGGTATTTTGGTGCTTTTTAGCTTAGACAGCAAGAATGCATTTTGTTAGCAGGGACATGGAGAGGCTTTTGTTAGTAATCCTCACATGTCCCAGCTAAATACTTGATTTTTCACATCTGCAAAGGTAGAGTGTCCAGGATGGATTATATTCCAGGAGAGGACACAGAAGGAGCATGCTCCCAGTCCAATGGCAAAAACAGGGCACATGATTTTGCACCTCCCTAGTACGTCGCCCTGCTGAAAGAGGTATGAGAAAAGAAGAGACCCATTGCAGCTCTGGGAACAGAACATGGTCCCCCCATTCAGGCCATCCCAATGTCTGCTTCAGTTGCCAGAAATGCCAAAAAGCTTTGGATGCTGCTTCAGTGGCTGCTTCAGTGGCTGCAGAAGCCTGGTGACAAGATGAAGCTCCTCACATCCAAGGTGGTAAATGATCTCTCTTGAATTCTCCCGTGGCAAGGAGAACAGAGTGTGTGTCTAGAGTAGTTCTTTGAGGGCTGTTTATATAATAGACCTTTCTTTCGTCTCATGCTGTGACAGCACCTTTTTCCAAAACAAAAGCACATGAAAGGGGGCACACATATCTGAAGTTTAATGTATGCAGCAGTAAAAGAACGGATGTTTTCAACAGCAAAGACTTAAGGTTAACCTTTTATCAGTCTGCAGAATACTCAGGTATTTTTTTCCTTCTTCTCAGAGATCAACATCATGTACCAGACACCCAAGGCTATATTCTAATCTTGAATATACAGCTTGCTATCTCTCAGCAGCTGTTCTGGTGAGGGCTACTGAATTACTGCTTTGTTTGGATGCACAGCAAAGTGAATTGATCACTTCTGATTACAATCTACATATCTCTTTCAAATGGGCTGCAGAAAAACACTTTGAAGTGAAGACTTGAATATAGTGATCTAGACACCCAAAGATGCAGGCCAGACAATTGTAACTCCTCATTGAATTGACTGACTTACCAGCAGCAGAAAAGAAATAAAGTTTTTATATCTTTATTTTGTGATGAACTACAAGAACCAGCTGAAAAGGAAGGGACTAGGACCTACCTGCAGCTGTGCAGTTTGTATCTAAAACTGTACACTGCATTTTCACGAGTAATGACTATGCTCTTCAGCCTAAAATAAATACTGGATTATCCGTTGTATCAAAATAGATGAGTCTCAGGACCCACTGCAAGGCAGAACCTGGGAAAGGAACACAGCTGTTGTATAAACTGATACAATATCTGAGATAGGAAGGGAGAAGACTCTCCGTTTTCAGCTGTTGTGCCTGAGCAGCATGCACCTCCCCGGTGGTTATGCCCTGAGGTTTTCCTCCAGGGCAAATGGCTGCTATGGCTGTCCCAGCAGTGAGCCTATAGACTTTCCCACTGAGTGCAAGGGTTTCTTCAAGTGAAAACTAAAACATATAAAGAAGTCATATCATGGGACCCTGGAAGGCAGCACAGTAAAAGACATTGGCAGTGTCCAGGGAGACCTCTGTAAAGTTAAGCTCCGTGCCAGCCAAAAAACTTGAGAGCCAACAAGACCAACAAAAAATAAACCTGTCCCATTAAAGTAGATGGAGAGATTGCACTTTATTCCCATGACTCTGGACAAAATATTGAGCCCAGCAGGAACAGCTTCCCTGAGGCAGCCACTAGAAATTCAGACTGCAAGGGGCGTACAGATATACAGGTACTCTCCTCCTTCAGCAGCTCTGGCCTCAATCTGTAACAGTCTTTACCCTACCTCTTACCAGTCTCTGTGGTACCCTGTTTCCAGCCCTTGTTTTGTTTGTGCCTAAGATGGTTGAAATCTTTCTCTAAGAAGTGAAAGATTAGTTAATTATCTAATATTATTGCATTGTTCCCAAACACTGTTTCCTAATCTAAACAATAACATTTGCTGGATGCTTTGCCTCCAGCTGTATCCACAGAGGTAGGCAGGACATTAAAATGCACCTATCAAGACACATGATCTTAATGTACTGTTGGTAATAAAACTAATGTAGTATTTTATGTGCTTGGGGGAAAAAAACACCAACTTTTTCATATTGTGAAAATCTTTCTTATCCCTTCCCCCATGCCAGTTTAGTATTAAAATATACTCATTATGGGGCACGATGAGCAATGAGCTATGAATGACATTTCCACATCTTGGCATTTCTTGTATTATTTCCAAGAAGTGTGAAAGAGTCATGATTGCTTGGGTGAATGCAAGTCCACGCATGTTCACAGAGGGACTCAGCTTCCTCCAAGAGGGTGAGGGAGGCCAGGGATAAAAGAAGAGAGGTCACAGCATTGAGCTGGAGACATGGAATTGGCAATCCCTGCTCAACCACTTTCCTCATCTGCCCTCCTTGGAGTGACTACTTTGCCATCATGAAGTCCAGGAGAAAGGATGCAGTTCAAATCAGCTGTTAAGAGAATTCCCAGGTCCCAGTCCCAAAGATGGCCAATGGATGTTAGTGTCCATCCCAGCATCATGAGGTGTATCACCACGAGCAACCTCTCCTTATGGCTACTGTCTCTGTCTCTAGCAAGAGGTGTAGAAATGTGATTGTGGGAGCAGGAAAGACCAAATCCTCTCTTCCCAGGTCTGTCCAGGCAGACACCTCTGTCTGGGATTTGGACTTTTTGTTGCTCAGTCATCTGCTGGGGGATCTCTGGAAGGAATCATGTCCTCTCTTCACAATGGGTACCAAAAGTTGGTGGAGAATTCCCTGTCCATGGTTCAGAGCCTAGTAGCTGCTCCCAGCACTTGCCTTCACTATGGCAAGGACATGCTACAAAAGCTGAAGGTGGTCCTTGGGATGATAATGGCAGACAAAGTAACTTCCAAGTCCTCCCAGGTGTGATAACCCAGGAAATGGGATTTGGTGTCCAGAGACACGTGGGCCTTTGAACTAATTTAAATAGTAATTGTCACAGACTGAGATTTCTGGATTTCATTCAAGACACTACACTCAGTAATTGTGCTGAATGTGTCCTCATTCCTTGACCTTGTCACACAGATGGCATTGTTCTAAGCAGGTTTCTACAGACTACAACTAATTAAGCAATTAATTAGGAGCTTGCACTTACACAGAAGCTATTGTAAAGCAATAACTTCAGTGACCTTATGAGACCTTGCCACAGCGCTGGTCCAAAGACTGTCCAGATTGTCTTTGCTAAGGTTTCAGTGCATCCACCCAGTCTCAGTTTGAACCACAGCTGTGATAAGTTGGCTCAGCTTAAGCTGGACTCACCCTGAGCATCATCTGGGCCTTTCCTGATGTGTCTTCAGGATGTTTGACTTATATTTGAAAGCTTTCCTTCTTTCCTGGTGAAGACCACCTTGTCCTGTGACATTCAGCGGCTGTTCCTAAATTGTGGTGAACTGTGTTTCCCAGGGCTTTCAGTATTCCCATAATGATAATGAAGATTTAAATCACATAGGCATTGGCTCTTATTCTTCCATATCTCACTTTGTTCTGTCAACATATTAGCATTTTTCCCCCTGTCAGCCTTGTTTCAAGCCTTCAGATATTCTGATTCTAATTGTGTCATAGAAGTGATACCTTATGACTTCCTCCCCCATTTCTAATAACTTCTCTGTTGTATAATAACAACAAAACCATAATACAGACTTTATATATCTGCTGATTGGAAAACAGATCATCACAGAGGTTTCCAGTGCATGTATGCACTCTGGCTGGAAAAGGAATGAGCAGCATTAGTTCCCCTTCATTTCTTTATTAATAGCAAGGCATCTCAAAGTGTTTCAGGGTGTTGGATTCAGCCTGAGGAATTGGTAACGTTATTTGTCTGTTTTTTCCTCATGAACTGCAAGTGGAGGTTTATGTTCTCTGTACATTTCTTAAAGTTACTTAGCAGAAATGTTGAAAACTGAGAAGAATGAAGTGACATTTAAGCAAAATTCAGGGTAAGCTGAAGGAGCAACTTTTCATTGTGGCATGGCATGAGTGTCTCGATTCAGGGTTCCTGTATTCCTGTGTGAACATGAGACCTAACTCAGCCCTTGCTCCATGCACACTATGTCTAAATGGGGCTTAACAGTGGCTCCCCTTCATTGAGGGAAACAGGGTCTCAGGAGCAGAAAGACCTTCATCTTGGAAAGTTTATAAGAGCGTTCCTGCATCTCCTGATGATGCAGCTCTCTGGGGATGATGCCTTTCTCTAGGATCCCTTGCATCCATAACCACTGGGTACCCAGGACACCCCATGCTTGGGCAGATGACCACTTCCAGTATTCAAGAAAAGGGAGCTGAGTAAAACCAGTGAATTTCTTCAATGTTCATTATGACTGGAGGTCCCTTACCTCATCAAGCAGTTTTGGCAATATGCTGAGAGGCGACATTGCTCCTCCTGGTAGCAGGAACAAACTGTGGTAGGAATACTGCAATAACAGCACTTGCTCCCTCTTTGAAGTACTTGTACTCTCCTGAACTTATATGATGATTTGACCTCTGATGCATTTAATAACGGCACAGGTTTCAGTTGTGTTTCTTTTATCTGTCAGTACATAAAGCAGCAGTAAGTACATTTGAAGGCTGCCTGTGCCTCTGCCAGATTTGGCATGGAGGTAGCTTGTGGTACATCTTTGCTTCAGAAAGGGCTCAGCCTGAGTCTTGCTTCCTCTTCATCTGCAGAGGACAAAAGGAGGGGCATCTACAGGATGACTTTGGAAGGGGGCCCTGACTAAGACACTCTGGCTATGGTACAGCCTCGCTTTCCCTGTGTTGCTATCCTTGCAGTCAGGCTCCGGACACTTTGGTGTTGCTCTCTCTGCCCCTTGGGTCCAGCGCTCTTTGAATTGGAAATTTCCCATTTACTGTGGCCCAGGATAAATGAACGATTCAATCTTCAAAACCCGTTAGGGATTAATTACAAGCAGAAGTTATAGTGTTTTAATTAAAGCAGCATACTTCAGGCAGCCCATGCCTGTAATGCAGGCTTAGTATCCATGTCCTTTATACCAGAAAAGATCTTCCCAGATACAAGAGAATGTGTAGAAGGGAGTAATCTGTCCTGCAGGAAGCACAAATATACTGGCACGCTCTGCTGCAATTAGCTTGAAAGAGAAAACAGTGTCCTGCTGGGTGCAGTTATACCACTGCCAATCTGTAGGCTGAACTTACTTTCCTCTTGTGCCATCCTGAATGCTAAAGGGGTGATGGGTGGGAACCATATAAATGATAGTGCTGGAAAAGCTGAAATGGGGACACTGTGTGGCTGTGTTGGAGGGGAAATAAATCTGCCTTTCATGATTTATTGCACGCAGGATGATGCTTTTCTCAGGGGAAATGAGCAGACCAGCCCCATGGAGCTGAGGAGCCCTGTGAGGAGCAGGCATGGCAGGGCACATTGATGGAAGTCTGCCGCTTGCAGTGCTGAGACCAGCGCCTGTCATTTGGTGCCAGGGACCTTCCTGTTTATCTTTAAACCCCAGAGAAGCACAGGAACACAGATCACCTTGGAAGCCAGTGGGATGCAAGCTGCTGAGTTATTCATCAGCATTGAAAAAGCAACCTTGTATTCATGAGCCACTTCATAGGCAAAAACTGTTGAAAGCAAACCCACTGAAGAGGAGAGATTTTTGTTCTCTCTGGTCACCTGGCACATCAGAGAAGGCCCCCTAGAAAAGAGGGAGGAAAGAGTCAGTTGGTGGTGTGGTGTTCAGTAGAGATTCAGGAAGGCTTCCGCACAGCAAAGGCAATCAAGGCATTCAAACAGGTCCTTCGTGGGAGTGCAACAACCGAAAGTCCAAGCTAGTTCTTAAAAAAGCCAAGGGGGTGAACAGTGGGAAGGAAGAGAAACAGCCATCTCCTCTGTATAGGCCAAGCTTGCCGATGCAGGCATCAGAGTCATATCTGAGGTTTCTAGCTTTAGATGTTAAAGATGCCATGGTTTGCATGAAGCCTATAAATTCAGGATGTCTTTAGGAAAAAAAGGGTCAAGCAGTGGGAATCTGAACTTCTCTCAACATTGCAGATCAGACTTGCAGCTCCAGTTGGAGCTGGAGGGGTTCTGTTTTGGTTTCGAAATAGGATATTTGTGAAGATTATGTTGACTTGCTGTTTGTCATAACATGATTTGGGAGAAATAGCTGCTTCCACTCATTTTGGGAAGTCAGCCAGACCTGAACAATCTCACAGCGAGCAATGTCACAGTGAAACCTGGAACAGAGATTCCTGTTTCCCTGCATTCACTGTTTTGTTACACAGCCCTGCTATTATCACAAAAACTTTTTTTCCCCCTCTGTAACAGCTCCCTTGTGGATTTGAGGCTGTAATGTTTTTGTGACCACAAAGGAAACAGCATGTTTGAAAATGATTTGATAAGGCCAAAATAATTTACCTCCTACCAAGTGTGACATATTTCGGCAATTGCTAATTAAGCTGAGAGATTGCTGTCATAGCTCTGTGCAAAGGAAAATCACAACCTCTGTGAAATCTCTTTGGCAGAATGTGCATCATCTGCTATCTCCAGTATGAGCACAGGGTGGTGACAGTATTGTCGGCATTAAATCACCCTTCCAGTATGTTCAGCTTCTCTTTTAATCTACCAGCCTATACCTCACCAACCTGGAGTCTTCACCGTATGTGCTTGCATCTGTTAGCAAAGCAAATAAGATCATTCTTCCTAGCAATTGCTATGTTGAGGATCAAGGGTAAAATGTAGAAATGCCACCATTTGTAAACCCTGGCAAATATGTGAGCTGCTTATCCCTATTAGGTTGTCCAGTCTGGGGACATTTGTTTTAACAGTCAGGAGGATGCGTGCTTTCCCTGCTCCTGCAGGGACGTGGCTCTGTACCACTGCATGGGTTGCTGGGAACAACCACTTTTGCACTGTATGACTGCATCATTAATCAGGAGAGAACTGGGAGACTGAAGGCAATGGTGCTACTACAAGTAGTGACGACTAGATACCCTGCCTGCTACTTCTTTTGCTGAACAGAGATGGAAACGTTGTCTAGTTCAGGTCTTCCTCGGGCATCCAGGTTAGGGATCCCAGAGCTTCCATTTTAGGGTGACCAGGTGGAGCAGGCAATTATAGTAATGTCAATACTGAGAATAACCTCAAATTGATGCCACAACATAGGTAAATCTGAGGGTAAAATTTTTGTAGGCTATATAATACTTTTTTTCCCCACAAATTTTCATTCATCCCATGAAAATAGTTTCTCAGTGATCTCCCTTGCTCAGAGGCATCAGGGAGCAGCAAGATCAGGGCCACCTCGCAAGGGAAGGGGGTGACAGTAAGGCAGGGCAGTGTTACCATCATCACAGGGAGCAGTCCCACAGCACCCGATGGTAGAGCCCATTGCTCCACTCAAAGCCCTGACAACAGGTACCTACCCTTCTACCTTTGCAGAGACTGGAGAAATGATATTTGGAGCATGAAGTCTCCTGGAAACATGGATCACTGATTTGGGAAGGCATTCCTGTGTGTAGGTGGTACAGATAAGGTGAATTGTAATGTCTGGGCTTTTACAAGATGGCACGTATCATAAGACCTGAAACCTACTTGGCCATGAATAGCTCAGAAGAGTATCCATCAGGAGGAGCAAATGTCCACCTACTCATTTAAACAGGAGACCTGCTTGCTATATTGCCATTTTAGCATATCCTCATACTTGGTCACGGAGGTAGGTTAAGATGATGCCTTGCGGAGTTTGGTGTCTGGTGTCTGCTTTTTACTTGCAGCCTGTGCTTGTGAACACCTGAAAACAAATTGCTCTTTTAGCTTGAGTGGGGGAGTTTGTGGTAAAAATCTGGAGGAGATGGGGTCAGGCTCTGCAACAACTAATGGATGAGGGACAGCACTGATAGGGTGTGAAGGGCATTGCTGTGAGTGGTGCAAAGCAGCAAGGGCAAAGGGAGGCTTCTCTAAGGAGAAAAAGGAAAATCTGGCCATGTGTGGGGAAAGGATTTCTGTCCATTTTGATTAGGAAGCTCTGGCAATGTAGGGAAGACAAGAAGCCCAGGTAAGATGTAATGTTTAGGTATGACATCTCTGGGGTTGGTTTTACAGCCCTGCAGCTACAGAAGGAAATACCGTGTTATATATAGTAACTGTTTTTATTTATTCTCTGCACCATGTGCATAGCAGAACCATGGAGTCTGTTTTGGGAGACAAGCAGAGAAGAAAAATCAAAGCAGCAACCTTGACATGAGCGGGGAAGTTCTTTCCTCATTGCCAGCATTTTAATCACTGTAAAAGGGGCAAGTCAACCAACACAGCCTGTGCTTGCACAAGGAGACTCCATCTTCTCTCTCCTCACGTAAAGTCTCAAGGGTCACTGAGCTGTCAGAAGTGAAGGGGTAGGCTTTCAAGAGGAGGTGAGTTATACTCCAATATTCCTGTACTGTCACAGCAAGCATTTACAGATGAAACTGCAGCTCATAGCTGGCTGCCATCATCTGCTGCTGTGTCTTTGTCTCAAACCCCTTCTTGTAACCAGGCAGTGCTTCAACCAGTGTCAGAGTGTGGGAGAAGCAGAAGATGGGCAGTGCTCCTCCTTCTGGCACTCTTGGCAGGTTGTGATCCTCCTTTTCTTCAGCAAAGACCTGGAGCAGGGCTGAGGTTAGGAGGTGTCAGGAGGGAGCGGGTTGTGCTGGGAGGAAGGGCTCCTGTGCTCCAAGGCAGTGGAGAAAGGAGAGGCACGTGCTGGGAGGGGGGTGAGCCCCCATCCATGAAAGGCTCGTGAATGATGTGGAGTCCTTCAACCAGCTCAGGCCGCTTTGCGGGTGAATACCACTTCATGTGAAATTATGTGTCACTGTGAGTTTCACTGTGCCATAAAGTCTGCTGAGGAAAATCCTGACTTCTCACCTTAAAATGACGTAAGCTAGCGAGAGCAGTACTCTGAAAAGCATAAACAGCCATGCCAAGAGGATCTCACCAGGGCATTTTAGCCAGCCCAGCAGGACAGGATGTTCAACTAACCAGCCAGAACGAAAAGTGCTGCTAAAGGCTGCAGTTAAGTATTTTAGTTGCTGTTTGGATGTACGTATGGCCGAGACATTGCTGATTCGTTTGTGATGCCTGGAATTCTATTACTTGCTCAAAGACCAAATTGTTCTGCTTTGCGTATACAAGAGAAAGCCTCTTGCTTTTCACTGGTGAATTGATTTAGGAGAGAGGGGAAACGTATTTTGGAGAAAGCAAGTTAAAGATTTTTTGTTCATGATAAGTGGCTGAGCATAATTCAGTTTATTACTAATTCCAAAGAAAGGAAACAGAACCATGATGTCATGTCTTTTTAGCTCCATTCAAACATTTCATCTCCTCTTTTTCTGACTGAAATGACTCATAAAATCATAGACATTAGGCATGGCAAAGACCTTTAAGTTCATCTTGCCCATCTGTCTGCCACCACCAGCTTGTTATTTAGAATGGTAAACAAGAAAACCACGTTAGAGACAGACACAATGTTCTCTTAAAGAATGGAGAGTACCAAGATATTCTTTAGTCATTTGTGTATGTCACCCTGGGTCTGAGACCAGGGACCATGAAGTCAACGCAAATTAAGTCAGCGCCACGTGGTGTCAAATGAGGCTGAAACAGATCTCGCCTTTCTGGGCTGAAAGAGTCTTTCCACAGGGAAAGAGCTTGTTTACACCCCTACCCATACCCCCCCCCCCCCCCCCCGCCATTTCTTCTTGCTTACATCACTTCCCACAACTGCTTTGTCATATGTCACTTTTGGTGACTTCCTTTTAGATTTAGTGGATTACTTTTTCAGAGCTTTCAGAGCTTTTCAGATTACTTTTCATGATTTTCATGAACCACCGGTTGAACTCACTGGGAACAATAAAGCCCTAGAGCATCCCTGATGGGGGGCATCTGTGACTGGAAACTCCTCAGGTTGAACCATCAAAAATACGGCTGCTAGAAAGAAAGGCGATCTGCTGGAAATCCAGAGTATGAGAGGCAGGCCTTGAAACAAAATCTGGTAGAGGAGGAAGGGCCTGTTATCGCACCTTTGTACAGAACCTGGCATAACTGGACCCTGAAGCCCCTGAGACAAGGCTGAGGGACGCATGTCAAATCACGGGCTTTCTGTGGGGCGGGGACCATCCTTCAGTGCTACGGAGTTGTGGCATACCAACTCACATCTAGGGCTCCTAACTGCAGTACAGGCGAGTGGTATATTTATTCAGCACGTGCATTGCACCAGTGCCTCTCAGTTAGGAGCTGAAATCACACACAAGCCAGTCATACCCCCTGCCTCTCCTCCTTATTCATTACTGCTGTTCTGACATCTCTGCTGTCGCTACTGACTGCAAGCCTAGGTCCTCTGGCCGCTGTCCTGAGAGCATTTTTGCAGGAGCTGGCAATACAGCTTTGCATCAGCAAATGCCAGCACGACCATTTGGATAGTTACCTTTTCAACTCGCTTGTTTTCTGGCCACACGTGTTCTCTAATGTCATGAGAACCCACAGGAAATCGTTATTCAGAGGACAACACGAGAAAGCCTAATACATCTCTGATGATCTGCATCTATTCTGCTCTCAGGACACTTGATGAGTTCACTCTTCAGCTCCCAGGATCACTTTTGCTGTGGCCTGAGCAGCACGGGGACATGGGCTAAGTCTTCGCTCTGTAGCACAAGTGACTGGGACAGCCGCCCTCCCACTGAGCCTCCCCCACGGGGATGCCCTGACTTCTCTGATTAGCAGCCTGTGGCAGGGATCTCTGTGAGAGCTCACCGCCTCGGAGCCCCTGCGAGGAAGGATCATTAACATGCAGCCTGCCTGCCTATGGAAAATGATATCTGTATACCTAGCAGCGAAGGATAACCAAATCAACACCCAGTCGGACTCCATTAACATGGCCCTCAGGAGGCAAATGCCTCTTAACATGAAATTATGTGCCACTGATCATTTCAGCAGCCAGGGCTCCTGACTGGTTCACAAGCCTGTTTTCCTCTAGTGAAACATCTGCAAACAGCATCTTTCACAGCAAGGGAATCTGCTTCCTCAAAGGCGAGCGTGAAACGAAGAGCTGTCTGTGGGCAGTTTCCCTGCAGGTGCTGCAAGAGGCACAAACATCCCCAACGCTGGAAAAATGCCACCTGCATCCTAGATTGCAAGCATTCCCATGCAATGGTATATGTACCTCTGTTTTGCCTCCTTCACACCTCCTTTCAAGCCCCAGGTGGGAAAATGGGCAAGAAATGGTCTGAAGGCCAGTTTAGGGTTCCCCCAAAATTCAAGACGGGGTTATGATGACCAGCCACCTCAGAGGGGAAGCCAATGGCGCAGTGACAAACTCCACCAGCTGCTGCTCCATGGTGGTGTTGACACAGCAGTGCTGGGCAGTTTGTGTAGAGGTTAAGAGCAGGGAACTCATTTCTGGTGCAAAACCCCAGCTAGGAAGAAAGGCAAGTCCTCTGGGACCACTAAATCCATTTTGTCATGGCTTGATTCTCCCTAAAGCCCAGGGTAACACTTGTCTTGGCACTTTGTTCATCTTCTAAAATTTCTTGAGTAAGTCTCCTTATATTGGGAATGGCTGTGCCTAGAGATACCCCCGGTCCCTTCCACTAGCTATGTCCTGTCCTCAGAAAATCCTTTTCACTGAATCCCTTTCAGTTTCTCATGACCACAAGGGAAATGTCCAAGCAGTAGCCACTGACTAGCCATTATATGAGCATTAGAGAAGGGTTCCTGCTCTCCAGCATTTAGCTCAGCCTCCAGCTCCCAGGTACTTCCAGAAGGAGACAACAGAGGAACTTTTTGGGATGACTTTGCAGGGCTTTGTTTACACAGCCCCTGTGGGTCAGCTTTCATGCTAGCATCTCTGCAACAAAATGAGCTGCTGGTCCCTTAGCCAGCAGTGGCTGTCTAGGCTGAGTTGAGGGGTGCAACCCAAGCAAAGGAGAAGTCCTTTCTATTATCTCTGCTAGCGAAGACATGCTAGCAAAGGCAATAATGGTTCCCCCTTGGCTTTGACAGTGCTGATGATGCTGTTGTTGGATCACCATGAGGGAACATTTCATGGCTTTATATTTGTGATTTACATAGATTGCATTGTAGATGTTTACAGTCTAATATATGCATTTGCTGCTCTGTTGGGAGCTGTAAAGAAGAAAATAATGTAATAAAGAGCCTTCTGGTCCTGACATAAAATTCAGCATAATACATATTATTATCTCTGCCTGTGCCAGCCCTTCCTTCTTGCTGTTGCCTACATTTTCAGTGTGTGGCAGTGTTATCAGCTCCTGAACGCCAGCTAAGACTCCTTGCTCCTGTAGATCAGAGCAGAGAAAAAGTCTGGAGAAGAGGTGAACAGGGAGAAATGCAGGAACACTCTCCAAGTATGTGAAAGGCAGATACAAACAGGGAGGAAATAAGCTCTTTTCCACATCCACTCCAGGATGGCTAAAAAACCTCAGTCATAGATTGCAGTGAGGTGGGCCTGGGTTCAGTTTTAGAAAAAGCTTTCTAGAGGTAAAGAGAGGGACATGCAGTATTACTTCACCTGGGCAGAGGCTGGAAAACAGTTCAGATGAACAGTCAGGAATGGCTTTGCAGCTTTTATAGGCAGAGCTTAAGATTTCTTCTGTTTTTGCTAAAATCCTCTCTGATGCCAGTTTGATATACACCGGAACAGAGTTATTAACGTGCCTCTGCTCTGCGCTCTGTAACTAATTTCAGCCAAAAAAAAAGCATAATAATGTTTAATTTTACACAGCAGCAATCTGTCTCAGTCTTGAATTAGTTTACTGGCTACTTGATAACTGGTGCGTTTGCAGCCTTTTCTGAACTAGCCTATTTACAAATCCTGGAGTGGGCAATTATTTGCTCTCCTGTAGATTACCACTCAACTTTGTTAGAAAGCATAATGCCGGCACACTTTCAAGCCACAGGGGCAGGTGGATGGGACTGAAAAGTAGCTCATTTCTTCAAGGACCAGGGTAGAGTTTGCAGTAAAGACCTGGTGCCTGTTTCTTCCCATCATTAGTTTCTCCATCAAATGGAGCAAAAAAATAATTTTCCATCCTGAGACGTCTTTCCAGACTTCAAAAATTTGCCTTAGGATGAAATTCCAATTCTGAACTTTTGATACTTTTCATGAAGAGATGGGAAAGAGGTGGGTCTGAGGATTAAAAATCAATTTGCAGATCTGGAGACCCTGCCTTACCAGGTGACAGTTCTCCATTGGCCATAAAAAGTGCATTTAAGACTCCAGGGTTTAGTTTTCAAGTTAAGTTCTGTACTCTGTTTTTGAGTAATGGGACAGATCAGGACTCTGGGCTGGTTCCTTCTGGATTATTCTTGTTATCTGTGAGCTGCTCTTTGTGCCATCTACACAGTCAGACTTTGATTCCCTTGCTCTTGGGTATAGTGTTCATCTTTGCATGGTACTCTGTGTCTCACTTCTTCCTGCAGGTTTTGTGTCCTTTGATTGGTGAAGGTAGTCTCACCGAATTGACAAGAGAGCTCTGCCACATTTGCAACTTGCTGGATTTGCTTGGTCTGATGTCATATGGAAACTGTATATAATGTACTATTTTGGCGGCTTTCCTAGGTGGTGAGCTAACTGCTTTTGCAAGATTGCTGAGTTCAAGACTATGTATTTTTGGAGTAACATTTACTTATTTGGTGCTTTATTGTATTAACGCCTTATACTCTGAAAATAAAAGATAGTTTAGTAAAAGGAAGTTTTTGCTCCTAGTAAAAGGAGGAAAACTGTTTGTCATGTGCATTTCTTAATATTTAGGAAACCCATACTGAATGACTAAGAATAGTTATCAATTCATACCAGCAGGCTGTGTTGATATATTTACGGCCATCAAAAAGGGCTTGACAGCTTGTCTAAAAGCAGAGTTGTTTCATTTTTTTAGCTCCCTGCAAAAAAAGAGTTCAACAAGAAAAAATGCTTCGGTGAGAATGCACTAGGCAAAGCAAAACAAAAGAAAACCCAAGTTTGCAGCTAAAAGGCTATGTGTCTCCATACAGAATTACTATCCTGCTTTATATTCATGATCTTGAGTGCTGACAGGACTCCCTGCAGGACCATCCTGGGGCTTCCTGGCCATGGTGCATCATGGTGGAGAGGCAGTCCCAGCAGGGACACTGGTCCTCAGATGAGAGGGAGGCATTTGGCAGGCAAACTGCAGCTGCCTTGGAGCAGCACTGCAGCAGAGTATTGGAACTGAAGTATTTTCCTTTTCTCGGCACTTTTTTACACATGCTCAGGAAAATCTTCACAGAGAGCAGTCATGTGCTGTCAAATTCCATATACAGGCAAACAAACATAAAACACATTGAGAGAAAATTCCCAGCCAGGCCCTGCTGTTTGCTTCTGTAAATCTAAGCTTCTGCCTTGCAAGTTTACTGGTGAAGAAAGGGCTATAACGAATTTCCCCTTGGGGGTCTGTTTTTCTGGGCTGTTAGGGCTATATATCTATGCCAGCTGACAGTTATTTCCTCCATTGCAACTTATCCACTTACAACAGGAGCACTTCTACTGTGTGCTCCACTAGCAGTCACAGCTATTTTCATCACCCTCTTTTGCAAATTCTGCATTCTGCACATCCCCCTTTTGACGTGCATGTCCTCTTCAACCAGATCATGCAAGCAAACAGCTGCTTTCGCAGCACCCCTATGTGGAACATTGTTTCAAATTACAGAAGGCAGATACGTTTATTAATATTTAAGATCTGTCAGTGACTATATTAGCCAGGGTGATGTTTCTGCTGAGATCTTCACTGCAATAAGAAATGAATAAAGGAAGAAAAGGAACAAAGGGATCTGAGATTTCTAAATCACTCCTGTTCCATGGCAACCTTCCTTGAAGACTAGAGGACTGTTTAGGGGAAATAGCATGATGTCCTTCCCCTGCCCTTTTACACTTCCCAGGGCATCACTTGTTTCCCACTGCTGGAGACCAGGTATAGGGGAGCCTTGCCTCACTTGTTGTGTCTGTTCTGTCCTGTTGTGCAAGCTCTCACTTTTTCCTGGTTCAGACTTGCTAAGGGACAGCATTACTGCTGATGGAGTAAGCAGGGATCTCCAGCTTTTTTGTATCTCAGAGAGCAGTCTCTCCTCCAAGCCTGGCAGCATTAGAGATGGGATTTCCAAGGATTCAGATCAACGCATATGAAATGAGAGCACTACATTCAAGGCTCACTTGCGCTCTTGGGTACCAAAAAAGCAGCCTGAACACTGTTTGGGGTTTGTTTTGTAAGATGCAACCACAGAATCAAACTTGCCTGGAGGTGTCCTGTCCTTGGGCCACCTCAGGTCTGCCCCACAGATGGCACATCTCTGTTGTACCACTGGAGAAACTGGGGGAGCACTGGCAGAGGTCTCTGGGAGATTGCTGCTTGGAAGAGGCCGGCACTCATTCCATCAGGTGGAGGCTGGGTGAGGGGATGCCAGAGGAGAGCCTGGGGGAGAGCATGGAGAAAGAGCGAGGTTTGTCATGGCTGGTACACCTGTGAAGTCTGCCTGCCTCTCCTGCCTCACTCTTCCCCAAACCTCTTGTACGCTTTCTGTTATCCCGCAAGGACTCATCTATTGCTTCCCCTTAGCAGGGACCATGATAGAGACCTTCCCTGTTTGTGGCTGCCAATGTTGCTTAAGGTCATAGGGGATCTTAGGTTTTTTGAGTCACACTTTGCCAGACCTCTTGAAAGACTTGACGCACCCTGGCCCTCCCCTTCCCCTCCTGCAGAAGCCTGTCCTGACCTCTGTGTGCATGGAAGGAGCTTAAGAAACCCTCTACATGGCTGTGCAGCAAGCAGAGGTAGCATTGCACACCGAAGACATAGACGAACTCCAGTGCAGTTTAGGCTGGTGCTTTAGCACATTTGTATCCTGTCCCAGCTGCAGCTGTGCCTCATCGCCAAGTGTCCTTGCTCTGAGGAGCTGCCATTTCCACCCATTTATACTCAAACACCAACCAGAGCAAGAGCAGGCCACCCCAGCTCAAGTCTGGGACTAAGGTTGTTAACTAACCAAGGCTGTTCTTGGTTCTGCTGTGTGATCTGAGATTTTGCTTTGCCCTCCCTCCATGCAGTGCACTCTAAGATGACTGATGCAACAGATGATAGATCCTATTCTTTGAGGCAAGACCCCTGACAAGGCACATTTGTGTCCTTGCAGTTGTCTAAGGGAAGGTTGGGGGGAGAGCTGGTGCAGGCACCAAGAGGTGTCTCAGATCCGGCTGCTTCTGCCTGTGTGGCTTCCCAGCAGAAGAGTGTTGCTAAGTTCTCCAAACAGCCCTGGGAGTGTGTCATCCTCTGTGTGGGTGGGTGTAAAAAAACTGTTTCAGAAAGTTTCAAAGGAAGCTTAACAACAGTGAGAAGAGCTGCAGCTCCATGCAAATAGCCCAGGCCCATTTGCAAAACACGAATGCCACCCCCGCTCGGCACAGAGATCAGCTGACAATGGCAGGAAAGCTGTAATTTCTTCCCTAAAAACAAGAATGATCCTCATTCAAAACTTGATCCAAAGGGTTTTGAACTCTTTTCAAAGCTGGCATCTGCTTTACAACGATTTTATTTGCATCAGATTTTTATATGTGTGTGTATATTTGTGTCTGTGTGTGTGTGTGTCCAAGTGCACATAGGTTCGTATGCACCCAAGATGTCCCCTTGCAATTAATTCAGGCAAGGATTAGATATGTCCCATGACCCAGTCTTAAGAGTCAAGCACAGGAAGAGCTGAAGGGAGTAATCCACATTTAAATCTGTGATGTGGTTGCTGAACCTGGCATGCAGGCCATGTCCTGGGTATCCCAGGTCACTCTGCCCATGAGACCAGTGATGACCAAACTGTTGAGTCCGGTATGTCACTTTCCCAGAAACTCTGAGGATGGGTGGTGGTCCATGATCCAGTGAAGTGGGAACCAGTGGATTAGACCACACTGACTACATCCTTGCTAATAAATTGAATGTGCCTGTTCTCTGGCACTGAAGTCTGTGGGCAGGAATGATCTATGCCCATTCTGCTCTCTTACCTTCTATCAGGGTCATTGCATCAAAGATGAACATGGGCAGTGGTCTTGCTCTGCTGTAACTCCTTCACCATGCAGAGGCATCATCCGGCACAATCAAAACCATACCAAGGACCTTTCTAACGATCTAAAAGTGTGAACAGTCAAGTTCCAGTGCCAGAACATTAACAAGGACTTTCTAATGCTATTACAGGTGCAGACCATTGGGTTTCTGGCTGCTGTTGCCCTTGTTTGATGGTGCCTGAGTCTCTTGCTGGTCGATGGGTAGTTCTTAGAGCAGTTCATCATCACTGTGTGTTCCCTCTTCTTGTCTGTGTGCTCTTATCCAGTTGCACATATGACTCTGCTTTTCTTTCTTTTGCCTTCAGATACATCAGTGGAGGAACAAGGCAAGGGGAGGATAACATCCCTGCCACTGGCCACTGGTGCTGGTGAGACAGACTCAGTGCTGGCATTCCCATGGGTTTGAGAAGGTTGCCGTAGGGCAGGATAGAAGTCAGAGTTGACCAAGTGCTCATTGCTTTTCTGGATCAAAGCACTCTTACCAGTCCACTGTGTGATACGATGGCCTTCCCATTCTGTTGAATTTGCTGGTAGGAGATTTTTGGCTATAGCATGCAAATGACAATAAATTTCAAATTCCAGAGAAATGAAGGAGGACCAAAGAGAGCTGCTTGCACTCTCCTGCTATTTATTCTGGGCCCTTAATTGCAGCAGGGCTTTTTTTTTTTTCCCCAGTCTCTTGCAATTACAGAGTACTTTCCCAATCAGTTTGTAAACTGATTTATCTCTCTCTCTCCCTCTTCTTTCACTTTCTCTCTCCTTTACTAAAATCTTGACTGGCATAAGCAATTACTCACCTCTGTCCTCTCTGCATTTGACACTGTTCAACTCCCAGATAAGGAGCTACATGTAAAATGAAAATATCAATGCTATCTTAACCATCTGCATGTGAAGGGGAAGTATCATTGACCTCCTGAATGATTGGTATAAATGCAGGCTTGGTCTTCAGGGAACATCTTTGACGTCTCTTGCTCAGTGGCTCTTCTCTTCCCAGAGACTCAGCTCCAGTCCCTGTTTTACCCAGAAGAGTGGAGTAAACAGCACAAGCCAACCAATAAGTTAGTGGAATGTCTATCGCAAGATTTCCAGCCTCTCCTTTCCACACTTTACTTGCAAGGAGCGATATCCAGGTTTGGCACATGGAGACAGATAAACCCAGATCCACTCAGGGAGTGGCAATGAAGAGATCTGTCTGACAGATTTTCCACATTGTCATGAATAGGCTGCTCTTCACTCACCCACCTTTCTGCTTTAGAGCTAGACAGGTATCCCTATGCAGCAGGAAAAGCTTCGCATGCCTGTAAAGCAACAGGTTTTAAACATCTTTTCATTCAAGCCCATGATCCAATGCAGTAATTACCACCCATCCACCATATTAATTCATCCATCTGATTTCAAAAATAGAACTTCTGGTAATAGAAAAAGACTCTGCTTTCTCACATCAGGGTATCAGCCTTGATTTCTAGCCTATACATCCCTGAATTACCTTGAAGGACCTTCACATGATTTTGGTTTGCAGACATATGTCCTGGATGCTCAGGCTGGCTCCATGTGGGTAGGCTGTGTTGCTGAAGCATGACTCTGTAGCTGTCATACAGCCCTGCTCTCAGAAGCTGATGAAAAGCCTGACTTGGTGAGAGAGGAGGAGGGCATGCATCTTCCAAAAATGCCACTTCCCTTATATTCCTCAGCAATCTTGTGGCACCTGGCATGCGAAATAGAAGTTATTACTAAGGTAATTTAGCATTATTTTTAATAGCAGAAACGTTGAAAGCTGTCAGATTGTGTATCCTTAGACCCTGGGGAAACCCTTCCAAGAACTTTCTTGCTTGCTCACCTGTGCTCCTGTAGCATGTAAAGAAAAGTACATATTGTGCTGTGGCCCTTTACAAGCTAGAAGAGAACTTGCCTGGAATTAATAAGGCAGTTAGAATAATTAAAAATTTTAGTGGCAGTAGCAACTTAAATAACTATATCCTTTTCAAGAAGAAAACGAATATGTATTATTAACCAACTATTATTAAAGCTATTGCCCAATATTACAGTGACACCAGTTTTACACTGCTGATATATCTGTCACTTGTCCCCTCAATTCAGGACAGGCATTGCCTTTAGAGGGATCTAAACTGTTCCTTCTTTCCATAGATATGTTATTCATTTCAATGTAAAGCAAGTGAGGATAAAAAATGAGACCCTTAATTAAAATACAGACCTAGGGATGTTCCTAACATTACTCTTGTGTGTAGCTGGCCTGAATTCAATACTCTACAAGATGCAGTTATTCTACCACTTGAAGCCCAGCACGAGTTAAAAATGCCTGCTACCCTTGAAAGCCACAACTATACAAATGCATATATTTTGTAAATATTGGAAAAAAAGATAAAATAAATTACTGAAATTTATTCACTCACCATAATTTGAATCATGAGCTCTCTTCTCTTCTTAAAAAATGCTGCTTTTAAAACTGGTGATCACCACATAGTGATCAATCTGTATGTCAAAACTGCAGAAATGGTCTTAACTTTCAGCCAGCCACAGAATGGTGGTAACATAAATAACATAAAACACATAAACAAGCCCTGATTTTGCAAATATTTGGCTTAGCTGCTGGCTGTGGTTAAACCACAACATATATTTAAATATTTCCAGGTATTAGTGGCCATATTTTGCCTGTTCAGTATGTTTCAATAAACTATTGTGCAGATGCTTTTTCTAAGTCCATCCCCATCCTCCAGCATGTATAAAATGATGTTTTGCCACTCAGCTTTAGGATGGCAACATTGAGAGGGTAGCTTCTTTTCTTATAGGAGAAGTTTTCCCTGTTTAACTTAAATCATATTATAAGCACATAGACTTGCACTGATGCAGACATGAATATGGATGTTTTATTCAAGGTCAAGAGTGGCACATTTCAGTGCACATTGTTTGCAAATTAGTTTCTATAATTGTCTCACTAAACCTGGTTCACCTTTCACCTGCCATTAGGCCATGTTGGGTGTGCTAAGTCATCTCCTGCATTTGCATCCCAAAGAAACTAAGTTTTGCATCACATCTGGATAACCTCAGGGCTTTCTTCTGAATATGAAATGACTCCTGCCCTCAGAAGTTCAGGCATGAACTCCTTCCTGGCTTTCTTGCAGCAAAATTAAACTGGTGGCTATCGATAGGAGGTGCTCCAAGGAGGGAGAATCTCTTTGCTCTGCAGAGTACCTAGTGCAAGAGGGACAGGGATGCCAGTGGAGGGGACCCTGGGCCATAAAGGTCGCTACTGTCACCTACCTCTTTTGGGTTTACACACGTCTTCATACTCTTGTTTGCTTGGATTTCAGTGATTTCAGCAATACCCATGTCCAATTTTCTATAGTTATTACATTCCATTTTAAATATATATTTGTTTTCTAAGTGCTAACAGGACCTCGTGGCACATAGTCTCGTGATATGCATTTCAGCTTTTATGCTTCACTGTAGGCATCACTCCACCTTGCTCCTCATCCTTGGCAGTACCACGTGCATGTCCCACCTCATTTGCCTGTAAATCACAGAAAAAGTGCTCACTGGGACTCAGCAGGTGGAGGTATTCATGCAAATGTGTCAGGTCCCCCCTCCCCAGCCCCCCATATTCCCCCAAACATCTCTCTTCTTTGGACAAGGCATTGAAAACTTCAGAATTTTTATTGGAAATTGCAAACACCACAATAAATCACAGTAAAATGTTAATGGAAGTAAAGAAAGTTGGGCATGAGAAATGTTATCCCTAGGTGAATATCCTTATGACATGAAGAGGTTGGTATCCCATTGGAATAACCTTTCCAGCAAGGCTCAATTATAGACAAGCTTCACATTGCCCTTGCTACTATGAAAGGAAAGCACTTCTTTAGTAGGAAGGGGAAAATTGAGCACTACTTTTGTCTGTAGTTGACTTAGTCAGTCTGCCTTTGCAGTTGCTGAAGTAGGAAATCCAGTGTTAGAAAGGAGCAGCTGGACTGAAGAAGGAAGAAATTAGCATTAGAGCTGAAGACCAAAGACATTCTCATAAACATATAATCCTAGACTGTAAGAAGTCACACATAGACAGCTTCAAGAGGTTTATCATTTCCTATGCACACTCAGCCAGTTCCCCTCTGCCACCCCAGCCAGATTAAACAGTGATTTTCCAGATCAGAGCTGGGAGATATCAGAAGAGCTGGCCCCAAAATGGGCACAAACCTACAAAGGAATTCAGATCTAAATGGCTTCTCCAAGGAGTCAGATTTAAAGGGCTTCTTTAAGGAACCTGTTCAGAGTTCCTCAAGCCACTGGGAAGTGTCCCATCCATTTCACCTAGCTTCAGATCAGATCCCAGAAAAGCCAGAACTGAACAGGACATCTTGGGGAAAGAGCCTGAGCTCAGGACCCCACTTGGAGCCAGTCAGTAGACCTCACAAGCCCTGTTGTTGGCAAATATCAAAGAGCAACCATACCTCAAAGCCTGTGAGACTGGTGATGTAAATTCACACCCCTCCATCCAACTTGTATGCGGGGCCATAATGTCATAGGGGTGTCAGATGCTGCTGCATGAAAGGCAGGGAGACAACAAAATGACGAATTTAAATCAGCCTTGTTCCACTCAAATAAGCACAGCTCCCTTGCTTTACCCTCCCAATGCCATTTCCGCAAAATGGAAACCTTTAGGGACCAAAGAGAGAGGGAGAAAACACAAATAACTGTCTGAGAAGATATGCCCTTGCACTAGCACTCCAGTGTTTCAGAAAGCCAGTGTTTTCCTCTGGAAATAATTTAAGGCTCTCCAAAAGCACTGGGAATCTGAAAGCAGAGAGTAAGGTATCCTCAAATTGCTGTAGACATCCCTTTCGTTACTTTCCTTACTGTGGGCAAGGGCCAGAACATTAACATTCTCTCACATGAAGTTAAAAAGAAAGCAAGATGATTTTTAAAAAGCACTGAAGTGACTCAGCCTAATTGCTCCAACAGCAGCGATGGCAACTGAAACACGCTCAAGATTGCTGTCGTGACCTAGTGCTTTGCTCCAAGCCACATCCTTGCAAATAATAAAACCACTCTTTCTCCCTAGTGAAGGGCTCATTTGAAAGGGGACTCATTCCAGCCTGATGACACAGCTTCTTCTATTTCCACTATGGATTTTTTCTTTCTGTGGAGCCGTGTCACTGCCTGTGTCTCAGCTGGTTAACAGTTCACATGCTGTCCAGCCCAAAGGTGGTGATGGCCAGAAAAGTGCCCACCTAAATGTGCCAGAAAGCAGCTCTCCTGCTTTGGTAGTTATGTGGGGTTAAAGGTGCCCTGTTCATCGCTCATCATCCAGTGAACAGCTTAGGGATGTAGCTTTGCTGCCTGGCTGATCCACAAAACCATGCACATGTTCTCTCATTCCCCATGAAGATCCTGCACACTCAATTTCTCATCCGGTTTTTCATCCAGCAGAAGACATTATTGTATGAAACTTGATCACTCATGCCCATTGCTACATCCCTGGCCTTGTCTGGGGCTGAGTCTCCTGTCTGCATTCCCAGGAGCCTGGAGAGCACTTCCTCCAGTCCTTTATGTTCCACTAAGGTGAACCTCCAGGTGTCTTTCCCACCAGGGGAATATATTGCCCCCCTGGGCCTTCTCAGGAGAAGAAACAATAGAAATGTTGTTAGCAGCCTCCCATGGATAGTTCGACAGCTCCAGCAGCTAGCCTGAGTTAAAAGCACCACAGACTTGAGCGAGGAGTTTTGGTGGGTCTGAGTCAGGACACAGCACTGGGAGAGAGACCAAGTTCCCTTCCTTGCAAAGATGTGCCCCAAAGCACGATGCTGTGCTCCTTTACCAAGCTCCTCCTGCACTGTGCAGACACATATCTCCCTCCTCAGGGGTGAGCAGGGCAGCCCCTGCTTGACTGTGATTGTTCATTTCCCATCAAATGAGCTGGTGGCCCCTCATCATCCTTGTGTATCTAGGCCAAGTATGAGCACATGATAGTCATCTGCTGGCAGTAGGGACCTGACCTTACTGATATCTCACTGCTGGGCTTCGTACCCCCTTGTGTTAGGCACTGAAGAGACAGCTATACAGAATATTATTTTCTGCAGGTTGCTGTCACCAGTCTCCTCAACGTTCCCGTTCCCCTGCCCAGGGCTCTTTGCCATGTTACCTAACACCGAACTGCAGAAGGGAAGTTTCCATCTGCCGTCCTGCCCAAGAGGGGAGGCAGCACAGTGGAGAGGTAGGGGCCACATCCAGCCCACTCTGGAGTCCAACACAGACCAAGGCACACCACTAGCAATCTGTCCTTCTGCCCAATCACAGACAGCTGTGGCTATTCCACACCACCTTCCAGAGATGTCAGGAGGCCTTCTGGGTTCAAAACCTCCCATATCTTGGCACTCCAGTCCTTCCCCATCCTGGCACTCCAGTCATTCCCCATTATCCCAGATGTCTCTGGACACCTGAAGTCCCTCCTTCTGCCCAGTACCAGCCTGTGGGACATATTTGCTAACATCCTCTGAAAGGGTTCCTTCAAGTGGATACTTTTCTCAACTGCTGTTCACCTACCAGTATGCAGACACCACAGAGCACATCTTAAATCCATCTCAGCTGGAGGTTTGAAACATCACAGAGACATTTGCTGAGGCAGTCAGGGACAAAGTCATGCAGCACTCACTCCCATCAGCAGCAGTGGAGCTGTGCACTGTGAGAGTGATTTCCCATCTCTGAAAGTTTTGCATATGGTGTTGCTGTTTGCATGAGGAACCACAAGGTAACTCCACTGAGCAGGAATAGCTCTACCTATAATTACACTAGAAGGAAAGATTTCCTCCATCAGCAGACAGCTTTTCTGTAGTGGGAGACAGAAATGTAAGCAAAAGTGCAGTATATCTTACCTGATACTCAGAGTGCTTTTGTGGTTAGCATCCTTGCTACTGTGAGAACCTTGTTTCTGAATTGAAAGGGAACAAAGGCTTGGAGAGCACCCTGTAATAACATTTGTACCCTGTTCCAAAAAGCGTTAGCCTTGTGCTGTTTTCTAGTGGAGGAGAAAAGTGTGGACAATTAACTTAGTGTCGCTAGGATGCTTTTGAAAATGTCAGTATCTTTTTTACTGCCACCAGCACTTGTCCAGGACAAGGATCCCTTATTGTGCTAGGTGCTCTACAAATCAAAGCTAACACCTTGGAAATGATAAGAAAAAAATGCATGAGCCTGTCCCCAAGGGCTTACAGCTTAGAAAAAGTGAGAGACAGACAGAGAGGGAGCAGAAGGAGACAGTGGGGGAGCACTGGTCACCATGACAGACAGTTGCCTTAAACCTCTGGCTGCATAGCTATCATGAAGTCATTTAGCACTGAGCAAACAATGAAAACAGTTGTTCATGAATATTTTAGTGGAATATTTTCAGAAAGGATGTATTTCAATCATGAAGCATGTATTAGCCCAGTGGGGCAGAGAGATGAGAGAGAGAGAAGGGGGAGGAGGCGAGGAGAGCGAGCAAGCTCTGAAATAATTCATTATCAACCCCCTCCCCATGTGAATGACTTCCTGCTGAAATCTTCAGATGGACAAATGCAACAGAGATATCAGACCAGGGCAGGCTTTGTGCCTCACTAGCGCAGCCCTCCTTTTGTAGCTCCACTGTTGCAGTGTGGAAGATGTTTAAGCATCTACCAGGTTTATATCTGCATCCAGACTTTCACCCTGCTCACTTGCTAACACCTCTGGACATGGCCCATCCTCTCGCATATCCTTTTGTGTAAAACTGCTGCTGCGTGAATTAGATGGGTCTGTGGCTCCTCGTCTCCCCTCGCCACACGGTTGAAATTGCTCTGAGCAAGTTCTGAAGACTTTGTCCCCAGGGGCAGACCAAATCTTTTTTACTACTCTACTCTTACTCAGGGACCCACCTAGGAGGCAGATTTTAACAAGTCTGGCATTGCCTGCACCCTCCCTCTGTCCCCAGCTGGCTGAGATCTTGGGAAAACCCTGGTGCGAGTAAACTCAAGATATGTGGCCCATGAGCTGTCAGATCCCAAGGCACACTGGTTCCCAGCCTGCCCCAGGCTGAGGCAAAGCCCATTAGCTCAGCCCACAATGTTGTCCCTGTGCTCTCCTTATTGCAAGCTGGGGCAGGCAGAGGGCACTGACTCTGTACTGTCGGCAGCTCAGCTGATGGATGGCAACTCATGCTGTAGTAGTGTGGCATGCTGATCCCTACCACGAAAAGTGGCGTCCTGTATTTTACAGGCATGAAGGGTTTTCAACTGGGTTTTGCAGGAGAAGCAAAGGCAGGCTTATAGCATTCCTCTGCCTGCCTGTATGTGATGCAGTAGTCCTGGACACGAGATGGCCAAACTAAAGGGGCTTACATGTGAAAGGGATTTTCTCTGTAGCGGCTGTCATCCTGCGAGATGCCCGGGGTAAAACACTCTTCTCCCAGTACCTTAAAGGGAAGGGACTGGAGAGCAAGAAGGAAAGTCCTTTCAAATCAAAGGGAGCCTGCTCTGACTCCTGAGGTTTGCATTTCACAGAATGAGTCCTCTGTTCAACCAGGGCATCCTGCTGAGGCTTTTATCCCCCTTCACAGAATGTGGCATATTGGTTGCGTCCTCCCGCAGTGAATGCATTTGTGCATTCCCTGCCTCTCTGCAGAGGTCCCACTTGACCCAGGACGTGCAGACAGGGACACGCACACAGGTACACCGCCCTCCTGCTGACAGGGACCTGGCATCTGCAGCAGCCGCTCTTCAGGCTTGACCCATCTGCTGCTAGACAAGCCAACTGGCTGGAGAGGGGAGCTTTTGATTTTCATTTTTCATTACTTTTGGCAGACACAGCAATGCCAATTAAATCGCGCAGAGCGAAATATTAGCTGTATGTCTGCAACAGAATGAAGGAAAGGGAAAGAGAAAAGAAGCAGACTTCATGTTCTTGTTTGTACACTCTGGAATAATTTGATATTAAAAAACTTGGCCAGGTTGTTGATGACCCCTTAGAGCCACAAAGAAGGATCCTTATTAGCAATCCATGCTCCCTCTGTAGGACAATCAGAACTTATGTTTGTATGCTAATGGGTTTCCACTGAGGAAGACCCCTACCCCTGTGGAGCAGTTTGTTAAAGGGAGAAGAGACCTTTGGGATGGCCTCTTCCTTCCGCCAGTTATCATCAAAGCAGCAAATATTCTGACTGAGGGCCCCATGAATCAAAGATAAAATGGTCCCAGCACACCAATGAAAGAATTGCTGCAACTCTGCTCCATCCTGCTCCTTTCTCTTAATATGGCAATAGGAGATTCAGGGAGCAAGCTGCAGCAAGAAAGCTATTATAAGGTGGTTATTGGAGGTATTAGTAAGATGCTGGATGAAAAGAGAGTACCAAAGCTAGAGAATCCTTGGGGATACATGTCTCAAGTCAGTTTGCTTTCTTCCTGAGGGCAGGAATAAGAGCTGACTCGGGCACAATGAAGGCACATTAGCAGGATGTTCTTGCCATCATGGAGGTGAAACCAGCAGCTCTGTGCTGCAAGACCTGCAGGGGTCCCTCACTTAGTCTTTTGCTTAAGGCAGTGCAGGTGTGGGGGCTCACTGGTCTTTCTGTCATGCCAGCAGACAAACTGGGTTGGGAGAGGCTGTTATTAGTGCTCGGGCAGGTAACTCACTCCTCAGGAGCAGCTTCTCTGGAGAGCTCCCCTGATTTCTCTTTCTGCCCTTCTCACCGTGCAGCAGAAGGATGAGCAAAGCCTTTCCATCTCACTCTGGCTGCTGCTGGGCTCCTTCCAGCTGCCCACCCCTGGGAAGGATAGTGCTGCTTCCTGGATGTCTTCTATACACCCACGCCCCAGCTCTGCAGAGAGCTCTTTTCCTGCTGAAACACTCAGCATAAGAATGCAACATACCACACCTTCCACCCTTCAGACAGCCTGCACCTTTTTAAAGGTTGAAGATAATGTCCACAAAACGCAAAGGCAGGGTTGCTGTTTGGGTAGAAGAAAGAGAGGGTGAACTAGGAGCAGAAGGGCAACAAGAGGAGCAGAAATGAGTTACAGGAGATCAAAGGGGGAGAGTCTACAGGGAAGAGCAAGGGCTGAGATAAAGCCCTTTGACAGGCTCCTGTCGTGGTTTAACCCCAGTCAGCAACTAAGCACCACGCAGCCGCTCACTCACTCCCCCCCGGTGGGATGGGGGAGAGAATTGGAAGGGTAAAAGGGAGAGAACTCGTGGGTTGAGATAAGAACAGTTTAATAATTGAAGTAAAATAAAAGAGAACAGTTAAATAGGTAAAGCAAAAGCTGCGCACGCAAACAAAGCAAAACAAGGAATTAATTCGCTACTTCCCATCAGCAGGCAGGTGTTCGGCCATCCCCAGGAAAGCAGGGCTCCATCACGCGTAACGGTTACTTGGGAAGACAAACGCCATCCCGCCAGATGTCCCCCCGCTTCCTTCTTCTTCCCCCAGCTTATATACTGAGCATGACGTCATGTGGTATGGAATAGCCCTTTGGCCAGTCTGGGTCAGCGCCCCTGGCTGTGCTCCCTCCCAGCCCCCCCGCCGTGCACCGGGCAGAGCACGGGAAGCTGAAAAGTCCTTGACCAATGTAAGCGCTACTTAGCGACTATTTAGCGGTACTTAGCATCGACATTGTTCTCAATCTAAACCCAAATAACAGCCCCATACTGGCTACCAGGAAGAAAATTAACTCTATCCCAGCTGAAACCAGGACAGCTCCCCACTCATGCAAGCCCTGCACCATTGAAACACAGGACTGACTATCTGCCTGGAAGTACTGTAGTTGTAGGAGAGGGGACTTTTGTACACAAGAGATTAGGGGCTGGTATCTGCTGGCATGACAACACTGTGAAGTGTTATTGCTGGAGAACATGGAATTCTTGTCTTGCAGATGCTGAGTCATAGGAAAGACAGAGCAGTCATTTCAGGGTGTTGACAGCCTAATACAAGGTTAGACCTTCCATTTCCATGCCAACAACAATGGTGACAAATACAAATGAATTGTTCCAGGTCAGCTTTCCCTGTAGTGAAAAATGAGATCTTGTTGAGTCCTTCCCTACTGAGTATAGAGTTGAGTCAAGAGATGAGCATGCCTTTCAGTTTCTTCAGCATGTGCAGAGGTGTTGCTGGCATTAGTAGATGCTGGTGGGTGTCTGGACAGGATGCCTGTCTTACAGCACACGTTTTTCTCCTTATTCATTCTTTTCCCATCCAAGGGTGGTTTTGGGGGCTAGGCATGAAGGATGGAGAATATCCTGCAGTGATCACACCACCTACCAACTGCAGTTTCCAGGTCTCTCCCACAACACGAGTAGCCTAGCCAGGAATAATTTCCTTAGTATCCCCATTCTAGGTGTTTTCCAAGGTAGCTTCAGGTCTGCATCCAGCAGCAGGTGCAAAATACTCCATAGGTCCAGACCATCTCTTCTCAGGAGGGTCACTACTCCACAATAGTTTGTTCACTTGTTCATCCCAGCCCTGACAAGAGGAGCAGCTTCCTCAGAAAGGGTCACATTTATGAAGAAGCAACATGTGTTAATTACTGAAATGCAATTAAAAATTGAATGCATAATGACCAATATGGCAGCCAGATGAGAATTTATGCACCAAAGTTTTGTTGATTTGTTAAGATTGTGTGTGTGTGTGTGTGTATAGTATGTATTTAAGAAAAGAGGTGTTTTGAGAAATTTCTTGTCTCAGGTTTTCAAAAACATTTTGAAAAGGTTGGAGCATCCCATATCAATACGTTTTCAAGCAGAACAAAACAAATCCCTTCTTTCAATTGGAAAGAAATTTTTCATCTGAAAGGTTTGGTTAATGTATATATGTATAAAAATGCAGAGAAAAACTCAAAAGCAACGTGAAATATTTCAAAGTCTATATAAAGTGCTTAAATTAATTTCCATTATTTTAAAAAAAAATTGATAGCACACATTTGTGTTCAACACATTTTTTTACACTGTTTTCTGCCCTTGGTCAGAAAGAAATGTCACTTTTCATGCTCTGTCCCTTGCCTGTATCTCTGTTTAATCTTGAATGCAGTTTGAGTTATTTTAGAATTATTAAAAGATCTCCTCCTTTTTTTCTTCTCCTCTAGAGCTTTTAAAACCTTCCTCCTGAGCTACTATCTTCTGGAATGTCACAGTTGTATTTTTCATTGGACTTTGGTCAACATTTTTTTGCCATGTAAATATAGAACCTATTGTAAAAGCAGTGGTAACATTTAAAAAAATGGAGGAGAGAAAGAGAGAGAAAATTAATTAAATTTTGTTTTAAAAGAAGTATGTCAATCAGAAAGGCAAAAATCCACTGCCTTATTCCCGTACTTGTTACAGCTCAGAAGTTTCCAGTAAAAAAGGGAACAGAAATCTGAGCAGAAAGCTTACGGGAGCCAGTAGTTCACAGTGCTTTTTGTGTACTTCAGTCAAGAATAAACAGATTTTTTTGATCAAAATGTGGTGACTTTAGCTCTTACACTACATAGGCGGAATTTTTATGTCAGCAAAATCAACAGTCCTTTGTTAAATAAACATAGGAATAGCATATGAGCATAATGGATTAACTCAGCGTATCAGCCTGCATTATAAACCAACAATGCTGAACCCTCCTAAGAATAGATGAAAGTTCTGGGTCAGACCAGGGGTCCATCCGACCCAATAACCTGTCTCCGGTGGTGCCATAAGTGGATAGGAAGAGAGGGTTTTAAGAACAGAGCAAGCATATACTTCTATAATACTTTCACGATGTTGTTCCAAATAATATCCACGATATGTGCATCGGTAAAATTTCAATGATGAATTCAGAAGTACAGCTTCTAATAGCGTTTCCCCCTTGAGACAGCCCCTTGAAAGAAAACACTTTGCTGCTGAGTTCAAAAGGCAAAAAAAATACAGCTTCAGATCTCCAGTGTCAGATGTAGCAGTATATGGAGATGACAGTCTCCTTTATGCTCTTCAACATTTTTCAGGGAATCAAGCATTAAAAAAAAAAGTATATGCAATTAAATGAAATGTTTTACTTGACCAATCCAAGACATTTTGTTTTATGTAGGGAGGAGATGTTAACCATTTTAATCAGAAGAGAAAGGTAACACATCATATTTTTAAAATCAAACTAAGACACCTAAGTGTCTGCCAGAAAGAGTTAATTTTGCCCAGGGCTGTTCTCTGTCACTGCTCATAGGGGATCCCAGAGCTTTGAGACACCTAAAACAAGACTTTCATGACACCCTGCTGGGTTTGCTGCTGTCATCTGGGCTTGGAGCCAAAGTCAGGAGACAGGAAAGTGCTGACTATGAGAGTAGGGAGCTGCTGCTGGTGTCAGGGAACGGTGGTGGGTAGAAAGAGAAGGGACTGAAGTTTGGGTCCTGCTTTTTTCCCTTGAGCTCTGTAGGGCCATGCCTGGCACTTTCTACTTGCCCTTGGGAAAGCAGACCATCAGTGGTTTGCAAGAATTGAATTTACGGCTCGCTGCTATTTAGCTATCTTGCAGCTCTATTGTCTGTGAGGGCGTTCCCAATGCAATCAATAGCAAATCAAGGCTAGGCATTTCCTTGCTGGTACCATACACGCATAACCCATACAACAGGGAAATTTGCAGCTTGTATTAATTTTTTGTGGCCTTTGTAATTGTCTATCTGCCTGTCCATGAGCTCTTACTGATAACTTTTCAATCCATTGGCCAATTTTGCTCATCAGGTAAGCAGAACAGCAGGGCTCCTGTAGATGATTAAATCCATTCGTTGTCCAGATAAGCAGGGGGGAAGGTGAGGGATGCTCAGTCCATCCCATTCCTCATGCTGGGCAGATCTCCCCCACCATCCAAGCTGCATGGACACACAAGCTGTCTGGCATTCCTGCAAGGCGGGGTCCCTTCAGGGTTTCCTGCTGTGTCAGATGCACCCTTCTAACAGCAGACCCCAAATTAATTCAGTCACTTTCCTCTGAGGGCTCCTAAATGAAGCTCCTTGCCTCTTTTTGAAAACAAAGTCTTTCTTCACAGGGAAGAACAGCCTCATTCATACTCTGGAAGTTAACTTATTGCAGAGCTGGCTGATACAAAAAGCTGTGGGAGTGTAAACTGATTTGCCTCTTAAAGCAATATAATTAAACCAGCAAATATTCTGTGTAGACACTCTCTGAAGCCTTTGCGACTTAGTTAGATTTCTTTCTGATTAATGTTAAAATAAAAGAAGTTTAGTGGCATCGGGATACCTTTCAGAAGCCTGAGTTTGCTTCAGCTTCTGCCTTTCCTTGCAGGATCACCCCTCTCCTCTCTGCCTCCGTTTCCCTGTTTTTATATGAAGGTGGATTGGCTGATTTGAAAATCTGAATAAAAACTGGGCATTATTCTTTAATTTAAATCAAACCGAGGGACCAGAGGGAAGAATGGAGAGGCTGGAGAGACATTGGTTAATGCCAGCGAGTGATCCAGGCTCCGTGCAGCAGTATGCTCTGTCTCTGCTCATCTGGAGCACTTCCCCAGCACAAGCAAGGCTAGACTTCCAAGTCTCCTTGATATTAAGCCTTACCGTCTACCTACTGAGATGCAAATCGTCAGCCACCACAGGTCACAGCAGCCCTACTGAGCTGACCTTGGTGGGCATTTGGTCCTAGGGATAAAACAACATTTTCCAATGTATGTAAAAGACACAGATATCTCTCCAGAGGATCTTGCAAGCTCAGAAACGTTGTAATTTTGAGCCTTTTTCTGTAGCCACATTGGATCAACGTGAATCTTTCCAGTGTCTCCAAAGGACTGAGAATCTGGCTTGTGGGCATTGGGAGCAAACTTTCTTTCAGTTTGGCCTCATTCCTGTCCACACGGAAATTAAAAGCAAACTCCTGATGGTTTATTCAGACTGGACTCTAAGAGGGGTATATTGCCCCTGAAGTTATTCTCCTTGCAAGAGTGCTGCAGGATCATCAGGCTCTTAATTACTTGCTGTTGTCTCCAGTTATAAAGCAAATCCTCTAAACTTTCTGACATACTGAAGAGATGGTATGTTAAAACACACATCCTGTGACCCTGGTTGCCCCCAGGATTTTTTCTGTTGGATTAAATGTGCTGGGAACCCAAGAAGAGCTTTCTCCCAGCATGTGCTTGTCAGGCATTTTCCTCATATCCCACTCAACACAATCCATGGAGTGCCTCGGAGCAGCAAGGTTCTTGCTCCATATTAATTCCCCCTCTGGTCACGTGGTCCCTTGTGTCTGTCTGCTAAAGCCAGCTGTATCACCTATGTTGCCTCTCCAGGAGAGGGGGAGAAAAGATCATTAAGGTTTAAAGAGAACAAAGAGGTGATACAGGAAAAAATACATTTTTCAGTTTTTGTTCCCAATACTATGTTTCCTGTGGGCTTCAAGAAGGTGGAAGGAATGGAAAGGGGAGAAAGGGTCTTGTCACATGAAAGAGGTAGTCTTCGTCATTTGATGTCTGGTGACTTTATGGACCTGCCTGAAGTACCCTATCAAAAAGTTGAGTTCATTCAAGGTAAATGTGCTCCTTGAAGAAAGAGGAGTAAGTTATCTCACATTCACTGTCAGATGCTGCAGAGTCCACAACACCTGATAACTTCTTACCCTACTAGTTAACATATCAGATGATAAAATGTTTCTCAGAAATAGCTTGGGTTGGGTCTCCTGCCTAAAAACACGCCACCACAGCATCAGTGGGGATCAGAGGATTGCAGAGTTTGCAGGCTGGTCTGGCAAATGGTACCCTAAGGAATAATCCTTGGGAGACACTTCCATATAACTGATGTGGTACCCACCCCACATGTTAGGAAAAAAAACTGTCCTAAGGAAACCAGGCTCTGCCAACAGCAGATTAGAAAGAGCTACTCTGAATGTCCCCAACATATGAAATTGGGAGTAGATAAAGAACAGTGTAACACAGATTACATATAGAGAAATCATGAGTGATTGTGACACAAAGCTGAGAAAGCTACTGATATCAACAAACAAGGGTGAATCTTAGCTCAAGAGTTCTTAATCCTACCTCAAAAAGTAATTAATGACCTATTAGATAGGAGATTGTATAATTCACTCAAAACCCAGAAATTTAGTTTCAACTCAAATAGGGGCACCTGCAGGTGAGAAAATTGAGAGTTCAGAACTGGCAGAACTCATTCTCTGATCAAATCTGTTCCTGTCAGGAGGAGAAACCACTCCAGAGACACTTTCAAACCTGCAGTGTCTCTGACTCTCTTTCCCCATTCATGTCCTCCCCCAAGTGTGGCTCAGGGTGCCCAAGGCAGAAACCCCCATCACCTCCCTGTCCCACCACGCCTTTCTTATCTGTTCCCGGGGCAGGAGGTGGGGGTCCATGGCTGAGATCCTCTCTGGCAGCACTGGGTGGCATCTTCTACCCTTTCCTCTGCTGTGTGACTTGGAGGGAAGAGAGATCAGGGCCACTGCAGTGAATGTAAAGCACCCACTGACATGGCCTTCCTCCCATCACAAATGAGGAAGAGAACCAGAGCAAAACAAAGACAGGTCACGCCAAAGGATAGCAAATTGGGCCAAAATGATGAGCCCCCAACTTAGAGTTGGGATTGATGCCACCGCTCCACATGAGACACATACCCACATGGCTTGGTGTGAGGTCATGTGGCCATCCTCATGGACAGAAAAGGTCCCAATGGTGAGGTCTAAGATCCACAACTACCCAGGTTGGGACCACGGGCTTCATCTTGATACAAATGCAGTTGGAGGGTCATGGAGCAGTAGAGTTGGATGTGGACAGAGGGGATCCACTCTCTACACCAACCTTCTATAACAACATAGCAGTAGAAAGATACGAATGCAGCTTTTTCCAAAACCTATCTATCTCCAGCTGGTCCTTCAGCAGAGCCGTAACAAAGTCATCACAGGGCTTTAAAAGCCCTGCTTTTGCCTGTGAAACAGAGAGGAATTTCTCCAGGCATATTTGTGTATAAACAAATTGACATTTGAATAACACCTTGCACAACTTTGTACAACTGTCAAGTCTTCACAAAATCGCAGAATCACAGAATGGTTGAGGTTGGAAGTGACCTCTGGAGGTCATCTAGACCATCCTCCCTGCTCAAGCAGGATCAGGTAGAGCAAGTTGCTCAGGACCATGTCCAGTGGGGTTTTGAATATCTCCAAGAACTGAGACTCCACAGCCTCTTGGTGACCTCTGTTGCTGACCACACACCAGATGCATTATCAAGAGACTCTGACAGTCCTGAAATGCAGACTCATCTGTGGCACTGTCCAATCAGTCCTAATCCAGATCCTGTGACAGAGGTAGAGGCAGCACGGGCAAAATGTACCTTGTAATGTCCCCTGAGCCAAGAGCAACTTCTTGCTGCTCACAAAACGGAATCTGAAAACTAGGAATCACTTCCAGATTTCCCTTCCTAAGTAATGCTCACATTTTAAACTCTGTGTCTTCAAATAAAGAAGAAACAAACAGCCATCTAAATGGGAAAAATGGGACTGAATTGGTCACTAATAATTGGTTGATAAACTTAAGTGGTACCTAGGTAGCTGCATCCAACCTCCAGGCAGATCATCTATATGTCTATGTGTGTGGACACAAACCCATGTCAGCTGTGTGTAAGTCTATGTGGGCACGTCTGTGTTTGTGTAAACTAGGTTTCACCACATGTCACCTTTCCCAAGTTTTCTTCTCCTCTTTCATCACAAAATGGCAACATCTGCTTGAGGGCTAGAAGCAAAGCGGAGAGGCAAAATCATCTTTTTTACCATAAACATCCAAATTCCTGTCTATGCCAGAATTGCCAGAATTGCCCTCGTATCGCAGGCTGAGGTCTCTTTCTCTCAAGTGCAATCAAATGAACTGCTGTTGCTGTGGAGCTTGTCTAAAAACATCTCTCTGCATTCTGCTCATTCAGGCCTTTTACGCCTGCTGTTCTCATTATTATGCTCTTGTTTTTTTGAGTGCTGAAATTTCACTCGAACATTTATAGTTTTATCTGCACTTGAATACACAATCAAACGCCACAGGCAGCACCAGCCGGGGGCTGAATCACGTCCTCCTCTACGTCATATTTTCAAATTCCAGCACAAAACATTGAAACCAAAATGATCCAATGGCTCAAACCCAGGTGTTACGAAAGTTGATCATGCAGAAGAGGCAGACTCATGCTGGTCTCCATTTACACCCTCTTTTCCCCATTCACACTCTCTTCTCCTGAGCCTTTCATGGGTTTCCAGGAATAAATATTGTTCCCGGTACATCTCCTTTCACCAACATGGTATCATTTAATTTGGTGGCAGTAGAAATTCCTTTACTCAGGCTATGTGTTTTCCTCTGCCCCGTCACTGTTCAGAAGCTTGGTGGGATTTTGGCCAGGCTGGAAGTTCCTATGCTGTTGCAGAGCAAAGAAGGTGATGCTCACAAAGAATGAAATGCCACTTGAAGGGCTTGCTGGAGTAGCATTTGGTTAAACTATGCTTGTCCTTGAAGTACAATACAAGAGACTACTCCAGACACAGGATAGCCACCAGCCCGTCCTTTTCACTGCTGAAGGCTAGATTAGACTAGGTTGGATGCCTTCCTTTGAAGAAGAAAAGAAACTTAAGCATCAGTAGAGATGAAGTCCAGCATTGAGTCTAGGAGTTTTGTGTACCTGTTTAGAAGTGCATGTATTTCAGGTGACACCTGCTCCCCACCGTTTCCACAATAAGTTCCAGACAGGGAATGGCTGCTTGAGACGTATGTCCATTTCCTGGGCCACCTTCCCAGCAGAAATGATGGAAACCTCCAGAAGAGCTCTTTGGTACCTGAAAGGCAAGTTGCCACAGGCTGAAGTTTCTATTATACTACAGGCATAATGGAATTTGCAAATGCCTGACAGAGCAAAGAACCATTTGTCATTTATTTAGATCATGATTTCTGCCTGTGGAGCTGTTTGGTGGGACTCCATAGTCCCTTTAAAGCTCTCCTCAGGACTGAAAACTCTCCTGCTGCGTTCCAAGCCCTGTGCTGGGTGTCTGCCAGCCCCATGCTTTCCCCTGCTGACTGGCACCTCCCTGCTGTCATTCATGATTCAAATCCTGACTTCACCCTTTTCCCATCTGTATGCTTACCAAAAAACTCTGGAGTCTTTTTCTCACCACCAGTGAAACTAAGTGATGTAAGCCTGAAGATGGAAGATACTGCCCAGAAATTTGAGATCAGCTGAAGTACAAGTTGGGCAAGTTAAAAACAGTAGCCAGAGCTTTTGACTAGAAGAGAGATAGGAGAAGATACAGCAGCAGAAGCATTTTCTGTATGAGCTACTCCTCATTCTGTGGCATTTTTTTGCATGCTACGTGAAGTAAGGCTCAGGGTCTGGCCAGTGGCTGCATGGAGGCTGTGCATCCCAGCTCCCTGCTGGCCATTTCTTCCCATGAAGTGAAAAGAAATACTCCCATCACCTGACCAAAGGGGTCAGGATACCCTCTTCTCCTTCTACATGGAGCCATTCCTGCTCTCCAGCCTCAGGGAGATGAGGCAGGATTAATAATTGTGATCAATGTATTTCTTGTTTCCAGATACAGCATACCAGAAGGTATTTTGTGAGTATGATACATGAGTCACTGTGGGATACAGCAGAACTTTTTGGCCTTGCAGCTGTGGAGGTACAGTATTCATCTTCTCTCAGCCTATAAAACATGCAGCCCAGAGACATGATGAATATGTTTTGCAGAAGCTCAAGTGGAAACTCCAGGGAAGTTCCTTGAAGGTGTTTCTAAACAACAAGACATTCATTTTTTTAGTTACACCAAGTAAGATAAACCTTCCAGATCTCCTTAACCCTTCTTTCCCCACCCCTCCTCACTTTCTTAGCTTACTTCCAAAGCCTCTAAAGAGAGGATTGACTGGGGGCTGGTATTTGCTCAAGCCCGTTTTCAGCTTTGGAGTACCCAGCCTTCATCACAACATGTGCCAGTGCCTCGCAAGTTGATAGTCATATCTGGGCATCCAGAGGACACAGACCAATGGAAAACCAAGAGGCAGGGATAGTCCAGTGATACAAACCCTTTGCAAGAAAAGTGTCTCAAGTTCTCAAGGGAACTTGCCTGGTGCTATGTGATGAATTATCCCCCATTCATAATGCATCCCCTGTCTGGCACTCATCCCCTGCTCTGTTTGTCAAACCTGTTGGTCCCGCTGCTGCCCAAATTAAATTGGTTCATCAATCGTCTGGCTGCCAGCCACAGTCTTGCCAGGGAAGGGAAGAAACGAATGGATAGAAGTACCATAAAACTCCACAGGTAGTATAATTCTGATTAGGAAAAGTGCTTACTTCTGCAGCCACTTTTAAGCCCATTAGAGTTGCTGTTTGTATTCATTACTACTTAAATTAAGGCACTTAGCTTGAAGAGGCTGTAGTGAATCAAGTCTTTTGTTAGTAGGGCATTTGGATCTTCATTCTTGCACCAGTCATGGCTGCATTACCCTTAGAGTCAAGTATGATGGACCAATTAATACCAGCTAAATATTCAGCACAGTAATATTCATAGCTGGGGCTTTGCTTTTCAGGGGAAAGAAGTAACAAAAGCAAATATTGCTTCAGCGAGGCCAGAGCTGAGTCTGCCAAGAGGAGCTTGCAGAAATCCATTTCTAGATTGGGTATGAATCGCTGGACAAACAGTGCCTTTGTACCATTTGGCATATCAGCCCCAGGGGCTTGGCAAGGGCCCTGGTGGTGCACGTTACCCCATCCCCACCTCTAATTCAGCAGAAACACCTGGATGGATGCAGGGCTTTGTCATTTCAGGCCAGGCTTCTGAGTAGACTGGGGTGCCTGTGGCACCCAGGGGTGCACAGAGCATGTCCATCACAGGCACTGTGGGCATCCAGGATGAAGTTTCACTAAAGTGAAAGTGGAGACTGCATCAGTCTAACATATCGTGCCTTGCACTAGTTTGCAGACTAGCACACCGTAAATGTAACCTCATTTTTAACCAATATTTGGTGAGGTATTTTCCTTACTCAGTATTTTTATCTGAAATACTTCTCTTTTTTTAATTGGCTAAAATGGATTTTTTTTTTCTTTTTCTGAGCAATTTTAACCACAGTGGCATTGTGAAAACACTTATCATTTGACCCAAAAACATGTATCGGAAAGGAAGGCTGAGTTTGTTTTGATGCCTGGGGTCCCAGTGTTGTGGCTGGCAGCAGTTACCAAGAAGAGTCTGCAACAGATCTCTGTACTTGCACCTATTTTGGCTCTGGAGACTTGAATTGCTGTATCTGCTTCACTGTCTGTGGTGTTTGATCATGGGCTTAGGTGGCCAGTCCTAAGTAGAGGACTGGACTTGTCTAAGTAGACAAGTTTTATCTTTCAGCTAGCAGTACCCAAGATACAGACACTGAAGACAAGTGAACGCTGTCTGCATTTAAATATCTTGGTTTGTTTTTAAGTTTCATGACCATTGTTTTCACCTTTTCTACCACAACAAGGAAAAGCTGGTGAGACTGGGTCTGACTGGGCTCTCTGATCTACACGAGACATTTCTTGACCACATTTCCCACATGGAGTTTGCTAGAGCACAGGAATCCCTGGTGTGGAAGCCCCTAAACAGAGTGTCACTTCTCTGTGTCAGGCATCAAAGGGTCTGGGTCATTAGCTGTTGGATGGGTACCAAAACCGAGGGAGTTCCTCCAACACGCAGAGATACCACAGATCTGATCCATGTTTAAAAAAAAGTTCAAGAAAAACTGCCTATTAGTTGACAGATGCTAACCTATTAAAATTGGTCTCAATTGCATTTTGTGTAATAACTTTTTTCCAGATCTGTTTAGCTTAAACCTGCAGAAATGCTGTAATTTGCATATAGTGACACTGGGGAGTAATGGGACTGTTTCGCTAAGTAAGAAATAGCAACAAAGAATTTTCTTAGTGATAAGCAAATTCTTTCAGGCTAGTCTTACACCAATGGAGGATGGTTTCTGTGTTGGTGAGATCTCCATCTCAATAGAAACCTTTCTGAGTGGACTAAAGGAGGAATACAAAATTGTGCTTCCCATGTGCCCTTACCTATGCACTCTACATTCAGAATTTGATATAGGAGGGATTTGATTTTGCTAAGTCACAAAGTATGCATTAGGTTAAAAGAACAAAACCCACCTGGATTAGGTAATATGTTGGAAACTAGAACTTCTGTGAAAGTTCATGCCTATTCCCCAAGCAGAATCAAGCCATATCATAATGGCAGGAGCTGCAAAATTCAGCAACTCTATGGCAGCACGTGATTAATACAAGACATCTGGTTTTGACTGGGCTGAAAATTTTAATGGGAAGTTGGATTTTCACCATAAGTGCAATCCTTTCACAAAGGTCAGGGCTGTTCTCAAAAAGCTCATCAAGAAAAAAAGCTGTTCTTTGTGAGCAGGTTTGTTGCTAGGTTGAAGATCCTATCAGAAAAAAGGCTATTAGTGCTCGACAAATCAGCCTTCTGAATCCCTTTGGGTCACTTAACACATCATTTTGGGTAGATCTGACCTCTTTTATTGAATCCAATCAAGATATACTGTCAGGTTTTCAGATTATTTGACATTTTGGTTAATGGTTTCTTCTCCCTTTGAATTTCCATCTATTTTTAAGTGAAAAAATACTGTTTTGAAACTGTACAAAGTTTCATTTAAAAGAGGTCAGCCCAAAACATTGCAGAATTTTCCCATAACATAATGTGACATTTCAGAAATGTCAAATTGAAATGTTCCAGCATTTTCAAATTTTCCCTCTATTTTGGAAGTTGAAACTGTTTACCTCAGTTTATCCAAAGGCTCAAATAGCTTCAGTGCTGTGCATTTACCTTCACCTGACAAATCTGACCTAACTTCTGTGAATAGGAGCCTCTCTTTTCAAGCCTTTTATTAATGCTGTGATGAGTAGCAGATGCTTGAAGAAAATCTTTGAGGAGAGCTGAATGACCAACTCTTTCTAAAGCTCTCTCTGCTTTCCTTGCCAAGACTTTTAACCGACCCTAAGAAATATTTCTATGATCCCCAAAGCCCCTGGCATTTTTCCGGAAACTGCTCTTCTTTAAGTGTTTGGAGGTCCCAGACAAGAAGTTCATGAAAGCTCTGGTCACCCTGCCGAGAGGCCTGGCCAGACATCCTTTGCAAAATGAGTGGGGTGCCTTCGCCAGCTAAACTAAAGGACACGACACTAGGTGTAAATCTAGGAGTTGTTTATATGTTGCTGTTTTGAAATGATCATTTTCCGCCTGCCTGCAGCCTAGTATCTCTCTCTCTTCATATGTATTGTTTGACATTGCTTCTGCCTGAAACATTTATAAGGCATTATGCTTAAAAATTTAGGTTAATGAATGAGAAGAGATGGTTCTCCTAATAAAGTCATTGACAGAAAGGCCAGAAGCCTTTTTTTTTCAGTGTGGAAGCTTGTCGTTTGGCTGCTGTAAATTGCTCTGAGTAGCAAGATAGCAAAAAAAAGACAAAAATAGAGCAATAGATGACACTGAGGCAGAAAGTGTCCCATCAAATCAAGCATTTGTGGAGAAATACAATTAAAGCATTAAGAATTTCTCACTCATTGTAACAAGGGAACAAAGGCTGTCTCAGAACCTATGGAGCTCATATGCTTCTACAAGACCTTTCTTGTGGGTGACAGATCTGTTACTGGCTGCTGGGTGACCCTGCTGATGTCACACCATGGTCTATAAAAATGATGTCCTCCTTTCATCACACTGCAATACTGAGACCCACTGAAATGGCATTAAGCGGTCTTGTCAATGGGTTGGTAAGTCCTGTCCAATTTTAGCTTTCCTTTGCCTGTTTTGAGCAGGGATTTTTCTTTGTCTTGGTTCCTGGGCTGAAAAGCGCTTGGAAGGTGTGTTAGAAGAACCGATATCTGAGTACTTCTCAAACTCTAGATACAGCTTTCTGCAGTGGCCATCCCATTGATGTCAGTGTGACTGTGGGATCATCACAGGAGACAATCCCCACTCAACTGCAATTCTGCTTTCTGTGTTCATTATTGACAGCTGTACTAACAAGCTGTAACTTTGTGAGGTTCATTGTGCTCAAACCTAAATGCTGTGCATATAACTTTGGGAACTCCAGCTGATCAGGTTGAATTCAAGGCACCTGCTTGGGTACTCAAAGCTACATAGAAGATGTGACAAAATTACCAGAGCTTTGAATTACCTGAGCTACTGGGAACCATAGCAAGACATGAAAGCCACTTTAACACCATCCAGCTGAATGCACCACCCCCAAGAGAGAAGACCATGGCTCCAACACCAGTGGCCCCACTAAGCATGTGCGTCATCCCTCTGATAATAAAAGGAACTGCCCTGCTCATATGCAGAAGTGTTCATCTGAATCAAGGTTGAAAGAGTGCCTGCTAGCTCTGGTTTCCTAGGTGTTTGTCCTGCACTAAAGCTCTGGCCTAAGGTGAATGCAAGGTAGCTGGTGGTGTCTGGCCTCTCTGGGGTGGTGAACCTGGGCCAGTCATTCCACCTAGTCAATATGCTCAAAAGCACTGCACTGGAAGGGAAAATTCAGCCCCTCTTGTTCTTGTCCAGGTAAGAACAGATTGACCGTTTCAGCTGACTTGGAAGAATGTTTTTGTGCAAGTGGTACATTGAAAGGGCTTTTCCCTTGTTACCTTTCCCAGCCAGGCCGGAATCCAGCCACCCCACAGAAGCAGGATTGTAGCTGTGTCTGGAGGGGACATGGCAGACCCTTTGCTCACAGCTATCTGTCCACGTTCTCAGGGGAGGCTGAGCCATCTTCAGAGACATTGTGATACATAGTATTAAATCCTAGGATATATTTAAGCTTAAAGGCACTTAAAAGTACCTCTTGAGATGACATTGTTTCCATCATCATCCTAATTGCGCAAGTAACCTCATTCAACTAAAAAAGTATTTCATTTCCAACCAGTTTACTGTCATATCCCAGGATCATGTTTCAGCCAAGAAATGAGCATCACATCCTCATTTCCAGATGAAACAAATAAATATACTGCATTGTTGTTGTTGTTGTATATCTTGCAGACAAACAAAGCAGTAGCCAAGGGGGACTTCCACCATGCAAGCTCCAGCTCCCGGCGAGCACTCTTCCTGGCTGTCCTGTCCATCACAATCGGAACTGGCATCTACGTTGGGGTGGCCGTGGCTCTTATTGCCTATCTGTCCAAAAACAATCACTTATGAGCCTCAGGAAAGGGGGAGAACCAGCCACCCAGCGCCTGCACCGCAGAACTCCCCAGCAGATCAGACTGCATGATTTTCCAAAAAGATCAAGAGACAAACACCTTCTGGGGGCAGGTACAGGATAAGATGGGCTTGTGCATTATTGTAGGGTGGGAAGCTGGCTGGGGTGGGGATAGTTCCATCATTTGTGATGCACAAGTCTTGCTTCTCTTCATGAACCCCCGTACAAGAAAGAAAGAACGAAAGAAAGAGAGAAAGAGCAAAAGACAGAAAGAAAAAGAAAAGAGAGAAAGAGAAAGGAAAAAAAAAAACCAGAAGGAAGGCAGTTGGGGGAGGTGTGGAGAGGGGTATTTTGCCTTTGCCTTCTTTGCAATATGGTGTTTACAAGAAGCTGGCAAACTGAGCTGTTCTCTTAATACTTCTTGGTCACCTGAACTTTGCAGCCAGCATGAGCTTGTGCTTAGTTTGCTTGTTAAGCACGGCACTGAGATCTGGGAAAGCATGGACAGTGGCTGGTTCTCTGAAAGAACAATATAACAACAGGAGGAAGAATATGTTTTCTTTTTTTTTGAATGCAGGACTCATTTGCCTAAGAGTGAAGCAGAGACCTCAGCGTAGAATGGTATTGCCTACTCTTCTTGTGTGGGTAGGTTTCCATGGAAGGAGAAAAGGAAATAAAAAATACTTTTTCTTTCCTATCCTTGTTTTTGGATTAAGATGTGACCCACAGGACCACCCAGTGCAGAACAGCTGAGGTTACTGCATGACTTGGCTCCGCAGACTGAGTGTGAGGTCGAAGTAGCATGGGATACGTTGTAAAAAGAATTCCTCCATCCAGTCACATCGTGATAACGGTACATTCCTGTGGCATATTGCTCATCTGGGTTGCTCCACCTTACTGTGGAGACCTGCATAGCAGTCAATGCAAGAAACCTGGGGTAAAAAATGCAAACTGAAATACTCATCAATTTTAAATTAAAAATCATGGCAAAGCATGGGAATTAACCAGGGGAAGGAACGCTTCATACATTTCTGAGGTACTGCTCATACACAGAGCTGTGAAGGAGACCACTCAGATTACAAGCTCACAGCTCATCCATGGACCAGGGACACAGCATAGCCATGGAGAGACAAGCATGTCCCTTGATGAGCAGTGCAATGGTACAGTGTAAGGGAATTGAGCATTTTCCTTACTTCACTGACTGAAATGATACATTTATTTTCTTCTTTACTCCTTCCCCACAGCCACCTTTTTATTTTTTTGGTCTTACGGATGTACCATTTCATCCCACCAAGGGTGTATCAGCATAGATATATATGTATCTACATATATATGTATACAGAGAGAGAGAGAAACTGATCAAAACAATAAGCATTTTATTATTCACTACCTTGTGTTTTACAAACATAATTTCTTTACCCAAGAATGTCATCAAAGGCCATTTTTTCCAACTCTGTATTGTGTATCAGCTTTGCTCTGGGACAATTTTTTTCTTCTGTTTTGGGGTTGGCGCTATTTTGGTTTTAACTTGAGTTTTTTTATTTTAGGGGGGAGGAGGACAAACACATCCAAAACTATTTTTCTGCTAGTTATACAGTTTATTAAAACACATGGTATACAGCTGCTGATGCTCCGTGTGACACTTTCTTTGGACGGATGTGAAGCGTTAGACTGAGTGAAAATTGCCCCAGTACCCTGAGTTCAGCTACCTGGAGAAGTGCCCGTATGGACCATCCCATACTGTACCTAGACCCAAATCCTATCACAGTCACTGACAATTCTTCTTCTGCATTGATTTGTTGGGCTTCAAACTAAGCCTGGAGACTAGCAATGTACTTATCTTCATCAGTTCTCAGCCACCACTAAAGCTGAGGGCCCAGTAAATGCAGGTCTTTGGCCAGGTTGCCCTGTTAAGGTAAAGTCAATTCTGTGGTTCTTCCCCTTCAACTTTTATTTCTAGCAACTGCCATGGAGGACCCTTCCCTCTGAAGCAAGGCAGTAGTAAATGGGCAAGTTAGAGTCTGTATTTGCCTCAATGGGCAGTATCTGGGTTTGGGTAGGTGAGGGACAAGGGCACAATTTGCTTCCTTCTTATTCTTCCAGGAGGATTCACAGCATTTCCAGCTACAGTGCTTACAGCAGGCTCTCCAAAGCAGTGTGTCATGGCTTTTAAAACCAACCTGGCATGTGTGTTGCAGTCCTTGCCTCACTTCCCCCTGGAAATCAGGTGGCTGTGACCGCTTTAGTTACATTTGCCCCATTTCAAACTATTCTTCCCATTCAGGAAGAACGGGAATTTCTTTCTTGGTTGTTTTTAAGGGTGGAGTGAAGTATTGCTAGACTTGGATGACAACAAGGTCATGTATGCTAAGCCTGGACTTATGTCAGACATATATCTCAGGCCAGATCTTATTTTGCCTCAGGTCATAATGTAGTAACGCCTTGTCTAAGAGAAAACCTTGTCTGAGGCTAGGAAAGCCCTTATCTAAGGCTAGGGAAGCCCTTATCTGACAAGCAAAGACAAGGACCGGAAATACTTATGATTTATTTAACTTAAATGAAGAGATTACCATCTGGGCCTTTTCCCATTTGTTTTTAATCTAAAATAAGTATGAAGACTGGGAGGAAAAGAAGATGCAGCGGTATGGGGCACATCACCCTCAGCTGCACTCCTAGCAGTACCACCATGGCTGTCTCCTCTGAGATACAACACAGGAGCCCTTCAGGGTCCTGCATGCTTCAGCAGAGCTGGCTGGTCCTCTGCATTCAGGTGTGGATATCTCCCTCTGCCTCATGATCCTCAGCAGCCAGGCCAAGGTCTCACACTGTTACAGGACAGAGATGCAGCCCTTCCACATGGTGACTCCTGTGCTAGTAAGCTGGGTCGGTGATGTGCATGGCTGGAGGTCCTTGGGAGCTACATATCAGCAGGAGGGATCAGCTTGCAGCAAAAGACCTGTGCTTTGCCAGCAGAGCTCTCATCTCACTCAGCCCGTGGGTGACATCCAGGCTGAGAAGCATGGGCTCCTGTTCATCCATCACCACCTTGGGAGTCTTTGGGGGCCATATAACCCCCATCCAGGACCCCAAAGCTGAGCACCACATGTCAACAACTAATCCATTTGCTAAATAACTCATATTTAAGTGTGTTTGGGTGTGGTTCATCACAAGAAAGGAGAATTATAATTGGGGTTCAAGCTAGCACTCCCAGGACACCACCCTGCCCCTGAGTGAAGGCCTTAAATGCCACAGTATGTGAGATATGCAGTGGACCTGTGAGCACACACATTTGCTTTTGCAACATGCAGGTGCCCAGTGAGCTTGAATTTGGGCAAGGTAACACATTTCAGTTAGGACTTGGATTTCACCACAGCCTCCTGTGCTTTGCCCCTGAAACACAGATCAGCCTGAAGAACCACGCAGCCAAGGAAGTGGATTGCCGTGTGTAACGTGCTCTTCCCTTATTTGATTTGTGGGGAATTATCTCTTTCTCTCAAAGTCTGAACTTTGGGGCACATGGTATTGAAGAAGAAACTCAGATTTTTCATTTAAAAAGAAAGGAACTAATATTTCCTAGCCTCAATCTAAATTTAACCTGGAGTTAAAAAAATTAGAAAGCAAATACAGAGACTCCAAAGTCATTATACAGGCCCAAAAAGAAGAATAATGTCATTTTGAAACCAATCTTGTGGTTGAGGGATCTGCCTTATGATTTTTGATGATGGTTGTGCAGGCTGAATATTTACGTGAGAAGCAAAAGCCAGCTGTGGAGCTAGAAGAAACCTTCCCAGATGGGCAGTCTGAAAAATGCCTTAGAAGCCTTTGCACCTAGCCTTAAAAATAGCATCCCAAACTGGGGAGTACAGGCTTGCATGTCTCCAGGAACCCCAAAGGGACAGTAAACAGGAGCAGCGCTGTGGGAAAGACCTGCCTAACAAGAGCACTCCTGAAAGCATCGCCTGGCTGAAAGTTGAGGATGTGCCTCTGTGCTGCACATGCTGGAGCAACCATGCGACATGGAGCTGGCACTTGGCATGGCAGTCCAGGGGTGTGAGCAGGGAACCTGAAGAGGGCTTGCATCCCGGGAAGGTAGACCTGGGCCTCACTGCAGCCCAAAGTGGGGATAAAGCTGCTGTTGAGAGCTTTCATGCCTTAGTATGGGTCCAGTTTGCTGAATATCTGCAGCACGGGTATTTACCCAGGGCTGTGGGTCAGCCAGGAGCTGAGCAGGGACCTGTCTCTTCTTAAGGTAAGTGATGTTGGCATGGCCTGCTGCAGCATCTCTGACCAGCAGAACAGATATAATCCTCTAAAGAAAAATCTATGGCATTAAGACTAGAACGTGCCACTGAAACCAGTGCTACAGTCTGAGCTTCTGCTGAGCAAGGACCTCTGAAGCTGGTGGGACAAGTTTACTCCTCAATATCAGGAAGGTTCTGATGAAGGACAGAGAAATTTGAAGGAAATGCTGTAGAGGTAGGGGTTTCCTCAGCTCAGGCTTTGGGGTTGCCACATGCTGTGATGTGGCTGAAGCAGAGGAACCACCTCTGAGCAGTGGCAGCTGGTGGAAAAGCAAGAACCACGTGAGAAGGACCACATGGGGTGTGCTGGTGCTGTCTCACAGCTTGCTGGAGAATGCATTTGCCTCGGAGGATTCTCTTCCTGCAAGAGTATCTTCTTCTGCTCAGTCTGCAGTGGGCTGTGAGGAGCTGATACAGCATTTCAGCTGCTGCCTTTCTAAACGCTCGTTCTCAAAACACTGTCCTCATCACCTCACTGCACCTGATTGAGGATGCAGCTATAAACTACCACCCATCTGAGACACTGAGGCAGCCTGTTAGAGGCAGACTTTAGGATCTATCTTTGCTTTACCTGTGCACCTGAAACAAACTTTCTTGTAGGTTTGTGGTGTGCCCTGGGCCAGCAGCCTCAGGCCAGCACACCGGTGGGGCCATCTGGCAGAAAGGGGCTTGACTCTCACAGAGCTGGAGGAGCAGAGCGGGTGACTGGGGTGACCTTGCAAAGATGTGTGGTTTCACAAGAAGTCAATGCACACACACACAGGGAACATCAAACAGTTTCAGGTTTGCATGTATACACGGCCTCTCTGAAGAAAGAGAGGCTCACCCTGATTTTGGATGTGCTATATATCTCACTGTTGGCAGCGATACTCATGAAAGATGCCAGCTGTGGAAATAAATTTTTCTACTGCATACCAATACTTTTTTCCGCATCAACTTGGGAGATGTGTAAAGTCCTGCCATCCTGATGGGCCCAGCTAGAAAGTGCTGAGACAAACGTGGTTTGGGTTCTCAAGATACCTGAGAGCAAGAGGAACAGCAAGAACCAAAGGTAAAAGTGATGCCTTGGGCTGCCTGTGATGTTGTTTGATGTTGATGAAAACCTTAGGCTGGCAAAGTCAGGAAACAGCTTTTCAAACACACGGGTGGATATTTAGCCTTTTTCAGCAGCAGAAGAGAGGAGGGTCTGTTTGCAAATGAAATCACAAGTCCCTGTTGCTTAAGCTGGAAACACAGCTCTGAAACTGGGCGGCCACGTGAAATTCATGTCCTTTTATTCATGGAGAACAGCCTGTGCGATCCACACTGCAACTGCAACCACACCACCAGCTTTTGCTTTCTGAGTACCAGCTCCAAACTGCTACAGGCCATGGGCTGACAAGCGCTCCACTGGTTCAGATGTATTAAAAAATAAGCTGTTGTGTTATCTTTCTACATAGAAGCTCTGTGTCAGAGCAGGTCCCACCTGTCTTCCCCCAGCCAGAATAAATCTGGCATAAACTTCCTATTGTGTGCTCAGGCAAATTTGGCAGAAAGACCAGTACATCTGCCTTACCCAGATGACGTTGGTATTTCTGAGTGATGCCACAGTGTATGAATTGGGAAATCACAGTCAGATAGAAGAATATCTTCAGAAATTGCTATAGCAATTACTCCTGCTGTTTAGAGCCATACCATTCAAGACTGGCTATGAAATGTTGCCAGCAATTGTTGAACTACGAAAACACTCTGCAGATGATCATTATTCATTGTTGGCTGCTTATTGCTGATGGTTATTCTCTGTTTGTAATCAGATCCTTTGGGAAGGGAAGGGTTGTGTGACCAGGGAGGAGAGTCAGGGATCCTACATCTTCTGTGAATGATGAATTGGAAGAAGTCAGAAGGAAGTACTGACAGGTAAAGATAGACCCTTGAAAGCTTGCTTATCTATAGAGACACAGCAAGAAAATGACTCTGGGTGCTTTCCTTTTTCAAAGCAGCTTTTTGAAACGGAGTTAATGTACTTGTCATTCAGTTCAGCTTGCACTTGCCCCTTAAACTTACCTGTTTTTCAGAAGCCATTGCTCCTTTTATGCTCTCTCCAGGCTTAAAGGCAACTTTATTAATAAACATCACTTTTGGGGTAGCAGAGTGCGCTTTGTTTGGACACAGAGAGATACTGTTTAGTTTACGAAGGCTCTGCCATCCCAGAGAGACAGGAGAGAAGCTGGTCTCCCAAAGACTACAGCTGCCTCATTGCTTCCCTCCCTTTCTGAAGTGAGATCTTCATCCCATATTGGCTCAATCAGGAAGTGTCAAAGAAGTGGCACTGATATCTTTACCAGATGACAAGCTGTAGTGATAGCTAAGATTTACTACAAGGAAAAATATCAAGCTGTAAAGTCCAGGGTCGGAAGGCTCCAACTTAATTGTATAATGTAGGATGTCATTGTGGATTAACCTCAAAAGATGCATGAGGAGTGCTGGAGACTCACTGAGAGGGAAGAAAAAAATCCTCTTTGTGAAAGTCTCAGAGCTCAAGGGAACAGAAAGACTCTCACCGAATAATGTGCTGGGTCAGAGACTAATTACACATTACATCTGCCATCTGACGGGATTTCATAACCCCCTGATACCTACATTGATTCTTGGTGCCTACATTTGGGAATCTTGCTAGCCTTGAGCATTTTTTATTGCTCTGTCAGTCTGAAATAAGCTTCTCCTATCTTCCACACAACACCCACCATACGGGTAGCTTGCAAGAGCTCCCTGCTGAGGCAAGAAGAGGGCATAGCGAGGCTGCTTGGGAGCATCACTGTACACCGAGGCTGGAACAGATGGGGGGCAGACACCAGCCTGCCTGCGCGTGGCAGTGGCAACCACCTTCTCTGGGCTGGTTGCCATGCACCTGTCACAGCTTGGGAAATGCCACCTGGTGAGCCGCAAAGGAAATTCACAGGCAGCCAACAGCCGGCCAGTCCTCCGTAATCTCCCCTTAATTTCTTCCTGCGTCAGTGCATGCAATGATGGCTGGCCAGAGTGTGTTTCTAACCTGAGGGGCCTGTGGGCTTGGTGACTTTTTAACTTAGTAACTATTTTCAACAGAACTTGACAGAGGGTGTGGGCATCTTTAATACAATTAAGTGCCTATAAACTTCACAATAAGGAGCAGTGCAACAGAAGAGATGCACCCAATCATTGCCCCCAGAGAAAGGGCACAAAGAGAGAGTGCACTGTGTGTTAGACTTCAGAGATCCACCCTCAGGCTGCTAAAAGCCCCACCAGCAGTAGAGCTTCTGTCAGAGTGCACAACAGGCCATGATACACACAGTCTGCAGGAGAACAGGTTTCATTAGTCTCAGAGTTCGTTACACTTGCCTGTTAGCAACACAAGACCACAGGGTGAATATTTGCAGAAGGGCTGTACCTAGGAGACCTTGTTATGTGCCTGGTTTCTTCAGGGCAGGATGCGGTCCAAGTAGCTAGTCCTGGGCTCAGACAACTTCAAATCCAAAACAAGAGGCAGAAATGGAGATGGACAACAAGAACAGTGTCAGTTTTCTCAACTAAACAACCCAGCCCTTTTCAACATCCTGCACTGGCTCTGCTTTCTGCATCAGTCCAGCACAAAGGATGCTCTTTGCCGGAGGCGTGGCTTTGCTCACAGCTACATTACCAACACAGCATGGTTCCTCAGGCAGTCTGGTCACCACAGCCCATGGTCCAACTTCTCTTGTGCAACACAGAACATTGGGTTTTGCTTCAGACATCATGGGCAGCACTAAGTGTTGCAGACACCAGGATCACAGCCATGTCAAGGGAATGAAAGCAGGAGCTGCCAACACTGTTGTAGTTTATGGTGATATGGTGAGGACAACGTATGTCTCATATTTATTGATCATGAGCCAGCTCTGGTGCCCCTGCTGCATTCAATGGTCAGAAGGTATGTGCTAGTCCTTCGTGCCATCACATTTCCTTCTTAGGACATGTCCAAGTGTACTTATGACAGGCTGCTCTAGCTATTTCAGGGTAGAGCTGCCTGTGGAAGGAAGCAGAGGGGCGGAAAAAGGCTCTGGGAGACATTGTATGAGGTGTTAGGCAGGAGAGAGTCTGTAATTTACTACATCCAATCTATGATTGCACACAACCACAGTGCCACGTGCCTGGGGAGAAAGCCACCTTCTCTTGGCTGATAACTCTACAGTGGGCTATTTCTCTGTGGTCAAAACCCTCCCTCTACAGACTTTTCTGACCAGTAACAAACTGTGCTTCTGCAAAGGTAAAGCATCTGAAGTGATGCACCAGGTGGGTTACAGTAGCCTTCCCTGCCCAACCCAAGGTCAGGTATTTGCATACCTCTCAGGTTCAATTTGTCCTGCCAGGAAACTCACAGATGTTCCCCCTCTTTCAGACTCATGCCATTTCTTCGTCAGTGCCATATATGTACGCATACAGGTGCATACATACATATACATACATGTGTATACATGTGTATACATACATATACATACATATACATACATATATGTACACATATATACACCTGTCTCACATACATGTATATGTGAGATACTGAACAGAAAGACACAGAGAAATCCATTGGCTTGTTCTCCATCAAGGAGAATGCTGCAATGGACTTCAACAGAAAAAAAACCCCAACAATACTGATCAATAATCATGTACAAAAGGGCAACAGATCATGAGAGCTAAGCTTTCCTGCTTCCCTGCCATATACTTTTGAGTCAGCTGTTTGCTGCTTTTTTCTCCCTGCCACCTTTGCCCAATGCATCTTTTGCTAGCATTGGGTGGGAGCAAGCTGATGGTCATGCATGGAAGTGGTACTGACACATCCTTAGCAGCATGCACTATTTTGCAGCAGAAAGGACCCAGCCCCTAGGAAGGCATGTCTTGACCCAGCTTGGCCATGAATTTCCTCTATGTGTTTAGATAAGCCTTAATAGATTCTGTACTGCCCTCCAGGGACTGGCAGCTCACCTGAGCTGTCTATCAACTCTCTGGAGTCGTCCTGTCATCTGAAATCTCTAGGAATTAGAGATGGTGGTCTGCACATAGGACCATAGAATAACTCAGGTTGTCAGGGACTTCTGAAGGTCCTCACTGCAGACTTCTGTTCAAGGCAGGGCCAAATAGATCAGGTTGTCCAGCTGAATTCTGAATATTTCCAAGGGCAGAGATCCCACACTGTTTGACTGCCCCCATGATGAAAAATATTTTCCTTACATATAATCAGAATTTCCCTTGATGTCAGTTGTTTCTGTTGCATCTTGTCCTTCCGCTGTGCACCTCTGAGAAGAGTCTAGCTCCATCTCCTCAGCACTGCCCCATTAGGTAGCCACAGGCAGTGAAAAGACCTACACTTCAGCTGCTCATCCTCTGGCTGAACAGATCAGTTTCCTCTACCTCTCCACATATGCCCTGTGCTTCAGCCCCCAACCAGCTTGGTGGCCTCCACTCCAGTCTGTTCCTCTGTCTCTTGTACTGGGGAGCCTCAGACTGGGTGGTATCTCACCAGTCCCAAGTAGAGGGGACTATAATCACTATTAACACTATAATCACTTCCCTCACACTGCTGGCTGCACTCTTGCGGATACAGTCAGTTGGCCTCCTGTGTTGCAGGGGCACATGCTGACTCCTGGTTAACTCCCTCACACGGTTCACAAGACTGGGTCATTATGTCCCAGAGGCAGGATTTCACATGTGCTTTCACTGACCTTCATGATGTTCATATCAATCCATTTCTCTAGACTGTCCAGGTCCCTTTGAAAGGTAGCTCTGCCCTGCAGTATACTGCTTGCTCCCCCAACCTCTTCCACAAACCTGCTGCATGGCCCACAGAAATTACATTTTCCCTGTGCAAATAAAGGCAAAAAGACAAAAGCATGTGGGCTGACCACCATTTTTGCAGGTGCTCTTCCAGAAGAAGTTGCAACTCTTCTTTTTGAATTTTCCACAAACTGAAGGACAATTTGAACACCCAGGGGATTGTGATTGACTCACATTTAGACTTGGGGCCACATTTCTCCATTCTGTCTTAGAATTAGTTTATCCATTATATTTTAGAGAACACCTACTATAGTCTTGGTATATTCATTATTTTCTACTCATTTGAGACATACCCAAGAAGCAAGACTGATCACAATAAATAAATAAATGCTCAAATGAGCCAATATTCAGGCTAAGTAATATAGATTTTCTTTCAAAAACAGATTCATGAAGAAGTAGCTGGTATTATTACTAAAGTGCTTTGGTTATGAGCAACTTAACAGCTGTGACAGAATAACAGCCTCATCAAGGAAGCGAGCTATCCTGGAGACCAGAAAGGACATAGGTACAACTGCTATACTGACATAAAGGAAGTAGCATGCATGCAAAAATACTGCTGGACAGTCAGCAAGCAACTGGGTCTCAAAGAGGCTCTCTCAGAGGTCTCTAAAGCATGGGTATGTTCACACAGCATTGTGCTCAACTACCTCCTTGGGCCACAGCAAGCAGTTTTGGGGGTGTCCCCAGATGTGAATAGAAGAGATCAATAGTCAAACAAGAAAATCTCACATGAGAGGTTAAAATAAAATGGTGTGTAGAAAAATCACCCCCATTTCCAATGTCTAGGTAGGGCACGACCTTCCTCTTCCTCTTGGCCGCCATCCAACAGCTTTCTGTGTGGCAGCAAGGTCTGTACAGTCCCTTCTCTGAGCTTTTCTCCTCATCTCCCACAGTGAAGGTCTGGCTCTACACATCCCTCCCTCCTTCTTTAGCTGCGTCCTCATTTGGGTTGGCTGCAGATTGTAGGCTGTTCCCCAGCTGTGCAATGCTCTGTTGCTGTCATGGAAAGTGCAAATTCCTCTGTCCATGGCACAGTAAAAAGGGCATTTCCCTCCTGCTCCCAAGCCCTTTTGAGGAACAGTGAATATCATCAGCTACAGATGCTAACCTGCCAATTCGGGTGTGATGAGAAGCATCCTAGAGCCAGTGTCCTGTCACCTGGGTCACCCATAGCCAAACCCCATGGCATGTCTCTGGGACCCCACCAGCTGCTGTGTGCCCCACTTCATCCCCTGGGTGACAGATACAACCCTTGTGTAGATTAGGGACAGGAGCAAAACTTTTATTTCAGTGCTTGGTGGACCATCCCCGAGGAAAAAGTGAGTATGAACTACTGCACCATTCTCTTCCCTCAGGATCTTCTGGCATGTGTGGTTAAGGCAAAAGTCTACCAGCATCCCTGCGGGAAGGAAGATCCCAGGAATTTTCTGTTGCTTCTGTTGGTTTCTAATCCTCTGTGAAACACTGGAAAGCCAGAAGGGGTTGACCTGTTGGCTTTCAGTCAGAAGACTGGGAATCCCGAGTCCCAGTTCCCTGTGCCCCCGAGGAGTGGTCCCAGGGATGATGGGCTCCAGTAGCCCCAAGAAACTCCTGTGCCACAGGTATGCAAGGGACAAATGTTCTTGGTAGTCAATAGCAACCCACAAAACTGAACCATGAAATAAGTAACCCAAAATATCTCATGAAGGCTGAACACTTGCTTGAATACAAGAGGAAAACTTTTAGGATGACACCTAACAGTGGCAATTCTGGAAACAGTCAGTTAAGTAGAAGCTGCAGAAAAAGTCATATCTGAAAGTAATTAGGTGACCTAAGCCTTGAGAGCAATGATTGATGCTGAATCTGGTAGCAGACTGGGGTACCACAAATTCTTGTTATGTCAACTTCCCTCATCACAACAAAGCTGTGGAGACCCTCTCTAACCAAGAAAGGAGACAGACATGAAAATGCAGGCAGTCTTCGGTTCAGCAAATTGCTCAATAAGCTTTTGCATGTCCAGGTAGAGCGATGCACATACACACATTGCTGAAAGGCTCCTTTCCATTCTGGAGTGTCAACAAACACCTCAATAAACCAGAGTCTGTCATGTTATATGGGCCTGTAGAGCATTGCTCCCACCCTAAACACTACACACAAATATGTCTGTTTCTCCCCTTTCTTCATATTTTTGTAGGATTATGGAAAGGAACTGAAATGAGTCTACCCATTATGACCTGTCCTCACCTTCCTTTATTATTTCATTTGATTAATTAGTTCATTTGAACATTTCTGGAACTTTGCCTGTGACCTCTTACCAGTAACTTTTGAGCAGCCAGTGACTTGTTGAATCATCAAATAAAAAAAAGCCCAGGCAACCTCCCTTTTCCTGCTGCCCTCCAAGAAAGGACCTGTTCGCATACTCTTGGCACAGAGCAGCAATTAGAGCTGGTCACATTTTCTAATCATTTTATGTTTGCTTAGAACATTTTCCATCAGAAAATGCCATTTAATCAAAAGGAAAGCTTGGCTGCAGGAAGATGTCAGTTTCAAGGACATTTTATAATTGAGAAAATAAAAAGTGAAAGCCTTTCACAATGGTAGAATATTTCATACTGACCTTTTTGAGACAGAACACGGACTATTTTTTTTAAAATTATTTGTCTCTAAAATATTTGATACTGATCAAACTGCAGTCCAGCTGGCAAGAGCATATCTTGAATTTTCTTTTAATTGAAACTTTGTTTGACAGATTCAAACTGAAATTGTTAAAAATATTTTGTTTACTTTTTTTGAGGGCACTGCCAAAATGCAACATTTTGCTCTGTTTCGAGCCAGAAACAGATGTTCAGATTGTAGTATTACCTATCACATAGGCAGTTCCATTGCCAGATCTTTTATACTTCATTGGTCTGTAGAGAAATTGTCCCTGGCCCCATGAAGAATAGCTGTCCTAAGCCCTCTGCATTGAGTAATCTATCCTTGGAAGCATATACTCCTCTTTTTCTGCAGTGAAGATCATGATCCTGGAGCTGAAGGATTATACACTGTAGCAGACTGATGCACAGATGCCCTTCCTGATATTGTCAGGCAGAAAGAGGACAGGAAGAACATGTTGAACCAACACAGACAGTTGCACCAAGAAGAAAGCAGAGAAATGTCCCAAGTCATCTCTGTCAGATCCTGGGTGTGCTGTGTGCTCCTGTTCAGCAGGGAGATGGAGCTGGGTTTCTGCTATGGCCAGCTGCAAAGGCAGACCTGGCTGCTTTTACCCTCCTTGTGGCACCGTGGTGCAGACCACAGGATGGTCTCCTAACACCTTGTGTTGTGCATTAAACTGTGGAAGGGAAGCAAAGGGAGCACAGCTGGCAGTGGGGCCAAGTCACATTGCCCAGGTTCAGTCTGCACCTGGTGGAGAGACAGGCAGGGACTTGGGGGGGGGGAAGAAAGAACAATGGGATGAGCTTCTCAGTCAGTGGAAGATATAAAGGGGCAATGAGGCTACTTCCAACCCAAAACACATCTTGAGGTATCATCAGCTGACCAATTCAGCAACAGTGTGAGGGAAACACTGAGAAGGCTCCCCATGCCAGGATTTCACCTCTGCTGCTTATGTCTCCAGGAGTATTTACTTCTGCCTGGGAAAGACTCCCCAGTGCATGCAATGCCAGAGACCCTTTGCTTGCTATCAATCATATACCTTCCACAAATTTCCCCTACCCTAAAGACTCCCCAAGTTTGAAGAGGAGGACCTAGCCCTGCCAGCAGGGGCCTGAGAGTGATCTAGGGTCTAAGCTGAATCATTTGGTTATGTCCTTCTCCTCATCTACTCTTCTCATTCGCTGATCTCCTCTCACAGAGGCTGCTCCCACACATCTGAAGCGAAAACAAAAGCTCAGAGAAGCAAGACCTCAGTGCTGGTTGATGGGGCTCATGCTGGACAGAGCTGGGGCCCCATGGCACCGAGGACACAGTGGAACGGCTCCACACTGGTGTTCTCGGAAGAGAAGCTGCAGGCACCAAGACACACACTCCCTCTTTGCAGCCCATGCTGCCCAAGCCCCTGGCTACCATCCAGTCCTGACATCAGTCTTCTTCTGAAGGTTAGACACGATGCCCTCCACTGATCTAGCTCTGCAAGGTCAACAGGCAGCAGTGTTTTTCCTGCCTTTGGGATCTCACCAGACCCTGAACTCCAAACACTTGAAACTATTTGCTAAGCTCTCATGTTGCTCAGGAGCTAGTTCAGCATTCTTAGAGCTGAGATGAAGATCCTGCCTGTATCTCTGGGGCTTGTACTGTAGCAGAACATTGAACTCCTGTTGGACTCATTCAGGGAAAGAGATTACTGACAACCAGCTTTAGCCCAGGAGGGCTAGTCTCTGCTGACTCCTGCAGTGGTTAATAGAGAGAAATCAGTGCCTCCTGAGGGCAATTCAGAGCAAGAGATTAATGCTCTGAATTATGTGTTGGAGGGCTGAGATTCTCTGCTGGCTAGAGAGGAAGTCTTGGGAGACATACTCTAGTGTGCTCAAGTTGGGCTCTGTGCATCTGCAGCACCATCAAATACTTACTTTCATTTCCTATGACCTGTACTGTAGTTCTTCCTGAGTCCCATGCCTATGTGCTCTTTCAGACTGCTCTTCCCACCACATATGCCTAGGCTTCCTGTTCCAGCCATTTCTGCAGCACGAAGTTGCCTCTGCAGCACTGCAGTTACCTGGAGATTAGTGGGAGCGACTGGTTAAAAACCCATTCCCAAATTCCCATGCCAAGGTGCCACTGGCATGCTGAGGAAGGCACTGAAGTGCCATCATCACTTGTCCTCATCAAGAGATTGTCAGCTGGGAGGCAGCTTAGGAAGGTCCCTTTGGCTGAAGGTACTTTGTGCATGCTGCTGTACTGGCCCTTCATTTGGTTCAGCAGCAAAGCATAGTAAGAGGCATGAGCATTTGGGAGGGATTCAGGGCAGGGTGTGACAGGTCAAAGTGGAGTATCTTCCAAGAACTGAGCTGCAGGGTGATGATTATTCCCTAAAGGATCTTTAAAGATTGCATTCTTGTTTTCTTTGGCAAGGGAGTTCTCTTGAAAATGAGTTTCCTGTTATTTTCACTTCTTCCCTTATCCATTAGCACAAATTAGCTTTTCTTCATTCTTCCTCTGCTTTCCTCACCACACACACTGTTGGCCAGCTTATTCATCTGGAATCTGCCATTTGCTAACTGATCTGATTAGAGTTAATTACTAATTATTTGTATTACTACAACCCTGATGTTATACGCACCATGGGAATATAATTTAATTACAGCATAATATCAATCAGATGCATAAATTAAAATGTTCACGTTTTAATATGAGCCCATTTTGTATTTTCAGTTGTATGAGATGCCAAGCTTGGAGGAGAAAAACGCTGTTGCTCCAGGCTGTTGTGCAGTGAGAGATGGGCAGTTTGCACAAATCAGGTGGAGGAATGGGGCTCACAGCTCCCAGGTGTGGTTATGTTTAAGAATTCTTTCTGGAAGGACTTTTAATAAGAAAAGCTGTGATTGTACACCATTTAAGTTCTACAGTGTCTAGCAGCGAATAGTTTGACTACATGGTCTATGATGAGCCACCTCTTAGTGTTCATTCTGACCTAGACAACAGCTGGGTATTTTGCTGGAAGTAGAAATGCAAGCCAGACCCTTTAAGGCCTCTCCTTGCCATTCATCATTCTTCATATTCCTGGTATGCCTTCCCTCAGCCATTTTTTTCCCAGCTGAAGAGATCTAGGCCAGTTAGCTTATTCTTTGTGCACAAGCTGGTCTGTAGCTTTGTTTCCCTTTCTGAGCCATTTCCAGAGCGGGAACCAGCACTGCAGGCACTATGAAAGATGACGGAAACACCACCGATGCATACATTACACAAAAGACAACAAGCCTCAAGAAAGCCCAATTTTCCATGGTGCTTTTAAGCTGGCTCGCTTCAGCTGGGAGAAGAGAAAACCTGGGGCCATATGGGGGGGGGCATGTCTTATCAACGTATATATAAAAACCTGCTGAGAGGGAATGAAGATGAGAGAGCCAAGCTCTTCTCAAGAGTATCCACTGAGAGGACTACAGGTAGCAGGCACAAATTAAAACATGATATTCCAACTGCACACGAAAAAACACGTTTTTACTGTCAGGGGAGACAAATGCTGTCAGAGATTACCCATGGAGGGTGTGGAGTCTCCGTCCTTGGAGATATTCAAAACCCAAGGGGACACGGTCCTAGGCAACCTGCTCTAGGTGAGCCTGCTTGAGTAGAGGCATTGGACCAGATGACCTCCACAAGTCTTTCTCAAACTCAGACATTCTGTGTCGTTCTGTGTTTTGCTTTGACCCCTAAAGCCTCTGAACTCAGCCCTGATGCCCGCTCGAAAGGCTTCCGGGACAAGGGATGACCCCAAACTCCTCCCCTAGCATTCATCATCAAACCACAGCTCCCCACTCCAGAATATCGTCTGGCTGACACAGTCAGAAGAGAGAAAAGATCCTTTTATTGCAAACATCAGCTGCGGGCGGGGGGTCCCAGGAGTCACAGGGGTTCAGCCAGTAACAGGAAAGCGGCACCTGCAACGACAGAGTCAGAAAGCCCTGATAAACCACAAAGGCAGGAAGAGGCAGGATTTGCTTCCCCTTTCTTTGGGGAACACCTCCTACGAGGAATTGTTTATGGCCCAGAAGAGAGAGCTCTTGCTGGCCTTGACTACGGCATGGCTCTGGCACCTTGTCCCCATGGGTAATGCCCTTAGAGGCCTGTGCGCCTGCAGAGCTGCACAGGGCCCCTGTGCCACGCAGCAGGGCTCGATGGGGAGCCCCCGGGCAGCCGCCATGGAGTTCTTTGCAAACCCTGCGCAGCACCATCCCTCGCCCTCCCTTGCCAGCGAGTTGGGCTGACTTGGAGCAGGGTGGAGAGTTGGCAAAGATGGGCAGCAGAGCCTGGTACGCACCTGGGCTTCTTCACCTGCTGGACTTTCCTGCTTTTTTGCACTTTTCAATCCCCCACAACATTTTCTCTCTTCCTTCTTTTCTTGTCTTGTTGGCATTCCCTCTCCTCTGCCCAGGCCTCCTTTCTCTTTCTTTTTTTTTGGTTTTCCGTTTCCTGGGGGCAGCCTGCAAACCTTTCCATCCCACAGGGTGATTAGATAGGTAAAGCCAGGATCAACTGGAATCAGTTCTGGATTTAACCAAAGCTGACTCATTTTACCTGCTTTCCTCCAAAAGGCTCTTTGGTTCTTCTGCACATCCCAGGGGGTCTGCCGTGGTCTCGGGGGTGGTTGCAAGCAAAGCAACGGGTGCCTAAAAGAGAAATGTTGGCGTGAGCAGGTGGCAAGGGATGCCCTGGAGCAGCAAGTGACTGTTTGGCAAATTACTCCCTTAGCGCTCCAGAGAAGATCCCTTTGGCTGGTTTGCATTAGCCCTTTCCTCCAAGGGCCTCCCTTTGGAACACACTGTTCACACAGGTGCGTGACACTCTGTTAATTTGGGGGGGCCATTCAGCAGGGAGCCTGCGGTCCCCCTGCGGGCAAGAAAGGGCTTGCCCACTTCATTCTGCCATGGTTTCTTCTGCCCTCCCAAGACAGAGCTCCGCAGATATCCCTTTGCTGCAACACCACCAATACCACGGTGGGAGGCTTTGCTTTTCAGATCTGTCTTTCTCTAGGTATTTTGCAGGTATTGCCTTTGATTAAGCACACGCCTAACACATTGGAGAGGCAAGCTTTCCAGTTTTACTTACAATGTCTCATTCCGGGGGATAAAAAAAAAACAACCCCCAAAAGCCACAAGAGATGGAATGCCAGGAAGAGGCACAGCAGCCACTTGGACTCATCAGCAACTACCCTCCTACACGAGACACCTCGTCCCCGTGTTTGTGGAGCTGCCATACCTCTGCCGTTTCCCATCCCGCGTCCCTGTCTGCCCCTGCTGCTCTCTGGAGGAGGAGCAGAGAGGGTGGTGCATCCAGGAAGGCGCTTGCCTGCTGCTCCACGTCTGCTTGGCCTGCAGGGCCACGTTGCTCTTCCACAGGCAGCTCTGCAAAGCAAAAGCACGTGCAGCAAAGTGACTTGTTGGAAGTGGGCATCAGCTAAAGCCAAACCCACCCCAAGCCCTACACCAGCATTCTGCTCACGCTCTGACAGCCCTCAGTCCCTCCTCCTACCTGTGGATCGGTCCATGGGTGCTGGCGACGCTTGGGCTGATGGACAGGAGAGGCCAGCCACCTCCTCCCCAAAGATGTCACCGCGGTTTTCAATCATAAACTCCACCAGCACGTTCACCTGCACACATCAAAGCCTTGGTCTCAAGCCAGGTGCCTGACCATGGATCAAGCAGCCTTTCCCACGCCTGAGCCTGGCCTCTGTGCAGCAGGCTGCGGCTGTGGGGCTGCTCTTGCAGGCAGCCATCCCAGCAGCATTTGCTCATGAGACCAGGCAGCCAGGGACCTCTGAAGAGCCAAGCTCTGATGGGCCGGGAAGGCTGCAGGCGGCTGCTCCATCGAGCGTACCTTCTGAGTCACCTCCAGCATGGCCTCCAGAGGGAGCAGCTCCTCGTTGGGTGGGCTCAGCAGGTTTGGCCCCACGCAGATGGCCAGGTTGCTGGAGGTCATCCTGCTGGTGGAGGTGTTGTGGCCGATGTGCTGGAGGAGGGACAGCAGGCGCTTGAGGAGGAGGAGGTTGGCTGCAGGCAACTTGTCGGCCACCCTGAGGGAACGGGAAGGCAACGTTAATCAAGCAGATGAGGTTGCCCACAGCCGTCCCCCAGGCTTGCCCAAGGCAGGTGGGAGCCAGCGGCTGTGTTGCGCAGCTTTGCAGGTGCTCTCAGCCAGCGGTCAGGGCTCCAGCTCAACAGGCAGGCTGCTGCCCACACTTACGCTTTCAGCTCTTCAATCCTGTCCTCCTTGCAGGTCTTCTGCATGGCTGCCATCCACTCTTCATAAAGGTCTGTCACGAGCAGCTTGGCAGGGATGCTTCGCAGGAAGTCCTGCAATGCCAAGGGCATTCAGGTGAGCCTCTGAACACGCCAGACGCACCAGGAGCTCTTCCAGCTGCAGGTCAGAAGCGCTCACCTTCAAGATGACGGCCAGCAGCAGCGCAGGCTGGCTTCCCAGGTCAACAGCCGTGCCGCGGTCCAGGGCCTCGCGCAGCTGCCGCAGCTCTGTCCCGCTGGCAGCCCTGCGGAATATGCCCTCCGTCGACGGCCCTTCCTGCTGCAGGACAGCCAGCAGCTCCTGCAGGAGAGGCAGGAGGAGAGTTGCTTGCCTGAGGAGATGCCTTGCAAGAGCCGTGGCCAGAGCACTGCCCCAGATCTGGCTCCTTGCCCTCCAAAGGGGCTGGGACCAAAGTGTGTTCCGGGCAAGAAGAGCCCAATCCCCCATCCGTGCAGCTCCTGGGGACACCCACCGCAGAGCAGTCGGAGGGAGGGCTGGGGATGCCCTGTGCAGGCTGTCTTACCTGGATGGGCCGCGGCAGCGTGCCGTCCTCCCCGCAGAGGGCTGCTAGGGGCTGCCCAAAGAGTGGCCTGCTGCAGCCGGAGCCCGCCTGCCCTGGCGCTTGGGCAGTGGACGGGCTGCGCCGCAGAGCAAAGGGCCAGGGCAGCCCCCTCCTCCTCCTGCTGCTGCTGCTCCCTCCTGCTGCAAAGGAAAAGAGAGCAAGAGCCCATCAATGGAGACCGCCAGGCCAGTGCTCCCGCAGCCTGCCCTGCCCTGCCCTGCCTGCAGCGCGGTGCTGAGCGCTGCGGCAGGACGGGCAGGGAGCCAGCAGCTGGAACCGTGGCTCCGGCTCGCAGGCTGCTGAGAGCCGGCGTGCCAGCGGGACAGCCTGTCCCAGCCCTCGCCCTGCCCTCCTCCAAGCTGTGGGCAGCAGCAGAGGCTCCGTGTCCCCGCAGAACCACATCCAGCTCTCACTGCCCAGCGGCTCTCCTTGCTCCTCCAGGTGACGTCCTCCCTTGGGCTGCCACACCTGCATGGCGACACTCAGGGGACAAGTGAGCACAGCTCAACCGGTGGCACGAGGTTGCCTTTCTATCCAAAACTCACCTGCTGAGCGGCAAAGTCCCCCTCCGTTGGCAGATGGGGCCGTCGGAGGCCCTTGCTTGGGATCAGCCTGCAAGAACCAGGCTGCGCTTAGAGAGCAGCCCCGCAGCAGAAGGGGCCACCGGCGAGCTGCCACCCAGCACCAGCAGACTGAGCGTGGCAGAGTTGGGACCCTCTGCCCTCCCAGGCTCCCTGCTCTGTGCCGCAGGTTTCCTCCCAGCACTGCCAGTGAGGATTTGCCCACATTCCTGGTGGCTCCCCAACCCTCTCCACTCCCCGAGTGGCAACCGTGGGACCCTCCCACCCTCCCGCACAAGCCCACCCCACTCGCCGCACATCCCTGCCACCTCGGCACAGCCAGAGGCGGGTGAAAGGCAGCCATTCTCACCTCTGCCTGGCCCTCCATCAGCCTCTCCAGGCTCCTGGCGCTCAATGTCCTCCACTGGGCAAGAGAGCAGCAGTGGAAGCAGGTGAGCAGCAATGCCTCTGATGCTCAGCTGGAGGAGCAGTGCTTGGGGACAGAGCCCAGAGCAGAGAGACACTCACGGCATGGCGGCGGCTCAGCTCCTTCTCCAGGGCTTTGATCGACGGCAGGCGGGTCAGCCGGGCTCTCTTTGCTCCTTCTGGTGTCCTGTGCAGCGGGAAGGGACAGGGAGAGAGCTGGGTGAGCCCCAGGCTGCCTCTTCTCTCTTGTCAGGCAGCTCTGCCCGACAGCTGCCCACAGCGGCGCGGGCACCTCTCCCCAGCTGGGGAGCTGTGTTCCCCCTTCCAGCTGCACCTGGAGCATCCCCCCGGCTTACCCCAGCAGTGTGCCCACCCACAGCTCCTTCAGGGACCGGGAGCTGCAAAAGAGAGGAGACCCAGCATCAGGTCCCACTGCCCCCCAGCCCGTGGGCAGAGGCGGGTGCCTGCACAGCCCTGCCCTGTGCAGAAGGACAGAGGGGCAGGACGAAGCCCCGTGGGGAAGGACAGAGGCGCTGCCCAAGCCCTGGCTCCCTCTGTCCTGCCAGAGCAGCTGCTTTTGCCCTTCCCTTCTGGGGACCAAAAGGTGGCCAGGGGATGCAGGACGTGCAAATGCCCCCCAACCCGTCCCTGCCGGCGTGCTGCCTGCTCCCTGCCCAGGCTCTGCACGGAGGGCAGAGGCCATTCACAGGGTGGACGCCTGGGCATGCTTGGGAACCTCTCCTGCCCTGCCATGGGACGTGGCACCACGACTCACCCAAAAGTGGCAACACAGGAGCCGGTGGGCCAGGCGAGGATGAGGGAGCTCCTGTCCTCATTGCTGCCTTCCTCCTCCTCCTCTTCTTCCTCCCCTGCTGCCTCCTTCCCGCCGCTCAGCACCCACAGCTGCTCCAGGGCCAGGCGGAGCTGTGGGCGCAGGGTGGTGCCACGTCTGCAGAGAGGAGAGGCGGGCAGGGAGCTGGAGGTGGGCTCCTTGGGGTCCCCCCGGCAAGAGCCCTGTCCCCCACCTGCCCTCGGGTCGCACAGGGGTGCATCCAGCAGCAAGGTGCCGGGACCTGGGGCTGGTGGCAGGGTGTCCCTGCCGGGGTGCCAGGGCCGGGGCTGGGGGAAAGGCAGCTGGGCTCTGAGGGTCTTACTGCAACTTGGCGATGACCAGTTCCTCTTGGAGGAGGAGAAGGCGCCTCTCGCTCCTCTCGCGGCCCCGGGTCAGCCGCACGTCTGCGCTCAGCACCGCCTCGGCCTCGCTGAGAGCCTCCCTGCAGAGCAGAGAGCGGCGGGCATGAGAGACGCAGCTGCCGCATGGCCCGGCCGTGCCCGCGTGTCCCCGAGCCACACGGAGAGCCCACCTGGAGCCACAGCAGCAGTTGGCCTGGCCCATCCCGCCCGGGACAGGAGGACCCTCGCCGTGCACCAACGACGCGGCCCAGGCGGCGACAGCGAGGATGGGAAGCGGGGTGCTGGTGTCGGTGCCGGAGCTGAGCTGCTCGGCCAGCCCCTGCCTCCTCCCAGCGCTGCTCCGTGCCAGCACAGCTCCGTCCTGCCGGCACTGGTGGCTCTTGGCTCCAACTGACCAACATTCCGAGCCCAACGGACACTGGGGGGGGGGGGCACTGGGGGGGCCCTGGGCTGGGGGTTCTCTCCAGCATGGCCATGGCTCTCTTGCACTGGGGAGCCCCGAGCAGGACACAGCACAGGGGCAGGACCACCTCCCTCCACCTGCTGCCAATGCTTTGCCTACTGCAGCCCAGGAGGCAGGTAGCCTTCTTGGCCCCAAGGCCACTTTGCCGCCTCCAGTTTGGGGGTCAGCTTGGGCTCCACCATGAGCCCAGCTGTCTGCACAGCTGCTTTGCAGCTGGCTGTCCCCCAGCCTATACTGCTGCAAGGGCTTCTTCCTCCCCAGCTGCAGGACCTTGCTCTTCCCCTTGCTGAGCTGCACGAGATTCCTGCCAGCCCCTTTCTCCAGCCTCTCAAGGGCCCTCTGCTTGGCGGCAGCACCACCCTCGGGCGCATGAGCCTCTCCTCCCAGCTGTGGGCCATCTGCAAGCTGTCTGAGGGTACACTCTGCCCCATCCTCCACATCACCCAAGGTGAACAGGGCCCGCAGAGTGCAGCCCAGGGCCTTGCAGACATGCACGTTGATATGGCATACCTTGTCACAGAAGGTTCAGAAATGGAGGGGGAAAAGCCACGTTATTTTTTTGTCTTTGCAGGAAAAATTCAATAAAGACAAAAGCTTGCTGTACAGCCAGTGACCTGTGCTCCAGATCTCCAACTGCTTTTCAGCTGGAGGGGAAGGGTTGTTCATAGACAGGGATGCACATGGCACAGGCTATTCCAGAAGAGCCCCGGTTGCTCAAAGCTTTCCGTGTCCTGCATTGGTGCTTTTCAGGACCAGCTCCTGGGCCCACTTGCAGCGAGGCTAGCGAGAGCTGTGGTTCAGGGAGGGAATTCAGGTTCCGTCCTTTGTCCCCCGACCATCCCCACAGGCCCGGCTGCCTTTGAGCAACCTGCTCCGCTGGACTTGTGGCAAAGGTTGTGTCTGCAGCCCTGCTCTTCTGCTCTCCCTCTAGGGTCCTGCTCAGCCAAACCAGCTGTTTTCCCTGGAAATGACCCTGGTGGCTAAGGACAGACTCCTCTTGCTGGACACCAGCCGAGCTGGGGGAATGTCTCTGGCACACACGCGGTGCCAGCTTTCAATCCCCACGACGCTGGAACAAAGTTTGTGTGCAAGGCCTTCCCGTGGCAAAAAAAGGAGCCAAAGTCAGCTTTTGGCGTTGTGTGTCTGCTTTACCCGTTGACACTGAGCAATGCCTTGATTAAAAGAGAAGCCATCAGGCTTCTCCCTGCCCTTTTCAGGAAAAAGGCAGGAAATGAGAGACATTGACCAAAGTATCTTTGGGCGATTTTACACTCCAGGGAGAAACAGTGTGGGGTGCAGTGGTTCACGCTCGAAGGGCAGTGCAACACTTTGGGAAAAGGGCTAGAAAAGCACTCCTGTGGGCAGCAAGTCGCAGCCACTGGGCTGGGCTGGCACTGGAGAGCCTGGGAGGCTCTGCGGGCTGGCAGCTTTGCCGCAGCGCTGAGTGTTGTGGCTGCTGCCTGTTCTTGCCTGCAGTGCTGACTGCACCCAGCTGGCGGGGCTGTCCTTGGGAAGGGCACCAGAGCTGAGAAAGGCCCTGGGAGAGGTGGGGGGAGAAGCGCTCCTGCAGAGATTGGCCAGAAACTCTGCAGAGCATGCCTTTTCCAGCCCCTGAGGTGCTGTGTGTGAGAAGGGAAGGTGCGCGTTGGTCCAGCGTCTGAGGCCCTGCAGGGCTCCCTCCCATCAGGGTCCTCTGACCGACCCATCCTCCAGCCGCCGCTCCAGGGGCTGGGGGTCTCATGGCGGTCCCCAGACGACGTCTCAGGTGCCCAGGGATATTGGCAAGAGGGGCAGCCTCACTGACATAAGTTCTTTCTATGAATAGCACGTCCCTTCTCCCCGGCGAAGGTGTTACGCACCTGGAGAGTGTGTGTAAATAGTCACCACCCGGGTTTCTCTTCATGATGGTGGTAATGCACTTTCAAACAGCGGTGTTGTGTTGTGGAGCAGGTTTTCGAAAGCATGCCACGCTTGCCTATTTAAGATGGACGGGTATTTTCTTCAAGAGCAGCAGCTCGGCTTTTGGCAGCCCCACCTCCTTGTGCTTTTCAGTTTGCCAGCCGGGAACAAGCTCACCCGCTATTGAACAAGCCATCTTTTCAAGGAGTGCCATACTGAAAAGCTGGACATTCGTCTCAAGCCTTCAGAACAAGGCGGTTGTGCTTTGGGTGTCAGAGCTGGGTAGTCAGCCACTCTGTAATTGCTGTAGCTATCGACGGTGCAAGTGAAACAACGGCTGCTGTTTAGCACAGTGACAGAAGCTTACAGGTGTTTTAGCAGGCCCACATCGGAAAGGCAAGGTAAACAAGGCCCGAAGGCAAGAACCCCTAGCCTTCAGTTCTCTGCTTCTCAGAGAGTTATTAACAGCAGCATTTTCTCCTCCTTCTCACACGCAGTTCAGGATCTCGGTTTAATTTACCCCGTGACTCTGGCTGCGGAAGCCCATCAAGGTGCTAGCAAATGCTGACATTCATTCCCAATTCAAACCAGCATTTCAACATGTTCCAAAACCCCACAGAAGAGACAGGCTTTCAAGGTCCATGTGTTCTGTATCAGCTGGGTGCATCTCCCCTGAAGCAGCTGCAGGTCCTTACTTCACAGAAAACCCTCTTTGCCTAACCCAAGGGAGGGGAACAATTAATTGCATGGTGGGTTGCTGGGGCCAGTTCAGATCCACTACCTACTGCTATCCATCATCTTTCTTGGTGACACGGTGAGAAAGATATTTCAACACAGATTTCTGCTCTCAACAGCTACGCAATGAACAGAGCCATGGCTGGCAGCGCTAGATGTGAAGGATGTGTTCTTTGTGGTCCCCTCGCAGAAGAAGGATAAAGAGAAATTTGCTTTGACTTGGGAAGGTAGACAATACACCTGTAACAGACTCCCACAGGGCTGTAAACATTCACCTACAATTGCTCAGGCTGCGCTTGCTGAACTCTTACAGTCTCACTCCCTCAAGATGTGAAACTCTACCAATATAGAGATGATATCCTAATCGGAGGGAGCTTCCCTGAAAGGGTGGAGGAAGCGGCAGCAGCAGTGTGGCAAACACTGCAGAAAGCAGGAGCTGAAATTCCACCCAAAAACCATCAGGGTCTGAGTAGAGAAGTAAAATTTTTAGGTACTTGGTGGATTGCAGGTAGTGCAGCAATCCCACCGGACACCTGAAGTAAAACAGTACAATTGGAGATGCCCCAATCTAGGAAGGAATTACAACAACTTAGGGGTCTTCCAGGTTACTGGAGAAAACATGTACCTGGGTTTTCTATGATTGCTCGCCCACTGTATTCACTTTTACGAAAGGGAAAACCGTGGGAGTAGAACCCAGAGCATGGAGAGGCAGTCAAAACTCTAATACAGGAATTAAAGACATATCAGTCACTGGGGCCAGTACACACCCGCAACCCTGTTATAGCAGAATGGGGTTTTGCAGAGCACGGTACTTCTTGCAATCTATTCCAGACTGGGCCGAGTAGGCCAAAACGGCCTCGAATGTTTCGCTCGACTGCATTTAATGAGACGGAACGGAGATATTCTGAGGGGGAAAAGGGACTCTTGGCTTTTGTCCGGCCAGTTGAAAAAGTTTAGCCACTAAGGGGTAACCCATCTGGAAAAACCCCACCGAGACTTGTATTGTTTTCCTTTTCCTGGAACGATACTGGGAATGATACCAGCACACCTCCCCTGGAGATTGGGTTAGCCATCGGAGGATTGCTTATCCTTCTCACAGGAGCAATCATCGCCTGCAGGCACCAAATTTGGCTTATACGCCAACAAGCCCAATGCACGGGGTGGAGACCCTCGCTTCCTTTATTTCTGCTAATCGCTATGGTAAGTATAGTACATTCTGCACCCTAGATGTCTCTCAGTTGTGGGTGCAATCTGCTGTAACAGCAATTATAAGGGAAGGCGATGAGGGCACCTTGCCCTCTGAAATGCCAGAGGTAATTTGGGATGATGCGACTCGATTTGAAAGGAAACTCCAATCCTGCTGGCGCCTAGTCAATTTTACAACGTATAACCCCAGCGACAGTAAAGCCAGAGCTTTTGTTTTGACAATACGCAGTGCTGCGGTACCATCTACCATCCACCATCTACCCCATCATTGTGCTGGGATTAAATCACAATGGAACTGTCCTCTACCCGCTAGAACATAGAGGATGGGCCCAACAAAAGGGGAAGAAATGGCAGACTATTGGTGTTGATGCATGTGTTGTACGGGAAGAAGAGGGATTTAGTTGTGAAAGTGATACCACTAAGGCGCAGGACATTTGACTTGACACTGAACAAAATGTTTGTCATTTTGAAATACATCCTGATGAAGCCCCTGAAACTGTGCTTGTGCGCTCCACCCCTTGACCAGAGTGGCACTGGTTTGGTGCAGGCTCCAGGAGAGGTAAACTCCTCTACTTTCAATCCGTCCTCTGAAAACCCACAAAGGAGCAGAGTGACACAGTGAGCATCAATGCACATGAGCTTGCAACAGCGATCATGCGATTGACACACGAATAGCGGGTGGCTTTTCCAAGACTCATTTATCAAGGAACAGAGAAAGTTGTGGATGCAAGGAGTCTCCTGCACACCTTTTCCATCGCATGTAATTTGACTCCAAGCCAACCACTTTATCCTATAAATATGACAGCCTAAGTGAGCCTGCTTGGAGCTCTCCCCGCTAGGCAGCGTGGCTGCCTGGCGGTGATCTCCCCTCGAGCTGGGACACCTCTCAAGGTTGCTCCTCGAGGAACAGAGACCTTTTACCAACGACAGATCTCTGGTAAGTGACCGATATCGTGCATAACCTTGTAGTGTGGTAACTTGCATTTTGTCTTGGTAACTTTGATTGCGTGCTGAATTGATGCTAATGCAAGCATTATATAAACTTGGCATGTACAATCCCTTAGACATAAACCATTGTCCAAGCCTGAGACTAAAATTGGTCTTAGCTGCACCTAAGCTCCATCAGGAGTTTAGAAAGCAAGGGGGTCTCCTCTGAACCTCATGACTCAACAGGAGGGTCTTCCCTACTCTTTGCATCTCGGGTCTCTCTGTGAATCATTCTAACTCGAGTGTGACTCAGTTTTCCTTTGAATGACTCCTCCATCCAGTAATTACTAGAGTGAACCTTGCCATTGAACTTTGTTAAGTTGCACTTTTACAACATCATATGAAAAACACTTTTGCCGATGCCCTTGTTGGTGATTCCTTAAGTGTTCTAAATCACCTATTTGTGACACCTCCCAAGCTCAGCTATTCTGTGTCATTCTGTGTTTTGCTTTGACCCCTAAAGCCTCTGAACTCAGCCCTGATGCCCGCTCGAAAGGCTTCCGGGACAAGGGATGACCCCAAACTCCTCCCCTAGCATTCATCATCAAACCACAGCTCCCCACTCCAGAATATCGTCTGGCTGACACAGTCAGAAGAGAGAAAAGATCCTTTTATTGCAAACATCAACTGCGGGCGGGGGGTCCCAGGAGTCACAGGGGTTCAGCCAGTAACAGGAAAGCGGCACCTGCAACGACAGAGTCAGAAAGCCCTGATAAACCACAAAGGCAGGAAGAGGCAGGATTTGCTTCCCCTTTCTTTGGGGAACACCTCCTACGAGGAATTGTTTATGGCCCAGAAGAGAGAGCTCTTGCTGGCCTTGACTACGGCATGGCTCTGGCACCTTGTCCCCATGGGTAATGCCCTTAGAGGCCTGTGCGCCTGCAGAGCTGCACAGGGCCCCTGTGCCACGCAGCAGGGCTCGATGGGGAGCCCCCGGGCAGCCGCCATGGAGTTCTTTGCAAACCCTGCGCAGCACCATCCCTCGCCCTCCCTTGCCAGCGAGTTGGGCTGACTTGGAGCAGGGTGGAGAGTTGGCAAAGATGGGCAGCAGAGCCTGATACGCACCTGGGCTTCTTCACCTGCTGGACTTTCCTGCTTTTTTGCACTTTTCAATCCCCCACAACATTTTCTCTCTTCCTTCTTTTCTTGTCTTGTTGGCATTCCCTCTCCTCTGCCCAGGCCTCCTTTCTCTTTCTTCGGTTTTCCGTTTCCTGGGGGCAGCCTGCAAACCTTTCCATCCCACAGGGTGATTAGATAGGTAAAGCCAGGATCAACTGGAATCAGTTCTGGATTTAACCAAAGCTGACTCATTTTACCTGCTTTCCTCCAAAAGGCTCTTTGGTTCTTCTGCACATCCCAGGGGGTCTGCCGTGGTCTCGGGGGTGGTTGCAAGCAAAGCAACGGGTGCCTAAAAGAGAAATGTTGGCGTGAGCAGGTGGCAAGGGATGCCCTGGAGCAGCAAGTGACTGTTTGGCAAATTACTCCCTTAGCGCTCCAGAGAAGATCCCTTTGGCTGGTTTGCATTAGCCCTTTCCTCCAAGGGCCTCCCTTTGGAACACACTGTTCACACAGGTGCGTGACACTCTGTTAATTTGGGGGGGCCATTCAGCAGGGAGCCTGCGGTCCCCCTGCGGGCAAGAAAGGGCTTGCCCACTTCATTCTGCCGTGGTTTCTTCTGCCCTCCCGAGACAGAGCTCCGCAGATATCCCTTTGCTGCAACACCACCAATACCACGGTGGGAGGCTTTGCTTTTCAGATCTGTCTTTCTCTAGGTATTTTGCAGGTATTGCCTTTGATTAAGCACACGCCTAACACATTGGAGAGGCAAGCTTTCCAGTTTTACTTACAATGTCTCATTCCGGGGGATAAAAAAAAAACAACCCCCAAAAGCCACAAGAGATGGAATGCCAGGAAGAGGCACAGCAGCCACTTGGACTCATCAGCAACTACCCTCCTACACGAGACACCTCGTCCCCGTGTTTGTGGAGCTGCCATACCTCTGCCGTTTCCCATCCCGCGTCCCTGTCTGCCCCTGCTGCTCTCTGGAGGAGGAGCAGAGAGGGTGGTGCATCCAGGAAGGCGCTTGCCTGCTGCTCCACGTCTGCTTGGCCTGCAGGGCCACGTTGCTCTTCCACAGGCAGCTCTGCAAAGCAAAAGCACGTGCAGCAAAGTGACTTGTTGGAAGTGGGCATCAGCTAAAGCCAAACCCACCCCAAGCCCTACACCAGCATTCTGCTCACGCTCTGACAGCCCTCAGTCCCTCCTCCTACCTGTGGATCGGTCCATGGGTGCTGGCGACGCTTGGGCTGATGGACAGGAGAGGCCAGCCACCTCCTCCCCAAAGATGTCACCGCGGTTTTCAATCATAAACTCCACCAGCACGTTCACCTGCACACATCAAAGCCTTGGTCTCAAGCCAGGTGCCTGACCATGGATCAAGCAGCCTTTCCCACGCCTGAGCCTGGCCTCTGTGCAGCAGGCTGCGGCTGTGGGGCTGCTCTTGCAGGCAGCCATCCCAGCAGCATTTGCTCATGAGACCAGGCAGCCAGGGACCTCTGAAGAGCCAAGCTCTGATGGGCCGGGAAGGCTGCAGGCGGCTGCTCCATCGAGCGTACCTTCTGAGTCACCTCCAGCATGGCCTCCAGAGGGAGCAGCTCCTCGTTGGGTGGGCTCAGCAGGTTTGGCCCCACGCAGATGGCCAGGTTGCTGGAGGTCATCCTGCTGGTGGAGGTGTTGTGGCCGATGTGCTGGAGGAGGGACAGCAGGCGCTTGAGGAGGAGGAGGTTGGCTGCAGGCAACTTGTCGGCCACCCTGAGGGAACGGGAAGGCAACGTTAATCAAGCAGATGAGGTTGCCCACAGCCGTCCCCCAGGCTTGCCCAAGGCAGGTGGGAGCCAGCGGCTGTGTTGCGCAGCTTTGCAGGTGCTCTCAGCCAGCGGTCAGGGCTCCAGCTCAACAGGCAGGCTGCTGCCCACACTTACGCTTTCAGCTCTTCAATCCCGTCCTCCTTGCAGGTCTTCTGCATGGCTGCCATCCACTCTTCATAAAGGTCTGTCACGAGCAGCTTGGCAGGGATGCTTCGCAGGAAGTCCTGCAATGCCAAGGGCATTCAGGTGAGCCTCTGAACACGCCAGACGCACCAGGAGCTCTTGCAGCTGCAGGTCAGAAGCGCTCACCTTCAAGATGACGGCCAGCAGCAGCGCAGGCTGGCTTCCCAGGTCAACAGCCGTGCCGCGGTCCAGGGCCTCGCGCAGCTGCCGCAGCTCTGTCCCGCTGGCAGCCCTGCGGAATATGCCCTCCGTCGACGGCCCTTCCTGCTGCAGGACAGCCAGCAGCTCCTGCAGGAGAGGCAGGAGGAGAGTTGCTTGCCTGAGGAGATGCCTTGCAAGAGCCGTGGCCAGAGCACTGCCCCAGATCTGGCTCCTTGCCCTCCAAAGGGGCTGGGACCAAAGTGTGTTCCGGGCAAGAAGAGCCCAATCCCCCATCCGTGCAGCTCCTGGGGACACCCACCGCAGAGCAGTCGGAGGGAGGGCTGGGGATGCCCTGTGCAGGCTGTCTTACCTGGATGGGCCGCGGCAGCGTGCCGTCCTCCCCGCAGAGGGCTGCTAGGGGCTGCCCAAAGAGTGGCCTGCTGCAGCCGGAGCCCGCCTGCCCTGGCGCTTGGGCAGTGGACGGGCTGCGCCGCAGAGCAAAGGGCCAGGGCAGCCCCCTCCTCCTCCTGCTGCTGCTGCTCCCTCCTGCTGCAAAGGAAAAGAGAGCAAGAGCCCATCAATGGAGACCGCCAGGCCAGTGCTCCCGCAGCCTGCCCTGCCCTGCCCTGCCTGCAGCGCGGTGCTGAGCGCTGCGGCAGGACGGGCAGGGAGCCAGCAGCTGGAACCGTGGCTCCGGCTCGCAGGCTGCTGAGAGCCGGCGTGCCAGCGGGACAGCCTGTCCCAGCCCTCGCCCTGCCCTCCTCCAAGCTGTGGGCAGCAGCAGAGGCTCCGTGTCCCCGCAGAACCACATCCAGCTCTCACTGCCCAGCGGCTCTCCTTGCTCCTCCAGGTGACGTCCTCCCTTGGGCTGCCACACCTGCATGGCGACACTCAGGGGACAAGTGAGCACAGCTCAACCGGTGGCACGAGGTTGCCTTTCTATCCAAAACTCACCTGCTGAGCGGCAAAGTCCCCCTCCGTTGGCAGATGGGGCCGTCGGAGGCCCTTGCTTGGGATCAGCCTGCAAGAACCAGGCTGCGCTTAGAGAGCAGCCCCGCAGCAGAAGGGGCCACCGGCGAGCTGCCACCCAGCACCAGCAGACTGAGCGTGGCAGAGTTGGGACCCTCTGCCCTCCCAGGCTCCCTGCTCTGTGCCGCAGGTTTCCTCCCAGCACTGCCAGTGAGGATTTGCCCACATTCCTGGTGGCTCCCCAACCCTCTCCACTCCCCGAGTGGCAACCGTGGGACCCTCCCACCCTCCCGCACAAGCCCACCCCACTCGCCGCACATCCCTGCCACCTCGGCACAGCCAGAGGCGGGTGAAAGGCAGCCATTCTCACCTCTGCCTGGCCCTCCATCAGCCTCTCCAGGCTCCTGGCGCTCAATGTCCTCCACTGGGCAAGAGAGCAGCAGTGGAAGCAGGTGAGCAGCAATGCCTCTGATGCTCAGCTGGAGGAGCAGTGCTTGGGGACAGAGCCCAGAGCAGAGAGACACTCACGGCATGGCGGCGGCTCAGCTCCTTCTCCAGGGCTTTGATCGACGGCAGGCGGGTCAGCCGGGCTCTCTTTGCTCCTTCTGGTGTCCTGTGCAGCGGGAAGGGACAGGGAGAGAGCTGGGTGAGCCCCAGGCTGCCTCTTCTCTCTTGTCAGGCAGCTCTGCCCGACAGCTGCCCACAGCGGCGCGGGCACCTCTCCCCAGCTGGGGAGCTGTGTTCCCCCTTCCAGCTGCACCTGGAGCATCCCCCCGGCTTACCCCAGCAGTGTGCCCACCCACAGCTCCTTCAGGGACCGGGAGCTGCAAAAGAGAGGAGACCCAGCATCAGGTCCCACTGCCCCCCAGCCCGTGGGCAGAGGCGGGTGCCTGCACAGCCCTGCCCTGTGCAGAAGGACAGAGGGGCAGGACGAAGCCCCGTGGGGAAGGACAGAGGCGCTGCCCAAGCCCTGGCTCCCTCTGTCCTGCCAGAGCAGCTGCTTTTGCCCTTCCCTTCTGGGGACCAAAAGGTGGCCAGGGGATGCAGGACGTGCAAATGCCCCCCAACCCGTCCCTGCCGGCGTGCTGCCTGCTCCCTGCCCAGGCTCTGCACGGAGGGCAGAGGCCATTCACAGGGTGGACGCCTGGGCATGCTTGGGAACCTCTCCTGCCCTGCCATGGGACGTGGCACCACGACTCACCCAAAAGTGGCAACACAGGAGCCGGTGGGCCAGGCGAGGATGAGGGAGCTCCTGTCCTCATTGCTGCCTTCCTCCTCCTCCTCTTCTTCCTCCCCTGCTGCCTCCTTCCCGCCGCTCAGCACCCACAGCTGCTGCAGGGCCAGGCGGAGCTGTGGGCGCAGGGTGGTGCCACGTCTGCAGAGAGGAGAGGCGGGCAGGGAGCTGGAGGTGGGCTCCTTGGGGTCCCCCCGGCAAGAGCCCTGTCCCCCACCTGCCCTCGGGTCGCACAGGGGTGCATCCAGCAGCAAGGTGCCGGGACCTGGGGCTGGTGGCAGGGTGTCCCTGCCGGGGTGCCAGGGCCGGGGCTGGGGGAAAGGCAGCTGGGCTCTGAGGGTCTTACTGCAACTTGGCGATGACCAGTTCCTCTTGGAGGAGGAGAAGGCGCCTCTCGCTCCTCTCGCGGCCCCGGGTCAGCCGCACGTCTGCGCTCAGCACCGCCTCGGCCTCGCTGAGAGCCTCCCTGCAGAGCAGAGAGCGGCGGGCATGAGAGACGCAGCTGCCGCATGGCCCGGCCGTGCCCGCGTGTCCCCGAGCCACACGGAGAGCCCACCTGGAGCCACAGCAGCAGTTGGCCTGGCCCATCCCGCCCGGGACAGGAGGACCCTCGCCGTGCACCAACGACGCGGCCCAGGCGGCGACAGCGAGGATGGGAAGCGGGGTGCTGGTGTCGGTGCCGGAGCTGAGCTGCTCGGCCAGCCCCTGCCTCCTCCCAGCGCTGCTCCGTGCCAGCACAGCTCCGTCCTGCCGGCACTGGTGGCTCTTGGCTCCAACTGACCAACATTCCGAGCCCAACGGACACTGGGGGGGGGGGGGCACTGGGGGGCCCTGGGCTGGGGGTTCTCTCCAGCATGGCCATGGCTCTCTTGCACTGGGGAGCCCCGAGCAGGACACAGCACAGGGGCAGGACCACCTCCCTCCACCTGCTGCCAATGCTTTGCCTACTGCAGCCCAGGAGGCAGGTAGCCTTCTTGGCCCCAAGGCCACTTTGCCGCCTCCAGTTTGGGGGTCAGCTTGGGCTCCACCATGAGCCCAGCTGTCTGCACAGCTGCTTTGCAGCTGGCTGTCCCCCAGCCTATACTGCTGCAAGGGCTTCTTCCTCCCCAGCTGCAGGACCTTGCTCTTCCCCTTGCTGAGCTGCACGAGATTCCTGCCAGCCCCTTTCTCCAGCCTCTCAAGGGCCCTCTGCTTGGCGGCAGCACCACCCTCGGGCGCATGAGCCTCTCCTCCCAGCTGTGGGCCATCTGCAAGCTGTCTGAGGGTACACTCTGCCCCATCCTCCACATCACCCAAGGTGAACAGGGCCCGCAGAGTGCAGCCCAGGGCCTTGCAGACATGCACGTTGATATGGCATACCTTGTCACAGAAGGTTCAGAAATGGAGGGGGAAAAGCCACGTTATTTTTTTGTCTTTGCAGGAAAAATTCAATAAAGACAAAAGCTTGCTGTACAGCCAGTGACCTGTGCTCCAGATCTCCAACTGCTTTTCAGCTGGAGGGGAAGGGTTGTTCATAGACAGGGATGCACATGGCACAGGCTATTCCAGAAGAGCCCCGGTTGCTCAAAGCTTTCCGTGTCCTGCATTGGTGCTTTTCAGGACCAGCTCCTGGGCCCACTTGCAGCGAGGCTAGCGAGAGCTGTGGTTCAGGGAGGGAATTCAGGTTCCGTCCTTTGTCCCCCGACCATCCCCACAGGCCCGGCTGCCTTTGAGCAACCTGCTCCGCTGGACTTGTGGCAAAGGTTGTGTCTGCAGCCCTGCTCTTCTGCTCTCCCTCTAGGGTCCTGCTCAGCCAAACCAGCTGTTTTCCCTGGAAATGACCCTGGTGGCTAAGGACAGACTCCTCTTGCTGGACACCAGCCGAGCTGGGGGAATGTCTCTGGCACACACGCGGTGCCAGCTTTCAATCCCCACGACGCTGGAACAAAGTTTGTGTGCAAGGCCTTCCCGTGGCAAAAAAAGGAGCCAAAGTCAGCTTTTGGCCTTGTGTGTCTGCTTTACCCGTTGACACTGAGCAATGCCTTGATTAAAAGAGAAGCCATCAGGAGAGTTAAACCCCTGCCCTTTTCAGGAAAAAGGCAGGAAATGAGAGACATTGACCAAAGTATCTTTGGGCGATTTTACACTCCAGGGAGAAACAGTGTGGGGTGCAGTGGTTCACGCTCGAAGGGCAGTGCAACACTTTGGGAAAAGGGCTAGAAAAGCACTCCTGTGGGCAGCAAGTCGCAGCCACTGGGCTGGGCTGGCACTGGAGAGCCTGGGAGGCTCTGCGGGCTGGCAGCTTTGCCGCAGCGCTGAGTGTTGTGGCTGCTGCCTGTTCTTGCCTGCAGTGCTGACTGCACCCAGCTGGCGGGGCTGTCCTTGGGAAGGGCACCAGAGCTGAGAAAGGCCCTGGGAGAGGTGGGGGGAGAAGCGCTCCTGCAGAGATTGGCCAGAAACTCTGCAGAGCATGCCTTTTCCAGCCCCTGAGGTGCTGTGTGTGAGAAGGGAAGGTGCGCGTTGGTCCAGCGTCTGAGGCCCTGCAGGGCTCCCTCCCATCAGGGTCCTCTGACCGACCCATCCTCCAGCCGCCGCTCCAGGGGCTGGGGGTCTCATGGCGGTCCCCAGACGACGTCTCAGGTGCCCAGGGATATTGGCAAGAGGGGCAGCCTCACTGACATAAGTTCTTTCTATGAACAGCACGTCCCTTCTCCCCGGCGAAGGTGTTACGCACCTGGAGAGTGTGTGTAAATAGTCACCACCCGGGTTTCTCTTCATGATGGTGGTAATGCACTTTCAAACAGCGGTGTTGTGTTGTGGAGCAGGTTTTCGAAAGCATGCCACGCTTGCCTATTTAAGATGGATGGGTATTTTCTTCAAGAGCAGCAGCTCGGCTTTTGGCAGCCCCACCTCCTTGTGCTTTTCAGTTTGCCAGCCGGGAACAAGCTCACCCGCTATTGAACAAGCCATCTTTTCAAGGAGTGCCATACTGAAAAGCTGGACATTCGTCTCAAGCCTTCAGAACAAGGCGGTTGTGCTTTGGGTGTCAGAGCTGGGTAGTCAGCCACTCTGTAATTGCTGTAGCTATCGACGGTGCAAGTGAAACAACGGCTGCTGTTTAGCACAGTGACAGAAGCTTACAGGTGTTTTAGCAGGCCCACATCGGAAAGGCAAGGTAAACAAGGCCCGAAGGCAAGAACCCCTAGCCTTCAGTTCTCTGCTTCTCAGAGAGTTATTAACAGCAGCATTTTCTCCTCCTTCTCACACGCAGTTCAGGATCTCGGTTTAATTTACCCCGTGACTCTGGCTGCGGAAGCCCATCAAGGTGCTAGCAAATGCTGACATTCATTCCCAATTCAAACCAGCATTTCAACATGTTCCAAAACCCCACAGAAGAGACAGGCTTTCAAGGTCCATGTGTTCTGTATCAGCTGGGTGCATCTCCCCTGAAGCAGCTGCAGGTCCTTACTTCACAGAAAACCCTCTTTGCCTAACCCAAGGGAGGGGAACAATTAATTGCATGGTGGGTTGCTGGGGCCAGTTCAGATCCACTACCTACTGCTATCCATCATCTTTCTTGGTGACACGGTGAGAAAGATATTTCAACACAGATTTCTGCTCTCAACAGCTACGCAATGAACAGAGCCATGGCTGGCAGCGCTAGATGTGAAGGATGTGTTCTTTGTGGTCCCCTCGCAGAAGAAGGATAAAGAGAAATTTGCTTTGACTTGGGAAGGTAGACAATACACCTGTAACAGACTCCCACAGGGCTGTAAACATTCACCTACAATTGCTCAGGCTGCGCTTGCTGAACTCTTACAGTCTCACTCCCTCAAGATGTGAAACTCTACCAATATAGAGATGATATCCTAATCGGAGGGAGCTTCCCTGAAAGGGTGGAGGAAGCGGCAGCAGCAGTGTGGCAAACACTGCAGAAAGCAGGAGCTGAAATTCCACCCAAAAACCATCAGGGTCTGAGTAGAGAAGTAAAATTTTTAGGTACTTGGTGGATTGCAGGTAGTGCAGCAATCCCACCGGACACCTGAAGTAAACCAGAACAATTGGAGATGCCCCAATCTAGGAAGGAATTACAACAACTTAGGGGTCTTCCAGGTTACTGGAGAAAACATGTACCTGGGTTTTCTATGATTGCTCGCCCACTGTATTCACTTTTACGAAAGGGAAAACCGTGGGAGTAGAACCCAGAGCATGGAGAGGCAGTCAAAACTCTAATACAGGAATTAAAGACATATCAGTCACTGGGGCCAGTACACACCCGCAACCCTGTTATAGCAGAATGGGGTTTTGCAGAGCACGGTACTTCTTGCAATCTATTCCAGACTGGGCCGAGTAGGCCAAAACGGCCTCGAATGTTTCGCTCGACTGCATTTAATGAGACGGAACGGAGATATTCTGAGGGGGAAAAGGGACTCTTGGCTTTTGTCCGGCCAGTTGAAAAAGTTTAGCCACTAAGGGGTAACCCATCTGGAAAAACCCCACCGAGACTTGTATTGTTTTCCTTTTCCTGGAACGATACTGGGAATGATACCAGCACACCTCCCCTGGAGATTGGGTTAGCCATCGGAGGATTGCTTATCCTTCTCACAGGAGCAATCATCGCCTGCAGGCACCAAATTTGGCTTATACGCCAACAAGCCCAATGCACGGGGTGGAGACCCTCGCTTCCTTTATTTCTGCTAATCACTATGGTAAGTATAGTACATTCTGCACCCTAGATGTCTCTCAGTTGTGGGTGCAATCTGCTGTAACAGCAATTATAAGGGAAGGCGATGAGGGCACCTTGCCCTCTGAAATGCCAGAGGTAATTTGGGATGATGCGACTCGATTTGAAAGGAAACTCCAATCCTGCTGGCGCCTAGTCAATTTTACAACGTATAACCCCAGCGACAGTAAAGCCAGAGCTTTTGTTTTGACAATACGCAGTGCTGCGGTACCATCTACCATCCACCATCTACCCCATCATTGTGCTGGGATTAAATCACAATGGAACTGTCCTCTACCCGCTAGAACATAGAGGATGGGCCCAACAAAAGGGGAAGAAATGGCAGACTATTGGTGTTGACGCATGTGTTGTACGGGAAGAAGAGGGATTTTGTTGTGAAAGTGATACCACTAAGGCGCAGGACATTTGACTTGACACTGAACAAAATGTTTGTCATTTTGAAATACATCCTGATGAAGCCCCTGAAACTGTGCTTGTGCGCTCCACCCCTTGACCAGAGTGGCACTGGTTTGGTGCAGGCTCCAGGAGAGGTAAACTCCTCTACTTTCAATCTGTCCTCTGAAAACCCACAAAGGAGCAGAGTGGGTTGCTGAGGCCAGTTCAGATCCACTACCTACTGCTATCCATCATCTTTCTTGGTGACATGGTGAGAAAAAATTTCAACATAGATTTCTATACTCAACAGTTACAGAATCAGCAATACCCTGACTAGAATAAATACTTTCACAAATCCTGATTTAGGATCCTGCCAGCTATGCCAATTTGTCACAAATAGGTGATTTAGAACACTTAAGGAATCACCAACAAGGGCATCAGCAAAAGTATTTTAATATGATGTTGTAAAGGTGCAATTTAATAAAGTTCAATGGCAAGGTTCACTCTAGTAATTACTGGATGGAAGAGTCATTCAAAGGAAAATTGAGTCACACTCGAGTGTAGAATGATTCACAGAGAGACCCGAGATGCAAAGAGTAAGAAAGACCCTCCCATTGAGTCATGAGGTTCAGAGGAGACCCCCTTGCTTTCTAAACTCCTGATGGAGCTTAGGTGCAGCTAAGACCAATTTTAGTCTCAGGCTTGGACAACGGTTTATGTCTAAGGGATTGTACATGCCAAGTTTATATAATGCTTGCATTACCATCAATTCAGCATGCAATCAAAGTTACCAATGAATGGGTTAAAAACCACAAGAGCAAGAAAGATGTTGTAAATACCTTAGTCACTCAATTAGATCAGAAGACACCCTGTTGTGATTTAAGGATGTTGCGAATACCTTGTTAGACTTGAGGGCGGTCTGATGTGATTTAGGGAGTAGCTAGAAGAACCGTTATAAGATAAGGGGGGCTCCGGGATAATTTTGTTACAGACAACTCGGCCTTGGGAGAACAGATGCATGGAACCATGAAGACAGGAAGAAAAAGAAGAATGGCAACAATAGTCTTGAAGGACAACGTCTACGTGACCCTAGGACTGAGTTTGCGCAGAAGCAAAGGTCAATCAGCGAACACAGTGAGGAAGACTATGAGCCTTCATCTGAAGACCCCCAAAGACCACCACAAGAGATGACTGCGCATGCAAATCAGATATTTGCATATGTTAATAAGCTCCTGGAAATCTCATGTTTATGCATAGCAATTCTCGGAAATCCTATGAATATGTATGATTGTATAGTATATATTCTCTAAAAGTTCAGTAATTTGTTGGAGCACTTATGGTGGAGAATCCCCAGTGCTGCCCAGCGCTGCAATAAAGAATACCTGCCTAATAGTAACTTTGTTGCTATTGAGTTTCATTTCGGGGACTCTCTGAATACTCTGTTTCTCCCTTGGGGAGATTCGGACTGTGAGGAGAAGCATCCGTGGATTTTTGTATCACCAAGATAAAATCAAAGTTACCACACTACAAGGTTATGCGCGATATCGGTCGCTTACCAGAGATCTGTCATTGGTAAAAGGTCTCTGTTCCTCGAGGAGCAACCTTGAGAGGTGTCCCAGCTCGAGGGGAGATCACCGCCATGCAGCCACGCTGCCTAGCAGGGAGAGCTCCAAGCAGGCTCACTTAGGCTGTCATATTTATAGGATAAAGTGGTTGGCTTGGAGTCAAATTACACGTGATAGAAAAGGTGTGCAGGAGACTCCTTGCATCCACAACTTTCTCTGTTCCTTGATATATGAGTCACTCGGCTCCTCTGTGGGTTTTCAGAGGACAGATCGAAACTAGAGGAGTTCACAGCCCGGCCACAGCTCAGGTCTCTCCTGGAGCCTGCACCAAACCAGTGCCACTCTGGTCAAGGGGTCGAGCACATCCGTCACACTCCACCCCGTGACTACAGTCAATCCACTTGATCGACTCAGAGAGTGGCAGTACGGTTACCTCTTGCCACTCTATGTTATAAATATGTGGCGTGTTGTAGATCTGTGGTAAGAGTCCAATCATCTTAGTGTAAAGTGTTCGAATTAATGCTAGTTATATACCAGGTGACATACAGAATCAGTTGATTGTATATGTTTTACATGCTGGATTGATGTAATTTGTTTCATTTTTTGCCAGACTCTGAGATACAGAATGATTATAAGCAACAAACACAATAAGGTCAAAACGGACAACGCTATGATTGGATGTAGCATCAAATTCAAAATTCCAGTTGCTGTTGGGGACCATCCAAAAAGAGTTTCCCACCAGTGATGTTTTCCATCTTTCTTCACTGTTTCCAAGACATGGTGTAGCTCCGCTGCATCGTGATAGACAGGAATTAGGGTGTTTTGTCTGTTGTTCCAAATTCGGTTTAGGTCTTTTGACTCAGGTCATCATGTTGCACCAGTTTTCCCACCAACGTGAGATTCATTCCAAAGGGGTAGGCAATAAATCTTGATAGGATGTATAGTTAGACTGTAACAATTGGTGAGTTGTGACAGGAGCTGAACAGTTAAAGTGGCATCCTCTGCTTCTGGTAAAATGACAAATACAGGTATTTGAGTGACTGTATACATCTACAGTGGTAGTGTCTATAAATAGAGAATCACAAAGGGTTCTCATACAAACACATCCGCTTCCAACATACACAAGCACAGTTTCAGGGGCTTCATCAGGATGTATTTCAAAATGACAAACATTTTGTTCAGTGCCAAAGAGAAATGTCCTGTGCTTTAATGCTTTCACAACTAAATCCCTCTTCTTCCCATACAACACATGCATCAACACCAATAGTCTGCCATTTCTTCCCCTTTTGTTGGGCCCATCCTCTATGTTCTAGCGGGTAGAGGACAGTTCCATTGTGATTTAATCCCAGCACAATGATGGGGTAGATGGTTTATTCTGAAGCACTGCGTATTGTCAAGACAAAAGCGGTGCCTTTAATGTCAGTGGGGTCATAGGTAAAATTGACTAGATGCCAGCAGGACTGGAGTTTCCTTTCAAATTCAGTTGCATTATCCCAGATTACCTCTCAAATTTCAGAGGGTAAGGTGCCCTCTTCACCTTCCCTCACAGTGCATTGTATCCAGAATTGGGCTTGAGGGCAACTAAGAGCGAGAGACACATTACAGATATTTGAGTGATTGTACGTATCTACAGTGGTATTGTCTATAAATAGAGAATTGTATTTATAAATTACTTGTTGCTGAGCTTATTTTGTTTGCTAAAACTTCTGCGTCCATGCTGTTTGATATTCCTAATCCTGTGCCTAAAATGCCACTCACGTCTCTTTGTGATCATTTTGGAGACGTGAGGGTTCGTCCATGCAACCACGCTAACCATCCGGCATAGGACGCACTTAGGAATGGTGAACAACAAGGTTTAATTGCAGAGATATTGATTTGCATTCATAGTTCTATTCATTTGAGGGACCATGATGGATTAAATAGCACTTGTTGTTAGCCTATATGTCCGATCTGATGGGGGTAAAGTTTCCTTATCTGTTACAGTTGGAGTGGATGTTAAGGGAGGAGTGGTGGATGTTGTGCTGGGCTTAGTAATGCCTATTCTAAATTTGAATGACAGTCCCATGTTTCTGCAAGCCCAGATGCAGATTATGAAAACAGGTTGCACTAAGGTACCAACACAGTACCGACAGTCTAATCTTTCAGAGGGGCAAAATTTTGTATCTTTTGTTATTGGGTCTGATGTAATGTTATAGACAGTTGCCTTCTCGTGGGTAGATCCGTTGATCGTTCGGCATCCTACTTTAATTTCTGTCTCTGCCCTTCTCCAAAGTCAGGGAATTTTATTAACATCACTTTCATTTCTATCCCAGCTCCATTCATTTTCCAGGTATACCTCAGTTCCGTGGATGGCCACGGTGGAAAGATTCCAATTTCCCTTACTCGGGAGCGTTCCCATAGCTCTGGTGTACTTAACACGAGTTTGAGACCATGGCCACTCTAGGGTTCTCTCAGTAAGACTTCTTAGTAAAACTAGGGGAGTATTCAGAGTAGGCACTGGTGTCGTTGCGATAGGTTTAGTGATTCTGAGAGATATTGTTCCTAGTATTGCGTTGCATCCCTTCAGATTGTTCCATCGGCATGATATTTTAACATCATAATTCTCCTTCGCTATGTCATGCATTGAGCAACGACTTTCGTTACAGCATGTTCTGCATGGCATGGAAGAGTTGTTGTGAATAATCATAACATATATATATATATGTATCCCTCATTAACAGGTGGTCGTATCCTACAAGTCATGTTTATATTGCTGGCTGTTAGTAACAAGATAGGTGACTTATCTGTGTTGACACAATCACGGCTGATTTCTTGAATGACAGTTAAGTTGGGACAGGTGGGCTTTTGTGGGGAAGCAAGTACCATCAGAATCTTCAACAGCAGTAGGACGATGTATCTTATTTTCATCTTGGAAGAGGCTGCAGGAGAAAAAGCGTAGAACTGGTCTCGGTGGGGTTTTCCCGGACAGGTTACCCCATTAGAAAGAAGGAAAAATACATCGTGCACTAATTCTGTGTTTTACACCACTGCTGTCAGTAGCCTCCCAGGCAAGCGGGCCACGAGGTTTAGTTAGAATCATAGGTACAGTTACAGTTTGTGGCAAATTCACCATGACGGGTTGTCCTGGCTGTAATGTTATCGGATGTTTTCTTTCATCCGGAGGTGGAGGTGGAATACCAGGTCCATCTTATTAAAGACTGCTCGGCTCACAGGGCTCCCAGCAGGCCCATATCAATTATTCAGTTGATGAAATATTTGGGAGAGTTGAGTATCCCACTGGGTCTCATGCGGCTTAAGGCTCCTTTTAAATAAGCCATTAGCTCTTTCTACCATCCCATTTGACTGAGGATAGCAGGGGGAACGGAATACCCACTGCATTTTCTCCTGTTTTGCCCATTCTTGTACTTCCTTGCTGGAAAAATGTGAGCCTTTGTCACTTTGGATGAAATCGGGGGTTGGTAGGCTTGAAAACCAAGAGGATAGTCCTCTAGTGGCGTTCTGACCATTAGCCTTCCGACATTTGGTTGCCATCATTAGGCCTGAGACAACCTCTACTCCTGTGAGAATGTACCGATATCCTGAGGAGGGTTTAAAGGGTCCAATGTAATCCATTTGCCATGTTGACCATAGGGTTTTTCCCTCATTAATGTATAGGGGTGGTAATTTAGCAGGCTGATCTTTTTGCAATTTCAATTTACATTGGGGGCATTCTGTAAGGATGGTTTCACACCCTTTCCTGTTGAAAGGCCTAGATCAGCTTTGGCCTGCAAGATAAAGTGCTTCTTGGCCTGTGTGGCCTAATTTTTGATGTAACCATTCCCCCACGTGGTACCATTTGGGATGTGGTGTATCTCCTGATTTAATTTCCCTAATTCTGGCTAATTCATCTACTCATTGGGTCCAAATAGCAAAATGGCAAAATAGCAGCACCCATGGAGAAAGCCACACGTGCTAATTAGGAGACACTGAAGGAACTGAAGTTGATACTTCGGGTTGTTATGGATGGGGCAAAGCAGCGCATCCTCTCCGTTACAGCCTACCTTCATGGTCGGTGACAAATGGTAGCACCTTCCTCACTTGATTGCTGCACTGGCCATAAGCAATGTCCCCCATCACATAGCTCTCACTGCCAGCACCTTCCCACCTGGACAAGGACTGTGGCAGATTCTTCCAACACTTGTGCCTCGCGCCACCTTCCTACCTTTGTCAATAACTTTTTATCAAAACGACCTGAGGGATCTAAAACATCGGGACAGGAGGACACTCAGGTGCAAGCTGTCAGTGCACACGTCCCTCGAGCGGTGGCTGTGGTACTGCTGTGCCATTGCTGTGCTGAACACTGAGCATCCAGCCTGGCTGACACACCGCTGCAATCTCCAGGCTCTTCTCAAGTGTGTGCACCGAGAGGACCAGGGGAAATGGGCACAGATTAAAACACATGCTATTCCAGCTGCACATGAGAAAGCAATATGGGACTGTCGGGGTGATCTGTTTTACTGGCTCTGGGTGACCCTGCTTGAGCAGGCGGGCTGGAGCAGATGACCTCCATGGCTCTTTCTCAAACTCAGACATTCTGTGTCGTTCTGTGTTTTGCTTTGACCCCTAAAGCCTCTGAACTCAGCCCTGATGCCCGCTCGAAAGGCTTCCGGGACAAGGGATGACCCCAAACTCCTCCCCTAGCATTCATCATCAAACCACAGCTCCCCACTCCAGAATATCGTCTGGCTGACACAGTCAGAAGAGAGAAAAGATCCTTTTATTGCAAACATCAACTGCGGGCGGGGGGGTCCCAGGAGTCACAGGGGTTCAGCCAGTAACAGGAAAGCGGCACCTGCAACGACAGAGTCAGAAAGCCCTGATAAACCACAAAGGCAGGAAGAGGCAGGATTTGCTTCCCCTTTCTTTGGGGAACACCTCCTACGAGGAATTGTTTATGGCCCAGAAGAGAGAGCTCTTGCTGGCCTTGACTACGGCATGGCTCTGGCACCTTGTCCCCATGGGTAATGCCCTTAGAGGCCTGTGCGCCTGCAGAGCTGCACAGGGCCCCTGTGCCACGCAGCAGGGCTCGATGGGGAGCCCCCGGGCAGCCGCCATGGAGTTCTTTGCAAACCCTGCGCAGCACCATCCCTCGCCCTCCCTTGCCAGCGAGTTGGGCTGACTTGGAGCAGGGTGGAGAGTTGGCAAAGATGGGCAGCAGAGCCTGGTACGCACCTGGGCTTCTTCACCTGCTGGACTTTCCTGCTTTTTTGCACTTTTCAATCCCCCACAACATTTTCTCTCTTCCTTCTTTTCTTGTCTTGTTGGCATTCCCTCTCCTCTGCCCAGGCCTCCTTTCTCTTTCTTCGGTTTTCCGTTTCCTGGGGGCAGCCTGCAAACCTTTCCATCCCACAGGGTGATTAGATAGGTAAAGCCAGGATCAACTGGAATCAGTTCTGGATTTAACCAAAGCTGACTCATTTTACCTGCTTTCCTCCAAAAGGCTCTTTGGTTCTTCTGCACATCCCAGGGGGTCTGCCGTGGTCTCGGGGGTGGTTGCAAGCAAAGCAACGGGTGCCTAAAAGAGAAATGTTGGCGTGAGCAGGTGGCAAGGGATGCCCTGGAGCAGCAAGTGACTGTTTGGCAAATTACTCCCTTAGCGCTCCAGAGAAGATCCCTTTGGCTGGTTTGCATTAGCCCTTTCCTCCAAGGGCCTCCCTTTGGAACACACTGTTCACACAGGTGCGTGACACTCTGTTAATTTGGGGGGGCCATTCAGCAGGGAGCCTGCGGTCCCCCTGCGGGCAAGAAAGGGCTTGCCCACTTCATTCTGCCGTGGTTTCTTCTGCCCTCCCGAGACAGAGCTCCGCAGATATCCCTTTGCTGCAACACCACCAATACCACGGTGGGAGGCTTTGCTTTTCAGATCTGTCTTTCTCTAGGTATTTTGCAGGTATTGCCTTTGATTAAGCACACGCCTAACACATTGGAGAGGCAAGCTTTCCAGTTTTACTTACAATGTCTCATTCCGGGGGATAAAAAAAAAACAACCCCCAAAAGCCACAAGAGATGGAATGCCAGGAAGAGGCACAGCAGCCACTTGGACTCATCAGCAACTACCCTCCTACACGAGACACCTCGTCCCCGTGTTTGTGGAGCTGCCATACCTCTGCCGTTTCCCATCCCGCGTCCCTGTCTGCCCCTGCTGCTCTCTGGAGGAGGAGCAGAGAGGGTGGTGCATCCAGGAAGGCGCTTGCCTGCTGCTCCACGTCTGCTTGGCCTGCAGGGCCACGTTGCTCTTCCACAGGCAGCTCTGCAAAGCAAAAGCACGTGCAGCAAAGTGACTTGTTGGAAGTGGGCATCAGCTAAAGCCAAACCCACCCCAAGCCCTACACCAGCATTCTGCTCACGCTCTGACAGCCCTCAGTCCCTCCTCCTACCTGTGGATCGGTCCATGGGTGCTGGCGACGCCTGGGCTGATGGACAGGAGAGGCCAGCCACCTCCTCCCCAAAGATGTCACCGCGGTTTTCAATCATAAACTCCACCAGCACGTTCACCTGCACACATCAAAGCCTTGGTCTCAAGCCAGGTGCCTGACCATGGATCAAGCCGCCTTTCCCACGCCTGAGCCTGGCCTCTGTGCAGCAGGCTGCGGCTGTGGGGCTGCTCTTGCAGGCAGCCATCCCAGCAGCATTTGCTCATGAGACCAGGCAGCCAGGGACCTCTGAAGAGCCAAGCTCTGATGGGCCGGGAAGGCTGCAGGCGGCTGCTCCATCGAGCGTACCTTCTGAGTCACCTCCAGCATGGCCTCCAGAGGGAGCAGCTCCTCGTTGGGTGGGCTCAGCAGGTTTGGCCCCACGCAGATGGCCAGGTTGCTGGAGGTCATCCTGCTGGTGGAGGTGTTGTGGCCGATGTGCTGGAGGAGGGACAGCAGGCGCTTGAGGAGGAGGAGGTTGGCTGCAGGCAACTTGTCGGCCACCCTGAGGGAACGGGAAGGCAACGTTAATCAAGCAGATGAGGTTGCCCGCAGCCGTCCCCCAGGCTTGCCCAAGGCAGGTGGGAGCCAGCGGCTGTGTTGCGCAGCTTTGCAGGTGCTCTCAGCCAGCGGTCAGGGCTCCAGCTCAACAGGCAGGCTGCTGCCCACACTTACGCTTTCAGCTCTTCAATCCTGTCCTCCTTGCAGGTCTTCTGCATGGCTGCCATCCACTCTTCATAAAGGTCTGTCACGAGCAGCTTGGCAGGGATGCTTCGCAGGAAGTCCTGCAATGCCAAGGGCATTCAGGTGAGCCTCTGAACACGCCAGACGCACCAGGAGCTCTTGCAGCTGCAGGTCAGAAGCGCTCACCTTCAAGATGACGGCCAGCAGCAGCGCAGGCTGGCTTCCCAGGTCAACAGCCGTGCCGCGGTCCAGGGCCTCGCGCAGCTGCCGCAGCTCTGTCCCGCTGGCAGCCCTGCGGAATATGCCCTCCGTCGACGGCCCTTCCTGCTGCAGGACAGCCAGCAGCTCCTGCAGGAGAGGCAGGAGGAGAGTTGCTTGCCTGAGGAGATGCCTTGCAAGAGCCGTGGCCAGAGCACTGCCCCAGATCTGGCTCCTTGCCCTCCAAAGGGGCTGGGACCAAAGTGTGTTCCGGGCAAGAAGAGCCCAATCCCCCATCCGTGCAGCTCCTGGGGACACCCACCGCAGAGCAGTCGGAGGGAGGGCTGGGAATGCCCTGTGCAGGCTGTCTTACCTGGATGGGCCGCGGCAGCGTGCCGTCCTCCCCGCAGAGGGCTGCTAGGGGCTGCCCAAAGAGTGGCCTGCTGCAGCCGGAGCCCCGCCTGCCCTGGCGCTTGGGCAGTGGACGGGCTGCGCCGCAGAGCAAAGGGCCAGGGCAGCCCCCTCCTCCTCCTGCTGCTGCTGCTCCCTCCTGCTGCAAAGGAAAAGAGAGCAAGAGCCCATCAATGGAGACCGCCAGGCCAGTGCTCCCGCAGCCTGCCCTGCCCTGCCCTGCCTGCAGCGCGGTGCTGAGCGCTGCGGCAGGACGGGCAGGGAGCCAGCAGCTGGAACCGTGGCTCCGGCTCGCAGGCTGCTGAGAGCCGGCGTGCCAGCGGGACAGCCTGTCCCAGCCCTCGCCCTGCCCTCCTCCAAGCTGTGGGCAGCAGCAGAGGCTCCGTGTCCCCGCAGAACCACATCCAGCTCTCACTGCCCAGCGGCTCTCCTTGCTCCTCCAGGTGACGTCCTCCCTTGGGCTGCCACACCTGCATGGCGACACTCAGGGGACAAGTGAGCACAGCTCAACCGGTGGCACGAGGTTGCCTTTCTATCCAAAACTCACCTGCTGAGCGGCAAAGTCCCCCTCCGTTGGCAGATGGGGCCGTCGGAGGCCCTTGCTTGGGATCAGCCTGCAAGAACCAGGCTGCGCTTAGAGAGCAGCCCCGCAGCAGAAGGGGCCACCGGCGAGCTGCCACCCAGCACCAGCAGACTGAGCGTGGCAGAGTTGGGACCCTCTGCCCTCCCAGGCTCCCTGCTCTGTGCCGCAGGTTTCCTCCCAGCACTGCCAGTGAGGATTTGCCCACATTCCTGGTGGCTCCCCAACCCTCTCCACTCCCCGAGTGGCAACCGTGGGACCCTCCCACCCTCCCGCACAAGCCCACCCCACTCGCCGCACATCCCTGCCACCTCGGCACAGCCAGAGGCGGGTGAAAGGCAGCCATTCTCACCTCTGCCTGGCCCTCCATCAGCCTCTCCAGGCTCCTGGCGCTCAATGTCCTCCACTGGGCAAGAGAGCAGCAGTGGAAGCAGGTGAGCAGCAATGCCTCTGATGCTCAGCTGGAGGAGCAGTGCTTGGGGACAGAGCCCAGAGCAGAGAGACACTCACGGCATGGCGGCGGCTCAGCTCCTTCTCCAGGGCTTTGATCGACGGCAGGCGGGTCAGCCGGGCTCTCTTTGCTCCTTCTGGTGTCCTGTGCAGCGGGAAGGGACAGGGAGAGAGCTGGGTGAGCCCCAGGCTGCCTCTTCTCTCTTGTCAGGCAGCTCTGCCCGACAGCTGCCCACAGCGGCGCGGGCACCTCTCCCCAGCTGGGGAGCTGTGTTCCCCCTTCCAGCTGCACCTGGAGCATCCCCCCGGCTTACCCCAGCAGTGTGCCCACCCACAGCTCCTTCAGGGACCGGGAGCTGCAAAAGAGAGGAGACCCAGCATCAGGTCCCACTGCCCCCCAGCCCGTGGGCAGAGGCGGGTGCCTGCACAGCCCTGCCCTGTGCAGAAGGACAGAGGGGCAGGACGAAGCCCCGTGGGGAAGGACAGAGGCGCTGCCCAAGCCCTGGCTCCCTCTGTCCTGCCAGAGCAGCTGCTTTTGCCCTTCCCTTCTGGGGACCAAAAGGTGGCCAGGGGATGCAGGACGTGCAAATGCCCCCCAACCCGTCCCTGCCGGCGTGCTGCCTGCTCCCTGCCCAGGCTCTGCACGGAGGGCAGAGGCCATTCACAGGGTGGACGCCTGGGCATGCTTGGGAACCTCTCCTGCCCTGCCATGGGACGTGGCACCACGACTCACCCAAAAGTGGCAACACAGGAGCCGGTGGGCCAGGCGAGGATGAGGGAGCTCCTGTCCTCATTGCTGCCTTCCTCCTCCTCCTCTTCTTCCTCCCCTGCTGCCTCCTTCCCGCCGCTCAGCACCCACAGCTGCTGCAGGGCCAGGCGGAGCTGTGGGCGCAGGGTGGTGCCACGTCTGCAGAGAGGAGAGGCGGGCAGGGAGCTGGAGGTGGGCTCCTTGGGGTCCCCCCGGCAAGAGCCCTGTCCCCCACCTGCCCTCGGGTCGCACAGGGGTGCATCCAGCAGCAAGGTGCCGGGACCTGGGGCTGGTGGCAGGGTGTCCCTGCCGGGGTGCCAGGGCCGGGGCTGGGGGAAAGGCAGCTGGGCTCTGAGGGTCTTACTGCAACTTGGCGATGACCAGTTCCTCTTGGAGGAGGAGAAGGCGCCTCTCGCTCCTCTCGCGGCCCCGGGTCAGCCGCACGTCTGCGCTCAGCACCGCCTCGGCCTCGCTGAGAGCCTCCCTGCAGAGCAGAGAGCGGCGGGCATGAGAGACGCAGCTGCCGCATGGCCCGGCCGTGCCCGCGTGTCCCCGAGCCACACGGAGAGCCCACCTGGAGCCACAGCAGCAGTTGGCCTGGCCCATCCCGCCCGGGACAGGAGGACCCTCGCCGTGCACCAACGACGCGGCCCAGGCGGCGACAGCGAGGATGGGAAGCGGGGTGCTGGTGTCGGTGCCGGAGCTGAGCTGCTCGGCCAGCCCCTGCCTCCTCCCAGCGCTGCTCCGTGCCAGCACAGCTCCGTCCTGCCGGCACTGGTGGCTCTTGGCTCCAACTGACCAACATTCCGAGCCCAACGGACACTGGGGGGGGGGGGGCACTGGGGGGGCCCTGGGCTGGGGGTTCTCTCCAGCATGGCCATGGCTCTCTTGCACTGGGGAGCCCCGAGCAGGACACAGCACAGGGGCAGGACCACCTCCCTCCACCTGCTGCCAATGCTTTGCCTACTGCAGCCCAGGAGGCAGGTAGCCTTCTTGGCCCCAAGGCCACTTTGCCGCCTCCAGTTTGGGGGTCAGCTTGGGCTCCACCATGAGCCCAGCTGTCTGCACAGCTGCTTTGCAGCTGGCTGTCCCCCAGCCTATACTGCTGCAAGGGCTTCTTCCTCCCCAGCTGCAGGACCTTGCTCTTCCCCTTGCTGAGCTGCACGAGATTCCTGTCAGCCCCTTTCTCCAGCCTCTCAAGGGCCCTCTGCTTGGCGGCAGCACCACCCTCGGGCGCATGAGCCTCTCCTCCCAGCTGTGGGCCATCTGCAAGCTGTCTGAGGGTACACTCTGCCCCATCCTCCACATCACCCAAGGCGAACAGGGCCCGCAGAGTGCAGCCCAGGGCCTTGCAGACATGCACGTTGATATGGCATACCTTGTCACAGAAGGTTCAGAAATGGAGGGGGAAAAGCCACGTTATTTTTTTGTCTTTGCAGGAAAAATTCAATAAAGACAAAAGCTTGCTGTACAGCCAGTGACCTGTGCTCCAGATCTCCAACTGCTTTTCAGCTGGAGGGGAAGGGTTGTTCATAGACAGGGATGCACATGGCACAGGCTATTCCAGAAGAGCCCCAGTTGCTCAAAGCTTTCCGTGTCCTGCATTGGTGCTTTTCAGGACCAGCTCCTGGGCCCACTTGCAGCGAGGCTAGCGAGAGCTGTGGTTCAGGGAGGGAATTCAGGTTCCGTCCTTTGTCCCCCGACCATCCCCACAGGCCCGGCTGCCTTTGAGCAACCTGCTCCGCTGGACTTGTGGCAAAGGTTGTGTCTGCAGCCCTGCTCTTCTGCTCTCCCTCTAGGGTCCTGCTCAGCCAAACCAGCTGTTTTCCCTGGAAATGACCCTGGTGGCTAAGGACAGACTCCTCTTGCTGGACACCAGCCGAGCTGGGGGAATGTCTCTGGCACACACGCGGTGCCAGCTTTCAATCCCCACGACGCTGGAACAAAGTTTGTGTGCAAGGCCTTCCCATGGCAAAAAAAGGAGCCAAAGTCAGCTTTTGGCCTTGTGTGTCTGCTTTACCCGTTGACACTGAGCAATGCCTTGATTAAAAGAGAAGCCATCAGGAGAGTTAAACCCCTGCCCTTTTCAGGAAAAAGGCAGGAAATGAGAGACATTGACCAAAGTATCTTTGGGCGATTTTACACTCCAGGGAGAAACAGTGTGGGGTGCAGTGGTTCACGCTCGAAGGGCAGTGCAACACTTTGGGAAAAGGGCTAGAAAAGCACTCCTGTGGGCAGCAAGTCGCAGCCACTGGGCTGGGCTGGCACTGGAGAGCCTGGGAGGCTCTGCGGGCTGGCAGCTTTGCCGCAGCGCTGAGTGTTGTGGCTGCTGCCTGTTCTTGCCTGCAGTGCTGACTGCACCCAGCTGGCGGGGCTGTCCTTGGGAAGGGCACCAGAGCTGAGAAAGGCCCTGGGAGAGGTGGGGGGGAGAAGCGCTCCTGCAGAGATTGGCCAGAAACTCTGCAGAGCATGCCTTTTCCAGCCCCTGAGGTGCTGTGTGTGAGAAGGGAAGGTGCACGTTGGTCCAGCGTCTGAGGCCCTGCAGGGCTCCCTCCCATCAGGGTCCTCTGACCGACCCATCCTCCAGCCGCCGCTCCAGGGGCTGGGGGTCTCATGGCGGTCCCCAGACGACGTCTCAGGTGCCCAGGGATATTGGCAAGAGGGGCAGCCTCACTGACATAAGTTCTTTCTATGAACAGCACGTCCCTTCTCCCCGGCGAAGGTGTTACGCACCTGGAGAGTGTGTGTAAATAGTCACCACCCGGGTTTCTCTTCATGATGGTGGTAATGCACTTTCAAACAGCGGTGTTGTGTTGTGGAGCAGGTTTTCGAAAGCATGCCACGCTTGCCTATTTAAGATGGACGAGTATTTTCTTCAAGAGCAGCAGCTCGGCTTTTGGCAGCCCCACCTCCTTGTGCTTTTCAGTTTGCCAGCCGGGAACAAGCTCACCCACTATTGAACAAGCCATCTTTTCAAGGAGTGCCATACTGAAAAGCTGGACATTCGTCTCAAGCCTTCAGAACAAGGCGGTTGTGCTTTGGGTGTCAGAGCTGGGTAGTCAGCCACTCTGTAATTGCTGTAGCTATCGACGGTGCAAGTGAAACAACGGCTGCTGTTTAGCACAGTGACAGAAGCTTACAGGTGTTTTAGCAGGCCCACATCGGAAAGGCAAGGTAAACAAGGCCCGAAGGCAAGAACCCCTAGCCTTCAGTTCTCTGCTTCTCAGAGAGTTATTAACAGCAGCATTTTCTCCTCCTTCCCACACGCAGTTCAGGATCTCGGTTTAATTTACCCCGTGACTCTGGCTGCGGAAGCCCATCAAGGTGCTAGCAAATGCTGACATTCATTCCCAATTCAAACCAGCATTTCAACATGTTCCAAAACCCCACAGAAGAGACAGGCTTTCAAGGTCCATGTGTTCTGTATCAGCTGGGTGCATCTCCCCTGAAGCAGCTGCAGGTCCTTACTTCACAGAAAACCCTCTTTGCCTAACCCAAGGGAGGGGAACAATTAATTGCATGGTGGGTTGCTGGGGCCAGTTCAGATCCACTACCTACTGCTATCCATCATCTTTCTTGGTGACATGGTGAGAAAAAATTTCAACATAGATTTCTATACTCAACAGTTACAGAATCAGCAATACCCTGACTAGAATAAATACTTTCACAAATCCTGATTTAGGATCCTGCCAGCTATGCCAATTTGTCACAAATAGGTGATTTAGAACACTTAAGGAATCACCAACAAGGGCATCAGCAAAAGTATTTTAATATGATGTTGTAAAGGTGCAATTTAATAAAGTTCAATGGCAAGGTTCACTCTAGTAATTACTGGATGGAAGAGTCATTCAAAGGAAAATTGAGTCACACTCGAGTGTAGAATGATTCACAGAGAGACCCGAGATGCAAAGAGTAAGAAAGACCCTCCCGTTGAGTCATGAGGTTCAGAGGAGACCCCCTTGCTTTCTAAACTCCTGATGGAGCTTAGGTGCAGCTAAGACCAATTTTAGTCTCAGGCTTGGACAACGGTTTATGTCTAAGGGATTGTACATGCCAAGTTTATATAATGCTTGCATTACCATCAATTCAGCATGCAATCAAAGTTACCAATGAATGGGTTAAAAACCACAAGAGCAAGAAAGATGTTGTAAATACCTTAGTCACTCAATTAGATCAGAAGACACCCTGTTGTGATTTAAGGATGTTGCGAATACCTTGTTAGACTTGAGGGCGGTCTGATGTGATTTAGGGAGTAGCTAGAAGAACCGTTATAAGATAAGGGGGGCTCCGGGATAATTTTGTTACAGACAACTCGGCCTTGGGAGAACAGATGCATGGAACCATGAAGACAGGAAGAAAAAGAAGAATGGCAACAATAGTCTTGAAGGACAACGTCTACGTGACCCTAGGACTGAGTTTGCGCAGAAGCAAAGGTCAATCAGCGAACACAGTGAGGAAGACTATGAGCCTTCATCTGAAGACCCCCCAAAGACCACCACAAGAGATGACTGCGCATGCAAATCAGATATTTGCATATGTTAATAAGCTCCTGGAAATCTCATGTTTATGCATAGCAATTCTCGGAAATCCTATGAATATGTATGATTGTATAGTATATATTCTCTAAAAGTTCAGTAATTTGTTGGAGCACTTATGGTGGAGAATCCCCAGTGCTGCCCAGCGCTGCAATAAAGAATACCTGCCTAATAGTAACTTTGTTGCTATTGAGTTTCATTTCGGGGACTCTCTGAATACTCTGTTTCTCCCTTGGGGAGATTCGGACTGTGAGGAGAAGCATCCGTGGATTTTTGTATCACCAAGATAAAATCAAAGTTACCACACTACAAGGTTATGCGCGATATCGGTCGCTTACCAGAGATCTGTCGTTGGTAAAAGGTCTCTGTTCCTCGAGGAGCAACCTTGAGAGGTGTCCCAGCTCGAGGGGAGATCACCGCCATGCAGCCACGCTGCCTAGCGGGGAGAGCTCCAAGCAGGCTCACTTAGGCTGTCATATTTATAGGATAAAGTGGTTGGCTTTGGAGTCAAATTACACGTGATAGAAAAGGTGTGCAGGAGACTCCTTGCATCCACAACTTTCTCTGTTCCTTGATATATGAGTCACTCGGCTCCTCTGTGGGTTTTCAGAGGACAGATCGAAACTAGAGGAGTTCACAGCCCGGCCACAGCTCAGGTCTCTCCTGGAGCCTGCACCAAACCAGTGCCACTCTGGTCAAGGGGTCGAGCACATCCGTCACACTCCACCCCGTGACTACAGTCAATCCACTTGATCGACTCAGAGAGTGGCAGTACGGTTACCTCTTGCCTCTCTATGTTATAAATATGTGGCGTGTTGTAGATCTGTGGTAAGAGTCCAATCATCTTAGTGTAAAGTGTTCGAATTAATGCTAGTTATATACCAGGTGACATACAGAATCAGTTGATTGTATATGTTTTACATGCTGGATTGATGTAATTTGTTTCATTTTTTGCCAGACTCTGAGATACAGAATGATTATAAGCAACAAACACAATAAGGTCAAAACGGACAACGCTATGATTGGATGTAGCATCAAATTCAAAATTCCAGTTGCTGTTGGGGACCATCCAAAAAGAGTTTCCCACCAGTGATGTTTTCCATCTTTCTTCACTGTTTCCAAGACATGGTGTAGCTCCGCTGCATCGTGATAGACAGGAATTAGGGTGTTTTGTCTGTTGTTCCAAATTCGGTTTAGGTCTTTTGACTCAGGTCATCATGTTGCACCAGTTTTCCCACCAACGTGAGATTCATTCCAAAGGGGTAGGCAATAAATCTTGATAGGATGTATAGTTAGACTGTAACAATTGGTGAGTTGTGACAGGAGCTGAACAGTTAAAGTGGCATCCTCTGCTTCTGGTAAAATGACAAATACAGGTATTTGAGTGACTGTATACATCTACAGTGGTAGTGTCTATAAATAGAGAATCACAAAGGGTTCTCATACAAACACATCCGCTTCCAACATACACAAGCACAGTTTCAGGGGCTTCATCAGGATGTATTTCAAAATGACAAACATTTTGTTCAGTGCCAAAGAGAAATGTCCTGTGCTTTAATGCTTTCACAACTAAATCCCTCTTCTTCCCATACAACACATGCATCAACACCAATAGTCTGCCATTTCTTCCCCTTTTGTTGGGCCCATCCTCTATGTTCTAGCGGGTAGAGGACAGTTCCATTGTGATTTAATCCCAGCACAATGATGGGGTAGATGGTTTATTCTGAAGCACTGCGTATTGTCAAGACAAAAGCGGTGCCTTTAATGTCAGTGGGGTCATAGGTAAAATTGACTAGATGCCAGCAGGACTGGAGTTTCCTTTCAAATTCAGTTGCATTATCCCAGATTACCTCTCAAATTTCAGAGGGTAAGGTGCCCTCTTCACCTTCTCTCACAGTGCATTGTATCCAGAATTGGGCTTGAGGGCAACTAAGAGCGAGAGACACATTACAGATATTTGAGTGATTGTACGTATCTACAGTGGTATTGTCTATAAATAGAGAATTGTATTTATAAATTACTTGTTGCTGAGCTTATTTTGTTTGCTAAAACTTCTGCGTCCATGCTGTTTGATATTCCTAATCCTGTGCCTAAAATGCCACTCACGTCTCTTTGTGATCATTTTGGAGACGTGAGGGTTCGTCCATGCAACCACGCTAACCATCCGGCATAGGACGCACTTAGGAATGGTGAACAACAAGGTTTAATTGCAGAGATATTGATTTGCATTCATAGTTCTATTCATTTGAGGGACCATGATGGATTAAATAGCACTTGTTGTTAGCCTATATGTCCGATCTGATGGGGGTAAAGTTTCCTTATCTGTTACAGTTGGAGTGGATGTTAAGGGAGGAGTGGTGGATGTTGTGCTGGGCTTAGTAATGCCTATTCTAAATTTGAATGACAGTCCCATGTTTCTGCAAGCCCAGATGCAGATTATGAAAACAGGTTGCACTAAGGTACCAACACAGTACCGACAGTCTAATCTTTCAGAGGGGCAAAATTTTGTATCTTTTGTTATTGGGTCTGATGTAATGTTATAGACAGTTGCCTTCTCGTGGGTAGATCCGTTGATCGTTCGGCATCCTACTTTAATTTCTGTCTCTGCCCTTCTCCAAAGTCAGGGAATTTTATTAACATCACTTTCATTTCTATCCCAGCTCCATTCATTTTCCAGGTATACCTCAGTTCCGTGGATGGCCACGGTGGAAAGATTCCAATTTCCCTTACTCGGGAGCGTTCCCATAGCTCTGGTGTACTTAACACGAGTTTGAGACCATGGCCACTCTAGGGTTCTCTCAGTAAGACTTCTTAGTAAAACTAGGGGAGTATTCAGAGTAGGCACTGGTGTCGTTGCGATAGGTTTAGTGATTCTGAGAGATATTGTTCCTAGTATTGCGTTGCATCCCTTCAGATTGTTCCATCGGCATGATATTTTAACATCATAATTCTCCTTCGCTATGTCATGCATTGAGCAACGACTTTCGTTACAGCATGTTCTGCATGGCATGGAAGAGTTGTTGTGAATAATCATAACATATATATATATATGTATCCCTCATTAACAGGTGGTCGTATCCTACAAGTCATGTTATATTGCTGGCTGTTAGTAACAAGATAGGTGACTTATCTGTGTTGACACAATCACGGCTGATTTCTTGAATGACAGTTAAGTTGGGACAGGTGGGCTTTTGTGGGGAAGCAAGTACCATCAGAATCTTCAACAGCAGTAGGACGATGTATCTTATTTTCATCTTGGAAGAGGCTGCAGGAGAAAAAAGCGTAGAACTGGTCTCGGTGGGGTTTTCCCGACAGGTTACCCCATTAGAAAGAAGGAAAAATACATCGTGCACTAATTCTGTGTTTTACACCACTGCTGTCAGTAGCCTCCCAGGCAAGCGGGCCACGAGGTTTAGTTAGAATCATAGGTACAGTTACAGTTTGTGGCAAATTCACCATGACGGGTTGTCCTGGCTGTAATGTTATCGGATGTTTTCTTTCATCCCGGAGGTGGAGGTGGAATACCAGGTCCATCTTATTAAAGACTGCTCGGCTCACAGCGGCTCCAGCAGGCCCATATCAATTATTCAGTTGATGAAATATTTGGGAGAGTTGAGTATCCCACTGGGTCTCATGCGGCTTAAGGCTCCTTTTAAATAAGCCATTAGCTCTTTCTACCATCCCATTTGACTGAGGATAGCAGGGGGAACGGAATACCCACTGCATTTTCTCCTGTTTTGCCCATTCTTGTACTTCCTTGCTGGAAAAATGTGAGCCTTTGTCACTTTGGATGAAATCGGGGGTTGGTAGGCTTGAAAACCAAGAGGATAGTCCTCTAGTGGCGTTTCTGACCATTAGCCTTCCGACATTTGGTTGCCATCATTAGGCCTGAGACAACCTCTACTCCTGTGAGAATGTACCGATATCCTGAGGAGGGTTTAAAGGGTCCCAATGTAATCCATTTGCCATGTTGACCATAGGGTTTTTCCCTCATTAATGTATAGGGGTGGTAATTTAGCAGGCTGATCTTTTGCAATTTCAATTTACATTGGGGGCATTCTGTAAGGATGGTTTCACACCCTTTCCTGTTGAAAGGCCTAGATCAGCTTTGGCCTGCAAGATAAGTGCTTCTTGGCCTGTGTGGCCTAATTTTTGATGTAACCCATTCCCCCACGTGGTACCATTTGGGATGTGGTGTATCTCCTGATTTAATTTCCCTAATTCTGGCTAATTCATCTACTCATTGGGTCCAAATAGCAAAATGGCAAAATAGCAGCACCCATGGAGAAAGCCACACGATGCTAATTAGGAGACACTGAAGGAACTGAAGTTGATACTTCGGGTTGTTATGGATGGGGCAAAGCAGCGCATCCTCTCCGTTACAGCCTACCTTTCATGGTCGGTGACAAATGGTAGCACCTTCCTCACTTGATTGCTGCACTGGCCATAAGCAATGTCCCCCCATCACATAGCTCTCACTGCCAGCACCTTCCCACCTGGACAAGGACTGTGGCAGATTCTTCCAACACTTGTGCCTCGCGCCACCTTCCTACCTTTGTCAATAACTTTTTATCAAAACGACCTGAGGGATCTAAAACATCGGGACAGGAGGACACTCAGGTGCAAGCTGTCAGTGCACACGTCCCTCGAGCGGTGGCTGTGGTACTGCTGTGCCATTGCTGTGCTGAACACTGAGCATCCAGCCTGGCTGACACACCGCTGCAATCTCCAGGCTCTTCTCAAGTGTGTGCACCGAGAGGACCAGGGGAAATGGGCACAGATTAAAACACATTGCTATTCCAGCTGCACATGAGAAAGCAATATGGGACTGTCGGGGTGATCTGTTTTACTGGCTCTGGGTGACCCTGCTTGAGCAGGCGGGCTGGAGCAGATGACCTCCATGGCTCTTTCTCAAACTCAGACATTCTGTGTCGTTCTGTGTTTTGCTTTGACCCCTAAAGCCTCTGAACTCAGCCCTGATGCCCGCTCGAAAGGCTTCCGGGACAAGGGATGACCCCAAACTCCTCCCCTAGCATTCATCATCAAACCACAGCTCCCCACTCCAGAATATCGTCTGGCTGACACAGTCAGAAGAGAGAAAAGATCCTTTTATTGCAAACATCAACTGCGGGCGGGGGGTCCCAGGAGTCACAGGGGTTCAGCCAGTAACAGGAAAGCGGCACCTGCAACGACAGAGTCAGAAAGCCCTGATAAACCACAAAGGCAGGAAGAGGCAGGATTTGCTTCCCCTTTCTTTGGGGAACACCTCCTACGAGGAATTGTTTATGGCCCAGAAGAGAGAGCTCTTGCTGGCCTTGACTACGGCATGGCTCTGGCACCTTGTCCCCATGGGTAATGCCCTTAGAGGCCTGTGCGCCTGCAGAGCTGCACAGGGCCCCTGTGCCACGCAGCAGGGCTCGATGGGGAGCCCCCCGGGCAGCCGCCATGGAGTTCTTTGCAAACCCTGCGCAGCACCATCCCTCGCCCTCCCTTGCCAGCGAGTTGGGCTGACTTGGAGCAGGGTGGAGAGTTGGCAAAGATGGGCAGCAGAGCCTGATACGCACCTGGGCTTCTTCACCTGCTGGACTTTCCTGCTTTTTTGCACTTTTCAATCCCCCACAACATTTTCTCTCTTCCTTCTTTTCTTGTCTTGTTGGCATTCCCTCTCCTCTGCCCAGGCCTCCTTTCTCTTTCTTCGGTTTTCCGTTTCCTGGGGGCAGCCTGCAAACCTTTCCATCCCACAGGGTGATTAGATAGGTAAAGCCAGGATCAACTGGAATCAGTTCTGGATTTAACCAAAGCTGACTCATTTTACCTGCTTTCCTCCAAAAGGCTCTTTGGTTCTTCTGCACATCCCAGGGGGTCTGCCGTGGTCTCGGGGTGGTGGTTGCAAGCAAAGCAACGGGTGCCTAAAAGAGAAATGTTGGCGTGAGCAGGTGGCAAGGGATGCCCTGGAGCAGCAAGTGACTGTTTGGCAAATTACTCCCTTAGCGCTCCAGAGAAGATCCCTTTGGCTGGTTTGCATTAGCCCTTTCCTCCAAGGGCCTCCCTTTGGAACACACTGTTCACACAGGTGCGTGACACTCTGTTAATTTGGGGGGGCCATTCAGCAGGGAGCCTGCGGTCCCCCCCTGCGGGCAAGAAAGGGCTTGCCCACTTCATTCTGCCGTGGTTTCTTCTGCCCTCCCGAGACAGAGCTCCGCAGATATCCCTTTGCTGCAACACCACCAATACCACGGTGGGAGGCTTTGCTTTTCAGATCTGTCTTTCTCTAGGTATTTTGCAGGTATTGCCTTTGATTAAGCACACGCCTAACACATTGGAGAGGCAAGCTTTCCAGTTTTACTTACAATGTCTCATTCCGGGGGATAAAAAAAAAACAACCCCCAAAAGCCACAAGAGATGGAATGCCAGGAAGAGGCACAGCAGCCACTTGGACTCATCAGCAACTACCCTCCTACACGAGACACCTCGTCCCCGTGTTTGTGGAGCTGCCATACCTCTGCCGTTTCCCATCCCGCGTCCCTGTCTGCCCCTGCTGCTCTCTGGAGGAGGAGCAGAGAGGGTGGTGCATCCAGGAAGGCGCTTGCCTGCTGCTCCACGTCTGCTTGGCCTGCAGGGCCACGTTGCTCTTCCACAGGCAGCTCTGCAAAGCAAAAGCACGTGCAAGCAAAGTGACTTGTTGGAAGTGGGCATCAGCTAAAGCCAAACCACCCCAAGCCCTACACCAGCATTCTGCTCACGCTCTGACAGCCCTCAGTCCCTCCTCCTACCTGTGGATCGGTCCATGGGTGCTGGCGACGCCTGGGCTGATGGACAGGAGAGGCCAGCCACCTCCTCCCCAAAGATGTCACCGCGGGTTTTCAATCATAAACTCCACCAGCACGTTCACCTGCACACATCAAAGCCTTGGTCTCAAGCCAGGTGCCTGACCATGGATCAAGCCGCCTTTCCCACGCCTGAGCCTGGCCTCTGTGCAGCAGGCTGCGGCTGTGGGGCTGCTCTTGCAGGCAGCCATCCCAGCAGCATTTGCTCATGAGACCAGGCAGCCAGGGACCTCTGAAGAGCCAAGCTCTGATGGGCCGGGAAGGCTGCAGGCGGCTGCTCCATCGAGCGTACCTTCTGAGTCACCTCCAGCATGGCCTCCAGAGGGAGCAGCTCCTCGTTGGGTGGGCTCAGCAGGTTTGGCCCCACGCAGATGGCCAGGTTGCTGGAGGTCATCCTGCTGGTGGAGGTGTTGTGGCCGATGTGCTGGAGGAGGGACAGCAGGCGCTTGAGGAGGAGGAGGTTGGCTGCAGGCAACTTGTCGGCCACCCTGAGGGAACGGGAAGGCAACGTTAATCAAGCAGATGAGGTTGCCCACAGCCGTCCCCCAGGCTTGCCCAAGGCAGGTGGGAGCCAGCGGCTGTGTTGCGCAGCTTTGCAGGTGCTCTCAGCCAGCGGTCAGGGCTCCAGCTCAACAGGCAGGCTGCTGCCCACACTTACGCTTTCAGCTCTTCAATCCTGTCCTCCTTGCAGGTCTTCTGCATGGCTGCCATCCACTCTTCATAAAGGTCTGTCACGAGCAGCTTGGCAGGGATGCTTCGCAGGAAGTCCTGCAATGCCAAGGGCATTCAGGTGAGCCTCTGAACACGCCAGACGCACCAGGAGCTCTTGCAGCTGCAGGTCAGAAGCGCTCACCTTCAAGATGACGGCCAGCAGCAGCGCAGGCTGGCTTCCCAGGTCAACAGCCGTGCCGCGGTCCAGGGCCTCGCGCAGCTGCCGCAGCTCTGTCCCGCTGGCAGCCCTGCGGAATATGCCCTCCGTCGACGGCCCTTCCTGCTGCAGGACAGCCAGCAGCTCCTGCAGGAGAGGCAGGAGGAGAGTTGCTTGCCTGAGGAGATGCCTTGCAAGAGCCGTGGCCAGAGCACTGCCCCAGATCTGGCTCCTTGCCCTCCAAAGGGGCTGGGACCAAAGTGTGTTCCGGGCAAGAAGAGCCCATCCGTGCAGCTCCTGGGGACACCCACCCGCAGAGCAGTCGGAGGGAGGGCTGGGGATGCCCTGTGCAGGCTGTCTTACCTGGATGGGCCGCGGCAGCGTGCCGTCCTCCCCGCAGAGGGCTGCTAGGGGCTGCCCAAAGAGTGGCCTGCTGCAGCCGGAGCCCGCCTGCCCTGGCGCTTGGGCAGTGGACGGGCTGCGCCGCAGAGCAAAGGGCCAGGGCAGCCCCCTCCTCCTCCTGCTGCTGCTGCTTCCCCTCCTGCTGCAAAGGAAAAGAGAGCAAGAGCCCATCAATGGAGACCGCCAGGCCAGTGCTCCCGCAGCCTGCCCTGCCCTGCCCTGCCTGCAGCGCGGTGCTGAGCGCTGCGGCAGGACGGGCAGGGAGCCAGCAGCTGGAACCGTGGCTCCGGCTCGCAGGCTGCTGAGAGCCGGCGTGCCAGCGGGACAGCCTGTCCCAGCCCTCGCCCTGCCCTCCTCCAAGCTGTGGGCAGCAGCAGAGGCTCCGTGTCCCCGCAGAACCACATCCAGCTCTCACTGCCCCAGCGGCTCTCCTTGCTCCTCCAGGTGACGTCCTCCCTTGGGCTGCCACACCTGCATGGCGACACTCAGGGGACAAGTGAGCACAGCTCAACCGGTGGCACGAGGTTGCCTTTCTATCCAAAACTCACCTGCTGAGCGGCAAAGTCCCCCTCCGTTGGCAGATGGGGCCGTCGGAGGCCCTTGCTTGGGATCAGCCTGCAAGAACCAGGCTGCGCTTAGAGAGCAGCCCCGCAGCAGAAGGGGCCACTGGCGAGCTGCCACCCAGCACCAGCAGACTGAGCGTTGGCAGAGTTGGGACCCTCTGCCCTCCCAGGCTCCCTGCTCTGTGCCGCAGGTTTCCTCCCAGCACTGCCAGTGAGGATTTGCCCACATTCCTGGTGGCTCCCCAACCCTCTCCACTCCCCGAGTGGCAACCGTGGGACCCTCCCACCCTCCCGCACAAGCCCACCCCACTCGCCGCACATCCCTGCCACCTCGGCACAGCCAGAGGCGGGTGAAAGGCAGCCATTCTCACCTCTGCCTGGCCCCTCCATCAGCCTCTCCAGGCTCCTGGCGCTCAATGTCCTCCACTGGGCAAGAGAGCAGCAGTGGAAGCAGGTGAGCAGCAATGCCTCTGATGCTCAGCTGGAGGAGCAGTGCTTGGGGGACAGAGCCCAGAGCAGAGAGACACTCACGGCATGGCGGCGGCTCAGCTCCTTCTCCAGGGCTTTTGATCGACGGCAGGCGGGTCAGCCGGGCTCTCTTTGCTCCTTCTGGTGTCCTGTGCAGCGGGAAGGGACAGGGAGAGAGCTGGGTGAGCCCCAGGCTGCCTCTTCTCTCTTGTCAGGCAGCTCTGCCCGACAGCTGCCCACAGCGGCGGGGGCACCTCTCCCCAGCTGGGGAGCTGTGTTCCCCCTTCCAGCTGCACCTGGAGCATCCCCCCGGCTTACCCCAGCAGTGTGCCCACCCACAGCTCCTTCAGGGACCGGGAGCTGCAAAAGAGAGGAGACCCAGCATCAGGTCCCACTGCCCCCCCAGCCCGTGGGCAGAGGCGGGTGCCTGCACAGCCCTGCCCTGTGCAGAAGGACAGAGGGGCAGGACGAAGCCCCGTGGGGAAGGACAGAGGCGCTGCCCAAGCCCTGGCTCCCTCTGTCCTGCCAGAGCAGCTGCTTTTGCCCTTCCCTTCTGGGGACCAAAAGGTGGCCAGGGGATGCAGGACGTGCAAATGCCCCCCCAACCCGTCCCTGCCGGCGTGCTGCCTGCTCCCTGCCCAGGCTCTGCACGGAGGGCAGAGGCCATTCACAGGGTGGGACGCCTGGGCATGCTTGGGAACCTCTCCTGCCCTGCCATGGGACGTGGCACCACGACTCACCCAAAAGTGGCAACACAGGAGCCGGTGGGCCAGGCGAGGATGAGGGAGCTCCTGTCCTCATTGCTGCCTTCCTCCTCCTCCTCTTCTTCCTCCCCTGCTGCCTCCTTCCCGCCGCTCAGCACCCACAGCTGCTCCAGGGCCAGGCGGAGCTGTGGGCGCAGGGTGGTGCCACGTCTGCAGAGAGGAGAGGCGGGCAGGGAGCTGGAGGTGGGCTCCTTGGGGTCCCCCCGGCAAGAGCCCTGTCCCCCACCTGCCCTCGGGTCGCACAGGGGTGCATCCAGCAGCAAGGTGCCGGGACCTGGGGCTGGTGGCAGGGTGTCCCTGCCGGGGTGCCAGGGCCGGGGCTGGGGGAAAGGCAGCTGGGCTCTGAGGGTCTTACTGCAACTTGGCGATGACCAGTTCCTCTTGGAGGAGGAGAAGGCGCCTCTCGCTCCTCTCGCGGCCCCGGGTCAGCCGCACGTCTGCGCTCAGCACCGCCTCGGCCTCGCTGAGAGCCTCCCTGCAGAGCAGAGAGCGGCGGGCATGAGAGACGCAGCTGCCGCATGGCCCGGCCGTGCCCGCGTGTCCCCGAGCCACACGGAGAGCCCACCTGGAGCCACAGCAGCAGTTGGCCTGGCCCATCCCGCCCGGGACAGGAGGACCCTCGCCGTGCACCAACGACGCGGCCCAGGCGGCGACAGCGAGGATGGGAAGCGGGGGTTGCTGGTGTCGGTGCCGGAGCTGAGCTGCTCGGCCAGCCCCTGCCTCCTCCCAGCGCTGCTCCGTGCCAGCACAGCTCCGTCCTGCCGGCACTGGTGGCTCTTGGCTCCAACTGACCAACATTCCGAGCCCAACGGACACTGGGGGGGGGGGGCACTGGGGGGCCCTGGGCTGGGGGTTCTCTCCAGCATGGCCATGGCTCTCTTGCACTGGGGAGCCCCGAGCAGGACACAGCACAGGGGCAGGAGCACCTCCCTCCACCTGCTGCCAATGCTTTGCCTACTGCAGCCCAGGAGGCAGGTAGCCTTCTTGGCCCCAAGGCCACTTTGCCGCCTCCAGTTTGGGGGTCAGCTTGGGCTCCACCATGAGCCCAGCTGTCTGCACAGCTGCTTTGCAGCTGGCTGTCCCCCCAGCCTATACTGCTGCAAGGGCTTCTTCCTCCCCAGCTGCAGGACCTTGCTCTTCCCCTTGCTGAGCTGCACGAGATTCCTGTCAGCCCCTTTCTCCAGCCTCTCAAGGGCCCTCTGCTTGGCGGCAGCACCACCCTCGGGCGCATGAGCCTCTCCTCCCAGCTGTGGGCCATCTGCAAGCTGTCTGAGGGTACACTCTGCCCCATCCTCCACATCACCCAAGGTGAACAGGGCCCGCAGAGTGCAGCCCAGGGCCTTGCAGACATGCACGTTGATATGGCATACCTTGTCACAGAAGGTTCAGAAATGGAGGGGGAAAAGCCACGTTATTTTTTTGTCTTTGCAGGAAAAATTCAATAAAGACAAAAGCTTGCTGTACAGCCAGTGACCTGTGCTCCAGATCTCCAACTGCTTTTCAGCTGGAGGGGAAGGGTTGTTCATAGACAGGGATGCACATGGCACAGGCTATTCCAGAAGAGCCCCAGTTGCTCAAAGCTTTCCGTGTCCTGCATTGGTGCTTTTCAGGACCAGCTCCTGGGCCCACTTGCAGCGAGGCTAGCGAGAGCTGTGGTTCAGGGAGGGAATTCAGGTTCCGTCCTTTGTCCCCCGACCATCCCCACAGGCCCGGCTGCCTTTGAGCAACCTGCTCCGCTGGACTTGTGGCAAAGGTTGTGTCTGCAGCCCTGCTCTTCTGCTCTCCCTCTAGGGTCCTGCTCAGCCAAACCAGCTGTTTTCCCTGGAAATGACCCTGTGGCTAAGGACAGACTCCTCTTGCTGGACACCAGCCGAGCTGGGGGAATGTCTCTGGCACACACGCGGGTGCCAGCTTTCAATCCCCACGACGCTGGAACAAAGTTTGTGTGCAAGGCCTTCCCGTTGGCAAAAAAAGGAGCCAAAGTCAGCTTTTGGCCTTGTGTGTCTGCTTTACCCGTTGACACTGAGCAATGCCTTGATTAAAAGAGAAGCCATCAGGAGAGTTAAACCCCTGCCCTTTTCAGGAAAAAGGCAGGAAATGAGAGACATTGACCAAAGTATCTTTGGGCGATTTTACACTCCAGGGAGAAAACAGTGTGGGGTGCAGTGGTTCACGCTCGAAGGGCAGTGCAACACTTTGGGAAAAGGGCTAGAAAAGCACTCCTGTGGGCAGCAAGTCGCAGCCACTGGGCTGGGCTGGCACTGGAGAGCTGGGAGGCTCTGCGGGCTGGCAGCTTTGCCGCAGCGCTGAGTGTTGTGGCTGCTGCCTGTTCTTGCCTGCAGTGCTGACTGCACCCAGCTGGCGGGGCTGTCCTTGGGAAGGGCACCAGAGCTGAGAAAGGCCCTGGGAGAGGTGGGGGGGAGAAGCGCTCCTGCAGAGATTGGCCAGAAACTCTGCAGAGCATGCCTTTTCCAGCCCCTGAGGTGCTGTGTGTGAGAAGGGAAGGTGCGCGTTGGTCCAGCGTCTGAGGCCCTGCAGGGCTCCCTCCCATCAGGGTCCTCTGACCGACCCATCCTCCAGCCGCCGCTCCAGGGGCTGGGGGTCTCATGGCGGGTCCCCAGACGACGTCTCAGGTGCCCAGGGATATTGGCAAGAGGGGCAGCCTCACTGACATAAGTTCTTTCTATGAATAGCACGTCCCTTCTCCCCGGCAAAGGTGTTACGCACCTGGAGAGTGTGTGTAAATAGTCACCACCCGGGTTTCTCTTCATGATGGTGGTAATGCACTTTCAAACAGCGGTGTTGTGTTGTGGAGCAGGTTTTCGAAAGCATGCCACGCTTGCCTATTTAAGATGGACGGGTATTTTCTTCAAGAGCAGCAGCTCGGCTTTTGGCAGCCCCACCTCCTTGTGCTTTTCAGTTTGCCAGCCGGGAACAAGCTCACCCGCTATTGAACAAGCCATCTTTTCAAGGAGTGCCATACTGAAAAGCTGGACATTCGTCTCAAGCCTTCAGAACAAGGCGGTTGTGCTTTGGGTGTCAGAGCTGGGTAGTCAGCCACTCTGTAATTGCTGTAGCTATCGACGGTGCAAGTGAAACAACGGCTGCTGTTTAGCACAGTGACAGAAGCTTACAGGTGTTTTAGCAGGCCCACATCGGAAAGGCAAGGTAAACAAGGCCCGAAGGCAAGAACCCCTAGCCTTCAGTTCTCTGCTTCTCAGAGAGTTATTAACAGCAGCATTTTCTCCTCCTTCTCACACGCAGTTCAGGATCTCGGTTTAATTTACCCCGTGACTCTGGCTGCGGAAGCCCATCAAGGTGCTAGCAAATGCTGACATTCATTCCCAATTCAAACCAGCATTTCAACATGTTCCAAAACCCCACAGAAGAGACAGGCTTTCAAGGTCCATGTGTTCTGTATCAGCTGGGTGCATCTCCCCTGAAGCAGCTGCAGGTCCTTACTTCACAGAAAACCCTCTTTGCCTAACCCAAGGGAGGGGAACAATTAATTGCATGGTGGGTTGCTGGGGCCAGTTCAGATCCACTACCTACTGCTATCCATCATCTTTCTTGGTGACACGGTGAGAAAGATATTTCAACACAGATTTCTGCTCTCAACAGCTACGCAATGAACAGAGCCATGGCTGGCAGCGCTAGATGTGAAGGATGTGTTCTTTGTGGTCCCCTCGCAGAAGAAGGATAAAGAGAAATTTGCTTTGACTTGGGAAGGTAGACAATACACCTGTAACAGACTCCCACAGGGCTGTAAACATTCACCTACAATTGCTCAGGCTGCGCTTGCTGAACTCTTACAGTCTCACTCCCTCAAGATGTGAAACTCTACCAATATAGAGATGATATCCTAATCGGAGGGAGCTTCCCTGAAAGGGTGGGAGGAAGCGGCAGCAGCAGTGTGGCAAACACTGCAGAAAGCAGGAGCTGAAATTCCACCCAAAAACCATCAGGGTCTGAGTAGAGAAGTAAAATTTTTAGGTACTTGGTGGATTGCAGGTAGTGCAGCAATCCCACCGGACACCTGAAGTAAACCAGAACAATTGGAGATGCCCCAATCTAGGAAGGAATTACAACAACTTAGGGGTCTTCCAGGTTACTGGAGAAAACATGTACCTGGGTTTTCTATGATTGCTCGCCCACTGTATTCACTTTTACGAAAGGGAAAACCGTGGGAGTAGAACCCAGAGCATGGAGAGGCAGTCAAAACTCTAATACAGGAATTAAAGACATATCAGTCACTGGGGCCAGTACACACCCGCAACCCTGTTATAGCAGAATGGGGTTTTTGCAGAGCACGGTACTTCTTGCAATCTATTCCAGACTGGGCGAGTAGGCCAAAACGGCCTCGAATGTTTCGCTCGACTGCATTTAATGAGACGGAACGGAGATATTCTGAGGGGGAAAAGGGACTCTTGGCTTTTGTCCGGCCAGTTAAAAAAGTTTAGCCACTAAGGGGTAACCCATCTGGAAAAACCCCACCGAGACTTGTATTGTTTTCCTTTTCCTGGAACGATACTGGGAATGATACCAGCACACCTCCCCTGGAGATTGGGTTAGCCATCGGAGGATTGCTTATCCTTCTCACAGGAGCAATCATCGCCTGCAGGCACCAAATTTGGCTTATACGCCAACAAGCCCAATGCACGGGGTGGAGACCCTCGCTTCCTTTATTTCTGCTAATCACTATGGTAAGTATAGTACATTCTGCACCCTAGATGTCTCTCAGTTGTGGGTGCAATCTGCTGTAACAGCAATTATAAGGGAAGGCGATGAGGGCACCTTGCCCTCTGAAATGCCAGAGGTAATTTGGGATGATGCGACTCGATTTGAAAGGAAACTCCAATCCTGCTGGCGCCCTAGTCAATTTTACAACGTATAACCCCAGCGACAGTAAAGCCAGAGCTTTTGTTTTGACAATACGCAGTGCTGCGGTACCATCTACCATCCACCATCTACCCCATCATTGTGCTGGGATTAAATCACAATGGAACTGTCCTCTACCCGCTAGAACATAGAGGATGGGCCCAACAAAAGGGGAAGAAATGGCAGACTATTGGTGTTGATGCATGTGTTGTACGGGAAGAAGAGGGATTTAGTTGTGAAAGTGATACCACTAAGGCGCAGGACATTTGACTTGACACTGAACAAAATGTTTGTCATTTTGAAATACATCCTGATGAAGCCCCTGAAACTGTGCTTGTGCGCTCCACCCCTTGACCAGAGTGGCACTGGTTTGGTGCAGGCTCCAGGAGAGGTAAACTCCTCTACTTTCAATCCGTCCTCTGAAAACCCACAAAGGAGCAGAGTGACACAGTGAGCATCAATGCACATGAGCTTGCAACAGCGATCATGCGATTGACACACGAATAGCGGGTGGCTTTTCCAAGACTCATTTATCAAGGAACAAAGAAAGTTGTGGATGCAAGGAGTCTCCTGCACACCTTTTCCATCGCATGTAATTTGACTCCAAGCCAACCACTTTATCCTATAAATATGACAGCCTAAGTGAGCCTGCTTGGAGCTCTCCCCGCTATGCAGCGTGGCTGCATGGCGGTGATCTCCCCTCGAGCTGGGACACCTCTCAAGGTTGCTCCTCGAGGAACAGAGACCTTTTACCAACGACAGATCTCTGGTAAGTGACCGATATCGTGCATAACCTTGTAGTGTGGTAACTTGCATTTTGTCTTGGTAACTTTGATTGCGTGCTGAATTGATGCTAATGCAAGCATTATATAAACTTGGCATGTACAATCCCTTAGACATAAACCATTGTCCAAGCCTGAGGCTAAAATTGGTCTTAGCTGCACCTAAGCTCCATCAGGAGTTTAGAAAGCAAGGGGGTCTCCTCTGAACCTCATGACTCAACAGGAGGGTCTTCCTTACTCTTTGCATCTCGGGTCTCTCTGTGAATCATTCTAACTCGAGTGTGACTCAGTTTTCCTTTGAATGACTCCTCCATCCAGTAATTACTAGAGTGAACCTTGCCATTGAACTTTGTTAAGTTGCACTTTTACAACATCATATGAAAAACACTTTTGCCGATGCCCTTGTTGGTGATTCCTTAAGTGTTCTAAATCACCTATTTGTGACACCTCCCAAGCTCAGCTATTCTGTGTCATTCTGTGTTTTGCTTTGACCCCCTAAAGCCTCTGAACTCAGCCCTGATGCCCGCTCGAAAGGCTTCCGGGACAAGGGATGACCCCAAACTCCTCCCCTAGCATTCATCATCAAACCACAGCTCCCCACTCCAGAATATCGTCTGGCTGACACAGTCAGAAGAGAGAAAAGATCCTTTTATTGCAAACATCAACTGCGGGCGGGGGGTCCCAGGAGTCACAGGGGTTCAGCCAGTAACAGGAAAGCGGCACCTGCAACGACAGAGTCAGAAAGCCCTGATAAACCACAAAGGCAGGAAGAGGCAGGATTTGCTTCCCCTTTCTTTGGGGAACACCTCCTACGAGGAATTGTTTATGGCCCAGAAGAGAGAGCTCTTGCTGGCCTTGACTACGGCATGGCTCTGGCACCTTGTCCCCATGGGTAATGCCCTTAGAGGCCTGTGCGCCTGCAGAGCTGCACAGGGCCCCTGTGCCACGCAGCAGGGCTCGATGGGGAGCCCCCGGGCAGCCGCCATGGAGTTCTTTGCAAACCCTGCGCAGCACCATCCCTCGCCCTCCCTTGCCAGCGAGTTGGGCTGACTTGGAGCAGGGTGGAGAGTTGGCAAAGATGGGCAGCAGAGCCTGTACGCACCTGGGCTTCTTCACCTGCTGGACTTTCCTGCTTTTTTGCACTTTTCAATCCCCCACAACATTTTCTCTCTTCCTTCTTTTCTTGTCTTGTTGGCATTCCCTCTCCTCTGCCCAGGCCTCCTTTCTCTTTCTTTCTTCGGTTTTCCGTTTCCTGGGGGCAGCCTGCAAACCTTTCCATCCCACAGGGTGATTAGATAGGTAAAGCCAGGATCAACTGGAATCAGTTCTGGATTTAACCAAAGCTGACTCATTTTACCTGCTTTCCTCCAAAAGGCTCTTTGGTTCTTCTGCACATCCCAGGGGGTCTGCCGTGGTCTCGGGGGTGGTTGCAAGCAAAGCAACGGGTGCCTAAAAGAGAAATGTTGGCGTGAGCAGGTGGCAAGGGATGCCCTGGAGCAGCAAGTGACTGTTTGGCAAATTACTCCCTTAGCGCTCCAGAGAAGATCCCTTTGGCTGGTTTGCATTAGCCCTTTCCTCCAAGGGCCTCCCTTTGGAACACACTGTTCACACAGGTGCGTGACACTCTGTTAATTTGGGGGGGCCATTCAGCAGGGAGCCTGCGGTCCCCCTGCGGGGCAAGAAAGGGCTTGCCCACTTCATTCTGCCGTGGTTTCTTCTGCCCTCCCGAGACAGAGCTCCGCAGATATCCCTTTGCTGCAACACCACCAATACCACGGTGGGAGGCTTTGCTTTTCAGATCTGTCTTTCTCTAGGTATTTTGCAGGTATTGCCTTTGATTAAGCACACGCCTAACACATTGGAGAGGCAAGCTTTCCAGTTTTACTTACAATGTCTCATTCCGGGGGATAAAAAAAAAACAACCCCCAAAAGCCACAAGAGATGGAATGCCAGGAAGAGGCACAGCAGCCACTTGGACTCATCAGCAACTACCCTCCTACACGAGACACCTCGTCCCCGTGTTTGTGGAGCTGCCATACCTCTGCCGTTTCCCATCCCGCGTCCCTGTCTGCCCCTGCTGCTCTCTGGAGGAGGAGCAGAGAGGGTGGTGCATCCAGGAAGGCGCTTGCCTGCTGCTCCACGTCTGCTTGGCCTGCAGGGCCACGTTGCTCTTCCACAGGCAGCTCTGCAAAGCAAAAGCACGTGCAGCAAAGTGACTTGTTGGAAGTGGGCATCAGCTAAAGCCAAACCCACCCCAAGCCCTACACCAGCATTCTGCTCACGCTCTGACAGCCCTCAGTCCCTCCTCCTACCTGTGGATCGGTCCATGGGTGCTGGCGACGCTTGGGCTGATGGACAGGAGAGGCCAGCCACCTCCTCCCCAAAGATGTCACCGCGGTTTTCAATCATAAACTCCACCAGCACGTTCACCTGCACACATCAAAGCCTTGGTCTCAAGCCAGGTGCCTGACCATGGATCAAGCAGCCTTTCCCACGCCTGAGCCTGGCCTCTGTGCAGCAGGCTGCGGCTGTGGGGCTGCTCTTGCAGGCAGCCATCCCAGCAGCATTTGCTCATGAGACCAGGCAGCCAGGGACCTCTGAAGAGCCAAGCTCTGATGGGCCGGGAAGGCTGCAGGCGGCTGCTCCATCGAGCGTACCTTCTGAGTCACCTCCAGCATGGCCTCCAGAGGGAGCAGCTCCTCGTTGGGTGGGCTCAGCAGGTTTGGCCCCACGCAGATGGCCAGGTTGCTGGAGGTCATCCTGCTGGTGGAGGTGTTGTGGCCGATGTGCTGGAGGAGGGACAGCAGGCGCTTGAGGAGGAGGAGGTTGGCTGCAGGCAACTTGTCGGCCACCCTGAGGGAACGGGAAGGCAACGTTAATCAAGCAGATGAGGTTGCCCGCAGCCGTCCCCCCAGGCTTGCCCAAGGCAGGTGGGAGCCAGCGGCTGTGTTGCGCAGCTTTGCAGGTGCTCTCAGCCAGCGGTCAGGGCTCCAGCTCAACAGGCAGGCTGCTGCCCACACTTACGCTTTCAGCTCTTCAATCCCGTCCTCCTTGCAGGTCTTCTGCATGGCTGCCATCCACTCTTCATAAAGGTCTGTCACGAGCAGCTTGGCAGGGATGCTTCGCAGGAAGTCCTGCAATGCCAAGGGCATTCAGGTGAGCCTCTGAACACGCCAGACGCACCAGGAGCTCTTGCAGCTGCAGGTCAGAAGCGCTCACCTTCAAGATGACGGCCAGCAGCAGCGCAGGCTGGCTTCCCAGGTCAACAGCCGTGCCGCGGTCCAGGGCCTCGCGCAGCTGCCGCAGCTCTGTCCCGCTGGCAGCCCTGCGGAATATGCCCTCCGTCGACGGCCCTTCCTGCTGCAGGACAGCCAGCAGCTCCTGCAGGAGAGGCAGGAGGAGAGTTGCTTGCCTGAGGAGATGCCTTGCAAGAGCCGTGGCCAGAGCACTGCCCCAGATCTGGCTCCTTGCCCTCCAAAGGGGCTGGGACCAAAGTGTGTTCCGGGCAAGAAGAGCCCAATCCCCCATCCGTGCAGCTCCTGGGGACACCCACCGCAGAGCAGTCGGAGGGAGGGCTGGGGATGCCCTGTGCAGGCTGTCTTACCTGGATGGGCCGCGGCAGCGTGCCGTCCTCCCCGCAGAGGGCTGCTAGGGGCTGCCCAAAGAGTGGCCTGCTGCAGCCGGAGCCCGCCTGCCCTGGCGCTTGGGCAGTGGACGGGCTGCGCCGCAGAGCAAAGGGCCAGGGCAGCCCCCTCCTCCTCCTGCTGCTGCTGCTCCCTCCTGCTGCAAAGGAAAAGAGAGCAAGAGCCCATCAATGGAGACCGCCAGGCCAGTGCTCCCGCAGCCTGCCCTGCCCTGCCCTGCCCTGCCCTGCCCTGCCCTGCCTGCAGCGCGGTGCTGAGCGCTGCGGCAGGACGGGCAGGGAGCCAGCAGCTGGAACCGTGGCTCCGGCTCGCAGGCTGCTGAGAGCCGGCGTGCCAGCGGGACAGCCTGTCCCAGCCCTCGCCCTGCCCTCCTCCAAGCTGTGGGCAGCAGCAGAGGCTCCGTGTCCCCGCAGAACCACATCCAGCTCTCACTGCCCAGCGGCTCTCCTTGCTCCTCCAGGTGACGTCCTCCCTTGGGCTGCCACACCTGCATGGCGACACTCAGGGGACAAGTGAGCACAGCTCAACCGGTGGCACGAGGTTGCCTTTCTATCCAAAACTCACCTGCTGAGCGGCAAAGTCCCCCTCCGTTGGCAGATGGGGCCGTCGGAGGCCCTTGCTTGGGATCAGCCTGCAAGAACCAGGCTGCGCTTAGAGAGCAGCCCCGCAGCAGAAGGGGCCACCGGCGAGCTGCCACCCAGCACCAGCAGACTGAGCGTGGCAGAGTTGGGACCCTCTGCCCTCCCAGGCTCCCTGCTCTGTGCCGCAGGTTTCCTCCCAGCACTGCCAGTGAGGATTTGCCCACATTCCTGGTGGCTCCCCAACCCTCTCCACTCCCCGAGTGGCAACCGTGGGACCCTCCCACCCTCCCGCACAAGCCCACCCCACTCGCCGCACATCCCTGCCACCTCGGCACAGCCAGAGGCGGGTGAAAGGCAGCCATTCTCACCTCTGCCTGGCCCTCCATCAGCCTCTCCAGGCTCCTGGCGCTCAATGTCCTCCACTGGGCAAGAGAGCAGCAGTGGAAGCAGGTGAGCAGCAATGCCTCTGATGCTCAGCTGGAGGAGCAGTGCTTGGGGACAGAGCCCAGAGCAGAGAGACACTCACGGCATGGCGGCGGCTCAGCTCCTTCTCCAGGGCTTTGATCGACGGCAGGCGGGTCAGCCGGGCTCTCTTTGCTCCTTCTGGTGTCCTGTGCAGCGGGAAGGGACAGGGAGAGAGCTGGGTGAGCCCCAGGCTGCCTCTTCTCTCTTGTCAGGCAGCTCTGCCCGACAGCTGCCCACAGCGGCGCGGGCACCTCTCCCCAGCTGGGGAGCTGTGTTCCCCCTTCCAGCTGCACCTGGAGCATCCCCCCGGCTTACCCCAGCAGTGTGCCCACCCACAGCTCCTTCAGGGACCGGGAGCTGCAAAAGAGAGGAGACCCAGCATCAGGTCCCACTGCCCCCCCAGCCCGTGGGCAGAGGCGGGTGCCTGCACAGCCCTGCCCTGTGCAGAAGGACAGAGGGGCAGGACGAAGCCCCGTGGGGAAGGACAGAGGCGCTGCCCAAGCCCTGGCTCCCTCTGTCCTGCCAGAGCAGCTGCTTTTGCCCTTCCCTTCTGGGGACCAAAAGGTGGCCAGGGGATGCAGGACGTGCAAAATGCCCCCCAACCCGTCCCTGCCGGCGTGCTGCCTGCTCCCTGCCCAGGCTCTGCACGGAGGGCAGAGGCCATTCACAGGGTGGACGCCTGGGCATGCTTGGGAACCTCTCCTGCCCTGCCATGGGACGTGGCACCACGACTCACCCAAAAGTGGCAACACAGGAGCCGGTGGGCCAGGCGAGGATGAGGGAGCTCCTGTCCTCATTGCTGCCTTCCTCCTCCTCCTCTTCTTCCTCCCCTGCTGCCTCCTTCCCGCCGCTCAGCACCCACAGCTGCTGCAGGGCCAGGCGGAGCTGTGGGCGCAGGGTGGTGCCACGTCTGCAGAGAGGAGAGGCGGGCAGGGAGCTGGAGGTGGGCTCCTTGGGGTCCCCCCCGGCAAGAGCCCTGTCCCCCACCTGCCCTCGGGTCGCACAGGGGTGCATCCAGCAGCAAGGTGCCGGGACCTGGGGCTGGTGGCAGGGTGTCCCTGCCGGGGGTGCCAGGGCCGGGGCTGGGGGAAAGGCAGCTGGGCTCTGAGGGTCTTACTGCAACTTGGCGATGACCAGTTCCTCTTGGAGGAGGAGAAGGCGCCTCTCGCTCCTCTCGCGGCCCCGGGTCAGCCGCACGTCTGCGCTCAGCACCGCCTCGGCCTCGCTGAGAGCCTCCCTGCAGAGCAGAGAGCGGCGGGCATGAGAGACGCAGCTGCCGCATGGCCCGGCCGTGCCCGCGTGTCCCCGAGCCACACGGAGAGCCCACCTGGAGCCACAGCAGCAGTTGGCCTGGCCCATCCCGCCCGGGACAGGAGGACCCTCGCCGTGCACCAACGACGCGGCCCAGGCGGCGACAGCGAGGATGGGAAGCGGGGGTGCTGGTGTCGGTGCCGGAGCTGAGCTGCTCGGCCAGCCCCTGCCTCCTCCCAGCGCTGCTCCGTGCCAGCACAGCTCCGTCCTGCCGGCACTGGTGGCTCTTGGCTCCAACTGACCAACATTCCGAGCCCAACGGACACTGGGGGGGGGGGGGCACTGGGGGGCCCTGGGCTGGGGGTTCTCTCCAGCATGGCCATGGCTCTCTTGCACTGGGGAGCCCCGAGCAGGACACAGCACAGGGGCAGGACCACCTCCCTCCACCTGCTGCCAATGCTTTGCCTACTGCAGCCCAGGAGGCAGGTAGCCTTCTTGGCCCCAAGGCCACTTTGCCGCCTCCAGTTTGGGGGTCAGCTTGGGCTCCACCATGAGCCCAGCTGTCTGCACAGCTGCTTTGCAGCTGGCTGTCCCCCAGCCTATACTGCTGCAAGGGCTTCTTCCTCCCCAGCTGCAGGACCTTGCTCTTCCCCTTGCTGAGCTGCACGAGATTCCTGCCAGCCCCTTTCTCCAGCCTCTCAAGGGCCCTCTGCTTGGCGGCAGCACCACCCTCGGGCGCATGAGCCTCTCCTCCCAGCTGTGGGCCATCTGCAAGCTGTCTGAGGGTACACTCTGCCCCATCCTCCACATCACCCAAGGTGAACAGGGCCCGCAGAGTGCAGCCCAGGGCCTTGCAGACATGCACGTTGATATGGCATACCTTGTCACAGAAGGTTCAGAAATGGAGGGGGAAAAGCCACGTTATTTTTTTGTCTTTGCAGGAAAAATTCAATAAAGACAAAAGCTTGCTGTACAGCCAGTGACCTGTGCTCCAGATCTCCAACTGCTTTTCAGCTGGAGGGGAAGGGTTGTTCATAGACAGGGATGCACATGGCACAGGCTATTCCAGAAGAGCCCCGGTTGCTCAAAGCTTTCCGTGTCCTGCATTGGTGCTTTTCAGGACCAGCTCCTGGGCCCACTTGCAGCGAGGCTAGCGAGAGCTGTGGTTCAGGGAGGGAATTCAGGTTCCGTCCTTTGTCCCCCGACCATCCCCACAGGCCCGGCTGCCTTTGAGCAACCTGCTCCGCTGGACTTGTGGCAAAGGTTGTGTCTGCAGCCCTGCTCTTCTGCTCTCCCTCTAGGGTCCTGCTCAGCCAAACCAGCTGTTTTCCCTGGAAATGACCCTGGTGGCTAAGGACAGACTCCTCTTGCTGGACACCAGCCGAGCTGGGGGAATGTCTCTGGCACACACGCGGTGCCAGCTTTCAATCCCCACGACGCTGGAACAAAGTTTGTGTGCAAGGCCTTCCCATGGCAAAAAAAAGGAGCCAAAGTCAGCTTTTGGCCTTGTGTGTCTGCTTTACCCGTTGACACTGAGCAATGCCTTGATTAAAAGAGAAGCCATCAGGAGAGTTAAACCCCTGCCCTTTTCAGGAAAAAGGCAGGAAATGAGAGACATTGACCAAAGTATCTTTGGGCGATTTTACACTCCAGGGAGAAACAGTGTGGGGTGCAGTGGTTCACGCTCGAAGGGCAGTGCAACACTTTGGGAAAAGGGCTAGAAAAGCACTCCTGTGGGCAGCAAGTCGCAGCCACTGGGCTGGGCTGGCACTGGAGAGCCTGGGAGGCTCTGCGGGCTGGCAGCTTTGCCGCAGCGCTGAGTGTTGTGGCTGCTGCCTGTTCTTGCCTGCAGTGCTGACTGCACCCAGCTGGCGGGGCTGTCCTTGGGAAGGGCACCAGAGCTGAGAAAGGCCCTGGGAGAGGTGGGGGGAGAAGCGCTCCTGCAGAGATTGGCCAGAAAACTCTGCAGAGCATGCCTTTTCCAGCCCCTGAGGTGCTGTGTGTGAGAAGGGAAGGTGCGCGTTGGTCCAGCGTCTGAGGCCCTGCAGGGCTCCCTCCCATCAGGGTCCTCTGACCGACCCATCCTCCAGCCGCCGCTCCAGGGGCTGGGGGTCTCATGGCGGTCCCCAGACGACGTCTCAGGTGCCCAGGGATATTGGCAAGAGGGGCAGCCTCACTGACATAAGTTCTTTCTATGAACAGCACGTCCCTTCTCCCCGGCGAAGGTGTTACGCACCTGGAGAGTGTGTGTAAATAGTCACCACCCGGGTTTCTCTTCATGATGGTGGTAATGCACTTTCAAACAGCGGTGTTGTGTTGTGGAGCAGGTTTTCGAAAGCATGCCACGCTTGCCTATTTAAGATGGATGGGTATTTTCTTCAAGAGCAGCAGCTCGGCTTTTGGCAGCCCCACCTCCTTGTGCTTTTCAGTTTGCCAGCCGGGAACAAGCTCACCCGCTATTGAACAAGCCATCTTTTCAAGGAGTGCCATACTGAAAAGCTGGACATTCGTCTCAAGCCTTCAGAACAAGGCGGTTGTGCTTTGGGTGTCAGAGCTGGGTAGTCAGCCACTCTGTAATTGCTGTAGCTATCGACGGTGCAAGTGAAACAACGGCTGCTGTTTAGCACAGTGACAGAAGCTTACAGGTGTTTTAGCAGGCCCACATCGGAAAGGCAAGGTAAACAAGGCCCGAAGGCAAGAACCCCTAGCCTTCAGTTCTCTGCTTCTCAGAGAGTTATTAACAGCAGCATTTTCTCCTCCTTCTCACACGCAGTTCAGGATCTCGGTTTAATTTACCCCGTGACTCTGGCTGCGGAAGCCCATCAAGGTGCTAGCAAATGCTGACATTCATTCCCAATTCAAACCAGCATTTCAACATGTTCCAAAACCCCACAGAAGAGACAGGCTTTCAAGGTCCATGTGTTCTGTATCAGCTGGGTGCATCTCCCCTGAAGCAGCTGCAGGTCCTTACTTCACAGAAAACCCTCTTTGCCTAACCCAAGGGAGGGGAACAATTAATTGCATGGTGGGTTGCTGGGGCCAGTTCAGATCCACTACCTACTGCTATCCATCATCTTTCTTGGTGACACGGTGAGAAAGATATTTCAACACAGATTTCTGCTCTCAACAGCTACGCAATGAACAGAGCCATGGCTGGCAGCGCTAGATGTGAAGGATGTGTTCTTTGTGGTCCCCTCGCAGAAGAAGGATAAAGAGAAATTTGCTTTGACTTGGGAAGGTAGACAATACACCTGTAACAGACTCCCACAGGGCTGTAAACATTCACCTACAATTGCTCAGGCTGCGCTTGCTGAACTCTTACAGTCTCACTCCCTCAAGATGTGAAACTCTACCAATATAGAGATGATATCCTAATCGGAGGGAGCTTCCCTGAAAGGGTGGAGGAAGCGGCAGCAGCAGTGTGGCAAACACTGCAGAAAGCAGGAGCTGAAATTCCACCCAAAAACCATCAGGGTCTGAGTAGAGAAGTAAAATTTTTAGGTACTTGGTGGATTGCAGGTAGTGCAGCAATCCCACCGGACACCTGAAGTAAACCAGAACAATTGGAGATGCCCCAATCTAGGAAGGAATTACAACAACTTAGGGGTCTTCCAGGTTACTGGAGAAAACATGTACCTGGGTTTTCTATGATTGCTCGCCCACTGTATTCACTTTTACGAAAGGGAAAACCGTGGGAGTAGAACCCAGAGCATGGAGAGGCAGTCAAAACTCTAATACAGGAATTAAAGACATATCAGTCACTGGGGCCAGTACACACCCGCAACCCTGTTATAGCAGAATGGGGTTTTGCAGAGCACGGTACTTCTTGCAATCTATTCCAGACTGGGCCGAGTAGGCCAAAACGGCCTCGAATGTTTCGCTCGACTGCATTTAATGAGACGGAACGGAGATATTCTGAGGGGGAAAAGGGACTCTTGGCTTTTGTCCGGCCAGTTGAAAAAGTTTAGCCACTAAGGGGTAACCCATCTGGAAAAACCCCACCGAGACTTGTATTGTTTTCCTTTTCCTGGAACGATACTGGGAATGATACCAGCACACCTCCCCTGGAGATTGGGTTAGCCATCGGAGGATTGCTTATCCTTCTCACAGGAGCAATCATCGCCTGCAGGCACCAAATTTGGCTTATACGCCAACAAGCCCAATGCACGGGGTGGAGACCCTCGCTTCCTTTATTTCTGCTAATCACTATGGTAAGTATAGTACATTCTGCACCCTAGATGTCTCTCAGTTGTGGGTGCAATCTGCTGTAACAGCAATTATAAGGGAAGGCGATGAGGGCACCTTGCCCTCTGAAATGCCAGAGGTAATTTGGGATGATGCGACTCGATTTGAAAGGAAACTCCAATCCTGCTGGCGCCTAGTCAATTTTACAACGTATAACCCCAGCGACAGTAAAGCCAGAGCTTTTGTTTTGACAATACGCAGTGCTGCGGTACCATCTACCATCCACCATCTACCCCATCATTGTGCTGGGATTAAATCACAATGGAACTGTCCTCTACCCGCTAGAACATAGAGGATGGGCCCAACAAAAGGGGAAGAAATGGCAGACTATTGGTGTTGACGCATGTGTTGTACGGGAAGAAGAGGGATTTTGTTGTGAAAGTGATACCACTAAGGCGCAGGACATTTGACTTGACACTGAACAAAATGTTTGTCATTTTGAAATACATCCTGATGAAGCCCCTGAAACTGTGCTTGTGCGCTCCACCCCTTGACCAGAGTGGCACTGGTTTGGTGCAGGCTCCAGGAGAGGTAAACTCCTCTACTTTCAATCTGTCCTCTGAAAACCCACAAAGGAGCAGAGTGGGTTGCTGAGGCCAGTTCAGATCCACTACCTACTGCTATCCATCATCTTTCTTGGTGACATGGTGAGAAAAAATTTCAACATAGATTTCTATACTCAACAGTTACAGAATCAGCAATACCCTGACTAGAATAAATACTTTCACAAATCCTGATTTAGGATCCTGCCAGCTATGCCAATTTGTCACAAATAGGTGATTTAGAACACTTAAGGAATCACCAACAAGGGCATCAGCAAAAGTATTTTAATATGATGTTGTAAAGGTGCAATTTAATAAAGTTCAATGGCAAGGTTCACTCTAGTAATTACTGGATGGAAGAGTCATTCAAAGGAAAATTGAGTCACACTCGAGTGTAGAATGATTCACAGAGAGACCCGAGATGCAAAGAGTAAGAAAGACCCTCCCATTGAGTCATGAGGTTCAGAGGAGACCCCCCTTGCTTTCTAAACTCCTGATGGAGCTTAGGTGCAGCTAAGACCAATTTTAGTCTCAGGCTTGGACAACGGTTTATGTCTAAGGGATTGTACATGCCAAGTTTATATAATGCTTGCATTACCATCAATTCAGCATGCAATCAAAGTTACCAATGAATGGGTTAAAAACCACAAGAGCAAGAAAGATGTTGTAAATACCTTAGTCACTCAATTAGATCAGAAGACACCCTGTTGTGATTTAAGGATGTTGCGAATACCTTGTTAGACTTGAGGGCGGTCTGATGTGATTTAGGGAGTAGCTAGAAGAACCGTTATAAGATAAGGGGGGCTCCGGGATAATTTTGTTACAGACAACTCGGCCTTGGGAGAACAGATGCATGGAACCATGAAGACAGGAAGAAAAAGAAGAATGGCAACAATAGTCTTGAAGGACAACGTCTACGTGACCCTAGGACTGAGTTTGCGCAGAAGCAAAGGTCAATCAGCGAACACAGTGAGGAAGACTATGAGCCTTCATCTGAAGACCCCCAAAGACCACCACAAGAGATGACTGCGCATGCAAATCAGATATTTGCATATGTTAATAAGCTCCTGGAAATCTCATGTTTATGCATAGCAATTCTCGGAAATCCTATGAATATGTATGATTGTATAGTATATATTCTCTAAAAGTTCAGTAATTTGTTGGAGCACTTATGGTGGAGAATCCCCAGTGCTGCCCAGCGCTGCAATAAAGAATACCTGCCTAATAGTAACTTTGTTGCTATTGAGTTTCATTTCGGGGACTCTCTGAATACTCTGTTTCTCCCTTGGGGAGATTCGGACTGTGAGGAGAAGCATCCGTGGATTTTTGTATCACCAAGATAAAATCAAAGTTACCACACTACAAGGTTATGCGCGATATCGGTCGCTTACCAGAGATCTGTCATTGGTAAAAGGTCTCTGTTCCTCGAGGAGCAACCTTGAGAGGTGTCCCAGCTCGAGGGGAGATCACCGCCATGCAGCCACGCTGCCTAGCAGGGAGAGCTCCAAGCAGGCTCACTTAGGCTGTCATATTTATAGGATAAAGTGGTTGGCTTGGAGTCAAATTACACGTGATAGAAAAGGTGTGCAGGAGACTCCTTGCATCCACAACTTTCTCTGTTCCTTGATATATGAGTCACTCGGCTCCTCTGTGGGTTTTCAGAGGACAGATCGAAACTAGAGGAGTTCACAGCCCGGCCACAGCTCAGGTCTCTCCTGGAGCCTGCACCAAACCAGTGCCACTCTGGTCAAGGGGTCGAGCACATCCGTCACACTCCACCCCGTGACTACAGTCAATCCACTTGATCGACTCAGAGAGTGGCAGTACGGTTACCTCTTGCCACTCTATGTTATAAATATGTGGCGTGTTGTAGATCTGTGGTAAGAGTCCAATCATCTTAGTGTAAAGTGTTCGAATTAATGCTAGTTATATACCAGGTGACATACAGAATCAGTTGATTGTATATGTTTTACATGCTGGATTGATGTAATTTGTTTCATTTTTTGCCAGACTCTGAGATACAGAATGATTATAAGCAACAAACACAATAAGGTCAAAACGGACAACGCTATGATTGGATGTAGCATCAAATTCAAAATTCCAGTTGCTGTTGGGGACCATCCAAAAAGAGTTTCCCACCAGTGATGTTTTCCATCTTTCTTCACTGTTTCCAAGACATGGTGTAGCTCCGCTGCATCGTGATAGACAGGAATTAGGGTGTTTTGTCTGTTGTTCCAAATTCGGTTTAGGTCTTTTGACTCAGGTCATCATGTTGCACCAGTTTTCCCACCAACGTGAGATTCATTCCAAAGGGGTAGGCAATAAATCTTGATAGGATGTATAGTTAGACTGTAACAATTGGTGAGTTGTGACAGGAGCTGAACAGTTAAAGTGGCATCCTCTGCTTCTGGTAAAATGACAAATACAGGTATTTGAGTGACTGTATACATCTACAGTGGTAGTGTCTATAAATAGAGAATCACAAAGGGTTCTCATACAAACACATCCGCTTCCAACATACACAAGCACAGTTTCAGGGGCTTCATCAGGATGTATTTCAAAATGACAAACATTTTGTTCAGTGCCAAAGAGAAATGTCCTGTGCTTTAATGCTTTCACAACTAAATCCCTCTTCTTCCCATACAACACATGCATCAACACCAATAGTCTGCCATTTCTTCCCCTTTTGTTGGGCCCATCCTCTATGTTCTAGCGGGTAGAGGACAGTTCCATTGTGATTTAATCCCAGCACAATGATGGGGTAGATGGTTTATTCTGAAGCACTGCGTATTGTCAAGACAAAAGCGGTGCCTTTAATGTCAGTGGGGTCATAGGTAAAATTGACTAGATGCCAGCAGGACTGGAGTTTCCTTTCAAATTCAGTTGCATTATCCCAGATTACCTCTCAAATTTCAGAGGGTAAGGTGCCCTCTTCACCTTCCCTCACAGTGCATTGTATCCAGAATTGGGCTTGAGGGCAACTAAGAGCGAGAGACACATTACAGATATTTGAGTGATTGTACGTATCTACAGTGGTATTGTCTATAAATAGAGAATTGTATTTATAAATTACTTGTTGCTGAGCTTATTTTGTTTGCTAAAACTTCTGCGTCCATGCTGTTTGATATTCCTAATCCTGTGCCTAAAATGCCACTCACGTCTCTTTGTGATCATTTTGGAGACGTGAGGGTTCGTCCATGCAACCACGCTAACCATCCGGCATAGGACGCACTTAGGAATGGTGAACAACAAGGTTTAATTGCAGAGATATTGATTTGCATTCATAGTTCTATTCATTTGAGGGACCATGATGGATTAAATAGCACTTGTTGTTAGCCTATATGTCCGATCTGATGGGGGTAAAGTTTCCTTATCTGTTACAGTTGGAGTGGATGTTAAGGGAGGAGTGGTGGATGTTGTGCTGGGCTTAGTAATGCCTATTCTAAATTTGAATGACAGTCCCATGTTTCTGCAAGCCCAGATGCAGATTATGAAAACAGGTTGCACTAAGGTACCAACACAGTACCGACAGTCTAATCTTTCAGAGGGGCAAAATTTTGTATCTTTTGTTATTGGGTCTGATGTAATGTTATAGACAGTTGCCTTCTCGTGGGTAGATCCGTTGATCGTTCGGCATCCTACTTTAATTTCTGTCTCTGCCCTTCTCCAAAGTCAGGGAATTTTATTAACATCACTTTCATTTCTATCCCAGCTCCATTCATTTTCCAGGTATACCTCAGTTCCGTGGATGGCCACGGTGGAAAGATTCCAATTTCCCTTACTCGGGAGCGTTCCCATAGCTCTGGTGTACTTAACACGAGTTTGAGACCATGGCCACTCTAGGGTTCTCTCAGTAAGACTTCTTAGTAAAACTAGGGGAGTATTCAGAGTAGGCACTGGTGTCGTTGCGATAGGTTTAGTGATTCTGAGAGATATTGTTCCTAGTATTGCGTTGCATCCCTTCAGATTGTTCCATCGGCATGATATTTTAACATCATAATTCTCCTTCGCTATGTCATGCATTGAGCAACGACTTTCGTTACAGCATGTTCTGCATGGCATGGAAGAGTTGTTGTGAATAATCATAACATATATATATATATGTATCCCTCATTAACAGGTGGTCGTATCCTACAAGTCATGTTTATATTGCTGGCTGTTAGTAACAAGATAGGTGACTTATCTGTGTTGACACAATCACGGCTGATTTCTTGAATGACAGTTAAGTTGGGACAGGTGGGCTTTTGTGGGGAAGCAAGTACCATCAGAATCTTCAACAGCAGTAGGACGATGTATCTTATTTTCATCTTGGAAGAGGCTGCAGGAGAAAAAGCGTAGAACTGGTCTCGGTGGGGTTTTCCCGGACAGGTTACCCCATTAGAAAGAAGGAAAAATACATCGTGCACTAATTCTGTGTTTTACACCACTGCTGTCAGTAGCCTCCCAGGCAAGCGGGCCACGAGGTTTAGTTAGAATCATAGGTACAGTTACAGTTTGTGGCAAATTCACCATGACGGGTTGTCCTGGCTGTAATGTTATCGGATGTTTTCTTTCATCCGGAGGTGGAGGTGGAATACCAGGTCCATCTTATTAAAGACTGCTCGGCTCACAGGGCTCCCAGCAGGCCCATATCAATTATTCAGTTGATGAAATATTTGGGAGAGTTGAGTATCCCACTGGGTCTCATGCGGCTTAAGGCTCCTTTTAAATAAGCCATTAGCTCTTTCTACCATCCCATTTGACTGAGGATAGCAGGGGGAACGGAATACCCACTGCATTTTCTCCTGTTTTGCCCATTCTTGTACTTCCTTGCTGGAAAAATGTGAGCCTTTGTCACTTTGGATGAAATCGGGGGTTGGTAGGCTTGAAAACCAAGAGGATAGTCCTCTAGTGGCGTTCTGACCATTAGCCTTCCGACATTTGGTTGCCATCATTAGGCCTGAGACAACCTCTACTCCTGTGAGAATGTACCGATATCCTGAGGAGGGTTTAAAGGGTCCAATGTAATCCATTTGCCATGTTGACCATAGGGTTTTTCCCTCATTAATGTATAGGGGTGGTAATTTAGCAGGCTGATCTTTTTGCAATTTCAATTTACATTGGGGGCATTCTGTAAGGATGGTTTCACACCCTTTCCTGTTGAAAGGCCTAGATCAGCTTTGGCCTGCAAGATAAAGTGCTTCTTGGCCTGTGTGGCCTAATTTTTGATGTAACCATTCCCCCACGTGGTACCATTTGGGATGTGGTGTATCTCCTGATTTAATTTCCCTAATTCTGGCTAATTCATCTACTCATTGGGTCCAAATAGCAAAATGGCAAAATAGCAGCACCCATGGAGAAAGCCACACGTGCTAATTAGGAGACACTGAAGGAACTGAAGTTGATACTTCGGGTTGTTATGGATGGGGCAAAGCAGCGCATCCTCTCCGTTACAGCCTACCTTCATGGTCGGTGACAAATGGTAGCACCTTCCTCACTTGATTGCTGCACTGGCCATAAGCAATGTCCCCCATCACATAGCTCTCACTGCCAGCACCTTCCCACCTGGACAAGGACTGTGGCAGATTCTTCCAACACTTGTGCCTCGCGCCACCTTCCTACCTTTGTCAATAACTTTTTATCAAAACGACCTGAGGGATCTAAAACATCGGGACAGGAGGACACTCAGGTGCAAGCTGTCAGTGCACACGTCCCTCGAGCGGTGGCTGTGGTACTGCTGTGCCATTGCTGTGCTGAACACTGAGCATCCAGCCTGGCTGACACACCGCTGCAATCTCCAGGCTCTTCTCAAGTGTGTGCACCGAGAGGACCAGGGGAAATGGGCACAGATTAAAACACATGCTATTCCAGCTGCACATGAGAAAGCAATATGGGACTGTCGGGGTGATCTGTTTTACTGGCTCTGGGTGACCCTGCTTGAGCAGGCGGGCTGGAGCAGATGACCTCCATGGCTCTTTCTCAAACTCAGACATTCTGTGTCGTTCTGTGTTTTGCTTTGACCCCTAAAGCCTCTGAACTCAGCCCTGATGCCCGCTCGAAAGGCTTCCGGGACAAGGGATGACCCCAAACTCCTCCCCTAGCATTCATCATCAAACCACAGCTCCCCACTCCAGAATATCGTCTGGCTGACACAGTCAGAAGAGAGAAAAGATCCTTTTATTGCAAACATCAACTGCGGGCGGGGGGTCCCAGGAGTCACAGGGGTTCAGCCAGTAACAGGAAAGCGGCACCTGCAACGACAGAGTCAGAAAGCCCTGATAAACCACAAAGGCAGGAAGAGGCAGGATTTGCTTCCCCTTTCTTTGGGGAACACCTCCTACGAGGAATTGTTTATGGCCCAGAAGAGAGAGCTCTTGCTGGCCTTGACTACGGCATGGCTCTGGCACCTTGTCCCCATGGGTAATGCCCTTAGAGGCCTGTGCGCCTGCAGAGCTGCACAGGGCCCCTGTGCCACGCAGCAGGGCTCGATGGGGAGCCCCCGGGCAGCCGCCATGGAGTTCTTTGCAAACCCTGCGCAGCACCATCCCTCGCCCTCCCTTGCCAGCGAGTTGGGCTGACTTGGAGCAGGGTGGAGAGTTGGCAAAGATGGGCAGCAGAGCCTGGTACGCACCTGGGCTTCTTCACCTGCTGGACTTTCCTGCTTTTTTGCACTTTTCAATCCCCCACAACATTTTCTCTCTTCCTTCTTTTCTTGTCTTGTTGGCATTCCCTCTCCTCTGCCCAGGCCTCCTTTCTCTTTCTTCGGTTTTCCGTTTCCTGGGGGCAGCCTGCAAACCTTTCCATCCCACAGGGTGATTAGATAGGTAAAGCCAGGATCAACTGGAATCAGTTCTGGATTTAACCAAAGCTGACTCATTTTACCTGCTTTCCTCCAAAAGGCTCTTTGGTTCTTCTGCACATCCCAGGGGGTCTGCCGTGGTCTCGGGGGTGGTTGCAAGCAAAGCAACGGGTGCCTAAAAGAGAAATGTTGGCGTGAGCAGGTGGCAAGGGATGCCCTGGAGCAGCAAGTGACTGTTTGGCAAATTACTCCCTTAGCGCTCCAGAGAAGATCCCTTTGGCTGGTTTGCATTAGCCCTTTCCTCCAAGGGCCTCCCTTTGGAACACACTGTTCACACAGGTGCGTGACACTCTGTTAATTTGGGGGGGGCCATTCAGCAGGGAGCCTGCGGTCCCCCTGCGGGCAAGAAAGGGCTTGCCCACTTCATTCTGCCGTGGTTTCTTCTGCCCTCCCGAGACAGAGCTCCGCAGATATCCCTTTGCTGCAACACCACCAATACCACGGTGGGAGGCTTTGCTTTTCAGATCTGTCTTTCTCTAGGTATTTTGCAGGTATTGCCTTTGATTAAGCACACGCCTAACACATTGGAGAGGCAAGCTTTCCAGTTTTACTTACAATGTCTCATTCCGGGGGATAAAAAAAAAACAACCCCCAAAAGCCACAAGAGATGGAATGCCAGGAAGAGGCACAGCAGCCACTTGGACTCATCAGCAACTACCCTCCTACACGAGACACCTCGTCCCCGTGTTTGTGGAGCTGCCATACCTCTGCCGTTTCCCATCCCGCGTCCCTGTCTGCCCCTGCTGCTCTCTGGAGGAGGAGCAGAGAGGGTGGTGCATCCAGGAAGGCGCTTGCCTGCTGCTCCACGTCTGCTTGGCCTGCAGGGCCACGTTGCTCTTCCACAGGCAGCTCTGCAAAGCAAAAGCACGTGCAGCAAAGTGACTTGTTGGAAGTGGGCATCAGCTAAAGCCAAACCCACCCCAAGCCCTACACCAGCATTCTGCTCACGCTCTGACAGCCCTCAGTCCCTCCTCCTACCTGTGGATCGGTCCATGGGTGCTGGCGACGCCTGGGCTGATGGACAGGAGAGGCCAGCCACCTCCTCCCCAAAGATGTCACCGCGGTTTTCAATCATAAACTCCACCAGCACGTTCACCTGCACACATCAAAGCCTTGGTCTCAAGCCAGGTGCCTGACCATGGATCAAGCCGCCTTTCCCACGCCTGAGCCTGGCCTCTGTGCAGCAGGCTGCGGCTGTGGGGCTGCTCTTGCAGGCAGCCATCCCAGCAGCATTTGCTCATGAGACCAGGCAGCCAGGGACCTCTGAAGAGCCAAGCTCTGATGGGCCGGGAAGGCTGCAGGCGGCTGCTCCATCGAGCGTACCTTCTGAGTCACCTCCAGCATGGCCTCCAGAGGGAGCAGCTCCTCGTTGGGTGGGCTCAGCAGGTTTGGCCCCACGCAGATGGCCAGGTTGCTGGAGGTCATCCTGCTGGTGGAGGTGTTGTGGCCGATGTGCTGGAGGAGGGACAGCAGGCGCTTGAGGAGGAGGAGGTTGGCTGCAGGCAACTTGTCGGCCACCCTGAGGGAACGGGAAGGCAACGTTAATCAAGCAGATGAGGTTGCCCGCAGCCGTCCCCCAGGCTTGCCCAAGGCAGGTGGGAGCCAGCGGCTGTGTTGCGCAGCTTTGCAGGTGCTCTCAGCCAGCGGTCAGGGCTCCAGCTCAACAGGCAGGCTGCTGCCCACACTTACGCTTTCAGCTCTTCAATCCTGTCCTCCTTGCAGGTCTTCTGCATGGCTGCCATCCACTCTTCATAAAGGTCTGTCACGAGCAGCTTGGCAGGGATGCTTCGCAGGAAGTCCTGCAATGCCAAGGGCATTCAGGTGAGCCTCTGAACACGCCAGACGCACCAGGAGCTCTTGCAGCTGCAGGTCAGAAGCGCTCACCTTCAAGATGACGGCCAGCAGCAGCGCAGGCTGGCTTCCCAGGTCAACAGCCGTGCCGCGGTCCAGGGCCTCGCGCAGCTGCCGCAGCTCTGTCCCGCTGGCAGCCCTGCGGAATATGCCCTCCGTCGACGGCCCTTCCTGCTGCAGGACAGCCAGCAGCTCCTGCAGGAGAGGCAGGAGGAGAGTTGCTTGCCTGAGGAGATGCCTTGCAAGAGCCGTGGCCAGAGCACTGCCCCAGATCTGGCTCCTTGCCCTCCAAAGGGGCTGGGACCAAAGTGTGTTCCGGGCAAGAAGAGCCCAATCCCCCATCCGTGCAGCTCCTGGGGACACCCACCGCAGAGCAGTCGGAGGGAGGGCTGGGAATGCCCTGTGCAGGCTGTCTTACCTGGATGGGCCGCGGCAGCGTGCCGTCCTCCCCGCAGAGGGCTGCTAGGGGCTGCCCAAAGAGTGGCCTGCTGCAGCCGGAGCCCGCCTGCCCTGGCGCTTGGGCAGTGGACGGGCTGCGCCGCAGAGCAAAGGGCCAGGGCAGCCCCCTCCTCCTCCTGCTGCTGCTGCTCCCTCCTGCTGCAAAGGAAAAGAGAGCAAGAGCCCATCAATGGAGACCGCCAGGCCAGTGCTCCCGCAGCCTGCCCTGCCCTGCCCTGCCTGCAGCGCGGTGCTGAGCGCTGCGGCAGGACGGGCAGGGAGCCAGCAGCTGGAACCGTGGCTCCGGCTCGCAGGCTGCTGAGAGCCGGCGTGCCAGCGGGACAGCCTGTCCCAGCCCTCGCCCTGCCCTCCTCCAAGCTGTGGGCAGCAGCAGAGGCTCCGTGTCCCCGCAGAACCACATCCAGCTCTCACTGCCCAGCGGCTCTCCTTGCTCCTCCAGGTGACGTCCTCCCTTGGGCTGCCACACCTGCATGGCGACACTCAGGGGACAAGTGAGCACAGCTCAACCGGTGGCACGAGGTTGCCTTTCTATCCAAAACTCACCTGCTGAGCGGCAAAGTCCCCCTCCGTTGGCAGATGGGGCCGTCGGAGGCCCTTGCTTGGGATCAGCCTGCAAGAACCAGGCTGCGCTTAGAGAGCAGCCCCGCAGCAGAAGGGGCCACCGGCGAGCTGCCACCCAGCACCAGCAGACTGAGCGTGGCAGAGTTGGGACCCTCTGCCCTCCCAGGCTCCCTGCTCTGTGCCGCAGGTTTCCTCCCAGCACTGCCAGTGAGGATTTGCCCACATTCCTGGTGGCTCCCCAACCCTCTCCACTCCCCGAGTGGCAACCGTGGGACCCTCCCACCCTCCCGCACAAGCCCACCCCACTCGCCGCACATCCCTGCCACCTCGGCACAGCCAGAGGCGGGTGAAAGGCAGCCATTCTCACCTCTGCCTGGCCCTCCATCAGCCTCTCCAGGCTCCTGGCGCTCAATGTCCTCCACTGGGCAAGAGAGCAGCAGTGGAAGCAGGTGAGCAGCAATGCCTCTGATGCTCAGCTGGAGGAGCAGTGCTTGGGGACAGAGCCCAGAGCAGAGAGACACTCACGGCATGGCGGCGGCTCAGCTCCTTCTCCAGGGCTTTGATCGACGGCAGGCGGGTCAGCCGGGCTCTCTTTGCTCCTTCTGGTGTCCTGTGCAGCGGGAAGGGACAGGGAGAGAGCTGGGTGAGCCCCAGGCTGCCTCTTCTCTCTTGTCAGGCAGCTCTGCCCGACAGCTGCCCACAGCGGCGCGGGCACCTCTCCCCAGCTGGGGAGCTGTGTTCCCCCTTCCAGCTGCACCTGGAGCATCCCCCCGGCTTACCCCAGCAGTGTGCCCACCCACAGCTCCTTCAGGGACCGGGAGCTGCAAAAGAGAGGAGACCCAGCATCAGGTCCCACTGCCCCCCAGCCCGTGGGCAGAGGCGGGTGCCTGCACAGCCCTGCCCTGTGCAGAAGGACAGAGGGGCAGGACGAAGCCCCGTGGGGAAGGACAGAGGCGCTGCCCAAGCCCTGGCTCCCTCTGTCCTGCCAGAGCAGCTGCTTTTGCCCTTCCCTTCTGGGGACCAAAAGGTGGCCAGGGGATGCAGGACGTGCAAATGCCCCCCAACCCGTCCCTGCCGGCGTGCTGCCTGCTCCCTGCCCAGGCTCTGCACGGAGGGCAGAGGCCATTCACAGGGTGGACGCCTGGGCATGCTTGGGAACCTCTCCTGCCCTGCCATGGGACGTGGCACCACGACTCACCCAAAAGTGGCAACACAGGAGCCGGTGGGCCAGGCGAGGATGAGGGAGCTCCTGTCCTCATTGCTGCCTTCCTCCTCCTCCTCTTCTTCCTCCCCTGCTGCCTCCTTCCCGCCGCTCAGCACCCACAGCTGCTGCAGGGCCAGGCGGAGCTGTGGGCGCAGGGTGGTGCCACGTCTGCAGAGAGGAGAGGCGGGCAGGGAGCTGGAGGTGGGCTCCTTGGGGTCCCCCCGGCAAGAGCCCTGTCCCCCACCTGCCCTCGGGTCGCACAGGGGTGCATCCAGCAGCAAGGTGCCGGGACCTGGGGCTGGTGGCAGGGTGTCCCTGCCGGGGTGCCAGGGCCGGGGCTGGGGGAAAGGCAGCTGGGCTCTGAGGGTCTTACTGCAACTTGGCGATGACCAGTTCCTCTTGGAGGAGGAGAAGGCGCCTCTCGCTCCTCTCGCGGCCCCGGGTCAGCCGCACGTCTGCGCTCAGCACCGCCTCGGCCTCGCTGAGAGCCTCCCTGCAGAGCAGAGAGCGGCGGGCATGAGAGACGCAGCTGCCGCATGGCCCGGCCGTGCCCGCGTGTCCCCGAGCCACACGGAGAGCCCACCTGGAGCCACAGCAGCAGTTGGCCTGGCCCATCCCGCCCGGGACAGGAGGACCCTCGCCGTGCACCAACGACGCGGCCCAGGCGGCGACAGCGAGGATGGGAAGCGGGGTGCTGGTGTCGGTGCCGGAGCTGAGCTGCTCGGCCAGCCCCTGCCTCCTCCCAGCGCTGCTCCGTGCCAGCACAGCTCCGTCCTGCCGGCACTGGTGGCTCTTGGCTCCAACTGACCAACATTCCGAGCCCAACGGACACTGGGGGGGGGGGGCACTGGGGGGCCCTGGGCTGGGGGTTCTCTCCAGCATGGCCATGGCTCTCTTGCACTGGGGAGCCCCGAGCAGGACACAGCACAGGGGCAGGACCACCTCCCTCCACCTGCTGCCAATGCTTTGCCTACTGCAGCCCAGGAGGCAGGTAGCCTTCTTGGCCCCAAGGCCACTTTGCCGCCTCCAGTTTGGGGGTCAGCTTGGGCTCCACCATGAGCCCAGCTGTCTGCACAGCTGCTTTGCAGCTGGCTGTCCCCCAGCCTATACTGCTGCAAGGGCTTCTTCCTCCCCAGCTGCAGGACCTTGCTCTTCCCCTTGCTGAGCTGCACGAGATTCCTGTCAGCCCCTTTCTCCAGCCTCTCAAGGGCCCTCTGCTTGGCGGCAGCACCACCCTCGGGCGCATGAGCCTCTCCTCCCAGCTGTGGGCCATCTGCAAGCTGTCTGAGGGTACACTCTGCCCCATCCTCCACATCACCCAAGGCGAACAGGGCCCGCAGAGTGCAGCCCAGGGCCTTGCAGACATGCACGTTGATATGGCATACCTTGTCACAGAAGGTTCAGAAATGGAGGGGGAAAAGCCACGTTATTTTTTTGTCTTTGCAGGAAAAATTCAATAAAGACAAAAGCTTGCTGTACAGCCAGTGACCTGTGCTCCAGATCTCCAACTGCTTTTCAGCTGGAGGGGAAGGGTTGTTCATAGACAGGGATGCACATGGCACAGGCTATTCCAGAAGAGCCCCAGTTGCTCAAAGCTTTCCGTGTCCTGCATTGGTGCTTTTCAGGACCAGCTCCTGGGCCCACTTGCAGCGAGGCTAGCGAGAGCTGTGGTTCAGGGAGGGAATTCAGGTTCCGTCCTTTGTCCCCCGACCATCCCCACAGGCCCGGCTGCCTTTGAGCAACCTGCTCCGCTGGACTTGTGGCAAAGGTTGTGTCTGCAGCCCTGCTCTTCTGCTCTCCCTCTAGGGTCCTGCTCAGCCAAACCAGCTGTTTTCCCTGGAAATGACCCTGGTGGCTAAGGACAGACTCCTCTTGCTGGACACCAGCCGAGCTGGGGGAATGTCTCTGGCACACACGCGGTGCCAGCTTTCAATCCCCACGACGCTGGAACAAAGTTTGTGTGCAAGGCCTTCCCATGGCAAAAAAAGGAGCCAAAGTCAGCTTTTGGCCTTGTGTGTCTGCTTTACCCGTTGACACTGAGCAATGCCTTGATTAAAAGAGAAGCCATCAGGAGAGTTAAACCCCTGCCCTTTTCAGGAAAAAGGCAGGAAATGAGAGACATTGACCAAAGTATCTTTGGGCGATTTTACACTCCAGGGAGAAACAGTGTGGGGTGCAGTGGTTCACGCTCGAAGGGCAGTGCAACACTTTGGGAAAAGGGCTAGAAAAGCACTCCTGTGGGCAGCAAGTCGCAGCCACTGGGCTGGGCTGGCACTGGAGAGCCTGGGAGGCTCTGCGGGCTGGCAGCTTTGCCGCAGCGCTGAGTGTTGTGGCTGCTGCCTGTTCTTGCCTGCAGTGCTGACTGCACCCAGCTGGCGGGGCTGTCCTTGGGAAGGGCACCAGAGCTGAGAAAGGCCCTGGGAGAGGTGGGGGGAGAAGCGCTCCTGCAGAGATTGGCCAGAAACTCTGCAGAGCATGCCTTTTCCAGCCCCTGAGGTGCTGTGTGTGAGAAGGGAAGGTGCGCGTTGGTCCAGCGTCTGAGGCCCTGCAGGGCTCCCTCCCATCAGGGTCCTCTGACCGACCCATCCTCCAGCCGCCGCTCCAGGGGCTGGGGGTCTCATGGCGGTCCCCAGACGACGTCTCAGGTGCCCAGGGATATTGGCAAGAGGGGCAGCCTCACTGACATAAGTTCTTTCTATGAACAGCACGTCCCTTCTCCCCGGCGAAGGTGTTACGCACCTGGAGAGTGTGTGTAAATAGTCACCACCCGGGTTTCTCTTCATGATGGTGGTAATGCACTTTCAAACAGCGGTGTTGTGTTGTGGAGCAGGTTTTCGAAAGCATGCCACGCTTGCCTATTTAAGATGGACGGGTATTTTCTTCAAGAGCAGCAGCTCGGCTTTTGGCAGCCCCACCTCCTTGTGCTTTTCAGTTTGCCAGCCGGGAACAAGCTCACCCACTATTGAACAAGCCATCTTTTCAAGGAGTGCCATACTGAAAAGCTGGACATTCGTCTCAAGCCTTCAGAACAAGGCGGTTGTGCTTTGGGTGTCAGAGCTGGGTAGTCAGCCACTCTGTAATTGCTGTAGCTATCGACGGTGCAAGTGAAACAACGGCTGCTGTTTAGCACAGTGACAGAAGCTTACAGGTGTTTTAGCAGGCCCACATCGGAAAGGCAAGGTAAACAAGGCCCGAAGGCAAGAACCCCTAGCCTTCAGTTCTCTGCTTCTCAGAGAGTTATTAACAGCAGCATTTTCTCCTCCTTCTCACACGCAGTTCAGGATCTCGGTTTAATTTACCCCGTGACTCTGGCTGCGGAAGCCCATCAAGGTGCTAGCAAATGCTGACATTCATTCCCAATTCAAACCAGCATTTCAACATGTTCCAAAACCCCACAGAAGAGACAGGCTTTCAAGGTCCATGTGTTCTGTATCAGCTGGGTGCATCTCCCCTGAAGCAGCTGCAGGTCCTTACTTCACAGAAAACCCTCTTTGCCTAACCCAAGGGAGGGGAACAATTAATTGCATGGTGGGTTGCTGGGGCCAGTTCAGATCCACTACCTACTGCTATCCATCATCTTTCTTGGTGACATGGTGAGAAAAAATTTCAACATAGATTTCTATACTCAACAGTTACAGAATCAGCAATACCCTGACTAGAATAAATACTTTCACAAATCCTGATTTAGGATCCTGCCAGCTATGCCAATTTGTCACAAATAGGTGATTTAGAACACTTAAGGAATCACCAACAAGGGCATCAGCAAAAGTATTTTAATATGATGTTGTAAAGGTGCAATTTAATAAAGTTCAATGGCAAGGTTCACTCTAGTAATTACTGGATGGAAGAGTCATTCAAAGGAAAATTGAGTCACACTCGAGTGTAGAATGATTCACAGAGAGACCCGAGATGCAAAGAGTAAGAAAGACCCTCCCGTTGAGTCATGAGGTTCAGAGGAGACCCCCTTGCTTTCTAAACTCCTGATGGAGCTTAGGTGCAGCTAAGACCAATTTTAGTCTCAGGCTTGGACAACGGTTTATGTCTAAGGGATTGTACATGCCAAGTTTATATAATGCTTGCATTACCATCAATTCAGCATGCAATCAAAGTTACCAATGAATGGGTTAAAAACCACAAGAGCAAGAAAGATGTTGTAAATACCTTAGTCACTCAATTAGATCAGAAGACACCCTGTTGTGATTTAAGGATGTTGCGAATACCTTGTTAGACTTGAGGGCGGTCTGATGTGATTTAGGGAGTAGCTAGAAGAACCGTTATAAGATAAGGGGGGCTCCGGGATAATTTTGTTACAGACAACTCGGCCTTGGGAGAACAGATGCATGGAACCATGAAGACAGGAAGAAAAAGAAGAATGGCAACAATAGTCTTGAAGGACAACGTCTACGTGACCCTAGGACTGAGTTTGCGCAGAAGCAAAGGTCAATCAGCGAACACAGTGAGGAAGACTATGAGCCTTCATCTGAAGACCCCCAAAGACCACCACAAGAGATGACTGCGCATGCAAATCAGATATTTGCATATGTTAATAAGCTCCTGGAAATCTCATGTTTATGCATAGCAATTCTCGGAAATCCTATGAATATGTATGATTGTATAGTATATATTCTCTAAAAGTTCAGTAATTTGTTGGAGCACTTATGGTGGAGAATCCCCAGTGCTGCCCAGCGCTGCAATAAAGAATACCTGCCTAATAGTAACTTTGTTGCTATTGAGTTTCATTTCGGGGACTCTCTGAATACTCTGTTTCTCCCTTGGGGAGATTCGGACTGTGAGGAGAAGCATCCGTGGATTTTTGTATCACCAAGATAAAATCAAAGTTACCACACTACAAGGTTATGCGCGATATCGGTCGCTTACCAGAGATCTGTCGTTGGTAAAAGGTCTCTGTTCCTCGAGGAGCAACCTTGAGAGGTGTCCCAGCTCGAGGGGAGATCACCGCCATGCAGCCACGCTGCCTAGCGGGGAGAGCTCCAAGCAGGCTCACTTAGGCTGTCATATTTATAGGATAAAGTGGTTGGCTTGGAGTCAAATTACACGTGATAGAAAAGGTGTGCAGGAGACTCCTTGCATCCACAACTTTCTCTGTTCCTTGATATATGAGTCACTCGGCTCCTCTGTGGGTTTTCAGAGGACAGATCGAAACTAGAGGAGTTCACAGCCCGGCCACAGCTCAGGTCTCTCCTGGAGCCTGCACCAAACCAGTGCCACTCTGGTCAAGGGGTCGAGCACATCCGTCACACTCCACCCCGTGACTACAGTCAATCCACTTGATCGACTCAGAGAGTGGCAGTACGGTTACCTCTTGCCTCTCTATGTTATAAATATGTGGCGTGTTGTAGATCTGTGGTAAGAGTCCAATCATCTTAGTGTAAAGTGTTCGAATTAATGCTAGTTATATACCAGGTGACATACAGAATCAGTTGATTGTATATGTTTTACATGCTGGATTGATGTAATTTGTTTCATTTTTTGCCAGACTCTGAGATACAGAATGATTATAAGCAACAAACACAATAAGGTCAAAACGGACAACGCTATGATTGGATGTAGCATCAAATTCAAAATTCCAGTTGCTGTTGGGGACCATCCAAAAAGAGTTTCCCACCAGTGATGTTTTCCATCTTTCTTCACTGTTTCCAAGACATGGTGTAGCTCCGCTGCATCGTGATAGACAGGAATTAGGGTGTTTTGTCTGTTGTTCCAAATTCGGTTTAGGTCTTTTGACTCAGGTCATCATGTTGCACCAGTTTTCCCACCAACGTGAGATTCATTCCAAAGGGGTAGGCAATAAATCTTGATAGGATGTATAGTTAGACTGTAACAATTGGTGAGTTGTGACAGGAGCTGAACAGTTAAAGTGGCATCCTCTGCTTCTGGTAAAATGACAAATACAGGTATTTGAGTGACTGTATACATCTACAGTGGTAGTGTCTATAAATAGAGAATCACAAAGGGTTCTCATACAAACACATCCGCTTCCAACATACACAAGCACAGTTTCAGGGGCTTCATCAGGATGTATTTCAAAATGACAAACATTTTGTTCAGTGCCAAAGAGAAATGTCCTGTGCTTTAATGCTTTCACAACTAAATCCCTCTTCTTCCCATACAACACATGCATCAACACCAATAGTCTGCCATTTCTTCCCCTTTTGTTGGGCCCATCCTCTATGTTCTAGCGGGTAGAGGACAGTTCCATTGTGATTTAATCCCAGCACAATGATGGGGTAGATGGTTTATTCTGAAGCACTGCGTATTGTCAAGACAAAAGCGGTGCCTTTAATGTCAGTGGGGTCATAGGTAAAATTGACTAGATGCCAGCAGGACTGGAGTTTCCTTTCAAATTCAGTTGCATTATCCCAGATTACCTCTCAAATTTCAGAGGGTAAGGTGCCCTCTTCACCTTCTCTCACAGTGCATTGTATCCAGAATTGGGCTTGAGGGCAACTAAGAGCGAGAGACACATTACAGATATTTGAGTGATTGTACGTATCTACAGTGGTATTGTCTATAAATAGAGAATTGTATTTATAAATTACTTGTTGCTGAGCTTATTTTGTTTGCTAAAACTTCTGCGTCCATGCTGTTTGATATTCCTAATCCTGTGCCTAAAATGCCACTCACGTCTCTTTGTGATCATTTTGGAGACGTGAGGGTTCGTCCATGCAACCACGCTAACCATCCGGCATAGGACGCACTTAGGAATGGTGAACAACAAGGTTTAATTGCAGAGATATTGATTTGCATTCATAGTTCTATTCATTTGAGGGACCATGATGGATTAAATAGCACTTGTTGTTAGCCTATATGTCCGATCTGATGGGGGTAAAGTTTCCTTATCTGTTACAGTTGGAGTGGATGTTAAGGGAGGAGTGGTGGATGTTGTGCTGGGCTTAGTAATGCCTATTCTAAATTTGAATGACAGTCCCATGTTTCTGCAAGCCCAGATGCAGATTATGAAAACAGGTTGCACTAAGGTACCAACACAGTACCGACAGTCTAATCTTTCAGAGGGGCAAAATTTTGTATCTTTTGTTATTGGGTCTGATGTAATGTTATAGACAGTTGCCTTCTCGTGGGTAGATCCGTTGATCGTTCGGCATCCTACTTTAATTTCTGTCTCTGCCCTTCTCCAAAGTCAGGGAATTTTATTAACATCACTTTCATTTCTATCCCAGCTCCATTCATTTTCCAGGTATACCTCAGTTCCGTGGATGGCCACGGTGGAAAGATTCCAATTTCCCTTACTCGGGAGCGTTCCCATAGCTCTGGTGTACTTAACACGAGTTTGAGACCATGGCCACTCTAGGGTTCTCTCAGTAAGACTTCTTAGTAAAACTAGGGGAGTATTCAGAGTAGGCACTGGTGTCGTTGCGATAGGTTTAGTGATTCTGAGAGATATTGTTCCTAGTATTGCGTTGCATCCCTTCAGATTGTTCCATCGGCATGATATTTTAACATCATAATTCTCCTTCGCTATGTCATGCATTGAGCAACGACTTTCGTTACAGCATGTTCTGCATGGCATGGAAGAGTTGTTGTGAATAATCATAACATATATATATATATGTATCCCTCATTAACAGGTGGTCGTATCCTACAAGTCATGTTTATATTGCTGGCTGTTAGTAACAAGATAGGTGACTTATCTGTGTTGACACAATCACGGCTGATTTCTTGAATGACAGTTAAGTTGGGACAGGTGGGCTTTTGTGGGGAAGCAAGTACCATCAGAATCTTCAACAGCAGTAGGACGATGTATCTTATTTTCATCTTGGAAGAGGCTGCAGGAGAAAAAGCGTAGAACTGGTCTCGGTGGGGTTTTCCCGGACAGGTTACCCCATTAGAAAGAAGGAAAAATACATCGTGCACTAATTCTGTGTTTTACACCACTGCTGTCAGTAGCCTCCCAGGCAAGCGGGCCACGAGGTTTAGTTAGAATCATAGGTACAGTTACAGTTTGTGGCAAATTCACCATGACGGGTTGTCCTGGCTGTAATGTTATCGGATGTTTTCTTTCATCCGGAGGTGGAGGTGGAATACCAGGTCCATCTTATTAAAGACTGCTCGGCTCACAGGGCTCCCAGCAGGCCCATATCAATTATTCAGTTGATGAAATATTTGGGAGAGTTGAGTATCCCACTGGGTCTCATGCGGCTTAAGGCTCCTTTTAAATAAGCCATTAGCTCTTTCTACCATCCCATTTGACTGAGGATAGCAGGGGGAACGGAATACCCACTGCATTTTCTCCTGTTTTGCCCATTCTTGTACTTCCTTGCTGGAAAAATGTGAGCCTTTGTCACTTTGGATGAAATCGGGGGTTGGTAGGCTTGAAAACCAAGAGGATAGTCCTCTAGTGGCGTTCTGACCATTAGCCTTCCGACATTTGGTTGCCATCATTAGGCCTGAGACAACCTCTACTCCTGTGAGAATGTACCGATATCCTGAGGAGGGTTTAAAGGGTCCAATGTAATCCATTTGCCATGTTGACCATAGGGTTTTTCCCTCATTAATGTATAGGGGTGGTAATTTAGCAGGCTGATCTTTTTGCAATTTCAATTTACATTGGGGGCATTCTGTAAGGATGGTTTCACACCCTTTCCTGTTGAAAGGCCTAGATCAGCTTTGGCCTGCAAGATAAAGTGCTTCTTGGCCTGTGTGGCCTAATTTTTGATGTAACCATTCCCCCACGTGGTACCATTTGGGATGTGGTGTATCTCCTGATTTAATTTCCCTAATTCTGGCTAATTCATCTACTCATTGGGTCCAAATAGCAAAATGGCAAAATAGCAGCACCCATGGAGAAAGCCACACGTGCTAATTAGGAGACACTGAAGGAACTGAAGTTGATACTTCGGGTTGTTATGGATGGGGCAAAGCAGCGCATCCTCTCCGTTACAGCCTACCTTCATGGTCGGTGACAAATGGTAGCACCTTCCTCACTTGATTGCTGCACTGGCCATAAGCAATGTCCCCCATCACATAGCTCTCACTGCCAGCACCTTCCCACCTGGACAAGGACTGTGGCAGATTCTTCCAACACTTGTGCCTCGCGCCACCTTCCTACCTTTGTCAATAACTTTTTATCAAAACGACCTGAGGGATCTAAAACATCGGGACAGGAGGACACTCAGGTGCAAGCTGTCAGTGCACACGTCCCTCGAGCGGTGGCTGTGGTACTGCTGTGCCATTGCTGTGCTGAACACTGAGCATCCAGCCTGGCTGACACACCGCTGCAATCTCCAGGCTCTTCTCAAGTGTGTGCACCGAGAGGACCAGGGGAAATGGGCACAGATTAAAACACATGCTATTCCAGCTGCACATGAGAAAGCAATATGGGACTGTCGGGGTGATCTGTTTTACTGGCTCTGGGTGACCCTGCTTGAGCAGGCGGGCTGGAGCAGATGACCTCCATGGCTCTTTCTCAAACTCAGACATTCTGTGTCGTTCTGTGTTTTGCTTTGACCCCTAAAGCCTCTGAACTCAGCCCTGATGCCCGCTCGAAAGGCTTCCGGGACAAGGGATGACCCCAAACTCCTCCCCTAGCATTCATCATCAAACCACAGCTCCCCACTCCAGAATATCGTCTGGCTGACACAGTCAGAAGAGAGAAAAGATCCTTTTATTGCAAACATCAACTGCGGGCGGGGGGTCCCAGGAGTCACAGGGGTTCAGCCAGTAACAGGAAAGCGGCACCTGCAACGACAGAGTCAGAAAGCCCTGATAAACCACAAAGGCAGGAAGAGGCAGGATTTGCTTCCCCTTTCTTTGGGGAACACCTCCTACGAGGAATTGTTTATGGCCCAGAAGAGAGAGCTCTTGCTGGCCTTGACTACGGCATGGCTCTGGCACCTTGTCCCCATGGGTAATGCCCTTAGAGGCCTGTGCGCCTGCAGAGCTGCACAGGGCCCCTGTGCCACGCAGCAGGGCTCGATGGGGAGCCCCCGGGCAGCCGCCATGGAGTTCTTTGCAAACCCTGCGCAGCACCATCCCTCGCCCTCCCTTGCCAGCGAGTTGGGCTGACTTGGAGCAGGGTGGAGAGTTGGCAAAGATGGGCAGCAGAGCCTGATACGCACCTGGGCTTCTTCACCTGCTGGACTTTCCTGCTTTTTTGCACTTTTCAATCCCCCACAACATTTTCTCTCTTCCTTCTTTTCTTGTCTTGTTGGCATTCCCTCTCCTCTGCCCAGGCCTCCTTTCTCTTTCTTCGGTTTTCCGTTTCCTGGGGGCAGCCTGCAAACCTTTCCATCCCACAGGGTGATTAGATAGGTAAAGCCAGGATCAACTGGAATCAGTTCTGGATTTAACCAAAGCTGACTCATTTTACCTGCTTTCCTCCAAAAGGCTCTTTGGTTCTTCTGCACATCCCAGGGGGTCTGCCGTGGTCTCGGGGGTGGTTGCAAGCAAAGCAACGGGTGCCTAAAAGAGAAATGTTGGCGTGAGCAGGTGGCAAGGGATGCCCTGGAGCAGCAAGTGACTGTTTGGCAAATTACTCCCTTAGCGCTCCAGAGAAGATCCCTTTGGCTGGTTTGCATTAGCCCTTTCCTCCAAGGGCCTCCCTTTGGAACACACTGTTCACACAGGTGCGTGACACTCTGTTAATTTGGGGGGGCCATTCAGCAGGGAGCCTGCGGTCCCCCTGCGGGCAAGAAAGGGCTTGCCCACTTCATTCTGCCGTGGTTTCTTCTGCCCTCCCGAGACAGAGCTCCGCAGATATCCCTTTGCTGCAACACCACCAATACCACGGTGGGAGGCTTTGCTTTTCAGATCTGTCTTTCTCTAGGTATTTTGCAGGTATTGCCTTTGATTAAGCACACGCCTAACACATTGGAGAGGCAAGCTTTCCAGTTTTACTTACAATGTCTCATTCCGGGGGATAAAAAAAAAACAACCCCCAAAAGCCACAAGAGATGGAATGCCAGGAAGAGGCACAGCAGCCACTTGGACTCATCAGCAACTACCCTCCTACACGAGACACCTCGTCCCCGTGTTTGTGGAGCTGCCATACCTCTGCCGTTTCCCATCCCGCGTCCCTGTCTGCCCCTGCTGCTCTCTGGAGGAGGAGCAGAGAGGGTGGTGCATCCAGGAAGGCGCTTGCCTGCTGCTCCACGTCTGCTTGGCCTGCAGGGCCACGTTGCTCTTCCACAGGCAGCTCTGCAAAGCAAAAGCACGTGCAGCAAAGTGACTTGTTGGAAGTGGGCATCAGCTAAAGCCAAACCCACCCCAAGCCCTACACCAGCATTCTGCTCACGCTCTGACAGCCCTCAGTCCCTCCTCCTACCTGTGGATCGGTCCATGGGTGCTGGCGACGCCTGGGCTGATGGACAGGAGAGGCCAGCCACCTCCTCCCCAAAGATGTCACCGCGGTTTTCAATCATAAACTCCACCAGCACGTTCACCTGCACACATCAAAGCCTTGGTCTCAAGCCAGGTGCCTGACCATGGATCAAGCCGCCTTTCCCACGCCTGAGCCTGGCCTCTGTGCAGCAGGCTGCGGCTGTGGGGCTGCTCTTGCAGGCAGCCATCCCAGCAGCATTTGCTCATGAGACCAGGCAGCCAGGGACCTCTGAAGAGCCAAGCTCTGATGGGCCGGGAAGGCTGCAGGCGGCTGCTCCATCGAGCGTACCTTCTGAGTCACCTCCAGCATGGCCTCCAGAGGGAGCAGCTCCTCGTTGGGTGGGCTCAGCAGGTTTGGCCCCACGCAGATGGCCAGGTTGCTGGAGGTCATCCTGCTGGTGGAGGTGTTGTGGCCGATGTGCTGGAGGAGGGACAGCAGGCGCTTGAGGAGGAGGAGGTTGGCTGCAGGCAACTTGTCGGCCACCCTGAGGGAACGGGAAGGCAACGTTAATCAAGCAGATGAGGTTGCCCACAGCCGTCCCCCAGGCTTGCCCAAGGCAGGTGGGAGCCAGCGGCTGTGTTGCGCAGCTTTGCAGGTGCTCTCAGCCAGCGGTCAGGGCTCCAGCTCAACAGGCAGGCTGCTGCCCACACTTACGCTTTCAGCTCTTCAATCCTGTCCTCCTTGCAGGTCTTCTGCATGGCTGCCATCCACTCTTCATAAAGGTCTGTCACGAGCAGCTTGGCAGGGATGCTTCGCAGGAAGTCCTGCAATGCCAAGGGCATTCAGGTGAGCCTCTGAACACGCCAGACGCACCAGGAGCTCTTGCAGCTGCAGGTCAGAAGCGCTCACCTTCAAGATGACGGCCAGCAGCAGCGCAGGCTGGCTTCCCAGGTCAACAGCCGTGCCGCGGTCCAGGGCCTCGCGCAGCTGCCGCAGCTCTGTCCCGCTGGCAGCCCTGCGGAATATGCCCTCCGTCGACGGCCCTTCCTGCTGCAGGACAGCCAGCAGCTCCTGCAGGAGAGGCAGGAGGAGAGTTGCTTGCCTGAGGAGATGCCTTGCAAGAGCCGTGGCCAGAGCACTGCCCCAGATCTGGCTCCTTGCCCTCCAAAGGGGCTGGGACCAAAGTGTGTTCCGGGCAAGAAGAGCCCATCCGTGCAGCTCCTGGGGACACCCACCGCAGAGCAGTCGGAGGGAGGGCTGGGGATGCCCTGTGCAGGCTGTCTTACCTGGATGGGCCGCGGCAGCGTGCCGTCCTCCCCGCAGAGGGCTGCTAGGGGCTGCCCAAAGAGTGGCCTGCTGCAGCCGGAGCCCGCCTGCCCTGGCGCTTGGGCAGTGGACGGGCTGCGCCGCAGAGCAAAGGGCCAGGGCAGCCCCCTCCTCCTCCTGCTGCTGCTGCTCCCTCCTGCTGCAAAGGAAAAGAGAGCAAGAGCCCATCAATGGAGACCGCCAGGCCAGTGCTCCCGCAGCCTGCCCTGCCCTGCCCTGCCTGCAGCGCGGTGCTGAGCGCTGCGGCAGGACGGGCAGGGAGCCAGCAGCTGGAACCGTGGCTCCGGCTCGCAGGCTGCTGAGAGCCGGCGTGCCAGCGGGACAGCCTGTCCCAGCCCTCGCCCTGCCCTCCTCCAAGCTGTGGGCAGCAGCAGAGGCTCCGTGTCCCCGCAGAACCACATCCAGCTCTCACTGCCCAGCGGCTCTCCTTGCTCCTCCAGGTGACGTCCTCCCTTGGGCTGCCACACCTGCATGGCGACACTCAGGGGACAAGTGAGCACAGCTCAACCGGTGGCACGAGGTTGCCTTTCTATCCAAAACTCACCTGCTGAGCGGCAAAGTCCCCCTCCGTTGGCAGATGGGGCCGTCGGAGGCCCTTGCTTGGGATCAGCCTGCAAGAACCAGGCTGCGCTTAGAGAGCAGCCCCGCAGCAGAAGGGGCCACTGGCGAGCTGCCACCCAGCACCAGCAGACTGAGCGTGGCAGAGTTGGGACCCTCTGCCCTCCCAGGCTCCCTGCTCTGTGCCGCAGGTTTCCTCCCAGCACTGCCAGTGAGGATTTGCCCACATTCCTGGTGGCTCCCCAACCCTCTCCACTCCCCGAGTGGCAACCGTGGGACCCTCCCACCCTCCCGCACAAGCCCACCCCACTCGCCGCACATCCCTGCCACCTCGGCACAGCCAGAGGCGGGTGAAAGGCAGCCATTCTCACCTCTGCCTGGCCCTCCATCAGCCTCTCCAGGCTCCTGGCGCTCAATGTCCTCCACTGGGCAAGAGAGCAGCAGTGGAAGCAGGTGAGCAGCAATGCCTCTGATGCTCAGCTGGAGGAGCAGTGCTTGGGGACAGAGCCCAGAGCAGAGAGACACTCACGGCATGGCGGCGGCTCAGCTCCTTCTCCAGGGCTTTGATCGACGGCAGGCGGGTCAGCCGGGCTCTCTTTGCTCCTTCTGGTGTCCTGTGCAGCGGGAAGGGACAGGGAGAGAGCTGGGTGAGCCCCAGGCTGCCTCTTCTCTCTTGTCAGGCAGCTCTGCCCGACAGCTGCCCACAGCGGCGGGGGCACCTCTCCCCAGCTGGGGAGCTGTGTTCCCCCTTCCAGCTGCACCTGGAGCATCCCCCCGGCTTACCCCAGCAGTGTGCCCACCCACAGCTCCTTCAGGGACCGGGAGCTGCAAAAGAGAGGAGACCCAGCATCAGGTCCCACTGCCCCCCAGCCCGTGGGCAGAGGCGGGTGCCTGCACAGCCCTGCCCTGTGCAGAAGGACAGAGGGGCAGGACGAAGCCCCGTGGGGAAGGACAGAGGCGCTGCCCAAGCCCTGGCTCCCTCTGTCCTGCCAGAGCAGCTGCTTTTGCCCTTCCCTTCTGGGGACCAAAAGGTGGCCAGGGGATGCAGGACGTGCAAATGCCCCCCAACCCGTCCCTGCCGGCGTGCTGCCTGCTCCCTGCCCAGGCTCTGCACGGAGGGCAGAGGCCATTCACAGGGTGGACGCCTGGGCATGCTTGGGAACCTCTCCTGCCCTGCCATGGGACGTGGCACCACGACTCACCCAAAAGTGGCAACACAGGAGCCGGTGGGCCAGGCGAGGATGAGGGAGCTCCTGTCCTCATTGCTGCCTTCCTCCTCCTCCTCTTCTTCCTCCCCTGCTGCCTCCTTCCCGCCGCTCAGCACCCACAGCTGCTCCAGGGCCAGGCGGAGCTGTGGGCGCAGGGTGGTGCCACGTCTGCAGAGAGGAGAGGCGGGCAGGGAGCTGGAGGTGGGCTCCTTGGGGTCCCCCCGGCAAGAGCCCTGTCCCCCACCTGCCCTCGGGTCGCACAGGGGTGCATCCAGCAGCAAGGTGCCGGGACCTGGGGCTGGTGGCAGGGTGTCCCTGCCGGGGTGCCAGGGCCGGGGCTGGGGGAAAGGCAGCTGGGCTCTGAGGGTCTTACTGCAACTTGGCGATGACCAGTTCCTCTTGGAGGAGGAGAAGGCGCCTCTCGCTCCTCTCGCGGCCCCGGGTCAGCCGCACGTCTGCGCTCAGCACCGCCTCGGCCTCGCTGAGAGCCTCCCTGCAGAGCAGAGAGCGGCGGGCATGAGAGACGCAGCTGCCGCATGGCCCGGCCGTGCCCGCGTGTCCCCGAGCCACACGGAGAGCCCACCTGGAGCCACAGCAGCAGTTGGCCTGGCCCATCCCGCCCGGGACAGGAGGACCCTCGCCGTGCACCAACGACGCGGCCCAGGCGGCGACAGCGAGGATGGGAAGCGGGGTGCTGGTGTCGGTGCCGGAGCTGAGCTGCTCGGCCAGCCCCTGCCTCCTCCCAGCGCTGCTCCGTGCCAGCACAGCTCCGTCCTGCCGGCACTGGTGGCTCTTGGCTCCAACTGACCAACATTCCGAGCCCAACGGACACTGGGGGGGGGGGCACTGGGGGGCCCTGGGCTGGGGGTTCTCTCCAGCATGGCCATGGCTCTCTTGCACTGGGGAGCCCCGAGCAGGACACAGCACAGGGGCAGGAGCACCTCCCTCCACCTGCTGCCAATGCTTTGCCTACTGCAGCCCAGGAGGCAGGTAGCCTTCTTGGCCCCAAGGCCACTTTGCCGCCTCCAGTTTGGGGGTCAGCTTGGGCTCCACCATGAGCCCAGCTGTCTGCACAGCTGCTTTGCAGCTGGCTGTCCCCCAGCCTATACTGCTGCAAGGGCTTCTTCCTCCCCAGCTGCAGGACCTTGCTCTTCCCCTTGCTGAGCTGCACGAGATTCCTGTCAGCCCCTTTCTCCAGCCTCTCAAGGGCCCTCTGCTTGGCGGCAGCACCACCCTCGGGCGCATGAGCCTCTCCTCCCAGCTGTGGGCCATCTGCAAGCTGTCTGAGGGTACACTCTGCCCCATCCTCCACATCACCCAAGGTGAACAGGGCCCGCAGAGTGCAGCCCAGGGCCTTGCAGACATGCACGTTGATATGGCATACCTTGTCACAGAAGGTTCAGAAATGGAGGGGGAAAAGCCACGTTATTTTTTTGTCTTTGCAGGAAAAATTCAATAAAGACAAAAGCTTGCTGTACAGCCAGTGACCTGTGCTCCAGATCTCCAACTGCTTTTCAGCTGGAGGGGAAGGGTTGTTCATAGACAGGGATGCACATGGCACAGGCTATTCCAGAAGAGCCCCAGTTGCTCAAAGCTTTCCGTGTCCTGCATTGGTGCTTTTCAGGACCAGCTCCTGGGCCCACTTGCAGCGAGGCTAGCGAGAGCTGTGGTTCAGGGAGGGAATTCAGGTTCCGTCCTTTGTCCCCCGACCATCCCCACAGGCCCGGCTGCCTTTGAGCAACCTGCTCCGCTGGACTTGTGGCAAAGGTTGTGTCTGCAGCCCTGCTCTTCTGCTCTCCCTCTAGGGTCCTGCTCAGCCAAACCAGCTGTTTTCCCTGGAAATGACCCTGGTGGCTAAGGACAGACTCCTCTTGCTGGACACCAGCCGAGCTGGGGGAATGTCTCTGGCACACACGCGGTGCCAGCTTTCAATCCCCACGACGCTGGAACAAAGTTTGTGTGCAAGGCCTTCCCATGGCAAAAAAAGGAGCCAAAGTCAGCTTTTGGCCTTGTGTGTCTGCTTTACCCGTTGACACTGAGCAATGCCTTGATTAAAAGAGAAGCCATCAGGAGAGTTAAACCCCTGCCCTTTTCAGGAAAAAGGCAGGAAATGAGAGACATTGACCAAAGTATCTTTGGGCGATTTTACACTCCAGGGAGAAACAGTGTGGGGTGCAGTGGTTCACGCTCGAAGGGCAGTGCAACACTTTGGGAAAAGGGCTAGAAAAGCACTCCTGTGGGCAGCAAGTCGCAGCCACTGGGCTGGGCTGGCACTGGAGAGCCTGGGAGGCTCTGCGGGCTGGCAGCTTTGCCGCAGCGCTGAGTGTTGTGGCTGCTGCCTGTTCTTGCCTGCAGTGCTGACTGCACCCAGCTGGCGGGGCTGTCCTTGGGAAGGGCACCAGAGCTGAGAAAGGCCCTGGGAGAGGTGGGGGGAGAAGCGCTCCTGCAGAGATTGGCCAGAAACTCTGCAGAGCATGCCTTTTCCAGCCCCTGAGGTGCTGTGTGTGAGAAGGGAAGGTGCGCGTTGGTCCAGCGTCTGAGGCCCTGCAGGGCTCCCTCCCATCAGGGTCCTCTGACCGACCCATCCTCCAGCCGCCGCTCCAGGGGCTGGGGGTCTCATGGCGGTCCCCAGACGACGTCTCAGGTGCCCAGGGATATTGGCAAGAGGGGCAGCCTCACTGACATAAGTTCTTTCTATGAACAGCACGTCCCTTCTCCCCGGCAAAGGTGTTACGCACCTGGAGAGTGTGTGTAAATAGTCACCACCCGGGTTTCTCTTCATGATGGTGGTAATGCACTTTCAAACAGCGGTGTTGTGTTGTGGAGCAGGTTTTCGAAAGCATGCCACGCTTGCCTATTTAAGATGGACGGGTATTTTCTTCAAGAGCAGCAGCTCGGCTTTTGGCAGCCCCACCTCCTTGTGCTTTTCAGTTTGCCAGCCGGGAACAAGCTCACCCGCTATTGAACAAGCCATCTTTTCAAGGAGTGCCATACTGAAAAGCTGGACATTCGTCTCAAGCCTTCAGAACAAGGCGGTTGTGCTTTGGGTGTCAGAGCTGGGTAGTCAGCCACTCTGTAATTGCTGTAGCTATCGACGGTGCAAGTGAAACAACGGCTGCTGTTTAGCACAGTGACAGAAGCTTACAGGTGTTTTAGCAGGCCCACATCGGAAAGGCAAGGTAAACAAGGCCCGAAGGCAAGAACCCCTAGCCTTCAGTTCTCTGCTTCTCAGAGAGTTATTAACAGCAGCATTTTCTCCTCCTTCTCACACGCAGTTCAGGATCTCGGTTTAATTTACCCCGTGACTCTGGCTGCGGAAGCCCATCAAGGTGCTAGCAAATGCTGACATTCATTCCCAATTCAAACCAGCATTTCAACATGTTCCAAAACCCCACAGAAGAGACAGGCTTTCAAGGTCCATGTGTTCTGTATCAGCTGGGTGCATCTCCCCTGAAGCAGCTGCAGGTCCTTACTTCACAGAAAACCCTCTTTGCCTAACCCAAGGGAGGGGAACAATTAATTGCATGGTGGGTTGCTGGGGCCAGTTCAGATCCACTACCTACTGCTATCCATCATCTTTCTTGGTGACACGGTGAGAAAGATATTTCAACACAGATTTCTGCTCTCAACAGCTACGCAATGAACAGAGCCATGGCTGGCAGCGCTAGATGTGAAGGATGTGTTCTTTGTGGTCCCCTCGCAGAAGAAGGATAAAGAGAAATTTGCTTTGACTTGGGAAGGTAGACAATACACCTGTAACAGACTCCCACAGGGCTGTAAACATTCACCTACAATTGCTCAGGCTGCACTTGCTGAACTCTTACAGTCTCACTCCCTCAAGATGTGAAACTCTACCAATATAGAGATGATATCCTAATCGGAGGGAGCTTCCCTGAAAGGGTGGAGGAAGCGGCAGCAGCAGTGTGGCAAACACTGCAGAAAGCAGGAGCTGAAATTCCACCCAAAAACCATCAGGGTCTGAGTAGAGAAGTAAAATTTTTAGGTACTTGGTGGATTGCAGGTAGTGCAGCAATCCCACCGGACACCTGAAGTAAACCAGAACAATTGGAGATGCCCCAATCTAGGAAGGAATTACAACAACTTAGGGGTCTTCCAGGTTACTGGAGAAAACATGTACCTGGGTTTTCTATGATTGCTCGCCCACTGTATTCACTTTTACGAAAGGGAAAACCGTGGGAGTAGAACCCAGAGCATGGAGAGGCAGTCAAAACTCTAATACAGGAATTAAAGACATATCAGTCACTGGGGCCAGTACACACCCGCAACCCTGTTATAGCAGAATGGGGTTTTGCAGAGCACGGTACTTCTTGCAATCTATTCCAGACTGGGCCGAGTAGGCCAAAACGGCCTCGAATGTTTCGCTCGACTGCATTTAATGAGACGGAACGGAGATATTCTGAGGGGGAAAAGGGACTCTTGGCTTTTGTCCGGCCAGTTAAAAAAGTTTAGCCACTAAGGGGTAACCCATCTGGAAAAACCCCACCGAGACTTGTATTGTTTTCCTTTTCCTGGAACGATACTGGGAATGATACCAGCACACCTCCCCTGGAGATTGGGTTAGCCATCGGAGGATTGCTTATCCTTCTCACAGGAGCAATCATCGCCTGCAGGCACCAAATTTGGCTTATACGCCAACAAGCCCAATGCACGGGGTGGAGACCCTCGCTTCCTTTATTTCTGCTAATCACTATGGTAAGTATAGTACATTCTGCACCCTAGATGTCTCTCAGTTGTGGGTGCAATCTGCTGTAACAGCAATTATAAGGGAAGGCGATGAGGGCACCTTGCCCTCTGAAATGCCAGAGGTAATTTGGGATGATGCGACTCGATTTGAAAGGAAACTCCAATCCTGCTGGCGCCTAGTCAATTTTACAACGTATAACCCCAGCGACAGTAAAGCCAGAGCTTTTGTTTTGACAATACGCAGTGCTGCGGTACCATCTACCATCCACCATCTACCCCATCATTGTGCTGGGATTAAATCACAATGGAACTGTCCTCTACCCGCTAGAACATAGAGGATGGGCCCAACAAAAGGGGAAGAAATGGCAGACTATTGGTGTTGACGCATGTGTTGTACGGGAAGAAGAGGGATTTAGTTGTGAAAGTGATACCACTAAGGCGCAGGACATTTGACTTGACACTGAACAAAATGTTTGCCATTTTGAAATACATCCTGATGAAGCCCCTGAAACTGTGCTTGTGCGCTCCACCCCTTGACCAGAGTGGCACTGGTTTGGTGCAGGCTCCAGGAGAGGTAAACTCCTCTACTTTCAATCTGTCCTCTGAAAACCCACAAAGGAGCAGAGTGACACAGTGAGCATCAATGCACATGAGCTTGCAACAGCGATCATGCGATTGACACACGAATAGCGGGTGGCTTTTCCAAGACTCATTTATCAAGGAACAGAGAAAGTTGTGGATGCAAGGAGTCTCCTGCACACCTTTTCCATCGCATGTAATTTGACTCCAAGCCAACCACTTTATCCTATAAATATGACAGCCTAAGTGAGCCTGCTTGGAGCTCTCCCCGCTAGGCAGCGTGGCTGCATGGCGGTGATCTCCCCTTGAGCTGGGACACCTCTCAAGGTTGCTCCTCGAGGAACAGAGACCTTTTACCAATGACAGATCTCTGGTAAGTGACCGATATCGCGCATAACCTTGTAGTGTGGTAACTTGCATTTTGTCTTGGTAACTTTGATTGCGTGCTGAATTGATGGTAATGCAAGCATTATATAAACTTGGCATGTACAATCCCTTAGACATAAACCATTGTCCAAGCCTGAGGCTAAAATTGGTCTTAGCTGCACCTAAGCTCCATCAGGAGTTTAGAAAGCAAGGGGGTCTCCTCTGAACCTCATGACTCAACAGGAGGGTCTTCCTTACTCTTTGCATCTCGGGTCTCTCTGTGAATCATTCTAACTCGAGTGTGACTCAGTTTTCCTTTGAATGACTCTTCCATCCAGTAATTACTAGAGTGAACCTTGCCATTGAACTTTGTTAAGTTGCACTTTTACAACATCATATGAAAAACACTTTTGCCGATGCCCTTGTTGGTGATTCCTTAAGTGTTCTAAATCACCTATTTGTGACACCTCCCAAGCTCAGCTATTCTGTGTCATTCTGTGTTTTGCTTTGACCCCTAAAGCCTCTGAACTCAGCCCTGATGCCCGCTCGAAAGGCTTCCGGGACAAGGGATGACCCCAAACTCCTCCCCTAGCATTCATCATCAAACCACAGCTCCCCACTCCAGAATATCGTCTGGCTGACACAGTCAGAAGAGAGAAAAGATCCTTTTATTGCAAACATCAACTGCGGGCGGGGGGTCCCAGGAGTCACAGGGGTTCAGCCAGTAACAGGAAAGCGGCACCTGCAACGACAGAGTCAGAAAGCCCTGATAAACCACAAAGGCAGGAAGAGGCAGGATTTGCTTCCCCTTTCTTTGGGGAACACCTCCTACGAGGAATTGTTTATGGCCCAGAAGAGAGAGCTCTTGCTGGCCTTGACTACGGCATGGCTCTGGCACCTTGTCCCCATGGGTAATGCCCTTAGAGGCCTGTGCGCCTGCAGAGCTGCACAGGGCCCCTGTGCCACGCAGCAGGGCTCGATGGGGAGCCCCCGGGCAGCCGCCATGGAGTTCTTTGCAAACCCTGCGCAGCACCATCCCTCGCCCTCCCTTGCCAGCGAGTTGGGCTGACTTGGAGCAGGGTGGAGAGTTGGCAAAGATGGGCAGCAGAGCCTGGTACGCACCTGGGCTTCTTCACCTGCTGGACTTTCCTGCTTTTTTGCACTTTTCAATCCCCCACAACATTTTCTCTCTTCCTTCTTTTCTTGTCTTGTTGGCATTCCCTCTCCTCTGCCCAGGCCTCCTTTCTCTTTCTTTTTTTTTGGTTTTCCGTTTCCTGGGGGCAGCCTGCAAACCTTTCCATCCCACAGGGTGATTAGATAGGTAAAGCCAGGATCAACTGGAATCAGTTCTGGATTTAACCAAAGCTGACTCATTTTACCTGCTTTCCTCCAAAAGGCTCTTTGGTTCTTCTGCACATCCCAGGGGGTCTGCCGTGGTCTCGGGGGTGGTTGCAAGCAAAGCAACGGGTGCCTAAAAGAGAAATGTTGGCGTGAGCAGGTGGCAAGGGATGCCCTGGAGCAGCAAGTGACTGTTTGGCAAATTACTCCCTTAGCGCTCCAGAGAAGATCCCTTTGGCTGGTTTGCATTAGCCCTTTCCTCCAAGGGCCTCCCTTTGGAACACACTGTTCACACAGGTGCGTGACACTCTGTTAATTTGGGGGGGCCATTCAGCAGGGAGCCTGCGGTCCCCCTGCGGGCAAGAAAGGGCTTGCCCACTTCATTCTGCCGTGGTTTCTTCTGCCCTCCCGAGACAGAGCTCCGCAGATATCCCTTTGCTGCAACACCACCAATACCACGGTGGGAGGCTTTGCTTTTCAGATCTGTCTTTCTCTAGGTATTTTGCAGGTATTGCCTTTGATTAAGCACACGCCTAACACATTGGAGAGGCAAGCTTTCCAGTTTTACTTACAATGTCTCATTCCGGGGGATAAAAAAAAAACAACCCCCAAAAGCCACAAGAGATGGAATGCCAGGAAGAGGCACAGCAGCCACTTGGACTCATCAGCAACTACCCTCCTACACGAGACACCTCGTCCCCGTGTTTGTGGAGCTGCCATACCTCTGCCGTTTCCCATCCCGCGTCCCTGTCTGCCCCTGCTGCTCTCTGGAGGAGGAGCAGAGAGGGTGGTGCATCCAGGAAGGCGCTTGCCTGCTGCTCCACGTCTGCTTGGCCTGCAGGGCCACGTTGCTCTTCCACAGGCAGCTCTGCAAAGCAAAAGCACGTGCAGCAAAGTGACTTGTTGGAAGTGGGCATCAGCTAAAGCCAAACCCACCCCAAGCCCTACACCAGCATTCTGCTCACGCTCTGACAGCCCTCAGTCCCTCCTCCTACCTGTGGATCGGTCCATGGGTGCTGGCGACGCCTGGGCTGATGGACAGGAGAGGCCAGCCACCTCCTCCCCAAAGATGTCACCGCGGTTTTCAATCATAAACTCCACCAGCACGTTCACCTGCACACATCAAAGCCTTGGTCTCAAGCCAGGTGCCTGACCATGGATCAAGCAGCCTTTCCCACGCCTGAGCCTGGCCTCTGTGCAGCAGGCTGCGGCTGTGGGGCTGCTCTTGCAGGCAGCCATCCCAGCAGCATTTGCTCATGAGACCAGGCAGCCAGGGACCTCTGAAGAGCCAAGCTCTGATGGGCCGGGAAGGCTGCAGGCGGCTGCTCCATCGAGCGTACCTTCTGAGTCACCTCCAGCATGGCCTCCAGAGGGAGCAGCTCCTCGTTGGGTGGGCTCAGCAGGTTTGGCCCCACGCAGATGGCCAGGTTGCTGGAGGTCATCCTGCTGGTGGAGGTGTTGTGGCCGATGTGCTGGAGGAGGGACAGCAGGCGCTTGAGGAGGAGGAGGTTGGCTGCAGGCAACTTGTCGGCCACCCTGAGGGAACGGGAAGGCAACGTTAATCAAGCAGATGAGGTTGCCCGCAGCCGTCCCCCAGGCTTGCCCAAGGCAGGTGGGAGCCAGCGGCTGTGTTGCGCAGCTTTGCAGGTGCTCTCAGCCAGCGGTCAGGGCTCCAGCTCAACAGGCAGGCTGCTGCCCACACTTACGCTTTCAGCTCTTCAATCCTGTCCTCCTTGCAGGTCTTCTGCATGGCTGCCATCCACTCTTCATAAAGGTCTGTCACGAGCAGCTTGGCAGGGATGCTTCGCAGGAAGTCCTGCAATGCCAAGGGCATTCAGGTGAGCCTCTGAACACGCCAGACGCACCAGGAGCTCTTGCAGCTGCAGGTCAGAAGCGCTCACCTTCAAGATGACGGCCAGCAGCAGCGCAGGCTGGCTTCCCAGGTCAACAGCCGTGCCGCGGTCCAGGGCCTCGCGCAGCTGCCGCAGCTCTGTCCCGCTGGCAGCCCTGCGGAATATGCCCTCCGTCGACGGCCCTTCCTGCTGCAGGACAGCCAGCAGCTCCTGCAGGAGAGGCAGGAGGAGAGTTGCTTGCCTGAGGAGATGCCTTGCAAGAGCCGTGGCCAGAGCACTGCCCCAGATCTGGCTCCTTGCCCTCCAAAGGGGCTGGGACCAAAGTGTGTTCCGGGCAAGAAGAGCCCATCCGTGCAGCTCCTGGGGACACCCACCGCAGAGCAGTCGGAGGGAGGGCTGGGGATGCCCTGTGCAGGCTGTCTTACCTGGATGGGCCGCGGCAGCGTGCCGTCCTCCCCGCAGAGGGCTGCTAGGGGCTGCCCAAAGAGTGGCCTGCTGCAGCCGGAGCCCGCCTGCCCTGGCGCTTGGGCAGTGGACGGGCTGCGCCGCAGAGCAAAGGGCCAGGGCAGCCCCCTCCTCCTCCTGCTGCTGCTGCTCCCTCCTGCTGCAAAGGAAAAGAGAGCAAGAGCCCATCAATGGAGACCGCCAGGCCAGTGCTCCCGCAGCCTGCCCTGCCCTGCCCTGCCTGCAGCGCGGTGCTGAGCGCTGCGGCAGGATGGGCAGGGAGCCAGCAGCTGGAACCGTGGCTCCGGCTCGCAGGCTGCTGAGAGCCGGCGTGCCAGCGGGACAGCCTGTCCCAGCCCTCGCCCTGCCCTTCTCCAAGCTGTGGGCAGCAGCAGAGGCTCCGTGTCCCCGCAGAACCACATCCAGCTCTCACTGCCCAGCGGCTCTCCTTGCTCCTCCAGGTGACGTCCTCCCTTGGGCTGCCACACCTGCATGGCGACACTCAGGGGACAAGTGAGCACAGCTCAACCGGTGGCACGAGGTTGCCTTTCTATCCAAAACTCACCTGCTGAGCGGCAAAGTCCCCCTCCGTTGGCAGATGGGGCCGTCGGAGGCCCTTGCTTGGGATCAGCCTGCAAGAACCAGGCTGCGCTTAGAGAGCAGCCCCGCAGCAGAAGGGGCCACCGGCGAGCTGCCACCCAGCACCAGCAGACTGAGCGTGGCAGAGTTGGGACCCTCTGCCCTCCCAGGCTCCCTGCTCTGTGCCGCAGGTTTCCTCCCAGCACTGCCAGTGAGGATTTGCCCACATTCCTGGTGGCTCCCCAACCCTCTCCACTCCCCGAGTGGCAACCGTGGGACCCTCCCACCCTCCCGCACAAGCCCACCCCACTCGCCGCACATCCCTGCCACCTCGGCACAGCCAGAGGCGGGTGAAAGGCAGCCATTCTCACCTCTGCCTGGCCCTCCATCAGCCTCTCCAGGCTCCTGGCGCTCAATGTCCTCCACTGGGCAAGAGAGCAGCAGTGGAAGCAGGTGAGCAGCAATGCCTCTGATGCTCAGCTGGAGGAGCAGTGCTTGGGGACAGAGCCCAGAGCAGAGAGACACTCACGGCATGGCGGCGGCTCAGCTCCTTCTCCAGGGCTTTGATCGACGGCAGGCGGGTCAGCCGGGCTCTCTTTGCTCCTTCTGGTGTCCTGTGCAGCGGGAAGGGACAGGGAGAGAGCTGGGTGAGCCCCAGGCTGCCTCTTCTCTCTTGTCAGGCAGCTCTGCCCGACAGCTGCCCACAGCGGCGGGGGCACCTCTCCCCAGCTGGGGAGCTGTGTTCCCCCTTCCAGCTGCACCTGGAGCATCCCCCCGGCTTACCCCAGCAGTGTGCCCACCCACAGCTCCTTCAGGGACCGGGAGCTGCAAAAGAGAGGAGACCCAGCATCAGGTCCCACTGCCCCCCAGCCCGTGGGCAGAGGCGGGTGCCTGCACAGCCCTGCCCTGTGCAGAAGGACAGAGGGGCAGGACGAAGCCCCGTGGGGAAGGACAGAGGCGCTGCCCAAGCCCTGGCTCCCTCTGTCCTGCCAGAGCAGCTGCTTTTGCCCTTCCCTTCTGGGGACCAAAAGGTGGCCAGGGGATGCAGGACGTGCAAATGCCCCCCAACCCGTCCCTGCCGGCGTGCTGCCTGCTCCCTGCCCAGGCTCTGCACGGAGGGCAGAGGCCATTCACAGGGTGGACGCCTGGGCATGCTTGGGAACCTCTCCTGCCCTGCCATGGGACGTGGCACCACGACTCACCCAAAAGTGGCAACACAGGAGCCGGTGGGCCAGGCGAGGATGAGGGAGCTCCTGTCCTCATTGCTGCCTTCCTCCTCCTCCTCTTCTTCCTCCCCTGCTGCCTCCTTCCCGCCGCTCAGCACCCACAGCTGCTGCAGGGCCAGGCGGAGCTGTGGGCGCAGGGTGGTGCCACGTCTGCAGAGAGGAGAGGCGGGCAGGGAGCTGGAGGTGGGCTCCTTGGGGTCCCCCCGGCAAGAGCCCTGTCCCCCACCTGCCCTCGGGTCGCACAGGGGTGCATCCAGCAGCAAGGTGCCGGGACCTGGGGCTGGTGGCAGGGTGTCCCTGCCGGGGTGCCAGGGCCGGGGCTGGGGGAAAGGCAGCTGGGCTCTGAGGGTCTTACTGCAACTTGGCGATGACCAGTTCCTCTTGGAGGAGGAGAAGGCGCCTCTCGCTCCTCTCGCGGCCCCGGGTCAGCCGCACGTCTGCGCTCAGCACCGCCTCGGCCTCGCTGAGAGCCTCCCTGCAGAGCAGAGAGCGGCGGGCATGAGAGACGCAGCTGCCGCATGGCCCGGCCGTGCCCGCGTGTCCCCGAGCCACACGGAGAGCCCACCTGGAGCCACAGCAGCAGTTGGCCTGGCCCATCCCGCCCGGGACAGGAGGACCCTCGCCGTGCACCAACGACGCGGCCCAGGCGGCGACAGCGAGGATGGGAAGCGGGGTGCTGGTGTCGGTGCCGGAGCTGAGCTGCTCGGCCAGCCCCTGCCTCCTCCCAGCGCTGCTCCGTGCCAGCACAGCTCCGTCCTGCCGGCACTGGTGGCTCTTGGCTCCAACTGACCAACATTCCGAGCCCAACGGACACTGGGGGGGGGGGGCACTGGGGGGCCCTGGGCTGGGGGTTCTCTCCAGCATGGCCATGGCTCTCTTGCACTGGGGAGCCCCGAGCAGGACACAGCACAGGGGCAGGACCACCTCCCTCCACCTGCTGCCAATGCTTTGCCTACTGCAGCCCAGGAGGCAGGTAGCCTTCTTGGCCCCAAGGCCACTTTGCCGCCTCCAGTTTGGGGGTCAGCTTGGGCTCCACCATGAGCCCAGCTGTCTGCACAGCTGCTTTGCAGCTGGCTGTCCCCCAGCCTATACTGCTGCAAGGGCTTCTTCCTCCCCAGCTGCAGGACCTTGCTCTTCCCCTTGCTGAGCTGCACGAGATTCCTGCCAGCCCCTTTCTCCAGCCTCTCAAGGGCCCTCTGCTTGGCGGCAGCACCACCCTCGGGCGCATGAGCCTCTCCTCCCAGCTGTGGGCCATCTGCAAGCTGTCTGAGGGTACACTCTGCCCCATCCTCCACATCACCCAAGGTGAACAGGGCCCGCAGAGTGCAGCCCAGGGCCTTGCAGACATGCACGTTGATATGGCATACCTTGTCACAGAAGGTTCAGAAATGGAGGGGGAAAAGCCACGTTATTTTTTTGTCTTTGCAGGAAAAATTCAATAAAGACAAAAGCTTGCTGTACAGCCAGTGACCTGTGCTCCAGATCTCCAACTGCTTTTCAGCTGGAGGGGAAGGGTTGTTCATAGACAGGGATGCACATGGCACAGGCTATTCCAGAAGAGCCCCGGTTGCTCAAAGCTTTCCGTGTCCTGCATTGGTGCTTTTCAGGACCAGCTCCTGGGCCCACTTGCAGCGAGGCTAGCGAGAGCTGTGGTTCAGGGAGGGAATTCAGGTTCCGTCCTTTGTCCCCCGACCATCCCCACAGGCCCGGCTGCCTTTGAGCAACCTGCTCCGCTGGACTTGTGGCAAAGGTTGTGTCTGCAGCCCTGCTCTTCTGCTCTCCCTCTAGGGTCCTGCTCAGCCAAACCAGCTGTTTTCCCTGGAAATGACCCTGGTGGCTAAGGACAGACTCCTCTTGCTGGACACCAGCCGAGCTGGGGGAATGTCTCTGGCACACACGCGGTGCCAGCTTTCAATCCCCACGACGCTGGAACAAAGTTTGTGTGCAAGGCCTTCCCATGGCAAAAAAAGGAGCCAAAGTCAGCTTTTGGCCTTGTGTGTCTGCTTTACCCGTTGACACTGAGCAATGCCTTGATTAAAAGAGAAGCCATCAGGAGAGTTAAACCCCTGCCCTTTTCAGGAAAAAGGCAGGAAATGAGAGACATTGACCAAAGTATCTTTGGGCGATTTTACACTCCAGGGAGAAACAGTGTGGGGTGCAGTGGTTCACGCTCAAAGGGCAGTGCAACACTTTGGGAAAAGGGCTAGAAAAGCACTCCTGTGGGCAGCAAGTCGCAGCCACTGGGCTGGGCTGGCACTGGAGAGCCTGGGAGGCTCTGCGGGCTGGCAGCTTTGCCGCAGCGCTGAGTGTTGTGGCTGCTGCCTGTTCTTGCCTGCAGTGCTGACTGCACCCAGCTGGCGGGGCTGTCCTTGGGAAGGGCACCAGAGCTGAGAAAGGCCCTGGGAGAGGTGGGGGGAGAAGCGCTCCTGCAGAGATTGGCCAGAAACTCTGCAGAGCATGCCTTTTCCAGCCCCTGAGGTGCTGTGTGTGAGAAGGGAAGGTGCGCGTTGGTCCAGCGTCTGAGGCCCTGCAGGGCTCCCTCCCATCAGGGTCCTCTGACCGACCCATCCTCCAGCCGCCGCTCCAGGGGCTGGGGGTCTCATGGCGGTCCCCAGACGACGTCTCAGGTGCCCAGGGATATTGGCAAGAGGGGCAGCCTCACTGACATAAGTTCTTTCTATGAACAGCACGTCCCTTCTCCCCGGCGAAGGTGTTACGCACCTGGAGAGTGTGTGTAAATAGTCACCACCCGGGTTTCTCTTCATGATGGTGGTAATGCACTTTCAAACAGCGGTGTTGTGTTGTGGAGCAGGTTTTCGAAAGCATGCCATGCTTGCCTATTTAAGATGGACGAGTATTTTCTTCAAGAGCAGCAGCTCGGCTTTTGGCAGCCCCACCTCCTTGTGCTTTTCAGTTTGCCAGCCGGGAACAAGCTCACCCACTATTGAACAAGCCATCTTTTCAAGGAGTGCCATACTGAAAAGCTGGACATTCGTCTCAAGCCTTCAGAACAAGGCGGTTGTGCTTTGGGTGTCAGAGCTGGGTAGTCAGCCACTCTGTAATTGCTGTAGCTATCGACGGTGCAAGTGAAACAACGGCTGCTGTTTAGCACAGTGACAGAAGCTTACAGGTGTTTTAGCAGGCCCACATCGGAAAGGCAAGGTAAACAAGGCCCGAAGGCAAGAACCCCTAGCCTTCAGTTCTCTGCTTCTCAGAGAGTTATTAACAGCAGCATTTTCTCCTCCTTCTCACACGCAGTTCAGGATCTCGGTTTAATTTACCCCGTGACTCTGGCTGCGGAAGCCCATCAAGGTGCTAGCAAATGCTGACATTCATTCCCAATTCAAACCAGCATTTCAACATGTTCCAAAACCCCACAGAAGAGACAGGCTTTCAAGGTCCATGTGTTCTGTATCAGCTGGGTGCATCTCCCCTGAAGCAGCTGCAGGTCCTTACTTCACAGAAAACCCTCTTTGCCTAACCCAAGGGAGGGGAACAATTAATTGCATGGTGGGTTGCTGGGGCCAGTTCAGATCCACTACCTACTGCTATCCATCATCTTTCTTGGTGACACGGTGAGAAAGATATTTCAACACAGATTTCTGCTCTCAACAGCTACGCAATGAACAGAGCCATGGCTGGCAGCGCTAGATGTGAAGGATGTGTTCTTTGTGGTCCCCTCGCAGAAGAAGGATAAAGAGAAATTTGCTTTGACTTGGGAAGGTAGACAATACACCTGTAACAGACTCCCACAGGGCTGTAAACATTCACCTACAATTGCTCAGGCTGCACTTGCTGAACTCTTACAGTCTCACTCCCTCAAGATGTGAAACTCTACCAATATAGAGATGATATCCTAATCGGAGGGAGCTTCCCTGAAAGGGTGGAGGAAGCGGCAGCAGCAGTGTGGCAAACACTGCAGAAAGCAGGAGCTGAAATTCCACCCAAAAACCATCAGGGTCTGAGTAGAGAAGTAAAATTTTTAGGTACTTGGTGGATTGCAGGTAGTGCAGCAATCCCACCGGACACCTGAAGTAAACCAGAACAATTGGAGATGCCCCAATCTAGGAAGGAATTACAACAACTTAGGGGTCTTCCAGGTTACTGGAGAAAACATGTACCTGGGTTTTCTATGATTGCTCGCCCACTGTATTCACTTTTACGAAAGGGAAAACCGTGGGAGTAGAACCCAGAGCATGGAGAGGCAGTCAAAACTCTAATACAGGAATTAAAGACATATCAGTCACTGGGGCCAGTACACACCCGCAACCCTGTTATAGCAGAATGGGGTTTTGCAGAGCACGGTACTTCTTGCAATCTATTCCAGACTGGGCCGAGTAGGCCAAAACGGCCTCGAATGTTTCGCTCGACTGCATTTAATGAGACGGAACGGAGATATTCTGAGGGGGAAAAGGGACTCTTGGCTTTTGTCCGGCCAGTTAAAAAAGTTTAGCCACTAAGGGGTAACCCATCTGGAAAAACCCCACCGAGACTTGTATTGTTTTCCTTTTCCTGGAACGATACTGGGAATGATACCAGCACACCTCCCCTGGAGATTGGGTTAGCCATCGGAGGATTGCTTATCCTTCTCACAGGAGCAATCATCGCCTGCAGGCACCAAATTTGGCTTATACGCCAACAAGCCCAATGCACGGGGTGGAGACCCTCGCTTCCTTTATTTCTGCTAATCACTATGGTAAGTATAGTACATTCTGCACCCTAGATGTCTCTCAGTTGTGGGTGCAATCTGCTGTAACAGCAATTATAAGGGAAGGCGATGAGGGCACCTTGCCCTCTGAAATGCCAGAGGTAATTTGGGATGATGCGACTCGATTTGAAAGGAAACTCCAATCCTGCTGGCGCCTAGTCAATTTTACAACGTATAACCCCAGCGACAGTAAAGCCAGAGCTTTTGTTTTGACAATACGCAGTGCTGCGGTACCATCTACCATCCACCATCTACCCCATCATTGTGCTGGGATTAAATCACAATGGAACTGTCCTCTACCCGCTAGAACATAGAGGATGGGCCCAACAAAAGGGGAAGAAATGGCAGACTATTGGTGTTGACGCATGTGTTGTACGGGAAGAAGAGGGATTTAGTTGTGAAAGTGATACCACTAAGGCGCAGGACATTTGACTTGACACTGAACAAAATGTTTGCCATTTTGAAATACATCCTGATGAAGCCCCTGAAACTGTGCTTGTGCGCTCCACCCCTTGACCAGAGTGGCACTGGTTTGGTGCAGGCTCCAGGAGAGGTAAACTCCTCTACTTTCAATCTGTCCTCTGAAAACCCACAAAGGAGCAGAGTGACACAGTGAGCATCAATGCACATGAGCTTGCAACAGCGATCATGCGATTGACACACGAATAGCGGGTGGCTTTTCCAAGACTCATTTATCAAGGAACAGAGAAAGTTGTGGATGCAAGGAGTCTCCTGCACACCTTTTCCATTGCATGTAATTTGACTCCAAGCCAACCACTTTATCCTATAAATATGACAGCCTAAGTGAGCCTGCTTGGAGCTCTCCCCGCTAGGCAGCGTGGCTGCATGGCGGTGATCTCCCCTCGAGCTGGGACACCTCTCAAGGTTGCTCCTCGAGGAACAGAGACCTTTTACCAACGACAGATCTCTGGTAAGTGACCGATATCGCGCATAACCTTGTAGTGTGGTAACTTGCATTTTGTCTTGGTAACTTTGATTGCGTGCTGAATTGATGGTAATGCAAGCATTATATAAACTTGGCATGTACAATCCCTTAGACATAAACCGTTGTCCAAGCCTGAGGCTAAAATTGGTCTTAGCTGCACCTAAGCTCCATCAGGAGTTTAGAAAGCAAGGGGGTCTCCTCTGAACCTCATGACTCAACAGGAGGGTCTTTCTTTCTTACTCTTTGCATCTCGGGTCTCTCTGTGAATCATTCTAACTCGAGTGTGACTCAGTTTTCCTTTGAATGACTCCTCCATCCAGTAATTACTAGAGTGAACCTTGCCATTGAACTTTGTTAAGTTGCACTTTTACAACATCATATGAAAAACACTTTTGCCGATGCCCTTGTTGGTGATTCCTTAAGTGTTCTAAATCACCTATTTGTGACACCTCCCAAGCTCAGCTATTCTGTGTCATTCTGTGTTTTGCTTTGACCCCTAAAGCCTCTGAACTCAGCCCTGATGCCCGCTCGAAAGGCTTCCGGGACAAGGGATGACCCCAAACTCCTCCCCTAGCATTCATCATCAAACCACAGCTCCCCACTCCAGAATATCGTCTGGCTGACACAGTCAGAAGAGAGAAAAGATCCTTTTATTGCAAACATCAACTGCGGGCGGGGGGTCCCAGGAGTCACAGGGGTTCAGCCAGTAACAGGAAAGCGGCACCTGCAACGACAGAGTCAGAAAGCCCTGATAAACCACAAAGGCAGGAAGAGGCAGGATTTGCTTCCCCTTTCTTTGGGGAACACCTCCTACGAGGAATTGTTTATGGCCCAGAAGAGAGAGCTCTTGCTGGCCTTGACTACGGCATGGCTCTGGCACCTTGTCCCCATGGGTAATGCCCTTAGAGGCCTGTGCGCCTGCAGAGCTGCACAGGGCCCCTGTGCCACGCAGCAGGGCTCGATGGGGAGCCCCCGGGCAGCCGCCATGGAGTTCTTTGCAAACCCTGCGCAGCACCATCCCTCGCCCTCCCTTGCCAGTGAGTTGGGCTGACTTGGAGCAGGGTGGAGAGTTGGCAAAGATGGGCAGCAGAGCCTGGTACGCACCTGGGCTTCTTCACCTGCTGGACTTTCCTGCTTTTTTGCACTTTTCAATCCCCCACAACATTTTCTCTCTTCCTTCTTTTCTTGTCTTGTTGGCATTCCCTCTCCTCTGCCCAGGACTCCTTTCTCTTTCTTTTTTTTTGGTTTTCCGTTTCCTGGGGGCAGCCTGCAAACCTTTCCATCCCACAGGGTGATTAGATAGGTAAAGCCAGGATCAACTGGAATCAGTTCTGGATTTAACCAAAGCTGACTCATTTTACCTGCTTTCCTCCAAAAGGCTCTTTGGTTCTTCTGCACATCCCAGGGGGTCTGCCGTGGTCTCGGGGGTGGTTGCAAGCAAAGCAACGGGTGCCTAAAAGAGAAATGTTGGCGTGAGCAGGTGGCAAGGGATGCCCTGGAGCAGCAAGTGACTGTTTGGCAAATTACTCCCTTAGCGCTCCAGAGAAGATCCCTTTGGCTGGTTTGCATTAGCCCTTTCCTCCAAGGGCCTCCCTTTGGAACACACTGTTCACACAGGTGCGTGACACTCTGTTAATTTGGGGGGGCCATTCAGCAGGGAGCCTGCGGTCCCCCTGCGGGCAAGAAAGGGCTTGCCCACTTCATTCTGCCGTGGTTTCTTCTGCCCTCCCGAGACAGAGCTCCGCAGATATCCCTTTGCTGCAACACCACCAATACCACGGTGGGAGGCTTTGCTTTTCAGATCTGTCTTTCTCTAGGTATTTTGCAGGTATTGCCTTTGATTAAGCACACGCCTAACACATTGGAGAGGCAAGCTTTCCAGTTTTACTTACAATGTCTCATTCCGGGGGATAAAAAAAAAACAACCCCCAAAAGCCACAAGAGATGGAATGCCAGGAAGAGGCACAGCAGCCACTTGGACTCATCAGCAACTACCCTCCTACACGAGACACCTCGTCCCCGTGTTTGTGGAGCTGCCATACCTCTGCCGTTTCCCATCCCGCGTCCCTGTCTGCCCCTGCTGCTCTCTGGAGGAGGAGCAGAGAGGGTGGTGCATCCAGGAAGGCGCTTGCCTGCTGCTCCACGTCTGCTTGGCCTGCAGGGCCACGTTGCTCTTCCACAGGCAGCTCTGCAAAGCAAAAGCACGTGCAGCAAAGTGACTTGTTGGAAGTGGGCATCAGCTAAAGCCAAACCCACCCCAAGCCCTACACCAGCATTCTGCTCACGCTCTGACAGCCCTCAGTCCCTCCTCCTACCTGTGGATCGGTCCATGGGTGCTGGCGACGCCTGGGCTGATGGACAGGAGAGGCCAGCCACCTCCTCCCCAAAGATGTCACCGTGGTTTTCAATCATAAACTCCACCAGCACGTTCACCTGCACACATCAAAGCCTTGGTCTCAAGCCAGGTGCCTGACCATGGATCAAGCAGCCTTTCCCACGCCTGAGCCTGGCCTCTGTGCAGCAGGCTGCGGCTGTGGGGCTGCTCTTGCAGGCAGCCATCCCAGCAGCATTTGCTCATGAGACCAGGCAGCCAGGGACCTCTGAAGAGCCAAGCTCTGATGGGCCGGGAAGGCTGCAGGCGGCTGCTCCATCGAGCGTACCTTCTGAGTCACCTCCAGCATGGCCTCCAGAGGGAGCAGCTCCTCGTTGGGTGGGCTCAGCAGGTTTGGCCCCACGCAGATGGCCAGGTTGCTGGAGGTCATCCTGCTGGTGGAGGTGTTGTGGCCGATGTGCTGGAGGAGGGACAGCAGGCGCTTGAGGAGGAGGAGGTTGGCTGCAGGCAACTTGTCGGCCACCCTGAGGGAACGGGAAGGCAACGTTAATCAAGCAGATGAGGTTGCCCGCAGCCGTCCCCCAGGCTTGCCCAAGGCAGGTGGGAGCCAGCGGCTGTGTTGCGCAGCTTTGCAGGTGCTCTCAGCCAGCGGTCAGGGCTCCAGCTCAACAGGCAGGCTGCTGCCCACACTTACGCTTTCAGCTCTTCAATCCTGTCCTCCTTGCAGGTCTTCTGCATGGCTGCCATCCACTCTTCATAAAGGTCTGTCACGAGCAGCTTGGCAGGGATGCTTCGCAGGAAGTCCTGCAATGCCAAGGGCATTCAGGTGAGCCTCTGAACACGCCAGACGCACCAGGAGCTCTTCCAGCTGCAGGTCAGAAGCGCTCACCTTCAAGATGACGGCCAGCAGCAGCGCAGGCTGGCTTCCCAGGTCAACAGCCGTGCCGCGGTCCAGGGCCTCGCGCAGCTGCCGCAGCTCTGTCCCGCTGGCAGCCCTGCGGAATATGCCCTCCGTCGACGGCCCTTCCTGCTGCAGGACAGCCAGCAGCTCCTGCAGGAGAGGCAGGAGGAGAGTTGCTTGCCTGAGGAGATGCCTTGCAAGAGCCGTGGCCAGAGCACTGCCCCAGATCTGGCTCCTTGCCCTCCAAAGGGGCTGGGACCAAAGTGTGTTCCGGGCAAGAAGAGCCCAATCCCCCATCCGTGCAGCTCCTGGGGACACCCACCGCAGAGCAGTCGGAGGGAGGGCTGGGGATGCCCTGTGCAGGCTGTCTTACCTGGATGGGCCGCGGCAGCGTGCCGTCCTCCCCGCAGAGGGCTGCTAGGGGCTGCCCAAAGAGTGGCCTGCTGCAGCCGGAGCCCGCCTGCCCTGGCGCTTGGGCAGTGGACGGGCTGCGCCGCAGAGCAAAGGGCCAGGGCAGCCCCCTCCTCCTCCTGCTGCTGCTGCTCCCTCCTGCTGCAAAGGAAAAGAGAGCAAGAGCCCATCAATGGAGACCGCCAGGCCAGTGCTCCCGCAGCCTGCCCTGCCCTGCCCTGCCTGCAGCGCGGTGCTGAGCGCTGCGGCAGGACGGGCAGGGAGCCAGCAGCTGGAACCGTGGCTCCGGCTCGCAGGCTGCTGAGAGCCGGCGTGCCAGCGGGACAGCCTGTCCCAGCCCTCGCCCTGCCCTCCTCCAAGCTGTGGGCAGCAGCAGAGGCTCCGTGTCCCCGCAGAACCACATCCAGCTCTCACTGCCCAGCGGCTCTCCTTGCTCCTCCAGGTGACGTCCTCCCTTGGGCTGCCACACCTGCATGGCGACACTCAGGGGACAAGTGAGCACAGCTCAACCGGTGGCACGAGGTTGCCTTTCTATCCAAAACTCACCTGCTGAGCGGCAAAGTCCCCCTCCGTTGGCAGATGGGGCCGTCGGAGGCCCTTGCTTGGGATCAGCCTGCAAGAACCAGGCTGCGCTTAGAGAGCAGCCCCGCAGCAGAAGGGGCCACCAGCGAGCTGCCACCCAGCACCAGCAGACTGAGCGTGGCAGAGTTGGGACCCTCTGCCCTCCCAGGCTCCCTGCTCTGTGCCGCAGGTTTCCTCCCAGCACTGCCAGTGAGGATTTGCCCACATTCCTGGTGGCTCCCCAACCCTCTCCACTCCCCGAGTGGCAACCGTGGGACCCTCCCACCCTCCCGCACAAGCCCACCCCACTCGCCGCACATCCCTGCCACCTCGGCACAGCCAGAGGCGGGTGAAAGGCAGCCATTCTCACCTCTGCCTGGCCCTCCATCAGCCTCTCCAGGCTCCTGGCGCTCAATGTCCTCCACTGGGCAAGAGAGCAGCAGTGGAAGCAGGTGAGCAGCAATGCCTCTGATGCTCAGCTGGAGGAGCAGTGCTTGGGGACAGAGCCCAGAGCAGAGAGACACTCACGGCATGGCGGCGGCTCAGCTCCTTCTCCAGGGCTTTGATCGACGGCAGGCGGGTCAGCCGGGCTCTCTTTGCTCCTTCTGGTGTCCTGTGCAGCGGGAAGGGACAGGGAGAGAGCTGGGTGAGCCCCAGGCTGCCTCTTCTCTCTTGTCAGGCAGCTCTGCCCGACAGCTGCCCACAGCGGCGGGGGCACCTCTCCCCAGCTGGGGAGCTGTGTTCCCCCTTCCAGCTGCACCTGGAGCATCCCCCCGGCTTACCCCAGCAGTGTGCCCACCCACAGCTCCTTCAGGGACCGGGAGCTGCAAAAGAGAGGAGACCCAGCATCAGGTCCCACTGCCCCCCAGCCCGTGGGCAGAGGCGGGTGCCTGCACAGCCCTGCCCTGTGCAGAAGGACAGAGGGGCAGGACGAAGCCCCGTGGGGAAGGACAGAGGCGCTGCCCAAGCCCTGGCTCCCTCTGTCCTGCCAGAGCAGCTGCTTTTGCCCTTCCCTTCTGGGGACCAAAAGGTGGCCAGGGGATGCAGGACGTGCAAATGCCCCCCAACCCGTCCCTGCCGGCGTGCTGCCTGCTCCCTGCCCAGGCTCTGCACGGAGGGCAGAGGCCATTCACAGGGTGGACGCCTGGGCATGCTTGGGAACCTCTCCTGCCCTGCCATGGGACGTGGCACCACGACTCACCCAAAAGTGGCAACACAGGAGCCGGTGGGCCAGGCGAGGATGAGGGAGCTCCTGTCCTCATTGCTGCCTTCCTCCTCCTCCTCTTCTTCCTCCCCTGCTGCCTCCTTCCCGCCGCTCAGCACCCACAGCTGCTCCAGGGCCAGGCGGAGCTGTGGGCGCAGGGTGGTGCCACGTCTGCAGAGAGGAGAGGCGGGCAGGGAGCTGGAGGTGGGCTCCTTGGGGTCCCCCCGGCAAGAGCCCTGTCCCCCACCTGCCCTCGGGTCGCACAGGGGTGCATCCAGCAGCAAGGTGCCGGGACCTGGGGCTGGTGGCAGGGTGTCCCTGCCGGGGTGCCAGGGCCGGGGCTGGGGGAAAGGCAGCTGGGCTCTGAGGGTCTTACTGCAACTTGGCGATGACCAGTTCCTCTTGGAGGAGGAGAAGGCGCCTCTCGCTCCTCTCGCGGCCCCGGGTCAGCCGCACGTCTGCGCTCAGCACCGCCTCGGCCTCGCTGAGAGCCTCCCTGCAGAGCAGAGAGCGGCGGGCATGAGAGACGCAGCTGCCGCATGGCCCGGCCGTGCCCGCGTGTCCCCGAGCCACACGGAGAGCCCACCTGGAGCCACAGCAGCAGTTGGCCTGGCCCATCCCGCCCGGGACAGGAGGACCCTCGCCGTGCACCAACGACGCGGCCCAGGCGGCGACAGCGAGGATGGGAAGCGGGGTGCTGGTGTCGGTGCCGGAGCTGAGCTGCTCGGCCAGCCCCTGCCTCCTCCCAGCGCTGCTCCGTGCCAGCACAGCTCCGTCCTGCCGGCACTGGTGGCTCTTGGCTCCAACTGACCAACATTCCGAGCCCAACGGACACTGGGGGGGGGGGCACTGGGGGGCCCTGGGCTGGGGGTTCTCTCCAGCATGGCCATGGCTCTCTTGCACTGGGGAGCCCCGAGCAGGACACAGCACAGGGGCAGGACCACCTCCCTCCACCTGCTGCCAATGCTTTGCCTACTGCAGCCCAGGAGGCAGGTAGCCTTCTTGGCCCCAAGGCCACTTTGCCGCCTCCAGTTTGGGGGTCAGCTTGGGCTCCACCATGAGCCCAGCTGTCTGCACAGCTGCTTTGCAGCTGGCTGTCCCCCAGCCTATACTGCTGCAAGGGCTTCTTCCTCCCCAGCTGCAGGACCTTGCTCTTCCCCTTGCTGAGCTGCACGAGATTCCTGCCAGCCCCTTTCTCCAGCCTCTCAAGGGCCCTCTGCTTGGCGGCAGCACCACCCTCGGGCGCATGAGCCTCTCCTCCCAGCTGTGGGCCATCTGCAAGCTGTCTGAGGGTACACTCTGCCCCATCCTCCACATCACCCAAGGCGAACAGGGCCCGCAGAGTGCAGCCCAGGGCCTTGCAGACATGCACGTTGATATGGCATACCTTGTCACAGAAGGTTCAGAAATGGAGGGGGAAAAGCCACGTTATTTTTTTGTCTTTGCAGGAAAAATTCAATAAAGACAAAAGCTTGCTGTACAGCCAGTGACCTGTGCTCCAGATCTCCAACTGCTTTTCAGCTGGAGGGGAAGGGTTGTTCATAGACAGGGATGCACATGGCACAGGCTATTCCAGAAGAGCCCCAGTTGCTCAAAGCTTTCCGTGTCCTGCATTGGTGCTTTTCAGGACCAGCTCCTGGGCCCACTTGCAGCGAGGCTAGCGAGAGCTGTGGTTCAGGGAGGGAATTCAGGTTCCGTCCTTTGTCCCCCGACCATCCCCACAGGCCCGGCTGCCTTTGAGCAACCTGCTCCGCTGGACTTGTGGCAAAGGTTGTGTCTGCAGCCCTGCTCTTCTGCTCTCCCTCTAGGGTCCTGCTCAGCCAAACCAGCTGTTTTCCCTGGAAATGACCCTGGTGGCTAAGGACAGACTCCTCTTGCTGGACACCAGCCGAGCTGGGGGAATGTCTCTGGCACACACGCGGTGCCAGCTTTCAATCCCCATGACGCTGGAACGAAGTTTGTGTGCAAGGCCTTCCCATGGCAAAAAAAGGAGCCAAAGTCAGCTTTTGGCCTTGTGTGTCTGCTTTACCTGTTGACACTGAGCAATGCCTTGATTAAAAGAGAAGCCATCAGGAGAGTTAAACCCCTGCCCTTTTCAGGAAAAAGGCAGGAAATGAGAGACATTGACCAAAGTATCTTTGGGCGATTTTACACTCCAGGGAGAAACAGTGTGGGGTCCAGTGGTTCATGCTCGAAGGGAAACATAAGGCTTTGGGAAAAGGGCTAGAAAAGCACGCACAGGGGCAGCAAGTCACAGCCACATGCTCTCATGCCTCAGTCCGTGCTTGCAGGACATGTTTCCTTCCCGCTGGCAATGGCTGAATTCCAGTTAAATGCCCCTTGGAAAACTGGAGCTAATCAAACCTTTTTCTATGGGTCACATTGCTTTGCTGTCCATGTGTGTGATTCACCTCCTAATGGCAGCTGAGGACATGAGCTGACCTAGTTTGGAAACTGGCCCCTGTCTCTCCAGACAACTCCAGTCCTCTGCTTTTTTCCTTTGGCTTTTCCAGTCTGATGATCTCCGCAGTCATCTTTACCTGTCCTACGCTAAGTGTCTCTATCACAGCTATTACTACAGTGACACAGCACTAAGAAAAATCTGCCAAAATTCAGATCACTGGTAAAGAAGAAGAAGGACAATGGAAAATAAAAGTTCTGTTTTGAAAGAAATCCCTTTTTGACCTCCCATAGCTAGCAGTGGATGAAAAAAATGGGGAAAAAAATTCAGGTCAGCCACAATGCTTGGTTTCAACTCTGAGCTTGTAGTTTTATGGCTGTTCTGGAATGTCTTACAGTGAAAGATGGTTTTTAAATTAAACCTGGCTTCCAGCTCCCCTAGAAATTATTTTTGGGTTATTTTGATGCCATCAAACCTAGAATGGTGTTGGATGCCTTGATTAATTTTCCTCTAAATTAAAAAATACAACAAAAGAAGAAAAAAGTGACAGAGTCACAAAAGCCTTTGGTGTGATTAAAAACATATCCTCCTCAACACAGGCAGCAAGAAAGAGAAGTTTTGCCCAGCTTTACTTGTTATGTCAGCCCTTGAAGAGCTGAGTACTGCACTGTTTCCTTTCTGGTTTGTGCCAGTAGGGAACCAAAAGGGCAGGCAGGAAAGCCAAGGGACCGCTAAGGGACCTGACTAGGATGAGAGGAGGAACCTGCAGTTGAATCCGCAATTGATCATGGGCTTTCTAAATGTGAGCCAGGAGGGAAACCGGAGCACTGGCCCTTCTCTTCTAGCTGTCAATTTTGAGGAGACTTTATGTCTCTCTACAAGGGATACAGCAGCTTGATACCATGTGGTGTTAGCATCACAGATAGCAGTCCACAAGTTATTTATGGAACAGATGGTGAACAGCTTATTCCCTGCTCATATTTTCCCAGTAGCCACAGTTTTACAGGGCTCCACCACATTTCCCAGCCCTGGGTGCTGCTGGGACAGCTGGGAATCCATCTCCAAAAGACCACCCCATCTTGACACTGCACTGATTCAGGGCAGCACTGTGCCCCCACAGTTGCTCCAGTACAACCAAATTTTTTAAGGATAAGCCCCACTGGGGGAAGAGAGAAAGATCCTGTCTTCCAGCACTAGGGACAGCCCTGAGTTGTTAGGCTCAAACCCACCATCACCACAGTGCCACATGTTTAACACTGTCTCCACTCATCAGCTCTGTCTGGCTCCTGTCTCCTCGCAGCAAGGCAACTGAAGGTGGTCAGTGGCCAGGCAAGTTACAGACCACAGCAAACAGGAGTCCTCAGCCACTCCACTATCTCTTAGCAGGATGCGCAATGGATTAAAAACTTATTCTTCTGACAATGATTGTAATGAGAACAGAAAATGGCATTGCATGAATCCGTTCCTCTGACAAGGGTTGCAGTGAAAAAGGAGCTTTCACATTTGCTATGTTAGCGCTGCAGATCTGTCCTCCTTGTTCTTGTCAGTATTAAGGAAGAGAAAGAAAATAACAGTTGCATCTTGTTTGGAGCAAGACAGATTTCTGGTTTATTTTGCCATGAAGGAAATGTAAATATCTGCAGATTTCTTCCCACAGAACTGTGGAAATGCTCCTGCAGAACAGCTGAAAGCCACTGATGTACTGGCAAGCCAAAGGAAATATAAACTCCAAAGAGAAGGCATGCAGCATGCATCGAGCCTACCTAAGAAGCATTGTTAGCCAGGACACACTTTTCTGATTGCTCTGTGATGACATAAAATTATATGATTCAGTGAGTGATGTCATCTTTCCCTGTTGTTTCCCTGCTTGGATTGTGGAGCTGGCATCTCTCTTGCTTTCTGCAGCTCTCTTCCCATCAACATAGCTCATTACAGACCACAAGTTACAAGTGCAGCTGAGTGCCCAGCCAGCTCCTCTGCCCCTGCCTGTCCCCTTCCACCACCGAACCTGCAGGCACACTGCCTGCTTGTGACTTCCTCCAAGCTGTAGCAGACCCAGTTCATGGCAGGACGGACTGTAACGCTTTTACTACAACAGTTGCAGGAGCTGAGACTAGGAATGGCACTCCAGGGTGTAGTGAGAAGACTAGATATAGGAGAAAATAAATACAGAAAGTGCGTTGACAAGATGTGAATCCAGAATGAGAAGAATGAAAGCTGGTGGGCATCCACCCCTTTTCCCCATCTCTATGTCTCCTGTGAAACATACCCAGTTTTAGATGACACCCAAGACATATTGTGCAGTACATTGTAGAAATAGTGTCATGCGGTTGATGGTGTGGGGTCCTACTCTTTATTGTCAGTTTTCAAAAAAGGCAGCTTGTTTTCCTAGCTATCAGACCATTTGAAAGGCTTGTAAAAATCTGTCTATACCTGCCTGAACACACCCAGAAGTCTTGACTTCTAAAGACCCAGAAGTCTTTAACTTCAGGGAAAAACTGGAAAACACAGCCAAAGTCAGTACAACCTTTCCTGAAGTACAGACAGATTTCAGAAAACCCAGATCCTGCTGCTGTACAAACACCTCCTCCAGACTGAAGAGATATCAAGACAGGACTCTGGGCTGTGATCAAGAAGCAATAGCAGATGGGGAGTGGAGTGATACTGGTATAAAGAAAGGAGAGACCATCCTGAAGCAGTCTGAGAAGGGAACCATGTCAGGCAAAACTCCTCTAAGAGCAGGTGTGTGGGCTGGAAACCCTTACTTCTCCAGAAAGGACATCATTCTCTGATGGAAAGCTGCCCTGTTCAGGCTCCATGACACCTTGGTTCTGCTTCAGACTCAGACTTATTTTACAGTTCTGGGACAGCAGCCTTTTTTCTATTTTGTTTCTCTGTCCTGCTTAGTTTCCTTTTCTAGTTCATTAAAATCCACAAGGCATTTGATCCTTTCAATATCCTGGACAGTATCCAAAGCTCCCAGTAACACCAGGGAACCTTAATCTCTCCATTGCCTAATACACCCTACTTCAACATTGTGAACTGAAATGCACAATGCTGGAGTTGCAAAATGTTGTAGTTCAAAACTACAAAACCAGGATTTGCAGAACTTTGACATGAGTTTGGCACGTGCTAACCCGTGATGCCACCAAAACCTGATATAAGGTTGATGCCCTTGTCAAGTCTGTATAATTACAACACCCTCCAGGTTAAACCATCTCAGAGCTTTCATGTGTTTGTCACAGCTCACGCCCCAGCAAAAGAAGACCTATCTCTGCCCATCAAGATTGTATACCCCTGTCCTGCCAAACTCTTCTGCCAAGAAAGATAATATCTTGTCTTTGTCATCAGCCAAAGGTGAAAGGATGTTTTGTAGGGTCTAGTCAGAGATTACTTGTAGATTATATCAGAAATTATAGATCTATTTTTATCTTTAGCTCTGCTATCACATTCCCATGGAACCCTTGGACGGTCATTTTATCTCATTACCTCAGTGGTATATCAGGGCTGTAGGTAGCCCTGCTCCAGTGGCACTTCAGCTCATGGCAGACCCAGAACAGAGAAAGAAGAGGGCGAGCCACTCACTCGGAGGCAGGGACGCCACTGGTGGCAGGAAGACAGCCAGGCTTTGTGCTTCAGGCATTGTGCTTCAGGCTTCATGGGTGCCAGGGAGCAGCACAAGTAGGGGAGCCAGGGCAACTCCAGTGCTGGCCATGCCCTCACCAACAGGGCACAGTCCTATGAGGTCTCAGCACATCCAGCAGAGCCAGGGGTGGTCCATCAACAGGCCCAGACACAGCGAGGGGATGAACCGGGACCAGGAACCCTCCAGGGAGCCCTGTCTGGAGCAGGAGATGGGGTAGGAGACAAGTCTATAATGTACATAAGAGAGATCTCTCCAGGAGGCAGAGACAGGACTGGAGGCAGACACATCTACAGCACAGCTCAGGCAGGGACCAGGGACCCCGGTCTGAGTTTAAATGGGCTCCTGGCTCATGGGCAGAGTGCATGGGTGGAGGTCCCTGCTCAGGGCGTACTAGTGCCCTCAGGGCTCTGACAGTAGGAACACAAAGAAACATTTCTGCAAACAGCGGCTCAAACCTTCAGTTGTACAGGGAGGAAAGCAAACACTGCAGCACTGGTAGGCTGACATGTCAGACATCCCTTCAGAGGCAGGAATTTCCAAACCTGTGACACTCCTTGACTTCAGGACCTAAAGCAGAGCCATGAGAAATAGGGGGGTGCAGCAGCATGCCCGCACAGGTAGGCAAGAGCTGTCAGACAGGCAGGGTAGGCAGGAGCAATGCCAACGGATCCAGGGATGTGCTTCTGAATATACGTTGCCCAGCAGAAGTGGCCCAAATTTGCCTAAGTCCTGAGCCAGCTGGTTTCTGCGGGAGCCCTTTGACCTTCTGGGCATTGGTCCTTTAAAACAAGAAAGAGTAGCAATCGCCACCGGTGCTGAGAGTCCAGGCCGCTTGCCCATCTACTGTAGTTTGCAAAAGAACTGCAAGAGGCTGCTAATACCCCTGAGGCTAAATTTGGGCCAGGACTAGGTGCAGGAGTTACTGCCACTTCCCAGCCTTGCTCAGGTACCTGGCACAAGGCTGCCTGTCCATTCAGTGACACTTGGGGCAGAGGTGGGCCCTGGATGCTGAGGAAGGTTGATACAGGTGTAATGAGATGTTCCTGGTGGCAAAACCTGATGCAGAAACTCAGAGCAATCATTCCCAAGCTCTCTTAGCTTACAGCTTGCTGTTGCTGCTCTAGACCTGGGAAAGGCCAAATACGCATCCAACAGCTTGTCTGTCTCACCCCTATCAGCAGTCTACCGAAAGTTACCACATGACCTTCTGCCATGCAATCAAGGTGGTGCTGTGGCCACATACCACCTTTGAAACATGTAACACCAGCCAGCCCACAATTCTTGCATACACCTTCCAATCAAAAATGGGGAAGGGGCAGAAATCTCCCCCCGAAGTTCCTCACATGTGATTCACTAGCAAGATATTTTGGTGCTCCTTCAGACTCTACTTTTTGGCAAATTTTTTTTTATGACCAAACTCCAAGCAGGTGCTGTTCTTTACAAGCACCAAATCTCTCATGGTAATTGTTTCTTCTCCAGGAGGCCACCAGACTTGAGGTCTCCCAAGATTTAGACCTTCTGTCCCATCCCAGCTCAGGTCAAGCACTGCAGCAAAGGCTGGTGGCTATAAGAGACTTCCCAGCTGTGTGGATCGCCTGGGAGAGCTGCTCAGGCTGGCTTGGTGGAACCAAAGATGCTGAACACATGAAGGTGTGGGTGGGAGTCCTTTGCATGCTGGTTTGCAGGTAGTCTGTGACACCTCCTAGGGCAAGGCTGCTCTTCTTGGGTTTGCTCTGAAACCCATGCACAGGTCAGTGAATGGGACAGTTCAGTGGCTCCCTTTCTAACCACACTTTTTGGACCTAAATCCATGAGTCAGTGCAACAGTTAAAGCAGGTTGCCAGCTTCTCCTGGGAATGGGGTAGCCTTTTCAATACTCTGACCCCATCTGCACCCGGTCTGTTGAGAAATGTGGAAACTCATCCCTTCCAGAGGACTTCCACTGACAGTTTGCTTAAGAAGTTATCAAATCTACATAACCATATGAATACCAATTTACCTTTATTGTATATTGCACTGTTCATGTCTATCAATGAAAGCGGCTGTGGAAGAATACCAGGTAATGAATATATTGAACAGAGCAGTAGATATATCTGGAATGTATAACTAGATTCCGCTTTGACTGTTCATTTTTTTCTGCACATGTGTGGGAGTGCGGTATGCGTTCACCATGTACAATAGAACTAATACCAAGAACTGGCTGTTTGCAACATTTGTTACCTCTGGAGAATTTAAAAATTGAGTGAAGGGAAATGTACTTTTGTTTGTAGAGTGTTAGCTGAGTCCTCATGAATTTCAAACACTCAGACACAGGCAGGACCTGAAATATCAGCATCTCCTGCCTCTTTCTATACCTCGTCCCTTTCTTCAGAATTCAGTTTTTTCTTTCTTCCTTTGTGGCTGTTGATTTCCTCCACTGCTGCTGATGTGAGTTGCATCAGCAAGAAAGCTTTGAATGCACCAGCATGGAGCTCAGATAGCCAAACCCTCAAACCATGATACCTTTAGGATACAAGTGCCTGGCAAGAAATATTTTGCTCCATGCAGGTGTGCATCAACCATGATACCTTGTTTTCTTTGGCTTTCAAAGGTTTTGGGTTTTTTTTAAATAACAAGTTTCTTCATAGTTTATTTTCCTTTGGACAAAAAAAAAAATGTTCCTCTGTCATGAAAACAGAGTATTTCCTGAGCAGATTCCACTTAGCTGGAAAGCTATTTTCCACTAAGCAGTATTTAGATTGTCATCTGTCCTACTCAGCCAGAGAGCTCGTGGCCTGGGTTTTTCCTGCTGTTCTTGGGTTACATGAGACACTCAAGTGCAGCGGTACAGAAAGGGATCCATTTACTGTCATCTCTCATTGACCCCAGGAAGGAGGACAAACAGGCTCCACTTGCTCTGCCTTCCCTCCTGTGAGATGGAGGTGGGGAGAAGCATATTTGGGGAGGAGGCCAAAGCAGTACTTCCCACCCCGCAGCCTGGAAGGGATGAAGAGGAGGCTTTGTGGGCCATGCTCACAGGAGGATAAAGAGAAAAAAGGAGAGGGGATGAGTAGGACCAAGGGCACAGACTGCACTCTGTCCCTGGGACAAGCACTTCAGTGCCTTTAAAGACTCCAGAGAGCCTCAGTGGGGTTTGTACCAGTTTCACACTCTGGCCACCAACCTGAAGTACCAGGGGCTCTTTTGCAGTTGTCTCAATGTGGATAAGGCACTAACATCAGGCTGTGCTGAGCATGGCCAAAATAAGTTCAGTCCTGCTGCTAAAAACCCTGCATAGCAATCACCGCACTTTCGTTCAGCTCCCTTCCCTGCCTTTTGTCTCTCACCTTCGTACTGTCAACCCCAAACCCACGGGATGGGTGCTCTGCTGCACACCCACCTGTGAGCAACACCTGCCAACAGAAATAAGAAACATCACTTCGCCTATGGGTTTGGATCTGGTCACTTAAGAACCCCAAGTTGTCCTTCTTTAGGACAAACAAACAAGGAAGGAAGGAAGCTTAAAGACAATCATGTAATAGTGGGGCTCTGGGAATTTTGGGTAAACCATCTAGTATCAGACACAGGGAGAGCTGTCTTACTCTCCAGACATCAGCTCTGTAGCAAAAATTGCAGGGAGCTTCTGAGCATCCTTACATCCTCGATGCTGCAAATCCAAAGCTAAAACAGCCCACGCTTGCAGAGGACTTTGACATGCTCATTTTTATTTCCATGCACTTGTGCTAAGTGTTTTTACTCTTTAAGATAATGGCTATTCATCCCAACACTATTTTGTAAAAAAACAGTCATAGGAGGCAATCTTCTTATCTCCTAGGATACACAGGTTTTGTTTGAATATGATAAGGCTACAGAGAAATTAATTTATTCTCTTGAAATAGTCTCTCTTTCTGTGTATATATGTACATACATATATGTGTATGTATTTTTAGCTAATGAACAAAAAAGTACAAAGTTAGTTTAAAAATTCAGCTAACAGCATTATATGGTTTTATGCAGAGACAGAGCTTTTCAGCTCCTGCTCATTAGCATATCTCTGACTCTGATGGAGCAGTTTAAACTGGCTGAAAATCTAGCCCAAAAAGTGGCATTTAATTTTCTAACTTAATTTCAAGCTATAAATGGGACTCTCTTGTTAGGTTATTTAATTTTATTTTAAAATGCTAAAGAAGTATTAAGGAGTCATGTTTTCCAAATTTTGTGGCTGCAAAAGTTCCTGAGACAAGGAGGTTTGGTTTTATCTTGATTCCTTCATGCTTTGCTTCTTAAAGGGAAATGAAGCTATTGAGGATAAAGCTTGAAGTAAAGATGAACAAACAGCAAATGCCAAACAAAATAAGCAGAGTATGGCAAAGGAACTGTCAAAAGTTGCCTTGTACGGATCCTTTAAATAAAAAAAAAAAAAAAAAGTTTTTGCATCCTTACCTCTTTCTTCTCTGTCATCTACATGGTGTTCCACTGTGCCCAGAAGTTATGCTTCTCAAAAGCCTGCCAAAGTAACATATTTCCCTAAATTCCACCAAGCTCTCTCCAACCTTGGAGCTGCCAAGTAATTCTGTTCTCAGTATTAGATAAATCTTCAAAGTTTAGATACTTGAAATCATACAGTTCACCGTGATTTTGTTGCAAAACTTCAAACTACATGGACATCTGCAAAATCCTCTGGTAACTTAGAGGGGAGTGTGGACAGAAGCTCCCACCAAGATCTGAGTGCTTGGTGCTGTGCATGTGTTTAGTAGAGACTGTAACTTCCTCTAAATAGACAGGAAAAGCAAAATAGTGATGGATGCAAGGATTTAATACCCCAAGCATTGGAGACAGGGCTTGGAGGCACCAGTCACAGCTACACTTTTCAGAAATATGAAGTTTGAAACAGAAGCCTCCTTCCCAACAGGAGGCTGATGCAAACAACACCCAACACCACCTCTGTCTCAGTTCCTGCGGTGAAGAGCAACCAGCTCTCTGCTGTGGGGACTTACAGGTGCAGGTCCCTTCCCAGCGGTATTTCTAGGACTTCCTAAGCACGTTAGAGACATAAGAAGTCCTTCAAGAGCCTACCTGGCTGAGGGGCCCAGCTGGGCTGCAAACCTTCTTGCAGGCACTTCCAGAAGTGTGTAGTAGCCCCCTTTGACACTTAAACACCCCAAGGCTCTAGTCCTGAGTCTCAGGAGCCTGGCAAATAGAGACTCCAAAGTCACTCAGCCTCTGCTGTAAAACATCACCCCAAAGTTTTCCTCCTCTGCTTTACTACTCATATGCAACACAAAGAAAGGTGCTGTGAAAACTTCCAGTCAAACCAATTCCACTATAAAAAATGATAAAATACATTGTGAACACACTTATATTCCCCCACCTTTCTTTGACTCTGATGAAAGGTCATAAAGGTCTGGTTGTTCAAAGTCAATCGAGGAGTTGCTCCACTACCCAGTTTCTCAGTATTGCTGCCATGAAAACAAGCAGAACTGCTGTTGTTTTGGTTAAACCATGACTTTCTGCTGCCAAGAGACACTGCAAATTAGCTAAGCCTCATTCAGAGGAAATTTATACCAATTTTCCATTTCCAATGAGACCTGTGTGAGCAGTTCCAGCTATGTGAAGAGGATGTTTGGCTGACAAATACTGTGAGAAGACAAGGGCCAAATGGAGCTGGCTCAGGCACCATGTGAGGTGGTGGGAATATCTTCGATAACGCAGGCTAGCTGGAGTCCTGCCAGGCTTTCACCCTGGTTGTAACAGCTGCCGTACGTGAACACAGCAAGGAGCAGATCCTGTGCCAGAGTCACTAAAGCAAACAGAACACTTAAGAAAGACGATATTCGCTACTGTGCATCAGCAGCAGTGTAAAGAGCTGTGGCAGGTGTGTGCGAGGGAAGAGGGACATTCCCAAGCAAGGACAGTCTCCAGATTTGCTCACACATGGTGGTAGATACAGTATAAATACTATAGACATCTAGGTATCTATATAGATGTGGATCTCAACACAAAACACAGCTCAGCTGCTGCAGGCATCCCCCCGTTGCCTGAGGGCTAAGAAGAAAAGCTGTGTCCCCTGTGGTGGTGACACCCAGCTCTGAGGTACTTGGCCACCCAGGCTGGCTGAAGACAGGCATGAAGCATTTAACAACAGAGATGACTAGTGATTTGGAGAGAATTGTAAAAAAAAGGTCAGTCGAGGAACTTTAATTCACCTGCAGCTGTTTCCTAAATTAGTCTTGGGGAAGGTGGCTAAAGTTGCAGTTACTGTTTCCAAAAGATGAACGAACAGGACTTATGAGGTTGAAGGCAGGTGGTTTCAGAGGTGTTACCCACAAACCTCAGTCTGTTCCCCTCCCTCCAGCTCCGCTCTTCCCACAGGGCAGATATCTGCTGGGTGAGAGATCACAAGCCCTCCATGAGGCCAGGGAAGAAACCTGGATGTAGATGGGTACATGACAGGGTTAACTGGCTGGAGCCACTGCTGACCTGTGATTTTCAGTAATATCCACAAACAAGAATGAAAATGGGTTTTAAAGCCCCGGGCTGAGGTAGCAGCCTCAAACCATAGCACTGCAGCTCCCGCAGGAGGAGGAGAGCACAGCTGGTCAAAAACCCTGTGCCTCAGGGGTGGCTGCCCCAATTTCAGCTCTTCTTGGTGGCATGTTTTCCTCTCACGTGTCCTCTAGCTGTGTTGTTTGCGGCTGCTGCCCAAGTTATGACGTACAGGTCATTAAAACTGAGCTCAGCATCATCAATATAAACTGTCTGACAGTAATTTAGGCCATATTCATCAGTGGTGGAGAGCAATCGGTCATAGTCAGGTTATGTCTCACCCTGTAGACAGGGTGTCCTCTGCAGTCAAGTGCCTTTCCTCTCTCCCAGCCTCTCCTGGTGCCCTGTGGGAAACTTTGCTGCTTCTCAGCTCCTTTTGACATCTCCTGTTTGCAGAATAGGTCAAACTGGGGAGGACTCTGCGCTGACCTCTGTCACACCACTGCCTCTGACTGATGCAGGATAAGCCACCCATCACTCCTCACCTGTGAGAAGAGGCAGCTGTGGGGCACAAACTCCTCTCATCCCTCCAAGTGGCATGGCTGAGGCCACCTGTATGAGACAGACCCTCTCCATCTAACATGTTTCCACCTCTGTAAGTTGGCTGGACCTCTTAGAAGGGGACTCCTCAGCATTCAGGTCTGACCCAGCCTACCTCGTCAAGCTACATGTGATGTTGAATAGCAAAAGCATTTGACTCCAGCATGAGCCCCAGCCCCAGTCTCCAGCACTCTAATGTCTAATGTTGCCTCATGTCTAAGGTCTAATGTTGCCCTCCAATGTCTCCTCTGCTGTGAGCCTTTCTCCTTCCCTAAGCTGCATATCTGGAAATTTTGGCAGCCCCCGCTGGCAATGAGGAAGGGTTATAACATACAAGACCATTCCAGTAAATAAGATGGGCAAAAACTGACCTCCTTTTGGCAAAAAAAAAAACCCACAGAGTATAAAGTTCTTGTATGGGAGGCAGACATCCTTGGTCAGTTTCCTGAGTGTATTTCCATCTCCCCCATAGCATCTTTTCCCCTCCCCTGATTGAAAGATGAACATACCTATTTGCCCTGCAGCCGTTAAATCTGGTCGCAGGAGACTGCAGGCAGCTCCAATAAGGAGAAGCTGCTCCACTGAAGCAGCTGTGCCTAGCATCAGTATCTGAGCTGCCGCATTCAAGCACATCAGCCTTCTTCATCTTTTTCAACACTGTCAGTACAGTGAGGAAGGCAACCTCTCTGCTCAGCCCTGGGAGGCATTATCCCAACACCAGCTTTCTATGCAGCTTGGGGAGTAATCCAAAAGGAGAACATCACAGGTGGACAAAATACCACATTGGAATAGGTCAGGTTAACAAGGGATTTCCAGGGAAAGCTGGGAAAAAAAAGACATGGTCACAGGTGAACTTAAAGAAGTCTACGCAGTAACAGAGGGGTATGTAGACTCACCAAGCCCCCCTATACTGCTTATCAAAGCTGTCGTGCATCAGACAGGTGGGCAGTCTGCATTGATCCGGGTATTACTTTTGAACATGCTGTGACTTCCCTGTGCTGTCTTATCATCCAGCAGGCAGGCAGGGAGCAGATTACCTGTGAGGCATTACAACAGGTAATCTTTATTGACAGCTCTTAGAAGGTCTCCTTAAGGCTGCCTTCCCACTGTCACTGCTAATCTGTTGGGCTCGGCTTTATTCTGAGCAGGTAACAAAGGTAAAGATGGCAAGAAGCTGTATTTAATGCCTTGGTTCCCATCAAAGTGAGCACCTTCATCTGGGTTTTTCTGGTTCACCCACTCCAGGAGACTAAGGACAACTATAAACTGAAGAGTAGTCACATGAGTTGTCTATGCTGCAGTAACCACTCATCATCCCCAGCCCAGCCCAAAGCCCCTGGGTGCTTGGTGCTATAAAAACACATCTCTGAATTTGCACTTCCCACAAAACAACTGGTTTCAGTTTGGTTCCTTTCCATTTTTGGTGAGCATGAAAAGGTCGGATCATGATTCCCCTGCCTAGCTAAGCCAGTCTCCTAATGCGTCTGTATGTCTGTCTGAGTGTCAGTTTGTAGGTTGACAAAATCTTGCCTTCAGCTCACAGAGGAAGAGTGGCAGGTAAGGAACACGGAATGATACCCTGCCCCAGTTCCGCCCAGGGCTGTCACAGGAGAGCCATACGCCCATGGGCTGGGGGGCAACCATCTCTGGGAGTCTCTAGGTTACTGCCTAGGGGTATGGGACTCATTAGGGGATGCAGAGAAGGAGCAATACCTGCTCTGCCACCTGGCTCCTAGTGCCTTGGTGGGAGGTGTCCTGTGGGTCCTTAATATCAGGATGGCCCATTCTTGCACCTGGAGGATGCTGTCAAGACCTGTCACCTTTCCTAAGCTCCTTTGCCCTTCAAACTGCCTCCCATGGGATCCTTTACTCCCCTGCTCTGAGGCACAGACAGGAGTCTGCTTTCTGAGAAATTACTTCTGTCTTCCCAGAGCAACACAGCCCACCCAGCAGCCTCAGAGGGTAGTAATGTCTTGCCAATGTTGCAAAAACACAAGCAGAGTGAAAGGGATACGTAACATCAATCCAGGACAATGTTGTAGAAATCTCCATACAGGACTCATTCTGAAGAACTAAGGAAGGGAATACAACAAGGCAAATCAATCTGTTTTTATGGAAAATAGGGCTTGTCAAACAAACCTGATTTTGCTCTGTGATGAGATTACAAATTTGGTTGATAAAGGGAACTGTCCAGATGTAATAGGCTTAGATCTTCAGAGGGCTTTTGACTTAGTATCAAATGACATTTGGTTTTAAAAAAATTATACTATATAGCATCAATAAAGTATGAACTAAACAGATTAAGAACTGCCTACCTGACAGATATCAAGCAGCAACCAGTCAGGGGAAACCAACATTAAAGAGGAACAGCTCTAGTGAGGTGGCACGAGGAGCAGGCCTATGCCCAGAATGGTTTGCTGCTTTCAGCTGTGCTCTGGAGGTTGATGCAGGTAAGATTGTGACGCAAATGCCAGCAGCTCAGTAGAGTGTGATGAGGATGAGGATGAGGCTGCCATACCAAGACATCTGGGTCACTGAGGGAGCGGGGACCACTCACACAGATTTGGCTTGAATGTGCAAAGTTGTGTGTCTAGCAAGAAGAAACACAGAACAGGGACTATACCCCGAAATGGGGGTTGCAATGGCCACAGGACTGAATGTGACCTTGCAGCATGAGGATTTGGCAAAAAGACACAATCCTTGTCTACCAATAGACCGCATGTGACTTTTCATGCTGTGACGAGATCAGTCCTAGGATACTATGCAGCCTTCTAGCATCTGGAGATCAAGAAAGCATGAAAAAGTCAAAGACAGTGAGGAAAAATGCTACCTAAACTATCTAGGGGCTGGAGGCGGGGAGAGGAGTCCATTAGCAGAGAGGCTCAGGCAGCTTGAGCTGCCAAGAGCTTTGTGGCAGGCCCTCACCCTCATCATTTCTTCTGAGCATTGCCCTTCAGCTTCAAGGACTCCTCTTTCTTCCTGATGGACAGCCAAGATGGTGAGCAAAGCCCATGTCCACCCACAGCCCAGCTCCTCCGGGCTGACACAGCCCTGTGACCATATGGAGTCTGCAGACCAGACCCAGCCTCTCCCGCACAGCTCCTCGCTGCAGGTAGGGGAGATCTGCAGACATCACTCGGAGTGTCTCAGTGATATTCAAGCCTCAGCAGCACACTGTGTCACACAAGCAGGACTGGGAATAATGGGCTGTGCTACCTCTCTCTAATTTGCAGCATTGTAACTGTTCTAATTTGCAATTTTACCCAAATGAGACACTTGCATGTCAATTGTCTGCTACCAATTACAAGACAGGCAGTATATGCCTTGAAAAAGTAGCATCGGCCTCTATTGGGATCATTAAAAGATAGCATTATAATCTCACCCAGGTATTTTAGGTGCTTAACAAACCAAAAAGGGCAGACTTTCCTTATGAAAAGCAGCAAGAAGCTGCCAAATGTGTCTTTTAACCGAGTGGAGCTTGCCAAGGTGAGTTTAGCAGTGCTATCTTGAGACTGCCAGAATGAATTACTTTGAAGATTTTGTTGTTTCTTTGCTTTTGTTGCTTTTTTAAGGAAAAGAAAAACGACTAAGATAAAAGAAGAAATACAGGAAGGAAAGAGAAGGAAAATAGCAACCTATAGCCCTTACTAAAAATGCAGGCAGGAAGCTTTCTGGAGGATGCACAACAGCATCACAAGCTTAGAGCCTGCAAATTTTTACATGTCCCTTATGCCACGCCATCCTGCCATCCAGCTTTTTGGCTTCACTTCTCCAACACACTCTTCGTACCTATGTGCCCTTCAGGAAGTGTTTTCCCTGCCTCAAGGCCATGAGGAGAGTGGAAAAAGGACCCTCTTGCTGCAGGTAGCAGAACAGGCTGCAGGGCAGGCAGGATGGTGTGTGCTTGGGTCATCTTCCAACACAGAGCCTGCCTGCTTTGGTTGTTTGGGATGTTGTTGCCCCTTTCTGCTAGACAAAAACTCAGCTGCGAGGAGACATCCATCTTCCCACATAGATGGCCCTACCTGGGGAGCAGCCTTCTCTCCTTTTCCAGCTGCCACAGAGAACAAGCCTTTAGGGTCCCCACATGTGAGGTGGATCTTTCACTCCAGTGGGTAGACCTCAGGGATGCAACACACCGCTCCTGGACCCTTGCCCTGCCAGTGAAAATGACATAAGGGAAATTAGAACCTCTGTGTTCCTCTTTACAGAAGTGGGACACTTTATAGATAAGGAAGCTGGTTATCAGTGCATTTAAGAGGACAGGATGATTATTCAGAGCATCACCCATGCATGGCTGGAACTAGTCTCACCAAAGTCCTGGGCTGTGTGTCATTCCTGCTGGGCCAGCTGCTCCCCCAAGAACCTGCAAGGTTAGCATGGCAATAACTCTACAGTTCTGCTCCTTTTGGGCTCAACAGATGCAACGCCTACGCAGCAAACAAAGCTGAATGAGCTCTCCAGCAGCACAAGCAATTACTGCTGCAAACCAGCCCCAACAACCAAAATGACCTGCAGCAGCCCAAAGGAGGCTGAAATAAAACCAGTGCAAGTGAAAGGAAAAATGGGCACTATAGAGACAAGTGGCTTCTTCTTCAAATATTTGAGAATTAACCTCCTTGTCATAGAGCTGGACAACAGAAAAGGTGAAAGAGCAGAGGAACTTTACTATCAAGAAGACTATGCCCAAGTTATGGCAGGTCTTTTAAAAGCACAACCATGGCCAAGGCTTTTCAGGAAGGTTTCTGGTTTGGTCCTTCCTCATTAGCTGTCTGTTTGGTACCAAGCTGTCTCCCACCCATATCGTTGTCTCATTTCCCCCTCCAGCACCCACACTGCAGTCAGCATTACTTATGCAGGCCATGTTTTCCAGCAGACACTGACAACAGTTACTGTCTCAGGGAAGGCTAAATTGCAGTGGGATGTGCGGAAACAAACATGCTCACTGCCCTGCAGTATCAGGCATCACATCTTCGTTATAATCAGGCCTGCATTGTTGGTGAACAATGAACTCATCACACTGGGGCATGTGTAGAAAATGTCTCTCCGTTATGTGGGAGATCAAGAACAGGCTTTATTAAAAAACATTAGAAAGCTAGCAGTTGCCTTACCCGTGTCCATATGTCTCACAGACAGGGATGCAACTGGGTCTTCTTTCATCTGGCCAAGGCAAGTGAAGTTTGCCCCAGCACCCAAGGGCTGGAAGATTCAGGAGGGAATTTCATCGGGACTGGGAAGGTAACAAGGCTGTCCGTCAGGAGGTGTCTAGGTGGGAGCTGCCAGAAATTAAATCCTAAATCACATAGTGTGGAAAATCTGCCTGGGGAGATGGCCAGGATGTTTTTCATGCGTATGGGTCAGCGGGGTTGAAATGGCAGCTGTATGGTGTGATGTGGCAAGCTACGCCTGCATTGATGTGGCAAGCTACGCCTGCATGCTTGTAACCTGAAGCATTGCTTGGAGGAAATCTTTTTTTTTTATTTCATACTTCTCATGAGAACAAACAGCTGCCCTATAGCCATCCCTTGCACTTCTAAAACACATGGCACAGATCTTCCCTCAGAGACCTAAAATGTACTGCTCACAACACTGAAACTAGATGTTGTCCCCTACTTTCAAAATTCTGATTAAAAATTAATCACAATGTTTACAGTGGAAATTTTGAATATAACTGTCACTGTAACCCAGGTCTCCTCTTATTTTACTCATTTCTTGCTCAGTTTTAAATCTAGCCAACAATATTCACATTAGAAAAACTCTTTAGAGCCATATTGGAAGTAAACATTACATTTTATGGGGGAAAACCAAGAGGAAAATTACTTTTCTTTACTTAATTCAGCCATCTATACCTGTGAAATCTATCATGCGTGAAAGTCTTAAACCACTGTATGGTTTAGCATACTTAATAGGCAGCAACAGCAGACTCTCCTGCAGGCTGGGTTGTTTTTTTCAACGCCTCAGAGAAAAAGAACCTGAAAACATGATAAATACCTCTGAATTCCAATAGCATTTTAATGTACACTTCTCTTGTAAGTAGATCGCATTTTTGAAACATGAATAAATGCACACATCAAAAAAAACTGCATACTTCAGTTATTGAGATTGAGCATGATTACTTGTGAAAAGACCCTGCAAATCTTCCTCAGATGTTTGCCAGTCGATTGGCCTGAGAGTCAGCCCAGATTTCCAGTTCGAAAATGATTTATAGGATACTCATAGAAGCTAAAGAAAGCAGAGTGCTAATTAAGTGTCTTTAACTGTCTGAACATCAGGTACAACTCAAAGCGACTGCACTGCAGACTTTCTCCCTGCAATGGCCCACTAACACCTCCTGAAGGCTCCAGATTCAGCCAAGCTGAAAAATATATTTCTGCCTTTTGTGTCGTTCTTCGCCAGCAGAGGTGGCAGGGGCTGTGCAAAACTGAGGTGTGTATAAAACTGACTGATGCTCACCTACAAGCACAAAGGGCTACAATTGCTCCTGAGATATTGCAGATAGATTTCCCCTGCCAGAAACAAACAGGGTCTCTATAGGTCTGAATTGTTATTAATAATGCAGAGAAGTCTCATTGTATACCATAAGGGCTCATTTGATCATGATAAAGACAGTGATGAAAGGAAGCACAGAGGCTTCTGAACTCAGTGTGAATGCTGCACTTTAAATCACTAGAACAAATTAAATTCTAAGAGAAAAATGCTATAAGGCACTTGGCCAGGGTGCCTGAGCTAGAGGGTTATTTACACAGTTTCTTTCTTTCAACAAGTAAGTTTTCTGAGTGAAGCTGAGGCAAATATTCCCTGGAGAAACTAATTTGTAGTAGATCTTGAACACTAAAAAAAAGGAAGGCAGAGAACATCAGGCCTGCCAGAAAGAGATAGCTTCATCCACACTGAAATTATGGAACCACTTTCTTCTGAATAAGCTCTCAAGAAAAGTGTACAAAAGTTCAAATCAGGAAATCCAGACATGCATCCAGATGCAGGCCCCTCATGCCGTACTCCACCCACAACCAACACACTGCATTAGTGTACAGGAACCAAAGATTACATCCTGAGTTGATCAAAACTGGTATAGCCCTGTTAAAGTTCAGGGTAAGTTCAGATAAGCTTGAATTTGACCATCAAAGCAAAACTGAATCAAAATGCTTTTTAAAAATGGCATAAATTACTCTCCACAAACAGGACTGCCATCTCATGACCAAATCTGTATTTGCTGGAGGTTTTTTTGTTTTTGTTTTTTTTGAAGTCCCACATTTTTTTGGAGTCCACTAAGTCCAAGATAATAATTTCCTGTTCTTCTAGGTAAGTACCTAACTGCCATGGAGAACAAGCAACTCAAAAGTTTGACCTGAAGGACCCAAAAAAAGAATATTAGAAATGCAAACCTCCAGGTACGGGAACTGTTTAAGCTGACTTCATTTCTTGAAGCTCAAGAGCTGTCCATCCCAACAAGTGGAAAGTCAGGCAAAAGTGCTAGGAGATCTGCATAAATAATCAAGGAACTCCTGGCAAACCTGAAACATAAAAAGGAAGTATACAAAAGTTGGAAGCAGGGACTGGTAACCTGGGAGGAATATAGAGACACTGTCCAAACATGCAGAGATGTGTTTAGGAAAGCCAAATACCACCTGGAATTGAACCTGTCAAAGGTGTCAAAGGTAACAAGGGTTTCTCTAAGTGCATACATAGCAAAAGGAAGATCAGGGGAAATGTGTCCCTCTGCTGAATGGGGTGGGGGACCTGGTGACACAGGACATAGAAAAGGGTGAGGTATTGAATGCCTTCTTCACTTCAGCCTTCACTAGTAAGATCAGCTTCAGAAATGCCAGATCCCAGAGACCAAGGGGAAAGTCTGGAGGAAGACGTACCCTTGGTGGAAGAGGATTAGGTCTGGGAATACTTAAACAAACTGGACATACATAAGAACATGGGGACTGATGGGATGGACCCATGAGTGCTAAGGGAGCTGGCTGATGTCATTTTATGGTCAATCTCAATAACCTTTGAACAATCATTGTGACTAGAAGAGGTTCCTGAGGACTGGAAGAAAGCAAGCATCACTCTTATGTTCAAGAAAGGCAAGAAGAAGGATCCAGGGAACTACAGGCTGGTGAGCCTCACCTCAGGGGTGCTGCAGGCACCAGAGTGGATATTTCCCTGTAGCCTGTGAAGAGGACTTCAGTGGAGCAGGTATTCCTTGCACCCTGTGAAGAGGATCACGCTGGAGCAGATATCCACACTGCAGCCCCTGGAGGACCCCACATTGGAGCAGGTGGATATCCCCTGAAAGAACTGCAGCCTGTGGAGACCCCATGCTGGAGAAGGTTCTCCTGACAGGAACTGTGGCCCACGGAGGAGCCCACACTGGAGCAGATTTTTCCTGAAGGATTGCAACCCATGAAGAGGACCCATGCAGGAGCAGCGGAAAAGTATGAGGAGGAATGAGTGGCAGAGGGGAGCTGTTATGACAGCCCCCTATTCCCCATCCCCTCTGGGGAGGGAGGGAAAGGGGGGAGGTAGACGAGTCAGAAGTGGCAACAAATTAATTTTCACAAATTTGAGTCTATTTTGCCTGCAACAGTAACTGGTAAGCAATCTCCCTGTCTTTATCTCGACCCATAAACCTTCTTATTCCTGTTTTTTTGTTTGTTTTTTTTTTCTTCCTATTTTCTCCCTCATCCTGCTGGGGCTGGTGGGGAGAGGGCAGCTGTGTGGGAGTTAGGCTGGTAGATAAGGCTAACCCACCACTGCTTAGCTGATCTGAAAGAGTAAAACTACCATTCCCTTCTTCAACTTTAGAAAGAAGAGAATTATGATACAAACACAGTCTAAAACAGGACTGCTTGCAGGCTGCCTCTGAGGAACAAAAAGGTAGGGGCAAACAAACAGCTCCCAACACACTCTTCTCAGGAGAAGGAATAAGAAAGACCAAGGGCTGGAGCCTGAACCGGTACACACGCATAAAGCAGAGTGGCTTTGGATTTGAATGATCCAGGTTAAAAAGAAGGGAGATCGACCTAGACCTCAAAGGTTCTCTCTGTTTCAGTGTTTGAGACAGCATTGGTTCAGGTCACACAGCACTGAGCACCTTGGTCATTTTATCAGGTGGCACGGGGCAGGGCTCCACTATGTGATTTCTCTCTTTGGGTTTTAAATTTAATTTTTAAATCTTTATTGGTTTGCTAATGCACTTGAAAAAAAATAAGTGGAAACTATTAAAAATTTCAAGCCAGTTGCTTCAGTGAATCCAGAAAATACAACTGCCAATCTCAGAATAAAGACATAGAAACATGTTAAAATAACAACACAGCCTCAAATGACTCATATTCAATGAATTTTAGAACAATTTAGGTTGGAAGGGACCTCCAGAGGTCAGCTAGCCCATCTATCTGCTCAAAACATGTCTAATCAGATCAAGAGCTGCTTGTCAACTCCTTATGCATATGCATTAGAGCCTATGTTTTCTAAAACCTTTTCCACCCTCTAATTTCTAATTTCATTACCAAGGAGAAGACAGATACTATCCCTATTATTTATAAGAGGAAACGGAGCAAATTTGAAAGAAACACAGTCTGTCTGATCAGGCCTGTAAATTAAACACAGGCTCTCCCTGTGCTTTTATGTATCATGTTAATATCAGGTGAACATAAGATGGAGCTCAACATGGAGTGGATACAATGACACTGAAGATGCTCTCTGGTCCTACACCCTCTATGTGCATATCATCGGGCCACAAACATGACACCCAATACAAGGCCAAACACTCCTAGTGACCAGAGAAGACAAGGGAGAAGCAAATCCAGACATGAGACTTTTATTTGATCAGAGCATCTCTCTTAGGTGTTGTTAACCACTAAGCAGGGTCCCAGAGCATAAAGGAATGATACAGGAACAACTAGTGCTGTGATCACATGCAGCAATTCAATCTCCATCTGCTCTAGAAGAACCCAAGGTCATTAGCTAGTGTTGTCAAGGTTGCTAATGAGCTATTTACTTTGGTTGGTGTCGTGGTTTAAGTCCAGCCAGCAACTAAGCACCACAGCGCTTACTCACTCCTCCCCGGTGGGATGGGGGAGAGAATCAGAAGAGTAAAAGTGAGAAAACTCATGGGCATGACATCATACAGTATGGAATATCCATTTGGTCAGTTGGGGTCAGCTGTCCCAGCTGTGTCCCCTCCCAGCTTCTTGTGCATCCCCCAGCCTACTCGCTGGTGGGGTGCTGTGAGAAGCAGAAAAGGCCTTGACTCCGTGTAATCACTTCTCAGCAGTAACTAAAACATCCCTGTGTTATCAACACTGTTTTCAGCACAAATCCAAAACATATCCCCATACTACCTACTATGAAGAAAACTAACTCTATCCCAGCCAAAACCAGCACAGTTGGTAATATGCCAGCCCACCTCAAAGACAGACAGCAAAATGAATGGATCAAGACAGGGAAAACAATGACCCAGATATTTCACTTTTCTAATAGACAGTGCCCTGCAAACCATGACAGAAACAGAAAGGAGATAGAGGAGACCAAAGAGCTCATCAAAAATATTTCTGTCTTCACAGAATTACAGTTTTCAGCAAAAACTTTGGCTGCCCTCAGATGAATTTTTGACTACAGAAGAGAAGAAATAAATTCAAATTAAAAAAAAAAAAATTCCTGCCATAAAAACTTCAGGCAAAATGTTTCTTGTCCAGCCATAGGGAACACCAGATAGGAACAAAGCAGTGCTTTTAGACCGTATCTATGTTTTCAGGTGGAGGTTAAAGAAGAAAGAATGGTTCAAAAAAGAGAAAAAAAGCCCATCGGAGTTCTGGGAAAGATGCCTTATAAAGAAAAATGTATTCCAAAGCTCTTGCCTGTATTAAGTTATTTCAATGTGGGTTATAAAAGTTACTGAGAAGTATGAATTCTTCCATCTCCAAAAAAGAGCAAAATACAGCTCAACACTGAAAACTGAACATATCTAACAGTGAGGTAAATCAATCACTCAGCAGCTTCCCTCAAGACACGGTAGAATCACCATCACCTGAGGTCTACAGCCAGCTGGCTAAAGGATGCATCCTAACTAAATCAGGAGCTATGGGCTAGATATAGAAAGTGCTGGGTAAAGTTTCAAGGCTTGAATTATTACAGAAGGGTAGGATACAGGTTCATAATGACCCCATCCAGCCTTAAGATCTGTGAATAATGCAGTTACTTCTGCTTTCATTTTGGCAGCAGCCATTGTCTTGGATGCAAGTCCCCAGAACTCCACTGCGTGCACTGGATCTAAGCTAAGTAAGTGAGGATACCAGCTGAGGATACAGCTTACAGGATGGAAATTTACAGAAATGAAACAAATTAACAGCTTCCCAAGCTCAGCAGTATTCATCTGACTCTTCTGCTCTGAGTGTGCTGAGAACATTTCCACTTTTATGGCTGTAATTATGCAGCCCTGTTCATTGCTTCACTGCCTAGCCCAAGGTTTATAGAGCAACATGAAATTTTTGGTTGTTAATCCTGGCTGTTAGTTACTGCTTTCATTTCATCTTAGCAAAATCACAACTGATGTTTATATTTACTACATGCCGTACGAGCATTTCACAGTACTTTTTAGGCACAGTTTCAATCTGGCAACATTGCAAGCAAACCATTGTCCTTCTCGCTTGGTAGGATCCTTCATCTCGAAGACAGGTTTCAAACTGCAAGCTGGGGAGATCAGCTCAGATTCCCAATTCCTCAGGCCAGCCTTGCTGGGCAAGCAAAGGCAGTTCACCTTCTTTCACATATTCCAGTGTCTCTGACACTTCCCTTGGATTCAATACAGGGACCTTTTCCTTTCACCTAGCAGTTTTACAAGGTGATCTTCAAGGCATCCAGAACTGCTTCAGCATTGCTTTGTAAATGGACACTTATCTTTTAATATCATGTGGTGATTGTATTGCAAACATGCATTACTCTTACATTACCAGCTGCCTCTGATTTATCACCACATTTATTGCAGATCCATAATGGGCTCAGATTTATGCATTCATTTATTTTTATGTCTTAAAGAGACCAGCACAGGTTTCATTTTGCTCCTTTCCTGCTCTTCAACTGAAAGGCATTTCTTTGTTGCCTTCCAACCAGAGTTCTATTACACACAACCAAAGTCTCCCTTGCTACATGGGGAAAAACACAGCAACTAATACTCTCAAAGAAAATTTTGGCATTACTAACTACAGTATATGCCACAGAAAATGGTGCTTTTCTACACTGAGCAAATACTTTTGCCAAGAGACAAAAAAAGGAAAAAAAGAAAAGAAAGAGAGTCAAAAAAGGAAAACTCCCAGTCACCACCACCCTACAGGCTAATGCACCTAAGATCAGATTTGGGAGCCTTATTAATTAACCAGACTCTTAATAGTATTAATACCTCTAAATCAGCAGCTATTTTTGCACACAGAAATCCCTACACCTCTAACTGTGACAACAGAAACCCAGCATTAAGCCAGGTAGGGTTTTCATAGCACATCTTCCTTCATTGTCTCACGTAGCTCCTAGGCTTGAATTGCACCGGGAACCTCTGCTTGTTCTGATATCCCCACAGTCTTACCTGAAATCTGATTTCAGCTAGGAATGCAAAAGAAAGCATAAAGCAACAGTGACACAAGCCCCTTCCTGGATGAAGCAGAGCACTGCCAGGAAAGGAATATCTTACCGCTGCATCTAACAACACTGTGCAATATCAATTCAGGGAGAGACTGCAAAGTTATCCATCTCACACCGCTATAGCACAACTGACTGCCCTTGGTAAGCATAGGCTATGGTTAATAGACTCCTCTTTATTAAAGTATTGGAAATTTGTCTTCATTGCACTTCCAAAATGGAGAATGCCTTGATTTGAGTTTCTCCTCTGGCTTTAAACACTTCAGCATCTATTTTCAGGCACAGTTTGCTCCCTCTTTCCCTAGTGATTTCTCACTTGAGAAACATTAAATGCCTCCCCATTCTGCTCCCTCCATCATCTGAATCTTTTTTATATTAGCATCCATCATTTCTCCCATTTGCTAGATGGGTTCAAAGTCAAAAGGCTCACTGCCTGCTAGAGAATGGAACACATTTGAGTTTTTCGAGAAGCAGCAGGGCAGCAGCACTGGGGCCCTGATTGAGCCCAGGATCCTGCTTGTCCTAGGTGCTGTACACACTGCCCACTTGCACTGTTGGACAGTGACTCTGAACACCACCACTGACCTCCCCAGGTACGTGCAGATTTGTGTGCACCCATGCCTGCTGAACACGGAGAGTAGACAGCAACACGTTTGGCCCATTCCTAGGCACCAGAAGAAAGGCAGCAGCAAGAGATGTCCTGATTTATGCTGGGCAATGCCAGATCACAAAGACTGCTTTTAGCATAGAAAGCACCTCCAAATTCAATACTATTTTGTATGGCTGTGCTCCAGGACCCATGAGCGAAATCAAGCATGCTCTTGCACAACAAGGCTCACCTCCGCTGCAGGCTCAGTGGTAATACCCAGCCCTGAAAGGTAGTTTGGAAAATGCATTTACATAGGGTCCCGCATTGACCACGAGCCTCACCTCTGTGACAGGTCATGCCCTGCGCTAGCAAAACTGACACATTTCAAACACACAAAACCTCCTTGCCATGGCAAGGGACTGCCAGGCCACTGCCACATCTACAGTGCCCCACTTGGTTCATACCATTCACTACCACTGAAATTGGCACAATTAATCCCAGCTGGGCACTATGGGCCAGAGCAAACAGGACAACCCCTCTGACTGAGTTGGCAGTGGCCCAGGCCATACACAACACTATGGCTGCATGTCTTTTGCCTGTTCCCCGTTAGTTAGCAGCTGGCCTGCTTTCCTGGAGCATGGTGTATTTATAAGTCTGAGAAGGCAGGACTTCAGTGGCCTATCATTTTACACATCTGGGGCTTCGTAAAATTCTAGGCTGAAGGCTGATTGCCTCCAATCACCCTAGACATCTATTATTGGTCCATAAAAACACACAGTGCACCGCCCCGGAGTTGCTAATAGCAGCTCAATTATGAAGGAATTTGCACTGGAAGCAGAGAATCAGTCTCATTCTTATGTGTGTCTCCACCCCAAAATTAAAGCACTTACTCGTTGAGCTCAGAATACATTTTCTGAGGCAGTCTATTCATTGGCATCTTACGGAAAGATTGAGAAGTGGCCTCTTTTGGGTCTTTCACTTGAACAAAGCATTCCCTCACTCTTGCTTAAAGCAAGCTGGGATATGGGGAGCTGTCACTTGAATTAGGATAGGTTTTAAGTACAACAGATGACGTAGGGCATTTTGCCCACTCACTGAGCTGTAGAATCCCAGCTGTAATGCACCAAGTGGAGGAAGCACATAACCAAGCTGATAAGCCCTGCAGCTGCTGTGAAAGGCCACCCTGAGACACAACCAATTGCACCCAGTTTGGCTTCTGCTCTTTGTCACTACTGCTCGGACTGGTGATAGAAAGAAGTGTGGGGAGTGGACAGGAGGCAACCACAGGGCACAGGAAAGAAAAACTAGATAGAAATACCAGTGTGGCAAGGAAGAAGAAAACAGTGGCAATGAAGAACAGGACAAAGAAGTTTCCCCTGGGGGCACAACAATACAACGCACTTTTTAAGTGGCATCCATAAGGCACACTGGCCACCTCCCTCTCTGCAGTCTCTCTCCACTGAAGCAACAATGAGAGCCAGGCAGGAAATTATCTTCATACTCTTCCCTCCACCAAAAAACTGAAAGTTTATAACAAACCAAAAGTATTCTTAGGGAAAGAGGCAGTTTTGGTAACACAACTGCCATGTGCCATTCCCACTCCTCCCCTTCTATCCTTTGCTTTCTGATTTGGGATTGTTTTGAAATCAAAATGGATTAAGTCTCTTTTTGAATTGAGGCGGGGGGAGATCAATGGCCAGTGCCATAGCTAATTGACTTGGAGCGATTTAGACAACAGCTGCAAAAATCCTCCACATTTCATATTTTCATCAGCATATAGATACTTCAAATATTTTCAGAAAACCGTTTCTCACCTTGTTTTATTTCCTACTTCTAAACAGAGCTTGGATTACTTAAAATCAATAGCAGAGAACAAATATTAAATGCTATCACTTTTCATCAGCTGGACTGAGCCATCCCTTGCCCTATTTCAAGGTGACGGGGAGTCCCCAAATAGCCCAGAGGGAGAGTGAAGAGCACTTCACCTTCTGAAGTGCTCATGCATACCCTTAACAGCGTGCATAATAAACTGTTGGATTTTATATATGGTTGCATGGCATACTGCAGCAGACATACGTAACTTGTGCTTGACCAGGAAAGGATGTTGAAGCATGCAATATTCTTTCAACTATCTTTTTATGTTCCCTGCTGCACAAAGCACAGAGCAGAGGCATGGCACCCGTGCAGGGCTCATTATCTTCACTCAAAGCAACTCTGGTGTCGGTCTATTGGTCTCTCCTGCAGTGTCAATTTATGGCTTAATGACACAGCCTCTGTGCAGTATCCTGCCCTACAGCCTAGGCAATTTAACCTATCTCTCAACAGTCTTGCATTTTCACTCCTCTCTGGCCCTCAAAAATGTGCACCTTCACATCTGTTTGCCTATACAAGCTGTCACCTCTCTCCTCCCTCATCTGCCTGAGAAATCATTAGCACAGTCCTTCGTTATTTCTGTTTCGGGCTTGGGGAAGGAGATTTTTGTCGTGTGTGTCCCCCCCCCCCTTTTTTTTTTCCTGTGTTTTGGTATTTGTTTGTTTGTTGCAATGTGTTTTGCACATTGCTTGAGCAAGCCCAGATAAGCATTGTGACACGTCACAGCAGAGCTCTAAAAGAAGTGCCCGTTGCACAGGAATGTTCTCACAAGCACATATTTTACAGTGACTGCTATTTTTGATGAGCACAATTATGTCCTGAGAAAGCGTAAGGCTTCCCTGGCTTCATGAGAAATTTGGAAGTGCTGAGTTTACTAACACAGGTTAATAGGAAGCTGGATTTTGATGAAACTATATCTTTCTCTGAAACAAAAACAGGGAATGATACAATACAACGCTGTTTACAGAAACCAGACAAAACCCAAGTCAAGTCAGAAGCCAAGAAACAGGGTGACTTTGCTGACACAAGTCATGCCCAGTACTGCTGTTCTCAATGCGCAGCAGCTTGATGCTTTCGGAGCCCAGAAAGGCCAAGGGCCTGGGACATGGCCGTTTCCCAGCACTCCCATTAAGTCAGGCTGTTCTTCAGAACCTGTCAGCTACAGGAGTGAGCACAAATGAGCAAGGGAGGCGCAGTATTGTGTGGGGTTGCATAGTGCCTTCACCTTTGCAACACTCAGGGCCTTCCATTTGCAATCCTGCAGCCTGCCTTTCTCTCCCAGATCTGCAGCCTCTCACCAAAACTTTCACAGCAGGGTTGTCCAGAGCCTCTGGGGCAGTATTTTCCACATGATTTTTCTATGCTGTTATTCCCATGGCTTTGCATGCTCCAGTGTTATGGCAGGTTCCTCCTTGGAAGCAATTGCCACTGCCTCTGCCCTCCTTTTATATACCCCTTATTCTGTGGCTCTTAGTTTACATTAACACAAAAAATATGTCTTGGAGGATAACAGTCATTTAAATATAAAATATTTATGCTGCCAGCCTCTCCTGCAGGGTCACCCACGCTTGCCCCAGTCTCCGGCTGCACACACTACAGCTAACGGGGAGTCAGCACCCAGAGGCAGGGGAGGGACACCCAGCCAGCTTTGGCCTCAGAGCTGGGGGAAAGGGATGAGATTTGGGGGACTGCAGTGCATGGCTTGGCTGCCATTGCTAAAACACTCAGTTTAGCACTTGTCCAGCAGCAAAAATGTCAGTGTCCATTGACTTTCGTGGGCTAATTCCCTGCCACCAGCCAACAAGAGAATTAAAATTCAACAGCGGATCTCAGCTTTGGCTTTCTTTTTTCACTGTATGAACAGCCTTTCAACAGCCTATGAAAGGACAGACTGAGAAAGCCTCACTGTGCTCCGAGGGGCAGCATGGAGGCAGCAAAAGGAAATCAGAGAAAACAACAACAACAAAAAGCCAGTAATGACCAAGGAGCACAGGGGCTAGAAAGGAACTGCTTGTGGTCTTGGGCATCGTCTTGCCTGACATCCAGGCCACACTGTGTCAAGCCCAGAGGGGTGAGACTCAATGAGCAAAGGGAGGCTGAAGCCCAGATTAACAGACAGATGCAGAACATCGATCCCCAGTTCACCCCATGTCTAAGGAAGCACCCTGCTTTGCTGAGACCACGGCTGCCCAGAGCACCTCCATGAAGAAGCAAGCCCTCAGCTCAAAATGCCTTAGAGACATTTGAGCAGGGAAAAATACTAATAGGGAGGAGGATGGTCCAAATCCTCCTCGACCAGCAACGAATCCAAAGCACTGCAGGATGATTGGTGAAAGACAGCAGCTGGGAAAGGGCAGGAGAGCCCACCAGGCAAAAGGGAAACTCTGTTGGGTTGTGCAGAGGGCTGGAAGTGTACCTGCCCCCTTCTGCTGGGATCCACCGCTTGAAGAGGACAAAGGGCTTCCATCTTCTGCTCCTTCTCCTCCCTTCCCTACCTGCAAAATCTTGCCCCAGGTAATGGCTGATTAAACACTGCATACTGCATTATTTAAGACACTGTTGCTGTGATACAAAGCTAACTTCTTTCAGAGGCAATACCTGACAAAAACAAGCATATAGAGATACATAGAGCTCCTGGGGGAGGAATTTAAATTGGTCAGAAAGAGCCTCTGAAAAATAAAAATCAATGACAAAGTCCATTTTGAAAAGCACCCCTATGGAGAACTATGTTTTTCCTCACATGATCCTCTCCATTGGCCCAAAATACACTCAAATATATTTTTTGTTGTTGATAAGAAAAGCTAACTCAACAAAGCCCCTTTGCTTATGATCTTCTGGGTTTTCTGTAGCTACCTAGAAATGAGGGAGGATACCCAAAAAAGTGACATATACCACTTTTTGTTTACTATGTCTGCTTCATAATGCCAGTACTTTGGAAAAAAATAACATAATAATCTTTTACGTATCCGATGCTTCAAGGTGAACCAACTAAATAAGCTGCAAGGATTGCTACAGGATTTATGATCCAAAATCCTTGGGGTAGTTGCCAGGTCTGAAGGATGAATTCTTCCCTGATAAATTAGGACAGGTCTGTTTGCTTCTGTGTGACCCACAGTCAAAAGGCAAAGGAAAGCTTAGAAGGGGCAGGCTCTGCTGGGGACAGGATGAAGACAGGAAGTCTATATGGAGAAAAGGAGGGTGTAGAGAACTGCTAATGTAAAACAACAAGATGTCTCAAACAGCCTGGGTGCTAAAACCACAATACAGAGCGATGGTCACTAGGACCCAGGACTGGACGGTACCCTGGAGTGAGGGTGAGGGAGGGAGCCCTGTGGAGACAGGGCGGCCTTGCCTCGGCCCCATTCCCCGTGCTCTGTGAAGCATCTCATTCCCCCCCACACCTCCTGCCTGGGGGACAGTCCTGGTATCACTCCTCTCGGTTTGACTGGTCGCTGATGTAATTCTCCAATTAGCAAAACTACTAACCACTTGTGCCTTGGGAAAGGAATTTGGGAGGGAGCGAAAAGGTAACAAACTGTGGAAAACTAACGGCTCTAACCTTGAAGAAGAGCTAACAAGCTGATAAAAGTGAACATCTTGGCACCAAAGACTGAACTGTGGCCAGAGAAGATAAAACTGCAGAAAGTAGGTGAAAGGCAAATGTGGCGAGGGGAGAGCACGACCACCAACTCAATTCAAGACCAAAAAGACTTGCCCCCCCACACCTGAAAGGAGCATGCGTGCTAATTTACATAGCAAGCGAGGCTAATTTAAATACAGTAAACCAATAGTGTATGAAATGTTAATCACTAACCAATAAGTGTAAATTTAGGCAGGTTTATACTAATCATGTAGCCTGATAAATGTGCGTGTGCTCACGCTCGTGTGTGTCTATGTGTGTGTGTGAGTCTGTCTGTGTGTGTGTGTGTCGGGGGGTGTGTGTGTTTGTGTGTTCGTGTTCATGCTCGTGTGCGCGTGATTTGTGGAATTATCATCACCGAGCTCCCTGCGCAGAATCAACATCTCTAGAAGACCCTTCACTTCTCCTCACTCTTCTCCTTTTTTCCTCACCGAATGCAGGACCAACGCTGGATCCATGGTGGTGACTATGCTTTGCTCATCTCTCTGAATGCTTGCTTAATTTCCTCCTAATATTTCCTGCCTTTCCTATCGCTTTACTCTTTTATATTTACCTAATAAAACATCTGATTGGCGGCATATGACCTTGTTTGTGTCTTAATTTCGCCCTTGGGATCATTAAGAACCTTCCCCGAGCCTGACAATCAGACCAGGACTTAACAGAGGGTAAGAGGGAAGATGGTCTCTCGTTGTTGTGGGTATATTCTGAAAATCAAGATGTCTAAAGGTTTACTACCCACCATAAACAGCATGAGTGGCTCCAACAAATTTCAGTTCTGCTTTCTTGCAATTTCCCATTGCTAGCAGGCTAGCGGTCCTGCTGGAGGAGTAATCACCGGAGGCCAGCTCCTCAGGAACAGAGAATCCCAGCTGCACTTTTCCTCACCATAATTTAAGAAAATACATTAGACTATTTAAATCATAAGCTTTCCTTGCGTAATGACTGTCCCATCCTGAGTATGCACAGCACTTATCACCCAGCTGCTAATTGCTAGTTTTGATTTAGGTCCAATAGAGACAGTCTGGGGGGGAAAAAAAAAAAAAGTATTGAGGAGACAGTCACATTAAATTAGTTAGGTCAGCCTCTGAGAAGGGGCTGTAGCTCTCTCTGTGTGGGTAATCATTCCTCCCTGAGCCCTCCCCCCCCCTCTCTTCTCCCTTTAACAGTTTTATTTTGTGGAGCTACAAGACTTTTTTTTCTCCTGCTGAGTGCTGGGTTAACAAATGCAGGAGGCATATATTAACAGTATTCTTTGGAGACCACCTACAGCAGTGGGATGAACAATGGGCCTCGAACCATTACTAATTTATAGCCCAGAAATATGGTGTATGAATATTTTTTAAATGTAAAACCATTAGTCACACTTAATAGTTTATTTGAACTAAAACCGTATTATTATCCCCTCATTATTTTACCTGGTATATTTTAGACCACTTATCTCAGGGGTTGCCATAGGTACCTGCTGAGTGCTTTTGACTGGAGTGTTTGCAGTAATCAAAGTTAAAGTCTTGTTATAAAAAGAAATATGCTCTGACTAAAGAGGAACCTGGGCAAAATTGCCCATAATTGTATTCTTTCACTTAGTGCTGCAGCTGTTGGGTGAGCAGTAGCTTGGTCCCTTCATTGGTCTCTGAGGAGGTACCCTTAAGGTATAGTCCTTAGGACCATAAAATCACATGAAAATGAAGGTTTGGAAGGGCCCATGGAGGCCTCTAGTCCAACCTCCAGCTCAAAGTGGGTCCAGCCAGAATCATGGCCTTGTCCAGACAGGTGTTGGAGATCTCCAAGGACAGAGAGGGTGTAAAGAAGCTGGAGCCAGTGGTGCCCGATGACAGGACAGGAGACAATGGGCACAAACTGAAACACAGGAGGTTACGTTTGAACATCAGGAAACTTTTTCACTGTGATGGTGACCAAGCCCTGGCACAGGTTGCCCTGAGAGGTTGTGGAGTCTTCATCCTTTGGGGATATTCAAAAGTCACTTGGACGTGGTCCTATGCAACCAACTCTAGGTGATCCTACTTGAGCAAGGGGGTTGGATGGCTCCAGAGGTCCCTTCCAACCTCAACCATTCTGAAATTCTCTGAGACTTCTTGGAAGCCAACAAGCCTATGTGAAGCTGTGCTCTGCTTTCTGAACTGAGACAAAAAACCAGAGACATCTGATTTCCAGAAACAGCTGCAGAGCAGCCCATACTCTCCAAACCACATTCAGCCTCTCCCCATGCTACCACATATGCAAGGACACCGTGCAGGGCAACTCCCAGCAAGACCCTTTCCAAGCATCATGTTCCTGTCCTGCAGTGCTAGAGCTGTGTCTGGGAACCTTTGTCTTCCTCCAGGGAGACGTTGACTGTGAAAGGACCTCCACCATCATCAGGTTAGCACTTCTCTATGCTGCACTGCCTGCTCAGCCCAATCCCTCTGAGCACCAGGATTGCCCACCCAGGATGCTCTGCTGTGACTGACCCTGTGATGTGAAGGCACAGGCTGTTTCATGTGATGAGGTGAGATGCACAGATCAAAGCACTGGGAACCAGGACTCATGTGTTCTCTCTGTGCTGCTAGAGGATTTGTCTCGGTGGCTAAAGCAGGAGTGAGGAAGGCTGGCTCTCTCCCAAACCCTCCCCAGTGTCAGGGAGCAGCAAGGGTGGCTGCTCCGTGAGCAAAGGGGAGCAGGAACTGAGCAAGATCACTACTGACTTATCTCTGAGCAGAGCTGATGGCATCACCAACAAGGATGCAGTCCCACATATCCTAGTACAGCAAGTAGGACAGACCCAGTGAGACCTTCAAGTTAAAAGCCAAATGCAAAGGCAGGGGGAGTCCCCACTGAGCACCTCCTCCAACGGCTCTCTTCAAAGCTGAATGCCTGCACCATACCTAAATTGACCCTGAACCAGGCAGCCAAACCCTCAGGAAGAAAGGGATGCACTCAAGCTCTGCCACTGCACCTCTGGGTGACACAAGGTAGGTCCCAGCCCTTCTCTGTTCCTCCATTTTGCCATCTGAGTAGTGGAGTGGACACATCCCTGAGCTCTGATCAGACAGCAAGCACTTGTGCACACAGCGAGCAATTGCTCTTTGAGGCAAGGACTCCTGCTGTCCTGCTGGCTGCCAGCTGGAACCAGCACCCTTCTTCAGGTTTGGAGCAGAGGGTCAGAAGTTCCCAGCACCCCCATCTCTTGCTGTCTTCCCCTGTCCGTTGGATTGCTGGCTCTAGGAGAGCTCAGCCCAGGGGATGTGCACCACTCACTTTGCTAAAGTGCCGTCCTCTCTTTCTGCTCCCTTTGCTTCAGCCACTCCTGCGCTGAGTGTTCCCTGTGCAACATGAGCAGAGCCCCTTCTCCTAGATAACTCTCTCTATGCAGCATGTTACCCATGGTGGGAAGTGCTGGAGCCCAGTATCACAAGTCAGGGACCTGCAGATAGCAATAGCTGACCCCAGGTCCCCCAAGACAGTAAGAAGTGAGGTACCTCAGCTCTGCAATCCATCCATTCCATAGCAATGTTTCAGGATACCTCAGCATTCATCTAAGTATTTATTTTACTTATGCAAAGAAGTGAAAGGAAGAAAATTAATACCTTTGGAAAGAAACCAGTTTTAATCAGAGCTAGCAGGCACTACTGGAATCATCCAAATGAACTGCAAGCAATTAGACAATTAAAGTGAAGGTCACTGGAAGTACACACTAAGCAGCCATCCTGACAGAGCATTTAAGTACAGAGGAGCTGGATACTGCAATTAAAACAGTTTGCACAAAACACAGCTCTGTTGGATTAGGGACTGACTTCTCTAAACCCTACAGGAACAAATCAACAAGGCAACAGGATTCACACTGGTCGTATTCAGAAGACAGACTCCTTCCCGACTGTGGCTAGCAGCGGGTCCAGGTTTTAGTGGATTTGAGTGCCATCAGCTTCTGCCCCCTCTACACCACACCCATACCCCCAATTCCTGCACAGCTGGAACATCATTTCCTATCTATCTGAGACACCTGCCAGAGCAAAAGGGATTTGTCCCTTCACAGTTAACCAGTCCTATTCTACCACACAGAAGAGCAGGATGGCCTTTCAAAAAAGGGAAGATTGGTGTGTGGGATGCAGATGTCAAAGAGATGTTTTATCTCAAGTTTCACAGCAGACACCACTCCCCTGTTTGACCAGAGCACTTTTTCCCTTTTGGCATCAGGAGTGGGTAAGTCCCCAGGATAACATGTAGAAAGACATGCAGAATGAAAACTCTGTAAAATGACACTCACTCTCTTCTGGAACTGCCATAATGTGGGATTGCTGACCCCTGGAGCCAGGCATCCAAGTAGCAAAAGAGACCACCATCGTCTACAAATTCTCTTCATCCTGCCCTGCAAAGACCTGACTAAACACCCTCCTTCACCCAATCACTATGACAAAGGGCAGTCAAAGGACACCCCAGCTCCTGGTTTTGCTCAGCCACCCTACTTGGAGCTGTGATATACTCCACAGAGACACCATAGCTCCCAAGGACAGGCAGGCTTGCCAAAGAGGAAATAATGTCAACGCTTTTATCATTTGCTTTTGCAAAATGGTTACTTTACATTATAAAGGTCCAGTTTTCACCATCATAGGTTATCAGGGGAAGCATTAGTCAGGAACCAGGATGCTGTTGTGCTAAACACCACATGCAGGCACCCCAAAACAAGACACATGACTTGCTATGATCCCCCTTGGACAAATACAACTGATATCCTCAGGAAGACTTCCACAGACAGTGCCTGTGGATCCATTCAGCCAGCAAGATGTGGGGCTGGATTCTGCCCTTTCCCACCCAAACCAGCTTGCACTTGTCAGAACAGACGTGCTCCCAAAGCACCTCTGAAATTCTCCTGCAGAAGCTGCAGAGCACTGCTGTTTCCACCATCTAAAGCATACCACCCCCCTCTCAACTTGAAATGTCTCTGGACATCCTCACTAGCATCAAGGGAGCCAGGAGCACCTCCCCAGCTAGCAGATTCTCACTGCAAGAAAAAAAAAAAATCTTCATTGCTGGCTGTCTCCTTTCCGTTCCCTGGTAAGAGGATTTCGAGCAGTCAATGACACAGGGTTCAAATTGGGTATATAGGTGAGGCCGTGCCTGCTAGCTGTGCCTATATCACTGTCTGGGCAGCTGGTGTCCTGGCACAGGGAAGAGAAGGCAATCTGTGTTTCTCCCCAGGAACTGCAAGATGCATTTTGAATGGAGACCGAGCAAGAACCCAGAGGTCTCAGCTGGCCCCTCTAGAGGCAGCCCGTCTGTCAGCAGTCAGGACATCCAGTCCCAGTTAACTTTGCACGTCTAGAAACTCTGTTAATCTCAGAGGCTGAAGAGTTCAGGCAAAGCTCTGCTCATCAGTCTGACCCACTCAAGGAACCTCTCCTTGTTGCTGTAAGTCCTGCTTGTTCATACATGCAAGGTGACCTATTGATTTTAGCACATCTGGATGTAACACAGAGCCCACACTCCTGGAGAAGTGCAAGAACCCTATTGTATGCCTCCACGTACCAGGGAGCACAGCGAAGGGAAGCCTTCATGCAGAGCTAATGTTGATAAATGTCCCTGCATGAGGTTCATCTTAGGGGGTCCTGGCCACTACACAGGAGAAAGCAGGCTCCCGAAACATCTCCTTATCCAGAGCAGGAGACATTAAAAGTTTCCTTTATTTTACCAGATAAAAAGCTTCATGCAAATCATGACAAAGCAACCAGCTGGCAATGTGGGCAAGCAGGAAACAGTGACTCCCTTAGGCGAGAGCAGTCCCAGCTTGAAATATTCAACAGGTCCCTTGGCAGAGAACTGGACCCAGGACTACACAGCGCTGCCTCCCTCTGCCTCTATTCTGGAAGGTGTATAGAAAGGAGCCGTTTGTTCTTTACCTCCATTCAGCCTTTTGGAAAATTAAAGAAAAAAAAAAACAAACAAAAAACATCCTCTGCAGATTGTGTAGTTATGGGGCCTGACACATTAATAAGGCAGAAAAACATTTTCTGCTCTAAACATCTGGAGCACATTTGTCTCCCACCCACGTAACTTAATCAATGTACCAGAAGCAAACCAGCTCCTGAAAGTCATCCCCTCTGTGCAGAGTTTAGCACCCCCAGCCACCTCTCCGGAACTGCAATCCCCTGCCGTCCTGGTCTCTAAACTGCCTGAAATTCCACTTTCCTCAGGCTTCTTAGATTACTTGCTTTAAAATTAATCTGAAGAGCACTACAGTGAATTACTCCTTGAAATGAGCTTTTTGGGAAAGTTAAATGTCAGCTTTTCCCAGTGCCCACTTCAGCACAGACTTTAGAAAGAGTTACTGCCTCCCCATACCAATGTAAAAAGCTAATAATCCTCATTAGGTTAACCCCTGCCATGTTGCCAGAGAACCTGTTTGAGGGATTGTCCCAGTGAGGAAACCCTGGCACATTGCCTAGGTCTTCTAGAGATCTATGTCCAAGGTCCCTTTTGGTCCTAACAGCTGGCCACAGGCCGTCACCCTGGCTGCCATACAAGTGCAAGCCAAGCATGCAGCCCAAGACAGGAGCTCCATGCCCTCTTGATATGGGTGACCAAGGCACAAGCAGCCACCAGCCCAACTCTGCCCACTTACAGATTTACTAAAAGGACTCACTGATCTGTTTCTTTATTTTGCAGCCTGTTCGCACTTGAGTACCCCTTGCACAGAGGATAAGAGGAATCATTCGTGGGTCTTTCTGCTCCTTATTTGCCCAAAGAGCCCAGGGCCAGACACTCATGAATCTGTCCTCTGCAGAGTCATGTCTAAACTTGCAAACCAGCTGCGCTTCACCTGTGACACACCAAGTCAATGGCACCCAGCCTGCTGGAAAGCTCAGCTCATGCCCTTCAAGGCAAAGGAACCTGCACTTCTACCCTCTGACAGATCCCACTGAATGGGTGACAGATAGAAACTCCTGCCGAGCCTCCTAATGTACACCGCTGTGCTGTCAGAAACCATCCTGCTCTGTACTACAACAGTAACCCCGTGCTTAGCAAAGAAAACTGAGGCGTAACCTGCTACAGGGCACTTCAACAACAAAAGCAAGGCACAGGAATCACAGCCAGCTGCTCCCCGTCTGGGATCCCTGAGCATCCCAGACTCATGTCTGCTTGCCTGTGCCAAATCATGCACTGCTGCACAAGACAAACAGCCAGAAATCCTTCAGCATGGAACTGCCTGCTCTTTTCAAATGGTATCGGCACACACAGCCAATAAGCCTGCAAATCCAGCCCAGGACATAGCAATGCTAGTGATGTCTTCTCATCTCACTTCTTCATGAAAGGAAGGCACTGTCCCAAGCACAAGAGTAGCCCAGAAAGGTATCTCTTGTCATCTTGCTCCAAAGAGTGTTGCTTTACTCACTCACTGGGAAGAGCACAGCCCACTTTGCCTCATATAATGGGATTATGTGGAAAGACTGACATGTTGCAGGAGATGGACTTACAGCACGTGCTCAGAGACACAATTTGTCCTGTCGTAATCAGAAGCTGCGCTACCGCATCTCTCACCCCCACCACTGAAATGCTGTTGTGCACCGTGCAAAATCCAATTAGCCATGGCAGAAAGTTAACTGCAACAGGCACTGAAAGGGCTTCATCCTTAGAAGGGGGATGAGCAAAGATGACTTAAGAACTCATTTCACAGCAGAAAGGTGCCTAATTAGTGTGCAGTACCAACACAGGGAAGGGAGGCTGGACTGCATTTTTTAGCCTTGTGTACCAGGACTGCATGGCTCATTTAGCTGCTGGCCAAAACCCACTCCATGCGAGAGCTGGTGGGTCAGTACTTCCGCTCTCCACTCTCAATGGCTGTGGGGCATAGGATATTGCTTGAGGGGTAGAAAACATCCCATTGCTATCCCACACCTTTACCTCCCTAGACTATTGGAGCCACTGCTGAGGGAGCAGGAAAGCAACATCTCGAGGACACTGCTGTCACTGTGGGATGGTAGGAAGAGTGTATTTCCACAGCTCCACCAACACCCATCAACTTCTGGGCCCTGAGCTGTCCACCTGAGCTGGACTTGCCCAAAATACCTGAAACAAGTAATTCATTCATCTTGTCCACCATGGAGAAATGCACCTCCAGCCTCCAGTCCAGCTGGTGCCAGTCAGACCCTGAACTACTGCAGGGGATTTCTCTCTGTAAGGGTACAAGCTTGGGGCTGCTCGCAGGAGGTCCAACTTTTGTCAATTTTGTCCCAGGCCTGGGTCTCACTAGCAGAAATGAGCATCTTCTAAATCACTCTCCTACACTGGTGTTGGGAGCTTCCTGTGTCCAAAAGGAAAAGCAAGGACACTGAAAGAAAGGACATCAGGAAGATCAGGGAAGTTCTCCTTCCAGCACGACCTCAGTGTCTGAATCAAAGAGGCACTGAGGAAAAGACCCTAGGAGCCCTGGGCTGAATTTTTCAGCCTCCACATCCTGGAGAAATTGCTTATGAGCACAGGGCAGGCTCAGAGGACAATCCCAGGCCACTGAAGTGGCTACAGAACTGATTGTTGTCACCAAGAGTGCAAGGTCAGGTCAAAAGTAAGGCCAACAACTTCAAGACTTAAGTCTTCAGTCTCTTAAGTATTGACGCTCTTGGTTTCTCTCAAGCTGTCTTCCCCCTTCCATCCAAGCAAGTGAGACTTGGAGATTGCATTTTGTTAGGGCAGAAAGGCTGAGAGGTTGATCTATTCTGATCAAGCCTGGGACACCTAGGGAGCGTGTTTGTTCCTGCTACTGAGAAGATGAACTCAGATGGTCAAGGGTGGTTGGAGACTAGCCCTTGCTAACAGAGGGATCTCCAAAAGAAACAAACAAGGCTAGTCCCTTTTGGCTTGCCCCACAAGAGCTGTGGATGGAAGTCTCTAAAGAAGGTCCCAACCCCTACAACACATAAGAGAAACAACAACAAAACCCAGTCTGACTTTTCACCTATAAGGGAAAGGAGATAATGCTCAGGCCCTAAAGCAATAGAGGTGACTAGAGCAACGAGTCCTGGGAGAGAAAAGAGAGCAATGCTGGATGATTGCTGGAGGAGCAGAATTGGCAAAGCATTGAAGAAACAGCTCTCAAAGAAAGCGGTTTGAAAGGGAGAGCAGTTTAGCACCATCTCTACAAGCCACACTTGGCAGCAACAGGCTGGTAGAGAGTCATTTCGGGAGGTTGTATCCATGGCTTTTCTGGAACCAGTCTACCAAGATGCCCACATCTTTGCTGTAAGGGCTGCAGTTCTGCCCTTTTACACTCTTGTATACCCAACACCCAGCTAAGGTGTAGGCAGACTCTAGCAGATGGGCTACCTGGCTTTGCTTGTGGTATCTCGTATCTCACAGCCTCTGTTCTTTCCAGCATCTCTTCCTACACCAAATCTTCCCCTTCTGCTCCAGACCCAGAAAGGTATCTCAGCTGACAAATCCAGCACTGGCAGCCTGTTCTCTCCAGTACCCCTGTGCTGCCCTGCATCACTCTTTAAAAGGCCTCTTTTACTGTACAACTGAAGTATGAAAAAAGGAGTTCTCCAAATAGTGCAACCAGAGAATCTTTTCATCCAAACTTTTTTGGTGAAACACCAAGCGTAGCTCATACAACTGTGCCTGGGTACGACAACAGAACTGGGTTAGGTTTTAAGCCTGTTCGCCGAAGCAGTTTTTCCAGCATATACTATATCATGAACATAGGTATAAAAGCTGGTCTGTCAAAAAGTTGTCTTCAAAATTCGTGTGTCAAAAAAAATCTGTAATTTTTCATCCTTCCCCACCCCATGTTGCATTTCAGACACCTTGCAAATTTGTTTTTTATTGTGTAGTCTCCTTTGCAGACCTGTGGTAATTGGAAGAGAGGGCAGTGTAAGGGGATTTCTGGGTAATTACAGCTTTGCTAACGCACTATGCAACCAAATACTGAGCTGCAGAAGAGAATAACAGACTAAAAATTAATGCATTCATTGAACCTCAGGTAAAACTTAGTCGTTCAGTGGTCCATACACATGACAAGAGTACTTCATAAAAATAAATGAAACGAGTCAGGGGGAAAAAAATATAGATTTATTCCTCTCACAAAAATATATACCTTGGATTCCCAAAGAAAAGTTCTCTTCACAGTTCAGAAATCATGCAGGCTAGCCTGAGGCACTGAGAGCATAAATCAAGTTTTCTCCACTTGCAGGGCTTACACTCTTGAAACAGTTGGATCTAATGGCTAATCCTTAAAGCAACTTTATACATTTCTCTTAGGACACATCATCACAAGTACTGAAAAAATTACTTTGGAGTGAAACAGAGAGCAACTAAAATAAGCAAAAACTGATTTTGGTAAACTGCCAAGTGACATTACCATTACACTGACCTAAAGAACATCAGTTTCCAGCAGTACCACCGCTGTAACCTCATCTTCATCCGTTTGTTTTGTTCCACCTCTTGGCTTTCAAGGACAGCCACACATCAAAGTAACTCACAGAAATGGTGATGGAGGAAGAAATATTTAGCTACAAATAGATGGTAGACAAGCACATTTTTCTGGGATGCTTTCCCAGGAGCTAAGGCTGTTCAGTTCAACAGGCTTGGGATCTGACCTCAGTGAGCCCATGATCTGCAGTCCACATACTATGCAGATGAGTTTCACAGCCTTGCTCATTCATTCCCACACTTCCAAAACTGTCCCTTGCGCTACGCTGGCTCCCAGTCTCTCCTTACACACACAAAACTGTGTGTTAGGCACCATGGAAATGGGCCCCTTCTTACCCCCAACACAGCAAGGCAGCCACCCCCTGGGTCCGTGGAGGACCACAGCTTCAAACACATGCCTACCCTGAGCCCCAGCTTTGAGACTCCTGAAAGTCTTTTGCCCTTGAATTCTAGAGAACGCTGGGCATGAATCATTCCTGCAGGAATCGCCAAGAAGCAGATGCCAATGGAAAAGGATGAGTCCAGGCTTTGGCACACATTTGCGCCTTTGCTCTCACTCTTAGGCATTGCAAGGTAGAGATAATGAAGCTGGTCTCCAACTCTGGAGAAGATCAGAGGAGAGGAAGAGTGTGATCATATGCTCACAGAAGCATTGGTGGGAAGGACCTCTGCAGGTCTCCAGTCCATCACCTCTCTCAAAACAGCACTAGCACCAAAACTAGATTGGATCAGTTACAGCTTTGTCTAGCAGAGTCTTGAAAACCTCCAAGGAAGGAGATCCCACCCCCCTGCCTCCAGTGACCTACCCCAGGGCTGCTCCTGAAACTGACTCAACCTCCCACACCTCCGCTTGTGGACATTGCATGTTTCTATGTTGTCTGGGACTGCCTGAACAATTTAGCCCCATCATCCCTGCAACTGCCCTTCAAGTAGCTGGTGGGGGAAATAAGACAGCAATCAGAAACTGATGTATATTAATAATCCTTATTATCATGAATAAATTATTCTTCACCTGTCACAGGTGAAAGTACAACAGGGTTCAGGAAAAAAATTAGTCTTTAGTGAGCAACAATTTAAAGTAGCTAAACATTGTGACAGGCAATCTGCATACACACAAAGTATTTTGTATGTATTCAAGCACCAGCTGTTGGAAAACAGTGACGTTTTATTTTCTACACAGGAGGAAGAAAAGATAAACCTGTGCAGTCTGTTAAGCACCTCCGTTATAGCATGAAAACAGCACAGCAAGAGAGATTGTTTATTTAAAACAGCTTAACTGTAACATAACACCCAAATCTTTTTAGCTGATAATGGAAATGGTTTGGGCATGAATATCCATTTTAAACATGTTTATGTCACACTTCACAGAAAGGTCAAAATTAATGTTATACTGAAAGAATTTTTCAAAGTACAATTATCCTGACTCTTGGAGCAAAGAACATTCCTATTAGGTTTACCACCTGGGGTTTAAATTTCACATTTTTTATATATATATTTTTTTAAAACTAGGTACCTCACAGATTATATTGGGAGCTGCATTAAAGAAATCTTATAGTTACTAGCCATAACGCCCACTAGCTGCTTTTCGCCCACTAACCCACCAACCCTAATTCTCCGGGGGTTCACACATGATGTCTCCAAAGACCATGTGGAAGTTATTTTTTTATCTGATTAGCCTGCTAGTCTCATTGCCGTATTTCTCTCAGTGTAACTCAAGGACTCATGTCTCTCCTCTTGCAGGCATTTCCCCAGCGACAGCGGGAAGGGAGCAGATTAAAAAACCAGACTAACCAATCTCACGAATGCAGGAGTCACACAGAAAAATCATTTTCCTACACCCTGGAGCTTGCTATTTCCCTCCTCATTTTCACAAGCTTCTCAAGCCTATTTGTTGACATTCGTACAGCAATCCAATGCTCTCTGCGAGCAGATGGCATCAAGCTCAGAAATCTTACACACGCCATGTTACATTAAGCCCTGGCTGACTTGAAGCTATTCCCAGCGTGATATTATTAACTTTCTTGGAGTAAGCAGTAAACCCATCTTCGGAGTTTTTCAGGCTGTTGTATTAGCAAGAGCAAGCAAACACGTAAGCCAGATTTTCTTGGATGCTGATCTGTTTACGAAGAGTGTATCTCAACATCTTATTTCTTCGAAGTGTGGTTCAGAGAGAAAACAGTTTATCTGCTAATTCCAAGCCTACCTTTCCATTCAGCCCAAAAAGTACAGTTGGCTTTCTCCTCTGTTTATTGCCAGAAGGACTTTTCTTTCCCTGTCCTCCACTTCTGTCCCCAGCAAAGTTCTCTCTTCTCTCCCTCCTCACCCCAACAGGCACTCAGATTGTCATGACCTGCTCAGTCCTCAACTCCCGCACTTTCATCCAGCCTAGCCTTTGGGTAGTAGCCTTCACTTGTTCAGCCATCACTGTGCAGGAAAGAATTTCATTGCTCCTTCAGTTGCTGTCTGTCAAAGATACCCACAGGACACATCAATATCAGCAAGGTCTATGTTTGCACATGGAAGAAAGCTGTTCTAATTGGGACCCACCACAACAGAGATACCTCTAAAACAAGGAGCTGAGTTACTTTAGCACACCCCAGGCAGGAATGAACCCGTATATAGCAGGGAAGCCCCTCCTCCTTTATCACAGCTCTGGATGGGACTGCTTCTTTCCTCATCAAACGCCAGCTCAGATTTTGCACTTGCCTGCATTTTTGCACAGGAGTCATCAAATGTAATGCTCTTAGCAGCCAGGCATGCTGGAAGAAGAAAACTACTCCAGTCCTCTGCCCTACTGCAGTTAGTGCCTTACCAGTAAAGCAGCTATAACCATGCTGTGTTTGACCTGATGAGCCCTGGCCAAGGTTTTGTACGCCAGATAAGCGCCTAGGCCTGGGATTTTATCAGCTGCACTGAAATGGAAGTGGTGAAAAGGTGATGAAGCTCCATATAGAGGGATCTACACAGCCCCAAGGAGGTTGGAGGAGAACGAACCTGTGCTTTGCAGGTGTGCCGTTTGAGTGTTCCTCTTGCTCCATGATATCCATGCTCCTGAACTTGGGAATAAGAAAGGCTTTTCATCTCCACCACTTGGAGTTTGCACTGTATCACATAGCACCAAAAATCGGTCTGTGCTGCTGTAACAGAAGGTGCAAACAGATGCACCAGTTTGCACAGAAGAGCGCACAGAAGTGAGCCAGAAATTCTGCTGAGGACAGTGTAGGTGTGCACAGGGCACAGTCCCACACCAACAGCAGCAACTACTCCTGGCACATCAGAGGCCTCAGCACAGGCTGAGCTCCCAAGGAAGGGTGCAGTGCTGGAGGTCTGGGGCTGCAGGACATGCCTGGGGCCCCTCAATGAGGCTGGGGCAGGAGAAATGGTCTTCTTGCCTGCAGAAGGTGAGCGCTCATTGAGGAGATGCAGGAGGAGGTGGGAAGTCTGCACAGCATCAGAGATTATGAAAAAGAGGACAGGATCTTCTCCAAGACCCTAAAAGAGCCTGAACACCGAACTGCGCAGACAGAGGAGCATTCAGAGTCTGTACTCATTGGGTTGGGAAAAGGAAACTCCCATGATGGAAAAGGCTGGAAGCTGGTGACTTCTGGCACCAGGAGGAAGGCTGCTGCTCCACCTGCAGATCAGCAACTACAGAATAGATTTGGTGCCATGCTATCAGATGAGGGGCTAGGAGCTCTGTTCAGAGCAGCATTGGAGGCAACTGAGCCTAAATCACATGGCAACATCAGGAGGAAGTCTCCTAATAGCAATAGGAGACTCCCTGCTGTGTGGGATAGAGGCCTCCATCTACCAGCCTGATGCTGCCTAGGGAGATTTGGTGGGATCCAGGACATTGAGGATAGCCTGAAGGGCAGAAAAGCTTCAGAAGTCTATTATCCCCCACTGCTCATCCATGTGGGCACCAACAAAATTGCCTCTGGAGATCTAGAAAGTATCAAGCAATACTACCTGGGTCTGGGGATGATGGCCAAGGACATGGGTGCTGAAGTGGCATTCTCCTCAGTGTTGGCTCTAAAAGGGGGGGGAAAAGCTTGAAGAAAAGTGGATTGATCCTGCAAATCAACAGCTTGTTGCAAAGCTGGAGATGACAACAGGGCTTCTACAATCATTGACCCTCTCCGAGGATCAAGGGCTGCTAGAGAGAGGTTGAATCCACCTAAGTGGAATAAAAGCATCTGTGCCAACAGGTTGGTAACCTGGTGAGGAGAGCTTTAAACTAGGAAGGATCAGGGGACGGGGGGATGACAACCCCTGGCTAAGTAAGAAAGTGGTGTAGTGGGTTGACAGCAGTCTGCAGGGTGATACTAGAGAAGAAAGATCTCATAATCAACAGTGCAGGGCTGAAGAGAGCTCAGCCCCCGAGCATGCACACAGTTAAGGAAGTTCCTACAGGACAGCATCATGGAGCAAGCTCTCACATATTCTTCCTTAAAATAAGCATGACTGGGTGCTTCTCTGAAGTGCTTGAACACTAATCCATGCAGCATGGGGAACAAACAGGAGGAATTAGAAGTCTGTGTGCAATTACAGGGCTATGATCTCTTTTGGATCATGGAGACATGGTGCCTCACGTGGTGCCTCCAGGTTCACATGCCTGGAGGGCTGTGATGGATGAATACGCTCTTCAGGCAGAACTGGCCAGAACAGCAAGGATGGGGAGTTGCCTTTCATATGAGAGAGAAGCAGGAATGTATGAAGCTTTGCTTTGGGATGGATGATGAGTCAGCTGAGAGCTAATGGGTCAGGCCCCGAGCAACCTGCTCTAGTTGACACTGTTTTGGGACTTGGACTAGATAGCCTTCAGAGATGCCTTCTGTGATTCTCTGATCCATCAGCACAAACTCCTGCATATCCGTCTAGGAGAAAGGCCATACACAGAAAACACGACTTAGCTTCCCCCCAAATGTAGCACATGTGAACCTTAATCTCTTTTTCTCCCCTTGTTCATAGGCTTTTTCTTCTCTTTGACTCCTTTCTGCTCAGAAAAGGAGAAAATTAAAGAACATGCTGTACCTGCTGAAAGAGAGGACTCCAGGGGACTCATTAAACATCCAAACCTAGGCATATCATATGGAGTTCTGCAAATCACGAAGGACAGTACGTGTTCAATTAATTTGGTCAGAGTCTCAGACAGTGTTCCTACACAATATAAAGGTGAGGCTGAACACGTCATTCTTAATGACCATGCCATGTGCAAACAATACTATTAGTTACAAAAATCACACACACACCTACAATTTTACAGAGAGTTTTCAGAAGTCATTTTTTGGTGGGGTTTTCTGAGAGATCTCTGTGAGTGTATCCTTTACCACCAGGTGTTATTGTCTGGCTAATGGACCATAAGAGTTATTTAAAGGTTGTTCTTTGTTACTTTGGCATTGGCTTTTACGTGTACAGTATGTACCTATTTCCCATTGTGCACAAAGTATGTTACAGTAAAGCTAACTCTCCTTGTCAATAATGAAGCACAGGAGTCAGCTAACAAATCCTATTCTCCAGAGGCATTCAAGTAAATTTCTTCCACCTAATGGCTTTTGGAAAAAATAGACCAAAAAGAACAAAATCACCAACCCCCAGTTCAGATCCAGAAGCTTAGCACAGGTCGATATTTTAAGGAAAGCTTTTAAGATTTGGGGTCCAGTGAAAAACAATGATGCAATATTTGCTGTTTGAACTGCTAGCCCAACACACACAAAACGGTAGTAATTTCACCTCACGTACGTTGGCAGGGAATCTGCCCCTGAATGAACCAAGATGGACAGATGACTTTTGAATTTGTGAAAGAGGCAGGGAAGGGTTGTTACTCAGCATTATTTCACACACAAAGGTCTACAGTACTCACTACGCTGAGAAAAGATAGGCTTATGAATGTCTGCCTGGTACAGCTGTACCTTGAGGCTCAACAGGTCCTACCCTAACTGCCAGAAGCTGGGAAGGACCTTCAAAGAGAAACAACTGTTTGTGCACCTCATTTCTTCTGGCCGCTGTCAGAAAGACAAGACCACAAGAGCTCCCTTTCCTCAATATCCTTTTTTAACAACAAGGACAGTCCCACAGTACCTGAATGAGGAGAGCAGAGCACATTCAGTGAGAGCAACCACGGACACCAGTAATCACATCTGTAGTGATGAGAGAGCTTCAAAGTCAAGCAGGGAAGGGGAGTCAACGCAGTGAGGTCAGGATCAGTAAGGTACAGGACCAGGCATAGTCATACCTACAGCACAGCTCAAGGAAAGGACAAGGCAAAGAGCCTGAGCTTAAATACCACTGCTAGACCAAGGCTGCTTTCCCAACAGCATGATCCCAGGTTGCAGCTGCACTGTACTGGAGCTGCTCTTGAGAACAGGCAGTCACAACCCCAGGAGGGTGTTGCAGAGCCCATTTCTGTTTGCTCAGGTCCTGACAGCACTAGCAGCAAGAGAAAGTAGCGATACAGACGACATTATGCGGTGACCAGGTAGGAGTCATTCTGCAGAGGTGAGAGTGAACCCAGATCTCCTGAATCCTGATTGTGTGCCTTGCCCAGGGCCTCTGCCACAGTACTATCTTAGCCAACTTGTACAGCTTAGAAAGAAAAAAATAACTGTTCTTAAGAGAAGGAAGTCCTGGAAAAAAATTCACCTCACTTGTCTTGTCCCACCTCTTCCCAGAGGGGTGAAGTTATCCTGCTTTGAACAGGGTGAATGATACTTCAAGAGTGCTTTGAGGTTCCTTTTATTATTAATATATCAAAAAAGAAGTGTGAGAACTTCAAAGAGAGAAGACTGCAGGGCTGAAGAGACTAATTGGAGACAGATGGTCAGACATAGGCTCTTAAAAGCATGAAGATCAGCTAAGAACATCAGTCATTTATCTGAAAATAGCTTGAAATACTGAAAGAGGGAAATCACATCTTTCACTGTCAGTTCCTTGAATCCAGCTGCAGTCTCCAGCTGTAAAACCCAATGCAGCCCAGTAAATATGAATTTGGTCGTAACTAGCACCGGACCACAGACTTTATGCTGACCTGCCAGCACAGGGTCTCAGCCAGAAACCTGCGAAAGTTTCAGCTGCTGTTGTTATTTCCTACTTCACCCCACCATTGCCATTTTTGCCTGTATGCTTATAATACCCATCTAAGACTGCTGTCAGTTTTCTTTCACAGCTTTTTGTCTGGATCTGTTCAAAATTACTTTAAAATGAACAAAAGCTGTTGCCTCTCGCCTCCTCTGAGCCAAGTCACAGGGCAAGGGGAGAAGGGGACGTGGGGAGTCACCTGAAAAAGCAGCCAGCCGTGAAGCAAGCCCCAGCTGCCTCTCTCAGTGCACGGCAGCAAGGTTGCCTCCAGCATGCCTCACAACAGCCTTTGCCCCAAATTTGGGTCTCCTTCAACTTGAAGTTAACTTAAGGGCACTGCTTCAGGCCTCACGTGTTTCATTTGCACTGTCACATGAGCTCACTCTCTCCCAGGGATCCCAAAAAACTTCCCACTTAAATAAAGGCAGGCACAGCCTAAGGACATTGTGTGGTTTTCTGGGTCTTGGAAAGCAGTTAGACACAACTCTGCACACTGGCTTTTCATTTAGCTATAAATTCTCCATGTACTTCTGTTCTCCTGCACATAACCTTTCTTATTCTGGGACCCAGTTAGTAGAAATATTTCACGAACATTTGGCATAAGCCCAGAAGCCTCATGTGAGATGTCTGTGTGAAGCATTCAGCCACCAGGATTGCGGTGCTGAGCCTTTCAATCCCTGATGCTCCGTGCTTTCCCAGAGAGCCCAACCCTGCAGCAGGTCACAGTTTTCTCTCTCTGTCTGTACCTCCCCCTCAGCAAAGCTGCATGCTGCTATCCCCCACCACCACCACCCCCACAGCCTGATTCGAAGGGTCTGCTCAACCTTTACGCATCTGCTCATTGGAGAAGGGGTGACACCAGGCCAGTGTCGACTCACCATCCACCAGCCAAGGGAAGCACTTCCCAAGCAGATTAAGACCCATGGGCAATACAGCGTGTGTGGAGGTTGTAATAGCACTCATCAGTCACCCCAGAACCTCCCTGTCTCAGTTACCCTTCTGTTCCCAGCCACAAGCAGAAGGCGAGTGCTGCACTGAGGCAACCGTGCGGTCCAGGACAGATGATGTGTACTCACTCCTCCAGAGGAAGGTCTGGTCTGCTCTCTCCGCTCCCAGCCCTGCTGCTGCACCACGCAGACAACACCCGTACAGGACTGGGATTGAACAGCTGCCCACAAGGGATCCCAAAATGAATGATCCTTACTTGCACTCAGTCACTGAGCCAGTGGAGGAGAGGGCTGCGAGTGTCCCAGCAGGCAGCCAGCACAGGAGGTGTGCAGCTGCCCATGTCCCCAGAACGATGCCCGGCTACAGGAGGGCAAGCTCTCCACCATCACTGCCGTGCAGGCAGCTGCCTGACACCCCCACGCCAGCAGTAACCCCAGAGAGGGTAGACCTTCACTGCTGCAAATGGCACTGATCTTTCATGCCGTGAATGGGACAATCAATCTTGGGTTAATGCGGCTTGTTAAAGCAGCAGCCATCACTTCGATGAAGCAGCACAGCTTGCATCCTGAAAGACTCCCAGTGAGAACGTAGTTTCCTAGCTGCTACATTTAGGGGGATGAGCCCAGAGGTCCCAGATAACTAGACTATTATAGAAATCTTAAAACACGGCAGACAAGCCTTACCCCAGTATCCCTGCCCACTCCCAAGGCTATTTTTTCCTCCACCTTATATTTCCTTGGCATGTTCTGTACACATGCTATACTCCCTCCTTCCTTCTCCTGTGTTTAGTACAAGGGGCTTGTACTTCATCCCAGAATTTCAGAAGCAGCATCTGTTAAGTTCATAAGTCAAATCCATCCTGGTGGAAATCTAGCTTTTTGTGGCACATAAGACACACTGGAAAATCCTCTGCATTAAATTACCCTGGTTATCCCATACCACACTGAACTTAGGGAAGTGATGCTGATCCTTTGGAGCCAGAAGGGTGAAGTCTCAAATATGAGAAAGACTACTTTCATGGAAATACTACCACAGCACAGGCAGGGGATAAAGTCAGAGCAAAGGATATTTGGACATATAGATAGATCTGCTCTTTCTTGATAGGGACACTGTGCCTGCCTGTTTCATGCTAATGCTTCTGCTGTCCAAGATTGCTCTCCCCTCTCTCCTTCTTCAGTGTTTTCCTTTTGTTTGAAACACCCTGCCATCAGACTTCCAATAGCATGAATTTCTTCCCAAACACTGCTTGTCATGCTTCTTTTTGAAGCTCCTGTTAAAGATGTGACACAGCTCTGAACTTCTTTTTTTCTTTTGGGGGTGGGGGTTCATCAGATTTCAGATCTTTGCTATTAAAATCCATCAGACAACAAATGAATCTAGGTAGTGAGACAATACTATCACTTTGTAGGAAATCAATGTCATGGTGTTTTAGAAGCAAAATCCATTTGCAATTACATTACAAGAAAGAACATATCTGGGCCACTTATTTCAGTGTTGGTAATGCAAAACATCATTGCCTTCCTGAGACATGCACCATCGAACACCAGGTATACAGCACGTGCAGAAGATGAATATGAGCACACATTTTAGGTCTGGAAGATATGGTGCTAGACAGCACTTCCCAAGATTTTTGGATGAAGGCTTCCTATTTTTTGTAGCTTACCAGTCACATTTCAAAGTTTAACTGGAAATGGTCCATGTTTAATCTGGTTCCACAGATCAGCTGGACTTGTTACCTTGTCCCATAACTACAGCAAGTTGCTGACTCCACCTTGGAAACGCCTGTTCTGCAGAAATCTGCAGTTCTTGCAACAAATTCTCCGTGAAAGCCATTATGGTATCAGGCTGAAATACATTCCCCTAGTGAGGTACAGTGTTTTCCAAAGCTGATTCTAAAAAGCATCACATTAGGAGAAGCTGAATCCAGTGGGCCTGAAGACCCAAGGAGTTTCTCCTCACCAGTCTGTTTGCCACTTTTCCAATTTGTAGATGTCTTCACACAGCAAAGCACATGTCCCAAAGATGCAGATGCACACAAAACACAAGCAACTGGCCACACCGACCAACATGGACAAAGAACAGTGCCTTTGCTGGCCCCCACAAAACCATCAGCAGTACCCACATGAACATGAACAACATGAGCAGCCCACCTGCTCCCCCCTTCCCCTCCAGTTGATCAGGGCTGAAGGTCACCAGTGGACACACACAGTTCCTCGCTCTCCTCATCCACAGGCACACATGCATCGGCAGAAACCTCCAACCCCAGACGTTTACTCCATCCAGGCTCCATACCAAGATCATGAGTCTCACTTACCCTGTGTCCAGCCGTGGGCTTTCACATTCTGGTCTTCCACTCACCAACTAGTTGAGCTTGAAGTTTGCCAGTGAAACATACACATATTCACATGCACTGAGGCAGAGAGAGAAAGAAAAAACCTATGAATCAGGTTTAATATGAGGACAGGCCAGGCTGAAATGCAGACACAGGGCTCAGCCAGAAAAGCACACTGATCAGCAGCCTGCTTACACACAGCTGGACCCTTTTATCCCCTCTCCTACCCATTCTCCCATGCTTGTTCCTCCCCAATTTGTTTTGATCCCTCCTTTCCCTGCCTCTGGCCCTTCCCTTAAACATCCCATAATGTCTTGTACATTCCTACAATCCCCTCTAAACATCCGATCATAAGCTTTACACAATCCCACAAGCCTCCTGAAATGTCCCATCACAGGTTTGCTCTTTCCATGAGACCTGTGATAATCTTCTTCCCCCTTTTTTCAGTTACTAGGCTCATGACTGAGAATTATGCAGGTTGGCCTTGGTCAAAATCCATATTGGGAAAGTTAAAAATGTCATAGTACCAGTGATGGGAGAGTGCCTGGAAGCATTGCCTTGCACCATTTCATTTATTGCTCTGCCTATGTGGTCTCTGTGCCTACAGCAGCCTGGGATTTTCCCAGGCTGGGGGAGTCGAGCTGGGAGACAGCAGGTGTGGATGGCCACCAGAGAACTTCCCGGCACGACTGAGGGCAGCAGGCATCTTCCTGTGCCACTGTAAATCAGTGTAGCCCCACTGAAATCATGGAGCAAGCTCTGCGGTAGAGCAGAGGTACCTCAGGCGGTGATGGACACCCACAGCCACCCACCTCACCTGTCCCTGCAGAAGGCCAAAGCACATTTTCCTGTGTCATCAGCCACAGGGAGCAGAGGTCACAATCTCATAGTGAAAGGGCATGGTACAGCTCGTTGTTCCTAGGACACTCCACTTTTTCCCTGCAGCACAATCCTTCTGACTAGTAGCATGATTTTGGCTGGAGTCCCCCATCCCAGGGGCTGGTGCAAGATGTTGTGCAATCTGGGATTCAAGAGGTGGTTGCAGACAGGCTGAGCAAAGGCAGAAGTGGTGGCTCTCGACCTGCTGGGCACCATCTGCCTCTGTCACCCAAACAGACACAGTGTGCCAAGCGGAAAAAGCTTTTCTCTCCTTCCTGCCCTCATTCCCAAAAGTGACAACCGTCTCAGGACATCCCCAGCTTCACAGCCCCTGGGTATCCATGGGTCAGCAAGCACACTCCTTCAGCAAAGCTGCCTTGACCTCAGTACAGACCATGGAGAGAACATGAACCCCAGAGACATGCTTGAGGAGGGCAAAAGTCCCAAATGCTCACGCTAAATCTCTGTCCTGACAATAAACTACAGTTTATCCACCACTCCAGCAGCCTGTCTTGCTTTTCCACCCTCACAGTACAGCCTGCTGTTTCCCACATCCATCAAATTTAACTGCTTGAAATTCAGCCACAGCTGACAGGAGGAGATGCTGTGCACATGGATCCCAGGCTTCCAGTTAATGGCATAAATTGTTGCCACCTCTCCCTCTTGCTGAGCAATCACAGTCAGAAAGCTATGAAAGGGATATAACTCTCAGCAGGCATACCCTTTGCAGAGCCTGGCATTTGGGTTGTTCTGGTCTCCTCCTAGCAATGGCAAAATAGTAGTAGATGGCTTAGTTCAATGCCATATGAGTTCCCCACTGTTTGCTTAGCTCCCTGCCACCCATTTGCAGTCTGCCTTGGCAGCATGGAGTTCATTCCTGTTTTGCTACAGAAGCAACCACAAAGAACCTTTGGAAGTCCAGAACAGGGGTCAGGGTCTTTTCTTCTTTTGGATTTATTGTTGTTGCTTTGCTTGTTTTGTTTTTCCAAGCCAAATATTCACTAAGAGATGTTCTCAGTATCCTTTGTGGCAACATGGGAATTTTGCAAATCACCTTTAAAGTTAAGTCCAGCTTAAGAGCTGGATCTCTACTCTTCACCCACCTGCAAACCTACAGCCAGGCTCACCAGATGGCCTGTGAAACGGGCTGCAAAAAAATGCAAAAGCTTTGTTGGTTATTAGCCACGCTATTATGGGAATCTAACAGCCTGGGTCAGGAACCGTTTGTCACTTCAGAGAGCAAACACAACATTATCACAACGGGCAGTAACTGCAGCAGCACTGAGCATGAGGCTACCCGTTCCCTGCACGACTGCCGGAGATGAGGGAAGCTGCAACTTGAGGTGCTGATGCAGACAAAATCCCGGCAAATGGCAGGGTGCAGGGAAGAATCTTGTCTTTTCCCCAGCCTGATCTAGCGAATGCTGCTGGCCTGAAGCCAGTAGGAGAGGATTGCCATGTCACAGAAGAGAAACTGAGGAAAGAAGAGGTGGGTCAGCCTCTCCCTCTCAAGGTATGCGCACAACTTTATCTTAGGACATATTCACCAAGCACCCAACGTGCTCTGCCCAGCTGAGGTGACAGGGCGTGGTGGGTGCAGAGCAGCTGGGACCATCCGGGGTCTCTCCTGGGCAAGAGTGGCCCTGCATGTTTGAAGTTTAAAATCAACTTCTTCCTGATAGTCCATGTTACCTGGAGTCTCCTATTAAAGAGGCTTTGCTTTTAGCAGCTTTTGGAAAAGACCCTGTTGATTTGTTGTCTGTGAGCTACAGCCATCAGCCTGAAGACTACAACATTCAGAAGGACTATAAGACAGTTCTTTCTTGTGCCGCATAGACTGACTGATTTAGTGTAAGCACTAAGAAATATAGCTGCTCCTCTGCAGTGACATTTTGGATGCATGCTTTGGCTTAATCTCTTTGGAGAATGCACAGAATCATTAAAAAAACAGACACAAACCCCATGGCCAGTGCAAAGAGTTCAGTATCTTTGACGTAGGACAGGCTCAAGGAAACTCCTTCCCTGATGAGACCTTCTGAGTGTCCTCTGCCCAGGCACAGATAGTATGCAAAGGCACATCATCAGAGTAGGTACGTGTATTAGACTAAACTCAGGATAGAGTCTCGATCCTGTAAGTTGCGTCATGTAGGCAGGCTGCTGTCCCTGTCCACAGCCCATTGCAGGATCGGGACCTCCTTGCACAGCAAGATGAACCAGTTCAGGGAGAAGAGCCAGATCAGTTGTCACCATTCATGTCCCTGTTTGAGGACCCAGAGGCAGTACGTCCTCCCTGTTCCAGCAAATTGCTCTCAATGCCAACAGCCCACCTCCAGCACACCCCGTGCACCTTCTTAACTCAGAACAATGCTGTTTATTTTTCTAGCAAACATTCACGGCCCTCACACTTCCTTTGCCCAGGGCTTTGCACCTCAGCTGAATTTAGATCAGCTGCCTGCCATGATCAATGAGTCAAACTAACCACTGCTGTCCCCCTGGACTTCCCTGCTGTCAGCCTGCTGGCTGCAAGGGAGTCTCTTTGGGCCAGATGCTGATGGTTTTATTCACAGCCATTTCCTCTCCCCACAGCTTGCTGCAGGCACAGTGTAATACTCGCTTCTGCACCTCCAATAGCATCTGACTTGCTTCCAGCCCAAATGAAACCTTGGGATCTGCTCATACAGGAAAGCCCCCCAGAAAGCTGAGTAAAGCCCCACACAGGCTCATGCAAGCAGGCCACCTTTCTCCTGTAAGGTAACTTGTAAAGATAACATGATTTGCCCCTCTCTGTGAAAAATGTGTCCCCATTGCTGAATCTGCCTGTATTTAACTTCTCAGAACCATGTCAGCATGCCCTCCATCGTCAGAAGCAGTGTATTCGTCATCTGCAGACACAGAACCGTTTAGTCACTAATGGAAGCAATTTCTGCTTCCCTGATGCTGATGTTCACCCAGCCATGTGCAGCCCGAGGCTCTGACTAAGCAATGCTCCTTCATGACTGCCCCAACAGATCAGCACCCACATGCGGAAGGTCTGCAGGGTCAGAGACCCATCCCTGTCTACACAAACCACTGTATTTGCAGCAATGTCTCCATGCTCAGCTCCCGTCTGAACACCTCCTGTCCATCCTCTTTCACACCCCTCTGGGGTGTTATCTGCATGTATCCTAGCACTTGGTTTACCCCAGGAATGTCTAAATGAATACGTCTGTGTCACCCTCACCTCACCAGCGTGACTTCCAAATGCAATGTGAAAGCTGGAGATGCTCAAGATGTGAGCCAGGAGGCTGGTTTCCTTTTCCATGCCCTCTCCAGGGAGAGAAAGGCAGGCACCTTTCAAGAACAAGCCACAGGAAAGGCATGAGTCTGGAGGCCCCCCCACCTCTCCACTAGTGATAGAAGGATGCTCAGGGCAAGGCTTTACAAATAAGCACTGGAACAGGTCTGGGTTTAGCATTTTAGCATCAGTCACATCATTGGGGTTGCGGTTCCCTTCTCCTCCAGGAATTAAGTGGTTTTTTGGACCCACCATCCTAATGAGATGGAGTTGTCTAAGAACAATCATAGCCAGTTTCTCAGCCAGTGGAAACAGCAGTAATTCTCTGTGTGCCCCACTTTACCCTTGCTGAAGGGTTCATTTATGGCCCAGGTGAGTTGGAAGAGACTTCATATTCTCCTCCCCTTGATTAAGTACTCCTCTTGAAAAGCAGGGTTAAAAGTGTTTATGAGCAGCATAGGACTTAAACTATTTCTCACATTCTACTACACTTTATGGCTTCCTGGACACAGCCAGAGGCAGCAATAAAAGCAAGGACCCTACAGGAAGCATTCCTGCCAGCAGCAGAGGCCATATATAGACTATTGTGCACAGACAGACACACACACTCACACAGAGTCCCACTGGTAAATTGCTAGTGTTGTCCCCAGGCTTTGGCATGGGACAAGTGACAGTCCCAGACTACCCGACACATGGGGCTCACAGGATCCTGGGTGTCCCTCTGGAGAAACCACTGCCAGGGAGCAGAGAGTCGGGCGGTGGGGGGATGTGATTTGCAAATAAACACCTCTCTGAATTTCAGTGACCCCAATATGTACCTAACCACTGACATTTAAGAGGCACTATATAACTAGTGAGTAAAAATAACTTTTTTAGGTCTATTACCATGAAAAACGTGAAGGGACTTTATTGACTGGTAATTAAAATCTTATCCCTTTTGGTAGCATATGGCAACCAAGGAACAGGCATTTTTGTTAAGGGTATAGAAGCCAAACTGCACTAGCAATAACTGTGTTTTATCTTCCTGGGAATGCACAATAAAAGATTCAGATCTTATAGCTGAACTTTGTAAAAGGCACCAGTAATCAAAATTCAGTATGGAATCTTATCAAACATTAATTTTAAAGCTGCTAATATTTAAAGACCTGCTTTTGTGTCTGTCATTTTTATTCTGAGATGGTTTACTTGTCTCGTTTTAATGATCTGATGGTGAAATGGAGATGAAAACGGACATGAAAATTACCCAGAGTTTCTCTCAAAGCTTGTTCAATGTGACTATCAAAAAGATGCTCTGTGCTGCATGTGCATGTGGGTCAGAATGAATTTTGGGAGTTTATTGTTCTCAATGCGGGTGGATCAAAAGATGAGAAAGAAAACTGGAAGGGATGAAAAAAATTACAATAATAACTAGTGTTCCCAGCGCCATGCCCACTTCGAATCAGAAAACTGTAAATCAGTAAGAGCCCACCCCAAAGGCCATCAGCAGCTATGCAAAGGCTCCCCCAGCATTGGAAGAGAAGGGGAAGGTCACAAATTGGGTTGGAGCCACTGCTTGTAGACAAGGCTGAAATAGCCACTACGCTTAGCCTTTCAGGATCTGAGTCTGATTCCAGCTGTGCTTTTCAAGGAGTCATTCAGCTGATGACATGTCCTAAACCTTCACAGAGAGAAGGGTTTCATCCTGCTCTCCATCCCCTGCATCCCCTCATGGCCTTGTTGGGGAATGAATTCTGCCGTGTTCAGCGAAAAAGAGAGTTCTCTGCAGTCATCTAATTTAAACCTTCCCAAATGCATTTTTACTTTTATTAAGCACGCCTTCCCTAAGACACTGCCAGAATAGTCCAGATCTCACATTCGTAAAGCTAAGATATTGCTACCAATAAAAATAAATAGATGGCAATTACTAAGGAATTACATTTAGACCAAAAACGACTGAATTTATTACCCTCTGAATGTGTGCAGCATAAAATGCAGCAATACAGAAGTTTAAGGAGAAGAGGTGGGCAAAGAAACTTCTCTTTCTTTTTAATGATGTAGCCAGGAACAAACCAAGCTCAAATAATAACTGAAATCTGAAGCTGTATGTGACCAGCGCCTCTAAGTACAGAGCTCCTGTACAGATAACAGAGCAGTTCAGCAAGTGGTTCAATGCAAATAGATCAGAGACGACTACGCGTTAAATGAGGACACCAGGCTGGGAAAGATCCTGTTGGAGAGCTGTCTTCTGTTAAATTTTATGCTCTACAGCCAACAGGCTTTATCCAAAATCTACTGACGCTCTTCCCACTGACATACCCAGGCTTTGGCTACAAAGCCTTGTCACAAGTCAAAGCAATTTGCTCCGCCTGTTGAGTATAATTCATGTGGGATGCCCTTGAAGGGTGGACAAGGTTATCAAGCCTAAAAGTACTTCCAGGGGTATATGGGTCCCTCCACTTCAGGAGGGAAAATCAACCACCCTGGTGTAAAAGCTCTCTTAGACCTTTATCACTGCATTTCTGCCTGTGGGCGCTGTACTGTAACCAGTAATGTGAACCAAGCAGTGGTATGCTCCCACACAGTACAGCCCAGACCACTTCCAGATTAATAATGCCCGTTTCTGACACTGTGTGGGTTCTTTTAATACAATGTTGCTAAAATACTGTAGAAATTAAAAAGAAAAAAAAGAGCATCTAAAAACCGGGAAATTTTAAATTACAGTTCCCACACGTTATCTCTGAATTTGTAGTCTCTGAAAACCTCATCTGACTACTGTGGAAATATGAGGTAAATATTTCTCTAAAAATGAGAATGGTTTCCTGGTTAGCAGTGGCACTGCAATAGCTTACAAAAGACACTCTGAAAGAGTTTCCAGTATGAATATGTCCTTGAAAAATGAAGAAATGTCCAAAAACAGAGGTTTCACAGATTATCTTACATCTGCCCCTTTGACTGACCTTGTGTCCACCCACCCTATTCAATGACCACATTAAGCCATTTGCTGGATAATGGTGATTTTCAATGAATCTAGCAAATTCTGGCTCAGGCCCCCAGCTGGGAGTGGGAGATGCCTGTATCTTCACTGCTCAGCAGGTTCAAGAAAAGTTTTCATTTTGTCCAGAACAAAAATTATTTTCCTGAAATATGGAGTTCAGTTGAAGAATTGGACAACCCATTAGTCACACTGCTCTGTTAACTCTGCTGGCAGCCCTTGCTCCCACCCAGCTCATCCAGGGATGTGGCCCTGGGAGACCCTGGTGTGCAGGTCTTCAGCTGATTTGTTAAATGCCCACTGCTCAGCTTCCTCACCTTCTTCGACCTGTTGGTCCTTTCTCTTCCAGATATATCCAACCCAAGATGGGCTCTGTCCTAGGAGCACAGCTGAAGAGATGCAGCACTTCCCACGCATATACACCAACTGACTGCTTGGTCCCCTTGTATTTAATGCCCTTGCATGAAGTCCCAAAATTCTCCTGCCATGGTGCCTGCAGGTTGTTAAAGACATGTCCCCTTAATTTAAAGACTCACAGTGATGGAGAACCCAGTCCCTTGGCAGTCAGTCTCAATGGCCAATTACTCTCACTCTTAAAAATCTACATTGTATTTCCAGGTTGATTTTTGCTGACTTCAATACCCAGGTATTACATCTTTTCCTATTAAGAAGCCCTCTAAAACCTCCTCTCCCTGGGCAGTCATTTCATCAGACTTCTTTTTGACATAGTCAATAGGCTTGCAGTCTTATTTAGGCAGCACAACACAGTGGGGTACCAGTCCTGGCCCAGCTCCTCCTGTCCCTGTAGTTCTCCTTCTGCTCCAGGAAAATATCTAGCTCCCATTTGGCAAGGACTAGGGAAAAAAAGGCCACATGGAATACAAATTAACTACAAAAATGTGCTTTGTAATCAGCCTGTTATTCCTCTAAAAGCTCCTATTCTTTATTGTGAGTTCTATAGGAATCATTTGTAAGGGAGTATCTCCCACTGTTGCAATGGAGAGATCTCAGGGAGATCCCTGGGTTTTGTGGATTTTTTTGGTTTGGTTTGGTTTTTTTAAGAGGGAGAGAGACTTACACATGTTGTGAACACAGGTCTGTTTAGCTGATACAGAAGGCAGGTGAGAAATGTGGTTTCCATGAAGGCAGCCTATATTGCCATGTGGGTGCAGCTGAAGGTGATGCAACAGTGCTTGGGTAGTCCAGTACTTTCCCTCCAATCCCCAGGACAGAACTGTACCTCTTGCCCTCCCACAGGCAGGATGTAAAGTGTGCATTTGGGGGAAGCATTCATGCTCCTCTGACCACTGCCACTAAGGTCCTGTGCTGGGGGCCTTTGTTCTGATGTCTTGTACACAGCCAGAGCCTTGAAGAAAGGCTTTCTTCAAGGACTGTGGAGCTCTGGAACTGAAAAGTATGACAGCTTCTTCATGTACCTAATGAAAAGTCTATATTTGGCTTAGGCTACCTACACATCAGCTTAACCTGCTCTCCCCAAAAGTACCTCAAGCCACCTTCCTACCTTGACATCTCTATAAACCCAGATATCTCTAGCTCTTCCTGGACTGGACAGCTTGAGACCCTGTTCCCAGTACTCCCCATCGTACTGTGCCAAAGTGGGGTTTGAGGCCAGGGTCTGCAGCAGCATGATCAGGATGTTCTTACAGACAAGGACCAACAAACAGCAAGCGAAAATGCTTGCTAGGAACACCATGCCCCGTTGATTCAACCTGCAGTGGTACTGCAGGTTCCAGATTTCCTTCCCTTATCTGCTTCCCCTGCTCCGCTGCAGTGGAACAGCTCACACCCCTGCTCCCTGAAGGATCAGAGCACTTGGAAAGAGGGGAGCTGGGGAGAGCCCCTGGCACTGACTTTCTTAGGGGAGAAAGAGCAGGCAGGAGGCACGGGCGTGGAAAACATTCATCCTCTTTGCTCAGAGCACTGGTGCAGGCATTGCTTTCAGACACAGTCAGTCCTGGTTTGGTTTCCCAGCTGTGTGTGGAGAATTGCTTTTCCTCCTGCTTTTTTTCGGTAGTCAGATCACACAGGCAGCACTTGCTTGTCAGGGCACAGCTTGCCTCATTCCAGGGTAAGGCTGGTCCTGGTCCCACCCGGTTCCCCCTTTCCAGGGAAAGCCCACACCCACCAGGTTTATCGTTCCTCCTAGCTGGAGCCAGTGTTTGCCCAGTCTCTGTATTTCTCTAGGTCCCTCTTTTTCTTGTTTGGCCCTTGCTGGTGACAGTAACCTGCAGCTCTGGCTCAGGAGGGCAGGCTCATTCTGTCAGCCTTCCCAACCCAAGTGGTGATGGCTTGGCTTCACCCCTTCTAGATGAGCTCAGTCAGGGATAGGGTTTACTGCCATCCCCCAGCACACATTTACTCCAGCCCAAGAGATAACCCTGACATGCTGTCACATAGGCATTTATATACTGCCTGGATATTGCTTGAGAGAAGGTTTTCAAGCCTAATCCAGTGTCAGGGCAATGAGCAGTTGTTGTTGATGTGTTCACACTGTCTGCAACTGCTAATAACAGAGCTCAAGCCTCTGGATGGGGTTTTGTATGTGATAGGACTGACATACAAGGTATCCCAGTAGGCTGGCAGCCGGCTTCTGAATTCCCAAAAGCTCCTCATTAATAGCTGCACTTTCTGCATAACAAAACAAAACAAATCCAGAACAAAGCAAAAAGATTTCCTGTTCACACATGCATGCAAGAGCCCTTCATGAACTGGCTTTCAGTACTCAGTTGCTTCTCCCATTTAAACCAACCTACAGAAGACAGGCAATAAAATAGAATTAAATAGGTGCTGACTTACAGGTTGCAGGCCCTGTAAATCATGAGAAAGCCTTCCTAGTTACTGACTCTGGCTTTCTTGCAGGTCTGCAGAGTTTGGCAGTGTGGTCCCAGAGCTGAGGTTGGGCAGACACACCAAGCTATTGGAGATGATTTACCATTTGACGCTAATTAGATCTAAAGGAACCTCTAGGATAGAAACTGCATTTGCGGCAACAGGAGGTTCATGTTCAGCTCGGCACTGAGTGCTTTCATGAACGATGCAGTTTCCATTCCACGCCTGGGAGTTCAGAGAGAGGGAAATGAACTCCTTTGCTTCTGGCTGAATCCTAAAAGGGTCTATCCTGTGCCAAGCTCTGCCGGCTCCAAGGTCAACGCATGTCATCTTTTATCAACCCCAAGAGGGACCCCTGTCCACAGTGCAGCACAAGGCACGCAGGGTCCTGGACTCAGCCCCATTCAGAGCAGGAGTGCAGCTTACAGATTCTGAGTTCAGCTCTACTCCACCTTTTACTTCTTACCCTGCTGTTTTACAAAGAAAAATATATTCACACAAGGGAGAAAAGATAAATGTTCCCAGCTCTTCAGTGACACAACCGCTTCCCTGAGTTTTCATGCAAATGTCTTGGTTCTTTGGCTTTCCAAATGATGTCTTCTTACAGGTAGGCAGCCCTTGACAAGAGAGCATGTGTTCAAGTTAACTGACGAGGCCTCACATTAGGCAGAGCCATACACATCCTGCAGGATGAGGGTACCTATGCAAAAGACATTTGTATTTCCACAGGCCAAAGCTACTCTTGCCTAAGCCTCCTTAATGCTTGTAAATCTACCCTGTAAATTTCCAAGTTTGGTTTGGTTTTTTTCCTCCAAGGTATTGCTGGACAAATTGGTAGCTGCACCTTGCTGCCCTGCCAGTGGCAGATCCTTTATCATCTCTGCTGTCCCTCTACCTTCACAGGGTATTAATGATGGACAACTCCTTTCCTCTCTCAGGATCTTCAGCTCAGGGGCCTTTCACCTAAGCGCGTGCTGATTGCATCATGAGACAACACTCATGCCTCAAACTTTTCAGTGCCTCAAACCTGGCTGACGCTCCCCTCACCACTTATCTCCAGTGCCAGCAGCCACAGCCATGACGTTACCCTGGCCCTGAGTTCCCGATGGGCAGTGTAAGTCCCACTTGCTGCCCACCCATCCCCTCTGTCAGCTGAGCGCTGCTGGCACAAGTGTGGTGAGAAAGAGATGGGGACCAAATCACCAGCATAACACCGAGAGAAACTGCTGACTGGTGGAAGTGTCCCATGGCGGTTGTCCCCATCTCCTCTGGCTCCTTAGCATGCTGGGGTGGAGATGCTGGGCTACCCAGCAGCAGGGAGGAGAAGAGCAACCTCCCCAAGTGTCCAGGGTATTTTTCTCATACCTCAGTGCTCACTTGAAATTCTCCAGCTCTTTCTGTCTTGCACAGAACCTCTGCAGGGTCTCGATCTCATTTTGCCTTGTTGCATTACTCATCCTGGCAATGGGTCTTCTCAGGCAGCTTGTGACAAAGTAATCATGTTCTGTGGGGAAAAGCTGCTTTTGACAGAGAAAGCCACTCACTGATCTCTGCTGAAACTCTCCAAGCCTGTCTCAGAAGGGTCAGCAGTCTGAAGAAAGAGAAAGATATGGGAAGACCTGACCACTACAGCTGCTTAGGAGGTTGGAGAGAGTGAGCTTCAAGGAGGTCTGTTCCCCTCCTGCAGTTTTTCTCCCACTGCCAGAGATGGCTCCTCACTTTTTAGCACCTTCTACCCTCAGACATAGCCCAGCAAAGCCAATCTGAAGGACCATAGGGCAAAACCCCCACCACCGACACGCAGGTTCCCACCACATTGGTCTTATACAGAAGAGACATCCTTGAGCCGGAGCAGGGGCTCTAGTCATGGGCCTGGGAGGAAGCTTGGCTGCACCCAGGGCACATACTGCAAAATGAGGTACCACTAGGTGTGCTGGGAAACTGAGACAGCCCCAGAGGGCGATCAAAGTTAATTCACAGCTTCACAGGCACTAATGAAGCAGGTGCCATTCATAACTGTCATCCCAGGTGGAGATGTTTTTAAGAACTCCCTTTTTACTGCAGACAAGGGCCTTGAATCTCTAGCTTAGTGCTAATGATCAAAAACTTCCTCCAACTCTTCTCTACCTCCTGCTTCTATAGGCAGTGGAGAGCAGAGGCTGTATCAGCAGCCCCACGGTGCTCTTTCCCAGGCAAAGGTGTTAATGATTCACACACACACACCCAGACTCTCCAAACACCACGAGTGCAGAACCAACAGTTTTGCTATACAAGTGAGCCATGCTTTTTTTTCTTTTTTTTTTTTCTCAAGGCAGCCTTCTCTCCATTACAGCTCTGTTGGTGTTGTGAGGACAATCTTTTCTCTATTAAGCTGATTATCTGCTCTTAACAGGAAAGAAGCTGAATGCAAGAAAATGCATGTGCTACCTTTCAGGGGGAGTGGAAGGGCAGGGATGTGAACTGCTGTGAAACAGTTCTCGTTGCATTCAGGAAAGATAATTAAGCCCTGATTGATTCTTCACTTTTGTTGCTATAGAACTGGCTTAACCACATTTTTCAGTGATGGATTTCAGTAGATAACACTTGCTTTATGGGCCTTGGGTGGCAGCATGGCTTTTTCTGCTTCTGTCCAGACTGCTGGGAGATGCAGAGCAGCTAGAAAGGGAGAGGGACTTCATCTACTGCCCTGAGCCTGGGCACCCACAGGTACCTCTCATGGGAGAGGGACAATGCAAGGCTATTACTCTGCCTAGGGTATCGAGGTAATGGACACTGCTCTGCTTGGTTTAAATTAGATTCAGGACACGATAATTTTCTGCTTTCTGTGGGAGAACACCTCCAACACCATCCTCCTAGCCCAGGGAGCATTTTTACACGTGTTGGTCTTGCCACCTGCATATGAAATCATAGCTCAGCCCCGCCTCGAATCAGCTTATGGTTGCTCCTTACGGATCTGAAGCACCAGGTAAGAGCTGGCAGTGGTGGTAAAAGGGAACATAGCACAGCAGAGGGAGGCTGGGGCTGTCAGATCCAAGTCTCAGCAGTGCTGAGTACCTGGGTACCGGCCAGATGGAGAAGCTCCATGGAGTTGTGGATGGGATTTTTAAACACAGCTAGAGAGCACAGATTTGTCTTCCTTCATACTGGGAGACCTGCAGCACGCACTGCATTGCAGACACAGGCTTAACATTGCAGCACCAATATGCCTCACCCTGTCTTGCACTTGCTTTTTCATGGCTTGTGCCAAGACTGAGCCTGAATATAGAAAATACAATGTTCATCTGAAAAGCAATCCTTGACAGCTGCCAACCTGAGACAGCCTCTCACTGCGACCCCTACTTTGGCCACCTGAATGGCTTTTTAGCAGCTCTGACCCTCTGCAGCTTCGCCCTGTCCTTTCCCACAGGATACCATGGCAAATACTTTCAATGCATCCAGAAGCATGACGTCAGTCAATTTTCCCCACAAAAGAGAAGTGATCATCTTATTTAAAAAGGTGCAGAGTGAGTGTAGCACACCCTGTCTTTGGTAAAGCCCTCTGCCTAAGAACAATCGCTCCTGCCAAGCATGTTTTTGAATGGGGCATATGGCAGAGCACAGGGACCCTGCGTTTCAACATTACTTCCCAATACTCTGTTCTTAAACCAGAGCATAGCACTTGCTGTTCTCTTGTCAATAGTATCTGTCCTGTCTAGAGAGAATTATTAAATATGAGGTGAGCAGTAAGGATGCCAGCAGATGGAAAGTGAATGCAGACAGAGCAGGGAACCCGGCAAAGGCCTGGACAAAGGACCAACTGGTCCTGAGTCCCCAGAACATGCAGCATCATTTCCACAGGTCCGGTGCAGGCTGGGTGAATACATGATGGATTCATTTGCAAGATATCTAGGAAGAGAAATACCAAATCATCTGAAGCCACTCTTGCACCATACCCTTAGAGGACAAGGGGCTTTCAGAGCCTCTCTCAGCCACTGCCTTAACACAGGTTTAGGGGCAAGACCCAATGGATCTGTATTTGTGCTTGTGTGCGTTCCCACGCAGATGCACCTGGATGCAAAATCCAAGCAGACTGTGTTTCCCCTTTTTTCCAGCATTACCCACCCCTGTTGAGCTCATCTATCATCACACAACCTCCCCGCTCCGCCGCTGAGACAGAGGAACAGTGGCCACTTCCTCCAGGGTGACGCGAGGGGAGGAGAAGCAGCTGCCACCAGCAGCTGCGAGTGTTCCCACCAGCGAACTAGAGACCTGCTAACTGCTTTTAATTGCCCACTGTGGTAGCCGGTATCTAACAGCAAGAGTTCACAGGTTCATTTGGTGGGTGTTTTGCATGGACCTCTTGCACGATAGACCCTAGTCCATGGCAGGGACCTCCAGCACTACTGAAACACAAGCAATTAGCAACATTAAGTGTCTGCCTAAGCCTATGGCTCTGCCCAGGCACTTTCCAATGTGAGAAGGAAAAGATCTATTTAACTAGGTGGGTCTCCTTCAAACAGCCCCCCAGCTGCCTGGCTGAGCCAGTGCTTCTTCCAGTCACCTCTGAAGCCTTAATTCATTTGCTGAGAGGTTTGCAGGAGCTTGCACAGTCAGCTGACTACACTTAGCACCACACCAGGGGATAAGAGAGTGGGGTGAGAAGCCACTGCATGCAGACAGGCGTTTGGGAAAGCAAGGTGCCACAGGGGCAAGAGCTAAACTGGTAGTGCTTCATCATTACTTGTCTTACGTTATGATCTTGCCAAGAGGCTCTGTCACAAAGTAGGATCCACCTGGTGCCGGGTGCTGTACACAGTCCTGACCAGAGATGGCCATTAACAAAACAGGCAAAATATAGAAAAGGTCCATGGGGAAACTGAGGCAGGGAACATCTGCACAGTCACCGACATCTCCTGATCAGTAGTTCCCAGTGAAAATATGGTCCCCAAATCGGATTGAGAACAAGCTGATTAACTGTATTTGAAATACTTTCAGGGTAGCTTAGGAGAACAATAATACTCACCTCCAGCCTGTGCCCCAGGAGAAGGTTCAGGCCTAAAGGGACCTTTGCTCTGGGCATCTGTATATCATGTTCCTGTTAGAAACGGAGGATTTGTTCTTACTGAGAGAATCAGGCTCCAGCTGATTTTAAATTCAAGTAGCAAACCTTGGATGCTGCAGTGGGAACAGCACCATGATCTTAGTGAAACGTGTGTCTCCTTTCTCATTGCAGGGGTTGTAGAGAGGAGCAGGCTTGCCCTGGAAGTGAATTACTTCAAATGGAGAGGGAGGGGGTGGGAGGTTTGTTCATCTCAAAACGAATAGAACAGCCCCAAGGTAAAATATGGAGAGGTCTCAACGTACACCCATCCCTTATAAATACCCACAGCGCAATCTGTAGGCAATCGCTGCACACCAGCTGACGGTGCTGCTGGCGGATAGACTGAATAATGCCACAGTTGTGCTCCCCCTCTTCTCAGCCCAGCCATTCATTTGGGTCTCCTCTTCTCTACAAATGTATGGTAAACAGATTATCCTCAAGTTTTCCAGCCCGCTTTCGTATTTGATTGAAATTCATCAGTTCAAAAGTTATTGCTGGTAGAAAAACAGATGCAACTGCATGAGCCTTGATCCCTTTGAAAAATCAGAGCAACTTCTGCAGTGGAAGCACAGGTGGGGTGTTGGTGAGCTACAGAGCACCTGGCAGAAGAGACAAAGGAGCATAAGGAGACAAAGGCCCCAGGTGAGGTGAACCCACCAGTGTCAAACCCCAGTTTCTCCTGTATGTCCTCTTGCTGCCAAGTGCACAGACAAATAATCCTGACTGGGGCCACCACTGCTGACTTAATCCTACACAGGAATGTGTGCTCTGAACCATTTTCCTCCTTCCCGTGTGCCTGACAAAACTTTTTCAGCCACATGCCTGCTTATCAGTATTCTGTGGCTTGCTCAGGTGACCCTGTACTTAAAAGCTGCTGCTATATGAGCTGCATGATTTAACACTTACGAAAGACGGGCTGGTGAGGTGTTCCTGCTACAGGAAGGCAGAGGAGCAGCGGGGTCCTTACCTGAATTCTTTATCCTGGTCCTTCTTCCTTGGACTGTCCTTTCTCTGCACCTCGACATATTTCAGCATCTGCAAAGTGCAGGTCTCCAGTGTGGAAGAAGACATCATGCCCACCTCTTTCACCTTTAAGGCTTAAAGTCTGCTGTTGCCACTCTGCCAAAGTAGCACACATTTTCCCATGTACTAGTCTACCAAAAGCTGAAATGTGGTGATTCTCTCTTCCAGCTGAGATGCCAAGCATCCTCCTGCTCAGATCCTTCATTAAAGCAAACCCAACTAAATTAGCTGCCCTGGGGATCAGATGAAGGCCTGGAAAATGCAAAAAAGATTAAAGGGAAAAAAGCCCCAACTATTGACACTGGTAAATGTGTCTTAATTAAAACTTTTGAAAGCACAATTCAAACACACTCCAGTCATCCTCCAAGCCCCTGCAAAAGTTAATGAGATTAATTTTTCTTACAGTCCCCCATTGATCCGTGAAGTGCAAAGAGGGAGTCAGAATCGCAAATGAAAAATTGTGGGTGCAGGGCTAGACGCTGATTGCATTCACAGGAGTGTAATTCCAACATGACCCCTTGCAGACCCCGCTGGCATTATTCCAGGAAGCCATGGTGGCAACTACTGGGTTGTGCTGTATGGCCAAAGGTGTGCCTTGAATGACAGAAGCAAAAAGTGATGCTGAAGAAGTCCACCTTATGCACCAAATGTCAGGAAAATCAAACTTCAGGTACTGTGGTTTTGCTTCCTCAATGGAAAAGGAGGAGATAAATACATCTTTGATTTATGGATAATAAAAGTTGAGGGTTTTTTATTCTAATCAAAAAAATCCCCCCACAGTTGCATACTGTTTCCAAGCCTCTAATAACCCAGCCCAACAGCAGGAGAATGAACAGACTCTGCAAACTTCCTTGCAGAAAAGAGAGTGGACTTGGTCTCCCACAATTTGCAATAAATACTCACACAAAAACAAACATGAGGTTTTCTTCAGGCACGCAAGTATTTTAAGATCTATTTAACCCAGCTTAATGCAGAAAGATCACAAGTTTGATTTATACTGGGTCAGGGCTAACTATTTGCTTAAAGCAAATGCTCTGTTTCCCCTGGGATTATCAGCTGGCCTTTCCTTGCCCACTTACTTTCATCCTCTCTCTGTTGAGGATTTCTGCTTACACAGGAACAGCCACATGGTGGGAAATTTAGAGAGTGGAAAACACCCCACAGAGTGCCCCACATGCCTTGTGCTCGTCTGGAGGAGGTGGTCTACACGTGTGTTCCAAGGAAAGTGGGCAAAATTCCCATCAGTGACCCTGAGGGAGTTTCAATGAGAAGAGGATCTGCCTCCTTTTCCTGGGTTGGATGTCAGATGAGACATCACACTGCTCCACTCCTCCTGCAGACACAGGGATGTGGGGCACAGAGCAGTGTCCCAGGAGATGGCACCTGGTTGGAATGAGACATGGCAAAGGGACAACAGTCCCAGTCTCCAGTCACAGGTTCCTCCATGGCACAAAAATTCCCAAAGAAAAATAACAAGTATATTGTGGGCTTGGAGGAGTTTGCTATTGTTTGTCAGTTATTGGGAGGGGGAGTTTTTTGGTGGGTTTGGGGGTTTTTGTTTGGGTTTTGGGTTTTTTGTTTGGGTTTTTTTTGTTGGTTTTTTTTTACATAATAGTACCTAGCACTATTAATACTACTGCTCATTAGTGAGCACTCTGTTACTTTCTAGAGAAAAGAACCAGAGAAACTTCCTCAGCAGAGTCATAAAAAGGTCATTAGGAAAAGGAAAAGTTGATTTGGAAGAGCCGTAAGTGAGCAATTTTATGGAAAGAAGGGGAGAGCGAAGAAGGCAGGAAAAATGTGCCCTCTGCAGACACACGCTGCTTTCTTTAAGTCACTGTTTGGCATTATAAACCCTGTAAACAGTAAAACAGAGCAGGTCCCAGAGCAGGCTCCCCAGGACAAAGTCTGTGGCAGCACAGATGCCACCACAGCAGGAGAGCAGGAGGCAGAACAAGCCAGGTTTGCATCAGACCATGGGCACGGGTGCCCTGACAGCCAGAGCACACTCCCCTCTGCCCTGGGGCACCAACCATCAGACACCCAAGGGCTGATCTGTCAAAGCCACAGGCAACCTCCTCGGCGAGAAGAGACCCCAGGGCATTGCTAGTTTTGGATGAGGCTGAAACACAGCCACTGCCCCTGGGGTCTGTCCCTGCTCCACTGAGGACAACTCTGCTCTGTGTGTGAGGTTTGCACTTGCCTTTGGCTTCTGTGCAGAGGAAGGGGCTCCACAGAAGGGCACCCCAACCTCCCCAGCACTCAGGTCAGAGGTAGTGCAGCAGCGGCTGTTCAAGATGCTCTGTGAGTGCCTGGGCTAGGCAAGCCTGGGCTCTGGCACAGCAAATTACCTTCTGGTGCCCTCTAGTGCCAACAGCTAAGTAAGGCGGCCTTGCACAGAGCCGGGTGGGTGCTGGAGTTGCATCTCACCACCCTCTCTGACTTTGTTAGTCATTGTCCCCACTCACACCAAACCCTGCCGAAGGGCTGCTAGTGGTGTCCCAAAGAGCTCGTTTTAAGCAAGGAAAGAATCTACACTCTAGAGAGATCCCCTCAAATCCCTGAGCAGACCCTCACGCTACGCCCCTTTCAACTCAAATCAAAAGGCTGTGAGCTCCCCGGGAAGCAGAGAGAGCAGGGACAGAGGTCCTGCAGGAAGCCTGGACCCCTTTCTGGTGCATCATGTGGCAGGGTGACAAACAGGCTCTTGCAACACATAGGAGATGTGCTGGGATCCAGTGACGAGGGTCCTGACCACCCTCTCTCTTGCATATTGCAGGAGGACTTGACTATAGGCTTACAAAGACACTCCCCCAGAGTCTCTCAGTGAGGCAGAACTACAGCGCACAGTTCTTGAGGAAAAAGGGAGGGCTGAAGACACCTGATTCAGCCACACAGAGGAGTGAGTCCTTACCTGTGCCACAGCTGAGGGACAGGTCACTGTGTGAGCTCAAAAAAGGGGGGGGGGGGGGGGGGGGGGACGACAAAAAAAAACAATATAGCCCCTCTCATTCTCTCTCAATGTGATTCAGAAGCTCTATGCAAGTAGGACTGATGATAAATGTGACTCACCATGCTTGCCCCATTCCTTCTTGGTGGGATGTTTCAACAGAGGGTTTACCTAATCCCTTCCTACAAGGAAATACTAAGATTATTTTCCTCCAGCTTCTCATGCACCACCTACACTAGCCTACATTAGGACTTTCCTTCAGGCAATAAGATGTCTTTGCTCAGAAAGGAGGACAGTTCATTGCTGGGGCAAGTGAAAGGCAACCATCATCTTCCTGCTCACCTGAAACAAATGCACACACAGAGTCCACCACACCCAGCCCTTCAGTGAGACATCAGTTCACCTCCCAGTCTCCTGATTCTGGCCGCTGGTGACTTCAGGTGCATCACAAGGTCTGGTAACCAACTTCTTTCCCCAGACTTGTAAGCTCCTCAGCACAGACCAATGCTGCCTGGAGATGACCTCTCTGGAAACCAAGCACTGACCCTGGAGAATCCAACCCCAGAGCTGAAAAGCTCTGCATGCCACAGAGAGTCAAACTACCCCTCTCCTTGCGTTTCTCTTGCTCTCTGGAGAGCACCTAGAGAAAAACCTCACCTCCTCTGAGCCTAATGCAGCCCTTTGCTGTTGTCAAAATTTAACCTTTTGTCAAAATTTAACCTTTTAACCATTTAAATGTCATTTACCTTTTGTAAATGTAGAGCACAGTGTTCTCCTCTGCCATCAAACCCAAAATCCTCTTCCTACTGGCTCTGCTCCACACAGCCCCCCCAGGTAGGTGCCCCTAAAACTTCCTTGTCTCCCTCACCCAAACCCCATATCTCCATGTCAGGGGAAGCAAGACACTGGGCCCATCTTCGCTGTCAGGCTTTTCCCCGCACAGACACCCATACACAAGCCAAGAACTACATCCCCAGGGCTCACTGCCCATTTCTTAGGGATTAAATTTCCCCGTGAATCTTAAAGCACATGACTGTTACCCTCCTCGCCCCCACACCACTTCCCAGTGTTACATCACACATACGATGTAAGCCCATGCTTCTGCACAACGCCTAAGGATCACGGAGCAAAAGTCCCTGTCTGATGCAGGACTGGTGCTGCTATCACCAATCTAGAGTTTTGTGGTGCGTTGAGGTATGCAGTCATCAGCAGGAGACGAAGTCTGTATCAGAGCTGTGATGATTCAGGGGGTTTTAGGGTGATTTTTTTTCTTTCCTCCCAGCCAATAAGAGCGCTCGAAGAGGCACATCTTCCCCTGCAGGAAGCAGGGCAGTCACTCTTGCTGGCGGGCTCCTCTTCTGAAGTGGTGGAGATGGCAGTGAAGTTCGTCCGCAGCTTCGCCGCACTTTGCTATTTAGCACTCTGGGGCTTCACCAGGACTTCAGATGGTAAGAGTAGGAAATAATTTCAGTTTTCCTTGTGCTTTAGGTCATGTGAATGCTGCTTTCTAATGCACTGGTAAATAACAGCCCTTCTCCAACTGCTGCCCATGCTGGCTCAGCACTGCAGGGTTCAGACTGCAGCTGAAAATCCAACTGCTTAAAAGACTTTCTCCCCTTGTAGTGAACCGTGTTATCCAGGGACATCATCTAAGGATTTTAAAGTCAACTTTTGGGTTTAACTTATTTGTCAGTGTTTAAACTCTGCATGACCTTGATTATTAAATCTAAAGACTGTGGGTAACAATTTGACTGCTAAGTACAGATGGGCACTTGAGTGCCGATTAGCTGACTTTAATGAAACATTACTCCGTATCATTTCTTTCTTTGCTGAGCAAGGAAACTCTCTTGATTGCAGCTGGCCTTAAATCTTTAGAATAGGAGCTGCAGACAGGAGTATTTTCTCTCTGAAGGTTTTAGCTCTACTTCAGTTTTACTTTGGCTCCCACACACAGAAAGTACTAATGCACTCAGGGATGGTGTTTGGTTAGCCACCAGCTTTTTGTTTCGGCTGTGGTTTCCTTTTGGGGGTTGCAGAGGCATGCAGGAACTCTGCTGTGCCTTAAATGTAAAGATAAGGCCTAGGCTTGCTCCTAGTAATGGGGAGGAGGTTTTGAAAGCACCCATAGGAAAAAAAAAAAAAGCAACCTGTTGCAATCTGCCTATTTGCTTCACTGCAGGCTGGGAGAGAGCATCCACAGGATTGTTCTCTCATACCGCAGGAACGGGGCCCCCCAAATTATTCCTCAATGAGAAAAGCACAAGAGAGGGCCTCTTAGTACAACATTCAACTCATCTCTGCAAGAACAGCAACCTCTTGCTTAATAACGGTCAGTTGCCTGTTAACACAGAGCAAGAAAAACGTCTACCCTACTACTGTCCAACAGAAGGAAGAGGAGGAGGGCCAAATTTTTCCCTCTCTCTTCACATTTCCAAACCCAGAAGCAAGGATGGGGTGTAAAATACAAATGCTCTGGCCCTAAGCATCTCCCTGTAGAGCAGTAAGAGCTGTTTTCCCAGGTCACGAGATCACATCCTCTGGGCCTCTGAGTATTGTAGGTGCCTGGCCAGGTCATGCAGTACCTCTGCTCCCACCCAGGCCTGGACGACAAGGGTTTCACCAATACTGGCATGCCTAGAGCCTTGTGCTGTTATCTGATCCTCTGGGCCATTCTGCTTTGCTCTTGGAGTGAGGCCATCACCTTACACACATTCTTAAGGTAATGGCCCTCGAGGGTCAAGCTAGGGAAGAATCTGTTAGGAGAGGTTGCAGTGAAGAAAATCAGAGCCACAGGTACCTCACACCAGAGAGTATCTGGGTTTTGGAACTACAGTGATGCAAACTATTCCAAACAGCAAAAGCGATTTCAGACCAGTGTGTATGCCATGCAGTGACTACCTTGAACAAGAATCAAAGCACATCAAGAAAAACAAATCCTAGCCTTGAGGAATCTGTGTCACCAGAGGAAAACAGGGGCGTAAAGTTCTCCCACAAGGGCTCAGTAGATTTTATACCCGCTTTGCTCTGGTATGAGTCATTCTTAACACCAAGTTGCAATGGGTGAAGGAGGCAAAATGCCCGGTACCCCTTGGTGAAAGTTGGAACAAAAATATACTAGTCTACCATCTGCCTACAACACACGGTGTATTACCAGCCTGCTACCTGTCTACAACACATGGTCCAGCTTGCTAGACTGTGAACCTACCTCTTCAGGTGTTGCATTTCAGAGGCCTTGCCACGTGTGACACTGCTGGATCTACCAGGCACTGGATTCAGGAACAAGGGCACTTTGAACTCTGCCTCTTGCTTTGAAGAACACATTTCATAGTTTTCTTCCCACACACAGAGTGTGACTTCAGCCAGCCTCACTCACCCTGCCATCCATGCCTAAAAAAAGATGTCATCATGACTCAAGAGGTGTTGAGGGCTAAGTGCTGAAGTGACTTTGTGCTAAGATTGAAAAAGCCTGTGGTTATCTCCTTCTACTGCAAAGGACAGTATCTGCTGTCAACATCCCCACCACTGCCACATCTGACTTTCCAACAGGCATAAGAGCATAGATTCAAGCAAGGTCCTGAAGAGCAGCCAATGAACCCAAGCCAGTGACCTGCTCTCAGCCTGGCAGCCTGGCTCAGTTGCTAGGTGAGCTCAGGAAAAAGCTTGTTACTATAAGGTATAGAACTGGTGTTGATGGCACAGGAAAAAGCATGGCATCCTTAAGGAAAAGGACAGCTGGTCTTATGGGCAAGGCCCAAAACGAGTTTCCTTTTTGACTTCAGGCAGGTCCTGCATGGCATTCTTGAATCACCTGTGGGTCCCACCACCTTTACCCCCAGGCAAAGTCCCTGTTCAGGACAAGAGGACAAACAGATGCTTTGGAAAGTCTTACCCATGAGCTGACCACTGAATAAGACGTGCTGCCTGAGAAATACCTTCAGTCCTAGGCTGCATGGTCCTAAGTCCCTCTGACTCTTGAATCCCAACCTTGCTGCAGTGGGAAAATATCATCCCATAGAGAATAGTCTTGGGACCTACTAGTGGATTCTGGGCTGTTACGTGAATAAACACTGCCAGGTTGCTCAGCACTGGCTGCACACCCAGTCCCAAAACACATCAGAGATGTGGGGCAGGAAAGCTTGTCACCTCCACACCAGACCCAAAGCCACTTGCAGAACATTCATGCCTCTCAGATACATGGTCTGGGTCTCTCAGCTCCCACCTGCAAGAAAACATGGGGGTCATTAAGGTAGCTGGTGTATCAGCCAGGAAGAGATGTGAATTTGGACCTCCTTGGGTTGAGGAGGGACATGGAACTGAGTCTCTCCTTTGCAGGTCAACACTCTAATCCCTGAGCAGTGTTACAAGCGGGTGCAGCCATTACCACCTGCGGGGGAGGATGTGATAGCGTAACTAGGACATACGTAAGCAACCCGAAAGCTGAATTTTTGCAGCCTCTTGTGCTGATGATGGCATGTAATGCTGCGGTTTTGGGGTTTTTTTAAATAGACTCTGCGTCACCAGGTTGCCCCTCTCTCTTCTACTTTGGAGTTTCTTAGTAGAAACTGGCTTAAATACACAGTCTATGCTCTGTGCTTGGCTGTTAGTGAGAGAACTAGCTGTGAAAAAAAGCTGGAGGTAATAAAAAGCTTCACTTTCACAGCAGATTTAGTACAAGCTCTGTATGCACATTTGTGTGCACATGCACATGCAGGCTCCCTGCCTAGACACACACACACAGCACGAACTCCCAGGGCCACCTCCTGCACTGGCAGGTCTTGGCATCAGCAGTGGCTGCACAGCAGCTTGCGCAGGTTGAGGATTTCTTCCTCTTGTTTGTATTTCAGACCAGGGAAAATGGAGGGGAAGGCAAGTGTCAAGGGGAGAAAATACTGGTGTTAACTGTAAGCTTTGAGCTTCTTTTAAATTATTGAAAAAACAAGCAGGGCACAAGGAAATCAGCTACACAACTGAGTAAGAATATATGTATATAAAAGAAGTGCTCAAGCTTGGAAGCCCAATCTCCATTTCCTACACACCTTGCTCCTCCACTTGATGGCTGTGATAAGAAGATGCTCCTTGGCATTTGGGTCAGGGCAACAACACTTCAGCACCCAAAGCAGCCCGTTCTCCAGGACAGCGGGGAGCTAGTCCAAGTTCTGCCCCAGGCCCTTCCCTGCCCAGCTGGAGAACAGGGACACCCTCTCCTTTATCAGCATGTAGAGGGAGGGTATCTTCCCCCACCTTTATCACCACCAAAATCCCCCTAAAATAAAAACCTCAAGATGCCATTAAAGGATTAAGGGGGAGGTGGGAAAGACTTATGTCTCCTAGTTAAACTTGGCATGCCAACTAAGAGCAGCAGGGCTCTGCCAGCCAGTGTTTGATAACTTATCAAAATTATACTGTACTCTGAGCAACATGACCTAGCTTTAGAACTAGATTCAAAGTTGGGCCTTCTATGAGCTGGGAGTTGTACCAGAGATGTTCTAAATAATATTCATGATACCCTGGTTTCTTCCAAGTCAGTTTAAGCTCTGCTACCACTTCTAGCAGCATCTTTTTCTGTCACTTCATTCCACAGGATTGTTTCACCATTTCAAACATATAAAGGAAAATTACTTTCTAATGGATGTGAGCAGAGTCCTTCTGAAGCACAAGTGCATGGGACAAGTAAGGTTTAGCATTGTTTCAGAGGGCTGAAGCTCCCACCATTTCAGGCACCTGATGTGTTTCGCGCTTATGTTTTGTGTTGTTTCAGCTACAGATGTACCACCACCTCATTCGACCATGAAACCTGGCTCTCCTGTCCCGATGAACACCAACAATCCTGGTGTCCGCAAGGCAGCTCGCTTTGGGGTTTACAGATACAACAACAGTTCCAATGACCTCTTTCTTTTTAAGGAATCACAAATAAACAAAGCCATGGTACAGGTAAGAAGAGCCCAGACTTCTGGTGGTCCTCCAAACCATTTACCAATTGACCCCCCCTACAGAGCACACAAGATATGGGAGCTCTGATCATCCTCAGGACTGCTATGCATGCCTAACGATACACAGCACATGTCCCTCTATCCCATTCAACTGCTCCACAGGAGGGCTTCCTCGCCCCCTCCAGTAATTCAACATAACACACTTCTATCCACACCACCACGCACAATTCACAGATGTAGCATTTGATTTCTAGCCAAAATTTTGGCATCCCTTTCCCCTGCCCTTACTTCAAAGGAGGAAACTACTTTCTCTAGATTGTCAGAGGACTGAAATACATGCTCCACGTGGAAATTGGACGCACCGTGTGTGAGAAGAGGGAGCACTCAAGCCTGGACAGCTGTCACTTCCAGAAGAAAAAAAACCTGCAACAGGTATGTGTCCAATTCCTTCAGGGTACACAGTAACTGCGGGTGATTCTTGGCCACCTCTAGCTGCGTAGTCACCTTCAGACCAGCTCTGCCATGTCCCCTCAGATGTACAAGCCTCCTCTGTGCAGAGCCAGCTGGGGTGAGGCAGGGTTATCAGTATAAGCAGCATAGTACCTCTCATGCATCCAGGGCCAGCTCCTGTCTGCAAGGAGCTGAACCAGACACAGCTATCATCTAGCCCATACTCCTGGATAAATGAGTGAAACTGCACAGAAATAGAGTAAGTGCTGAACAGAGAGATTTCCTGGGTGGGGGAAATCCTTACAGGGGCTTTCCCACTAAGATATGATTACTTAGCAAACAATACTTTTACCATGATAAAGGGGACACACAAAAAGATGCTGTTCTCTCCTACCCCATCATGGAGAACAACCAGCAGCCACCTGAACTTTGTCACCAATTCCCCTTTTATTTGCAGATGCTGAGATGCTATTTTGAGGTCTGGATAACACCTTGGTTACATAAAGCATATGTCCCCGTTGCTCTCTGTCACTGACTCACCTTTCCCCATGAGAGCCTGCCTTACAGGGAATCTGCCACCATGAGTTTTTCCTTGCCTGGACTGTTGAGGCCAAAACTGAAGCAGGGAACGGCTGTACAGAATCGCCACAGAGCTCTTCTCTCAAAGCACGTGGTTGTTTTTCTCCCTTAGAAAGATGCTCAAAATCTGAGTGACAAAGAAAAGACCTGCTTTGACTGAATTTATTGCTATCCAGTTGTGTATCTGTTTTTCCAAAACTAAACTGCAGATGAGAGCATGTTGTCATTCATTCAGTAGAGAGCCATCCACCCTCTGGCTGAATTTCCAAGCAGTGTGAACACACCCAGGAAGCTCTGTTGGATTTGCTTTATTCTGTGATGAATCTCCACACAGCTATGACGTAAACAAGTCTAAACCACAGCACATGTGACTACAACACTGAGGAAAGCTTTACAACAATGGGATATTTTGCATGGGGATACACACACAGACAAAAAAAAAAGTCTTAAGAGACTCCAGTGCTAGAGAAAAGGTTAGACACATCTGTAAGGAATGCATGAGGTAGAGTAGTTCGTTCTTCAAGACAAGAGTACGGATAAGGCTGTCTTGAAACACACCCACAGCCCTGAAATTACACAGTCTAACTAGTGCTGCTACTTTAATCAAAAGCTCATCTATACTATGAAAGGGCATGATTGCAAATGCCAAGATGAATAAACCCAATCATATTCCCAAAGCATATTTTTGCTAAGGTTGAACAATGTAGTTTCATTCAGGTTAATATAAGACATTCAATCTCTGTCTGACCACAGCTTATATTCAAGTTTAGTAGAATGATGGTCTTCCCTAGGTGAGTATCTGCCATTCCTTCAGCCTTCACTCTTCATGCATGGGCATATTATTGCTTACACTGGACTAAGGCCCTTATTTGGAAGGATTTGGGTAACTGCTCCCTTAATACAGCAATAAAGTCTGGGCCCATGTTCAGTCATACACAGACCAGCACTTATAAATGGATAGGGCCCTGACCTAAGCTATGAAGAACGCTTTCTTTCGACAAACGTCCCTTCTCTTCTGCTGGTTGTTGCCTTTCTGCAGCAATATTGCAACCCCTATTAGCAGTGACACCCGCACTTTCAGCCTTTGTAACAACCATTCAGTCAAGAAAGGCCAGTGAAGGGCTCCAGGCCAAGGCCCAGGGATCTTAAGGCAGATGGATCTACTAACAGCATAGCTGAGGTCTCTGCGCCAAGTAATCCCAAAGCAAACCTTTGCAGGCTGGGCAAGTCTCACATTCTGCTTCAGAAACATCAGTTGTGATGAGCAGCTGGCCCAGCAGCAGTTCAAATTCAGCATCCACTGCCGGAGAGACAGCTGTGCTGCATCTTATCTCTGAGGGTGGCAGTCTCTTAGCTGGAAAAAAAAAGGAAGTGCTCAAAAGAAACCTCCAGAAGGGCCATGGATGGATGTAGTGTGGTGCTACATTCATCCATCACACAAGCCACCACTGACAGCCTGATGCCAAAGACAAGGAAAAAGAAAGCCAGCTATGGTGGCTCGAGTTGTCCACAAAGCAGGAAAGCCAAGCCACAGCTAAGTTTGTAAGATGGCAAGAGGAGCCAGGAGGAGCTGCTCTCCGAATCTCAAAGGGGTTAGCAATGGTCTCAATCCCTCTTGCACTTCAGCTGGGTGCTCCACACAATGCCAAGGGCTTCCAGCCAGGCTGTCAGCTCCAGACAGCCTGGGCCCAGAACAGGCCAGACAGATCCACGGTTCTTCCTTCAGCCAGCAGGACAGCCTGGTGCTCAGTAGCAGATGTCATCAGCCTTTCCACATGCCACAGCGGGGGCGAGAAGGCAGCACGCCATCAGCTGAGGTCTGTGCAGAGATTCATGCAGGCAGTAAGCACGCCAGAGAACAGTCTCCCATGTGCGACCCTTCAAGCCCTTGGCATAAAGGGCTTCATCTCAGTCTCCTCACCAATTCCGCATTTGCCAAAGAAACAAAAGTTAAAACCAGGAACCTGGCATCATGCAGGCTGACAAACCCAACACACTCTTGCTGCTCTCTCAAGGAAAATGCAGCAAGATCACTTGGGCCTCTCCATCCAAACAGGCTTGTCTGGAAGCATGTTTTACATAAAACTGTTGCCAGCATTTACTGCAACACAGATGAGCTCATTGCAGCCAATACAGTGGGAAAGGAGACAAGCACCTTCTGAGAAAGGCAGATTAGCCTTATGTTTACAGCTGCAGCAAAGTGTTCACTGTAACATTACAATAAGAAAGGCACACTGGAATAGCAGCATCCATCATCCCCCCCCAGGTAACAGTTATTATGAGCACCAAAGAAAGGAGCAGAGCTAAAGTCAGCTGAGCTCTTTGTACCACTCCAGAGCACTTCCTTCAGGAAGGATTTGGGCAATTAAAGAGTCTTGCATCAGGACTGACACTGCTAGCACTGACCTAAAGAACTGCAGCTAAGTACCATTTAATCGCAATGACATGCAGCAGTCAAAAAGCGAATGTCTCTGCTCTCTGCATCTTTGCTAGAATTTACAACAAGATCCACTGTTCACCAGTTCACTCCAGGGAGTTCATAGCCTTGCAGAGCTTGCTGAGGCTCTGACATCTATTCCAGGCTACAAAGGCAATATAATAAAAATAAATATTTCTAGTAAAATTTAGCGCATAAGGAGAGAAGGGACACTTGTTCCTGCCAGCCCCAGATGCCGGAGAAAAAGGAACAATCCCAGCAGTGACATTAAGAGCTTCTGGGACAGCCAAAGCTGGTGCTTCAGAGGTACGGGTTCATGCAGGAGCGCTACAAACAAGCTGAAGGAGGGGCTTCCTTCAGCTTCAGATCTCTCTCCAGTGTGCTGGAAGCACTGGGCTCAGTGCATGACATATTTTCTTGGCTCATCTGCTTATGAGGATACTTAGCCTCATCTGAACAAGAGTTCCCCAACAGTCAGCCACATGGAGCGACTGGCTGCACATCGAGGAGACCTCCACACACACGGTGCTACTCAAACCAAGCTAGCCCACGCTTTGCCAGAGCTTCACAGTGCCCAGTGATCCTCAGACAGAGATCTGCATTTGCTCAAAAGCTTTGCTATGCAAATATTTCTTCTCACACTCCAACTTTTTAAATTGCATAGGAAACAAACTGCCTGCCACCAAAATGTAAAGCATTGCTGACTGACGGATTTCCCACTTTGCATTCTCTTCACATCAGCAGCTCCACGTTAAGGACCTGGAAGGCATTTCTATACCAGTTGTACCCGATTTCACAATGTTGTGGTTTAACCCCAGCTAGCAACTAAGCACCACGCAGCCGCCCGCTCACTCCCCCCCGCTGGGATGGGGGAGAGAATCGGAAGGGTAAAAGGGGGAGAACTCGTGGGTTGAGATAAGAACAGTTTAATAGTTGAAGTAAAATAAAAGAGAACAGTTAAATAGGTAAAGCAAAAGCTGCGCACGCAAACAAGGCAAAGCAAGGAATTAATTCGCTACTTCCCATCGGCAGGCGGGTGTTCGGCCATCCCCAGGAAAGCAGGGCTCCATCACGCGTAACGGTTACTTGGGAAGACAAACGCCATCCCGCCGAACGTCCTCCCGTTCCTTCTTCTTCCCCCAGCTTATATACTGAGCATGACGTCATATGGTATGGAATAGCCCTTTGGCCAGTGTGGGTCAGCGCCCCTGGCTGTGCTCCCTCCCAGCCCCCCCGTGCACCGGGCAGAGCACGGGAAGCTGAAAAGTCCTTGACCAATGTAAGCGCTACTTAGCGACTATTTAGCGGTACTTAGCATCGACATTGCTCATCCTAAACCCAAAACACAGCCCCATACCGGCTACCAAGAAGAAAATTAACTCTATCCCAGCTGAAACCAGGACACACAACCTGACTGACTTCAGGACCCACTGACAGCTCGGGGAGTCATGCATGCAGCTGCACAGAACCAAGACAAGGTTTAACTGGCAGCAGCTAGATAAGGAGACTTCTGCTGGCTGGGAGGAAAACACTTGTATATGGCTAACTACAATCACTTACTACTAAATTTTTCAGTCCCTACCTCAAACAGAGCAGCAAAACAAGCTGGCCCATGTGCGTATTCTTTTACAGCACTTTGTTTTCTAAGCAAGCTAGATGAGAAGGTCCAAGTGTTAGCATCATCAGATCTCTGTTGTGATCACCGAGCAGACAGACCCAGAAGCTTAAGAGGTCATTTTCTCACCTGCAAAGGTTACTGCCACAAAGCAGACTCAGATTCAAAGGAATCGGATTTAAGCCAAGGCTTTGCAATCACGTTCATCAGCTGTTTACACTGAGATGCCAACCTTTGCATAGAAGTGTCAGGGGCATACATGAGTTATCTTCCAGCAGCTCTACTATAGGAGAAGTTTGCTCCAGAAAAGGGACAGGGCAGTTAGCTGTGGAATAGCATTTTAAATAGCTTCAGCAAAATCTTCTTAATACTTGTGCCCTGCAGAAAGATCTGTTCCACCAACAAGGCAAAACAAAACATACCTTTAAAATGCACAGCTGTGGTGTACTCCAGCTCAGTTCCTTTTCCTCAGGCTGTTTTACTGCAGGGCTTTATGCTAAAGCAAAGATTTCCCCAAGCCCTTCAGGAGACCGGGCACTGTTCTCCAGTTCCACATCCCATAGTCTGTCCCAAAATAAGCTTTGGTAAGACACAGGAAGCATTCTCAGGCTCTTCTGGGAGTTGTGCAGAGAGGGTTTCCTCCCTTTTTAGGGAGCCACAGCCCCTTTCTCCTGCCACCAAAAACCAATCTTGCCCTGACAAGATCTTTGGATACTGCTGTAAATGCTCCTGCTTTTTCCAGTGTGGGTGATGTGTCCAGACTGGAGAAGAGCCAGCCCCAGAGATGCAAAGGTGTCATGTTCCTGCACTGATACCATCAAGCAAGACGACAGAGCTGTTTTTTTTTTTTCCAAGCCTGACTTGTTCCAGCTTTCCCCATTGTGCAAGGCAGATGTGTCACCATCCATCTGAAACTGCAACATGCCATTGACTCACGCTTCTGTGGAAGTGGAACGAGCCCATAAAAGCAGTCTTCACAGGAGCACCAAGAGGAGTTTATGCCAGTTTGTTCATTCCACAGGCATTTTAATGCTGCTGCATTACTCTGGGAGGACTGCACTTGAGGAAGCGTCAGGGATTAAAAGCACCTGAGCTTCTATGAAAACACTGTTCTTAAGCACCCCTTATGCTTACTAATGAAAGAGCTGTGTGTCAGTTAACCTGGGTTCTACAGCAGACCACCCCACTTCCGCATACAAAGGATGGACTATCAGGATCCAGCACAGCACCAGGAATGGGAACCAACATCATCTGAGCTCAGGAAAGGCACTCCTTTCAGCCTCTGCAGACTTTGGGTCTCCCTGGACTGGAGATATGCAGACCCTCGTTCAGAGGGTCATAAGATCATATGGTCATAAGATAAGTTCACCTGTCATAAGATCCTTTAACTGCACAATGACACCTCTACCTGGTACTGCAGTTTCACCCTGGTCCCCCACCAATGTTGCAGCCATCATGACAGTAATTGGCCTCCTTTCAATTTTAGTGGCCATGGAGGTATCAGCAGTCTCAGGCCAGACATCTCTCTCACCAAGAAGCATCAAGCATACTGACTTTCCCCTAGACCTTGGTGCCTCACGTGCCACCATCCCACTCTGCTTCAGGTTGAGCTCTAACTTGCAGGGCCAAGCACAGCACTAAAAAACCTTGCAGACAAGTTTCAGGTCGCTATCAAAACACAGGAGACAGCCGGATCACCTCTCTCTGAGGAAAAGACTGACCCATATTTATGTCCCTAACGCTCCAGCTAAAATGAAATGTTAAGGTTCTTATGACAAATGAAATGCCAATGGCCTGGTTAAGCAGCCTGTCACCATGCAGTTTGTTGCTTAGAATGATATTAAGTTGTGCCACCTACCACAGTTTGCATTTGATGCTTTTCAGACTTCAGTGGTCTTTATTTTTTTTTTTAAGGGAACTGCTGACTAACTGGACCTGTACCCAGTGAACTCTCTCTACTTGTAGAGGCTGGACAGACAGGCTTTACTCATTCTGAGAAATTAAATTGAGAAGAACTGCATACTCTGTCCAAAGGCTTAACCTTTAGACAAACTCATTTAGACTGACAGCTATTGTGCTACTTTCCAGCACAGATAAGAACAATGAAAAATGTCTATTGCCTGGGGCGGACACGATGACAGGCAGGGCAAGACATCAGAACTATAAAGACTTTTATGGGCACAAATTCCTGCTTGCCCTACTCCCAGAATTCATCTCCCGCCCTCAGTGCAGAGCCTGCCTTTTGTCTCCCTGCAGTTATTTCTAATGCGGCCGTAGCCAGAGGCCCACTCTGCACAGCTGGAGAGGTACGGCCAGCAAAGAACCCACACCACCAGCCAGAAAGGAGAAGCAGCGACTGAACTCACATGAGACGCCAGGGCCAACAAAGAACCCAAGTGCCCAAGGCATCAGCTCAGCTTCCTCCATGCTACAGCACTAGCCTTCACCACTGACTTGCTGGGTTTTATAGGCAAATTGCTCCCCATAGGAAGACTCCTGTGCAGACAGCTCCAATATCTTCATGGTGTCCAGCCTCCTTTCCTGACTGTGGCACTTGGCAGAACAACCCTCCCTGTTACCACAGGATTAAGAGAAGAGCTGAGAAGGCAACAGCCCCAGTGAATAAGGGCATTAGCTATCTTCAGGTTAGGGGAAGCTGCTTCTGGGATTCAGTTCTGCCATGATTAACCTTTTCTAGTCTTCTTGCACCTGCCCCTGAGATACTTATGCCTGGCCACTGTCTGACAGTTTGGACTAGACCGCTCAAAAGTTACACCAGACAAAGCCACACTCTGTTAGATACCTCTCATATTTGGTGTTCTCTCTTCCCCTTCCCCAAGAAAAGCAAGTTATTCACATGACCTCTGGATCTGCTATACTTGCTACAGAACTCAGAGAGAACTAAAAAAAGGCTCAAGAACTTCCTGGTGGGACCACAGGATCACCAGTGTACTAAGTTAGTCTCCAACAGCGGCCAGGAAAGAGTGAGGGGCTGGAAGAGTACAAAAAGGATCAGAGCTGAAAAACTCTTAAGAGACAACTCTTGATACATCTTATCCCTCTTGAGCATCAGCAGCACTACAACTTATTTTCTTTCCCACTTCATAACTTCAGGGACAGTGTCTTAAAAGGGAATTAGTGACACAAGAGCCATCACATTTGGCATTCCAAAACACCCAAGGTCTACTTCACTATAAAAAGACAGCACAAGTTATTCAGTTAGATACTTTGGCAAATGGATCACTAGAGGTAACTGTGCAACAACAGGCAAAGCTGTGCTTGCCCCAAGGCTACCAAATCACCAGCACGAAACAAGGCCCACAACAGACTTGCTTTTACAACCCCAATTTAAGATCCCATCAAGTTCAACTTTCATATCCCACCAGAATGGGACAAAGAGCTGCAAGGGCTGGCAGAGCAATGCTAACCAGCTGCTGTTTAAACGGCCTGCTCTGTGCTGGGTTTCCCCAGAAAGAGATGTTGCAGGCGTGTCCCATTCTCAGCCCTTCTTCAGAGGTCCCGCAGCAACAAGTCTGTAAAGTCTGTAACCCCACCAGGCAGGTCACATCTCTCCAGCCTTTCAGACTTACCACAGTATCACTCCATCTCTGTCCACAAACTATTAAGGGCTTATTAAGGGCTACATAGGGCTCAGCTGGACCAAAGGTCAGAGCCTGCAGCAAGTCACCTACTAGGCTTCTTTTGCCTCTTACTCAGCTCCCTCCCAAATCCAGTAACCACCAGGTCAAGCAAAAGGGCTAGTAGCCCCTGGCCTGTACAGAACAAGTCAGCCTGAACCAGCAACCATCAACTACTTGCCACAGGACTGCTGCAGCCTGGTAGTAACATAGAACAAGGTGACGGAAACACTGACAGAAAAGTATTGCTTTCATTTGCATGTCCCTCCATTAATAAAGACAAGCGCAGAAGGCCAGTGAAAGCAGATGACATATTTAACATCATCTTCCCCTTCTCTGGTGCTTTTCATTATGTATCAAGCAAATCATGATTATTTCCTTTTCAAAGGTGAGGAAATTGAGCAATAGTGTATGTTTATGTTTGACTATCACCCAGTGGCAGAAAAAGAGAGAGCAGCAAAGACTTCAATCCCAGAGCGCGAATCAATCCACTAAATCACAGAGCTGCTGAAGTAACCCCTTTAGTTCTTCAAGATGCAAAACCTCTTATTTAAAATGCAACAGCACAGCCTTTCCTTCATAGTAGTTGACAGAAAAGCATTCTCTGGATTTACCAAGTAGAGTATCTGTTAACAGAGGAAGTAAACCATTTCCTCTGGAGATGCCAGAAAGCATCCATGAGCTACTACCGCATCCCAAGATTTTCCACCAAAGCCTTCCTCATCCACTATTACTACATTTTACAGGGGCCCTTTCAGTCCACATCCATCTTCAGACACCAACCTTCCCCAAAACCTTTACCAGTTCTCCATAAAAAGCACGCTCAAGGGATGCCTGCAGCTGGCCCTCTCCCCACCCCGACGTCCCTCAGGAATGGGCACCTACATAATGAAGAGGAGACTTACAGGACCTGGTAAACACGGAGGAAATACTACAAATGACCCTTTTTAAACCCGCTGGAATTAGTCTTTAATAACATAGAAAATGCAACTTCCATTCATCATCTGACTACAATGCTATAAAGAAACACAGGAGTCCACAGATAATGATCAAATTTGATTCTGCATGTTGATTAACAGTTAATTGTAGTGTCTGATGTTGATTACACAGGCTGGAATTGAAGAAACCCAAATGGTATAACTAGATTTCTAGGCATGTTCTGGATGTTGCTGCCTCTACCACAGCACCATGGTATGACATTAGAACATGCATTGTAATCACTCCTAAAACAGAATAAACACATGCAAGGCATCCTCTTCAATCCAAATCATACACAATTAAATTCCATACATCACAAATCCTTCCAGTGTAAGAAGACATACAGTTGCATTAAAGGTGACAGATGAAGTCCGTTTAAGACGACTCCAAACAGGTCTGGGCGTAGAAAAGCAATGGATTCTCTTTAAGGAGCACATAACCATATTAAAATGCCCCACAATACTCCTCAGATACTAATAATTATGCATGCCAACTCTAAAGCAAGTGCAGTCAAACCAAGGAAGAGGACAGGTACAGCAAGCTGTAGATTTTCCTATGGCAACGGAACAGTGCTACTGCACGTTAACAGACTGTCTTTCACTTTTTGTCCTTGGTCACACGCTGCCTCAAGCACACGCTTCCTTCGTACCTCTGGAGTATTATAGGGCAGTGGCACTTTATCGTGGATGGAGAGTTAAACTTGCTGGAGATTAAGTCTGCAAATAAATGGAGACCGGTAGGAGCCCAGGTAAAGATATCCATTGTGCTCATGAGCCTCACTAACATAAGCTACTGTCACTCCATTGGGATCATGAAAGCTTCTTCTGTAGGATCCTGTCTCACTAAGTTCAACAACAAGGCCATATTTGGGCACAAACTTTGTCACGGTTTCCTGACTCAGCAACTAAAAGAAAAAGAAAAAAAGAAGATTAACAACAAAAGATTTTGTTCTCCACAATTAGATCTGACACTTATACAGTCAAAGACCATTCCACACTCCTTGGAAGAAGCAGCTAAGAACATAAGCACACATTTTGAGTAAACACTATTACACAGGCTTAACACATTAACATCTGAAAAGCCAACTTTTAAAAAAAAAGAAAAAAATAAAGACCAGCAGAAGCATGCTGAAAGGATGTCCACACAGGAGACATCAGCTTGTTCTGATACAGTTGATGCCAAGCAGCAGACATCATGCTCTGCTCGCCATAGCATCAGTTTGTTAAGGCTCCTGCACTGCACTAGAAGAGACAGCAGATTTTACAGGGACAGCACAGTGTTTGTTTAGCTGAAATAGCACTTCCATCCTAAACACTGCTTGTTATTTTGGGGTTTTTTTGAGAACAGAAGGATTTTCAAGTCTTTGTGTTGTTTAAAAAGCACCATGCTGTTTCTTTAGCATCAGATATCCCTTACAAAATACATTATTCTTGCTCATCCTCATCCTAAAGGGGGGTGTGACATAACAACAGGCATATTGAGTCAGAACAAAGTGTCACCTAGCAGCATACATAACATACACACTGTCTCCTAGGATGCCTAGTGTAGTCATTAGAACAGGTCAGACTTCCCAAATGCTCTCCAGACACCTGGCAATAAGCAGTTTAGGCACTTCAGGTACAAAGGTGAAGTCTTCACATATCCAAATGTAGATCCTGTGTTGCTGCATGGCTAGGGCAGAGATAGTCTCTTTTTCTTTCCTGAGATCAAGATGGAAGGCAAATTAAGAGATGTGTACCTGCTACTCAGAGAAGCAAATGTTAGTTTTACTACCTATGGACATATAAGGACTGTTCTACCTGGGGACAACCACAACAGTTTTAACCATGGCACTAAAAAAAAATTTAAAAATCTTCCTATGAAGAGGAAGAAGCAGGACAAAAATATTTATCACTTCCATTCCTATACTGAAGGTGACTTTTAAAAATTTTTTTTAATTTTTTTTTTTTTTTACCTTAAATATCATCCTTTTAATCCATGGTTTTTCAGACAAGAAATCCAACAAAGAAAATCCAGGATTGGGCCGGGCAGCTGCCATAGCTACCCAATATCCTCCAGAGCTGCTTAACCTGATATTATCTGGAAAACCAGGCATATTCTCAACAAACATATCTGCTCCACCTTTCATCAGCCCAGACACGTAATACCTGAAAGTTATAGATAGTAGGATTAGGACACCTTAACTCAAGCAGTCTAAGTAATAAATAAAACTCCCAAAAGGAATTCACTTAAAAAACAAAAACAAAAAGAATTTATTTTTTCCTTATTTTGGTACAGGGAAATACAGCATAGCCACATTCCTCTCCCCAGAAAAAGTCAGCTTACTACACTATGCTCAAGGAGCCCATGACGGAAAGACTATGCAGTCCAGATGTTTACAGTGAAAGAAAAAATTAAGTATTTAGAAAGGCCACCTTCTTTGCCATTGATAACTAGGCATGAATAGAGTGTAGGGTTTCTTTTGTCATTCAATTCATTTATTTAAACAAGCTCTAAACAGAGAGTAGTAGTAATTTCGGCAAAGTCATACTCACCTCCTGATTCTAGCCATGGTTGTCTCCTGCACCAGGACGAAGTCTTCTGCAGGAGAGAGCTGGACACCATTGGGAAACCTCAGCCCCACCATTAAGACTTTCACTTCTTTTGTTACTGTGTCATATTCAAGCAGGCTAAAAAGAAACCATTGTATATGGTTTTGAGTGACAACAAATATTTATTCATCTTGGTTTCATTCTCCAGACATTCTATCTTCTCTCACATGCACTTCACCTAAGTTAAAAAGGCAGAATAGCCAGGAAGCATTTGTTTATGAACACAGGAGAAATACTAAGCCACTTGAGATTGACAGCATTCATGAAGTATTTAGGCTGAACGTAATGCTAACACCTTTCCTTTTAAAATAGATGTTCGATGCAAGTCCTCTTGAAGGAAAAAGAGGAATCTCATTTATTTCGCTGCAGGTCTCATTAGCAACATCCACACATTGTCTCACCCTCTCCTGGGCAGTGCAGTGTTTGCACAGGTGGTTTATAAAGAGAAAAAACTTGAAGACCAAGGAAGTGGTCAAGTCCATTCCTACAGCTGGGCTTACAATAAGTTAAATACCTTGGGGAAGAGATACTTGCCGCCCATCATCTGTGCCTTCCATAATCAAGAATAAGTAGTCTCGTCTTTCCCATTTGCTACTGGAGTCAGTGAAGTAGATTTTCCTCCCATCCCTGGTCACTGTAAGATCATTCACAAAGGACAACTTCTGACCTTCAATTACTGTTTTGGTTGACACAAGCATTTTTGTTTCACCTGGTTACAAAAAAAAAAAAAAAAACACACAAGACAAGCTTTTGTATATTCTGCCTTGGAAATGAGTTAAATGCTAACATGAAATTAGCAGGCACTTCACATTTTTTCCGTTTGTGCCTCTGTTAAGTAATAAGGTTTTGGGTTGTAATGGAACAACTCAACGCTGAATGTAAATGACCAGGAGAAAATACTCTTCAGAAAAACTGAAGCAGTAGATGATGTTCCCTATTGATAAGTGCCAGACTTTTCACATTTCTGAAGCTTATATGAAACCAAGTGCAAACTGAGGTCCCATCCTTGTAGAAGGATGCAGGCAAGCCAATCACTACTCCTTCTTTCCCCATAAATCTGTAGGAACAAAGAGTAGTACTTTCTAAACATCAAAACATCAGCAGGTTCACTAAACTGCCCTGCCACACATTACCAGGCAAATTATTAAGGTCAAATCTCTAAAAATTAACCAAAATCTATTGAAGTCATCTTTGGGCACAGGGTTTGAGTTTGGGTTTGTTTGTTTGCTTGTTTTTGTCACGACTGAGCTGATATGTCAGCTGCCTGCCATCAAAAGGGGAGATCTTGATCATCCTCTCCCAGAGCCACACAGCCTGAGCCCTTCAGTTGCTAGGCAAGATCGTAGCATTTGGCTAGCCTCCCTCTCACCACCTGAAGCCAATTTGGAGATGTAAACTGTCAGAAAATCAACCCTACATGAAAGCAACTATCACGTTCTGACTGCGTGGCTCCTAAAACTGAGATCTGGCTCAAGGACATACAATGAAGGGCGCAACGCAACAGTGCCTTTCTCAGCAGAAACAAGCCACTTGATCTTCAGCCACACCAAAATACATCTTTCTTCACTTTCTATAGATTAGGGTTACAGGGAAGTTAAGAGCTCTTTGCTACCACACAGTGAGATCAAGGCAGAAACAAAAGTACAGCAAACATGACAAAAAGTTTATGTAACAGCAATATTTTTCTTCCCTTTATGAAAACTGAAACAGCTACATTATTCATGGATCCTGAGGTACCAATTTTGACAACCAAAAGCATATGTCACCAGAAGATAAGCCACTGGTAACTCTGATCCAGACAGACATAGAGAGGAAGTGATGGCTACAAGAAAATAAATATCAAGTTCTTGCATGGCATATTTCATCCAGACAGCTCCAAACCACTGTACAGCGAAGGCAGGCCTTGTTTTGCCTGCAGTGTCTAGCAAAACTGCAAATGAAGCCCAGATTTGTCAGTGGAAGAGAACTTCTGAGCAGAAAAGTCATACCTGTACCAGGATTAACTTCATAGAGTCCATAATAAGCATCTGCCACAAAAAGGGTGTTATTTGGCCCCACTCTGATGCCAAGTGGTCTTCCACATGTTGGTTCATCTTCACGGGTTCCTTAGGAAACAATTTTTAAATGGTTTTCCAAATAGAAATGAATACAAAGCATTCAGGCTACCTACATAGGTCAGACTGTAGCTTAACAAAACTCCACGGCCAGCACCACACACATTCAGAGAAATTATTCTTACTTTCCTAGGTGTGAGTGAAACAGATATCCCCATGTTTTCACCAGTCTAGAGATAATCATGTAATTTGCCAGGGTGGTAGCTAGCTAACAGCTGCCCCGAGTAGGGCTGAATCTCAGAAAACTGGATTTAACTAAATGCTTCTTCTCAGAAAGAATCAGTTTTACTGCAGGTTTCTTTTTCTTTTCTTTTTTAAATTAAAAAAAAAAAAAACAACCAAACACACACATCTTGGAACTTTCTTTTTCTGGAAAGGTCCAACACTGTCAAGAAACAGCCAGTTTCTCAACATGCAGACACTGAAGACTTCTATATGAGAAGGAAGGGGAATATTGCCAATCTGAAAAATTTGTCTACTTGAGTCCTGAAGAACTACGAACTTCAGAACATCTGTAGTTTGAAAGATTAGCAAGAGAAACTTCTGGAGAAGATAAGTCAGCAACAGCCTTTCCACTTCCCTCCCCAACTCAAGGAGGGCAAGACAGAAGTCTAGGCTCTCCACTACTTCTTTGGCCCCAAAGAAATAGGGCAGCATAATCTTCCCACCTCTCCCAAGTTGTACAAGTCCAATGGAAATGAGCAGTGGAAAGGCGATTCTTCGTATCCATCCCAACCCACATTCAGGCCTAAGCAGCAGCTGGAAGTCCAGCTTCCTATCAGCTGGCAGCAGACTTCGCTGGCTGTCAGCGCCAAGACTGTCCTACCTGTTAGGCAGCCAAGAGAGTGCTTCCAAATCAGACCAGAGCCTAATCATGTGCACCTCCACATAAAATTACATAGCTAAAATGATGAATGTGTCGATGCGAGCTACATAAAGACCGCAACAGTTCCTGCCCATAATTTCTGTCTAACTGGCAACCAGCACAGGGCTGCAGAACCTCATGTAAGCTTCTACATCGTTACCGCAAACAAAACCACCCACAGTCCAACAAACACCAGCCAGGCTTCTCAGACTACCCAGGCAGTACTGAGATGGCCAACGTTAAGCTTCCCCATAGAAATAGTTCTGTTAATAAACAAGCCACTACCAGTTTTTCTCAGTTCCAGAAATCTCATTAAATGAAGCAAATAAGTGGTTCAGAAAAAGGTATGGAATTCAACAAGAAATAACTGCAATTTAGCGTTGAGAAAACAGAAATATCATGACCAATGGAAGACCTCTGCTAAAGCAGGTGCAGCCACCGCAACCCCCCCACTGTACTTACAAAAAGAGGAAGGGAAATTAGCACAAGAAAATGCAAGGCAAAATTCTGTAGATGCCAAAGGTGATACTTATTTTCAAAAGTCTCTATATAAGTCAATCTTTCCCATGCACACATTATCTCAGAGTTCATTCACTCACACTTGTTTAGGAGTCCTCAGTTTTTATGGGGTGGCCCTGCACCTCAGAATCTTGCTGACTTCAGCTTCCATAAATATTAGGCCAGGTTGCTGCCCATTTTTTTCTTGTTTAGGATACATGCTTTTTCTAGATGGACTAACAGGAAAAGAAATGTTATTTGTGATGCACTTCACCCCGGTCTTCCTCCCGGTGTTAAGATGAAGGATCTTCTACCAACAAGACACCCATGCTGCAGCCTTATGAGAGTGCAGTCGTGACAGAAAAAACCTGCATTCCTAAATTTTACTCCTGGGAAAAGTGTCCTTTGCCATCAAGAGCACCCATTCCCATTCTTTTGGCCCTTTCGTTCTGCTGTTCCTTCCAGTGCTTATATACATATTTCCACTCATACTTCATTCATACAAATATATTAATATTTCTGTTACAAATCTCTACAGAGGAAGATACGCACTTGCATGAGCAATCTAGAGACAACACCAGTTTAATCAACACAAGCCCTGACCCAGACGTTTCCAGGTATACTATGTTCAGGAGCTCTCACTCACCACAAGGACCATGGCCAATTCTGGCTATTATTTGTATTTCCCCATCTTCAATTTTGATAATCTTTCCATCAGCTGTCCCAGTAAACAGCGCATCTGCAAAAACAACTGGTGTGATTAGCCTGATCATAAAACTGTAGTGGCAAACATCCTTCTACATGATCCTTCTACTAGGATGAAGTAGAATTCATGTTTAATATATAGTGAAGTAACAGTCCTCTTCAGTCATAGCAAAAGAATAAAGAGGGAAGGGGAAAGATGGAAGAAATCTAACCAAATACTCTCATTTGCCTTCAACTCAAAAAGAAGAGGATCAATTTAAGGCTCAGGAGTTATGAATATGGGATATGAACCTTTTCACCCCTAAGTGGTCCAAATCCTTGGTTAAAGGTGGATGTAACAACTTAATGGCTAGTCATCGGATTGATCCCTCTGGGCAAATTTCTACATCATCATAAAACGTGATCAGGCACTGCATCCATCTTACCACTCTTCAACAAGGGACTGACTTAGATAAAACTTCTCATTCTAATACAGTCCACATAGGCTGCTGGACACCTGCCAATGCTCATATTGTATCAGTTCTGGAGAATAATTACAAAAACCATAGCAATTGAACAACCATCCAAATCAGAAGCACTGCCAAATTACTGCATTCATGCCAAGCCATGTGATATCATAAGACAGATTCACTGAATACAAACAACACACAAACTTTTCAATACAATCAAATTGAATGAAAGACCGTTGGATTAGTAGAGCCCATTGCTTGGACTTTTCCACCTCCAATTTAACTGACATTTTAAGTTTGCTAATTACACTTTTAAAAGGGAATAAGATGACTTCAACATTCATTCATACAAAAGTTATTGCCAGTCAGGTTGATTATTTCACCCATAGGTCAGTTGTCCCTTTCAGGAAGGTTTCCTTAAAGAGTTTCCAATGAGACTGACGAAACTAGGTAACAGAAAAGAATCAGTGGCTTCAGGTAATCACTTTAGCACATTGTTAACAGAGATAGGTAGAAAAAGCGTAATCTGAGGAAAGAATTTACAGTAGTTTCTTGCTGAGTAAAATATTTTTTAGAAATATTTTACTAATTTATTAGAAGATATAGCAGAAGGAAAATAAATTATATGGCTACTAAGCACCTCTTGTAGTGAAGGATGTTTCAGTAAGGGCCTTGCTTGCAACTCTTTCCTTTTCACATTAAAGCAGTCAAGGACTCATGTCAAGAGTAGTTTCTAGCCTTAGCCACCTTCAGGAGGCACAGGGAACAACCCTTGCGCAAACCTGGTTTCTTACTAAGTGGGTGTCATGCCATTATAAGTCTAGCCAACTCATTAAGAAACAGCTCAGAGTTGGCATGGGTTTGTGATTTGGGGAGAACACCTGTGCCATAAGAGAAGTGGATGGCACCTGTAATGCATGCAACAGCACTAAAATGTAAATATACTATTTATCAATTTGAGATTTTTTTCTGTCATATAAGCAAAAAAAAATTAACACCACAAAACTCACCTCCCTCAGAGGCAATGAGCATTAAAAGAGTAGGTGGTACCCTGTAAATATTAATTCCCAGTTAAGAGCTAGCCAAATGAAAAATGGGACCACTTCCTCCAAACATAAGTAGCTCCTCACTACATTGCTGATGCTTTCAGCCCTGGAAGACAGGGATTTTTAAGCTGGCAAGCAGATTTATTTTATACTGGGGGAAGAGGAGAAAAGCAGTATATAGCAGCCAGGTTTTGCTGCATAACACAATTATTTTTTTAAAAGCCTGCATATTCAAAATGACTTCCCCAGTTTGTTATCTAAGAGCTATATTGCTGAACAAACCCTTATCAACGGAGCAACATTTAAAGACCATTCTTTAAAAGCTTATCTTGTCAGTGCTTACCCCCAATATTGGCAATGGACTCTGGTCCAACCAGCTGATTTTCCCATAACCGCTCAGCTTTGCGTAACTTGATATTGGGCTCTAGTACACCCGTCAGGAGGGGAGGTTCCTTCAAACTGCAAAACAGAACACAGACCTCATGATCCTTCGCACAAATCTGCAAACACTCTTGAGCAACATATTGGATCATTGTTTTCCTAGTTTGCCAACTCCTGCAAACCTGACCTACACTTTACATAAAGCATATTTCAAAACAGAAAACACAGCTGACAAGCTGAAAAATTGACTCTTGTTCATCAAGGATCATAATTTTCTGGTTCTGCTGATCATAAAAGTTGTAGTTATGTGTTCCTAAGACGTATCTGGAAATCTATACAGCTTCAAGTCCAACAACACATTACCAGTTCATCTGTCTTACACAAAGGCAAAGGATTTCTGCATTGCCACAACAGAAAAGAATAACTGCTTTCTTACTCAGCTGAATGAGTTGTTTGTACCAGAATATTTTCCCTAAGTAGAAATATGCAAATTCTTAAGCAAAAAGGTTTTAACATTTAAAAGCCTGGCATTTTACAATACACTGAGATCTGACACTGTATAGCATTTTCATCACAGAGAAAAAATAATTTTTAATTACTAATTAGCATACAACTAGAGAAAAAAGTGTTCCAGTAGTTTGAGCACTAGAACACACATGCTTTCGTACCATATTGAAACATATATTCTCATTCATGACTTGAATGCATTCCCATAGAGAAAGACCAACTCAAAGGAATAAGTTGCACATAAACTTAAAGGTTATTGAACTGAAATCTCAAAATGACAAAATAAGGTCCAATCTTGCAAGCCCTTATTCACATAAATAGCCAGGTTCAAGCCAACTGGAGTTCCAACCAACTACAGAGATAGAGAAGGGAAGTAGTAAGATGCCTACACAACTTCAACTTAAATACCAGGCTCCAAAGCACTGTGCTTCAAAACCAGCCTAAACCGTGCTGACAAACTCGAATATGTTTCAGTCTCTTACGTTCTTAAAAACACACACATAAGCCACCTCAGTCTCCATGAGTTAAGGATTTCAAGTTATTACTAAAAGCTGCACACATGCCCAGGGTGGTAAGCTCATTAGGTGTTCATTCACAAGAGTATGCTAAAGCTCCCTAGGCCACATTTTGAAAGAATTTTTCAATTTTTTTTTTTTTAAGTAACTCCTTATATGACCATAAGCAAATGCCTTCCACCTGTAGAATCTTAAAAAGATGAGGTTTGACTCCAAAACTTGCCCAGGTTCACAGGATCCAGGACGTATTTGTCACCAACCACATTGCAACTCTACTGCTCATATGGTGAAAAACATTACAATTTTTAGAGCTTCAGTGACTGGGGGGGAAAAGTCAACTGAAATTGCAAACTATAAAAGCCATGACAGTTGAGGAAAACAGGTTCACAATACAATGCAGAAGGAGAGAAAAACACATACTTCTACCTGTCTGGTTACAGACAGCAAACTTTCCTTTAAGTACGTATTACTGCAGTGGCAAAGCCAACTGAATTACTTGCTCCTGTCCACAGAAGATTTACAGCAGAGTTGTCTTCACAATACTAACACAAATTCATTTTCCATCCCTTCTTCCAAGCATTAGAGAGTTTCAGATGAGGATGACAGGCTTCAGAAAAGGAACATGTTTGCTGGGAACTTTGGACAGTTGTGTTTACAAGCACAAAATCCTCCCTGGGATCAATATCATCCAAGACAGGCTCATAGAGAAAGAACTTGAAATAAACCAGAGTTGAGGAGTTTCACATGAAGTTTCACAGATCACTTCTGCTTTTTTTTCTTCCCCTCTTATTCCTCATTATTTTCATTGGCTTACAGGAATAATATCACTATTGGCAAATTAGATTTCTAGGTGTTCTTTCACTGAAAGGATTGATTCAGACAGCATCTACCTCCTTGAGCTTATTCAAAACATTTCCTAAACATCACACAGAATCATCCTATGTATTGTACAGACTGGAACCACTTCTGGCAGTGAAGCTAAGAAGGTAATTAAGAACGTACAGCAATATAAGCCAGTGATTTGGGCAGAAAATAATAGTTCTCCCAGTCTTGTAAAAGGGAGAAGTAAGAAATGTAAGCATGCAGAATATTGTTACCCTGGACCAGAATTAGGCCGGGACTATATAATAGGAAAAGCATTATAGACACATCCTATAGGCTTTCAGAATTACTGTTCAGTTGCGATGTATTTCAGGGAACTGGGTTTTGTTAAACCCAACCACAGCAGAAAGCATTTCATTATGATTTGCAATGAGGCAGCTGATGTCTAATAGCCTATTGGCAAGACTTGTAAGTACTACCCTACCACATTAACAGTTTCTTTCAATTCTAGAGATATTTACAGTGTTGTTGTTCCTTTTCATTAAGGAATTATCAAGTTGATCGTAAGTATTTAGCAGACTGAGCATTTTCACTTACTTCAAAATGCCAGCAGCACTAAACAGCCTGACTCCACCCTGTGCTAGCAGTCAAAGCATTTCACACACACCTTCTCCCAACGCAGGTCACATCTTCTCACGTAGTTGATTCACTGTTACACTACACATTTGATACAGACCTCGATTCAGATGTTTATGAATTCAGACAGGGCAGAAATCACCTAGCTGCATTGCTTTATGAGATCTGCATTTAAATATAACATCGCCATATGGTTCTGCTGGTACAAAGCACCAAATCAACTCAGTCAGGTTATCCGTTTCAATTTCCATCCTCAAATAAACAGTCTCTCTTTGACAGAACTATAACAGCAGGGCTACAGCTTGGTCCTTAGTGAAAATGCAGTTCTTGTCCCACAGAAGGCAAGAGTGCATGTAGGTAATCACAAGTTCCACTGACAGCTTGAACAGCAGAAAATCATTTTCTAGATTAATGATCAAAGAAAGTAATTCAGCTCCTTCAATGATCAGTAGTAACACACAACTGCACAAGATAGCTCAGAAACAGACGGGGTATGTGAAGCAAGCCATGGCAATGGATAATACTGCAATCACTCCCCAGTTTCATAATCCAGTTAGAACCACTTTACATGGTTGACTCATTTGCTGGTAAAAAAACAAAACAAAAAAAACCCAAAACAACCAACAGAACACATACGAGAAGTTACGCTTCAATAACACTTATTTCAAAACAAAGCAACAATTTACCTTATAGGCTGAGGGTCTATAGGACAATCCAGTAGAACAGTTACTCCAAGCAGGGGCACAGTTAGAGATGCAGCCAAAGTCAAGAAGGTAACACGGAAGACCTTGCTGCTGTAGGTACTGCCAAAACCAGACAAGAAATAGGATTAACATGCTAAGTTGTTTTACGATACAATAGTCTTTAAAAAATTTTTAACAGCCTATTTTCTTCACAAAAGGCACCAGAAATACTTATGCCCAACCACCATCCTGAATGACCTTTAAGGTCCATTTTGAACTCGTTAGGATAAGAGAAAGGGATATTTATCCAGTCTCAGCATACTGGCATCATACGAGGCAGAGTATTCTCATGTACAGGTTTCATGTGTGCTACAAGTTGCAGCTGACTTAAAAAAAACAAAACAAACAAACAAAAAAACAAACAAGAAATGGGGGGGGAGGTGACGTCGTTTGGTTGGGGTCTTTTTTAACTTGATCTTCAGTTTTGGCAATGGTTTCCATCCCAGCACAAATTTTGGATGTAAAGTTCAACTAAAACAACAAACATTGGAGGAAGTTAAATGAATGCTTGCTTAACTTAGGAACATTAGTTTGAAACTCAAGCCCCAGCACGCAAAAGAAATTAAGCATCTTCCATTTACCCATCAAAACACACAACAAAAAAGTAAACTGTTCTTCCACAGGAAAAAAACAGATTTTGTTCTCAACAGGTTTAGAGGCATCAATCAGGCATTTACAGAGGAAAGCACAGAGCCACGCTCAACAAATGCTAGCCTTGAACTGGAACAGTAGCTCCCACAATTTTAGCTACTCAGAACCACTCGCTGGCACAGCCACTCAGTCTCCTCACAGTATCAATTAAATAAAGGCAAACAGTGCCTGATGGTTCTGCATTAATCCTTGGACCACTTCCACTGTTTTGTCCTTCATTAGCCAATCATCCAGACAGTAGGAAATATGAACTACTGCCCAGAGCACAAATATCACAACTGGGGAGCTAATGACATGTACTTGCAGCATCAAGGTAACCTTTGGGATTATCAGCTGGAACAGCAAGGACAGAAGTAGGCCTGGATTTGGTCACTGCTTGCGTGCACAACATACAGAAGTTGCAACATTCGTAATCCATCACAGCTCTTTCCTGATGGCACAACTGCTGCCAGCCCCTCTCTGCTGGCGGCAGATGTAGGCGGTTAGGATGGAGGCCTGCCCCAGTTTCCCCAGCTCTGCACAGTACCCAACAGGCCATCACAAGCCACCACGCAAATCACCAGGCTGTGCCGAGATGACTGCCACAAGGATGCTGACAGCCTGCCATGACAAGAGCTGCCGCTGCTGCTAGCCCAAAGCCACAGACAGTTCAGCCCGCTCCAAAAAGTGTTGTTAGCACTGCTGCTGTTGGTCACCAAACTTTCCCCAGCTCCCCCAAGGCACTCACCACCTGAGCCTACTTCCTTTCTACCAGCATGCCCAAGTGTTCCTGCTCTCAGATATATGAAAAAATGAATTTTATTTCTCGCACTCAAGAGTACAGTATTCCCCATCATGAACTTCAGCAGTGTTACAGCAACAAGCCTGTCTCCATCTGAGCTGGACCAGGCTGGGAAACTGCTTCAAACAAGCTTTCTCATCTGCACTGACCTCTTCATACTTCCCAAGAGCCAGACTGCCCTTGTAATTAATTAGAAGAATCCAGCACTTCCTGCTTTAACAGTAGATGTCTCGAGGAAGCAACAACCTCCCAGTCTGTTTCCCCTTGGATTTGGAATCGAGAGCGGGTGGTAGAGATACAAGGTGATCCCCAAGTTCACACAAAGACAAAGACTTCAGCTGTCAGCCTTTTTCCTTCCACTGTCCTTCAAAAGATGAAGGCTCAATACTATAAGATTAAAAGTACTATCAGCAGGCACCTGAGCATCTTTGTGACAGCTGAGAACAGCTCACACAAAAGGAAGCAGATAAAGATGAATGGGAACTCATCTGCCAAAGCCAACTTTAATTAAAGCTCCTGAAAGCATGATTTAAGTAAAGCTCGTATTTCTGATTCTCATTCAAAGCTTGCAAGGAATTGACAATAAAGGAAAAAGGCAGGAAGAATGAGGTGACAAGCAAACTCACACTTCAAGCCTGCAAACTCTAAGACCTATTTTAGACACTGCTGAAACCACAAGAATTTAAATAAAACCCAAAAACTTAAAAAAAAAAATTTAAAAGTCCGCTACTCAGAATCCTTATAAAAGCAAACAAAGCATACCCAATATAGAAAACTGACAACTGTAAGTTACTGACTGGTCACTGGGAAGAATCACTGAAGTAATGGTTTAAGAACACTGACAAGCAAAACAGAAATCGTTAGCTAATTATGTCTCTGATAATTAATCCTACATGGACTCCAGCCACAAATCTCAATAATGCAACTTACCAGGACTCCAGCTATAATAACAGCAATTTAGTTGTCACTAAGAACTAAAAAGAGAAGCCATTACACCAGCTCTTGAAGACAGGCAGCAGGCTGGCAAGATGATATGGGTCACCATAGCCAGCAGTTCAGGCTGCCTCATCCTCTTGGCAGGAGAACTATTGGGGGGGCGGAGGGGAAAGCAACTGTCATCAAGAGTTTCTGCCACGGCTCACAGACAGAAAAGGGACAGCCTCCAGAATTTCTTCCACTGGTTTCATGCAAGACAGTCTCATGAGAACAGGACCCGTGAATACTCTGCATCATTGCTGGAGTCCTAGAAATTCAACTGATTTGAGCAAAGCTACCAAGAAAGGCTGAAGCCAGAAAGAGTAGTCTCAAGCTGAGAGATGCTGATGCTCTCCTTCAAAAACAGGGGCTACACATGCCAGCCACCATATACAGTCTTTCATTCTGATGACCCTGAAGGGCAGAGATAAGAATTTGCAAGGTGCTCAAATTGGAAGAGACATAATAGATGGTGAATCAAAGTATTACAACTCATCAGCTACTTTATTCAGTGGAAGGCAAAGCAAACACCACCACTTTCTTATTGCAGCTATTGCGTTTAGTTACAGTGACGCTAATTTTTTGTAAAATTCCTAAACAGAAAATTGTAAATAGAATCTTCTTTAACTTAGCCACAAACAAATGGGGTGTTTATGAGGTTATTCTATCTCAGACAATATAGACTAGTTTTAAATGGCAGACTACTCTTTAAACTATTGCCAAATATAAACAGACTAACCAGTTATACAGGACTTAATCACATCTACAATAAATCTGTGCAAGGCACAATGGGATAACTATTATTTCTTCACTAGCAAAAGATAAACCGTACCTAAACAGACCCGGGGGGGGGGGGGGCCTGGGGGGGGAGGAGAAACCAAAACAAAAAAACCACAGCCACAAATTAAACCATTTTTTTGGTTAAAAGCTCTTCCTGCAGCTGGGCATAAGCAGGTGTGCAGGCCCTGCTGAAAACCCTCCTCCCTTCATCAGCCACCTCCATCAGAAGCAGCAGCACTAGGGAGAGAAGCACCCGCTGCGGAGCCGGGGAGCTGGGAGGCCGGGGGTGCCCACAGGCTGGCACCCACGGGTGCCCCAGCATCACCCCGTGCCGCCAACCAGGAGAGCAGAACGGAGGCCTCGCTCCCTGCTCAGCCCTGGGGCAGCCAGCAGCCCCTTCCACCCCTCTGGCCCAGGACAGCCTCCCCCAGGGCAGTGTGACCCAGCCCCGGGCCTCCCTCACCCGGGTCAGGCCGGGCCGGTGGCGCCGCTCCCCTCCCCGCACACTTCCCAGCCAGACTTCCCTCAGGCCGGGCCCAGTCCCCACCCTGCAGCCCGAGGTCAGGCCGGGCTCCCCAACCCACCCACCAAGAACCCTCCTCCTCAGCTCCCCGGCCAGACCGGGCCCTTCCCCCGGGTCAAGGCGCATAACCCCTCGCACCGCAGCCCGGCCCTCAGGCTAGGCCTGCCCCAGCCCCACGGTCACGGCAGGCCCCTCTTCCCTCCCCGTCGAGGGGGACCGCGCCGGGCCCCACCTGCCCTCCTTAGCCTCCTGCGCCGGGCTGTCCTCGGTGATGACCTGCGGGCGGAGCGGCCGGCGCTGCCGCAGGCCCTCCGCCTCATTCATGCTGCCGCCGCCGCCGCCGCGCACCGGCGCCCCGGCCCCGCCCCCGCCGCACACCCCCACGGAGCCGCCCCGTGGCCACGCCCCCGAGGCGCGCCGGCCACGCCCCCTTCCTCCCCTCAGTCGGGAGCAGCCCCCGGCGGGCGGGAGGCAAAGGGCGGCTGGCAAAGGGCGGCTTAGTGCCGCGGCCGCCGCTGGGTCCGTCCCCGCCGGTGGGCGGTACGGGCTAACGGCTGCCCTGCCGCCACGGGGATCTCGGCCAGCTCCACCGCTGCCTCCTGGGCGGCCTGGGGCTCCCCTGGGCCGGGCTGGTGCTGCAGGGGGCTCTCCCCTCGGCGGGGCGAGCGCGAGCCCCATGGCCCGCAGGATGGCGCCAGGAAACCGCGCGGGGGGGGATTTTCCCCAGAGAGCGGGGGAAACAGTCTCCGGTGGGATGGGAAGACAGAGGGCTGCCGGGGGGCTCTGGGGCGCCGAAGGCAAGTCTCTCGCTGGCTCCCGGAGCCGGGTACGGGGGCGTGAGCTGGCGGAGCTGCCGGGCCCCTCGTTACGGCTGCCTGTGCCCCCGGGATAGCTTAACCCAGATGCGAGGGGTGACACCCACACCCCCATCTTCTGGGCTTCCAGAACATCACCTTTGCTCCTCTCTTGGTCGTTTGGGTAACGCGATGTGCTGAGATTTTTCTGGCTTCTTGGCCTTGCTCAGGAGCAGCCGCGTTGCAGGAAGGACCCTGGGCACCAGCACCAAGATCGGACCCACGGCTGTGTTAACACTGCAAAAACCAGCGTTCAGCAAGTGCAGCTCAACAGACAAGGGCTGGAACAGGGGACTACCCCAGCTGCGTGCTGCCAAGGAATGGGAAAGGCTATTTGGCATCGCGCATAGTAACAAAACATGGGTTTTCCACGGAGAGGGGCTGTGGCCAGGAAAAGGGGTGGGGGGAGGCCTTTTCTCTCTGTGTGGATTGAATTCAGGCAACAGGCCCAGCAGCTGCAAGAGAGCTTAGCAGCACTGTTCCCTAAAGGCACTCACTTTCCTGAACAACCATCTCACCCCAGGACCTTGTGAGTAGCATTCCACAACCTTTCCTCCCAACTCTGCTGTGAGGATACTGTCATTCCTGGGGGTGCAGAGGGCTGAGGCACAGAGGAGTAAAGTGGCATCCCCAAGGTCCAATAGGTAGAAAAAGAAATTTGAGTTTTCTGCATGCCAGTTGCAGGATGAGCGCTAAAAAGCACTGCATTTCCACTCGCCCAGCCTCCACAGACCAAAAAGCCAAGTAAGCTTTGTCACTGCAGACACAGGGAGTCCAGGCAAATACCAGCTACAGGGGAAGAGTAGCAAGAGTGAAAAAGTTGCCGTGGCAGATCACTCATTACCAATGTTTGTAGCCTGGTAATTTTGCATAGCCGTGACCATTTCCACCCCAAAAAGTGGTTACGTCCCCGCATCTTTCTATCTAGGACAAAGCAGGGCTAGGCTTACTGCCATGGAAAACATGCTGCGCCTCTAGACTGAGCCAGAAAACAATTCCCTGCCCAGAATTGTCTGTTTTCAAGCTGAAAAAGAATCATTCTGTTCCTGCTTAGTTTAAAAACAGAAACTTGTTGCTGAAATCAGTTTCTGTGGCTTTAACTGGCCACAGAGACAGCCCCTGAATATAATTGTGTTAGGCTGGAAAACAGCCTCCACTTTACCAATAAATTCTCAGTAAATAATTCAGGGCAGCTGCAGCAGCGAAACACAAAGTGAGGAGATGGGCACCTGCCTTTCTATCTAGCCCTTTCTGTGACTTGTCGGAGACACTTACCAGAGGGCTGCAAGAGCCAAGAGTGGCATTGGAAGCTCTCCAGAAGCAGCTGCTGAAGGTAACAGGAGAAGTGGCTACTGAGGATGTTCAGTGTCCATTCCTGCATTACAGCTATAGTGTTATCCATGTCGCACGTGGAGGGTGAAACACAATCTTCCTCACCTCTTAATGGACAAGGCGCCCTGCAGAGGATGTCTTCCTGGCATTTACAAACGATCCATGGCACCTGGAAACAAAGTTCTCATCTGGGACAGCCACACACTCACTTTCTATGCAATGCTGTCTCTCATGTTCCCCATGCACATCCCGTTTTCACTCCTTTTCTACTTGTGCATGCTGTGCACGAGACAAGGACATGAGTCGCTGAACTGTTCATATCAACTGACGGTAATTAATTGTTCCCACTAATTGTTCTCTGTTTGCATCACACGGGAAAATGAGTGTAGAGCAGTGGGACCTTGGGATTTACAGGAGACATGCAGCTTACTGACATGCAAATACTAGTTCAACTTTTTGAGGTTTTCTGTGGTGGCAGTTTTCTGGCAGTAACTCATTTCCTGTGAGCTACTTTTTAGAGAAAAGCAGCAAAGCAAAACAGCGATTTGGACCCCAAGATGACTCATCCTGATCTCGAACTCCTTTGCCTTTCTTTGGCCTGTGCTGGCAGACTAAAATAATCAGGACAGGCAGAAGCAAGTCCAAACAACTGAAAAAGTCCCAGACCCTTTAGGGGATGGAGGGCTGGACACCTATGCTGCAAAGCCAACCCATCACATGGAGAAAGATATTTCCTTTAATGAAAATATGAATACAGAGATCATTGAAGAAACTAGTTTTGGTCAAGGACAATAAATGTGTTTAAAGCATGATTACAAGAAAACAAAATGAAGTTAAAGGCTTAACATTAGACTGTACAACACACACCTCATCTCTAGAAAGACGGACCTTCCTTTTCTAAAATTAAGAAAATCATGGTCTGTCTCTCCAGTGGGGGAAAAGGCACCATGACTGGATCTCACTGGCAAAACCGAGTGGGGGAAAAAAGCAAGCACATTTGCCCTTTGCAACAAACTGCAACAGGTAAAATTGACTCTGGATCTCTTTTAATGAAGCTACAGAGGCAATCTGGCAAATAACCCACACATTACTCATGGACACACAAAGGTTTAGAATAATTCAACAGTTCTGCTTTTCTAAATGAAGCAATTGCCCCCAAGTTTGTCCCACGATCCCACTGTAAAGTGTTCCATGTATCATTACCTCCTGCACTGATTAGTGAAGATCAGCTCTTCAGACTGCAGGCCCGGGGTCTTTCGCAAGCTACCTCCTTCCTAGCATTTCAAGAACCGAGGACATCAGTGCCAGTCCTGCAGGCTGAACCCCTCCCTGAACCACAAGCCTGGTGCGGAGGCGAGACTGCTGCATGCGAAGCAGAAAGCACCGCCACCACGCACCAGTGCTTGTGTTCACAACGTCCAGGGAATAACAAAAATGCAAAGCTTGACTCAGGCTGGCACTGAAGATGCAACCGCTGCAGTTAGCAGAGATCATGGGGAAAAAGAAGAAAGGGGGACTTCTCTGGCTGGAAAATTTCAGCTGTTTGTCAAAGCTTTCCACGAGTAGCCTACCCAGTGAAGCAGAGTATTCTTTTTGTAAGAAGTACCAGTTCCAAGCCCTGCCTAGCTCAGTTTCTACCAGCCTCAGGGTGCTATTAGATGAACTAAGCACTGGGTGTTACCTCCAAGAGCTGATGCTGGTATACTTGCAGAAGTGCAGTTTTACCAAGAGAGGTGGGGGCTGAGGCTGCCCAGCAGGAGCCACCTCCACTGCAGAACACCATGTGGGCAGCACAACAGCACCACACGCTCTCTTTGAATACCCCAAGGAGGCCTCTGAGCAGATGGACGTCCCAAGGACCACAGCTCGGCTGTGGAAATGCACAAGGAAGAAGCAGAGTGGCCATCGTGGTACTGGATGGCAGGCATGCGGCACTCTAATCTTGCACATGCTGGTGATGCGATTTTAGCAAAGGTGCTTGTAAGGCTTCAGAAGTTCACAGTAGGAGGCTTGTTTGTAACTACAGTCTGTTCGCACCATAGCTGGCGTGGCTATGTATTTATTGGGGTGCTGCAGCTACCTGGTCAGTCTGTAACCTCCCTGGCAACCGTGGTCCCTAAAAGCCCATGCAAGTTGAGACAACAGGGATGCAGGTGAGGGAGCGCGCCTATCTCCCATTTTCCCTGAGCAGAGGAATTGTATGACGAACATCTCAATGCACCAAAGCACACTGCTCCTCACGTAGCTAGTCTTCGTGAGACAGTTCAGATCAATTAGACCATATGTCTGTGACCACTGGGTCACACCTTAGCATGGAAATTTCAGGTCAATAGGACAAGTAAATTCTATATCCCTAATACAGGAAATGCTTTCTTGACTAAAAGAGAAGTGTGTAATCTTGTTCCAAAGTCATTTTTCATCCTCCATGCTGTATTTCAGACTGAGTGGAGACAACTTGTTTAAACAAGCGAGTCTACTTTTTCTGTCAAAAGCATTAACTCCTAGCTGCTTCCCACTTGAAAATCACTTAAGGAAGTGGGTTTTTTTTTTCTTCTGCAATGGCAATAGAGGATATATGTAGTGGCTGTCTTCTGAAATACTAACATCCTGTCAACTCTATCAAACCTTCTGATCTTCGACTTCCCACAAAGTCCACAGGGTGTCTACTTACCTTAAGCAAAAATGGATTGCAGTCAGAAGGATGGGAATTTTAACGAAGCATGATATTCCCTACTGTATTACCCAGTCCCTAGAGACGTTTAAAATAAATTAAAAAAAAAAAAAAAAAAGGCAAATGCAGCTAGTGTACTCAGAGGAACTCTGGGATCTAAGACAACATGCCTGTCTTTGAGAACACATCGTACAGCAAGCAGCCTGCTTCTCCATTTGGTACTAGAATCTCCACTGGCCAAAAAACTCACCACTCCTCTCCCAGTCCTACAGGATCACCTCGCCATTTTCTTTCTGCGTTTCCTGCCTCCAGTTAGGTGCACAGATTGTCTTTCCAGTACACAGTCCCACTGGAAAAGGAAGTGCTGCTCAAGTTAAATTCAGCAATAAGTAACCCCTGTAAAACTACAGCAAAATTTGGCGATTCTGTCAATTACTCAGGGGTTTGGCGGGCCAAAACATACAGCTCCATGAAACTAAGCAGACTGTCATCTGAGAAAGACAGAGGCAGGACTGCAAGGTTTGAGGGAGTGCCCCCAGCCACAGCACTGGAATGGTGGTTAGCAGTGACTTGGCTTAGGCAGGTTAAGATGGAGAAGCTCTGCCTGAGCCCCTGTGGCACGCACTCCCGGGATCAGCACTGTGCATGCTACACTGGCATATACCTTGAGCTTTTGCACTCAGGGAGAGGGGAGGAGTCCTCTGCCGTGCTTTCCTGGCACGCTCTGTGGCCCCTCCAACCACGCTGAACACCTCAGCCAGCTTAAACCAAATTTAGCAGTGGCAGAAGTCTCAAAGGCACTTGGCACCTACAGGCTTTTCCATGACCTTCAGTGGCATAGTAGAGGCCAGGAGACCTACTAGCAAATTCTTCTGAACAGCCCAAATATAAGGAGTGCTTCAATCAAAATGTGTTTGTGATCAAACGAGTCCAGAAATAAAACACTGAATATATTAGTTGCAATTTTGAAAGCATATGAAAGACAAAGGTTATTGTTCCCTGCTATTCTGAGGCTGCTGGTCTGGAATGCTACCATTGCTTTCCAGAAGGCATCTAAGAGGCACTTCCTTCTTCTTTGTGGATTGTGCAATTTGCAGGTACCCACCTGGCATTCGACTCTTTGGAAGATCAGCATGGCAGCATGTGGAAGGGGCAGACATGGTAGGGCCCAACTTGAAACGATAAGCACTAAGTCATAGCTTCTGACAGGAGAACCGACCTACCTCCAAACCAGGTGCCTGTCTTTGTTGGAGCAAACAAGATTACAGGCCATTTGGTAGTGTGCTAAAATAACCATTCCTTGGCCAGAAATCACACAGCTTGGCAAGGCACAATGGACCCTCCAGCATGTCTCTCTCAGCTTCAAACTTCTCTTGAGCGCTTCAGGATTTTGTTTCCCAATGCTCCTCTGACAGACAGCAAGCAAACATCATCCCGTTTCATAGCGACTTCAAAAAACAAAGGCACCTACACAAATCACCAACTGGCAACAAAGATCTACCAAGTTGTAGACCACCACTCCTAATATGCAGAAGTGAACCACAATGGACAACGCTGATCAGTTGTCATCACCGGTGAGGAAGAGGACAGTTAATTTAAAAACACACGTGGGACCAGACCCCTCCCACGCAACTGGCAATGCACTGAGGACACGTAGGGAGCCCAGCAGTAGGCTTTGTGGCTCAGTTTTGCGGCGGGAAGTGCTAGTGGTGGGTTGCCTAGGTGGGACATGAAGGGACACAGGCTCACCATCTCTGGCAAGTCCCAGGACATATAGTGGTAGGAACAAATCCTTATAAGGAAAGACGAAGGGTAACAACTGGGTAAACACAAGAAAGAATTATCAGACTAGCAACGTCCTTCTTATTTCCCTACTAACACATGTGAAATATCTACTAGAATACCCAGCATTGCTGAAAAGGCACCACAGTTGCAGTGAAATACAGCTACTTGAACTTGGATATCCAAGCTGAAGAAAAAAATTGAAGAAGTGTATTCCAGGGCTTCTTTTAAGACAGCAAAAGTATTGTATAAAAACATTTCCCTGTACAGTAACATTAAAACGAGAAACATTAACATCTGCATCTTGCTTCAGCTAGTATTTCATCATAGCTAATGGAAACCACCAACGGCTGCTCTACATCAGCCCTAAAAGCAATGAAAGGGAGCTCACTGACTGTGCAAAACTGCAGATTGCTCCTAGCTCTGTGCATCTCAAAATACATTGTGGAGCGGAAAATCTTGTTCCCCTAGAAGGGAACAGAGTTTTTAAAAAAAACACCAAGAGACAACTATGTCGTTTGCCTGGTTACTTGAGACCTTCCACATTTCCAGAGGAGAGAGATTCCAGAGCTGCCTGCTATGAGGAACTCTTCTCTTTATATTTCTGGTAAGCATCCAATATCTCCTTGACAACACTTGGATCATCAAGTGTGGTGACATCTCCCATGTTGCTTGATTCTTCAGTGACTACTTTCCTCAGCAGCCTTCTCATGATCTTCCCTGATCGGGTTTTAGGAAGACGTTTCACCACCTGCAGAGAAGGGAAAGACGCACCCATATTAGAGCCTGGGTCCTGCTGGAAACCACAAGGAAATTTGGCTGAACTGTCCTAAGCCTGGCACACTATCTCATGGCCACAGCTCCTTTGAGCCTCCTGGGAAATACGAGACCATCGAGCACATTGGTTTATGTCCAAGGAAAGGAGTGTCACTAGCATCAATTCCTTGTGCTACAAATTTTATCCTTATCTAAGTGGATTTTGTTCCCCATTTACTCATTGCTGTATATCTCCAGGCTGGGTGCTGCAGGATGCACAGCTCTTTGGAGAATCAGGTCCTGAATAAGCTGTTCATTATTGATCTAGAAAGCTAGTTACACTTGAAAACTCAGGCACTGATGATGACACAGATGTCAACACATTACCAGAACAGACATTCATATTCCCCTTTACAAGGCAGGAGTATAAAGCACACAATACTGCACGCCAGCTACAGGGTCTCCTACTCAAGGGATAACTCCTGTCTGCTGATGTTTCTCTCTGCTTGATTGTATCTGTCAGCCTACGCGCCTTCCTTCGTAAGCAGAAGAATGTTAAATGTCGTGGCTATGCTTCCTGCAAAGGACTTAGCTGCAGATTCAAAGGCTTTGGCATAAACTTGAGCCTGGTAAAGAGTTCTCAGGCACTGAACAGAGATGCGAGCAGGTCTCACATTCTGCTACATGATCAGGCCAGTAGGCTACAAAACTCCAAAGCGTTAACTAACGTACAAGGAAAGAGTTGTAGGACTTCTCTGCAGGACTGCCCCCAAACACAGGGAAACAGAGATGTTTCCTTGCAAACCTGCAAGTTGTGGGAGCTGCTCCAATCCACTGAGGACGTCTCGGGCTGTTCCGAGTTGACTGAGCCACCCTTGTCTGCTCCTGTTGTATTCTGTAACCTGTGCCTTGGTGTCCACCTTCCCAGCACGTGGCTAAAGCAGAGCCCCTCAAAGAAGTGGTCTGGTCACTGCCTCCAAGCAGAGAGTGGAACAGATGCAGAGGGGCCTTGGGGGGCAGCTAAGGGGCAGCTTTGTGCACTCTCGCCAAACACACAAATGGAGCTGCTGAAAGGTGAGCAGGCTTGAAACAGAGCCTGGAGTTTGTCAGTGCTCCCAGGGTCAGGCTGAACAGCCATCTGAGTTACACAACAGAAACAGCCAGTGCTTTGGGATCTGGAGCTGATGCTAATTATCAATGTAAAATAGCTGGGCAGTGGAAAGTGTCACTCGGCCCCTCAGTGACACGGAAGGTTGTGGCATTTCTCTACATTTGGTGAGATTTTATCTGACCCACTGCACAGGGCCACAGAGAGCAGCGCTACATTGCTTCAGCAAGGGGTTAGCTGAGGGCCAGAGCTATGTGGAGCAGTAATGCTGCCGCATGGTGAACAGGGACATCAAGTGCATCTTGAGGCACAGGGTGGGCCTGGGGTTCCTCTTTGCCAGAGCTCTTGCCAGTGCTCTCAACACTCTCTGAGCATCCCATTTAAAGGGTTGTTCAGCACTTGGCCAAAATGGAGCAGCCTCAGGGTAGCTCTAAAACACGCTCTGTAACAGCCCCACCAAGAAGCTGCTCTGCAGGCTGGAGCAGCTGTAATATCCCAGCCACCCGCTGGGTCGCTGCTGATCCTCAGGCATGGAGAAGGAGCACATGCAGACCACTGCACCTGCCCTCCCCTACCCTCCAGCTGGTTCTGTTTTTCTGCTGCTTTGTCCTGCCAGAGAGGGACAACAGCAGCACTGCAGGCAGGAGGGTGAGGCTTGTTTGTGACCATTCCTGCTCCTGGTCCCAGTTACAGTCTCCCACTTACCAGAATGTGGTCAGGCACAGCATATTTTGCTATCTTGGAAGCCACTATGGTTTTGAGCTCTTCTTTGACACGGTCTATATGAGCTGTCTGCTCCTTTAGCACTATGAAAGCAAAGGCACCTGGAAGACAAATGAGCAGAAGCCACATACCTCATATTAGACATGGGCTGGCAAGACCAGGGATGCTCATTCAAATGCCAAGGCAGGTTTCAAATCATTCCTATGCGCAATCTAGGGACTGACTGCCAAGAAAACCATAGATCCTGTTTACAAAAGGGAGTCAGACTCCAGCCCTCGAATGATGGCCCAGCCTTCTCTTGGCATCTATGGACCAGGCTGATCTCAGTGACAATGACAACTCAACATAAATTACCAAAGTGTCACTGGGATCAAAAGCTGGCCAACGGCAAATCGGCTCTTCCCGTTCTGTTCCAAGGCCATCTCTGAGCACAATCCTTTTTAAGGACGCTCTACCACATACGTAAACACTATGTGTGAGAACTGTTCAGGGGAGTAATACCTGCACCCAGCTTAGGAACATGCAGTTATTTTTACAGCTGTCTTTGCCTCCTGGGGCTGCAACACCAGTCAGCCTAAGGATAACTGCTCTCCCATTCCCTAGGCACCTCATAACACGGAGCCCGGGTTAGAAATTAAGGAAAGTGTATGTAGGCGTCACGTCAGGACACTGCTTTTCACATACCTTCTCCTTTGATCTTGTGTGGATACCCAATCACAGCTGTCTCGGGGACCTCAGGGTGATCAGCCTTCACAAAAAGTGAAACAAAAACACACAGAGCATAACAACTGCTTCAAGCCCTGGAGAGCTTGCACCAGTTGCTCTAGGAACACAACACCTTGCCGTATCTCACCCTCCCCTTGGCAGATCCTGCTGAAAGCACAACAGGAAAGCTGGATGCTGCCTTCCTACTGCATGGTCAGTTGGCGGCCAGGGCCACAGCCACGTCTCTGGGAATAGCACTTACCCACTGGATTGGCCCTGCTTTTAAACACACAAATAAGTACTCTTACAGACACTACTAAGCCCACTGCACACCAAGCTGCATTTGCACCAGCTCGAAACCTGCTTTCTCTTTCTTTGTCTGTGCTCTTATGTGTGCATGGCTACGGTCCCAAGTGGTGACTGGCCATTGCCAAATCACAAGCAAAACCAGTTCTGCACTGCTCTGTGCCACAGGGAACTGTTGCCAGCAGAGCAAAAGTGAAGCTGCCAACATCACGCTCCACATCTGACTGGCGTTTGTAAGTAAGTGCCCAAAGCCCAGCAGAAGGCAGAAAGAATCAGACCTTTTCATCTTCCCAGAAGGGGGGGAAAGGTTGTTTTGCTGAATGCATTTTTTTATTATTACGCTACACAACAGTGATTTATTCTCTGTCACACTTCAGAGTTTAATTTAACACTCTTCTGCAGTACAAAGACAATTTATGTACAGACCGGAAGAAATCGCATATCTGAATCCCACACCAAAACCTGGATTATGCTATCTTAAATTAGATTAAAATATGAAAGAGTACATCGCAAAGTAATCTAAGCATGTAAATATATTTGCATATACACATGCATACACATACACAGGCTGGGAGAGGAACTGGATCCTGTACCTATGATCCCACACAGACAAAAAATTTACTCAGAGGAGATAGCAGGATCCTATGTGCCATGCGAACACAGCTTAGGTTTATCAAATGTTACATTTAAGTGCCATTTGCAGGCAAGGCACATAATACAGAAATAAATATTCAGGTCAAGCTTTGAAGGTAAATGCTCTGAGGACTTCTTGTTTTCAATTCTCTGAGCTAATATTATTTTCTCTCAAAATGCCAGGCTAGCTTTGCAACTGACATGAATCAGCGTTGCTTCATATTTAACACTGCTGAATTCTCAGCATACTCAGCTAGTTCAGATGAGCAAGAACCACAGATTTGGGAAGGAGAGGTTAGGTGTTAGCAGAGGGGAAGGAACAAACAGGGGAGACAATCCCTTACGGAGACTCCACCAGCATCCAAAATTACAACTGCAACAGTACAACGGCATTGAGAGGAAACAGCTCGGACAGTTCGACTGCAGGGACTGCCCATGGTGTGACTGCTCTCTCACTTGCCCGTTCGTCATCTCCTTAATAAGGGTGCTGTTTCCTTTTGCACATTTGCTATCAAGCTGCTGTGTGTATGCAGGGGCAGGGGTTTGAAGGCAACAGACCCTGCGCTTGTTTAAATTCATAAAGCTTCTTTCAAGGGGCCACCCTGCCCCACAGATATGCCCTGTTAAGGGACCTCTACCTGCTCAGAACTTACCATTGCATCTTCTATCTCTGCCGTCCCGAGCCTGTGTCCGCTGATGTTAATGACATCATCCATGCGCCCCGTTATCTGGTAATAGCCTTTCTTGGTCCTGTAAGCACCATCCCCTGTGAAGTAGTAACCTACAGCAAAGACACGTGGGTGGTCAGCAGCACAAAGTGTGCCAGCCTATCGCTTTGGGCTCTGATGCAGAACAGACTATGCTCTAGAATGGCGCATAGGGTAGGGTGGATCAGGCAGGACTCCTCAGCTTACAGCTGCATCACCTGCCACACCATTTCCCACTTCCCTCCGCCATCCCCAGCCTTCGTCTGCTCTGCCTGGGCTGTATTGGCTCCAAGTAAGCACCAAGACAGTGGAGGTCAGATCTCTGCCAAGATGGGCAAAATTACCGTAGGCAATCAGCAGCAAACAGTGGCTGATGTTCCCTGTAGTAAAACCGGGTCCAGCAACACAACACAGTAATGCTTCGTTGAATTTACAAAACCAAGGGGGGCTCTCTGATCTCCGTAGGCTTTATACGCCTACAGCTGCACAGCAACTGCATGCTCAGGCCTGATGCATACAGCTCTAAGATAAAACCACTTCAAATGCCATCTGCCATCATGCCATAGGCTACTGGTCAAATTCAGGTCTGCTGCTAGCTACACCTCAGCGCTCATGGAAAACTAAAACTGTTCAGCTGAAAGGGAGCAGTTCTATTACATTTTGTACGGGGGAACACTGCCAATTTTTTTAATCACTTACACTGGGACTGATGAAAAGCCATTTTCCCTCCTGGCTAACAAAGATTCAGATCCCAGATAACAGGCCCTCTCCAGCATATGAGCATGGCAGAAACGCTGCTATCAGATTAGCTGGAAAAAAAAAAAAGCCCATGATAAGCATGGTGTTTGGAGAGTCTAAAACTTTTGACGGAAACTGAAAAAGACCCAATGGTTCCAGGAAACTCCAGTGTCACTGAGGACACATCTGGTGACACAGATTGTGTTGGCTCTTCATCAAAGCCACGTCCGCATCTGAATTGTTCCTGTGGCACTTAGGAGCAGCAGCAGACAGCTAGTGCTGCAAAGTCTGAAGGTGGTGCTTGCCAGGACCCCTTGTTGGCCAATTCATGAAGTCATGTCTCCTGCCCTTCCAAATCAACTAAATACCAACAAGATTTCAGATGCGAACATGTAGTGAGTAATAAGGGACTATGGGCTCATTCAATTTCTTCTGCCAGTTTCCCATTCTTATTTTGCAACCGTTTTTGTACAACTTACAGGATTGTCTCTCTAATTCTTGTCTACCTTACAGCTTTCAAATCCCTTTCAGTTGCTCCCCTGGGTGTCCAATCTCCTACAAAAAATGTTTCCCTGCCACTTCTAATTACTTGCCAGACACAACTTGACCATGTTTTAAAAAAGGAAGGATGTAACACAGCCTGTGACATCAGCGGTGAGATTCAGTGATGTAGGAGGTACTTTCCCATCCAATATGGCCCCAAAGAAAAGGTATTTGGACTTTAAAATCTGGGCATTAAAAAATTCTAAAAAATGCATTCCCCTTTGACAGCTAGCAAGGTCAACACTATCTAAGACCATTAGTGCACGCTTGCAACACGTGACACACAGCCCCAAGGAACCAAGATCTGGCTGGTACAGAAATATGACAAAGTGCTGCGGAAAATAGTTAGTGTGCTTATACTGCAGTGCAAACTGCCTTCCATTGGCACTTTCCTTACCTGGGTAGGCTTTGAAATAGGCATCAACAAATCGCTGGTCATCGCCATAGATTGTTCGTGCCATGCCAGGCCATGGCTGGGCAATGCAGAGCGCACCGGACACATCATTGCCCTCTATAACCTTTCCCTGCAGGTTCAAGCACAGGAAGGACGATCAGGTGAACAAAACGGGAATAGCAAGTGCTTCTGTGTCACTGATCTGGCAAGAGTCACCCTGTTGCTTACTGCAGACTGCCAGCGGAGGGCGACAGGTGGAGAAAATGAATCCGCTCGTGGTGGAGCTACTGCTACGCGCTGTCTGTATCATGCCTTCCTCGCCCCCTGAGGCCAGCAGCACGGCAGATGAGACAGTTGTAAGACTAAAAGAAAAGCGAGTCCTGTGACTCTCCGGAGGGCAATGCCAGCAAAGATGACAGCAAAGATGTGCTGAGCAGCCAGAGGATGCCTGGGAGGAGGCTAACGGGGAAATGCCTGGACCCCTGCCTTCCACTTTCACTTTTGTTAACTGCCACATTCCCTTACCAAACTGCGTATGTGGGAGATTACATGCTTTACTGTTTAACAGGGCACTGGAGCGCAGATGGGGATCACTCAGCACAGCTTCGCAGACCAGCACCAGTTTTCTCACAGACACCCACGGTTGCAAGGCTTCATGCCTTTCATTTTCCTTGGAAAACTCCACCAGTCCCGTTGGCTGCTCCAGCCTCGCCACATCACTGGATGTTGCATGCACCGCTCCAACTGTTCGGCTCCCTGGTTCTCAGGAACTGTGTGATTTCTGACTGCTCTCATAAATGGAGGTAGCAGCTCTCAATCACAAGCAGTGTAAGACCATAAAAGTGGTGCTGAAAATGCAAGCACTCCTCTAGAGATTTGCAGACACCTTGCAATGCCCAGCTGGCAATCTGTATGGACATTTGAGATATGCCCAATATATAAATTGTTCATCTATTCTACCGTTTTAATGGAGGAACAAACATCCTTCCAGATCTTGTTCCTCTGTCATCAGAAAGGTGATTAAGGCAGAAACACACAGCAGCTTCTCTTTTGGGTACCCAGCACAGCCTCAACTCACATTCTCATCCATCAGCACGGGCACAATCCCAAAGAAAGGTCTCATAGCCATAGCCGGAACAATCTCAGCTTTCTCCTCTGAAGGCCGTGGGGCAATGCAGATGCCACCAGTTTCTGGAAGAATAACGAAAAACAAAATATTTGGGGTCCATCCAATGCTGGATGAAAGCAAATGCCAGCTCTTCTTAGTTAAGGAAGAGAATAGCGAAGCCACCTTGCAATAAAAAGCCACTGGGAAGGAGCTACGCAACACCAAGTAGCACAGCTATCTGAAAGCAACACAGATAAACCAAAGCAGCACGGATAAACCAAGAGCTGTTTGTGAATACAAGAAAGGCTTAAGCATAGAAAAACATCTGGCAAGCCAAGATGACACCACCAAGGCCTGTTCTATCCACAGGGACATTGCGTCAGGTGGAGAGCAGAGAGCTACAGGCAGGTCCCCACGCCTTGGTGAGCTTGGATCTGGAGCTACTCCTACTCCCTTTCTGCATGATGCACCATTCAGTGCTGGCTGCAAAAATTGCTGCCCTCCGTGTACATCAGTGACAAACCACAGAGCGTGGCCAAGCAGCCGCCTCAGGGGAAGAGCAGCTCCCCATGCCCCAGAGCATCAGGATCGCTGACGTCCGGCTTAGCTCTTCGAAGACTCAAAGGAGAGCAGTACACGGGCTACAGCAGCTGGCTTTCCACCAGACGGCCTGCGGACCCTGCAGCAGCAGCCACGACGTGTGCATTCAAGAGCCGTCCCGCAGTCCCCTCCGTGGCAAATCAGTCAGGCACACGAAGACCCCAACAATTCAGTCCCACATGCTCTGTTCCCTAAGCCGGCTCACAGATAAACCCATTCCTCCAGCTACCAGCCAGCAATGAATACAGGCAGCTCTAACACACTCTTACACCTTCGCAGATCCTCACGCTAACAGGGCTGCCGGGTGGCGGGGGCAGTATGCGCCAGCCCCATTTCCTACCCTAGAAGTGATTTTACAGGGCACATCACAAGCATATATAAGCACGTCAGGGGATTTATCTCCCGGTGCTGTTTTTACAGCTGTCTAAGGTTAGCTTTTCAGCACTTCAGGAGTCTGAATTACTATTATTACAGAGTCTGAGATTAACCCACCCCTTACAGGCAGGTTGAGCTTATCTTCTATTCAAAATTGAACCTTTTAATCATCCTTTTTCATTCCTGCTGGGATGAACATTAAATCAACCTTAATCAGATCTTTTCTATTCTAAAACTAATTCAGAAACACAAAAGAGAAACAAAAACAAAGGAGTATTAGGCTTTTAAAAATACAGCTCTATAAATAAATGTATTTTCTGCCACTTGGAGAGTGCATTCCTCTACCAGCTTTGCTGAGGTTGTGAAAACTGAAACCAGGTGTTGGAAAGGCTGAATTTGACCCTGAATTTGCATCCAGCCGCACTGATGTAGCTATGAGGAAGGGTCTCTTTGAGGAACCCTAAGCTTCAGACCTGCAGAAAATAGTTTCACATGTGGCTTACACATAAAATTATTTCACATTTCATTGATGGGCATGCATCCACTTCAAACGTTTCTGTTTATTTTGAAAGGGTCATCTTGAATTTTTTCAGAAAAAGAAAAAAAGCACCCCAGACACCTAGCGTTCCCTGTTTGCACAGACAAAATCTGCGTCAGAGCAGGGAACCTGATTAAACTGATGGTTGCTATTCCTAAGCCAGTACTCATTCTGAATACAGCACTGCAAGCTATGTTTCAACTTGGGTTTTGCCACATCCTACGCATCCCGCAGCCAGCTGCACATAAGGCAGTAAAGTCACATTCCAGAGGGAGCTGCATGGAGGCAAGGGTGCTTTAAAAACTATTTGCATGGTAAAGACCTATTCTAAACGGGTTTAAAAGTACCACTTTTAGCCACTGACAGATGACAGCTAGCAAGGCTTCTAGGCTCTACCCTGCCCTTACGAAGTCTGTCTCTTTAGAGGCAGAGCCGGCAGAAGAAAAGCCGTGCTTCCACATTACCTGTGCCTGTGCTGTCACTGTAGTGCAAATCCACCCAGACTTTAAGCAAGGACCGCAGAGTCTGAGCAGGGAGGGTGATGCATCGAAACAGGCTCCCCTCCCCATGGGTAAATCACCTCTGGCAGCAGGGTGGAGCACGTACTCTCTGCCACTGTTGTCTTCACCACCACAGATAGATTGGACTGACTGCTTCGGGGGGAATCAGTCTCAGAAACACCAGCCCAGTCTAAATCACTGTAAGATGATGACAACAAAAAAAAGCTTCCAGGGCCTATTCAGAGATGTCTTTCAAAACCAGCTTTGGTTCACAGCTGCATAAAACAGCTGTACTTTTTTTATAAAACCAACGACAAAAGTAAAAATACCTGTGTCTTTTCTGCACCGTGAAGAACTACACCTGAAACTCAAACACAGCTTTGATTCTATTACTGTCAATCACAGCCCAGCAGTACCTAATATTTTAACAGTAAGAGCCATAGGAATTTTCCATCTCTCTCGTCTGCACATACCACACTACTTAAATTGCTTCTCGTAATTGCTCTCTCACTCATTTGCTCATCCAAAGACTTTCAAGTGGATTCTTAAATCACCATTTACTGATCTTTACACCCACTGGGCTTTATTAGCTAGCAACACGTTGCTGCTTCGGAGAGCAATATACCGTAGAGGACGCTGCGTACAACAGGAAAATTAACAAGCTATGCTGAAATTGTCTACAAGAGGTGACACTGCAGGACCACAACCAGCATCCATCAAAGTATTTCTGTGATCTCTTTCCATGCTCCCTTTACATTCAAAGGGAATATATCATGTTTCCAAGATTAATTTGGCTTCCTCTTTATTGGAAGCATCAACTGTGGGAAAGATTGATTCTACTTTCTAACAAAATCAATTTCATGAATATTTATCATTATATTATGCTTCCAGGAGCTGGTAACTGTTTACTTGCAAAACTATGCCTTGTTCAAGCTAAGATCAAGCACTCTGCACTTACAGACTCTCCAGCAAATGTTCCTTAACCTCTCATCTGACAGTTGTTGCTTCAAAAACCCAGGAGAAATACAGTTTAATATAAGATCTAACCCTATACTTTGGAGGAAATAGGAGACAATGCATGCACACTGAATAAACCAGTTAACTGAAGACAAACTAAACCAAAAAACGCTAGGGCAAAAAATGATTCTTCTCAACTCTGCCACTGTACGGTGATCAACTGCTTCTCCAAGGTGTTTTATTTCAGAGCAGTGAGGAGGAAAGCATATAGCACCCAGCCAGTCAGCTTTCCTTCTGCTCAGCACGTGAGAACCCAGATGGTTTAAGACATCAGTAACTGAAGTAGATAGTAGTTAACATTGCTGCTCTGAATTCTGAGGTTGTTTTATTTCAAATCTGAAAATAAAAAGTCTGCAAGTCTGGTCTGGATTAAATGGAACTTGGTTGTGTGCTAGAAGCTAATTCATCACATTGAGACAGGCCACAGGAATCCTGAAGAGAGAGCCTGCTAGCAGGAATAAGGATGAAATCAGGAGCAGCTTGACTGAAAGGGAATGAGTACTCTGCCCAATGGCAGCTAGAAATTTAAGAGTAGGGACAGCTTTTTTTCAGCAGAGGCAGAATGCCAGCAGCGGTGCTGTGTCCCTTATGTCCATGGCTCCATGGCAAACTGTGTGGTTCACAACTTGAGAAGGACATATTGCACGACGCCTTTAGCAACTCTTGAATATTGGTGCCCAGAAGAGAGGACCTGATGCTGGGGTGGCTGGAAAGGAGCTGCAGGACTCCTTCAAGCGCAGGGCCCCACCAGGCAGCACAGCCCCAGCCGGCGTGCAGCGCCGTGGCCTCTCTTCGCTGCTGGCCAGGGAGGGCAGGAGGCAGGGACCAGCTCTGCTCCAGCTGGACAGGGATCTGTGAGAGCCAGTCACTCTGTCCAGCAGGTCGTAAATGGAAAACAAGCCTTAACTGATGCACACAGCTGGGCCAAACATGTTGCCAAAACAGAAGCGCACTCCTTTTTGAGGCATCAGAGGTCCAGGGCCAAAGCAACTACAGCATCCTACTTCTGGAAGAAGCTGCTCCCAGGCAGCCCTGCTGGGTGACAGCCACTGTCCCCTACCCACCCGATGCACAGCCAGCAAGCCTCCACTCACTCCTTTCCAATCCGCCAGAGCAGTTGCACTAGGTCCCTTTAACTACACAGCTTCATTTTCCATCCTCCTCTAATCATTCCCAGGAAGGAAAACAGAGCACACCTAAGTACAGATTGCAGCTATATGGAGCTGTAAATGCCTTTTCATGATAAGACCCTATCAAGGTCAGTACAGTTGGATAAATAATTGAAAACGAGGTTTCCAATTCAAGCTGCCTACTCCCAGCTTTGCCCAGAAATTCAATCTCTGCCTCCTGTTCCTAGAACCAATTGAGATTTTCCAGCATTCAAAATATCAAAGAACATTTAGAGGGGAAAAGAAAAAAAAAAAAAAAACAACATTGGTATTGCCTTTATATGATGTTACATTGCTATTACGGGCTGAAACTCCCCAGTGACTTTCAAAAGCTGATCAAAATGCCAGGAGGTTTTTTTTGACAGACTCGTTGGATCAAATTGAAATGTATTAATTCTTCTCTACCCACCAGCAACCTGTCAACAGTCAGGGCCCTCCACGCTCCCCAAAGGATGCCTTTTACCTGTCTGCCACCATGTGTCCACGAGGGTGCAGCGTCCTTCTCCCACCACGTGGTAGAACCACTGCCAAGCTTCGTGGTTGATGGGCTCTCCCACTGGACCAAAATAAGAAAGGACGCAGCCTGAGACTCAGGGGGTTGCAGGCAGTTCATTCTCCCTTTTGGTGCACCACACGCTGAATGCATGATCTTTGAGCTTACAGCATTTTTGCTGGGATGTGCAAAGGACTGCAATGCACTCATGTAACCGAGGACTGACTTTTTCCAGAAAAACCAAAAAGCAAGCAATAAATATCACTGAAAGCAACTAATCAATGCAGGTCATGTATAAGAACCTCTAGAATTCTAAATAATGCAGGAAAATGCTGCTTGGGTCTCCCAAGCCAGTAAAATTCAAAGTGATGTCATTTACCATTGGATAAATCTTTTTAGCAAAGAATGCAATCCTGCAAAATAAGCTAGGAAACAGGCAATCACACTAAGGTTCAATGGCCCCAACTTCAATTTGTTTCTCCTGCTGAGAAAATATCTGAAAAGCCAGACAGGGAGCCTGCTTTATCACCTGTTTTTAACCACATCCCATCTGGTCAGCTGAGCTCCTCTGGTACCTTCATTTCACCAGCTAGAACCCCCTGTCTTTTTCAGAAGGAGATTTCATGCCCCTTACCTGATCCCAAGGTCTTCAAGGAAGATCTGTCGTATTTCTTCACCCACTCTTCTCCATAATTCAGCAGCAAGCGTATAGCCGTAGGTGCTCCATAAAACTGATTAATTTTCAACCTTTGTACCACTTCCCAGTAACGACCTGCAAGATCACAAACAGACTTTTTATCTGTCTAGCACTGACATACCACCACAAATGCTCAGCAGGAAGATTGACAGCCAAAGCTAAAGCTGTGACTACTCTGAGTGCAGACCAAAACCAATGGCAATTTTTGTTTTCCACCCTGGATGCACAGATGTTCCTGAATGTTGCAGACACATGTTCCAAATGGAGCTTACCTCCCTTGAGCAGGCAGGTCACACCGGACAGGTTTCTAAATCTCCTTTGTCACACTGCCATGTCTAGCCAAAACCTTGCCCACCACTTCCTCACCTGGGTCAGGGTACACTGGAGTGCTTTCAAACAGGACAGAGGTGGCTCCATTGCAGAGTGGTCCATACACAACATAGCTATGTCCCGTGATCCAGCCAATGTCAGCCACACAGCCAAAAACATCGCCTTGCTGGTAGTCAAATACATACTGCAAAGATAAATGTAAGGCCAGCTGACTTTCTGTTGGCAGGCGCAAAGAGCTTAAAGGTAAGGTGCTGGACTGGACATCCAAGCGGGAGCAAGAGAGCGCACAGGGCGAGCGGAGCCAGGCACGTAGGACACAGCAACACAAAGGCCAGCCCAAGGTGAGGAAGCGAGTCAGAGGGACCGGTACCAGGGCTTCCAGGCTCCTGACTGCTTTTGCAAACATAGAGGGAACATGGCTGTACCAGCAGCTGCTCAGACTGGAGCAACAAAGCTTAGAATCAAAGCCCAGAGCCCTGGATACCTAAGGTTGCCTACTCCAAGCAGTTCATGTGGGAGAGCTGACCCTTATCTTCAGGGCCTCGGAGGCTCAGACCCCTCACAAATATGAACAGGTTTCCATGAGAAAGCTGGAGAAACTGATACGTGCCTGTGAAACATTTTCTGAGAAATGTTCTTAGCTGTGCAGCTTCTCTATCAGTGTATCGCTTTCCAGATGCTCCCCTCTCCCTGCTCATCAAATTCAAGATAAAAATCTTGGAGAACTCATTATCTTGTCTTGGTTACGGAAAATGCTTCCCACTGTAACTGCTCTACCGTATGGTGAAGAGGTCCTGACTCATAAGGCAGAGTCAGCTTTATGTTTTAAAGAAAGCGCATCAGAACTAAAAGAAAATCCCATGAGTGTGTGACAAGTGTCACACGTGAGTGTGCAAAGACCACAGCGGCCACACAGGTCAGCTGATCCCTCTACCTAGGAGAGCCAATTCTCACCTTACTTTTGCATGTGCCTTTCCCTCTCAGGCTCTGAAGTACCTCTACAGGGACCCCAGCTGCACACAGTGCCTCCCTGCACGTCTGCACCAGGGTGCAGGATCTACCTTCCGGACTAAGAAAGAAAGAGATGCCTTGGAGATTACGCTGTCACTTAGAAAAGCTGACGTAACAAATATCCTTCCTGCAGAGAAGTCTGCACATTCAAATCTTCTGAAAATTCAACTGTGTCAGCCTAAAGAAAGAAAACCTCTGCCTGAATTGTGTGTGATTACAAACAGGGTGATACCACCAAAGCCAGATGAACATCTTTCACCACAGTCCTCTCCACATTTCACTGTTACCTTTTCATATGCAGAGCTCAGACCAGAAGCTTCAAGAAGCAGTGCCTTGACTTTTTTTTTTTCTTCAGAAAGGGGATTAAAACATTTAGCCTAGATCACATAGAAAAGCAGCGCAAAGGTGCAACCACAGAGCATGAATGTAATTTTTCATCTTCAGACAACAAGTGCTATGCAAAGAGGTTGTTTTAAGAGTCCAAGTCCTCTCTGAAATAAAAAAGGCCAACATCCCACTGCAAAGTACTACAGGAATTTCCACACTACCAATGCCAGTAAGATACTGTCCTGGTTTCAGCTGGGATAGAGTTAATTTTCTTCTTGGTAGCCGGTATGGGGCTGTGTATACCCCATACCGGCTACCAAGAAGAAAATTAACTCTATCCCAGCTGAAACCAGGACAGATACTTACCAGAATCTCCTCAGCTGCATCACTTTAATGTCCGCAAATTTTGGCCTGGAACACTAGCGCATTTTAAATGCAAAAGTAGCAGCCCTGCAGTTTCCTTCCTTTCGTAACTCTAGGCTCTGGTTTGCATAGTATTATATTCCCCAGGAACAAATCTTGAAGATTAGTTACACGTTCTCAGACGTTTTTCAGTTTGTTTACACCCAATAAGCCAATTGGGCAGCGAACACAGAATACAGCACCCCTCACCAGTCCAAGTCCCTCTCGTTAGTACTGTCGGAAGGTAAGTGAACCTTTCCCAGAGGATGCAGCCAAGTTACCTTGTGCGTGATAGCAGCGTACAGAAGGTATCCAGCCTGGGTGTGAACGATTCCTTTGGGTTTCCCAGTACTGCCCGAGGTATACAGCATGAAAAGCATGTCTTCGCTGTCCATGCTCTCTGGAGTGCATACAGAAGCTGCCTTGGCCATCTCCTAAGGAAAAAAAAGGTGGTAATGACAGAAAGATTTTGGCTATACAGAGCCAACCAATACTCCATCTGTAAGCATGTCAGCAGCGTCCAGAGACAAGAACCACCGTTGCTGTTGTCCCCTCACAAACGTCCATGGATGTATCATAGGTTATCTGTGCTCACCTAGTGGAAAGGTTCCTGTGGACACATAGCACCTAGGCTTTCCACCAATACCTCTGCTAGGCGCAGAAGTCAAGGGGAATTGGCCAGATAAAATAACATTTCAGGAAAAAAATGGTAGGTCATAGCTTACATTTCAAGCCTTTGCGAGCTGCTGGTAAAAAACCAAGTGTGACTGCAAACATGAACCACACTTGACAGCAGCAGCAAGGCTGACTGCATGCTGTTTAGGACCTCCCTTTTCCTTTTAAAACGGCAGTGCTACAGTTAAACTGTGCGTTCATCTCCCTTCCCTGGCCCCAGCAGTGGATGACTGTCCTGTCCATTTGATCCTCAAATTCTAATGGCTTCTACCCATGAGGAGGAGAGTGCTTTACTCTCCTGCCTCTGTCACTCTCCTCACACTCCACTGTTTGGCCAGGTGGGTGAGATCCTCTCCTCACCCCAGGGTCAGAACCACAGGAGGGAAGGATGCAATGTCCTACTAGGTCAGAGCAAACTTTTGGTCCAGCTTGCATGCCCAGTCCAGCAGAGGAAGGGGAAATAACATCCTTTGAAAGAGATGCTTGTGGTCACTGAACTTTGTAGCAGCAGAGGACTTGTCTGCCCAGACTATAGATTTTCCAGGATGAGGTTGAACATTTTTCTTATCCTTGTACAAACTTGCAATGATCACTGTGTGTTCCAGATGCTCAACATACGGCTGCAAAAAAAGCACAGCTGGCTTGCTTCTCTCAAGCTCTGTACTGTCCTAGGCGAGTAATGATTCCTGCAAGGGCTATTAGGTGGCTCTTTGAAGGAATTTCTAGGTACTGCCTTTTTACAAGCAGACACTGCAAACACGCTTTACATGTGAACACTACCAACAGCAGGTCCCGTTGTTTAAAAGTGTCTGACAAACAAAGCTTAATAAAATATGAAGAGTTGATAGGGTCAGATGTCATTCCTAGCCTCTGACTTACAGCACCCCTGCTCATCTCAGGTATTTATTGTGTCATTTCAGCACTGCCAATTCAGGCTAACTTGCCAGTTTCTGAAAGTAAGATGGAGTTCTCCATTACAACATGAGCTTAAATTTTGCAGTAAGCCATTGCACAAGATCTGGAAAGCACAACTGCTGTAAAGATCAGTAATGAGAGTTAACAGCATTAATGGTTTAATTCTTGTTATGTTTCAGACCCTACAACTGACGATGGGCTGAGTTCAGCTCTTGGATCACCAAAGCACCTCAGGCTGTTTGCAGACTAAGGAAAAACGTCAGAATGTGCTTTGTGGAGTAAGAAGGAGGAAGACAATTTCCGAATAAAACCTGCCTTCTCCCTTTAGCTTTACCCTAGTAGTTGCTCCTATCTCATGTGACCAGCACCGGGAGTCCTTAGTAATTATCTTGGCTGCAGGCGGGTGATTTCCAGGCATTATTACAATGAGGAGTTTCTGTTTACTGCTGCTGGCAAACTGATAAAACTACTTCTGCATTAGGCTGCAGTCCCATGTGTACCAGCTAAACACACTAAAATGACTGCTGTTTTCTTCCCCAGGAAGCACAGGTTCTAAATATTCCCAAGCCATCACTGTCCTCCCAGCCTGGGGTAACCACGACACTGCCCATAGGCTATATTAAGCCTCTCCAGGAATTTGATTATTTCTGCACTGCCTTTCAACAGCGTCCAGTCTCAGAGTGCATATGACAAACCGTAACAGAGTGCCTGAACACGGTATAACAGCAGCAGCAATGGTATCAGTGCACTCTGGGTCTCAGGAAACACTCATTCTTTAAATCTCAGCACTGTTTGCAAGACTAATAAAATGGAGCAGCATACCCCCTGCCCGTGCTGAGATGAATCAGACATAGATTGAGCTGCTTCTACTCACAATTCTAGCAGACTGCAAATACAGGCAATCAATTTGAGGATGAAGATCCAGATGCCAGAAGGGGCATCTCAGGTCCAAAAGGCACAGATGGAGAAAAAGGTGATCTAGCCAACACTCAGACCTAAAAGGAGTTCTCCGGAGTGCCAGTGGGCATCTGCAGAGCTAGGTGACTGCAGGGACGTACAGATGGTGACACTGCAACATAGCTGTATCCATTAGTCCACTGGGGTACTGTGGCAGCAGGGGAAGAGCAGCGCACACTGAAAACCTGCTCCAGAGGCAGCATAAAGGCCAGTCATCGCTGGTAGGTGCGGTGCGGCTACACTACAGTGCCAAGCTGCAGTGCAGCGGCTGCTTCATAGGCTTTTAGCTCAGCACACATACACAAGGAAAGTATGGAGACTGCCTGATCTTCCTTGGCTGCCTATTTCCAGCATAGCCTACAGCAGATCAAAGAAAGACCAAAGCCAAATACCAGAGTGTGCATGATCTACACATTCAGCAAGACTCTCACACACGTGTTCTGAACAGCCCTGCATCAGGTCTCTCAGAGATGTCTGTGTTAGCTGGTCCCTACGTTTATTAGTGCACCATATTTCTCTCCCCCAGCACAGTAAACATCACATACTTCAAGAAGTATTAGGGGAAACAGGCAAGGTTTGCCAACACCAACATACCTCCTCAAGGGGAACATCACGGTCACCCATGTGGACTTTGTTATCTGTCCTCTGAGCCACAAAGACGTGTTTGATGCTTGGACAGTTCTTCACAGCTTCATCTACAGTCGTCTTCAGCTCTATGATTCGACCTCCCCTGACTCCCTGGTTGTAGGTGATAACTGCTTTGCATCCAGCTAAAAAGAAAAAGAATTAGCAGACATACTGGCCTGTTTTCCAGGCTAGTATGTGCACCCTGCTTTCATTACTTTGAGGGATGATGTATAGGACAACATGGGTGACAAATACTCAGAACTTCTATCGATCAAAAACAGTCAGTGTCACTGACGAAAACACTTTAAAGCCTGAGACCCACAGAGATTAGGGGTAGCTGGAACCTCCATAGGTTATCTAGTCCATCTCCCCCACCCCAAGGCAGGGTCCGCTCCAGCTAAACCATTTCTGACAGCTGTCAGTCCAACTTTCCTAAAACACTCCAATGGTAGCTATTCTACCTTCTCCCCACCAGTCCACTTCAAAGCCTATCATGAACATGAGAAGGTCTTTCCCAGTGTCTAGCCTAAGTATCACTCACTGCAATTGAAATGCCTCCATTCCTGCCTAGCAAAGCCGACATGCAGAACAGTTTCTTCCCCGTTTCTTGCATTACAGCGAATACTGCTGCTTTAGCCTAACAGCTCACACACTGAAACCAGCACAAGACTTCCTACGACCTTAGTGAACGAACACCTTTGCCCCTCTCTCGTCCTCTCTCTGGGGCTGCATCTAAGTCTCCGTTGCAAACTGAAGTGAACAGCACCAAACTCAGCAGCCTCTCGGAGGTGTTACCCTGCTCTGAGATACCTGCAGCCTTCTGAAACTCACCCGTACCTCGAGGGAAAACCTCCTGGAAGCCACAGCACACAGCAGCACTCTGGCAGAGCACTTCAAATTGTACCGCACTACGTTATTACAGAGCTGTGGCTGCAGAGAAATGGCTCTTTAGCCCATCACCTCCACACAAGCGGCCAAAAGTGAGGGCTAACTAAAACATATACTTGCTCTCTATAGATTAACTCTACTAAAACAGGGGAAAAAAGCATGAAAATTGCTGTAAGACTTATTCCCTCACACTAGCCATAAAGAAACTAATGTGACTGCTAGGACATGAGCCATTTGCTATTTTGCTCTTCTGCTGGTATTTTTAGCATTACTTTTTACCTAATCACAATTACAAGTGCTTTGGGCTAAGAACAGCTCTGTCTGCTGGTACAACGGCTAACAGAGCGGGGGCAGGCTGCCAACGCTTCCAGTGCTATACATAAATCACAGTATCACAATCGAGACTGCAGAATTAGCACTGTGCAGGAACATCAAAGAAACACTGCGATTACACTGCAAAGGAACAAATCAGGCCCCATTCCTAAGCCCTGGTTTTCCCTCCAGCTTCACTGCCGTCTGGCAGTAACCCAGCACAGACTGAATGTTAAGCAATTTATAAAGTATTTTAAGGCTAGAGGATACTGCATCTGCCACTAAGGAAAAGGCTCTTCACGGTACTTTGCAAAGGAGAGTGAACTGTCCCGCCAGCTGAATGAACCTTTTCTCTTTCTGCCAAGAAAATAGAATTGGAATATGTCTTGAAGCACTGTCCAGAGGGGTTTGTTCCCCGGTCTACATCTACTTACAGTCCATGATCCTCCCAGCTAAGGACTCCGCGCTGAATCCAGCGAAGATCACGGTGTGAACAGCACCAATCCTGGCGCAAGCCAGCATGGCTGCCACAGACAAGGGAGACACGGACATATAGATGGCCACCTTGTCCCCTTTCTGTATCCCATATTTCTTCAGGGTGTTGGCAAGACGGCAAGTCAGATCCAGAAGTTCCCTGCGGCACAGAAGCAACATTGTCATGGGACCACGCAACCTGTTTTATGCGGGGGAGCAAAAAAAGGATGAACTTGAACCGAGCGAGGCATCACGATCACCTCTGGACCTTGTCCTCTCAGCAGTACAGGGCACACCAGCTTTTGCATCTTAAAGAAGGGTGGCCTGGGGTGTGGTGAGAGCCAGACTGCTCCTGACATGGGGGAGAGAAGAAAAAGGGGGGCAGAGAGCCACTCTTGCTGCAGAAGGACAAGCGAGCGAGAACTGCAGGCGCTGCCCAGAGCTGCCGGGCTCTGGCGTGGGTAGAGCAGCCAGCGAGCCAGTGGCTGTCCTGCTGCCTCCAGAAGTCGGTGTCCATTTTAGCCATCCTTGATGCCTTTTTTTATCTACAAGGCTCAGTCAGAAGCTACTGGGAACATGTGTGGGATATACACAAGACAAAATGGAAGCTGTTGTCCAAAGACTCCCAGCACTGTTTATGTTGGGGAAACTGCTGGAAGCTCTTCACAACTAGTAGTTTCTCTTTAAATTGCAAGGGTAAACAAACACATTTGCATGCATAAGGAAGAAAAGGAAAATTGAAATTAAGTCCCAAGATACTTGTGTGAGTGGCAGGTTTTACAAGACTCTCATCAAAGCTGGATCACCTGCAGCCCGAACTCCTCTGCTGTCACTTCACTCTGTCGCACCGCAGCGAAATGGCCTCACAGAATGGAGGTACTGCTCTTACCGGAGTAAAACCGCAGCCACTCTTGCATAGAGAAACTTGGGAACACCGAGAACAGGAACAAAGGCTCTTTTCACAGGGCCTGCCGCTGCGACATGCTGACTTAATAGCAGAAATGCTCCTCAAAGGAACAAAAAAGCAGTTTGTGGCCAAAGACTTGCACAGATACTTTTTCTGATGCCTGCACGGGGGATAACACGATTGCAGGCATGCCTGCGATGAAGACGCTGTCATCTCTGTGTGCCTGCAGTGGAAGGGCTCCGAGAAGAAGACAGATAACTGTGTCAGGTGAGGGGTGCCAAAGTAGGAAGTGACTCTCATGGGGGACAGCAGAGCCTTCTGCTTTACTGGTGCCAACCATCAGCTCAGAGGAGAAGGCTCGCAGAGTCCACCAGGAATGAAAATTGTCCTCTGGGTTCAAAAACTTGCCAAGTACTGAGGCCCAGAGGGGACACTCACCTTCAACCTGTCCTCTGTCAACACTTGGGGGTCTGTAAGCTGTGCCACCAGGGACTCCAAAAAACTGTTAACAAACAAATGAATTGTGGGGGTCTGCATACCATAACAAGTTGTAAGGCATGAATCTACCAAGGTACCCTTATCTTACAGAACTGGCCATAGCTGTGAAAAACAAACAAGAAAAACCAGTTTTCAGCTGGTGGCTAAGCTGAAAATAAAATAAAATGTTGTTTCTGGTCCATCAAAAATTGTTTTGTTTCTTTTTTTAAACTAATGCAAGTTGGAAATAGGCAAACCCCAAGTGCTCCACTTTGGAAATATCATAACAAAACCATGGGCTGAGAATAACTTGACATATTACTTCTTTAGGATAAAACTCCATAACTCCATCTGCACTGTGAGGGTAGTGAAGCAACACAGCCATAAAGTACGAAGACAGATACAGCGATGGCTGGAGGGATACCACCTCCCTGCCATCTTTTGGAAGATAAGGAAAATGAGACTCAAATCCCAGCCACAGCACTTTATGTTATTTATTTTAAGACTGTTCCTGCAGCGTTCAGTGAATAGACCACTCCTGAAGCACAGGAACCCAGAGAGGTGGCCAGATGTGCTCAGTGCCTGCTCCCTGGCAGCAGCTGACAACAGCTGCCACTGCAGAGAGACCGCAGCCCTGCAGAAAGCAGATACATAGCGGCTTTAGCCCGGCCTTAGCTTCCTCCTCATCCCTCACAGCTAGAGATCAGCCTCAACTCTTAACGCACAACATTCAATACTTCTTCCCAAGTGCTTCAGGACTGTGCACGGTCCTGCTATCTACAGAAGCACACAGTCTATTAGAGGTATTATTTTGCTTACTTTTACTAAGTTCATGAACTGAGTGACTCCGTGCAATAACGAATTCCCACCCAAGGTTTGTTTTTGTGCCTTGTCCTAAAAGGTCACATTCTCTGGTCCAGAATTCATCCAATGCTGCATTAGAGAAAAACCTCAACGTAGATAAATGTTAAAGAACCAAAACAAAACTGAGCCGCTCAACTGCAGAGCACAGGAAGTGAAACAAGCCCTGAACAGGCAGTTGTGAGAAAGCAAAATAAAACCCACTTATCTGCAATGGAAAATACCCAAGTGCTTTCAGAGCAGCAGCCTCTTTCTCCTGAACAGGAATGCCAGAAGAGCTCCAGCTAGGGCGTGCTTTCTGAGCAACTCCATGGTTCGCTTGCTTATTCAGGGCTCGGTGACCATGATGGCATAAGCTCTCTTTGGGTTTTTTTATGATTAACCCTAATTTAACATTTCCTTAATGAGAGCGTGTGAGCCAGCTGACAGACAATGAGGACCAAGCCTTTACCCTTGGATCTATTCGCTTTGCCTTCTCCTTTGTGCTCTGAAAGGCCGAGATAGGAAAGCCTTGGAGGTCCCTTGGCGGTGCAGCACATGGGGGAACGGACACAAAGGCAAAAAGAGCTGAATCCAAGAACTTCAACAAAGAAATCCACAAATCCCTGAGCATCAGGTGTGTCTTCTGGCTCCTGTAGCAGCAACTCAGGCTTCCCCTCCAGTTCAAGAAAGGGAGTTAGCAGAAATGCTGTGTCGGGAATCCTTCCCTTGACTTCCCCGCTCCTTTCACACACGTTTTGCTATCTAACAGGCAGACAATTAGTACATGCCAGCAGGTTACACATTTCCAGTACTTCACCTGGACACGTCTTGGGGTGGAACAAGCACCCTGCAGGGTCGCTGACCTGCAGAACTGGGTGGGACAGACCTAACCGAACTGAGCAGGAGGAAACCACGGCCATTACCCTCCCCACCTGCTGCTGCTGCCAAGCTTGGCGCTGTGGTCCCTTCATCACACAAGGTTAGAAGAGCCAAGAGCAATTCTGGCCTCAGGCCCAGCACTGCCCCACCCTTGGCACAGAGGCAATGCCATCGAATGCCAGCGGGCTGTGCACAGGGAAGGATCTGCCTCCCACCTACACCCAGGAGGTGTGTTGGTAGCAAGGCACATCTACTGAAAACATAAATCAGATGCTGAACGGAGCTAGACGCTGTCACCCTGGAGCCGGTGAGACAGTGCAAAAGAAGGCATCTTCACTTAGCTTCTGCCTGCACCAAAACACGGGGTAAGGGAGAGGACGGAGAGGCTGAGAAGTGAAAACGTTTGCATTGGTTTAAAAGCCTGAAAGGGCTCAGCCATTGCCTGTGAAGGACAGAGGGAGGCCAGAGGCTCGGAGCAGATGCACGCTGCTTCTGCAAACCACAAGAAGGAGGAGAACGGCAAAACCCCAAGCAATGCTCGCAGCATTGCCGCCTGCCTGCACTCCAAAAGATTTCAGCGCAGCCGCCCAAGCAGACGGTGTGGAGCTGGGCACTACGCTCAGCAGAGGCGGGCAGGACAACCACTGGAGACGGACAAAGCCACGGGGCACACAGAGGGTCCCGGGGCAGCCGGCTCCCTGCACACAAGCCGGGCAGACGACAGGAGGATCTCAGCAGAGCCACTGCAGGAGAAGGAAATGTGCCACAACGAAAGGAAGCACCCAGCCCCTCTGGACAGAGACAGCCGAGAAACTGCAATGTCAGTTCATGGCGCAACAGCCTGCAGATCCTCTGCAAAAGCAGATCGTAATAGCTGAGAGCACACAAGAGAGCAAAGCGGGCAGCAGAACACCACTACAGCGGGTAAAGTATCAGGGTGGAACTGAGAAATGGGGAAGCAGCAACCAGTTGGACCCAGGAGGCGAGGCCGTTTGCACAGGAGAAAGAACAGCGTGTGCTTTTAAAACAAAGCAAGCCAGGGAGATGGTAGGCACATTAATGAACATAGGCAGGGAAGGTGAAAAATTATGACACATGGAGGAGATTCTGGACTTGCTTTCAGAAAATGTTATCTTTCAACTAAAAATGTGGACAAGTCCAACCCCTTCACACACTGCAGGTGTGAGGGTGAGAGCTGCTGAACACGGATTTCACGTGAATTTACCCATCCCAATCCTGCACCTCCAAAACCAGAGGGAAGCACCGTCTTACCCCCGTGACATGCCTGCTCGCGGTGCAGGTGACACGCTGACAGGCTTTAAACACCATGCACAAGCGCTCTGCAGAGAGCCAGCTCTCCCCCTGTGCCAGCAGGGAACGTGAGCAGGGAGAGGCTGGGTTGCACATAAATCCCTCCCTCCACGTTCATAATGACCACCCCGTCACAGAGCTGCTCTTGGGTTTGCTCTCCTGCCCCGCAGCCTGCTGATTTCTGTCAGCTTTGGAGCAAGCCCTTCACGTAGCTGTTTCATGTCACGACCTGCTGGAAAACCATCTCCTTTCAGGGACAGAGCTGTCTGCTCCTGTTGTTTCCCTGCAGCCCTGTACTGCCATGGCAAGCCACATGCCACAGGCTTTGCACCGAGTTTGCAAGGTCTCGGGCACGCAGCTTGTGATGCTCGCTCTGTCTGAGCTCTTCTTGACCTCCCTGCAGCCTTGTTTCACCTGGTTTAGCTGCAACAGCAGTTCTTCTAATTGACCAGGTAACCATGGCTAAATTTTTTTTTTATGCTTCTTTATCTTTTTAAGCTACCATCATGGTTTACAACCCTAATATAATGAGGTAGTCTAAAGAAATACAGGCCTGGTATGATAAGAGGCCTTGAGAAGTGGAGGCACGGGACGTGGCACGAAGGCGTGGGATGACAAGAGGTGGAGCACAGGCTGGCACTGGCGGCCCCACGCTGTGAACGACCAGTAAAAGAAATGTCGACCTGATGCTGGACAAAAGTGGTGTCAGTGGTAACAAACAGGACCTCTTTCTTTCTTTTTCTGTAATAATTAGATCTTGACTAATAAGATTAGAACGTTAAGGGTTCAATTATAGTAAGAATAAACTCTTGTCTCTCTCTGTATAAGTTGTGCTTCCTTTTTGCCCATAAACAAGAGTTTCAGCATTAACACTGTTCTCTCTAGAGACTCATCACCCTTTACGCAGGCGTCTCCTCAGCTATCACAGCATCACTTCTAAGCACAACACCTGCAAGACTGGCCCTCCAGCAGAGCCAGCAGATCACTGTTCAGGCCAGTACTTCTGTTTAATCTAACAGACGCAGCACTTCTATCCCTATCTTTACAAGATCTCTGTTTAGAAACTACCAGACCGTATTTCTCCCAGATCCCTCCCCAGATAGAGTGGTGCCTGTGTTTCCAAAGCCCATCGCTCAATGTCTGTAACAATGACTCCTGTAAAACCCATCACCAACACATGGCATTTCTCTGACGCATTTTAGGGATGCCTGGCAGAAACATTTTTCCAACAAGTCTGATGCTATCTTTTGCCACAGCAAGACAGCCTGCAGCTTTCTAAACAAAGGAAGCCAGTTCTTTTTACATCCAAAAAAACCGCATCAAGACATTCTTTGGAAAGCAGCCTTTTGCAAAGCGTCCCTAGCCGTTTTCCTAATACATTCAATGAGCTTTAATAGTGCCTGTTTAGGAGGCTCAGTACAAGCCACGCTCTCTGCTGTCCCAGCACTACAGCTGGGTTGAGTATTTCTTGCAGCAACCAGTTTATTTCCTGGAACCACAGTTTGGATCAGGCTGAAACTATTTGAAAATTCAGGTCAAATGCCCCAAACAGGTTAGTGTAAAAAAAAAAACCAAACAAACAAACCAGATCTGGGCATCTCTCAACCCAACACCTCATATCTCACCTCCTTATCTGTTGCTCTACATGAATTGCTGTGGAGCAGCACAGTTCAAAGCCTGCCTCTGTACCTTGCGATCACAGCACCGCGGGCATTGTCCTTTGAGATGTGGGTTCAAGTCCCCTGGGACACAGTAAGTCTTCACACCCATCCCTTCTTCCTGGGTCAATGTTCTGGCCACCACGATAATGTGCAAACCTATTCACCCCTCACTGCAGTTTCTGTGACAGTGCCTCAGTTTAGCCCTCCGTTTCCCTCACCTTTTGCTAAATAGGGAAAACGTGTGTTTCCTTTTTTCACCAAAAGGAAAACTCAACATTTTTTTCCATTTTAGTGAGAATAGCTGAAAAACGTAAAGCTCAACATGAGGCTTTTTGGCTGTAGGTTCAATTGCTAAGCTGAGCACGATTGTCCAGCCTTCCTGCAGACATCCTGAACCCAAGGCAAGGAAAACCCCTTGTGACCTTTTTCAGGTGAGAAAGTGAAAAGTCCCTGAGCTGCCTTGGATGGGGAAAGCAGAAAGCCTGGGCAAGACTTACTGGCAACTTCAACTTAGGAAGCCAACACTAGAAAGAAGGAAAAGAGTTTGCTGTCAGTGAGAAACACCTTCCGCATTGCACAGCCTGGTAAGTACCTACATGGCTTCTAGTTGCAGTCTTCACTGTGATCTCTAATACAATTTCAACCACTTCAGCTCGGGCTGAGGAACCACCATCCGTTGGCTTGTGGCTAATGAAGATGTCCAACCACTTCTCTCCCACCTACCTAGGACCCTATGAAAAGCTACCTAGGACCCCAATTTCTGGCGCCTCAGCTTCTGCTTTCCTCTCTCTATATTTTGCATTTTGAACATTCCCTCTGCCTGCAACATTTTCTGCGCTGGAGTGAGCTCCTTTGTAAATGAAAACCCTTCCGTTGAGACCCAGCCTGCAACCCTTTGCAAAAACAGGTTAGCTAACACGTACTGCTGCACATTTCTTTGCACAGCTCCCTTTGGCAATATCCATAGGATTTTTCAGTGCTAGGAAACACTGGCTCACAGGTGGCTAAATTGTAGAGACCATGGTAAACAAGGGAACACCAGAGGGAATAAATAACCCCATGTCGGACAGGGAGAGGTCTGGCATAACTTTAGCTGCTGTCTTTAACATTCCCTGTTGCTGAGCTTACAGAGGCTGCAACCCAACAGCTCCAGCCACCAACTCCGCCTACTTATGTAAGGCACTTGATAATACAGTGCCCTTTAAAATCCAGGCTCGGCAACGCATTGGGGAATTCTTCTGCAAGGTTTCAAAGCTCCTGGGCCCTGACAACACCCACAGAGCAGGACAAAACACTCCCAGCCAGGTTGAACCCTTCTGCCAATAAATTCAGCTGGCTGCTCACAGCAGCACACTCCTGTGGGTTAACTGCTGCTTCGCCAGTGTCCTATCAATGGTTTTATGGTGGTTTAGCCTCCAGAGAGCCAGACCTCTTGATAACAGATTGGCGTGATCTGTCCCCACGTTGCTGACTGCAGCCACCAAATCCCAGGAGGGTTGCGTGCCCTGTTGTCACAAAGCAGTAAAAAACCAAGTCTCCCCCCTTCCCATTAAAAACTGGAGATATTTTTAATGTCTAGCTGATAAAAATGAAACCCAAAGGGGGAAAAAAGCACAAGAAGGGCCATGAACTTTTTTTCCCAAAAGGCTGAGTTGCATCAGCTGGAGAGACAGGACAAAACTCAGCAGTGAAAAAGATCATCACAACCGAGCTTGTAAGGGCAGCAACCATCGTTCAAGCAAAACTAAAACGTTTCACCCGTGGCTTTGTGTATCTTTGCCAATAAAGAGATGTTCGAATTCCTCTCCTAGCACAGAGCACTTGAACTCAGTTGCATAAACACAACCCACCTTGCTGACAAGCATGCACAGGGATGGAGACTGACTTACGGCACAGCCCCACCAGCTCTTTCCTCCCTGCAAGTTAGGCAGTTAGCGGGGCAGCAGAGGCAAACGGAGGCTCTTGTTTCTCCCAAGGACGAGCAAGCTGGGACAGCACTTTCAGTGCAGCTGCATTTTCTTGCCAATGCATGGAGGAGGCCCTGCTGATCGAGGCTTTCCCCTTCCTCGGGAAGGAGGAAGCCTGTTCCAGCCCTTTTCCTGCACAGCTGCCTGCTTCCTTTGCAGGCTGTGATGGGAACAGGGCCAGCGCTCAGCTGTTTTCTTGCCCCTGACAGCTCCCCAGAGGAGAAGGGAGAGCACTCACGCAGCAGCCGCGTCTTCCTTTGCGCCACCCAGGGCTTATCTGTAAGGAGAAGCAGCTCATAGCAGCAAGCCTTGCAAAGGAGATAATGCAACAAACTGGTGCCTTGTACTTCTCTGCACATAAGCCCTGGACACCTCCCAGCTGAGATTCCAGGACCTTCCTCAAAGCCGGTCCGTGAGACAAATGGCCAAATTAAAGTCTTTACCTTCCTAGCGCATGACTTTAAGGCTGCTGTCCCATTAACAGCACACCCAGATCCTAAGGAAAGGGGCACATCTCCTCTGCCGCAGACACCAGAGTTTGGGTCCTCCCGATATCCAGCATCCCTCTCATTCCCTCTTCACACTGGGGCTGTCCTGCACTGAGGCTGGCGTGCAGAGATCACCCTGCTACAGAAGGCTCTCGGCGGATTACTCAACCAGCATCACAGCTTCTGAGCCACTTCTTTTTCTCATACATTTTCCCTCACAAAACTTCTAGTTAAAACAAGACGTTACTGCAAAAAGTTTTCAACTAAGCTCAGCCTCAAAGGGAGGTCAGTGCCAACACGCCTTGGAAAACCTTACTGCTCCATTTAAAACCTTTGAAAATGCAGCCCAAAGATCACAGAAAAGGCAAAACTTTTGATCCTCTCCTTGTGTACACATCCATATAATATCACTGTTTTCAACAAAGCTATTCCTGACTTAATGACATAAGCAGAGAACCAAGTGACCTGTTTTACCACGTCGTAGGACTTGAGAAACTGTGTCACTTGAATGAAGTCACATCTCACCAAGAGTAACAGGCAGAAACAGGAACATGGCTCTCAAATACAAGCAGAAGTTTGAAAATAGACGTTGCCAACTTGTCTTTCACTTGGATGTTCTTCTTTCTGGTTGCTAGTTACTGTACCTTTATAAGGCTGCACAAAGATTGATTCAGTTTTCAGATGTGGGTTACTTGTCTTCAAGCCACAGCAATCACAAATCCACAGGCTGAAAATACGCTTTCCTCCAAATACATTTTGGATGGCCAAGAAAAAAAGCAGTTCTGTTGCTGTTCAGAAAGGCCTTCTCGTTTCTCCAGAGATCCCGAGAAGATGGTGTGAGCGTCTGGAGCAGCTCAGCTCATTTCAAGTAGCACAGCCTAAGGGGAGGCTAGAGGTGCCTTGAACGAGGCTGTGCTATCTGATGGGCTGCTCTCCTTCTCAGGCTAATCAGAGCACAATTCCCATCTCTGACCTACCCCCATTTTCACACCTAGTGCACAAAGAGAATGGTAAAAGTACATACACCACCCCAAATTCTGGGAGAAAACCTTCGATTCCGTCTCCTTTTCTACGACCAGAATGGCAAAAGCAAAACCCAAAGCATTTAGCCAAGTTATGCAGTTGGTTACAACGCGTTTACATCACAACGTGCCTACACAGCCTGTCAAATAACAATATCAAGATTAAAACCAATCCGCTTCTTCCATAGCTTTGCATCAGACAGTGTTTATTTCTATTGCACGGAGCACTAACCTCTCAAAGCCATTTGTACACCCACTCCTCCCTGCTGACCAGCTTCTTCACTCCAATGAATAATGTTTTCAGGAGCTTTGATAAATGCTGGAGGTGAACCAGACCACCAGAACCCATTTAGACTCAGGAAGCTCCAAGAATCCCAACTATCAACAAGCTACAGAAAACATTTTGTAAGAGAGTCAGATGCTAGGACTTCCTACATCTCCCTCTGCTTTCTGATCCAGCAGATCAAACATGTGGCTCCCTAAAATATACAATGAGGAACATACAAGCCTGTGAAACCTTTACCTTGTACTTAGAGAGACAGATGATGTAAAAGGCATTTTTGTGGGCAGGTCTGTCTCCTAAATGAGGGCACATAGCAGGGAGAAGAGAAATATGCTTGAAAACTGCCAAATTCTAACAAACCCTACAATCTATAGCAGCAATTGCAAGTCGACATCACTCAGAGCAGCCTTAAGGTTGCTCTAAACTGCATTGAGGATGGGGAAGACGAACACAGGGAGTTTCAAAACCCCTCCAGCTGGAACTCAGTGTCATGCTATTGATACAAGATGTTTGAGCAACCTGGTCCAGTGGAAGGTGTCTCTGCCCATGGCAGGGGGGTTGGAACCAGATGATCTTTAAGGTCCCTTCCAACCCAAACCATTCTATGATTCTATGTTGTTTGCACCAAGACATTTGCTGCTGTGCTGAAACAAAAAGCTGCCCACAGAAATCTTCCCATGAACACTTCTAACAAGCAAAAAGAAAACTGGCAGATGAGAACATCAGCCAGGGAGAAAAAACAAGCCTTATTCTTCTAAAAGTCCCTACTTAGAGAGAGGGAATCTACAGGCAGGCCTGATTAACGCCACGACCAGAAGACGATCTGAATCTGAAATTTTCAGTAGCTGTCACTAACTTACATCCACTGTACCCCTCACCCTGCAATATGTTTATTATACAGGTGTCTAAGATCAGGGAGCCCTCTCCACGAAGAAGCCAAGGGCAGAATATCATTTCTCACCAGGAACCTGCCTCCGTTTTTCAGGAGCTATCTCATCATGACACCACAACCTAGCCGCAGTGCTGCGGCTGCATGTCCTATGTGCTGGAGTACCTTGGAAGAAAGCAGAGTTTCACAGCGGTCCGATTTCAGAGCAGCAGCTCTTCTCCCTGCCCCGTCACATTGCCGGGCATCGTAAAGCATCACGAGGAGGTGCCATACCTGTATGTGACATGCACTGCAGTGCCAGGCTCATCTCTCTCCCAAATCAAAGCCACTCTGTTCGGAGACTTTTCAACGTGTTGATCCAAGCAATTTACTGTAAGAAAACAGAGGTTTAAACAAAGCTTGATCATATGCAAGGTGCTCTGTAAACTTAGCTTGGTCAAGCATAATAGCAAGCTAGCGTAAGACGAAACATCATTTATTAGCTAGCTAGCCACAGGCTCATTTATAACACTGGGAAGTTGTCCTTTACAGCGACAGCATTGTAGCACTGGTAAAGCTGCCCTCTGCCATATCTGTAGTATGCAAATACTACAAACACTATACTTAATTGGTACAGCTGCCTTAGAGATGGCATCCCCACGAGAGGCCTCAGCTGATTCAGCTCAGCTTAGCTCCGCTGGCTAAGCTTAAACCAGCCCAAATCTCTCCTCTGCTCCCAGCAGCACAAAGACAAGACGCTCCTTTGATGTTTTTGCTCCCCAGAGCAGCATTTCACTACATAAATCTGACAGACCGTCTTCCCCAGCTTGCATTTTTAGCACTGCATCGTTTGAATTTTCTAATTAAAGCTCATGTGAAACATTTTTATTCCAGGGTATAATGGAAAAGCTGAATCTCAGCTAACTGAAAATATCTGAAACTTCAGGATCTAGGGTAAACTCACGGAGTACAGACGTCTGGGAAAGACAGACGTGTCTCAAGCTGTGTGCCACACCTCCTAAAACTTGAAGGTATAGAACTGCCTTCTGAAGGTGCATCTCTCCTCCCAACAACTAGAGGTAGAGGAAACGTGAACAACTACGTGAGGATGCTCAAGGGGACTTAGGGAAAGCACCCCCCCTAAAGAAACTTAGAGAATCCACCCAAGAAACCTGCCTGCATGTCCAGCAGCAACTTGTCTGATGGTTAGAAATTAACCTTGCAAAGTATTAATTCCAAGCCTAAAATACACTTGCTTATTTCATTATAATCTTCCAAAGGTAATTACTTTATATCAATACACAGCTATTAAAAAACAATCAGGCACACTGCTGTATAACTCAGAGAAAACCCTTAAAAAAAATGCTGAGTTTCAGATCAGGTATTTCCTGGAAACGTTAATACCGGTGGGGAAGGATTTCATTTTTCCAGATAAATTAAGTGCAATGAAAGCTGCCTATCGCTGTCACAATTTGTGAAGTTTAAGTAAACTGCGGCTTGGGAGTTGGGTTCTGCTGTTCTGTGATCACAGCTGATTTACACCACCCCACGGAGGGTGGGAATGAGCCCCTAAAGGTGCACAGCGAGAGAAATCCCTCAGAATTCAGCATATTTTATGACAAGAACAACTGTCAATCTCAAAAATACGAACAAGTGCTCTTCAGCTGTTTAAAGTCTTTTATTTTTTAATGTAAATTCCTGCAGCAACACTATAAAAATAAAGGAGATAAAGCCATTTCTTAGGGCATCCTAATACGGTATGGGAGGACAAAAGCTCTAATGGGGAATGCTTCAGGCAGTTACACACTGGTTTCCTCTGCCTTCCATCCACAAGTAATTGGATCTGCTGTGGCTTGGTCCGCGACCCTTAGCAACTCCCACCTCCAAGCTCACCGCAGGAACACCCTCACATATTGCGACACGCTACAGTAAATCACATTAACAGGAATTCATTGCCCAAGCAGCATTTTTTACTCGTGAGCAGCCGTACTAGCCCCAGCTGAGCCAAGTCAGAGCTTTAGCTCTTTGCTCAATAAGAACCAGCAGGTGAACCAGGGCCAAATGCTATTATTTCCTTCCTGATCTCAGGCTTACAAGAGTCTTTTGCTCATTTTACAAAATTTAGTGAATTTAGTGACCTTCCCCTTATCCCTGCACCCTAATGTTTTCTCCATATGCTTTCTCACCTCCTCAACACCACTTGGAAATTACTCATTTCGGTAAGAGATGCTCCTGAGAACCCGGTGCCTTGGAAGCACAGTAGTTTGTCAGGGTATTTTCCCGGCCAGGAGTTATAGCGCAATAAACCCAGAAGCGCTGAAGCTCACAGTTCCCCCAAATCCTACCGCAAGGTCTCCCCAAGCAAAAAGCAGCAGATGACTCAGTTGCCTGCGGTCCAGCTGTGTTGGGAGACAACCACACGGGATGCTCCGGATCAGGGACCTGAACTGTTACCATATTTCTGCAACTAGTTCAAATCAAGAGATCAAGGGACAAAACAGAGCCTTCTAGTAGAAAACTAGCCACCCAGCTGTGGCTGAGTACCACCTTCATCGTGCTTTAAAAGAAGAAAACCAGCAACAGCAAAACTGTCTAATTCTGTGCATCTATGTTTCAGTGGTCTATGATTATTTTTTTTACTTATGCAAAGAAAACCAAGTGGTATTTAGTGCCTGCAGAAGAACCAGACCCAAGACATGATCTAAAAGCAGGCCCAGCAATCTCTGGATTTCAGACTCCTGACCCACGTGGGATCCAGAAGGTGCTGATCCCACTCTACGGAGGAAGAAACGGATCCCTGAAAGTCTCTGTGCTCAGCCAAGATCTTCATTTCAATAGGAATCAATGAAAACAGAAGTCTGGCTAAAATCCCTCGGATTGCTGGGTGCTGGAAGCAGGGCTGTACGCACACCTCCATCAACCTGGGATCCACTGCTGGGATTCATCTCCTGGGAGGAGAGGCTCCCCTATGTTCTCTGGGCAACCTGAGGAGGGTTTGCTCCTTTGATGTGAAAAAAGGTGGCCCGAGATGTTGCAGTTCCTGCACTGCTGAACCACGGTCCGGTGATTCAACCACTCTCTCAGGAATGGGAAATGAAGTTAAGAAACATACATCCCTGTTAAAAGCCGTCACCACCGAGTTGCACCCTTGGCAGGGCTGGGGCTTACTCTCACTGAATGAAGCAGGGCCACAGCACAGAAGAGCCTTCAAGGCAGATGCGGTCAGGAAGAAATTCGGAGGTAGTCTGGACTGTCACGGCAAATTTTTCTCTTCATCTAAGTGGTGAAGTTGGAGGAAAAGACCCAGCTCCTCGTTTAAGAGAGAAAAGAGGCTGCAGCTTCCCCCATAAAAGACTGGGATTCGCAGCGTCCCCCACCTTCGGTTCATCTTCGCCCCGGCGCTGCGGAGCCCACGGTGGGACCAAGCAGCACCCCGCAGCCGGCCGCCGGGGTCGCGGGCGGCACAGCCGAGGTCAGGGCATCCCTGCCGGCATGGCGCCGGGGATGCCGCCTCCCAGCCTTCGCAGGCCTTCGCCCACCTTCGCCCTGCGTGGGTGCGAGGAAGACGTCGGGGCTGCGGCAGGCTTTCCACAGAAGCAACGGGAAGAGGCAAGAGGCTCAGCCAGGGTTACCCCCAGCTTCGGATCTTCTCCCCGCTTCCCAGCACGTCCGAAACCCTGGGTTTTTTCCCCCCGAAGTTTGCTCTGGCCCAAACCACCCCGGTGGGCAACCTCCCGGCCAGCCCGAGGGCGGCAGCGGCGGGCAGGGGCGGCCCCAGGGCGGCGGGGATGCGCCTTACCCGAGACGTTGAGGCGGCCGCCGAGGAACCATCGGGCGGCGCCGGCGGCCGGTCCGGCGCGGCAGGCCGTGTGGAAGGGGCTGTCCCACCGCAGGGTCCCCCGCGCCACCTCCGCCCAGAAACCGGCGGGGTCGCGGGCCGCCCGCTCCTGCCAGACCCCGTACCCGCCGGGCGGCAGCTCAGCGGGGCGCCCCGCCTCGCCGCTGCTGCTGCTGCTGCAGCGCCGGGCGGCGAGGGGGACCCGTCCCGGCGGCAGCGGGCGGCTGAGGGAGCGGAGGAGCCGCGCTCGGGCCGCCGCCAGCGCCATGGGGCAACAGCCCTGCGCCGCCGTCGGGGCCCCGCCGCTCCCGGCCCCGGCGCCGCCCCCGGCCGCGGCACAGCCCCCGCCCGCCCGGAGAGACCGCCTGCGGGGAGGGGCTGCCCCGGCCGGGCCGCCCTGGGGGGCCCCGCGGGCAGGGGCGCCCTGCACCCCCGCGGACACACGCCCCGAGGCACCCCTGGGAGCAGCCCACAGCCAGGGGCACCCCTGCACCCCCGGGAGCGCCTCACGGCCAGAGGCACCCCTGCACCCCGGGAGCAGCCCACAGCCAGAGGCACCCCTGCACCCCGGGAGCGCCCCACGGCCAGAGGCACCCCTGCACCCCGGGAGCAGCCCACAGCCGGAGGCACCCCCGCACCCCGGGAGCGCCCCACGGCCAGAGGCACCCCTGCACCCCGGGAGCAGCCCACAGCCAGAGGCACCCCTGCACCCCGGGAGCAGCCCACAGCCGGAGGCACCCCCGCACCCCGGGAGCGCCCCACGGCCAGAGGCACCCCTGCACCCCGGGAGCAGCCCACAGCCAGGGACACCCCTGGACCCCCGGGAGCAGCTCCCGGCCAGAGGCACCCCTGCACCCCGGGAGCAGCCCACAGCCAGAGGCACCCCTGCACCCCGGGAGCGCCCCACGGCCAGAGGCACCCCTGCACCCCGGGAGCAGCCCACGGCCAGAGGCACCCCTGCACCCCGGGAGCAGCCCACAGCCGGAGGCACCCCCGCACCCCGGGAGCGCCCCACGGCCAGAGGCACCCCTGCACCCCGGGAGCAGCCCACAGCCAGGGACACCCCTGGACCCCCGGGAGCAGCTCCCGGCCAGAGGCACCCCTGCACCCCGGGAGCAGCCCACAGCCAGAGGCACCCCTGCACCCCGGGAGCGCCCCACGGCCAGAGGCACCCCTGCACCCCGGGAGCAGCCCACAGCCAGAGGCACCCCTGCACCCCCGGGAGCGCCCCATGGCCAGAGGCACCCCTGCACCCCGGGAGCAGCCCACAGTCAGGGACACCCCTGCACCCCCGGGAGCAGCTCCCGGCCAGAGGCACCCCTGCACCCCGGGAGCAGCCCACAGCCAGAGGCACCCCTGCACCCCGGGAGCGCCCCATGGCCAGAGGCACCCCTGCACCCCGGGAGCAGCCCACAGCCAGAGGCACCCCTGCACCCGCGGGGCCCCAGGAGCGCCTCGCAGCCCTAGAGATGCGCCTGCACCCTCACAGCCTTGGGAACACCCGTAGCGCTCAGACGGGTACGCTCCAGCCAGAGACACCTGCTCGAATTGCAGAATCATAGAATCGTTTAGGTTGGCAAAGACCTTTAAGATCATCAGGTCCAACCGTTAACCCAGCACTGCCGAGTCCACCACTAAACTATGTCCCTAAGCACCACATCTACCAAGCTTTTAAACACCTCCAGGGATGGGGACTCAGCCACTTCCCTGGGCAGCCTGTTCCAGGGCCTGACTGCCCTTTTGGTGAAGAAGTTTTTCCTAATAACCCATCTAAACCTCCCCCTCCCCCTAAATGCACCCCTGTGTCCACACAGCCCTGGGAGCAACCCCCCTGCACGCCCAGAGACACCCGCAGAGATGCACCCCACACTAACACCACCCTGGGGACATCACCCGCACAGACATGCAGGCAGAGGCGCACCCCCGCGCACACCCTCATCCCCACAGATGCAGGCGCCCAGGTACAGCCGTGCACTTTAACGCGCACGGCAACACTCAGCGTCCACGCACGCTGTCCCATCAACAGCGGCTGTATGTCACCACATGCCTGGACACCCACCACAGAGTCAGCACAGCGGTGGCGCGGTCCTCAAACGCCACGCCCAGCCCTCGCTTGTGCACATGGGTAGATGGCAAACACGCTGTGCCCTCACACGCCGCCACATGTCATACCCCCTCCCTGCTTCGCTCGAAATGGGGTGAGTCTCTCTAAGAGGGTACACATCCACTGTTTGCTTGGCAGCCCTGCGAGCGCCGTCATTACCACAACGCGGAGCTCCTGGCTTTGGTATCATAACACTTCTTCCTCTGTCTTAATCTCAGCACCAGATTTAACCCTGACTTTATAGTGCAAACCCATGACAACAAGCAGCGAGATTTTACAGCACATAACACAGAGCTTCTTCCCTGTGCAAATCAGGGACATCTTTGCTGGCAGGAAGAAAGTAATTCTTTTAGGCAGTTTGGTCCAGCCTCCCAGCACAGAGTTTGAAAATTCATACTAGAGCAGCAAGGTCTGGGCATCCTTAAGAAATGCCAAACTACCTGAGCGCCAACTCACTCACTCCCAGAGTCTGGGCAGACAAAGCACATTTCACGTTCAAGATTAAAAACTCGAACCTGCTCTTTATGCTAAGCTGAAGCTTGTTCTGGCAGTGGTAGAGACAAGTAGTGTTTTCTACAAATTTTTCCTATCCTAGAAATATCACCAGACACTTTAACTAGGTAAATAATAGAGATTTTATCAGGATTTGGATTTCTGGCACTTCTGACGTTTGCAGCTCTGTTTTATAGGTAGCGTACAAGAATAAACATACTCTTAACTTCCCTGTAAAGCTGGCACTCCCGCACAGCGAATGCATTCCGGTGTTCCTTTCCTTGTATTTTGCCTGCCGGTGCTTCGGTTCGCCTGAAGTGCCAAGTTCAAAGCAGCAGCACGCGTGCCACCTGGTGCCAGGCAGGAGCACGCAGAGCTCTTCGGCTTTCGCTTGCTTTGCTTGAGGATTGCTCAAAAGTTTTCTAGCAAAGATTACTTATACGCAAACCACCACCCACCACCCCCCCAGGATTTCAGAGGAAGGCTTTTCACAAAACAAGCAAATGAGTTGTCAAAAAAACTGAGCGGGAATTTAAACTCTTTGGCCCGAAAACCTAGCTCTTTCATTTGCAGACCTTGAAATCTTCTGGCAATGGTGCCTTTCTCTGGTTTTCTTCCACATAAGGCTGATTTTCCTTTTCCACCACCAAGTTTTATTTTTCTCATGCTTCACCAGACCACTCCCCACCCTCAAGTTTTGACTGTCTTTTTCCTCAAAGAAAGCCATGATCATCATCAACACAACTCAGATGTAATCCAGCCTGGAGGCCACCCCATCTCCCCATTCTGCTGGGCTGCTGGGCAGAACAAGCACAACCCTAAATCTCCTTTCTTGCCTCCAAGAAAGCTGAGGAGAGGGGAGATGAGTCCCTGAGACTTTGCGATGCCTACTTGTCCCAGCTATGGCTTTCTGGTGGTGAAGGCTGGCATCAGGGTGTTGACTTTTGAAAGCCGGTGGGGGTTACAGCAATTCTCATTATTAAGTACGGCACTTCAGTATGCCAGGAAAGGCTGGCACTGGATGAAAGACAGGTTATGGAATTGCTTCCTGCATTCCCTCTGTCTTCCTTCAGAAGACCCTCCCAGCTTTACGGAGTCCAAACAGGGATGCTCAGCTCTGGGGAAGCCCAGTTAATGTCATCTGCAAATGCCACCTCTCCATGGCAGCTCCCAAAGGCTTGTGGCTGCCAGGGTAGAAGTCATTCCCTGCTGCAGCCAAGTCCCCTGGCACGGCCCCTCGGTCCAGCCAGGCAACCACACCACCCTGCAAGAGATTTTAGCAGCTCACAGGATCACCTGCAGCCCTCGGCATATATCATGGGTCTTCTGTGTTCATATCATGGCAGGCACTGATGAACCAAGCCAGTAGTGGTTTGAGTAAGGGGTGAGTTTGGCTGCAGATATCTGTTGATAAGAGCTGTAGCAAAAAAAAAAAAATCAAAAATAAAACAAAAGCCCCACAATCTTTGTACTCATATTCCTACTACTATCAACATTGTTATGTATCGCCCTTATGTTTGATTCCTGCCAAGACGTACAAGACTTTCTCAATGCAGTGTGCAAGCCTTAAAAGTGCCAGCATAAAGCTGAACACAGGCAGAGGTGTTTGCAGGATTGGGACCTTCGACTGGAAGCACCCGGGCACAGGAGTTTCATCCCTGCCGGGTTAAAGAGCACCTGGCATCCTAGCAAGCCTGGCTGGCTTTTCCACATCCATCCCTGGCCTGCTGGAGACAGTTTGAAACCTCAGCCTTCGGCTGAAGCCGTCCTAAGTCACAATTCACCCAGATTTTCATAAAATCTTTTGATCATTTTCAGCTACATTTGGGCCTGCAGATGAAATTGGACACGTTCCCAGATGGCTGTTCCAGTGGGTTTGCGGGCCCATTCAGCTCCATCTGCAGAGGAGAAGGCTCAGAGGGATGTTTAGAGCAGGGATAAAATAAAGCTAAAATGCAGTTGTTCAGGTACCGCTTTAACTCAGTGGCACAGATCAGGACGGACCTTGGGTCCAAAGCAACAGGAACTACAGAGGGTTCGAAGGAGCAGAGTACTTGAGCTAATCGGGGACGTGAATCTTTGCCTGATCTGCTCACATCTAGCCACGCCTGAAATAAAGGTCCAAACAGTGTGAAAAATAGATGCGCTGCTCTTGCATTTATGAATGTGTAATAAATGCCCAGTAAGTGACAAAGGAGAAAAACAATACTTAGAAATATCCAGGTAACTAAAGTGCTTTTAGATAGATGTAAAGAGACTAAAAAACATCTCTCACATTATAGCACCGTCTTGCAAACACTTAACTCACAAGATTGCACACATTTCCCTTAAATTGGCTGCAAGGTTTGCATTTGCTGTACACAGTACAAACAACACTTAGAAGCGTTAAAAGAATCATGAACAAAAATGCCTTTTCTCCCCCAAGAATGTTTCAAGAAGCATGATATAAATTCACGATAAGGCTGTAGGAGACCCAGCGCCCAGCTGAGCACAACGGCAGGTACAGCGCGCGGTGCCTGCCCGGGTGCAGCGTGCAGCACAGGACCGAGGAGCAGAGCTCAGCCCTGCACCAAGAAGCAGGAGGGCGCAGACATCTGCCGTGCGAGGTCTGGCTGCAACGCACAGCGCAGCACGGGGCACGGCTGCCGCACGCACGGTGGCAGCGCACGGCGCAGGAGCACCCCGCAGGGTGTCCGGTGCTCCTCCAGGCTGTCTGTCTGCAGTGCACAGAGGGCATGCCGTGTTTGGCATCAGAGAGCCAATGCCTCAGTGGCACTGCTCAGAGGCCGGTACCTAGGGCAGAGTTGGCTTCCTTCTCCTCTGGAGACTCCTTGCCACCACTGGTACGGTATCACACTGGGGCAATCAGTAGCAAAACAGATCGCTGCTTTTTCTGGGTATCCTTCCCTGCTAGTGCCCATACTCTCCGTCTCACTTGTCATTGGCCTACCCAGGCCATCAGTTGTCCCATTCTCAAGAGTTTCCTGCTCAAGGCTGGATTTCAAACCAAAAGCACTCAGTGCTTTTGTTGATACTGATTAACACTGAACTTTCCTTGCCATTCGGCTCCTCTCCTGCACCAGCACAGTCTGCGCTGGTTTTGCTGTGTGCTTTGTTCCAGCAAGTCCTTGCTGATGAACCTCCCCATCATGCTGGCTTCCTCCTGGGCAGCACTTGGGGCTGCCCACCCTGAGGGGGGACTGAAGGCTCTGGCACCAAACTCTTCCATCCCCTCCAGCTTGGTACTGATGCTCCAGGCTCAGTGTCCACATGCGGCAGAGGCCCACTCATGAGCAGGCAGTTGCCTTGAGGAAACAACTGAGGAAGTTAGGAAGCCTCCAGCTCTCACTTGACTTCCACTTCAGCTCATCAAGTGGTATTGCCTTTTCCTTTCAATTAAGGTCAAAGAGACACAGGTTGCAACATAACTGTGATTGCATGAAAAACTGCTTTCCCAGGAGAGGGGTTGAGGGACCCAGAGAGGCTGTGGTCTCTCCATCCCTGGAGATCTTCCAACCTGGACTGGCCAAGTCCCCGTTCTAATTCTGAAGTCAGCCCTGCCAGCAAGGCAAGGCCCTCCCCAGCCAGGGCCCAGTATCGCAGTACCCAGGCAAGGTGGATGCAGCGGTGGTAGCCAGGTTCAACCAAGAGCCCAAGTCATCAGGCAAGTTTGTGGTGATGAGGCAAGTGTGGGGTCAAGCCAGGTAGTCAACCTACAGACCAGGATCAGGTCCAGTGATGGTAGCCTGGCTCTGACACTGTCCAGTGATTCCTGGGCAGGACCATACTGACAAGACAGCTTCAAGCTCAAGCCAGGAGGTCCATCCACAGGTCAGGGTCCATGGACAGGTACAGCTGTGGCTGAGCTGGAGATCAGCACAGCATTGCTCAGGCAGGGACTGAAGACTAAGCTGAAATGGAGCTCAAGGACCCATGGGTAGGGTGTGGGCAGAGCCCCCGGTGAGGCTGGTAAGGGCCATCAAGGCTTACTAGAGCACTCAGGATCATGACAATCTCTTCCAACCCAACTCTGCTGCTGGGTCTGTGCTCAGTGCTCCACCAGCCCTCTTCTGCTGGGCTGTGAGGACCCTGCCCTCAGCCACGTGGGCTCCTTCCCCCCAGCAGGTGCCCATGTGGGTGCTGGCAGCAGGACATGGCATGAAGGAGCTAGCATCTCTGGCTGAGAGTCCCTCCCCTGATTGCATTCCTCCATGGGGAAAGCTCTGCCAGGCCCTCAGGCATCTCTGGGAGGCAGCCTGGGAGAACGGTGTGCCAGAGAAGATGTCCATGGCAGTAGGTAGAGTGCTGAAAAAAGGGGCCTGAAGGGCACTGAGAAGCATGTGAGAGAGCCTTTGTAGGGGAAGACAGCTCTCCACCTTCTCCCTTTGCTTTGCCTGCTTCCCTCAAGCCTTCTCAAACCCAACACCAGGGGCCAGCACTTAGGGACACAAGTGATGGGGACTTGACTTGCAGCACAGAGAGCTCATGCAGCGACTGTCAATCATCTGTCCATCATAGACCTAGAATGACAGGGCCCTAGGCATGAGGATGCAACTGCCTGTGAAGGGTTGTGCTATACCCTGGGACCTGGAGGATGAGCTGCTGCAGGGCTGGAGACTCCCTGGAGTCTCTGCAGGATGCTTCCAGCGAGCAAGCCCTCAATGCAGGGGGAGCAGGGCCACCTCCAACCTGTGGAGGAACATCACAGGGGCCTGGTAGCCCTGTTCTCACTGGTCCGAGTGGCTGGGGGTGGCCATGGCTGTGGTGGATCTACCTTTGCACAGGAATGTCTGCAGGGATGTCAATCTTCATAACATATCCCCCTCGTTACCACCGTGGCCCCAAGGGACTGCTTTGGGAGGGGAAGAGTCCTGGCTAGGAGATACGTCCCACAAGGCACTGGGGAGCACCACAGCCCTGTGGAAGCTGATGTGACATCCCACACATGAGATCAGACGTGAACCTCCAGCTAGGGACTGACAACATGTTGGGTCGCTCTGGTGGGGGCAGGGAGAAGGCACGACTGTGTTGCAAGTCTGCGGAGAGGGTCTGGGAGCAGCACCCCTTGCAGTGTGTTGCGTGAACATCTATACGGCACGGGACAGTGCACATCCGCCATTTGGGGCACAGGTACAAGGTACAGCTGGGGATATGGGCGATTTGCAACGCACATCTGGGATGAAAGGGAACAAGAAAGCATAACCACGTGCACTGCACAGCACATCTGTAGCAGCCGCGTGCTTATCTGTGGCTGAGCTCCCACCTCAGGGTGGGGGAACGGGGGACTGCCTGGGGACGGGCGCACTGCTCAGCCATGTGCGGGGAGAGGCTCGCTTGCGTGAGCCATTTCTGCATGTGGCACAGTTTTGGTAGCACTGGTGCTGCGCCCGGCTGTGGGCTGCTGGGCCTGAACAGATGGGGATGGGGCTGGTCCTGCCGGTGCGGTGTCCAGCCCAATGCTGGTGGTGCTGCTCCCAGTCCCAGTGTGGTGTCCAGCCCAGACAATGCTGGTGCTGGCACTGGCAGTGCAGTGTAATGCACCAGTCCCTTGCTGGTGGTGCTAGAACTGGTCTTGGCCCCAGAGCACTGGAGTAAAAAACCCTAGGCCAGCACTGCTGGGGCTGACTCCACTGCCAGCTCAGGGCAGTGCCAGTCCTGCACTGGTGACACTGCCGGTCCCAGTGCAACGCAATGCCCAGCCCCGGCCAGATGTGCTGACTCGGGCCTTGGTCCCAACGGTGCAGTGCCCAGCTCTGGGTGACAGTCCCAGGCCCAGCAGGACAGTCCTGGTGAGACAGTCCCAGGACCAGTGTGCTGGTCCCGGTCAAAGTGCAGCACCTGGCCCAGTGCCAGCGCTGGTCCCCATCCCCAGGCCAGGCCGTGCCCAGCCGCATGCTGGTGGTGCTGGTCCCAGTCCCGGGGCCGGGCAGTGCCCAGCCGCATGCTGGTGGTGCCAGCGCTGGTCCCAGCAGCGCAGAGACCAGCCTTGCACCGGTCCCCGCCCTGGCACTGCCCCGATGGTGCCGGCGGTGCCGCTGCCGGTCCGGTGCTGTGCCGTGCCCAGCCCCACGCCGGTGTGGTGCCCGGTGCCACCCCGCGTCCCGGCGCGCTGCGGTGCCCAGCCCCGTGTGCCGGCAGCGCGGTGCCCGGTGCCGGTGCGGAGCCCAGCCCCACGTTGCCGGTTGCCGGTTGCCGGTGGCGGCGGGGCGGGCCCGGGGCGGGCCCGGCCGGGCGGGGGCGGCCCGCGGGTGATGTCAGGCTGATGCTGTCGGTGCGGCGCGCGGTGCATTGTGGGCGAATCCCGCCGCCCGCCGCGGCTCCGAGGGGGAGGATGCGCCCGGGGCCGGCCCGCCCCACAGCCGCAGCCGCAGCGCGCCGGGCCGGCGGTACCGAGCCCGGCGAACCGCACTGAGGGGCGCGGGGCATGCGCTGCCCACGCCGGCCGCAGCGGGAGGCGCCGGCGGCGGCGGCGGGGCCAGGTGAGCCGGGCCGGGCCGGGCCGGGCCGCGGCGGCCGTTGCGGTCGTTGGCGGGGGAGGGGGCGTCCCGCTGGTGACTGGGGAGGTGCGGGGCCCCGGGCCGGGCCGCTCCGCTCCGGGGCTGCGCGCGGGGCGCTCTGGGAAGTGTAGTTCGCCCCTCCGCCCGGTGCCGGCTGCGGAAGGGGACGGGTCCCGCGCGGAGGACTCGGTTTCCCAGCATGCCCGCGGGGCTGGGCAGGCCCGACGCGGAGTGACGGGCGGGAGCCGCCAATGAGAAGGCGGGCCGGGGTGGGGCGAACCATCTGCCGAGCGGGGCGGTGGGGGGGGGGGCGGCGTGCCGGCAGCTGCAGTGCAGGGGCGGACGCGGCCACCTTCCTCGGCGGGGGGAGGCGGGGCGGCCCGAGGTGAGGGGCAGGGCGGGGGGGGGCCCGGGGCGGCGGCGGCGGCTCCCCCTCCCCGTCCCCGTCCCCGCCGCCTCCTGCCCGGGCCGGTCGCGGACCGGCGGGTGCCGGCGCTCAGGGCGAGGCCCGGGGGGGCCCGCCGAGGGAGGGGCGGGCGGTGGCTTCGCAGGGGCGCGGGCGGCGGCGTGAGGGGCGGCGGGCGGCCTGAGCCTTGACAAGGCTCCGCCGGGGAGGGAACGGCCCCGCCGGGTGGTGCCGGGTGGCTCCTCCGTCGCCTGCCCGGTCCCCGCTGTCGGGGTGGGGGCTGAGGTGCGAAGGCAGCCGGCGGCCTTGTGCCGGGCGGGCCGGGGCCTGCGGGGACCCCTGAGGCAAACCCGGGGGTGTTGGCTGCTCCAGCGAGGCCCGGCTGCGGCCGGGGCGAGGGGACGCCGCTGGGTGCCTGTTTAACCACCCGCCAGCAACCGGCCTGTTTGGCAGGGGCTGTCGGGGAGGGAGCGTGTTCGTTGCGTTATTGTGGGGTAACTCGTTGGTGCTGGGCTTTGAGGCGGGAGGCTGAGAGTTTCTCCTCGTTAGCTTTCGCGGGGTGGGAGGTTTTCCTCCTGCGTGCATTGCCGTGTCTTCTGCAGCTTCTTAGCTCGAAGTTTCCTGCCATTGTGTCCTTATTGCTCGCGGTGCCCAAGTTTGCACTGGTGAATGCGACTGTAGCCTCTGTGCTTTCCCTGCACACTGGGAGAGGAGGTATCCAGTACCCTGGGTCTGGCCCACTGAGAACTTTCAAGATGAACGCCATGACCTTGAAGTGCATCTCGTATTTAACGAGGAACCAGTATGCTGTATGAAGCGCTGGAGTGACACTGCCCCTCCGTCAGTGATGCTGAGCTGCTTGCACACCAAGTTCAAGACCCCCTGTGGTTTTTGGGGGGTGGGGATTTCAATACCTGTTGGTATCATGTTTCTGAGCAGTCCAAAACAGCTGTATATTAAAATCTTTCTTCTGTATTTTTGAATTTCCTTAGGCTTGCAAGGAGGAAGTATAGACAATTTGACTGACGGAAGGAAATGTTTCCTAATTTTACCATTGCACATTAATTTCTTTATATTCCTTGTACTGTCACTGAAAATGCTACCTTTTAGCAACAGACTTCTCAGTGAGTCGCAACAGAGATTTTCACCCTGAGAACTTCTTCTTTGTATGAGTGAAATTTAACCTCATGTTGTGTGTGAGATAGGGTGTGCTAAAGCTCCCTCAACACTAATGCTTATAGGTGCTGTGCCTATACAGGTGCTATGACTAAAGGGCAGCGTGCATCAGTACTGTCTCACTAGTAGTGATGCACCACATTTCAGTGTTATCAGCTTCTTTCAAGGCTCTCTCTCAGTATAAAAGGGGCAAGTTAGGAATTATGTGTCAATGTTTTGCCTTTTTTCCCTTTGTGTGCCGGCGATCATCCAGCTCATAACAAGCGTTCTCATGCTGATGTATGTGGGATCAGAAACTTTTGAGATGTAATGCTCATGAATGGTGTATGTGATGTCCACTGCTGTTACTTTTGTGTTTTGTGTGCTTTTGCATGCTTTATGATAATCTCGTTCCTTCAGGAATGGGCAAAGCTCCTCTTCTCTGGCTGGCAAAGAAAAACACTGGAATTATCATTCCCTTGTAGGACAATTGTATCAGGATCAGTCTTGGGGATACCTGCCTAACCTTTTTTTCTTGGAATAGTTAGCAAGAGGAAAGTCAGATCCCCGTCAGTGCTCTTGGGCCTCCAGAAAGGAGCGTCTCTAGTGTTAGGAACTCTATTTCAGCAGCTCTCAGGGCTGATGCTAATGAAGTGGCCCATGTGTGGATTTCCTTCCCCTTCCCTCTCCATCTCAACCCCAGTGTTTGGTGGCAAAGGCAAGCGTATCTCTACACTGCAACAGGCAGCATGGAGCTCTCCTCCGATGGAAGCAGTTGGTACTTGTTGTTTTCCAAAGCAGGAGTGGTCAGGCAGATCCAGGAAGAGACGAACCCCTCTTTCTTCTTTATCTTTAGTGCTGGGATCCCTTCATGCTGTTTCTTGCCCTCTCTTACAGAAAGATTGCCCCATCGCTTTATAACTTATTAGGTAGCCCACTGCTCTCTTGCGGGTCGTCTTGTGGGCTCACCTCTTCAGTTGAGTCCTGTCGGTTTTCTGCCTTGGTCTTTCTTATGTATGTATCAATATGCAGGGTTCAGATAAACTCTGCAGGAATGGCTCCCCATCCTGGGAAGGTCTTAAATTAGATTCCTTTGCCAGAGCTCCATAATGACCTTCCAGTAACATTGGTTCACTTTGAAAACAGAGCAGGAGACAGAAAAGAGGGCCTTATAGAGGAATATGTCTCTATAAAGTCTTCAAGGGCTTTGTAAACTGTTCCCTCATTTTTAAGGGTTTGTTGGATTTGTTGGTATTTTCTCCTTTGAACATTGCAAGGCACAGCCCAATATTTGCTGGAGTGATTGTGGAAGCATTTGCTAGAAGGGTGTTTAAGCTTTGCTAGTTTACTGAATAAGATACAGAATGGGCAAAACTAGTGCTTCCCTCCCCTTCTTCCATCAAAAATAACCAAAAAGTGGGTATTCCTCTGAAACATCCTGAAATCCCTTTAAATGTCATTGTGGGACACCATACAATTGGAATAAATGTTAAGATTGCTTTGGGAGAGAGTAATAAGGAAGTCCAGCTATGAGGCCTCCCTCCCCAGGGCAGAAGAACGGGAGAATCTGTCAGACGTTTATTGAAGCGTTAGGAAGGAGAGGTGGGAGGTGAGGGAGATGATGTGGGTTTTACGCTGTGCGTCTGAACCCGAATTGAGACTCCCTTGCCTGTAAGAGTCTCACCAGCTACAAACTGGGCAATGGCAGTCCTCCACGTCATGCAGGACCAACTCTTGGCCTTCTCCACAACAGTGCCCACATACAGCCTGCGTATCACACCATTGAGACCCACGACAGTTATCCCAGAAAATATGGGAAATAATCTAGCAATAGCAATGTGACTTGGAACTCAAGGTATCGAGTGTTTTTTTCATATGAACTTTTCTGGTTTTTGGAGACCAGCAGATACATCAATATATTAGATTTGATGTCGGGGGGGGGAAATTGCCACACTAGCTTTTTTCATCAGATTCGCAATCTCTCTTGGTCTTAACCAGTTCCACAGTGTTTTCCATTAAGTCTTCCTCACTACTCAAGAGCTGTTTACATGGGAAAGGGTCTTTTTTGTAGTTGAGAAGGAAGATGTTGACAGTGTGATGGACTGTAGATGTAATGAAATAAGATGTGCTTGGAAACCCTTTCCTTTTGGTGTCAAGCTATGTCATCTTTAATCTGGTGAACAATATGAAAGGAATAAACTGCAGATCGTGGGCTGACTCCAGCTGTACAGGTGCAACGGGGAGCAGAGGGAATGCTTATGGGCACAGATTTCCTCTTCTTTGGAGAAATGGCGTAGCCTAGCCTTAAGAAAGAGATTTAGTGTCAGCCGTGACAGATGGAAGTGGATTCCTTGCTGTCCGTGCGACAGCAAATGTTCGGAGGCTCACCGTCAGCCCGGAGGCTGTATGTGTAGAAAGCTTTTGTGGCCTACCAATCAGATATGAAAAGACTGCAGAAGGGATAAGGAGAAGTTGATGTCTAGTGAAAAGGTTTTGATTACAGGATTGTAAACCCAAGTGCTCAGGCCAAAACCCCGTCTTGCTCCAGTCGTTTTTCTACCAGTGACCAAGAGATGATGCTTAAGGAAAGGCGAAGAGGACACGTATAATGTGCTTGCCCTAGTTATACCCTTCTTGGTGTTGCAGTCTGCAGTTTTTCAGTCTTTTTGTTTGTTAGCCTGAATAATTTTGTACGTACACAAGGTGTGTCATTCCACTGGTAACAGCACTCTGTCGTGAAACCTAGCTATGCATTCCTGTGTGTTCTCCTCTCTTTTAGCCAGTTACTAGTTTTAGAGAAACTTTAGTTTTATCCTGGGACATCTTAATTTTTAAGGCCTTTGGTCTGATACCACAGCAGAAGGCTTTGGCTATCCAGAGACATTGTTATTAGTGAGGTGGCCCTGTGTGCTTGTTGAGACTTCCTAAAAGCACCTAGCCTTTCCTAATAGGTCTATAAATCATGACTTCTCCCCGCTGCCTGCCAGTTAGTTTTATTTTTCATTTTCAGCTTTCTGAACGTGTCTGGTGTGGAAGTAAGACTCTCTGATTCCCCAGATCCTCTGCAGAGCTCTTTAAAATAAACAAAAATCCTTGACATCTTCTTTCTTATCTTTTCTCTATTCAGTCTTTCTATTTCTTGTCTGTCTGTCATCCAGCAGATTGGCTTGCTGGCCTCTGGTCAAGTATGTGTGGAAAATATGTAATTTTTATCTGTAGAAATTTGCTTCATCTCTTTAAAATCATCAAGAAAAAATATCATATTTAACTTGGAAGAATTTGTGCTGTTTTCTTCTTTTGTGCACATCTATTTTTAAATAAACTTTTAAATAGGCTAAACTTTTTGTTTGTACAATAAGTCAATTAGAATTAAAATCAAGCGATTTAAAGGACAAAGCAGAAGTTGTGCTGGCCAAAGACTTTTTTTTATTTTTAAAGAAAGGTGATATGTTTCTGTTCTTACTCAACAAAGTTGAGTTACTGTTAAGTTATAAACTTACTATTTAAGGTTTCATCTTGGTGACATGTCCTGATCTCCATGAGGAAACTGAAGTTCCCCATTGCTGCCTGTTTCCTAGAGGCACACCCCATCTGTTCTCCCATGGCAAATCATCGCTGCTTTATTCTGGTCCAATGGGGTAGTTTTACTACTACATTTTTTTCCATTTAGGCTTGATACAATTCATTTATCTCTTTTGAGTCTATTTTTTTTTTCTTTAGTATGTAGTACTATTCCTCCCCTTGAGTGACCTGACCTTTTTCTGTGTACCTGGAGCACCAGAGAATGCCACCCTGTTAACAGGTTCCTGGGGTACATGTTGCCTCCATGTTCTGCCTTGAATCCATACATCCTAGTTCCCCTCCTTAATTCTGAGACCTATTTCATCTGTTTGGTTTTTTGGGTCCCATTTAAATATCACATACCTCCGAAATGGCTCTTTGGGGGAGGGGGCATTTCTTCTAAAATTCTGCCCATTTTTCTTCTACCTTGCATCAGAAGTTACAGAACTTGGGATTTCATCCAGGCTATCATTCTTGGCCTTTCTACCATCGAAAGCCATACGGATCATGCTTGCCAGCTTCTCCGTGGGGTGATCCAGAAATGGCTGTTCTGGATTAGACCACCTGATGACCGTGACCAACACTCAACGCCGGGGGGGAGCCGGAGGTTGGAGCCGGTGGGCAGTGCCATTTTCCTGGGGTGCACTCTCAGCACTCAGCCACTTTCAGTTTGGTGATTTTTTGGTCAGAGATTTTTTGTCATCATATTCAGTTGTCCTCTGCTGGCAGTTTTTGGTTTGTTTTTCTCGGTTTTTTTTTTGGTTTTGTCCAGTTCTTTGGACTCGGTGTAAATGCTAACCTCCACTGTGTCTTGCAGCAGGGCATTGCACCACTCCTCTCTGCTTTGCATTTGTTTCGGACATGCCACCTGCTAGAGTTGCTTGCTGCTGCTTCCTTAAAGCATTGGAAAAAGCAGCGAACAATCATTTCTCGTTCACGTTCTCCAGGCAGGACTTGGTTGTGTAGTCCTCAATCATACTGCACCTCAACTTGTTCTTTGTGAGAATCTGCCTCCCAGCACCTGGTGTGCCACTCTTGCACCGGACTGGCAGGTCTGTCCTTTCGCCTCCCAAATTCAACTGTCTGCCTGCCAGGTATCTGAGTTGCCTCTGCAGCCTTCGTTTTCCTCTGCCCAGCGGGCGGGTATTCCTGATGCAAGGGATGGGATACCGCCATCCGGTGAGGAGGTTTCACCAACAGGATCATCGCTAGTCACCCTAAGACCTGTTGCCACAAGGTGTTTTCCCCTCCTTGGTAGGAGCATAGTCTGAAGGTAGGAAGGTATCTGAAGTTCTTCTCTTCCCCCTCCCCAAACCCCGATTTGTGCAGTTCATCCATCCTTCACGTGAAAAAGCAATACATTGCTTCTGAGGACCATGAGGTGCACATACATCTGTTCAGAGGTAGGTAGCTGTACGTGCAGCACTTGAAGCACACTATAGCCATCTCCCCTTTCTGCTGCACTGCTACCTGCTTCCTAGCTTCCAGCCTTTTAGAGGTAGTGAAGAGCAGTCGGGTAGTTCTGTTTCTCTCTTCTTTTAGCATAACTTTTGTTTATTTCACTTCTACAGTTAGGGACTAGGAACTTCATAGTCTTCTTGACGTATAGCTTAAATTCTTGATACATATTCTGCTCACTCAAACAAGGGGACGGTGTAGCTGTCTTATACTTTTACCTTCATATAGACATCAGCGCAATGCTCCTTTTGATTGGATACTCCATTAAATTGTGCGTCTTGTTTCCCACTTTTCATGAAGAAGTTGCTTGTTGCTTGCTTGCTGAAGTACCTCAGTCAGAGAACAGAAGTCACCGTTGTCGTGACAGTGTGTTAGGAGACTTAGAGCTTTGTGGTTGAATTACGTCTTGAATTATTTAAACAGAATCTAGCTGCATTAGATTCTAAAGTTTACTAGTTTAGGGGTTATGCAAGTAAGTTATCGAAACTAACTGGTTTCTTTAAATTTTGCTTTCCTTGCAAAAAAAAAGTTGGCCTCAGACAGAGTTACTCCACTGCTTTTAAGCAGAAGTGGCTGAATCCTGTGATCTCATGGAAGGCCGAGGGCTTCCTGCTGTGGAGACGAACACGGAGTGCAGCTTGACAGAAGCTGAAACGGATCTGAGGTACCGCTCCTCCATTGCACTGGCGCTTGCGTTTGACTGACCCTACAACCAACCAGTTCAAGCAGCTCTAAGCCAAGGAAATAACCTTATTTATTAGGAAGAGGAATAGTTTTTCTGCTGGTACAAGTCGCTGAACTGGCCCATGGTGGAATCCTGCGTGCAGGAGTTCAGAGCTGGCAGGAGAGAGGGGAACTGTTTCTCTTCATTGCAGGTAGGTTTTTAGATTGGCTAACCAGGAACCTGAAGCTGTGGAACCAGGAACCTGAAGCTGTGGATCCAGGATCAGCGTCTGTTTGTAGGCTTTATGGAGGAGGGAATGTAGGTAATGAGGTGTAACAGTGCTTCCATTGATTCTCATGGATTCTCAACTTTCATTCATTAGTGTCTAAGCACCCAAAAATGTGATTTTTGGTTTTGTTTTTTTGTCGTTGTTTTTGTTTTTAGTAAAATTTGCAGTAGCTAACGTATGTCTTTTTAAAGGTGCCAATTCTTGATCAGAAAAGAGCAGGAGGTGCCCAGCTTTGATCTGAAAAGAGCAAGAGATCTAGAATCCATCATCTCCCTTGTTCTAGGTCCTGTCCTTAAGGAAAACTCCCATTAAAAACTAATTTACAGTTGTCAGGCTTCAGCTTCTGGCAGAAGATGAGCTAGAACGGGAGAGCCCTTCAGTTTCTTAAATTTTCATCATAGGGAGATAGTTCTACACTACATTCATTTTCTTTTCAGTGTGCCTTTTGGATGAGACACATGCATTTTAAAGAGTTTAGTTTTCAGGTGGCTGGAAGGCATCTTTCAGCCTTTTTTCAGCTCCAGCTTTTTTAGCGACCATGAGGCATGGATGCTGGCCCTTTACCGGACTCCACTGTCTCTCCCCAGTTGTACGCAAGGACAGAATTGCCTCCCTTTTTTTCTGCTTCTCTGTGTATCCATGCTGTGCTCTGTATGTATGACCTGTATGACTTATTCATAGATGTCTGAGCATGAGTTTGGTTGTATTAAGAAGCATTTTGTGGAAGATGTACTTTTTCTTTCTGCTGTTCTCCGTGTCTAGAAAGAATCAGGAGCAGTTGCTTATCAAGCAGAGATGAGACTTAAGGGGCTTTGTCCATTGATTTATCAGGGAAAAAAGAAAATGTAAAAGGTGCAAATGCAAAGGGCAGGTAGTCAAGTATTTTCTCACTCTTGTGACAGTTGATGTGGGGGAAATGGCAGGAGGCATTTCGGTTCTAGGACTCAGGGCTATGTGGTCGCGTAGGTCACTGCAACCTATTTTCAAGTTTGATGGCAACTCGGAAGCTGGTATTTTTAGTGTGATTGTTGCTTCTTTTGTGAAACAGATTTTCTTTAACCTTGCTACCTGTGTTTCTGATTGTGATGGAATGCTATACATTTTTTTCCCCCTCCAAACATCCTAGGCTGGACTTGAACCAGTAGTTATTCTGTCTGTGGAGTATTATTAGAAGCGTTTGCCAGCAGCCAGCTTACTCTGGCAAGTTGAGCACAGAATGCGCAATTACCCATTTCAGGTTGAGATCAGTTTGAAGAATTGTTATCGGCTTTGGCTGGCTCAGGTACAAAATTTAGTTTTCCATTACTTTATTACAGCTATGAATAGAATTAAAATTATTTTTACATTCAAATATGACATAAGGTTTATGATGCTTTTTTATAGAAACACATTCTGACCATCTGTGTTCTGTAACAGGAAATTCTCAGGATCCAGTTACCTGGCATAGCACTGGCAAATTAAGGATCAAAGTACAAATATGGTTTATTACAATGAATCTGCCCTGAAGAATTTTGAAGATTCCCCCTCGCCCCCCGAGAATAATATTCAAGGGATTTTTCTGTCAAGCACAGCGAGCTGGTGTAAGACCTGATAGCAGAATGAGAAGACACATGCCCAAGTCATAGAACTCAACAGATGACAGGAAAACTTATGGATTGGAAATGATTATTTGCATGGGCTGGGAGATTGCAAGCAGATACTGACAGTTGTGGACTAGATGGCATTGCTGACACATGTGGAAATGGCTTATCTAGAGGCAGTCCAGACCAGCTTGTAAAACTCTTCCATTATCTTAGTAACACCATTTCTCCTTGGAAACTGACTCACGCAGCAGCACAGAAAGAAATTAAACAGACCATGCTTGCACATAGGAGAGCTTTCGTGTATCTTTCTAGGATGTGCAGGCCTAGAGAGAAACAGGTGCAGGCCACAGCCGTTATCTGCCTTGATGTTACTGTTTTCTTTGTTAATATGATTTTTAGGTATTAAGTACAAAGGAAACAAATTCGTCTAGAACTGTAGATCCTTCAAATAACAATGAAATTTGAGCTTCCAATCTAAACCCAAGTTTTACACCTCTGGGAACTTTTGTCTTTGAGAAAAAAGCTCAGGGAACCGTTGAGTATGGTTGAGAATGCACTGGGATTTCCCAAGGGTAGAAGAAAAAGTGGGTCAGCCATGAGGACATCACCTTCGGGCAAGTCACCAGCTGTCTGCAAACTAAAAAATGGTGAAGCTGCAGATCAGAGAGTGAAACTGTAGATTTGCAAGGGGCAGAAGAAGGTTGAACGTGCTCCCCTGAGCTTGCTCCAGCAAGGGGGGAGAGTTCCTTACAAAAATGGGAAAAATGGTTACAGAAGGGCTGTAGAGAGATGATTTAAGTGACTAACAGTTGGCATGATAAAACGTTTTTGTCAGTCCCAGGAAATCTCTTCTGTGTAATTACAAACAGAACCTCTGCTGTGATGAGCAGTGGGCTTGAAAACTGCAAAAATTTTGTCCCACTTAGTCTCATTTAGTGTGATACAATGTATCAGCACAGCAAGTGGCAGTTGCCCCACTTATGCTAATTTTTATTAAATTTCAGAAGGTGCTTGGCAACATGAAGTCTGTGTGGCAAATCTATAAATATGTAATTTTTCCCTGCAAAATACTCTGTCTTCCAGAATTTGAATCAAAATACCAAATCTCTGATCAGGAACTTACTGTTATGTTCCTAACCTCTGAATAGTTTTTTGACAAGTGTATTTAATCCTTGATAATTATGGAGACTGCGTCTATCATAAAATGATTTGAATGGGTAAGATGAGCACTGTTTTCCCTGGAATGGAGGTTTAAAATGATTTATCTCAGGCTGTGGGCCTTTTTAATAACCTAATATAATAGGTTATATACAAGACCATTGAGCAACAGATGTTATCAGTTTGCTGTATGGCTGAGTCGGTTTATTCAAGGTAAAATACTGTTCTCCCAGAATAAGGACTCAAGGAAGGTACTGTTGACCACAGCTATGAAAAGCAACTTGAAGTGGCCACGTTTGAAGGAAGATGAGTACCAGGCTCCCCACAAAAGCACTCTGCAGGGAGAAGGGAGAGGACTTGCTTAGGAGGGATGCTTTGCATTACCTAAGGATCAATAAAGCAAACTGGTCCAGCATCAGGTGATGAAAACATGCCTCTGTGTGGTGTTTCTGGTGGTGTCAGGTGTAGGTTGAGTCTGATACCATAAGTGTAACCTCTGCTTAGTTCTTGCTTTTATTCAGATATATTTGTTTTGGCTACCAGCAGACTACTCAAGCTTTGCAAGTAGTGATCTATATTGACTTTGCAGGTAGACATACTTAAGCTGCGGTTAAATATTTATTGTAAGCAGACCATAATATTTGCCTGTTAAATTAGTAGAGGTTAAGCTGGTTATGATATTGGAGGGATTTCCTGGTGTTGGATTTAGTTTTCTGCTTGGATCAAAAATTGGAGCAACTCTGTCAGGGAGATTGGTGGAAGGTAATAGGCTTTCCTCTCAAACTCATCTGCTCCCCATTTTTTCTAGCTTTGCTGCTGAGATATAGTTGGAGAGGATTAGGATCACATAAACTGCCAGTAGTGCAGGCGTGCTTATCTGGTGTGCGTTCCTAATGATTTGTTGTCATAATTAACTGTGCTGATTCTCCCTGTAGATAGGTGGTTTTGGCACAGAAGTCACTGGTGTGTCTGACTGCTCTGTAATGTATGTGAATACAGTCTCTGGCAGTATGAAATTATGTGTTTGGGGGTTTTATTTGTTTTGCCTAGGTTGTATGCTGTTACTCGTAAGTCACTGTGCAGGCAATAATACATTCAGTTGGCTGTGCAGCCAGGTAGCCATAATAATGCTGTCACGGTGCATCTGTTATCATATTTAATATATTTATGTACGTTCTGTTCAGTGCAGCCTGGTGTTAGCAGCGAATCCAGACCTGTCTGTCTTGACTGCAGCTTTTCTGGGGGGTGTTTTTTTTTGTTTGTATTGGTTTTTTGGCTTTTTGTTTTTCCCAGTCATAGCTATATCACTCCTTAATGGTCATAAACATTTCAAAGGTGAAAAACAGTCCCAGTATCTTGCAACCTCACCTTTAGATGTTTTGTTTTTTACAGAAATGAAATGCTGTGAATAGCAAATCCAGAATTTCTAAGGCTGATGCCCTTGCATGCCTATGAGAAGAATATGTCACAGAGGAGACTATAAGCCGCAGCTGCTAGGAGTTGAGCCTGCTCTCTAAGCAGGGTTTGCTACAGCAGAGGCAGGCAATGAAGGAAGATATGTGTCTTCAAGGAACAATTCAGAACCTTTCAAGCTCCTGCTGTCAGACCTACCCTAACAGCGTATGACTTGTTTTTAATTGCTGTTTCAAGTTCAGCAGGAGGTATGATGTATTCCAGGGCTGAGGGGCTATTAGTCCAGTGCACTGTATTTTTTTTTTTTAATCAGCTTGTTTCCTGTACTGTCATATGCATTTCTACCCTAATAACAGAATGCTAGTGCATGGTACAACTTATTTATACAAATATTTAAGGGGGTTTTTGTTTCTTTAAATGTGAGGGATTTCATTTTTAGAATTGATATTGCGTGTTGGAAGCAAGCGACCTTTGTAAAACAGTGAGGGATGCTGAGTGCGTGCAGTTAACGCTGTCATTAACTGAGCCCCAGTTCTGCTGCTCAGTTGCACTTGGAAACTCCACTGTTTTTTTTTTTTTTTTTCTTACTTCTAAGCACTCTCAATCCTACTTGTTATAGTCTCCTCTTATTCCCTACCCCATCTGTTTCATTTTGGCTTAATGCCAGTAAAGTTCATGTTGGGGAACAGCTAAGTTATGCTTAAATTCTATTTACAACTTCTTTTTTTTCTTCCTCCCATGCAAGTATTGGACGGGGAGATTGATTGAGTAAACCCCCAGTTTACCGGGGTTACTTCTTTGTTTTTGCAGATGTCCAGCTTTGTCTCACCTAAAAAGCTGTAGTTTGCATCAGCTTTCTAAAACACCATTGGGGTCTGCTCATAAGGTGGATCCCGTGTTCATGGTGGGGAATTTAATCAAGTAAAGAAGGTCATGGGCTACAGCAGTCTAAATAAACTTCACTTGTTCTAATTGTTCTAATTTGTAGGCTTCCAGAGGTGAGGATGTGTCCTGAAATAAAGTGGGATATTGCAATTCATCCACAGTGAGATTAAGACACTTAAGATTATCCAGGACCTTTAGTAAGATGGTGAGAGACAGACCTCCATAGCTTTGTTCTGCTGTTTAACAACCACCTTGCGTCTGATGAATTTTCAACTTGATGTTTGTTTGAGTTGTTTGGCTGTATTTTGAGCACTGCTACCACAGTATATTGAGACTGAAGTAAGCTAACATAGAAAAGATCTCATTCATACGTTAGGAATTTCCATAGGGAATGCTCCATATTTATAAGTTTAATTTTAAGAGTGCTACGATCCTGTAAAATTAGGAAATAATATTTCCAGTAAAGCTGTTTAAAATGTTGCTTGCCTGAAAGAGAACCTTGTAAGATAGGTAATTGGGTTGTGTATATGAGACTTTTTGATTAATTCTTTATTTTTTGGTCTCTGACCTCCTTGAAGGGATAAAGGAGACATATATATACACACTACTTCCTCTGAAAGTAACTGACAACAACACAAGTCTGGCCATACGGAGTCATATCACAGGTCCATCTAGGCCAGTATCCCATCCTAAGTTGGCCAAGAGTGGATACCTAGGGTAGAGAATAAGAGCAGGGAAAGCATATAAAACAACTCCACAGAATGCTCTTGCCACCTTCAGTGATTTGTGAATTGAAGGCTTCCTCAGCTAAAGACAGAGTATTTGTATGTAACTGTTTAATGGATTTTTTTATTATTATTTTTAGTGAATTTGTCAAGTCACTTTTTGAATCTATGTAAGCTTTTAGCATCTGCAGCGAAGATTTCTTCAGCTTAACAACTTGTATGAAGTTACTTTTGCTGGGTCTAGTTTGTCTCCTGATGAACACACGTGCGAACAAGGCAGATGCGTTTGATGTAAGACTCTGCCACACTAATTGCAACATCAGGCCTTGCACTGAAATTCTTGCAGACTTTCCTCCTAAGTTTGTTACTGTTGCCTATCCCAGTCATGCTTCTCTGCTGGGTCGTAATTTTCATGTCAGCTAAATAATTGCTGCCATAGTGCATCAGATTTTTGTAAGCTGCCTTAAAAATAAGGAGACGATTTACCTGCGAGTGCTATTGACTGGAACCATCTTGATGCCAAATAGAAGGAACAGCTAGCAGAGCAGTGTGTCAGAATATACAGTGAGGCTTATTAGCCTGTTTAAGCATGGGGTTTTGGATTTCTTTTTTTAAAGGCCAAGACTAAATTTATAAAACTATAAAGATTCTCCAGTATGGGCTGGAAGAGATAGCACTGTGCAAGAGCTGATTTCACACTTCTTCATGCTGAGGTTGGTCAAGAGATGGGATTTGGTCCTGTTGTTGTCACTGTTTCTTTCTCACAGCTGCTTTCATTTCTGCTTCACTTGCTATTTCTAGGAAGCCATTTTTTTCAGTATCTTAGGATTGCTCAGCTCTCTTGCCTGTCTTCATAGGAGAGGGGTACAATCATTTCTTGACATCCTGTACGTTTCCTACAGGAAAATACAATCTGAAAGTTCTTGCCTTCTCAGTGACTATCTTCAAAATTATGTATCTTTACATTCTACGGTCTGTACATTTTAAAGCTAAAAGTGATGCAGATATGTCAAAGTTCATATGCTTGGTCACCCTTTGAATCAGGAACAGCTTTAGTGGAGTTCAAGAGAGAGATAATCCTTCCATCTCTCCTCCAGTTCCCTGTAACACCGCTTAACATTTAACATGCAGATATGATGCTCTCTGCTGTGTGTTGGGGAAGAGACGGTAGTGTCTTACCTCTCCCCCACTGACCATCCTTCGCCACCTCCCTTCTGTAGCTACATTAGCAAATTCAGCGCTAGCAGGGGGCTGGCTGCAGGCTTTGATGCTATTCAAACAATATTTATACTATATGTTATTGATTTAGAAGGAATTACAATAATGCATAAGTTAAAATCATCATTTAAATGGGCTTATGTTTTCTGCACAAAGGTACCTTCATCCCTTCTTTTGCCATTTCTTTGTGATGCTTGTGGAGATCTAGGTTAACATGTGTTAGGTCTTGCCATGGGTGTGGGCAAGGCTTCAATGTTACTCTGGTAAACCCTTGGCCTGAGCATGTTTCTGCAGTATTAGTACTGCCCCAGGAACAAATTTTTGATATGTTAACACTGCTTTGTGCTGCTGCTATGATCTAAAACAGCTTGAAATTTGTCTCATGCTGTAATTAAATTGGCTTTTGGTTTGGCTGCATCACTCTGGCTATACCAGAGCATATCTGTAAACTTAGTTCTGTAATTCTGTATTGCCAAATGGCTTCTGTTCATGGTAGTGCCCAGGAGGATTTTGTTCTGTTTCAAAGCCAGTGAAGATTTATGTGACTCCTTTAAATAACAAACATGTTATCTTTGTACACATGTATTATAACATTGATAAAGGGAAGTGGAATAGTGCACCAGGGAAAGCAGTTCTACCTTGCCTAGCTTTGAGCGCTCATAGACTTCTGTGCTCTGTCTCTCTAAAATACTCCTTGGGATTACTTTCCACCGTTAGTCACTAGACTGAAATCTTATTATGCACATGCATCGCTAATGCGTACACCATGTACCATACTTTTAGGTGTTTTGCTTCAAAGTGAAAAATAGCGCACAGCTGAATTTCTCTGGAAACCTCCTGAACTTCTTCCTATCTTTGTTGCTGCTACCACCCCACGTCCTGGATCTCTAGCTGCCTTTGTGTCCCCTGCAATCCAGAGCCTGCATTGTGCTGTACTTGCCTTCATGAAGTGATGCCAGGAGACCTTCAGGAGTAGGGAGGGGATACCTGCCTCTGTACCTGTGTGTTAATGTTGGCTTTTTTATATTTTTGTAATGTTGAGGGTTTGGGACAGTCTATAGTTAAATTACTTTTCTTTAAATAACAGAAGAAAAGCCAGCCTTAGAAGAGATTTTTGCAGGGATTCTCTCTCCTGTGCAGTCTGCGGTGATGTGCAGGGAGGCTGGGTGCACAGCACATGCAGAGCTCACCGGTAGCTTAGGGGGATGGTCAGTTCAGATGTTCTGGTGACCATAAAGGAGCCTGGGAATGGCATTAGACTTGCTCATTAGGAAGAAGAAACACAAATGTGCTGCCAAACACAGCATGTACTTTCTCATTGGAGACCTTTCCAGTTTCTTACTTCAATACCTGGTGACTGAAAGGGCTGCTACTGCATACAGATGCAGGACTCTTTCTATGAGAATTCAGAGCATTTTGCAGCACGTTTCTTCTGAATTTCTTTAATATTCAATTTCTTCTTATTTCTCTTCTATCATTTTGACTGTACTTTAGCAGATGTTGAATTGTATGAACATTTCTCAGCAGCCTTCTTACCGCATTAGTCTGCTGCTCCTCTTTTCCATGTAGTTATCTTCCGTATCTAGAATGAAATGTTCTTTTGTGAAGATCTTTTGAGACAATCTCTTTGAGATCTTTTGTTCATGTTTTGTTTGATCATCCTCTATGTCTTGTACTTTTGACATACTTCTGTCTGCTGCTTCCTTGTGCACACTACATGCTGGTCACTTCTGTCCTTCCTTCTCAGTCCTTTTATTGCTAGGGAATGAGCTCTTTTCTCTACTTGAGCTCATAATTCACTGGTGACTTTTTTCTTTTTTTGAGGGAGGCCTGAAGAAGTGTGGTGGTTGAATGACCAGCTCTAGTCTTTTTTTTCTAATTTGGTATTTATGTTGTTAATCTTATTTAAGTCTGCAGTCAGAGTGCTACAGTAACACTCATTTTTTAGGAAGGAAAATATTTCATATTTTGGGGGAAAGACGATAGAACTGCCAAGAAAGCTTAATAAAAGATCCATGCTTAATAAAAGATCCAGCCTACTTCTAAAGCCAGAAAAATCTTACAGGACGAGACGAAATGCATTAGGAAGATCTTTTATTAGTCCTGTTTCAATTCATTTTCTTCCAGGAAAGTGGAGTTAATGTGTATCTGAAAGTCATTTTTGTGGAAGAATTATAACCAAAAAACCTCAAAACAAAATTAATTTCAGCATAGGCTATCTGGAGCTCCCTATAAAAGCAGGAAAAAGGGGCGTGAGGTAGAGTGCAAACACCACAGGAACAAGATATCTCTCTGTATTTTAATTTGATCATTTTTAGCACTGTGTGTATGCTATGAGGAGGACTAATTTATACATGGCTGAAGCCCTTTCTAACCATCCCCATCTTCTTTGCTTGGCTGTTCATCACAGTGATAGTGTCTGTAATCCTGGCTCTGTAAAGGCCTATTCAGATGCTTTTAGGCTTATTGAATGCAATACCTGGCAAACCGTTCTGATTTGTGTTGGTTGTCGTCCAATGAAAACCATAAAAACTGCCTATGTAGCAGCTGCTCTGTTAAAGCAAGACCCTTTTGCCTGGTAACAATAACAGCTCTCGCAGCATTTGGCATTAGATTCTCTTTGACTTGTTGGCTGTCAGGCCCAAGAGCACTGGACTCCTGCATGGTATAGCTGGTAATTGTCACCCTTTTAGTTTGTGCTGCTGACTTGAAGCATGGTTGCGTCTGCCAAGTTTGTGCATGGAGTGAGCTCAGGTGTTTGCAAGGTGAGTTTGCCTTCTTCCCTAAGAGACCGGTTCTGATTTAGTCATAAGCAAAACCTGTGGAAATGTATCGTGTACTTCTGCCGTGACCTGTACTAATTTTGTCATTCCTTCCCCCCACCCCTTTTTTCCCCAGATAAATGGCTCATTTAAATTGGGAGCTACTAAAATACTCTCTGGCTGGCAAATGCAGTGCCTAGCAGCAGTCATCAAGGACGAACCAAACATGAGTGGAGGAGGGGAACAGGTCGACATTCTTCCAGCCAATTATGTGGTCAAAGATCGCTGGAAAGTGGTGAGTAGCTCCGGCTTTGTGCTTCCTTTGGTGGCCCAAACAGATCTCCTCCTCCTGTAGCAGTATAGAAACTTGTCTGGTTAATCCTGGGCTCCAGCAAGCAACAGTGGAGTGGTATGGTTTGACATGTTGGTAAGATACTGCAAGAAGATGGTTAATATTGCTCTAGTGTTTTTTAGACTGTCTGGTATTTTTAGAAGACTAAACCAGCCAAGGATTTTTAGGTAGGATTGAACTGTTGCAGCAGGCTGAGTCATCTTTTAGTAAAAAACTTAGATTTCAAGTTACTGTGGCAAAGAATACTACAGGCGTGCCTATAAATAAATTGTATTACAATAAAATAATTTAAAAGCAAATGTTTAAGGTTGGAATGTCAGCTACTTCAAAAGTCAGAAATTCCATAATTAGCTTGTTGGTACAACTTCTGTGTAAATTTATTAGGGTACTTTTAAAAGTTATATCATCACACATTAAGAGTTTTAGTTCTTCATGGGACAACTGTCTCATCTGTTGTGCAAATTGGATGGGGTACACTGAATTAGCCATTTAATCTTTTATGTATTCATTGAATGGCTGCAGATCTTACTATCCATTTAAATTCATGGCATAATTTTGCCTTTTAAACTCAGCTCTTTATGTTTCTTATTGCTGTAGTATCTATATCAGAGATATATATATATGGATATATATTTATATTTTATTCATATTTTTATTTTTCCCAGGTGATACAAGAGAGAACTATTAGCTTGCTGTTACAGATAGGGTTTCAAATTTAGCTAGATCTTGATTTTTATTATCTTTTACAAACTGCTTAATACTTATGACTAAAGCACAATTCTGCTGGACATCATGGGCATCTATGCATGCTCATCACTTCTACAGACTGGACCTGGCTGCCTTGCCTTAGGCACCCAGCAGATGAGCATGTGATTACTGATGGCTTATGAGCAGAGACTTCAGCAGCTTGACCAGAATCATGCAAGAATGGTGTGGTAGAGACGTGGGGAGACTCATCCTCTAGACATGTGTTCTTTGCTAGCAGATTTATTCAGAGAAATTTGTTCCTCTTTACATATAAGGCTTTATCTTTAGTCATAAAGTGAGGTCTCTGGGATGGTGGGGGAAGTAGCATTATATTATCACCTCAGTTAAAGAAACCAGAATATAACACGTGAAGGATCATGTACCTTTATACTTCTTGAAATTTTGTATGTGTTTTCTGAGGGTTTTTGTTTTCTGGCGCTAAAAGCTTTGCTTTCAAAAAGCTGAAAAAAAAATTAAATTCCATGTGTGCCATTGTGTCCATTTTTAACTTGGATTACCAACAGTGTCTGAATCATTAAACTCATAGCAGCAGCCTTGCTAGTTTGAACTACAAGTGATTTGTAGTAGTGGCACTAAGTCGTTTCTCTGTGCTAACTAGCTGTGGTACAGCTGCCCTGTGAGTTTTGCAGTGGGCTGTGAAGAGCAGAGGACTAAAGAGACTCAGGACTCTGAACTCGCTTCGGTTCCAGGCTGTGGATAGGTTTTTTTCAACAGCTCACTTCAGACAACATACTATCCTTTCATTAGACTTGCCTCGTGCCTGTATCTCTTGTTGCCCTGGACAGTTCCACCTTGCTCTGTTCTTGTTACTCCTCCATTGCCTGCCTCTCTTCATCCTAGCACTTTGCTCCTGCTTTCTCCACAGCCTTCACTTTTCTGTCTGGCCTATCCCCGAACAGCCTATTTATATTTAAGCAATTCAAACTGCTCTTCATTCGCCATGCTTCCTGAGAGCAGATGGAGAATCTCAATTTTCTCTGTGATTAGATACCAAAATGGAGACAACCCCTATCTCCCTCCCAAGCTTTCTGGCACAGCTGAAGGAAAGTCTTGCTGTGCTCTTGCAGCTCTGGGCTGGAGCACGTATACTTGTTTTGGCAGGATGATACATGTGCAGGTTAAATGACGTATAGGACTTGAAACATGCTCTGTGCTTATGGACTTCTCAGAAAATACTGCTTGCAGCTTTTATCTGACCCTCCCTGCACAACTGGAAATTTCCTCAGAGCCTACAATTTGGTCAGATTAGTGCGTGTTCTTTGCGAAGCTGAATTTAGATGCTCTCCTAATGCTAAGTCAGGTGCATGGTTGCAAATACTCATTCTTCTCCATTCTCCTTTACCCAGGCTTCGGCTTGTACCATTCCTACTGTTCATCAAACTTTGAGTTTCTCCTTCGTAGGCAGGAGTGCTAAAACTTCTGTAAATGATGGGAGTATTTTTTAACACGGTCTAAACAAAGTAACTTTGTTCTTGGAAACAACAGAACTCCAAAAACTCCAAAGAAACGCTAAAATATGCTCAGTTATGCTCATAGGGGAACATTTCAAACTAATTTTAAATTTGGTAGAGGCAATAAATGTGGGATTCAGTGACTTCGTTGTTGCATGAATCCATGACTGGGGACTGCTAGAAGCTCTACCCACTAACTCTGCCTTAGAAAATATAGAAATGTGCAGCTATATTGTCAACAACAACTACCTCTAACTAGAGAAATAGCCTTTTATGTTTTATAATGGTGGCTCACAGTAGTCTTCAATACTGCGGTGAGGTCATTACCCCACTTGAAGGCCCTGAGAAATTACATGACTTGCTAAAGGGCATAAATAGCAATAAGAAATTCTAATTTCCAGCTTTAAGTAGAGCTGGGAATTTGGCCTTGTGCTAGCTGAGTTGTGTGTTACGAGCCTTCATTGAACAGTAATTTCTGCCCCCCCCCCAAAAGCCTTTTATCACCCTTTAGGAAGGCTTTCTGTGCTGTCCCCTTGCTGTGCTCGATGTTGGTGTGGGACCAGTCAGAACTGCGAGCTGTATGGGGCTCAAAGTAATCTGGAAAAAATATAAAACTACCTCTGTTGGCCCAAGGGAATGGATAGCATAGGATCAAGTGACAGATGAAAAAGGGAGTGTGCCTTAAAGTGAGCATACAGCAGTAACATTTTATCATAGACCTTTCTGAATCTAACCCATAGCATGCAAGCCAAACAGTCCAAGCTTTGCTGTGAGTGATGGATCCTGTTCAAGCAGGTGTGTGGCATATTTATATGATGCTGGGGTTCAGCTGCCAGGTTTTTTGTGTAATTTGTCCTCCCATTGTGACTGTCTTTGGCTGGGCATCTGCTTGAACCTTGTAGTTCTTAGTGCTGGCATACTTCCAGTATTGAGCCAGTTTCTAATTTTAGATCGGTGTAATGTATTCCTTGAATTTCTTTTCTCCTCTCCTCCTATATGCTGGCTGACAAAGTTTTGACAAATGATGATGTTAGTTCTCTGCAGTTAGCCTGTTGGTAGTTCATTTTCCCGTCGCTTCAAGTCAGTAAAGTTTGGCTGCCTGACAGCAATGGTATTTTTGTTCTTATTTTTGGAGAAAGGCATGGACAGGGAGTGCTTATGCTTTTTATCAAAACTTTTGGACTTGAAGAAGTATTCTTTTGAGTCATCGTTCTTTACTTGCAGGTATTTTTGATACTTTGGCTGGATGAAATTTGGACAGTATTGGAACCGTGTGACTTTTGCTGAGACCCCAGAGGGTGACTTGATCCACACGTGCTCTGAATGATGTGAACTGCTTTGTTCAGGGGAGGGAACAAAGTCAAACATAACTTGTGCTTGCTTTGAACTAGGTATAGATGTTAAGGCTGAATGGATGTATTTCTTTGTTTCACCTAAACGCTTTGTATTGGAGATTCACAACTGAGACTTATTAGCAAGACAGAGTTGTCAGCTCCCCCACTGAGCTTTGAATACAAGTGCTGACTTTTGTACACGTGTATGCTCTTTTGTCAGGTACAATCCATGCTTTGGTTTCTTCCAAGTTTCTGAGGTTCTTGAACTGAAGTTTTGGTTACGCTTGTCCTTCTGTTTATTTTGGAAGCCTTGCTGGAAGCCCCGCAAACTTCCGTGGACTCTTCACCTTGTCTTGGTCGCAAAGACCATTTATGGTTCTCAGAGGGGACTTGGGACAAGGAAGGTGCTTTGTCAGTCTTGGGACCTGTTTTGGTCTCACTCTGTCCAGAATTGCTTTAAGTGGGCTTTGGCAGGTCTTCAGATGATTTAGAATGTGGCTGGTTGACTTCTTCTTGATTGGCTTCTCAGTTCATGCCTGTTTTATGTAAGTTAGTTTTCCCTTGAGATCAGTATAACTCCAGTCCTCCTAAGCAAGTTGAGTGGACTCTGAGAGTTTAGTGAATGTAGGTCCACTCTTCCTTACCTGTTGTTAAGTCAGATGAGGCCTGCTAGCCATTTCTGGATCAAGTAGTCCATTGAGTTGGGCTGCAGGAGTTGCAGGCTTGACTATACAAGTGCTCCTAAAAGGCAGTCACAGTAGTCAGTTTGACCTTGTCAACATTTGAAGCCTGTGGGTGACAGCCTTGACCCTGGACGAGTTCACCATAGGTCACTGGCTCTCAGTTTGGTTGTTTGCGCTGGATTCAGAGCACATGTTCTTGTTCCTGACCTTGCCACTGATCCTGAGACGGAACCACTCGTGCATTGGTCTTGGAATATTTTCCTGGGAAGGTCTAGTGTTTATACAATATCCTTGGAAGGCAGACTTTGTTTAGAGCAGCGATATCTTATGTGCTTGCTGAATAAAAAATTAAATTTGTAATTGAAGGCTATTTTTGGTTGGGGGCGGGGGTGTTGCCTTGGTTTTTTGAACTGTCCCTCTGTGAGTACTGATTTCTGCTTAGTGGGAAGGCTGTGTGTTGTTTGGGTTTTTTTTAATAGGCTCTGGAGGATTGTGCTGCAAGAGTCTTTTCAGGATAAATCCAAAATATTTCAGCATATTTAAAGGAGACTTCAAAGGGAGCCATCTGTGTCCTGTGTAACTACTGATACATCCAGGGGGGCTTTTGGGATTGGTTTCCCCCATCAGGACATGGCTGTTTTGTGTCGGTAGTCCTGAGGGACAGTCCAGTTTGGGGAATTCCTGGAACCCCCTAGTTGGAGACTGCCACACTAAGGGGTCAAGTAGAGTGGCTTTTTGGTAAAAGGGGCCTAATGTGGCATGAAACCTCTTAGAATATGGAAGAAGCACTGCAACGAGCTGTATGGTCATGTGGCCATTAGTGGGATGTTGGAAGGAATGAAATCAGGTTTGAGATGCAGCTTACTTAATTTTAGTTGTCTATGTGCAAGTCCAAATAGGTACCTGTGTTTGATCAGGTGAATTGTTCCCTTGTCTCCACAGGCTGTAATGGAAACCTGGGCATGCAGCTCACATATAGGCTTATGCATTTAGGTAGAACGAATCTTGCTGGTGTTGTCAGCCTGTATCCTAGTCTTAACAGTAAATGGACTGGTGGAAGGTGGGAAACAGGATGAGAAGAGAATATTCCCAGAGCAGTGAGGCTTAGCATGGTGACTCATGATTACCATTTAGGTGATTCTCATTAGATGTTCCCTTCTCTTTCTTGACTTTGTGTTTAACAGTTCCATTATTCGTTTATTTTCTTGAGTGGTATATGCCCATCTCTCCTTTGTGTCCAGCAGAAGGCTGTGCTGAGTTCACCTTAGACAGTGAACTCCCACAGAGTACCCCAGCCATGAGGAAACACCTGTGTGGTAAGCCCCTGACCTCAGCTAAGACCTTGAGTTGCAAGATAACAACTTGCTCTGCAACAAAGAAAAGGAAATGGCTGCTGATGGCCTCTGGATGTTGTTGAAAAATCAAGGAGGATGGCAGTGCTGGTAATGATGAATAAGACCATCTGGTGTGCTGGGAAAAGTATGCCAGAGAATAATTTCCGTAAGAGGGTGAGAAAGGATGTGAGGAAGCAGAGGCAGCTTGAGGGCTCTTGGACAGTGAGGTGCATCCACTGGCTGGAATGTGTGTATAAAATCCGTTTTCTGATTCAGCAGAAGCTGTGATCTTGATCTCATGTCATCTCGCATTTGTTGCTCTGTAGACTTATAGGGGTCCTCGAGTTTGGCTCTTTTCCCAGTGAGCAGTCTCGATACCTGTACCTTTCTTCCTGAACTTGCTTCTCTGATGCACACGTTCTTTTGCTTTTTCTGAGGTAGCAGTCCTAGTCTATCCTTAGTTTTTCCAGGCTCCTGATCATTCTCTTCACCCTGAATGGAACCACTCCTAACTCAGTGAGAGCCTCTAGCAGCAAGGTGATCGATACTGTGCGTTGTACATGACTAGACCTTCCTACAGATCCTTATAGTGATGCTACCCTAATCATATTACTGTGTTATTCCATTTATATTGTAGTAGCTTTGCATTTTAACAACTGTGTTGGACGTGGGAGCTGTCCCTGTTAAGGCCAGTGAATGGAAAAGGATCATTCTATGCGTCTGTGCCGGCTCAGCAGTATTTCTCCCCCAGATCCATTTCTTGAATTTGCAACCCAGCGAGTTGTTTGGGTAGCCTATGTTTCTTCTCCATCCCAGCTATGTTGTGTTATATTTATTACTGCTGACTTTTGCTTGTTATGTTACCCATTTTCCCACTGAGACTTTTTTAATCTTCCCCAAAGTCCTTCCAGATCCCGACTAAACTTTTTGCCTTCTGCAGCTTTTACTGTCCTTTTCCCTTTCCCTTCTGTGTCGTTAATACGTCAGGCAACAGAAGATCTTGTGTACTGAATCCTGAGGTATTAGCTGGCATGTTGTTGCTATGCTGAATGTAGCATTGTTTTGATAGAAAGATTTTTAATAGCCAGCTCATTTGGTGTGAATTTCCAAGTAGAAGTAGGACTGCACTGTAATAATTTATGAATAATATGTGGTGACCTAGTTATTGGGCTGTTTACTGTATGAATGTGCCTTTTTAGCCAAGTGGAAGGTTGTGAGGAAAAATAACAAGGAAAAGGAGAAGAAGAATGGCTCCAGACAGCAACTCTCAAAGGGTTATCAAGAAATAGCTTCAGAGACAATAGTCAGGATGTTAGTACAGAAAGTACTACCTTCTTCATGCAGAGCTGTTTTTCTTGACCTGGGAGCCAGAAAAGCAAATGATTTGGGTTGCCTTAAGAAGAAAAAAAAAAAACCTGCCCTTGAGAGGCAGGGCCCTTTGTTCAGTAAACTGGACAGATGCACAGGACAGGCATTCTGTAGTGCAGAAGACACTAAAATATCATCTAAACCTCATTAAACATTGTATAAGATACATGTTTGACTATATGCCTGATTTAAACTTCTTTTTGCCTTGAAGTGTTATTGCTGCTGTTGGACAGAAGCAGCACTCAGGGCTTTCTGAGCAGTTGTGAACAGAGGGAACACAAAATGCTGAAGGGAAGGGCTGCAGCTAGGTTCAATGAACAAGTGCTAAGCAGATCAAAGGAGCCCTGATCTAGCTCTGCTGTAAACCTGAATTTGTTCCTGGGCAGCATAGTATGCTTTAAATATATCTAAGAGAAACAAATATAAAATAATTTTGCTGGCGTAGACATTGACACTTGCAGCACGTTAGGAGTCTGTCTTATATGTGCATATGTATAACTATATGTGCATATGCTGTCAAGTCTCAGCAGAAGGAGAATCAAGGAATCGCCTTCCAGGAAAGGCAGAGGATCCCAGCTTGCTCTCTGAGTGGGTGGCTACTCTAGAACAGGCAGACGATCTATCTCTAGTAGGTGCATATCAAATATGCTGAAACTTAGACATCTTTAGCTTTGAGTTTATGTCAATTGAAATTATTTTGATTTCCAAGTAGTGATATCCTTCTATTGTGAAACAGTCTTTAATTTTGCTGAGAGACAGAAAAAGCATCATTTGGTGTGGCTTAAAATTAAAAAGAAAAAAAAGAGAGAGTGAGAAATAATGGAGCTGTACTTGTGGCTTGTACGTAACTGTTTTGAGGTGTTGCAGTTGGCAGTTCTCTGATATGTGACACTGAAGTAACCTCACTAGCAGAGCAGGTCAAGCATCTTGTAAAATATTCCAGTGGATGTTTTGTTCTGTATTTAAAATACTGTGAATGAGATGTAAACTTCATTTAACTTATTTCTTGAAAGCATTACTTCCAACTACCATGGTTGTGTTTTACTGCAGAGCTGTGTTTGTTGAGAGGGAATGACAGTTTTTATCTACCATGGTCTGGATAGTGGTTCTACTATCTCCTTGAAGGGTCTTTTCTTGAATTTTGGCAAGAACATTATTGAGGTAATAGGCGTTATCATTTGCTTTTAAATGTATCACATGTCATCACTTGCTAGGCTTGTTCTTTGTTGTTACAGCAAAGAATTTATACATAGCACAGTCAAGTGGGTAGCTGGACTTCTGCCTAGCTGTGCAGTGAAGGGATTCAGGCACAGCACAGATTGGGAGCTGAGTTTGTTCTCCCTATGCAGTAAAGAAGCTAGTGCCTGGCTCTGTGAGAGCCAATTTGATGTTGTCTCTCTTGTACATTGTACCAAACCTCTTTGTGCTTTTCTAGTTGAAGAAGATTGGTGGCGGTGGCTTTGGGGAGATCTATGAGGCGATGGATCTGCTGACCCGCGAGAATGTGGCCTTGAAGGTGGAGTCAGCCCAGCAGCCCAAGCAAGTTCTCAAGATGGAAGTGGCTGTCCTGAAAAAGCTGCAAGGTAAGGCAGAAAGCTCTTTGGAAGTGCTCAAGGTCACTGTGTGTGTTAACAATTAGAATCCGAAGTTGCAAATGTTTTTTATAACTTTCTCTTCAGCTTCCATCTATATATGATGTTACATTAAGTCACTCAGCTCAGAAAGTTATTACATTCTGCAAAGCGTCCTACTCAAGTGAGTTCCAACTACAGAGACTGGTTTTGTCCACCAGGCTGTAACAATGAGGAGACTTAAACTGAACTATTGGTATACTGGTCTGTGCAGTCTAGTGGTACTGATTAGGTAATAAGGAATAGAACATGCAATGTCTGACTAAGAAATGAGGTCAGCTGATTGCCTCCCAGAGGACCGGGACAATGTTTGTGACTATAGCACTGTGAGCCTGACGGAGTCTCAAGTAAAATGGCTGACTAGTAGATGAGTGCAAAAAGTGGATAACAGAAAGTATAGGGAAACTGGCAATTAGTTAACTTTTCATGTACCTGACTGTCCTGAAGGCAAAGTGTGATTTTAGGTCTTTTAGTTTTGGGAGTGGTGGTTTTGAATTATGTTCATTTGAACGATATGCCTGTTCTTAATTTTCCCTAATACAGCTTTATATCGGTTTGGATGTGGAAGTCAGCCCTGGGACCATTGATTTCTGTAGTTGAACCTGGCAAAGCTTATAAGCAGGTTGCAAACTGACTGGGAGGCAGCAAAATGGGAGCCTTCCTTGACTCATGTCCAACCCTGCTTGCACTTAAGAAATTACACTGAAGAGGGACTTGCCTTATGCCAGGATGCTGTTTTCTGTTTGCTCAGATGAAACTATAAATAAGGCTAAAAGTTAAAACTTCTGTGCTGATCTTTAAAGTCACATTCTCAGGAGTGAGCTAGTAGAATAGGGTGAAAGAAGCCAGCCAGTATCCCAAAGGCTTTTGCAATGCTGAGGAGATACAGTTTAACACCAAAGGGTGCAAGGGAGCAGTCTTGCTGCAGTTGTTCCTGGCTGAAGTGAGGGGGCTTCTACTAAAAACTGATCGCTAGGGGAGGATGTAAACAAGAAATTTCTAAATCTGCCTTTGAGGAACTGAGAACTGCTGTTTGCTGAAGTGCATTGTGCATGGATTTCCTTGTGAAGGCAAGGCCAGCTATTGACAGTTTACATGTTCTAGTATAATATGCCTTTGAAGGGATGTTCCTTTTTGCAGGATTTCCACTTGGGCTGAGGAAACGCCTTCCCATGAAGCAGCGAGTAGTATCCTTATCACCAGGGCTCATGCTTCAGAGATAGTGTTGTAGCCCTATGTCCATGTCTGTACCTCTGCCCTTGCACAAAATCTCCAGAGATATGATTGAATTAGAGGATGAGACTGTTGAAGGTCTTATGAAACAGGGGTCACTCAATGTTTGTGACAGATCGCCTCTAGGTAAAAGTAGTGAATTATTTTTGAAGGTCAAAGTTTTCCACAGTTCAGCTCTTCTAAGAGGACTGATACGGCCTTTTTTGAATACACTGTATTGTAATAGATGCAGCTAAGCTCTGTGAAGAGACTCGAAACAAAGGAGAAATCAACCCACATCATTAGGAGGATGCTTGCTGTTGATCCGTGAAAGGCCTGGATACACAGAGCATCCAGAGAACAGCGGAGCAGGTGGCTGAGGTCTGAAAGCAATGTAGTGAGGGCAAGCAAGGCAGAGATTTAGATTTTTGCATTTGGTTGTATGCTTGGAACTGCTCCGAACTGAGTGAGGGTGTGACTGTGTAGAATGGCGGATTATTAGAATACCAAGAGACGATGCTATCGTGCTGGCTAGTGTCAGTATGTGTTACATCCAGGGCAGGGAATGCCTGAAAAGCATGACCTGAAGTTACCAAATCAGAACTAGCATCACAAAACATGCAAGGAGTTGACTAATACTCGTGCTTGTCATCAGTGTTTATTTCGGGAAAATAGTTGAGAATACCAAATGCTTGAAAAAACACCCACAGTTGTACACAGCATGATCCTGGTAATTGGGGAGAGGGAGTGGTGGTATGTAGAATTAGGAAAGTCCCTTGGCAAAGCAGTTAGCAAATACTAAGGGACAGAAAAGACAGAAGAAGCAGAATTGGCTATGCATCAGCTATCTTGCATTTAAGAATGACAAATTACTTCAGCCATATTTTTACAAATCAAGCTGTTCTGTGAAGAATTTAGCTTTTTTTGGTTCAAGGTTAATCCCCAAATGCCTTACTGAAATAAATGATAAAGTTAAAATAAGAAACAAGGTTGAGAGAGTTGGGAATCATGTATTGTGTATGTTTTCACTGTGAGGTGTTGTAAAGAGGTGAGAAACATTTCAGAAAGGGAGATGCTGACTTTGTCCAAACAGTTGGTGGATGGAGGAAGTCGGTGGTATTACCATAGGTGATATAGTCGGTTCATGGTTTTCCAGGTGAAAAACAAGGGAACAGTGTTGTTTAAAATTCCTTGGTACTTTTCTGGTAGAATTGAACATTGCAGTCCCTCTCTAATAGTACGGCTTTATTGTTTTCTATTTAGGTATCACACCAACATTAAAGGACTAAAGAGCTGCTGCTCTTTTCAGAGCTTGTCATCAGGGTCTTGCAAGTTGCTAGAGTTTCACATAGTTTGGGATAGAGAAGGCTGGCCATTAGCCCATACTGCAGACCTACTTCAGGACCTGATTTGGGTGCAGCCCAACCGCTCAGTGCAGTAGCTCCTGATCGGTTTGGACTGCAGGCTGTTGCCAACAGTCAGACTTTCTGGGACATCTTCTGGAATAGCACAGCTGCAGGTCCCTCACAATGTCCTTTCTGCACTGGCAGTGCACACAGTACAACTGGGGAACTAATCAATTAATGACTCTTCTAGAGAGTCTCTATACCTTCTAATAAACACTGTGTTTAGTTTTCTACTGTGGGGGTGGGCACTTTTTTTTTTTTTTTTTTTTTTTTACTGTGAGGTTGGTCAAACACTGGCACAGGTTTCCCAGAGAGGCTGTGGAGTCTCTGTCCTTGGATATATTCAAAACCCAACTGGATGCAGCCCTGGACAACCTGCTCTAGCTGTCTCTGCTTGAACAGGGTGGGTGGACTAGATGGTCTCAAGAGGTCCCTTCCAACATAAATGACTCTGTGATACTTGTGCTTGTTAGGTTACTGCCACTTCAGTATCTCTCAGCTGCCCTGTAGAGTCATTCTGTTCTGCTTTTACTTAATTCGATTTTTCTAGCTGTATAGTGCTTTTTCTTTATCTATTTAGTTATAAATGTCTTTGCCAAAGGCAAAGTTCTTTCTGACTTGTATTGTTACTTGCAAGGATCGTAGATCATTTTCTGACCAGCCTTCCAAATCTTTATACTCTCTTGGGGCTGGGAAGCACCAGCAATGGTGCCCTTTCGGTGAAACATGATTGAGGAGTCAACTTACAGAGTTTCTTGCTCAAGCAGGTGATGAGCTGAAGTTCTCGGTTGTCCTGTTGTTGCACATTTACCCAAAAAGTTTCCAGCAAAATTTCTGTCTTTCTCTTGCCCTCCATGGACTATTTTAGTGAAAATCAAAACCTCTTGGTCCCACAGAGTTGCGATAGAGTATTTCCTTGTTCAGGCTGGGCTTGCAGGGCTCAGGACATTCTGTCTGGTGCTACTTTATCTGGCCAATTCTAATCAGAGCACCACAAGATAACATTTTTTTTTTCATCTTTGTCAAGCACTGTTTGGCTTACATTGTCCTGTTGCTCCCCTCTTCTGACAGGGCCTTGGCACTGTTGAACCAAAGTCATTTTCTCACTGTGTGTTGGTAAGCTTGCTTGGGGAACAGGGAAATTGCATTCTCTTTTTGGTACCATTAGGAATGTTGACCTCAGTATCACAACGTGTATTACTGTCCTTGCCGTGCAAGGAGGCCTGCACCCGCCACAGTGCCTAATTTTACCCGTATCATCATTGTAGCACGAGCAGATGGGATCCTCCATGATGCCAGGCCTCTTCCATGAGGAGTCACCATTTGAAAACAAGTCTGTCTTTCCAAATCCTCACCACATGGTGGCATTCAGGCAACCATACCTTGTTGTAGAACCAGTGGCCACTACAGATTACGACCTTGGACCTCTCTTTTACTTGAGATCGCACCATATGTTTACGGACTGTCTGCTGTAGGTGAAGTCCTCTGCTGTTTATCAACACCAGCCTGAGCAACCCTTTTGGCCTGACTACAGGAGTTGCTCACCACTTCTGTTGGGCTTGATTATCTCTGGCTTACCTGTCCCTTCCATGGATGGAGGAGTAAGCAGGACTAAGTTTACCTGGAGGATCAGAAACTTTTCCTTCCTAAGGCTGCTTTGCAATTCCCAGCTACTGGGTGTCATGGAGAGTCCAAGGAACCACATCAGAGAGTAGACTTTTGCAGCAATAGATTCTTATAGACATATTTATCTCTAAAATGTGCAATAAGTAACAAGCAATATGGAAATGATGAAAAATTCATGGTGTACAGCAATAAGAAATGTGTGTGTGTAGCTGGTAGGTATAGGGATAATAAATCAAAGTAATAGTATGAAAAAAGATGATAAGGAAAATTATTTTATAGACAGCTAAGAGAATTACCCTACTAGGGATGAAAATCTTACCTATAACAAATTCAGAAACTGTTTCAGGGATAGTTTGGCACATCTGCACAGGGAACTTCTGCATGAATACAGCTTCTCTGTCAGAAGAATACTATTTTAGTGCCAAGCCCTCGTTTTATTACCTTAATCACTACTGTAAAATTCTCTTTAAGTGAGATAATTGTATATGACTGTACCATTTGCACATAATTTTCGCCTATTGGGCTTTTCAACTTTACAGCCAAGTATTTTGAAACCAAGCCTAAGCTGCATTGGCAAAATACTTCTTGCAGGTACAACTTGTCTCCAGCAAAGAAGGTTGCTGGTTTAGTTGTACCTGCAAGTGTTTTGCTGTGTAGACAAGCCTTTTGATCGTGTACATTAAAAAGCGAATGGAAATAAGATCTATGTGGCTAAGTGAATTAGCAACTTGCTTATCCAGAGAGCAAGAAGGGCCTTTGCTGGGTTTTCTGTTTCACCCCCTTAAGCTATGTCTGCATTAGTGAGCAGTATAGTACCAGCAGTTCAGTGGATAAAGCAGTTGCTCGGGCCTATACATCTCCAGCATATATGGCTTGGGGATTTTATACTATAACCAGCATGTGTTTGGGGGATTTTGCTTTGAGTTAGTTTTAATCTGGTCCCCCTGTCTGAGGGACCAGTTGTTGGTTTGGACTGTCTCCTTTAGGATTTGGGTAGTTTGGTGTGCACCTGGAATGGAGCTGCTGGGTCTGTTTGCTCAGAAAAGTTTACATGACCCAAAGCCACCCTGTGAACAACACTGACGCATGATAATTGCAATGATTTAAGGCAGTATGGGGGCTTGCTTTAAAACTTCATTGCTATTATAAACCAGGACTCTGATACTCCTGTTCTTTAAAATCATGGGAAAAAAATGGGATGGTTTCCTTCATTGAACATGTGAAAGGAAGAGTCCTGTCACTTCTAGAAAAGCAGATGTTTTTCCATATCTTCAATGCTTTTCTAACCCTTTGGAATACAGACAGAAACCTGCCTGCTCTCTCTGTGACTTTTTTCCCCACCCTGAATTTGCTGTGGAGCAACATTCAGGTGGCAAAGGAGCATCTGTGAAATAATGTCTGGACTCTGTTTCCCATCTCTGAGGTCTTTGAGGTTAATCAAAATGCAACAGCTCTTAAAACAGCTCTTGCACAGCTTTTGAGGTGCTTGGCTTGGGCTATCTCAGTGTCAGTTTGCCTTTCCAACAGCAGCCTTAATTGCAGAAATAGTAAATCAGTATCCCTGCTTAAATCCAGTGGATTATTTTCTCTAGCTTTTGGGCTGTTGCAGAGAGGGGTGTGGAAACCATCTTTACATGCCAAACCAGGCACTGTGTCTGCTCTAGATGCCCAGCTGGGGCCGTGTGAGGCCCAGCAGCAGATGCTTTGAATTCAAAAGTATTTTCTCTGTCCTTACCCACTTCTTGATAGGTCTCTCTGGGAGCACTCTGAGGGCTTGTGAGACTAGGACGGTGCAAAAGGGTCTTTCACGAGGCGTGCAGTTCGGATGCCTTCTGGTTGACAGGCTCCCCAAAATATGGATGTGGCCATGCCATTCAGTTTCCTTTGCTGGGGTTTTTCTTGGGGCAGCCCAACAGTCAGATTGTCAGTTAAAATGGCCAGATTATTCTGGTGCCGAGCACTGTTTTCGGTTCATCCGCAGTGACAATTTTGCCCTGGTGTGAGGCTGCGAGACCTCGTGTACTTGCCTTTGACCTCACGTGGCAGACAGATATTCCTAAGCTCTCTTCAGTGTGTCATTTTCTTTGTAAATGCCTTCTTTTCAGTGTAACCGATCTCATTGCGTAGGACTCTGATTAATTTTATTCTGCAGTGCAGAGATCTTCTGCATATTGAATAGTTGTGCAAGATGCAGCCTGGTCACAGGCATTGTAGTTTTTCAGTACCTGATTTTATTACAGCAGATAGTGAAGCAGGTCTGTGTTGCTTGTTCCCTGTTTACTGCCAGGGGTTGGACAGGTAGGGGTTTCCTAACGAAATAAGGGAAGAAAAGGGATCTTGCCTGTTTTTTTTCCTCATTTGCCAGTCCTAGTCTTTTCTTTTTGCATATGTGAGGCTTTTCGTGTTAAAGTGGTGCCTTAACTCTCTGTGATTCAGTTTCTGTTGCTTTTGTAGATGCATTTTATATGTTTCCACAGTATTTTGCTAGGTTGATGTAACCAAGCTATCTGTAAAGGCTGGAAAGCAGGGTAAATTACCCTTGGCAGGTTTTTAGGCTATCACAGGGTGGCAGATTCAGACACTTGATGTAGCTCTAGCCTTTCTGCCCAGCACTGCATTTTTGCATGTGGAAGAGTCCTATGGGTGTTTGAATGAACTGGCATTTAGGCCATATGTTTTCTGTGTCAACCATAGTGACACAGGATGGGGGAAGGACATGGGGTGGATGAAAGAGGATTTAAAACACACTTTTTTTGAGGCTGTGTTGAATTCTTGCTCGTTCGCTATTTTGCCTTGGCCTGTGTGGGATCTATTATCAGTTGCTCAACTTAAAGTTTTTGGTGGTCTTGGGGAACAAGCAGAGGAAATTATGCCATGCAAGGTCAGGCAGTTTTACCTTTTACTGTTCAATTAGAAGATGATGACTAGCCTTTTGTTTTTATGTCCATTAGTTCATTCATTTATTACAGAAGCACTAGCAAGGTTAACCCAGTTGATTAAATCCCAGTTGATTACTATTGGATAATGTAGTTATTTAAGCCTTACCTCCAGCATAGAATTTGTTTTCTTTCATGTTCAAAACTCCTTGTCTCCAGCTGAGTTGACAAGTCCCTGAAGTCAGCTAATTTGTCTGGCCAGAGATGAAACTTGCTAACTGCAAAGGAAAGAGAACTGTATGCTAGTCCGCTTTGCCAAGCTACAGACACCATTTCCAAGTGAAGTTAGAAGATGATGAAAATAACTCTCATTTCATTTTCTAGTCCTGATGGATCCTCCATTTCTTTAGAATATTTGTACAGAAGTGAATTCAATATCCCCACAACACAAAATCTGTGATAAGCTGATAAACCTGCTACTGATGTTGACAGGTGAATGAAAAAGGACAGCTGTAAAATGTATATTATATCTATAAAGTAGAGCATGAGAAATAGCTGCAGCTTTCCAAATGCCAGTGAGAGCAATTGTATAGCTAGATGTCCACAACTGTGCATATAAATAATAGAGACCCTGGCAGTGCCAAGTGCTCAAGCAAGTTATGTCACTAAGCACTTGAGCTTTTCCAATGTCCTTAGGGTTGAGCTGCTGGATGGCTGTGCCACGCTGCTTATTTTTGGCCAGCAGTATACCATTGGTTTTGATATTTCATGTATTACCTGAATAAAAAGAAACTTGACTGTTGATTCTGGAATTAAGCTGATTTTGTGATTAAGAGGTTAGAGGTTGCTGCTGATGCAAGAGGCAGGCCTTAAAGAAAAATGAGTGTTTGACACTGATAGATCCAGAGGCTAATTTAGGCTGGTGGGGGGCACCTCTGGAGGTCTCTAGTACGACCTCCTGCTCCAAACAGAAAGAAATAGGTCAAGTTGCTCTGAGCCTTTTCCAGTGAAGTTTTGAATGACCTCCAAAGAGATCCCATAGCCTCTCTGGGCCCCTGTTCCAGGGTTTGACCACCCTTGTGGTGAAAAAGAAATGACACCTAATGGGAATTTCCCATGTTGCAGCTCGTGTCCAATGCCTCTCTGTGCACCTCTGAGGAAGGTCAGGCTCCATCTTCTCGGCGCTCTTCTGCTGGTCAGAGCCACCTAACAGTTAGATCCCCCTCTGCTGCCTTCAGCCTTAGCTGAACAAAGCCAGTTCTCTGACACTTGCTTTGAATGTCACGTTCTCCTTTTCCTGCAACCATCCTGGTGGCCACTGCTGGCCTCGTGCTGTTGTGTCAGTGTTGGTCCTGTACTGCAGAGGCAATGCAAGAATTGATAAGGTAACAGCTGTAAGAGTAAAAATAATCGCCATGAGATTTACGATAATCTATGCAGTAGAAGTTTCTTCAGTGGTTTGGGTGGACTGGTAGCAATGAGACAACTCATCTATGGAGGTGAATCACAAAATAATTTTAGCATAAATTTAAAAGATTAAAATCTTGAACTCCTTTGGGGAGAGGAGTGGTTATTTGTTTTCTGCAGGTGAAAATGCAGGAAATATGGAGTCTGTTACCAAAAAAAAAAGATACTTCAAATTGCAACAATAATGTCACGTATTTCTTTCTTACTATTTATTTGATTAGTTTCATTGCTGTATTGAAAATACATTAGGAATATTTAAGAACTTAAATGAGTAGAAGTTTGGAATTAATATTGTTTTCCAGTGCTTTGAAATTGATCTGTGTGGAAAAATACACTCAAAAAAGGATCATAATTTAATTTTTTAAGTGCTCTGTAATGAAAGTTCTTCATGTAATGAAATTTTTAAAGTATTAACATTTTAATCATATCTCTACAAGGTGATGAATAACTGTCCTAGGGTGGAAGGGTTTTCCAGACACTTGAATTTATTTTTATACATGAGGACATAGTTATTGACTGTAATTTTTAAGTTCATTCAGAACAAGGATGGTGAAGACCATTTCTGTAACTGAAATATTTGTATTTCTTACCCAATATTATATGGGAGATTATTATGTTCATTTTAGTTTAAAGGCAGTAGAAAGAATATTTTTGTATGGGTGAAAGTTAAAACATTGCCTTAACTAAATGCTTGGAAAAATGAATGCATGTGAGACAAAATAAAACACATGTTCTCTGAAACTTTTCTCATGTAAGTGTTTATGAACATCATGCTGACTTATTCTTCCAAACCATGTTAGTTAACAGACCGAAACTCTTTATAATCTCTTGCTCTGTTCCTTTACTTTGTTGGAAGATATAACTGCTTTGTTTTAGTAATAAACAAATACAGATGTAGGACTCGTTTTCTAAAGTATGAGCTTGTGATCTTCTGTAATATCAGAGTGGGTCTTCCGCGGAACAGTCTAGGAAAGGAGCAAGTGTGATCTGGCAGTTAGTGCAGTCAAATGGTTGTGAGGCTCCCCATACTAAGTATACCTTGAAAAAACTTTTTTCCTTTTCTTACTTTTCGGGGTTAAAATATGCTTTGCTGCTCTCTGTGCTATGATCTTCATGCTTGAGGAGGGCATGTGTGAGGAAAGAGGGCTATTTCCTTCTGCCTTAAAGGAAAGTATGACAGTCCCATCATCCTGGCTGCACAGGAGGTTATTAACATGATTGTTCTTGTGGGCTTCGTAATTCTGATCAGCCTCGGGACTCATCTGCAGGAATCCCAAAGTCATGCCTGGCTGTCAGCCTCCATCTGCTACTTCAGCATGGTAAGAACTCCTCTGAGAGAGCAAACAGCTGTAACCCGGTGCCTCCTTTAGTTGAAATATGAGTAAAAGGCTCGGAAATCCAGAGGGGTTGATGCTGCAAGCATTTGTCCCATCTATATGACCAGCTGGCTGTACATACACCACCTGTGAATATGGCCTGCTTTCTCTACTCTCTGTTATATTCCTTTTGTTTCATGCAGGAATCAGCATAGTCTTCCCTCCCTCCCTTTTTTTCTTTTCCCGATGTTGCTTGTGTTGCAGAATAGTGCATGGGAGAGCTGTTCCAGGGAGGGCCAAAATTCCCAAGACCAACAGGTCAGCTAGGAGCCCATTTTAGGCTGGAAAGGAGGATTCAGTATAAAATCAAGTCAGTCTGGGGATGTGGGTCATCAAGAACTATCAGTCAGTTCATCATTTTCAAAAATTATAGTAAGCAGAAACATGTTGTTGGCCTAAATGTGCATACAATTCTCAAAGATAATAAATTAAAAATTATATGGTTTTTCTTTCTGTAAAATTTTGTGATCCAGAAAACAATAATGTTATGGAGGAAACAGATTTTTTTTTTTTTTTTTTTTTTAGAAAAAGGTCTCAGGAATATACTCAAAATCAGAAGAGGCAGTATCAAATAAGCAGGGATGTGTCTTAAGTCACAATCAAGTGTATTGGACACTACCACTCCTGTTTTGCTGAAATGATTGATTTAGGTGGTCAGGTTCTCCCTGTCAGAGGATTGGTTTTTAATGTTCTTGTCTGTAGTTTTACAGCAATAAAAAGCACATGGTGTCCTGCCTATCAGTGCTTTGCAATTATTTAAAACAATAAAAGCAAGTCAAAATTGGAGTCACTTACCCTTTTTACCACACAGTAGCTCTCATTGCCAGTAGAAACAGTCATTTTTTTTGGCTGATGCCTCAATATCCATCTCCTGATGCTCTGAAAGGCAAAACAAAGCAAAGTGGGACTCACAGTGTGTCTGTAAGTAAGCCAGGCTGGTCTGTGTGAATCTGTACGGACTTAAAGGAGTCAGGTCTGGGATAAGTGTGGACCTGCGCTGTCCTGTCCATCCTGTCTGAGACCTGTGTAGACGGCCAGTTTGCTGAAGGACACAGGTATCATAAGCTCCTATAAAGAGATATAAGACAAAGATGATCAGTGGGCTGGAGCACCTCTCCTATGAAGACAGGCTGAGAGAGTTGGGGTTGTTCAGGAGAAGAGAAGGCTCCGGGGAAACCTTATAGCATCTTTCCAGTACCTGAAAGGGGCCTACAAGAAAGCTGGAGAGGGACTTTTTACGAGGGAGCATAGTGATAGGACAAGGGGTAATGGCTTTAAACTGAAAGAGATTTAGATTAGATCTAAGGAAGAAATTCTTCACTATGAGGGTGGTGAGGCACTGGGACAGGTTGCCCAGAGAAGCTGTGGATGCCCCATCCCTGGAAGTGTTCAAGGCCAGGTTGGATGGGACTTTGAGCAACCTGGTCCAATGGAAGGTGTCTCTGTCCATGGCAGGGGGGTTGAAACCAGATGATTTAAGGTCCCTTCTAACCCAAACCATTCTATGATTCTGTGATAACTGTTTCTTTCTGAGGTTATCCAGAGATGTTGACTTTGTAGCCACAAATCTGGCTTTGAGGCTGCCTTCACGTCAGCAGGCAGCATAGCCATCTGTATTGGGACCCATGGCAGGAAGACGTGTAGGACAGCTGAGGCTTGCTGGTGGTCCCCTCTTGGTAATGCCCAGGCCAGGATGTGTGCTACATCAGGACAGCGTCTCAAGGAGTTCCCTCAGAAAACCAAAAACCTGTATGTCAAAATCAACAATGAATTTGCAATGAATTTGCAGATAGTAGGATAACAGTGTCACCCAGTACTCATGGGCATGCACAAGACATGGGCTTGGTATGTCAGAAAAAGGACCAAGGAAGAGTGTGCAGGCTGCCCTGATGTATACTGAAGAGGGTACTTTCCTGATCTCTGAATATCTTTTCCTGAAATATGGTGGCTTGTGATATTCCTTGATGGTTTCAGCACGGTCTTGCACACTCAGTCCTGAAACTGGACAATGTCCTTAAGTCTGTGCCAGAGACATGAAGGATGTGCAGCCACATAGCCTTCCTGCTTATCTAACCAGATATAGGTGGATACTAGGATTGGTTGATTGGGTAGTTTGTTTTAAGCCTGTTCTTCCAAAGGGAGAAAGGGGTAACCAAGGCCTCTGTCCCTCCAGCTCTGGTTGCCAGCAACTCTGTTATCTACTTGTGGTAGGAGAGTGGGTGTTCTGCTGTGGGATGCTGGGCCCTGGAGGGCAGGCTCTTGATGCTCTTACCGAGAGCCCTGGGATGGAGCTCCATATTCCACAGCTGTATGTATTGCTCTGATCAAAGCTCTGGTTCTCTAGTGAGAAAGCTGCTTCTTTCTCTCCTGCTGCCCTCCAGGTCCCTATTCTGTCACGCCTTGCTGTCCCCAACAGTTTTTGATACCCCAGGCCTATGGTGCACACAGTGAGAGCAATAGCAGGGTCCCGAGGGTGCTACAGGCAGTGCAATTACTGATTACTGTACATGTTCATGTTCTTCCTTTTTTTTTTAATTTTAAAACTGGGAAGTATCAAACAATAAGCTTTGGTTTAAAAACTAATTAAAATCACCATTGCTCAAGTGCTACAAAGAAATACAGGGCAAAGCTATGCAATGATACTTACCTTCTTCCCTGCTTAGAAACCCCACCAGGAACCAAACGTTCACCATTGTGGTGTGCATCAACCTTTACTCTCTTATCAGTAGTCTGCTATTAGAGGAAGGCATGCATCATACTTCCCTGTTTGCTAATACAGAGAGCACACCATCAGAAAGCCATTACAGGTCAGGATCTGAAACCACAGCCTCTGCTCCCTCTGCATTTTTCTTTCTTTTTTTTTTTGAAGATAGGTCCTGCCTGGTGCCACGTGATGAAATGTAGACATTGCAGCAGCATTTTTGTATCACGGAGAATGAACCTAGAAGACTAGCAGAGTGTTGCGGGGTGGCTGGTTAGTTTTGATTTTGCCTGAATAGATGTAGTTTGTACTTCTAACACCATGCCAGAACTCAACATGAAATTGCCCAGGTTTATTTCCGTCTTTTATTATGAAATTGCTTTAATATTTCAATGGAGTTTTTCCTTAAGCATCTTTCTTTAACAGATGTTTCTGACTATTAAAATCAGGGTTTGTCCATGTTGAAGTAGCATTAGCTTAGCTGTTTCAGGGTAAGCAATGCTAATAGGCAAGTGTAGCAGTGGTGTGTAAAAGTCAGGATTTACTGAATAATGTTGGTGTAATGAGCTTAAACGTGCTGCCAGTGAACCTGTGAAACCATGTGGTCATGTGTGCTACCCATGGTTTAGTTCAGGGATGGTGGTGGTTGTGGTAGTGTTGCATGCACATGGTGGTGGTATAAACTGCAGTTTGTCACACTCTCACTTGTGCCCTGTGGCAGTTTGAGGATTCAAGGATCCCTGGCACTGATTTCCACTCATGGCTATTTCACAGGCAGTTTTCTTGTTGAGTGTCAGTACTCTACTTAGCTATGAGACTGGGAAGTAGAAACAAAATCAATCTGTTCTGCAAAACTCCCTGCCTGATGCCATTTATGCTTACAAGCCCTTGATCAGAAACCATTTTTCTAAAAATCGTGATCACAGGGTTGTTCTCTTATATTCCATTCTGTATGTTTCTGTTTCTTTTCAGGGAAGGATCATGTTTGCAGATTTATTGGCTGTGGAAGGAATGAAAAATTTAATTATGTGGTCATGCAGCTTCAGGTGAGTTCTGTGCTTCCCCTCTCCCCCCTGTCCAATGAAGATGGCATCACAGGGAAGGATTTACAGTGAGAGAATAAGGCCAAGCACTGGTGTAGAGACTTTGTTGTGAATAGAAAGCGAGTGGAATGGGAGACAGCGAGAAGGGGTGGTGTTGCTCTGATATCCCTTGGGATAGCTCCAGTTGTCAAGATGCGCTAAGATATTTCATAGCTCTGCTTTTCTGTTTAAGATGGCTTTCTGTCAGTTTTCTGGGGAAAGCACTCAATTCAGAATGCTCTCAGGAGCTACCCACAATATCATGCAGCAGTGGCAGCTGTTTGAAATATCTCCTGCTGAGCTCTGTGCTGCAGCATACAAAATATGTCTTGTATCAGAGCTCAGAGGATGGTGGGAGCCAGTGGTGTCACACCAGCAGCAGAGTCTTCTCTATGAAAGGGAGTGATCTCTGCCTGCCCCGTCTCTCCCAAGCTCAGCAGTAGCTTGGCTTCTGCTGTGAAAGTGTTTTCTCCTGTTTGAACACTGCTGATATTAAGTCAATATGGGTAAATACATGGGTAGCTAGCACATGGTGACTGTACTGCTAGACAGCCAGCTACTCCTATCAGAGTTAGCCAGCTGAAGTCTTACATGGGTGTCTACGCAAGCCACAATAACAACAGGAGCTGCAGGGACCTCTGCACACTTCAGCATGAAACTTCACCAAGAAAGCATATGTAGTTAGATCTTCAGAGCCTAAATATGGTGGTACTGCCATGAAAACAGCTTTCTTTTTCATGAAAGCAGCTTTCTTTTACAACATACAGAAGAAAGAGTTGGAGGGGAACAAGTGGGAAGAGATGGCTGAGTCAAAAACACATGCAAGAAAGGCCTTTAAGGAGAGGGAGATTGCCCCTGGCTCAAGGGGAATACTTTCAAACTGAAAGGTGCTTCTTTCTGTCACAGTTGCCTTGGAAGCTGTCCTGTTTCAGCACCTGACATAAGAGTTGACAGGGAACTTCTTCTGCAGCTTGCATGGTCAGGATTTTTCTGTGCAAAGCACGATACCAACCTACCCTTCCCCTGAAGAGCTTACAGCCCATGTCATGTTTCTTTATGTATAATTTGGGTGATAGAACATGCTGAAGGAAAGTGAGATTGAAGCACTAAGTAATGAGACATAAGCTGCTGCATAAACTGGAAGATTATTTTTAATTAGTGAATGGTGAATGAAGTAAAATAGACATCAGCAGACCCCACTACTTCTTTAAAATAAACTTATGATTCTTTTGAAGTGTAGTTCTACTTCGTAAGGTGGATGTATAAACCAGTAAATTCCTGGTGCTTGGGCTTGCCTTTTACGCACCATTGGCATCCCAGCTGCTGTTATGGATAGAAAAAACCTTTCGCTCTCTAACCAGCCCTGGCTATTGCTGCTGCTGCAGGGTGAGTGTGAATATGATTCTTGAAAGGGCTAATGTGGAGCTCATGGAACAACAAGGCTTCTAACCCCCCAATCCTGTCCTTAACAAGCCTGATGAAGATGACTATACCTTGGAAAAAAACTTCTCTGCACAGAATGTCTTAGTTTCTAGCCTGTTCTTGACTCTGTAGCTGAGCTTGTAGAGTAGGCAGAGCTAAAAATCATTTTATTATTTGCAGATGAAGACTTTGATAGTTAAAGCATTAGCTAGTTTTGCACTATCACTCTTCAGGCTAAAAGTCTCCTTCAAGGTCTGCTGAGACGTGTACTGCAGTTCTCCCTTTCTCTTCAGTCACCGGGACTGAGGCTTCCACTCTGAGCTTTGCAACTCAGTGCATCTGCTCTGTTTCTTAGCCAGCCTGATGGTGTTTATCTGGAAAATAATGCTCGTTTTCTGTCTTTTCCTGGGGGCAGTACTGGGTATTCACATGCCTTGGGTTGTTCCTGGAGAGCAGGTGTCTGAGACTGTCTCCCAAACCAGCTGGGGAAAATTATGGCACATTTCAGTGTGTGGCTCTGAAAAAAAATCTGCCTTTCCCTATTACCATTGGATAAGAGAGCTGGTGTCCAAGGAACCACTTTACAGTGGAAAGAAAGATCTGCTATCAATTCAGTAACTTGGATCTTTCAGAATAACGATGACAAATCTGTGCTGCCTCTAGTAAACTGTCACAGAAATTAAAAAAGATAAGCACTTGAGAAGTAGCTTAGTCGCATTTTGTTCATGCTAAGGAGCAAACCCGGGCCACTTGCTGTGGCTTGGATATATCTGTATGAGCTGACCTGTATCAAGCATGGTTTTTCAAGGGACCAGAGCCCTGAAATGAGACATGGGTTGAACCAATTTGAGAGACTAGTCATATGCTAAAAGAGCTAGTTGCAGTTGGCCCCTTAATGTCTGTAAATAACTTGAGAACTGGAAATGGGTGGATGAATACCTGGCATTTCACTAGTTTGGAGAGCAATCTGTGTTTTCTCATCAAATGTTTGGAATCTTTTATATATCTTCTGTTGTGAATTTTGTTTGAATACATCTGGACTTGTATTATAAGCATGTATGTCTTTGCAGAAGCAGAATCAAGAGTTTCTATAGGATGGTGATAATCAGCATGTCCATACAACTTTTGTTCTTGATCCATTTTCTCTGAAACAGTGGGCTCTTATTCCTAATATTTTTGATCAGTTGAGAAATGCATTAGTTCTGTGGATTAGAGGGCTACTCTGCCATAGAGTATACTCATTTTAACATCTTCTTTCTCTGTACAAATCCAAAGAGGTATAGGCAAAACTGAGATGAAAGAGATCAAAGAACACTGTGATTCTTCTGGTGTCTAGTCTGTCCTCTTTTTCTTTTTTTTTTCTTTTTCCTAAATTGTCTTTATTTTCATGCACAGCTGGTAGACTTTTTTTCCCCCCAGAAATTTAATTAACTGGCGGTAGATTACCAATTTTTTTATTAAGTATTTTTTAAGTCAGTGGAAAAATTCTCCTCTCCTGATTTTGGGTATGATTCTCTTGATAGACAACTTTCCCCATTGTGGCGTTGCCACAGCAATGCTGACTTGAGCTTGAGCCAGACAGTTGTGTGCTAGGGAGTTTCTGATGAAACTGCTTCTATGAGCTGTAATAGATAGCGGCTTCATGACCTGCTTATCATATTTGTACTGCTTTAGTCTTTAGATGGCTCAGAGAACAGTCAAAGGTTGTTCTTAAATTGGCTTCTATATAGCCTGGGTCTAACAGTAAGGAGATGCTGGGCTCATACAGTCTGAGGCACTGCTGTCCATGCCATGCCTATTTCCCAAATAGTACATCAGCTGACTTCCCAAGATAACAGTCTGATATCTTCTTATCAGCAAATGCATCACTTAAAAGTTAAAATGAAGTATTGGAAGATCATATACAAGAAATAAAGCAGACATAAGGTGAGCACCCGTCTGATTAGCATTTCTGCTCTTTTGGGGATGCATGTTAGAACTTGCAGCTGTGAAATGCTATGCTTTAGTGTGATGGTTTAAGTGTTCTATTGATTGTTTCAGGGCCGAAATCTTGCAGATCTCAGAAGGAGTCAGCCTCGAGGGACTTTCACGCTGAGCACAACGCTGCGATTAGGCAAACAGATTCTGGAATCAATAGAAGCCATTCACTCTGTGGGATTCCTGCATCGTGACATCAAGCCTGTATGTTGTTTTAGAAATTTTCCTTTTGGTTGTATGTCTGTCTGTTCTGCTTGAGTCAATAAAGACAGTCTGAATATGGGCAGATCTCAGTGGCGGCATTTAGGCCTCCTTGCACACTCCCTCTGTCTGACACGTTGGCTATTTCCTATAAGTACAGAATAGTAATATAGTATTGCCATTCCTTTAAGTGCATAGCAAACTAGTTTTTATCAGCAGAGGCTGCTCCATGGTGGGTTAGTAGCTGTCAGTCATACTTGTACCGGTCAAGATCACGTGACGAAGAAATCTAATTTTGAACAATCATTTGGAGTCCAACCAATTATTACTATAAAAGGGGTTCAGAAAGGATGTCTTGCTCTATGACCCATCACTTGAATAAATGCTATTTCATGTATTTGACTTAGCTAAATAATCCTCTTAATCTTTTCTGAGCAATTGCCAAAAAAATTGGAGCACAGTTTCCAGTGTCGGAAACACAGTCACAGTGTTGGTTATCTGCCTAGGTGAGGCACAATAATTCCAAGTCTCACTGTAGGAGCCAGTCTTTTTCCTGTAGCTCTTCACTACTTGACCTGAACACTTGTTGCTACATCATCCCTGAGACCGTCTGTCTTCCAGGAAGATCATGTGCTGGTTTTGGCTGATCAGATTCAGCTGAATATCAGTCACTAATGTGACTGGCCACAAATCCTTTAGCAGCCATCCATTATGGTAAAGGATATAACTTTAAGATGGGGGTTAAAAAAGAGCTGCTCCATTTGCTTGTTGTCAGTTTATTTACTAAGAACCAAACCCAGTGTTTTTTATGATATATTTAGACTCAGATGCATTTAGATAATGCAATACAGTGGATGGAGATTCTGGGAGTTAGGGCAGAATAACACATGCTAGCAGCTGAACCACGAACAGAAGCATTTGTCTACAATAACTCCAGCCTGTTATGCAAGTGATGGAGCTCTCACTGCAGAGCTAGTGGTGTTAAATGTAGCTCTTTCTCATAGCAGCTGAAATTTAGCTAAGCTAATGTGAATTTTAGTTATTTTGAGACTCCACAGTCACTTATCTGCAAAGTGAACTTCTTAACATGGCAGTGATTCTCTAATCATGATGTTTGAGATGCATCTTAAAATTCTTCTCTTTGACTTATGTTTCCACCAGAGGCATGTGGGGCTATGTGACAAGGTTTTGTTAACAAATGGCCACTCTTCCCCAGGTTGCTGGTATCAAATTGATTTTTTTTCTTTCTTTCTTTCTTTGTCTAGTCCAATTTTGCCATGGGCCGCTTACCTTCAACATACAGGAAGTGCTACATGTTAGACTTTGGTCTGGCCCGTCAGTATACCAACACTACTGGTGAAGTCCGGCCAGTAAGTAAATTTTAAGTAATTTTTTTCCACTTCTGCAACTGCTTAGGCATGGAAAGGTTTTGTGATTTTGTTTGTTTTGTGGTTGTTATGCTTGGTCATTATATTGGACTGCATTTTCTGCAAGGTGAGAAGCAGCAGGTGACTTCAACTGAGTTGGGAATCTAAGAAGGGATGCTTGCTTTTGTCTTACAAGGTGTGTGGATTTTTTTTTTCTTTTTTTTTTCCTTTAGGATAATCATGTTTTCCACAGGCTTGGAATACTTACTGAGTACATTATGGCCAAGCAAAGAGGGTGAGCCCAATGCTGGCCAGGTAACTTTTGTAGTCCCAGAGGACTGGTCTAGTTCAGTTCTTTGTGATCTGGGGAACCAGGTCGGTGTGTTCTTAAAGCTTTTTATGAAATAAATGCTAGAAGTTAGAGGCTGACCTAATCTCTGAGGCTGAACTTACTGTGAACTGCAACCTGTAATGCTGTTCTCACCCTTGCCACCCAAAACCTGGCTTTGGTTTTTTGTATATTGCCCCCGTCCAGATTTCTTAGCAGGAGTATTTCAGCATGCCTGCTTGGAGGGGAGGTAAGGGCAGGGGGCATAACTTGCGCCACATGACGTGTGTGTTATCTTCAGTCCTTTTACCACCACTGTGTTATCTGGGGTCGCTCGTAAGGATGTGTTAAGCTTCAGATGCTCTAGGTATCAGTTAGAGCATTCCTGGATTTATTTCGGAACACAGTGCAAGCAGGGAGGGCTCAGACAATCTCTCTGTTTATCATCCTGGGCTTGTACCTTTTGGACTGCACTTCTTTTCCATCTGCAAGATAATTGTTCTGGAAAATGTTTACAGTGTGAGAGCTAAATGCAGAGACTGTATAGTGCAGGATATGGTTGGGGAGTGGGAAGAAAGCAAAGATCAGTGAGCAGATTTTGTGTCTTTAGCAGATGAACACAATGGGGGATTTTTCTTCTATTTTTTCTTTTTTTTATAAGTCTTTTCAGTTAGACATTGCAAGCCTTTTCTTTTTAGCTGTAGATGGGAGCAGCTCTAAAGGTCATGTCTGTGTCTTATTCTTAAAAAGACACACGGTATGTACTACTGGTCTTTCTTGTCAATGCTGTTTAGTTTGGGGATAACCCTTCTCCATATTGCCCTTTTCAAAATGCAGCCCCACTCCTTTTCTCTGTCTGCAGTCAGAATTCAAACCCATTACGAACTGAAACTGGCATTTGGTTTTCTGCAAAATTTTCTTCATTGCTTCAGTGAAGCAACCATGTTTAATGTCTGTATTTCAAGTCCCATTGTTTGAACGCTGTTCTTTCTTTACAATTAAAGAAACTAATTTTTCCAGATGTCTCTTCTTTTGGATTGTCTCTTTTCTTCCTTTCTCCCATGAATTTAAAATTACTTTGCTTTTATTTTGCTACATCCTTCGAGAATACTCCCAGGCCCTGTTTTTTGGAAACAGCGCTACATCCAGCCTTGACATTTTTCAAAGCAAAAGATTCTTCAGCTGTTCAATCCTTTTGTGTCCCTGCTGCCTGATCCCACTGTTGAGTCCCACTTACCGGACTGAGACATTTGCCTGGATAAACATGGTGTAATTACTGCCCAAATAATGCACTGAGGATTAGGAAGGAGGTGGGGGTGAAGGGCGGTATGAAGACAAGTGAAATGAGATTTTTTGGTGGTGGTTTTTTTTCTTTTTTTTTTTTAATTAAGAACTTTATCTTTTATTTCACCAAAGAGATTATTTCAAGACAGTAAGGTAGATTCTTCTTTCTCCATTCTCTTTTATTTCCTTTATCCATGAAGAATACAATTCCCAGATTTATAACATGATCATCCTGAGCCTAGTTTTTTTTGTCATTTGGTTCTGAGGTACAGTACACAGGACAGGTAGGGGAAGGAGCTCACTTTCTCTTTTTCTGGAAGCAGGTCTGAATTTTGCTTTCAGTCTATTCATTTATTAACAGATGTTTTCTGCTCAGGTAGGTTCTGTGCAGTTTCCTACAGCTTCAGAAATATTGTCATAGTTTATGAATAATACCATAAAAAGTATTTGTTGTTTTGACATCCTCTGAAATTCATAACCTCAGTCTGGCTTGTAAGTTTTTCAGAAAGACTCTGAATGACTTGCTAGTAATTCAGATAATGAGCCTGGCCTTTAGGATGCTGTGGTTTTGTTTTGTTTTTTTAACTTACCTTTTGCCTTCTTATTTTTGGTCACTTTTCTATTTTGAAAGCACTTTTGATTTTGAGAAAGGGAAAAGCCAGTGATTCTGTGGAGCAAAATCCTCTAGAAAGCTGTGTTGGCACTGATTTTATGTATTTATTTCTTTATGTGCAATTCACTGATGCCAAACAGTATGAATTTTTTTTAATATGAAAAGGCAAGGAGCTCCTTAGTAGGTGGATAGCATAGGCTGTCACTAGAAAGGTCTCATTCTAATTTTCTAGAGATTGATTAAAGCTTTGAGGTGGGATCATTTTTACTCTCCATGATCATCTCTACTCTCTCATTGAGCATTTGTTCCTCCGTCCTCAGCTGTTACCACTCTGGCTTTCCAGACCCTCTTTCAAGGTCTACCACAGTAGCTTTTACCTAGGGAGCTGTTATTCTGCTAAGCTTCTGATGAGTACTGTGTATTTCATTTGTATGTTTTTACAGAGGATAGCTACTTCACAGTTCAACTCGGTTGCTCGGCATTTGTAAAGTTATAGGCCACTTGGCTTAACTAAATCCAAATTTATTCTGAATCTGAATTTATTCTGTGCTTCTAGGAAAACAACACTGATCTACCTTATGTGGGGTGCTAATATTAGCACAAATGCTACTCTTTGGAGTAAAGCTGTTGTCACACAGATTTGCTTTCATGGGAGCAGTCTCAGCCCTCTACCACTTGCCCCTTGCCAGGTGTCGCAAAATCTCCTGGATAACAGTCTGTAGGAACTCACATTGCACTATAAAGACAGGAGATGGCTGGAGCCAGAAGGTGTGTAAGGAAGCATCAGCAACAATTTTTAGCAATCAGGGGAACTCACCTGTTCTCAACAGTCTCATTACTTGATATTTCTCTGAGGGTTGTAGAAGTCAGTCTTTGATAGTTACTCCTTTGGACAGGTAGAGTAGATGTGCATCAGTCATGTAGCCATTTGGTGTCCATTGTGTGTTGAGAACTGCTTAGGGCCTGGCCGAAGGCTGTTACTTTGGCTACCATCAGCATTTCTGGCATTTGGATCAGAGTCAACATCCTGGCTAGCAAGAGGGACTCTGGCTATTATGATAAACAGGACAGACTCCTAGTGCAGACAAATTTCATCTTTCCAGAGGGTTTTGTTTTCAAACACATGTAAGGACAGGGAAATGAAGGAAAAGACAGGCAGCTTGACAAAGCTGCTAGAGGAGATGCTGATTTCTTTACTGCTTCTCCCTGCCCACCCAAGCCCCACTCTCTCCTGCTTGAAAGGTAGCAAATACTGGTTAAGATCTGTGATCTGTTTTCAGCAGGGTATGTTTGACCTGGGATTTGCTGTTTCTCAAGGGAGCACTGTCAGTGATCATTCATAAAGTATTCCTGGTCCATTACCCTTAGCGACATCTTTTGGTGCTTAATACTTACATATTACTGAAACAGAGTGGAAAAATTACTTAGTCACAGTAAACAGGGCCATCTCCAGGGCTGTGAGACTCCTGAGGTCCCTTTTCTAGGAAATATGTCTTAATTTTGTGCAAAGCTGTAAAGCTTCAATGAGAGAGACTGCAATACGCCTTCTCCCGTTCTGCCTATGGCTTAAATACACGATGGTTGTGGTAGTCTGCTGTCAGGTGAGAATGCAGGAACTCCTGTAGGAAAGGAGGTTATTAGACCTGAGACTTCCAAACTTTGGGTGAATGATCCAATGCTGGAGAGAAGAAACTGTGCTCCTGTTCAGTGTTGTCCTTTTTTTGTGACTCTGAACCTTCATTTTGTGTGTTTCTGGTTCTGCTCAATGCTCACCAGAAAACTCCTGGATTGCTTCACCCTGCTATATTGCCTCTCCCAGCAGATACAAGAGTTATTCAAGCCCCCTATGAGTACCAGGGCTTGCAACTGCAAGGCTTCCTTCAGTTGCCTAAAGAAGACTTCATCTACCTTTTCTTGATCAGGCAGTCAGTAGCAGATACTTACCATTACGTTACCTGTGTTAGTTGATGCTGACCGCTTACCCATCAGTAGTCTCATCACCTGCTCCAAGGAGAGCTTCATATATTCAAGCCACTCCTGTGCAAATGCACCTCCTTGCCTTCCCAGTCCTTCTTTCCATTCGTTGCAGCGCTCAAGCCATGCAAGCTGTCCCACCAAGTCTCTGTAATCCCAGTGAAATCATAGTTTTGCAACGGCACATGGACCACTAACTCCTCCTGTTTGTTTCACATGTATAGGTGTTTGTGGACAGGCATGTGAGGTGGGCCACCAGTTGTGCTGCTTTCCCAGGGGAGGCATGAAAGCTTCTATCATCCTCTCCCAGGGCACTTCCTCACAGCCTCTGTTCTTCCATTTCTCTTCAGGTTACAGTAATCCTCTCTCACTGTACCTGCTTTGAGCCCTCCTCACTAGGTTAGCAAGCCTAGATGCAAAGCCTTAGCAAAGATGCTCTTGCCACTCTGTCAGATGGGTCCTTTCTTTCACCAACAGTCCTTTTTTCTTGAAAAGGGACCCATGACCATAGAAGACAAAGCCCTGTCTTTGATAGCTAGGTGTTGACTTGCAGGATGCATCCACTTCTACCTCGGTCTTTCCCACTTACTGGCCCTGGACAGCACCTGGGCCCCCATGCCCCCAGATCTGTAGTCACTCTTAGTATACTCAAGGTCACCTGTAGAAAACCAGGTACTTTTGGTGCTCCCATGAATGAGCAGCAAGAGTTAATAGTCAGAGAGCCACACAAACCATGGCAATCTGTCCTTATCATCCCATATCCAGGCACCCAACAAGCCACAAAGCTCTTGAGACATCAAGTCAGGCCAGTAGATGGGGCTTCCATTTCCTGCAGGAAGAAGTCTTCAGTGACCATCACTCGCCTTTGCTTCTTGGTGTGGACATTTGGTTCAGGCTCAGCTGGCTCCCCTGGCAGGTCTTGTTCCTCCTCCCCAGTTCCCAAGTTACTAAATCTATTCTGCAACTGCAGATCTGCATGTGGAGCAGGAGCCTCCCTTCTGCTGCTAGCCTCCTTCCTCTTGGGAGTCTCCATCTGTTGCTCCTTTGAGCATAACTGCTAGTTGTCCCTTTTTCCTTGCATTGCAGTGTTCATGATCTTCACTTCAGAGGCTCTGTGAAGATTCTGTTGATCTCTTGTTCACCCTCCCTGATGCTACACGGTCTGCTCACCTCCTTTCCCAACTCACCACAGCTCCTTCACCTGGCAACTCCGCACCTCAACCAGAGTACTTAGCTTTGAAATGAGCCCAATGTGGATGGCCGCATCCTTCCTTTGGAGCTTTTTCTGGGTTGAGGTCTCCAGTGTGCTAAAGATAGTTGCATCAGCCCATGCTGGGGACCAGGCCCTGTGGGCCATCACCACCATCATTGCATCCTCAGTCAGGCCCATGCTGTCCTGAGCAAAGTTGCTGGGCCCCTTCGCACCCTTGTTTTGCTAACTGCTGTCACAACTGCTACAGCTCTCTTAGTTGTCTGTTTACTGTGCTGCTTATAAATGCCATAAATAGAGGGGGAAAAAAGCAAAATTTTCATGCTTTTCATGCCAAAGGTTTTGTTAAACATCGAGAATCTCACAGTTAAACTTTGATCTAAAGGAATTCAGGCTCTGAATTTGGCTGATCTCAAAACTTTCTTGTCTCATGATATGACAAATAATGTAAGAGGAGAGGGGAAACTGAAAACACAACTTTGACCAGGTTGTATCGTAAAGTTCTTGTTGTGTGCAGGTCTTTTAAGAGTTTGTTGCCTCTTTAAACAACAACTGTAATTGCCACCACTCAAATGAGAGAGAAACATTATCTTTTGCAGTGTGATTTCTTGAAGTGTGGACTTCCTTAGGGGCTGTTGGTTTTGAAAATTCAGATGTACTATATGGACTAGGTTGCCCTTGTCTGTATGCACAAATGCTGCAGAGAACACTGTTGGTGATACGCTACTTTGCCTTAGAAAAACTGTGTAGACTTTTCCTAATCACATCCCAGCTAGCCACATTGCTACTGATTTTGTTCTTTAGGAGAGTTTCAAGTATTCATTCTGGTGCATGGGGTCTGAAACAACATTATACCTTTTAAAAAATAAGTATTGAACATGCCAGACTACACAGAATGCAAGGGGAGTACATCTGCCCAACTACATGTACCCTACCTGTAGGTATCCAGAAGCACCTTCTTTAGGACTGGATGCAGGTTACCAGATGAGATGCATCAAACCAGTGATGCAATTGTTATGGTCCATATGGACCATATGGAATAGGATGATGAAAGCTACAAAACCTTTTTTAGTGCCTTTGTAGATTTGCATCTACATTTGTAGATCTGCATCTACAAATCTAGATGAGATAGCAGTTGATGATGCATAAGATACCACCCATCCACTTTCAAGGAAGGTATTGCAGATCTACACAGTATTCAGAAGACAGTAATGACAAACTCATGTGAAGAGGGCTCAAAAAGGTTGTGATTATAACCTGAGCAAGAAGATGAATAAAAGGAATTATATAAAAGTCTGTAAAATACTATAAAGTCTTGAGAAGCGAATGAGAGAGCCTCTGTTCTCTTTGGTTACATAGGAACAAGATATTCAGTGAAACAGGTGATAAATTTAAACCAATAAAGGGATGCATTTATTCATGAGGCATCACTTGCTGCCACAGGTAGTCAGCATGACAGGAAAGAGTAATACAGCATATGCGTGCAGGTCAGAGACTGGTCTAAATAGCAGCAATGGGACAGAGTGTGCTGTGGTAAAGGTAAGTGCCAGCTATAGAAAATAGGGGGGGGCTATAAACTGGCAGGTGAAATTCTGTATAGATAAAAGGTGATGCTCATGGTGTGTGTTTGGGGCAGGGAGAACAGTTCTAATTTCACACATGTGATAGCAGCCTCTGAGCTGGCAGGTATCACTGATAAGTGAGACCTTGATGTTCTGCAATAGCTTCATGAAAACACGGGTTTGATACTCAACAGCTTTCAAGAAGGTGCTCAAACGTTAGAGGTGATTGGGAAAAGAATACAGGATAAATCAGAGGTCACTGTTGTGACCCTTGATGAGATGGGGGTGGCTTTTCAGAGTTCTCATAGCATACCTGAGAGAGAACTTTAGACTGATCTGAGGTGGACTGAGTATCTATTGGCCTTGTTCTTGCCAAGAGCCTTTCTCTTTGTGTTGGTCATAGTGTGATGCTAGCAGTAGTTGTGGGGGTATAGGCCATATCTGCCATCTACTATTAAAAGAGTTTGCTTTAGGGTGCTTTACTTTTTAACCCCTCTCCTCTGAGATTTTTGCAGTGGCTTCGCTTTGTGGTTGCACATGGGCAAACTAGCCCAGCAGAAGGAAAATGGGTAAATATAAAATCTGTTTAGAAGCATTTAAAAATGGAGGTAAAAGAAAGAACTGGTGTTCTCTTCCATATCAATGATCTTCCTACAGAACATTTGCACCCCATTTTTCCCTCATTGGAGAAGAAAATTGGGAAATGTAAGTAGCTTGAGGGCAGGGTTGTCTTGGACCAATCTGACCTTTGTCCAGACTACTGATATATAGGAAGTAGTTTTTCCTTCCCTTAATACCTAAAGCAATCCCATTGCCTCATCCAAGGCCGCTGTCCTTGTTTTTCAAGCTTACATTCTGCACCCTCCCACACCCCACAATACCTTTTTCTCCATGGGATCTTCCCAGGATTTGTGCTATTTTGTTACTTTAGTGGCAAGGAAGCATAGGTTTTTATATGTCTGTGCTGATGTGTTATATACTTGGTTATCAGCACGAGAGTTCCCATCCAAGTGGGTTTGAAGTGGGCAGTAGTTCAAGCCATGTGTTTCTCAGTCATGGAAGGCTTGGAGATCTGCTTAGGAAGAGATGGCTTACAGAGGGTACCTGTTAGCCCAGCTCTAGTTAATAAGCCCTTTCAGATGCAGAGGGTACTCTTTCTGACAAACAAGTCTAGTTTTCTTTGTGATAGCCCCCAGAAAAAGTCCATTTTGGGGTGAATCCCAAGACTTTCTGAACAAATTTAATATTACAGGATGCATAGAGCTTTTTGAGGGATTTAACTATTATTTCCTCTAGATGCAACCTTCTGCCATGGTTCAGATAGAGAGAGGAGCAGTTTTATTCACTGTGATGTCCTGGTTGTACAACCCACCTTTGCCATGCGGCAGTATAAGTAGTCAGTTTTGATGCACATCTTAGGACAACAGAGCTAAGCAACTGGGGAATGAATTGAAAAGTTGTTTTAAATTTGTGGAATTATCTTCTATAGAAAGCGCACAAGTCATAATTTTCATCTTGCATTAATTTTTATAGCAGAGAGCTGGACTAGCAGAACATGTTTGACATGGAAAACTAAGGCTGAGAAGAAAATTTGAACTTGGAGGGGAAAATACACATAAATATTGTTATACAGATAATATGATCAACAACATATGCTTGTATAGTGGAGATGTTCTGAGTCATGAAGGTTTTCTGTGCTAATGTAGGTCAGGTTTTGGACAATAACTCCTTGATCATTACTGGTCTTTGTTCAGGTCTGCTAGTTTTGTCACTAACGTGCTGTACAGAAAGCATTACACTTTTCCTCTGTCTGTGACACCCTGCCTTCAGAAACATATTCCCTGTGGCTCCACAAATATTAATTGAAAGTGATCAAGGGTTTAGCAGCTTGGTCTTAAGTATTTATTTGAAAACAGAGGAGAGGCTATGTTTTTCCTGGAGCCTCTCTCCCGTTGCAGGATCTGACATGGGGCTGTTATGCTCAGCAAGCATTTTTTTAGCTTAGTCAGCTGCAGCCCATTGATTAGATCTCGATCTCCTCGTGGCTCAGACTGCACTGCAGTAGTTTGCAGTGCCTTGCTGAAGATACCGTACATGTGCAAGGGCGGCTCGGAGTCGGTGGGCAGAAAGACGATGATGTAGGCAGGACAGTGCATAGCCTCTTTAGACAAGCATGATGAAGGCTGCAGAAATGTGTCAGCTAATTGAGAAAAAGGTATTTATTTTCCAAATGTCTGTGCATAGTGTTAAAAATAAACTTTGCTGCAGTGAACAAGGTATTAGAAGAGGAGAGTATGGTATGTTTTTCTAGTTTTCACCCCACTGGAAAATGAGCTATTATATAACACAAAGGATCTTAACTCCTACATCCTAAGACCCCAAATATTCAAGCACAGAAGCCCAGTAGCTTCTATACTTACTTTGTACTTGAAATATATGTAAAGCTGTAATGTTATGTAGGAGATGAACATTTTGCAGTAGAATAAACAGCTTTGTGGAACTGTAGTACTCAGAGTACTATATTAGCTTAGGAAGGGATATAATTTTTGTCTCAAACTTTGTATTGTAAAAAGGTAATCAGAGAAAAGGCTGAAAGCACAGCATAGTCACATTGGTTCACACAGAGATGGGGAAAAGGAAAAAAAATGGACCTATGTCTTTAAAAATATTGCACATTTAATATATTATAGAAATGCCATTTCTGTGGGAATGGGTTAGTTATAAAACAGATCATCATGAAAATTACGTAAAGGTTCTCGTTGTTACTTTCATTGTTGGAAGAGCAAATTTGGACTTGAGAAGGAGTTCATGTTCTGGTTTAAAACATTACAACTACTGAAAGCTGGTGTAGTTGAAATTAAATGTATGAAAAGCAGACTAGCTAATGGATTTGAAAATCTATTAGCAAGCAGGGACTCTTGTATCTTGTTATAACTGGTTGTTCCTCTGCTTTCCTCCCCTGGAAGCCCTGGTTCAGTGAGGGTGACCTCAGGTCATCTATACTAGGTTGTTGATGGTTTTATTTTATGCAGCAGCGCTCTGGTTAGAGCTCTTGTGCTGCAGGGGTGAGGGAAAAGGGAGGACAACTCACGCTCAAATCCCATATATGCCTGCAGGGAACCGAGATCCCATTTTCCATTTCCGAGTGCCTTTACTGCCGAGCTGCAGGGGGGATACAGTACGTCTGAATGTGTCATTCCTTCTGGTCGATGCTGTTCCATTTGAAGCTCTGATTATTCTTCCCACTGGACTACAGAGAGAGGAACAGAAAACTATTACTGTGTCCGGTGGTGAGGGAACAGGGGCTTCACTCCCTGGGCAAATGAATGTTGAGTTGGATTGCAGGTCAAGTCTCCCCTCCATCAGGTAAGTGCATTTGCTACCAGGTTGCAGAGTGCCTGTCATACACTTCCTCTCTTGGAAATAAATATTCAATTATTCTGTGCAAAAGGGATCCTCTCCAACATGGATGTTCTTAGACTTTCATCTCAGAGCATCCGGTGGCTTAGGGGTGAGAGTGTACTCTGGAAGGAGGGAGGTGTGGTTTTCATGTCTGTCTAAGGGATGGAGAGATTTGAACTTCGCTGCATCTCAATGATTGCCGCAACTGTCTTTTGTTGTCTTCCTTTTGGTAGAAAAGGACCGTCTTCTCCATCTGACTCCAGAAAAGCATTATAAGCTGTAAATCCCAAGTGAGATGTGACTAACATTCTACAATGCTCTCCAAAACATTTCCATTTCAGTGGTTCCTCTGCTCTGTGTTACAGGGCATGAAAAACTTGTCTTTGTTACTTAGCACTCCCCATGCTTTCCACGGGGATGTTCTGTGCTACTTGTTCCCCTATGGGACCATGCATGTAAGAAACAAGAGGCCAAAATTCTCTTGTTAAAAATCGAATGATAATTGAATAATAGGATTACAGCTGGAATAAGCTTTTGATAAAAAAAAAGTTCTTTCTTAGCCCTGTTTCTAATGTGAGAAAGGCATCCTCATCTCCAGCGCAAATTCTGGCGCAGGAATCGCATGATGAGACAGTTGGCGCATGCTATTCAGAAAGACAAAATTATTATCTTAGTCTTTTCTGATGTTAAAATCCATTGGAAATTTTGAATTCTCCTAAAGTAAAGAAGGAAAGATGGCATTTTAACTGATCTCCTGTGGGTCTTTTGCTTTGGAAAGAGTCGTAGGAGACTATTAAGTAACTTTCTCAAAACTAAATTTCATGCAAAATATACGGAATTCTTAGAACTTGCACATTTTGGGGGAAGAGGAATACTGAGACTCAAATAAGAAACTCCACTGGGTTGATTGCTTTTGATTAGTTGATTTCTGTTGGAATAAGTATCTCTCAGTTGAGGTCTTTCCTCAGTTTACTGAATTGAGTTTTAAGGTTATATAATATAATATTAGCTCTTGCCTCTGATCAGGGTGGCCCTCATGTTTCCATACTGCGCCATTCACATCTTAAGAGACAGTGACTGCTCACGTGGCCTAAAAGCAGCACTGACTTTCATTCTGCTCTCTTTCAAACCACCGTGCTGCATCCCACCACAGACAGCAGAGACCCTGCTGTTTCTAGGTGGAGCACTGCAGCAGTCGTCAGGGAAGGGGAAGATGCCTGAAGTTGGCAGCTGTGAAACCTGTAAAGTTGGCAAGCCAGTCATTGTATGGAGACTGCTGTTGAGAAAGCAAGGTGGTGGTTGCAGAAAAAGCCAAATATCTTGGGTGGGAACCCATGACAATTCAAACGGGGAAGGAGACATATCTGTTCGGTTTTAGAAACTTATGTGCTAACGTTTCACCCAGAACTTGCTCTGGATTAAAAGGACAAGAGATGAGAAAGAGCAAATCCCCTTGCTGGTTATTAGATCAGTTTGATTGTGGGAGGAAGAGAGGTGTAAGTATCAGATAATTTTAGGAAGGAAAATCACGGTAGAACCATACAACTGACCTGTGGTTAGGCTGTATGCATCTCTGCTCTCAACTTTGTTTTTTATACTATTAGGTGTGATATGTGAGCAGGGGGAAGTTAGTCTCTAGGGGGACCCCTCTCACCACTTTACAGAGCACTCACAAACCACACAGGCTCACTCAACGCTTTGTGTCTAAATGAAACTAAATACAACATGGGCCAACAGCCCTGGGAAGGATGCTGGGAGACGGCAACAGCTAAACAAGAGACCCAGGTTTCTGGAGGGATACAATATTGAATTGTTTTTTAATTCGTTTCTGTTTAAGTTTTTTCTCATTTTGTTGTTTTTTATCATGTTTTTCTTTGGGTTTCTCTCTGTTTTACAGTTCTTTTGGGCTCTTCTTTTGAGGCTGTGTTTGATGCGTTGGCTTCCCATCCGCTGCTCGTAACCATCTCTGCTATGAGTTGTGAGTGAGCCATCACCATGCTTCTGGGTTTTCATTTTGTTTTGTGCTTTTGTTATATATGGAAGTCCGAATTACACCTGGTTTTCTTTTTTCCCTCATAATATGTTTGTTTTTTGGCAGGATCGTGACAGCTACCTAAATATGATGCAGAGGCCTAGAACACTTGGGAATCTGCCTGAGGGGCTGGCAGACATTTGGGTGGTGCCAGAGACTGTGATTTTGTCACTTCGGTGGCTTCAGAGGCAAGGGGAGGGGAGTTCTCTCATCTTACAGTTTTGGCTCCAGCTTCCTCTATTCATTTCTGACTCCCCATTGGGCTAAAATATGCTGCTGTCATTAATGATGCTACAAAGTGCTGCTGTTTAAATTAGCAAGTCAAAACGCATGTAAGAGGTGCAGAATTTGTCTCCACAGAAGAGGTGGAGATGCATATCCCTGCGTCTCCCCCACGAGCCTAACTGATGGAAGCAGGAGATTCCTAGAAGTCACACAGATACTTCCTTTTAGTTCATTTGAAGCTTCCTTTCACTTTTCCTTCTTATCACAATTTTTCCAACAAGTCATTTCAAGCCAAGATAAAGTGCTTCCCATGATCTGTGGCATTTCCTCTCTCCCCTTACCCCCTTCTCTTCAATCTGCACTAACTTTCTTTTCATTTTCTTACTGCTGGAAATCCTTTTCCTGTTTCCAGGAGAGGTGGGTTAATGATCCTAGATGACAGCAGGCCTGCCAGGGGCAAAGGTGGTGGATCTCATGAGGTGGTTGCACAGGCTTCCAGAAAGTTGGGGAGGAACCAGCGGTCATGTTCCATGAGAGTACCACAGGCATAAGAAACAGCAGGAGGAAAGTAGTGGCATCCAAATACAAGTTTTTAGGAAGGAAGCTGGAAACCAGGACATTCAAAATATCAATCTAGGGACCAGTGAGGCAAGAGGAAAAGTTTTAATCTCTATGTATGAATGTGGTGTAAGAAGCAGGGATTCAGAATAATGAGGAAATAAGAGCACTCCTGAAATAAAGGGAGCATATACAGGAAAGACAGACTTCATGTGAATCGTAAGGGAGACATTGTTGGCACTTAAAATACAAGTGATCATGACTGTTTGAACTGGAGAATGATGAAAAGCTGAGGAGTGCAAAAGAGCACAGTTTGGAACAATGCATCCACTTTGTACAGGATTTTGTTACCCAATTCTGTCTTTGTCCGTGAGGTAGTGTACATTGCTAATATATTGAAAGGAACACAGAGTATAATTTTTGCTCTGTGGTAGTGATCTAAGGCATTCTCCCAAGCTAAAACTCATTTTAAACCAAGCTTCTAACACAATGCAATGTATTTCATATCTCTGTCATCTCCCTGACAGCTCTGTGTAATAAATTACTTTAGCTTTGTGCTAGAGACAATCTTAATGCAGGAAGAGATGTACTTTACCCTGAGTAACATTTTTGATAGTAATACTGATGTGGAAAAATTAAAAAATAAATCATGTATGGTTTAAAATTGTATTTCAACTTGCTAGCTTATTACCTTTTTATCATTTTGGGGATTCAAATAATTTGGGTAATATATGATTCCGTAGTCTGAAGCTCCTAACTGTTACAATTTCAGTTCTGTGTCAAATGTGGATCGGTCTGGACAGCAAGGATGCTTTATCCAGGCGCTTTTCCACTGCTGGGCAATGCAGTGGTGGGATGAAATTTATTAACTGGAAGAAATGAAGTGTGTAAAGAAATCATCTGGAAAATTAATGTTGATGAATTCGGAAGAAAAGTCAATAACAGTTGGGTATACAGCATGTGCTACAATAAATGCTCAGGCAGGAGCTGTTTGTTTGGATGAAACACAAAGTATCTCCACAGCCATGGAAATATTTGATTGCAGTGATTAGTGACTCAGTCAAAAGGCATGACTAATTGCCTTGTGACTAGCAGGGCAGTCAAATATGGTTAAAAGAGGTGAAACCTTTCTGAGAAAAAGATGCTGTTAACACAGTTAGCATCTGCCTGTTTTGTTCAAAGCTCTAAACGTCCTGTCAAAACAATTGCAAAGTCTTGCTCGGTTGCAGTGCTCTCCCTTCACTGAGATATCACATGAGAGAGGACTGGAGAGTGAGCCCTTTGGGTTCAGCCGCAGGACTGGCTTGGTGAACTGTTTTGTGTTGGCTGTGGGACAGTTGCACAATTAAAAGATGGCTGGGCTTTTCGTTTGCTTCTGAAAGAGGAGGGGAATACATGTGCAAACTGCCTAGAGTTGGTTTCAGAATAGATCTAATTAAAGACTGCAAAGATAGCCTGTCTGCCAGAAATAGTAAGTATTGATCTAAAAAGATTTTCAGAGACATTGCCAACCATACTGAAACCAGCACATGTGATACTTGGTTCAGTATATACGCAGTTGATAACTGAAGACATTGAAGTAGGGAAAGAATATGAAAGACAAACTCCCATGGACTGCAAACATTGAACAATATTTGTTCTGAAAACATTACTGGTTACACACTACAATTGTGCACAGTACGCTCCTATTTTATGGCTCATGAGAAGTATCCAAACACACTAGCTTCCACTCATAATGGAAAAGAGGAATGTCCTCTTGCTTTTGAATATGTAGAGGACATTTACAGTGATGGCTGATTCCAACAGATGTATTCCAGTGGCCAGTATTCTGCTTTTCAGGAACTCACATCAGTGAATTTGCTGAAATTCTGAAAAATATTTTGCAGTCATTTGTCAGTGGGAATCCTAAACGTATGCTCGGGGAGGAATGAAGTACATGATCATGAATATAATATCTTGACTATTACCTGCTGCTAAATAAGGGAAATTAAATTCCCTGCTTATAGCTCAAGCTGGTATACTGCAAGATTAAATGCTGCATTAAGTGCATGGGATATGCATACGGGTTCTCCTTGTGGAGTATTTGATTAACGTAAAGGAGTTGTTAGATAGACTTGTAGCTTTTTTTCTTGGAGTCACTATAACTTAAGAGCTGCATTATACGCCATATAGGTGTGTGTTAGTGGCACAGTGTTGGTAAACTTGTTTAAAAAAAATTTGAAATTTTATTCTTTCTGAGAGTATTGAAACTCAGAGCAACTTCCCTGTACCCAGAAGGAAGCAACTGAATTGTACGTATTTAAACTGACAGAAGGGTGCCGTAGAATAAAAGTACAGAGTTTTAGGCTTAGTTCTGAAAGCATAGGCACAGCTGAAAGAACAAACATGAATCAACTGACCTACGTGGGACAAGTTACCCAATAAGAGTTGTTATTAATGTGCTCAAATTTCTGCAAGAGTAGGATCTTAATTATGAGTATGTTTAGTTCTTTGCCCAAGCTTAGCCTTATGATGGAAGATGTCTGGGCTTGAACCTGGTTTTGCCACATGCATTTTGAAAGCACTACTGTTGACTCTGGTGCTTCTAGCTAAGCTGAAAGGATTTGGTGGATGTCATTATTTAAATGCAATTTTTTCGGAACAATGACATCTTCAGTAAGTGAACTCACATGGTCTAATGTTCTTGTGGAGGCAGCAGTGGAAAGAGTTGGAAGTGTTACTCAGCCCCCAGAACAGAGAAAGCCTCGAGCTCGGAGAAATAATCACAGGAGGACTGCCTTCTTCCCAAGGCCACTATATCAAGCCTTCACTTCCCGAGAATGTGAAGAACAAGAGAATCGGAGAAAGAGAAAATAAAGATACATGGTTTAGGATATACTGGGAAGAATCTGGAAAAAAGCAAGAACTCTGAAAGTCAGAGGTTCTTAATTTAAGTCTTACAGAGGATATTGACAAGCAGTGTCAGCAAACACATGGTTATCTGCCCTGTGCCAGAGTAGGGGATCCCTGTTCTTCTGACCAGGCTGCCCTCAGGCTTTGCTTAGCTCATGTTATTCATGACTCTGTTTTGCACTTGCACTTCTTTACTAGCTTTTCCCTTGACCTGGAGTTTAAAAAGGAAAATATGATCTTGGATAATATTCTTAGCTCTATGTCTAGACTATTACTATTCTAACTTATCACTGTAACTGCCTTGCTCTCTCTGTAAAGCAATCTTTTCTAGAGATGCAGAATTGGAGAATGCTGTCTGTTTAGCTGGCTGCTAGAGCAGATGAATGCAGAAGGAGCTTTGTATCCCGTGGGTACCTAGGAAATAACAGTATAGACAAGAAGTTCTCAGGAGTTAGCTGCACAGGGGATTTAGTAACCTGCTCCGTCTCTGAGATTTTCTGTTGTCTCCCTTCAGCCTCGCAATGTTGCTGGTTTTCGAGGAACGGTCCGCTATGCTTCGGTGAATGCACACAAAAACCGAGTGAGTATTTTTGGGTTATAAGGAATTAACAGCAAGGTTATTTCTCCTCAGAAACCTGAGGAGTAAGAGGCATGAGTTTTGGTTTGTCGCCTACAGAAGTTAGTATATCAGATGAACTCCATTAGGTGGTCAAGGCTGTTGACTGTAAAATCAAAATTATGATTCAGTTATTGGATCCTCTATAGTTGGCAGCCTTAATAATTGTAATTATTGCATTATCAGACACTTTTTAAGGGAGGGGGAACAACCACACTAAAGTTGAAATCAGGTTAAGTGCCAGGCTGCTTGCTGCTAGTTTCTCACAAAACTTGGCTGTGAATTACCAAGTGCCAGGTCCCCAAATCCATCCTCCACCTGGAATTTTTAGTATTAACATTATGCCATCAGCTGAAGAGCCACCTAGTGAAAGCTAGGTTTATTTTTCCCTGAAAAGGGCCATTATTTACATAGTGTCTGGCCTGTTTCATTCTAAATGCTTCCAGAAGTCTCATCCAACATTCTTCTCAAAACACTCATTTGTCCTATTTCAGTAATGTTCCTGTGTAGACAGTAAACCGTAAGTCCTCTGGTTCTGCTGCTAAGTGCTTGCCAAATGGAAACTATCAGCCCTCCTGCATTACCTCCAGGTTTCTGGCCTTATTTGGGATGAGCCTGTAGGATGACCTGTGACATATAAGGAAGTTCCAAGTTTTTTTAGGGAAAGAAGTTATTGTCTGCAGGTGGAAAGTGTGATGCGGGGAGGGCAGTTGAATGCCATCATGAATTCGTTCTGTTTCCTGGGAGGCATTGAGAAACCTGAGGTGTCATTTTTGGAAGAGCTGAATAGTGCCAGCTGTAGCTGGCATCAGCTGAAGGTATATTTAGAAACAAAAATTGCTGTATAATGCATGCTATTCTGAGAAATCATGTTCTAGACATTGGATGTTGAGCACCAAAAATTACTTCATGTTCTTTGACAATTTCAGCCTTAATCCCCATGTTTCAATTTCCCATTTGCTAGGCCAGGAGGAGCGTGGTGTGTGGAAATGTTATAAATTTGTGAATTGTTGTGGTGCTTGATGATGAGTGTTTTGCAAAAGCCCTTGAGTAAATGCTGTCTTGTGAAAAGAGTTTGAATGATATTTAGCTTAAAAATAATAATAAAAAAGACTTTCTACACACAGTTTGGGTTTTTTTTTCCTTAATCTAGGTTTTTCCACATCCCATTAATAAATATTCCACTCCTGTATACTCAGTGAGGGAGAGTCCTATGGAAAACTTGTGCTTTGTTGTATAGATAAAAAACTCTTTCCTAATATATTCACAAAAAGGAAAACAAATGAGGTTATTCAGGTGACTGTATTGACATTGCCAAGTTTAATAAATGCTTGATTTTGCATCTTTAGTCTTTAATCTGGCTTCTTTAATCACTGAATGGGAAGTATGACTTCTCTTCCTACTTTGTAAAATGAGGTAGCTCATCTGGAGAGCACACCTGGACTACTGAGCTTTGCTCCTCAGTCTTCGTCTCTCTTTTCTCCAGGAGATGGGTAGACATGATGATCTGTGGTCCCTCTTTTACATGTTGGTGGAGTTTGCGGTTGGTCAGCTTCCATGGCGAAAGATCAAAGATAAGGTAGGAAACCTAGTGTCTGTGCTTAAGATAGGGTACTACGTTTTTATTATTATGACTCTTATTATTCCTTCTGCAGCTCAGTGCAGCTTTTTGCTGAGGTAAAGCCAGAGCCTGCTTTTCATCAGATCTTGCTGCAAGATGCTAACCTGCTTTTGTGTGTTCTGAAGCACAATGTGGAGCTTGTCTTATTTGGAGTAGCTAGACATTTTCTTATGCACATTGTTAATCATATTTGATCAAGTGACTTTGACTTTGTTCTTGCAAAGCAAACAACAAAAGTGGAAAGGCTTAGCTGTCCTTTTGACAAATAAGCAGAGTCTTTAGAAAGGTGGGAGGATAACTCTTTGCCATGCCAAACAAGCCAAATGGGAATTGCAACTGGAAAGTTAAACAGAATAAAGCTCACTGTTCATGTTGTCTTGGAAATACTTTGTGCTAGAGAATAAAATCCCTGGAAAAAAATAGGTCACCTGGGCAGAAGGCTCTGCTAAAGGGACAGCTTCTGAAGAGTGCTTCCAACTCAAGATTCCCCTTTGACTTTTCCCTGCAGTGATCAACCTCGCTTCACTAGGGATACCAAACAGGAGAAGTCTGTAGACACAGTGTTGGGTCTAAGAAGAGGCCGTGTTCCAGGAATGATAAGACTAGATGATATTCCAAGAATGATAACACTTTATGAATATGAAGCAATATAAGAGATTCTTGGTTCTGAGATATTTTCTTTTTTTCCAGGAGCAGGTTGGCATGATAAAAGAAAAGTATGAACACCGAATGCTGCTAAAACACATGCCTTCAGAGTTCCACCTTTTTCTGGATCATATTGCAAGCCTAGACTACTTCACCAAGCCAGACTATCAGGTAGGAGCCTGTCTTTGTTACCAATCTGATGCATGGCACTCTGGACTGGCATTTGGATTTTCTAACATTTCCATGCACGCGTTCATATCTAGCTGAGGAATACCTTTTCTAGAACCAGGAGAAAAAGGTTGGACTGTACAGTTCTTCAACATCTCAGAAGTTTTTTCTACTCCTTCCACAACCCTGTGCAAAATAATCCTGTACTCCAGACCAGAAAGCTCTTTCCAAGCAACAGAGTACTTTTGGCTTTCATTAAAACACAAAAGTTTTGAGATACTCCAAAAGTGATGGAATTTTAGCACAGCTTGCCAAAGTCTGCAAAGAGCCTATGCCAACAGCTCAACAGTGCACACCAACCCCTTTGTTTTCTTTCAGACTCATATGGGCCTTAGCCATTATTCGCTCTTTCTTGAATATTCATCTTAACATAATTTTTTTTTCTCCCATTCACTGTTTGCTATCAGCATATACGTGATCACTTACAGTAGCTCACCTAACACAATATAACTGAGGCAACTTGATTCTGTGTCCCTTTTTTATCACAGTGGTTTTATCTGTACATTAAAGCCAGAGTGATGAAAAAAACATTTTATTAGCAGATCTGTGCAGTCTTATATGAGTGCCTGCTCCTGTTGATAGTGCATCAAATGAGTGGGAAAATGGTAGGAGGGTGTTCCAGCGAACTCTCCAACAGTGCTTTTTGTATTTTAGCTACGTACGTGTTGCAGCATAGCAACCACAACTTTTTAAAAAAGAAAAAAAAAGGCAAATACTTTCTGGATAGTGCAGTGGAAAAATAACATTTGCCACTAAGATGGAAGGCTGTAGAGGGATGGAGGTGGACTGAGGAGATGCTGAGGGAGCTGGATTTGTTTAGCCAGGAGAAGAAAAGGCAAAGAGGGGATCTGATTGCTGTCTTCCACTGCCTCAAGGATGGTTGTGGGGAGAATAGAGGTAGACTTTTCTCAGAGGCAGCAAAGGAAATTGTGACTAAATCTAGGGGGGAAAAAAGTCAGAATGAGGCTTCTTAAGTACGGAACAGGTACCTAGAAAAGCTGTGGAATTTCCATCCTTGGGGATTTCCAAAAGTCAACTGGATGAGGAATCTGATCTGACTTTGCAGTTAGCCCTGGTTTGAGCAGATGGTTGGATTAGACATCTCCAAAGCTCCTTTTGAACCTACATCCTCCTATATTCTATTCTAGTTTAAAATAATTGTGACCTAACAGTACTGAAAAGCCATCCTTGAGATGGAAATGGAAGGAGACGTTTCCAGACAATTTCAGTGCAGTACAAATCATGAGCAGCTCTTCCACAGTAGGGGATTTGTCTGAAGCTGTGAATTGCCTCTTTGCCTTCAGTTTTTTGCAGGTGCAGCTCGGGAAGAAGCCTCCAAAAGGGAACTCCCCACAAAAGTCTGGCACCTGCAGCTTGCCCCCAAACACTGATTCTTCTAGCTTGACTTGGAGGCCTATTCCAGCCAGCAAATTCTCCAAACATCTCAGCTCCAGAGATGTCTTTATATTGATTTATCTGTATTTATTACTGTGAAAGATTAAAAAGTATTTCAGATGGCATCTGAATTTGTCACCAGTACCAGGCTCTCAGGCAAATTAAGAAAATTGGGGAAGTATGTCTACTAATATATAAAGTCATGGTTTATTTAAAAATTGGAATTACAAGATTAGAAATAAGGAAACAGAACAAAACATATATGAATATAACTTGAAGTTACAGTTCACCATTTCCCTTCTTAGCTCTTTAATATATTTCAATTTAAGATGTATGCTAACCACCAGGTGAGGATTATGACTCTGAATGCTGTCCTGTAGCTGGACAGGTTTGGTGTTTCATATAGCTACCCAGCTCTAGTCGACCTCCAAGTTCTCCTCTTTGAGAGAAATCACAATGAAAGGACAGCTTCACTGGGCTGGAGAAAAGGTTTGTCTGGCCTAGTAGCATGTCTCCAACAGTGTTGGCTGTAGGAAGATTATGAAAGAATGAGCATTCAGTGACATTTCCCCAGAAAACTCTCAAAGCTCGAGGATCAAGGATCCTTGAGGCTCAAGAATCTCCTAAACCAAAAATGTCCTGTATTTCATAGCCCTCAATGATTTTGTCTTCCATGAACTTGTCCAGTCTACTCCTGAATTCATGTAAACCTTTAGCATTCACCATGTGACAGGGAGGCACCACAGCTTAAGTGCTTGCTGTGAGAAGAACTACTTTCTTCTGTTTGTTCTAAACTTGCCACCTGCCAGCCTCATTTAATGCCCCTTACGTCTTGGACATAACTGAGTGCTGGTCCCTAGCCCCTCTCCAGCTTCCCAGCCACACAGAATCTTACAGACCTCCATGGTATTGCTCTTCAGTTACTCTTTTGCCCAGACTGAAGGATCCTAGTCTACTTACTTGCTTGTTGCCTAGAAGGAAACCTTTCCACACCTTTGGTTTGTGTCCTCCTCTGAACCTTGTCCAATTGTACCTTTGTGAGGTGGGGGCTTGCCAGCGTTGCATGTTCAAGATGTATATAGCCCATGAAGTGATAAACTGCAGTTACAATGTTCTGTTCCATTCCTAAGACTTTCTAATATTCCATCTGTTTTATCCAGTGGCAATGCAGTTTTGATTTCTCCCTTTTCTATGTACCAAGTAAAGCTTTGGCTTCTTTTGCAGTAGCATGAAGTTTTGGTAAAATCCTTCCTCTCCCACCTCCATCATCTCGAAGTGGGGAATGATGCATAAACGCTGCATGTGAGCATCCAATAAGATCATTCTGACTGTTGCCTCCTCCCTCACTGTCTGAATTCTGATGTATTATCTCTCTAACTTCTCCTGATGTATGTCTTCTGGCTTTGCAGGATGCTGGATATCATAGGATGCTTTTGACTTTAGAAAGAGGCCAGACATGAATATAAGAAGAGCTGTACTGGGTCAGCCCCTCCTTTCTTGCTCCTTTGTAAATGGGGACAGACAATAGGGGACTGGCCGCTGCTGCTGTCCTCCTTGCTCCCAATGGTCCATGCCCTGAAGTTGGCAATCTTTTTCTTCAGCTCTGCCACCATCAACATCTGGGGCTGTCCGTCTAAGCAGATATGCTAGTTTGAAGGATGGGAAAGGAAGAGGGGTGAAATACACCTCTGTGTATTTGTGCAGCACACCTTAACTGTTGCATGAAGGAAAAAGCAACTGCATCTGCTATCTTCAGACTTGTTTTATCACTGTTACAGGAAAAAAGTTTTAGGGGTGGAAGGCAATGATCCCATGACTTCCTTCCACCCCCATCCTTTTTCTCCATATCGTTGTTAAAAAAAACAAAAAACAAAACCAAACAAACAAAAAGACAAACAAACAAACAAAAAAACCCATCCTCTCCAAACACTCAGAGCCATATTTCTCTCTCTCTGTCCACCCCCTAGCCTGGCTTACAGCTTTTTCTGTCTTGGTGTGAATTCTCTCCTCTCTATCTCCTAGTTTTGCAATTCTCCTACTCACATCCTTGCCCCTATGTGATTGTGTTTTTCTTTTTTGCACTTGTTAGCTGCCATGATTATCTCTTATTTGCCTCAATTAAGTAATCGCACTACTGTCTTTTCCACTACCAGCTCTGACTGGGAAGATGATAATCCTCCTTAACGCATGAAAATAACATTGCTAACGCTCCAGACTACAGCTGATGCTCTGCAGCATCCAAGTAGTCACCTGCCTTGGGGGGAAAAGGGAATTACTCCATCGTGTGTCTGCAGCAGGTTCGCTCTTACTTTAGCCAGTGACATTAGCTGGGCCCAGAAGCTGATGGGATGGTGAGCCTGTTCTTCCTCGACCTACTCCCCATGGCGGTGAAGGTTGCCAAGATCATACTTGGTCACAGACTGTGGCTCTAGGTCCGTGAGAAGTTTCTAGTTCTTAACTATTGACATCTATGCCCCAAGGCCAAGCCATCAAAAAGTGTTTGTCAGTAGTCATCTGCCTTCCCTTGCCATTTTAGATCCTCCTCAGCACAATTCATGCTGAGTGGCAATTTTATCACAGTTCTGAGCCCCTGAGATCATGTCAGAAGAGAGAGAGATCAGGCCATAACTGAAGACTAAGTGTGACTGGAGACCACTGCTCTCTGATGGATAGATGGCACAAGCTTTGCCTAGGCATAGGTGAAGAAAATGATGGTAGAACCAAACAGAGTTGAGCTGTCACGTGATGGATCTTACTTACACCTTGTGGTTTTGCACTTCTTGGGCTCATGGCCTCTGACATTAGGCCTGTCCCTTTAATGGATCATTGTCAGTATTGGTTCATGGTTAGGATCAAATTTTTAGCACTTTCACAGCAGGAGGATGCAGGCATTAGAGCAACATTGGGGGGTTTTCTGACTCATTTGACAGCAAGAGAGACATGCCTTTTCCCTAGCATAGTGAAGATAGGATGTGAGAAAGGTGCATGAAAATCTTTTCTACTGCAATTGCATGCTGGGTCCAACTGGTAGAGGGATAGTTTCAGGTCTGGTTGGGGAGGTGGCTGGCTTCTCTCCCCAAAGATCCATCTTTTTGCATTGAGTATCAGAAAAGGAAAGACCTTGTGGTCCTGGAAGATTATAGAAACTGGGGTGCCTTTGCCTGGGAGCCCATCAGATTCCCTCAGCTGGTGGATTGTGAATTGTGTTTCATCCAGGAAAAAGTGATCACATCACCTGTGGTTGTATAAGAGAATGGCTCTCTTGTACACATCCAGAGCAGATGTGAGAAGGTAAGAGCTTTGTACATGGACCTCTTCCTTTCAGATCCAGTCAATATCAGATATTGTAAGAGCATTTGGGAAGGACTCCCTATGGACAACCAGTGCCAGTTTGAGCTCTCTGATGCTGGCCAAGTTATTGGAAGTCTTCCATCGTAGGCTTAGTGTTTTCTCCACAGGCATCCCTCTAGAGCTTACAAACACATATCAGGAGCCTTCCCTTGTCAAAAGCAGACCCCTGCCACTTAAGATGTGTGCCTGATATTTATTCTTCAATACTGTGTTGGGGTTTACAGTGCAGATTAAAAACTCGAGCAAGAGCAACTTGCCACGCCTGAAGTTTGTGCTGAAAGATTCCATCTTCCTAGATGAGCCACGAAGAATTCAAGGCTGGAGCATCTGGACAATCCATAACTGTTTTGGGACATTTTTCACCTGATATTTCAGGATAGACTGTGATTCATTTCCTGAACCTTGGCCAGGAGAAAGCATTTGACAAGATGTATCATGGCAGTTTAATGGGTAATTTCTGCACAATTGGCTTCTCTCCCATTCTATGAGGCATCAGCCCAAAACATGGTATGCTACTACAAAATGTGCAATTAAGCTTTATGTCCCTATGGTCATCTACAATCTGTCTATGGACATTAACATCTTTAATAGAGAAACATGGTGGGCCTCTTCTTTATCCCACTAGTGGGTTTGATACTGAAAGAGAGTTGCACATTGTCTTCTGGAAGTTGACATGCTCCGATGTGACATGGCCTAGACCTGGCATGTGGCCTGACAAGCCATGCCCCCACCAGCCTATATCTACTGAGTCATGAGTCCATGTCCAGTGCTAGAGCAGGAAAGGTACCACAATGGTTCCCTAGTTCACATTGCTGTGCTGCAGTTTGGTTTATTGGATGTATTTTCTTTACTGCTTATCCTTTTCTGTTGTTAAATCTGTCCCAATAGGAAGCTCAGGAGTCTGAACAGCCCTAAAGGGGCAAAGCTGATCCAGTCCATGCTCTGCCTCTGTTTCAGTGACATTCTCCTGTGACTCTGATAACCTTCCAAGGGAAAATTCTGTATTTCTTCTCACTGGGGTGCTATGGATCTCTGCTTACGCTGTAGGTGGGGAAGAGGATTTGATCTGCATCTGTAGTCATTGCCTTCCTTCTCTTTCTGGGCCCTGAAGAGGTGGAGTGATTGCTGTACAGTGCAGCTGTAATATACTGCCTTGTGCCTTTCCTGTTACCTCCCAGGGTTCCAGAATGGCCAACGTTCTCTTCATATATGAGGAATTCTCAGTGAGACCTATCCAAACTGTTGGTCTTCCACCACAACTTCCCTATGAATTGGAAGCTCTTATCCAAGTAAAGCCAACTGCAGGCACCATGATAACAGGTTGCTTTCATAGGTCCCTGTCTGCATGTGATGTAGACCTGTTGGGTGTACTGGAGGTTAGTCCTGTCTGGTAGCTTCATGATTTGAGCCTCATTTTTAGGTTACAATTAGGTGTAAATAACTTTTTTTACCCGGTGCATGGATGACAGACATATGCATTGTTCTCAACCAGTAGAGAGAAATTGGAATATCTTCCTGCATCAAGAAAGTCTTATGAGAAGATGTTACTTGGGTCATCTACTACCTTTTCCTACGTTCCCTCATTACCTGAGCTCAGCCTTCCCTGAAGTCTCTTCATCTTAGCCTCAAACCCCATCAAATGGTTACTCATATAAAGTTTTTGGGAAAAAAAAAAAAAAAGATAATATTGTTCATGTGTGCACATGCTTCATAATCACTTTCCTTGTTTGTGTTCTGTCCAGACACCAAAAGGCTAGGTCTGTTACTGCCAAGAAAATACGGCAAGTCAGCCTCTATCTGCCTTTAGGTCCATGGTATACAAACTGAAAAATTCTTAGTGTAGTGGTATATACAGGCATAGCTATGGCAGGTATTACATTCTTGCTGAAGAGGGATGCTGGGCTCATTATGAAAGAACTACTTTTGGAAAGCATGTCCAGGTACATGAAAGATTAGAAGGGGACTCAGAAGAGCCAGCATGGATTTATCCAGGACAGAGCATACCTGACCAACCTGACCAGCCTTCTGGGACAAGATGACTACTTCTATGGATGCAGAGAGCAGTGAATGTTATCTACCTTGACTTTACACAGTCTCTCATAATGTCTTCGTAGCCAGATTGGAAAGAGATGGTTTGAATAAGTAGACCACAAGGTTGGTGGTAAATTGTCTGGATTGCTGGGTGTCAGAGGGTTGTAATCAGCAGTGCAAAGTTCAGTTGGTGGCTAGCAACTAGTGGTATCTCTCAGGGCACAGTACTGGAGCTAATGGTGTTCAGTGTCTCCGTTAAAGACCTGGATGATGGGACAGGGGGACAGAGCACACTCTCAGCCAGTTCACAGCAGATACCAATTTAGGAGAAGCAGCTGATATGCTGAAGGGTAGTACTGATACTCAGAGACCTTGACAGTCTTACAGGAACCTCATGAGGTTCAGCGAAGGCAAGTACAAAGTCCTGTACTTGGGATGGAATAAACATGTGGAACATTACAGGCTGGGGATCAACTAACTGGCTAGGGAGGAGCTCTGCTTCTGTAGACCTGTATGTCTTAGCGGTGACCACGAAACAGTAGTGTGTCCTTGTGACGAAGCAAGCTAACCGCGTGTTGGGCTGTATTAGGAAGAGCATAGCCAGCAGCATAAGGGAAGTGATTATTCCGTTCTGTTAGGCACTTGTTAAATCACATCAGGAAAGCTGTGTCCAGTACAAGAAAGACATCCAAACTGGAGTGATCCCAGTGGAAGGCCACCAAGATGACTGGGAGCTAGAGCACATGCCATAAGGGGAGAAGCTGAGAGAAATGGGTTTCTTTGACCTTAAGGGAAGGATCCAAGCAGATCCTGGTTTTGCCTTCTGCTACCCATAGGGAAGACTGAGCTAGACTCTTCTGAGGCGCACAGATGAGACGCAGTTGACACAATCCGCAACAAAGGAAATTGCAGTTACCTGCATGGGAAAAAGTTATTACCAGAACAATATGTCAAACAGTAGTGGGATCTTCATCCTTGGAGATAGTCAGAACATAACTTGATGGGGCATTGAGCAAGCTGATCTGACTTTGAAACTGGATCTGACTTGAAGGTAAGCCCTGCTTTGAGTTGGGGGTGGACTAGGTGATTGCCCGAGTTCCCTTGCAACTTAAAGATCTTTTGAATTCGAGCCCTCTGCATCTGTAGCACCTCCTGCCTTGCTGTGCTCCTTATCTGACATCCTGTGTAACTGAGGGATCTCTTGTCATCTTCCTCCTGGCTCTGCCAAGTTCTTGGTCCCAGCAGAAGGAAACTCAGTATGGGAGGCTTGTAGTGACTGTGGAAACTCTTCTGGTCCCTAATAATGTGTCTGCAGGCAGAGGATCCCTAGACAGGATCCAGTAACTCTGCATGACTTCTGGGAGTAGTGGTTGTTGTTGGGACTGTTCTGTGCGGTTTCCCACTCTCACTTTCCTCCTTGTAAAGCTTTGTGTATACTTAATGAGAAGTATAAAGGGTTCAGAGAAAGCTGAGAAGGCTCAATTAGACCATGGAACAGCTTGAGAATAATGGCAGCTGAGGACACTACTATCCTTCAGCCTGCAAAAAAAGACCCTACAGGGAATACAATAGAGGTCCGTAAAATCCCGAATGGCCTGCAAAGTCAAATGCAAGCATTACAGAAGAAGGTATACCAGAAAGTAACAAAAGTTGTTTTGACTGAGTGGGTCCTTGACAGCGTGAAGGAATGCTAAGAATAAGACAGCTGAACTTCTAATTTTAGCATGTGGTTTCTTACCTCAGACTGCTTCAGTATCAAAGGAATGGAAGGTGGCAGAAGCAGTACCAATTTTTAAATGGCTTCAGAAGATACCAGTCCCTGACACTGACATGTACATCACAAAGAATCAGAAACTGTGATAAAGACTGGGATTAGTGGACAGATGGGTGAGGATGATCTAATGAGCAGAAGTCAGTATGGCTTTTATAAGGGCATCTGTCTACAAATGTATGGAGTTCTTGGAAGGAGTCTTTGAGGATGTGGGGATATTAATTTCTAAAAGACATTTGACAGTAATTCTTGCCAAAGTAGCAGTCAGAAAGCAAATACAGTCCTAAGAATAATTAGAGTAGTATTAGAGGGTAAACAGAAAATATCCTTATACTACCATGTAAATCTTTTTGAAGCATACTCTTAAATACTGTGTGTAGTTCCATTCCTGCATCTCAAAAAGAGTATCTTGAAATCAGAGAAGTTGTAGGGAAGGGTAACAACGAGGGTAGAGATAGATTCACTTCCAGATACAGAAAGACTAATTAGACTAGGACAGTACAACCTGAAAAAAAGAGAGGACTGACATGTACGTGACATCTTTAAAATCAAAGACAGAATGGCAGGAAGTGAATGGAGAATGATTGTTTTCTGCTTCTTCTGATATGGAAATGAGGAACTGTCAAATCAAATTAGCAGGTGGCAGGTTTGAAGGAACAAAGAAGATAGTTCACATAATTGGTGCATTCTTTGCCATAAGATAGGTGTAGTACAAAAGCCTATGTATTCAGTAAGTAATTAGGCAAATTCATGAGAAAAGATCCATCTAAGGTTACTAAATACCAGAAATGCATTTACTAAAAGCAAGACTGTGACCCTTTAGTTACATTCAGTTTTGAGCAAGAAATCCCCTGCCAACAGCAGCAGCACAACTCCCGTTTCCATTGGAGGTGAAAGGGGGAATCATGACACGAGGCTACCAAGCAGAAACACAATCCTATCATATTAAACTGTCATAAGAGTAAAATCCCTTTCAAATCAAAGAAGCTGCTACCACTGCCATGTCACGTCCACTCTCTGGAGAGGTGTTACATGTTTCTTGGTCTGACCGACAGTCAACTCTGGGAATTCTTTTAAGCAAACATAGTGCCACTGCAGGAGTGGAGCACCTCCACAAAAAGGAGGAAAAAGATGGCTCAACTGAAAGCTGCAAATAGGCATTTTACTGCAGTTTGGTGGAAGGTAGTAGGAAATGGCAGGCTCTCCTGGCCTTCTGATCATGCTGATAAGCAGAACTGGAATATAAATGCAAACAAATACAGGGTTTGTTCATGGTAAATAATAATAATAATAATAATTATTATTATTATTATTATTATTATTATTATTATTCATAACTTAGTGCTAATTCTATACCATAAGCCAAATGTATTTGTCACATTTCTCTGTATAGAATTTAGGCTGAATCCTCTCAGTTCTGCATTATTTACCTGAATAATTTTATTAGAAATGCAGGACCTCGCATACAGCTAGGTTGGCCTATAGCATCCAGATTCCCTTTGACAGCAGAACATCAGGTTTCCCTGGGTAACGCATTGATGCACAGAGCACTGTTGCCAGTAGTTTCATTCTTTCCTAAAGAATATCTGTTCTTAGAAAGCAACAAGCATAAACCATGTCAGCATGAGCATTTGTACCTGCCCTCTTATAAAGGAAACTGTATCAATCAATAATCCCTGTTACAGTTTTATTTTCTTCCGCAGCCAAATGTGGCAGGCCAGATTGTGCATAAGCATATCATAGGGCTCCTGACCAAGCTGTATCTGAGCCAGACACTGCAACAAGTCTGCATCCTAGGACTGCGTTTTCCTGTTGTGTTCATGTCTTCTGGCAGCCCTTGAACTCTACATATCAAATGTACTATTCTGCATATGTCTAATCATAGAATCATAGAATTGTTAAGGTTGGAAAAGACCCTTAAGATCATCAGGTCCAACCGTTAACCCACCACCGCCAAGTCCGCCACTAAACCATGTCCTCAAGCACCACATATACCCGTCTTTTAAATACCTCCAGGGATGGGGACTCAACCACTTCCCTGGGCAGCCTGTTCCAGTGCCTGACTACTCTTTCAGTGAAGAAGTTTTTCCTAATATCTAACCTAAACTTTCCCTGGCACAGCTTGAGGCCATTTCCTCTCGTCCTGTCGCTTGTTACTGGGGTGAAGAGACCGACGTCCACCTCTCTACAACCTCCTTTCAGGTAGTTGTAGAGAGCAATAAGGTCTCCCCTCAGCCTCCTCTTCTCCAAACTAAACAACCCCAGCTCCCTCAGCCGCTCCTCGTAAGACTTATTCTCTAGACCCTTCACCAACCTAGTTGCCCTTCTCTGGACATGCTCCAGCACCTCAATGTCCTTCTTGAATTGAGGGGCCCAAAACTGGACACAGTATTTGAGGTGTGGCCTCACCAGTGCCGAATACAGGGGCACTATCACCTCCCTGGTCCTGCTGGCCACGCTATTCCTGATACAAGCCAGGATGCCATTGGCCCTCTTGGCCACCTGAGCACACTGCTGGCTCATGTTCAGGCGGCTGTCAACCGTCACCCCCAGGTCCTTTTCAGCCAGGCTGCTTTCCAGCCACTCTTCCCCAAGCCTGTAGCGTTGCCTGGGGTTGTTGTGACCCAAGTGCAGGACCCAGCACTTGGCCTTGTTGAACCTCATACAGTTGACCCCAGCCCAACAATCCAGCCTGTCCAGGTCCCTCTGCAGGGCCTTCCTACCCTCCAGCAGATCGACACTCCCACCCAACTTGGTGTCGTCTGCAAACTTACTGAGGGTGCACTCAATCCCCCCATCCAGATCGTCGATAAAGATATTAAACAGGACCGGCCCCAACACTGAGCCCTGGGGAACACCACTCATGACCGGTCGCCAACTGGATTTGGCTCCATTCACCACCGCTCTCTGGGCTCGGCCATCCAGCCCGTTTTTAACCCAGCTCAGAGTGCACTTGTCCAAGCCGTGAGCAGCCAGCTTCTGCAGGAGAATGCTGTGGGAGACGGTGTCAAAGGCCTTACTGAAGTCCAAGTAGACAACATCCACAGCCTTCCCCTCATCCACTAAGCGGGTCACCTTGTCATAGAAGGAGACCAGGTTAGTGAAGCAGGACCTGCCTTTCATAAACCCATGCTGGCTGAATCGACAGGAAAGCTGAGCTGAAGTTAAGGCTTTAGAGTTAGAGTAACAAGCCAACTGCAAGATTTCATCAAATCAGTGTTGAAATGTTGCATGCACTTCTTTTGTAGATATAAAGAAATTTCAGTTACCAAGCCAAAACCAGCCTGAGAAACAACTGCTCTGATTTTATGACATTTGCTTTCATCTCTTGGTACCTTTCATAGGCAAGATGGAGATTATAAGCTGCCCTTGGTCCTCATGCTCATACTTCGGATTTTTTGAGAGAGCCACCCTCAGCTACTTAACATAAATTGTTTTTGTAAATTTATTCCAGCTAATCATGTCCGTTTTCGAGAACAGCATGAAAGAAAGAGGCATCACTGAAAATGAAGCCTTTGACTGGGAGAAGGCTGGTACAGATATCTTGTTGTCCACTAGCACCTCTACTCCACCACAGCAAAACACCAGGCAAACAGCAGCCATGTTTGGGTGAGTATTGCCATTGTGCCAGTCAGACTATGGACATCTTCAATAACAAGATCAGTAACAAGTTCATTTTTGAAAGATTTCAAGGCCATTATGATCCTGGGAAGTTGGAGCTGCGTGGCAGCCACCACTTGATTTGACTTTATATTAAGATATATCTAAGGTGATGGAACCCAGTTTCAGCCCCTTGCTGTCCTGAAAACACATTTTCTACTGGGGATAAGTGTGTGGGTTGGAGTCACATTAAGGGATGTCTGGAGACCTTTGGCCAGGATCGATGGAGCCCATATGCTTGTATATTTTGCATATTATATGGCACACATGGCTGGAGCTTCTGTGAGAGCGCCTGCTGCAAGGCAGTTGTTGCCTTGCTGGGGGTGGGTTTGTGATTGATAGTGAGGTGGACACAGCAGAGAGCATGCATGGGTCATGCCTCAAACACAGCTCCTTGACCTTTACAGGGTATTTCATGTGCTGGTGCAAAGGTACACAGAACTTGGTGCTCAGAGATGGAAACAAGTCCAAACAAAAGTTGATAAGGCTTAGTTCACGGGTCTGTCTTAGTGCTTTTGAGGGGGCTAACATTAAGGGATAACAATAATCCTTAGTAATATTATAGAAGATAAAAGCTTAATATTATAGAAGATAAAAGCTATAAGGCCTATTAAAGCCTCATTTCCTCATGCAAAGAGGGGAAGTTTCTTCTAAGCTAAATATTGTGTAATGGGCACTTCTGAAGAATTTTGCAGCCTGTGTATCAAGGGTCCCAAAATGTTTTCACTGATCCATCCCACTGTCTTTGTGACTATATGTTAGGTGGAATCCTCCTGTTCTGTTTCAGGTTGTCATATGTGGGATAATGCTGGACTGCCTGTTTTTTCAGCCTAAAAGCTGCTAAGGAATTTCTGTGGGGCAGTGTGATAGGCCTCCTTTTTTAAGTACTAATAACTTTACCTTTCTTCTTGTCTCTTCCATAGGGTGGTTAATGTCACTCCAGTACCTGGGGACTTGCTTCGTGAGAACACTGAGGATGTCCTACAGGGTGAACATCTGAGTGATCAAGAGAACGCTCCTCCCATCTTGTCAGGCCGGCCAGCGGAAGGTCTTGGTCAGGCTCCAAACACGGCTTTCAATGAGGGTGAAGTTTGGGAAGAGACAGATGTGAATCGCAACAAACTCAGGATCAGCATCAGCAAAGTAAAGAACATTTATTTACCTTCTGTGGCTGTTGGATTTAGGGCAATGGATTCATAGACTGCTAGAAGCCACGTGGATCCACTGACGTAGCATCCTACATAGTGCAGCCCAAAAAGCACTGTGGAATTTCCCTTTGGAAATGGGAAATTACAAAGAATTTTTTCACAGAGTAAAAGCTATTGGGATTAATTTGGAGCTTTATGCAAACAACATTTTGGGGGCCAATAATGCTAGACTGAATCTTTCCTACAATCATTATATCATTATCTAGGATCTTGATACTTCAAGCAATGGAATTCTAGTCCTTGCATAGCTGATACAGTATCAGAAATGTCCCAGGTCTGGAAATTATAAACCAAATTTTTATTGTGTCCTAACCTCTCAGATAAATAAATTTCATCAGAGACATCTTCATAAGCCATATTTTTCTACATCTTGAATCATCACTGATTTTTCCCGTCCAATTTTTTAACTTTCCTTTCCAAGGGTAGCACAATCTGTAAAGAGCATCTAATGATGGTTTCACCCCTGTGAAGACTGAGAGAAGCTGTCACTTAATATTCTCATATTTCTGCATTCCAAGATCATATTAGACTTTTTAGCTTCCATAAAGTGTATACTTCAGTTGGTTTTCCTCATAATCCGTAAGCTGTTTCTCAGTCCTTTCTTGTAAACGTTACCTAATTTCTTGGTGGCATCCCCATTGAATGATGATTCCATAGTCATTGCTAAGTATGAGAATCTACCAGTTAGTTTATTTATTAGATCAACTTACATATTGTAAGTAAATTAGTATTTGTTGTGTTATCTCAATTCTTATTTAAAAATCAGAATGTGACATGGCATGACATCAGATACATACAGAATCTGTTAGTAGAGAAACCTTCATCAAACAGACTTAAAATATTATCAGGGAATATCGGATTCACTTCACAAACCTGTCTTTAATTTATGGACTAGCATGTTCAATCTACCAGTCATCTGGGTCTGAGCAGAATTCACTTCAGTCTCTACTGGCACAAAGTTAGTCCTTCTTTCAGGCCTGTAGATATCCCACTATCCTTAGTCATATTAGAAAACATTATTCATGGACGAGAAATAATCTCATCTAACTTGCTTATAATTCTCCAGTGGAAATAATTTGGATCAACGTGTTATCTGTATGGAACATTCCCAGCGGCATTCCCCAATACTGACAATTATAAACCACATTCAAATCGCTTCTTCATCTCTCACTGGTAAACTGTGTGCACTCACAGAAGTTCTCATTTGAAGGCACATGAAATAAGAAAAGCCTGGTAGAGCGGGACAGTTCTGTTTCCACAACATACAAAAAAAAAAAAAGTATTACAGAAAAATCCTTGTAACTCCTACGTGTTTTTTCTGTTCCTTTGAACCACAGGTGCCTTGATGCTCTTCAGTCAGACTGAGATGTGCACGAGGGAGTCCTAAATGTCCTTTCTGTGTGCTAGTTGTACGCCATGTCTTAGGTACCCAGTGCTGTCATTCACAAATCCTGTCATAACAGCAGCTAGAGGTAGGAGAGGTTTCTACAAGATCCACAGCATGACCAGGTGACTCTCCTGCCAAGGGACATGCTATTTCTTGTCAGTTTACTGGCAAAGGAGCTTAGGAAGTTAGTCAGCGTGACAATGAGCACTTCAGTTCTGACAAGCTCTGTAGCTACGCAGCAGTCTCTGAAACAGAGCCCAGGGCGTCATGCTCTCCAAAGCTAAAGAAGTCTGTCCTTTCTCTCTGTGAGGGTTGTTATCTTTAGTCTGACTCTTGCCTGTCCTTTCACTCTGCTAGGCTTATTATCTTTAGTCTAACTGTTCTCTGAGAGAGAATCAGTTTTTAAGTCACAGTCACCACATGGAGAAGATTTGATATGTAAGGGCACAGCTTCACCTCTGCTTGTAATCATCTCAGGCATCCCTTGTGTCTTTCAGAACTGCAAGGGCAGCCAGTGTGTAAAACGCCCTTCTGCTACTCACAGCTTCACCACCCTTCATCTTCCAGTCTTGTAGCACTAGAAGTAACTCTGGCTCTCCCTGTCTTGCGCTTTGTATTTAGATAATGAGTAGATCTTGCCATATTTTTTCTCCCCAGTGCCTCTCTGAGGTCATCCTTATTTCTCTGTTCACACAGTTCAGATGTCCTTCTGTCCCACTTCTCCCATTTCTGTGCTAAGGACAGTTTCCTTGCTTACTGTCACTGACCTTTCTAAATCCTCCTTCTGGTTCTCCTTCCTCCACTGGATCAAAGTTCTCATTCTGTGTTTTTTCAGAAGCCTCTTCCTTTTCTCCCACACCTTCCCCCAGTTCTCTGCTCTTGGATCTTACTAAGTTGCCTGTTACCCTACAGTTACATCAGCACTTTGCTCCTTTCACAAACACATTTGACCTTCCTTTGTCACTAACCTTCTCCTGGCCTGAATGGATCACAGATTAAGTCATTATCATCTATTGTACTTTTCCTGTAATGCCTGACAGTTCTCCTCCACTCTCCCTAGCTGCAAAGGCTCCTTAGTTATGCATTCCAAACCCAGCCTGGATGGTTTAGATCTGCTAATTTATAGACACTGACTGGCTTGCTGTATACACAGTACACGCACAAAGGCAACTGTCTTGATCAGCAGCATTTTACTGAGAAGCCTGCTTACATTCAGAGCCTCTGGCATTAAGAGAGGACAAGTGAATGTAGGGCATGCTGCAGAGAAGGGTAAACACTCTCCATACTAGGAACTTGCCCTGGCACCTCAGTGCACATCCCCGTGCAGTGTGTAGCAGCTGATGTTGCATGACTGGCAATGCAACAGGGTTGAATGCAAATCCTGGACTGCTGCTGTAGCCCTCGGACCATTCTGCCTCTATGCTTTTGCCTCAGCAGGTCATAGAATCATAGAATTGTTAAGGTTGGAAAAGACCCTTAAGATCATCAGGTCCAACCGTTAACCCACCACCGCCAAGTCCGCCACTAAACCATGTCCTCAAGCACCACATCTACCCGTCTTTTAAATACCTCCAGGGATGGGGACTCAACCACTTCCCTGGGCAGCCTGTTCCAGTGCCTGACTACTCTTTCAGTGAAGAAGTTTTTCCTAATATCTAACCTAAACTTTCCCTGGCGCAGCTTGAGGCCGTTTCCTCTCGTTCTATCACTTGTTACTGGGGTGAAGAGACCGACATCCACCTCTCTACAACCTCCTTTCAGGTAGTTGTAGAGAGCAATAAGGTCTCCCTCAGCCTCCTCTTCTCCAAACTAAACAACCCCAGCTCCCTCAGCCGCTCCTCGTAAGACTTGTTCTCTAGACCCTTCACCAACCTAGTTGCCCTTCTCTGGACACGTTCCAGCACCTCGATGTCCTTCTTGAATTGAGGGGCCCAAAACTGGACACAGTATTTGAGGTCTTCTCTTCCAAGGGGAAGCAGCACAGTGGAAGGCAGAAGGCAACTGTGTTTGTCTGCTGCTAAATTAAAAAAAAAAATCAAATTCACTAAGGCCATATGAAAACAGAAAATATGTACTGGTAGAGTATGAACACTCAATGCTCACGAGTGTCCATGAACATGTTCAGGTCCCTGCATGACCTTGGGTCTGTGGAAAGCTCTTACAGATGTTGTGGTTGAGTATATGTCTTGGATGGCTTTGTTTAGAGGACCAAGATTAAAAACAAAAAAACAAAAAAAACAAAAAAAAACAAACCACCCTGGGCATTAGGAGATGGTTCAGTCATATCAAGTTCGTCAGAAGTAAAAGTATGTACGTTGCAATATAATGCATGGACCCTGCATAGACGAATATTGAAAAACAAGGGCTCTTAGACATCTTGGATAAGCAGTTAGGGTTTGTGTTTGCAGTAGGTTAGCCTGTGATAACTCCTTTGGATCAGCTATTCAGGGTAACTGAAAGGCAGAGGCCACCTTGTAAAGATGTTTAAATATTTGAATTGATTTAAAATCCATACCTTGTTTTAATACTAGATAATTGCCAGGGCACATGGGCCCTTGCATTCCTTCAAACATTGCTTGTGTAGATTGTGAAAATGCAGCTGAAACTCTATCCTGGAAGAAAGCACAGAACAACAGTGAAGGATGGGAAATCAGTCTTTGGTCAGATTTTGAGGTTCTCTGTGTTTACCCCCTACAGACTCAGTGCATGGTGGAAGAGGAGCAGAGAAATGGTGTCTGCCCCAGTTCCCCCGTCCGAGTGCCTCCGGAGTCCCCTACCGCACAAGTGCGCTCCCTAAGATACCGCCGTGTGAACAGCCCTGAGTCAGAACGCCTCTCCACTGCTGATGGCAAAGCAGATCTACATGAAAGAAGGTTTGCTCACCCTCTGTAGCCTCCTACTGCTTTTAGCAGTGTCTTGAGCTTTGACAGTTGAGACCAGCTTAATCATTAGATCAGAAGGCACTGGAAGTTCATTTCTGGGTGGAGGTGTTCATGAGCTTTATGATCTTTCTGATGAGACACTCATGTCTGTTAATAAGGAGAGTTAGTGGGAATGATTCTCATCCTGTCCCTGGATGGGAAGAACTCCACAGATGGAAGGACGGACGTTTGTCAGAGGGAAGGCAAAGCATCCGATCAGAGATAATGTAAACAGTGACAAAGCTTTTGGCAGGCCTGAGGTGGGAGGGAAGAATGGATCTTGTTAGGATACATACAGGGGTGCATGTATTCTGGGAGCTAGCCAGCAGATCCTGATCTGGTGGGTTTCATTATTTCATTATTTTTCATTACTAGTAATAATAGTATTCATTTTTCAGCATATAGTATTGCACTTGTTTGCATGTGAAAAGTACACATTACACCCTGATTTTGAGGGTAATAGGAATACATTCTCTCAGATCTACAGCAAAGAAATAAACAAAAACCCAAGAATAATAAAAATAATTAAAAGAAGCTTTTTAAAGTATTGTGTGCTGGAGAACACGTGTTACAAGACATAAGCCCTTGGTGCTGCTTACCCCCTTCGCATCCTTTGTTACTTTGTCTTCCTCTTCCCATTGAAAGTCAGGGCATGGACTGTGGTTGCAGGACGTACTGGTGAAATTGCCCCTCTAAAAGAGGTAGGTGAGAGACAGGCCTTCTTCTCAGAGAAAATCTGACAGACTTCAGCTAAGAGGAACAGTCACAGGGAGACGGTCGCTGGAAATGAAGGAGGATCAAAAAGAACTAGAGAGAGGATAAGCCCCTAGCACTACCCCTGTTTGTTAGGTACTGTTTTATTCTGAGTGGCTGGGGGAAGCTGTAATGCTTCTCTCTAATTCAGGAAAGATTGTTTGTGTTGCTATTAATACTTTAGGGTTTGAATAAGAAATCTTGGGTCTCGCTACGTCTTCTTTTTCTTGCTTAGAAGAAAGGCTCTTTAAAGTAGGAAGGGAAAAAAGTAATTTATAACAGTCAGCAACACTAGTCCTGTATATTCACTGAATGCTTTTAACTCCTTCCGTTATTTCTCCCACTCTTCCTTGTCTACTCAGCATCATGCTAACTTAATATAGAAAATGTGTGTTATCCAAAGTGCATCCCTTTCTCTTGCCTTCTTCCCTCAGCTCCTGTTTTTAAAATCAAGATCTTTTTTCATCTTCCAAGTAGCCTGCACCAAGTATAGTGCAAATACAATCCCACTCTGCCACACAGTCTTCTCTTTATTCTGTTTTTGTCTTTTTACAACACAGACCTGACTCCCAGCACTGGGAAATTCTTCTGGCTTTCTGGAGTAAATTCTGGAGTAAATTCTTCCACTCCAGGAGTGTCTCTGCTGCTGGGGAATGGATGAAGACATTGGCTAAATCCAGAGTTTCTTTTATTTTTTTAGCAACAGCTCTTTAAAATAGTTGTTCTTCACACACAGAGTATAGGACATTTTTCATTTTTACTTTGCATACTTAGTGTTCCTTATTCACAATAATATATTTTTAAGACTTTAACAAATACAGCCTTGCTTCTTTCAGATCCATCAGATGGCTTTTGCTTAGTTTTGCTCACAACTTTCTCTACATCAACCTTTGGTTCACCTCCTTCTCTAATTCCCCTTTCTTCATGAAAAATTTTTCATTTTAGCTTGTAATTCTTTCCATCTCAGCTCCGACCCGCCACTGTGGTTAAAGATACCCATTTTTGCTTAGCAACCCTCACCCGATGGTCAGTCACTTCTCTGTTTCCCCTCATACTTTCTCACACATGAAAGACTTTTCCCAGAAGAGTCCGCAAGGCTCCTGTATGGTCCCTGTTGAAATCCTTTTGTCAAACACACCGCAGCTGTCTTTTTCTGGGCAGCAGACACTCTGGCTTTGTGCAGCAAGCTGCCAGCCTCTGCGATAGACAGAGAAGCAAAGCAAGCAGCAGGTGCAGGCCAAATGAGAAGCATGGATCATAACACTGTGGAGCAGAAAGACAGAAGTGCCACTGGCTTTTCCAGCTGAGATGCTGCCAGGGCCATTGGGGCACAGGGAGCTTCCAGGGCCTCTTTGAAAGGTATTTATTTCTGCATGGCTGCAGAAGCTGCTGCTATTTAGACTGTGAGCCACTGAACATTATACTACCCTTTGTAAAAAGATACTTGCCGTATTTCCTTCCTGCTCCTCCAAATTATTTGGGGGGCATCTGTGCACAATGGGATCAAAGATTCTTGCTGTCTTTGAAGAACTCATGTGGCTACCTTAGAGGCCTCAGTGGCCACCATAGAGATAGCACAGTGCAGCTGAAGAGGTTATAGGAGCCCAGGAGAGACACTGTTAAGTCAGACAATAGATTTAGGATTTAGGGGTGTTCTGGTTTTTTTTTTCCCCACAAACCAGTAGAACTTACCAACGGGGAAAGAGTATATTGGTGGTGTTGGGGGAAACTGGTTATCATCCTGTCATCTACAAGGAAGAGAGATGCTGAATTGGCTGTCGTACTGAAGCACTTTAGTAGGAACATCTTTATGCCATTGTAGGTTCTAAAGATATATTTTTGCTTAAGCCTGTCTTTCTGATGCCTACCAAGAAATGAGTGAGAAGGACTATACAGGTTTTCTCTCAACTCTTATGATTCCTAACTTTAACCACAAACCTGGTGTATTTTTAATGGTTTCATGTTCTGTCTTTAGATCTCGAATGGATTTACCTGGCTCTCCATCACGGCTTGTATGCTCCTCCCAGCCAGCCCAGATGCTGTCCATTGATACTGGCCAGGCTGACCGGCAGGCAAGTGGTAGGATGGATGTGTCTGCTTCGGTGGAACATGAAGCCCTCAGCAATGCTTTCCGCTCAGTGCCGCTCGCAGAGGAGGAGGACTTTGATAGCAAGGAGTGGGTTATCATTGATAAGGAGACAGAGCTGAAGGACTTTCACCCAGGTGCTGAGCCAAGCACCTCTGGAACGACGGATGAGGAGCCTGAGGAACTAAGACCTATTGAAGAGGGTGAGGAGAGAAGGCGCTTGGGTGCAGACGCTGCAGTCAGGCCGAAGACGCATGATGGGCGAAGTCGGGGTATGCAGCCTGTGACTGAGGAGGACAGTTCCCACAGACATGAAGGACCTTCTCAAACAGTATCTGACAGTAAACACGAACAGCAGACAGGAAGTCCAGCCCACTCCCCCCTACATTCAGCACCAGCTATCCGACAAAGGAGACGAGAATCTGAACCTACTGGTCCTCAGAGACAGGTAAGATCCCTGGGTCTGTATCTTGTTGCCTAGCATAGCATCATCTTAGGGAACCTCAGCTGTGCTGGAGAAGTCTGTGATTCCAAGCATGGATGCTCTTGTGAAACTCTTTCTGACAGTGCTTGCAAATGTTGTGAACACCTTAGAAGTGCTCCCTATAGCTAGTAGCGTTGTCCCCTACTAAGGGCACACTGTTGTCAAAATCTTTCAGCCGTTTTGGCACAGGGACAAGAGGAGAGCACAGTTGTGGTTGTGGGTATCTTTAATCGGTTCTCTTATTGCTCTCCCATGGTGTTTTGTTAATAACTGCTTAGTTGTATGGAGGTGTCGCTAGCAAATCTTCTCCACGTAGTTTCTCAGCAGCAACAGCAGTGTACGGCAAGAGAATGCCCTCTAATCTAATCACACATCAGCACTGGGCAGGCCTGCAGCAATGCAAATCATAAAATAACTCCCTGAAATTAAACTTTCTTCTAAATACCTCATAAAAAGCTCAGAGTAACCAGCACACGCATCCCATCACCCTTACTTCAGTGACTGGCATTGTTGTTACCAGGTATTTACTCACAGAAGTGTTCTTTACCTACTGTGCGTTTTCCAGATAGTTGTAGAGGGCTTTTTTCTTTTGGTTTTGCTTTTTTGTGGTCCTCTGAAGACATAAAGAAGCTCAGTTTTTAGTGGGAGCTAATTTATTAGATTACCTGGAGAAACATGATAGACTTAGGCTCAGAGTTCTTCTGTCGTATCTAATCTTCATTTCTCAGATGCTCAGAAGGCTGTCCCAGAGTGTTCACTGCAAGAGACAATAAAATTGTTCTCCTGAGGGCTTTTTGTATTTGTATGTTAATGAAGATCTCTCATGCACGTGGGATCAGGCAAGTCTTGGGTCATGTACACAGTGATACCCTCCTACGCAGGCGTTCGTGCAGTCTCCTTGTTCCCCTCTGGAGGATGGCAACTCCATCTCCCATTCCCTCTTGAGCTTATCCTCTAAGGGAGTGTTCACTGGACTGCAACATGTTAAAAGAACATCCCTCCGTTCAGGCCTCGCCCAGATCCTTCTCTTCTCTGGATCCCGGAGAGGTACAAGAAAAAAAGGACTGTTAGTTTTGGCAGTAAAACATGAATGATACAAGAAACTATATAAAAAGAATCAAAGCAAATCCTTGCCTGCCAGGCAAGGTGTTCCTTGCTGAGGTGTATGAGGCTGCAGCATTTACAGGAGGGATAGAAATACTGACAGCAGGCTTTCGTGGGACTATCCTGCTGAGCATGGGATAGTAGCAGTACATGCTTCTCGTGGAGACTGCGTCCAGTTGCAAGGCTCCTAGGTGGAGGTGTTTGCTGTATAAAGCCAATATGTTGAATGCCCCAGATATCTAGAGATTGCATAGGCAAGATCAGCAGAGTTGGAAGGGTCTATGTCTGAATTTGCTCTGTCTGTACACTCATTAGGCTGGTCAGTGCAAGATGTGCAAGATGCGATGAACGTGGCAAGAGCCAGCTGGTAAGAACCAGCTGTAAGAACCAGCAGGGACACTTCACTGACTTACTTAGCGTAGCTAAAGAAGGCTGGAGGTGCCTTCTTGGCCATAGCACGTTATACTGCTATGTGAAATGACTGGGGGAGTTGGGTACGGTGCAGCATGAAGGCTGCACAGTGATACTTCAAAAGCAGGCAAAAAAGGTAAATTAATGGGATTGTGGGTGATCACTGCTAATATATTAGACAGCCTTGGTTCTCCAGCAGACTGTGTCTTTTTTTGCTCCTATGTTCTGAAATACCCTCTAGTTACTCCTGGGACTAGCTTTGTACATACAGACCAACACCGGACTTCTTTGGCTGGCTGGGATTTAGCTGTGCTTCTTTTCATGTCTGGATCCTCCAGTTGCCTCTATATACACGGCTTTGCAGTGACATTCATATTTTTCCATTTGCTGTCACAAAACCAACTGCTAACTCTCAAAGGAAAAATGACTTGGTGCCTAAAGGAAAGCAGAAGCCTGTTCTCCTTAGGTACAGCAGAGATGGAGGGACAGTTGGTTGGGACGATAATAAGAAGTTGATCAAGGACTAATGAAAATACTGAAGGCCTCACTAGCAATGACAGATGGTTTTTGTAGCTCAGGCTTGGGCTTCCTCTGGGTTTGATTGAAACTGTGATTAGATAGTGTGTGCGTGTGAGTAAATCTTCCTTATCTTTGAATATGAACTGAACCTTTAAGATAGATTAAAATGTCACTGAATGCAGAACTACCATGACTAAGGTCATAGGCCTTGTACCAATTTGGGACCTCATTCTGGTCTCCTGAAAACTGGTAATCATCCACTGGTGTCAGTAGAGTACTGAGACCAAATGGGTAATCCCTGCTCTAATGCTTTCTTCTGTTCCCCCGTTCTCTGGCTCCAGTATATAAGCCATTACTTGTTACTGGCAAAAAAACAGTGACCTTTAGATTATTGTAGAATCACGGCATGGTTGAGGTTGGAAGGGACCTCTGGAGATCATCTAGTCCCACCCTCTGCTCCAAGATGGATCAACTACCCCAGGTTGCTCAGGATGGTTGTCCAATCAGAGTATCTCTGAGGATGGAGATTCCACAGCCTCTCTGGGCAACCTATTCCAGTGTTCAATCACCCTTATGGTAAAAAAACTTTGTCATATGTTTAAATGGAATTTCCTGTATTTCAGCTTCTGCCCATTTCTTCTTATCCTTTCCCTGGGCAGCACTAAGAAGAGTCTGGATCCATCTTCTTTTTCCCATCAGGTATTTATAAATGCTGATAAGAACCCCCCTGAGCCTTCTCTTCTCCAGACTAAACAGTCCCAGCTCTCTCAGCCTTTCCTCAAATGAGAGGTGCTCCAGTCCCTTCATCATCTTTGTGACCCTTTGCTGGACTATCTCCAGTATGTCCATGTCTCTCTTGTACTGGGCAGCCCAGAGCTGGACCACGGCACTCCAGGTGTGGCCTCGCCAGTGCTGAGGAGACGGGAAGGATCACCTCCCTCAACCTGCTGGCAACACTTCTCCTAATGCAGTCCAGGAGGCTGTTGGCCCTTTTTGCCCCAAAGGCACCTTGCTGGCTTGTGTTCAGCTTAGCGTCCACCAGGAACTCCAGGTACTTCTCTGTCAAACTGCTTTCCAGACAGTTGGCCCCTAGTGTGTACTGTTCCTCCGCAGGTGCAGGACTTTGCACTTTCCTTTGTTGAACTTCATGAAATTCCTTTTTGCCCATTTCACCAGCCTATCCAGGCACCTGTCGGTATCAGCACAACCCTCTGGTGTGTCAGCCACTCCCCCCAGCTTTGTATCATCTGTGAACCTGCTGAGGGTACGCTCTGTCCCATCATCCAGGTCATTAATGAAGTTGTTAAACAGTAGTGGCCCAAGTATCAACCCCTGGCTACACCACTAGTGACTGGCCTCCAGCTGGACTTTGTTTCCCTAAGCACAATGCTTTGAGCCCCGCAGCTCAGCCAGTTTTCAGTCCAACTTACTGTCTACTTATCTAGCCCATATTTCATCATTTTGTCTATGAGGATGCTATGGGAGACAGTGTCAAAAACCTTACTAAAGTCAAGGTAGACAACCACCCACCCAGTCATCTTATCACAGAAAGCTATCAGGTTCATCAGACATGATTTCCCCATCGTATATCCATGCTGACTGCTCTCAGTCACCTTCTTCTCCTTCATATATTTGGGAATGGTCACCTTCTTCTCCTTCATACGTATGGAAATGGCTTCCAGGAAGATTTGCTCCATGCCCTTTCCAGGCTGACCAACCTGTAGTTCCCTGAGTTATCCTCATTTAGAGCTCAGATGTTTGTTCAAATGTATGAGTCTTTTGGAAGAAAGACACTGTAGTGCAAGCGTGAGGGATGATGGTGTCCTCGTGAAACTGTGTGGGTGTAAGAGGGAGCACAGTATGAACAGATGCTGCTGTGGGGAAAGTCAAGTACAGAGGAGACTCTGAATAGCCTGGGGCAATTTCTGACCCAAATATTCTCACATATTAGATATCTTGCAGTTTCAGCTGACAAGAAGACAGCTGCAGTGGAGCGTAGACCTCATGGGAAGCCCTGGTATAGAGGGGGAACAGGTCTGTTATGAAACTATGTCCTGTTGAAGCTCTTCTGTCCGTGCACCGCTCAGTGCAGCACTGAGCACCCAGCAAACTGTTTAACAGAGCTCTTAGGGTTTACTTTAATGTGTGCATTTCAGGAATGTACTAATAAATCTCTGCTTATTTTTATGCACTAATGTGCAGAATAAAGCTATAGAAATAGCTAAAAATGAGTGGGGAAAAAAATTGAACCTGCACTTCTGTTTGCATACTAATCCCGACATAGGATTGCTGTTATTGCTGGAAATCATTTATATCCACACCTAGCAATATAATTTAAAAATCTGTCAAGTTCTTAAATATGCTGAGTAAATTCACTGACACTTGACAGAGACAGCAACCTACTGCTGCCTTCTGCATTGGAAAGAAATACAAATGTTCATACATTTATGAGTTTTAGCAATTAGTTCTGACTGTAGGTCTGTGCTCATAGGTATTTCTTGACTCTGAATCTTCCTTGCTGCTAGTGCAATTGGCATTGTACAAAATGTTTTGAGACTTGCCTGCCTAAAACATGCCTGTCCAAATGATATCACATCTAAAAAACACAAGAAAAGTGAAGCAATAGTGGGAGATCATATTAACTCTTCCTTACCTATTCTTGGATATATTCTGCAGAGTTCAGAGAGCATTTTGCTCACACTGTGTCTCACAGTCCCATCTCCTAGAGCCAAGAGTTCATCTTTTAGAAAAGGTCCCAATGTGAAGAGGCACTGGTGTATTTCCTCACCAACTTAGCTGTGTAGTTAGAATCACTCTTAAAAAAAATCTCCCTTGGTGCTGTATTAGGCCTCTTTTCTCCCACAGCCAGCCTTCCACTGCCAAGAGAACACCACAAGTGGACTTATTTAAAGTTGTCCATGTCTTGACCCTGAGAGGGCAGCAGCTGTGGAGCTTATAAGCCCTTCCCAGCCATACCCCACCATTGGCGTCTTTGCTGAGAGATCACGCGAGGATGCTCAGCGTGAGGACCTGTGTTGGTAATACCATGGGTAAGACAGGAGGCAGTGTAGAAGCACGTTGCACAGGCTGCCTGGGCCAGCTTCACCTGGGAGTCCAACTTTACCTATAATCACTGGTTTTCTTCTGTAAAAAACTGTGCTGAGACCCTCACTGAGCCAAGAAAATATTCTCTGTTCTGGTGCTGAGCCCACAGGTGCCCCCATGCTCCTGAACTTCATCATTGCCGCCTCTGAGGGCTGCTATAGTTGTGACATTGCCTGATACCCTCGGAAGCAGCACAGCTGGACAGGGGACAACCACTTCAGCAACTCCAGTAGGCTGTTCTCTTCCTCCATTGATTTGAGTTGGTGATGATTATTCCTTGGAAAGGGACACAGAGACACAGGAGAGGGCTGCCTCACCACAAGGACAGGGCTTTAGCGTTTTGGGTGATCTGTACTACCTCTCTGGTTCACGTGGTGTAGAGCCCTGGGTTGCCCCAGGTCTGTTACCTGGAGGAACTGTTTGATTTGCACTGAGGACTGAAAGCTGAGCAGGGCTTTCTCTGGGTTATATTGGGCCCGGTGGCCTCTGTGGCCCCAGACCCCGGAGCAGTGATGAGGAAAATCCTTGTCACTCCCAGAGTGCCTATAGACAGCAGGAGGAGAGGACAGAAACTGCAACTTCACTGACTCTGAGGCAGAAAGAAGAAAAGCTGGGCTGAAATAATCGAGAAACGGGTAGAAGCAAAAAACAGCAGGCTCTCAGGTTTATAACCCTGGGCAAAAGATGTAAACTGGGGGAAGAAGGTGGCAGGAAAAATGAGATATGAAAAGGTGCTATGTGTCTTGGTTTCCTCTCCCTTCTACAGCATCGTCTGTGGGCTGCTCTGAGGGGACCTGAGGGACCACTTCACCATTTCTCAGTGGTGAGAAATGGGCATTTGCAGAAGAGGGGCAGGCTCTCATTGCCCCTCACGCAGCGTAATTCCCGTTGAGCTGCACTTGGTGCCTGTTGTAGATGATGTGATGACATTCAGCTCCTCCGTCTTCCCTTTACGTGAGAAGAGCATGCCAGCTGATGGAGAAGGATGTATGTAGAGTTGGCCTCTGTCCCTTACACTCTTTAGATTCAGGGTCCCTGTCCATCCATGTGTTAAGAATAAAGGATCAGCAAAAGGGTGATACTATAAGAGAAGTAATGCTCACATCTGCTCTTTATATATATACATGCCATAACAATCAAAACCTTAAGCTCAGTAGAAATTCCTAATTACATTTTATATCTTTAAAATATATTGAGCTCTATCAACATCACATTTTTCTGGGACTTAACAAGAGAGGTGTCATACTGCTCCTGTCCAAACAGAGCAGAATAGGCCTGATGGAAGGTGGTCCAGCCTGATTGCTGCCAAGGTCAAAGGGATAAAAGGGGGCAGCACCTCCAGTGTTGACTGTGTAATTTAAGCATTAGAGCATCAGTGAAGAAAAGTGGCATGTCTGTAACCTCAGCTTCAGCCAGGAGGCAGCAATACCTAAGTGCGCATGCTGGTGGGGTGTTGCAATTTGCCCCTTCATGGCCTGGGCAAGGTCCTTTGTCCTGTGCTGTAAAGGAGGTCCATCTGGGTAGTTGGAGTGATCTTTTTTGATCTGAGAAGTCTCTACCATGCTGGGATGATATATACATTGGAAATCATACAATATGCTGAGCCCAAACACGGAGCAAAAAGTAATAATAAGAATTCCAGTATACTTAGTTGTGCAGCCTCCAAACAGTACACCCAGGTCTGAATTTCTACACCGTCTACACAAAGAAGAGATGGTTGTCTTTATGAGAAATTAGAGCTGCTGTCTAGAATTTCTTTGTCTCTCTCAAATACTCTCTATGACAGCATTACATTATTATTATCTGAGAGTCTGATCTATGCAGTGACATGCAGTACATTTAGGACTGTGAATAATTGCTTTGCACATTTAATGCCCACCACAAGCTGAGTAGTTCTCAGATGCTTATGAAGATAAGATACCTGCTTCAAAGCACTGCAAAGATATTGAAGGTGACAGAAAAGAGATGAGACTGGATGAAGTTCAGCTCTTTTTCTCATATCATTTGCAAGGGCAACATCTCTAGTAAGGTAAGGAGAACAGTGTTGGCTTAAGAAAATACAATATTGCCTTTTCACATTTCCCAATTACATTTTGAAACCTGCAGAGGCTTCCTGAAAAGAAATGCAGCGCAAGGAAGGGAATGGATTTGAAAGGAAAAATGTAATTCCAGGAAAAATGGCCTGGTTTTGGAAATTAAGGTTGCTGACCCCTGTGAAAGCACTAGTTTCATACCAGAGGTAGAAAGGGGAGGAAGGGCTTAGCATTTTCAGGGTGAAGAATCTGAAGTCATTCCCGTAATGCCTCTCTCTTCCATTCAGTGTGTAAAGGGAAGGTAGGGACTGCGATCTCATCCTGGCACAAGCTGTCCTCTGTGAGTATACTTTCCTCCCTCTCCTGGCCATCCCGGGATCGCAGAAGCAGAGAAGGGACCTAAGAGTGCATCTTCTCCTCATGTCCTCCCGTGGCTCTGTGTTTTGAATTTCTCACTGAAAGGAGAATTATACTCTGCCTGCCTTTCCAGTTGCTGCCTGTTCTCCGCTTACCAAAACTGGAAGCATTAACGCTCCCCCTGCAGGTACTCAATATAAAAGCGTATCAGGAGGCCAGCAGTCTAAGTGTGAGAAAAGGAGGGTCTGCTAACAGCCCCTAAAGTTCCCTTTGCAAATCCCTGGAGCGAGTTTTAATAAGACTCATTGAAAGAGCCCCTGAGAACCTCTCGCTTTTAAATACATATAATCATTTTAGCACCTTTTCTCATACAAATGGTTTCCAAGTGTGTTCAGAGTTTGACTGTTACCTATATGCAAGATGTATGAATAGCCTAATGACATGTCAAGATGAGTGATGCCAGAGGAACAGAGAGGTGAGGCGTGTGGCCTGAAGAGCCAGAGGAGGGGACTGACATAGCAGAGCCTGACACTGCTGGTGTCGCTCACGTCCACGTGTGGCTGGGGAGAGCATGGCAGGCCCCCTGTAATGGCAGGCTCCCGTGGTGCCCGTAGGATCCCCGGGAATTTATAGACACAGAGCAGTAAGTAAGCCCCGCGTAGAGCAAAAGCATTTTTCATCCACCAGCGAAGATGTCTGCAGCATGCGCATCACAAACCAGGGGCGAGTCAAGTCTTTGCCTGACACCTTTTCCTCCACTCTTCTTGGTCTTTTTCAGTTGGAGGAGGACAGGCCTTCTCAGCACTCCCTCCCGAGGTACAGCCCCCTGAGAAGACTGGCGTCCTCCGTTTTCTCCTCCTCAACCCTGGAGACAGAACACTACCCTCACGTTGGTGGCACTTTCATACAGCGCAGCCGTTCAGCGGAGAGCAGTCCCGTGCGCATGCCCCACCGCAGGCACATGCCCCTCACGGCAGGAAACCACAGACTCATGCCTTCCGTCCTCCGCATTTCCAGGTCCCAGCTCCAGCAGGTGTGGGCCCGCTTCACACACAAAACATAGCCTGTTCAGGGAAGCAGCAGCCTCCATAATGCAATAATAGATCCCACCTGCCCACAGTGTGTCACCACTTAATGCAATATTGAATCCCAAACAACACTGGCCTAAGGTACTGTAACTTCCAAAGCCCCTGCAACCAGACCCCACAGAGACTGAAAACATCTGCCTTTCTAAACCTCCCAGCAACCTGGGCGAGGGGCAGCAGCATGGCCGAAGATGAGAACACAGATGGTGAACGTGTGATGTGTGAAAGAGGTGGATGCCAGGGCTCATCTCAGAGACTCGCTCGCGCGTCCTGCAGCCTTGGGGTAGGAAGTGCAGGGCTGCCTCGCTGAACACATGCAATCAAGCCACAAATGTTGTCAAATTATGACTGGAGTGGAGAGACCGTGGAGGTATCAGCAAGCGTTACCTTCCCCAGGCAAATCGGTTCAAGCATCTTTGTCGGTATCTTACACTGGGCCAGATCTGTAGGCGGTTTTACTCCATCTAGATATAGGCAGACTCCCACTGGAAGCTCACCTGAGGCAGGACCTCAGGATTTGTCCCTCTTGTGGAGTTACGATCACGTATCTCTTTGTTGCTTTGGCTTTGGAAATCCCCTTGCTTTTGTTGCGGTTTGGTTTCCATACAGTGACCGCATATTTCTGTCTCTCTGGCTTTGCCTCTGTTACGTGACAGTGGACCTGTTTGTCTGCTCTCCACTCCTAAGCTGCTCTAAATCTACCTGCCTTCCCCCAGAGGCACTGACTGTCAAAGAGTTGGATAGCAAGGATTTTCTTACTGATCCAGCTGTATATTACGCTGTTTCTAAATTCCAGAAATTTTAAGCACCTGCAGCTTTTCAATGGCAGAGCAGCCCTGCTTCTAGGCCTTGCTTGGAAATGCCTGTGATAACAGATCTCACTTGAGAAATAAACTGGCCTCAGCACTTGGTATACAGAGCCCCTGGAGCCCTTGTCTAAAACTGACTTGAATCTCAGAGGAAAAGGGAGACCAAAGTTAATTTAAATTGTCATAAGTATCCTTATTTCCCAGGTTTGCAGGGATATATTGCCCTTCTCAGTATAGCTGCAGTGTAAAACACCAGGCTGTATGAAGACCTTCTGCAGTTAAGTGAACGTAGTAACTGTCTTCTATTGGAATGAACCTTTGGTCTGGTCTTCTGGGAGAAGAGGCAGTATGGATGTTAAGGTTAAAGAAGAAGGGGTCATTGCTGGTGCTCAGGGCCTTAGGAAAGTGCGAGTCCAAAGTAAAATACTCTGCAGAAAGTATGTAAGTAAGTGCAGGATACATACAGAAAGCTCAGGCAGATGTGAAAATGGCATGGGATAAGTATGGGTGTTGGAAGAAAGTTATGACATGGAGGTATTACTGCATAGGTAGGGTGTTTCCAGTGGAGTTACAGTGAACGCTTCCTTCCAAATACTGATTTCTGTAGGTATATCTGTCCTGCCTGAGGCTCCCTCAGTATCAGATTCACCCTTCTATAAGCAACCCCAGACAGGGCAACCCTAGACGGGGTGGGTGGTGCTTTCTGAAGCTCGTAGGACCTGGCCCGGTGGATCTGCATGCCGCAGGACATGCTCAGGCAGGCTGGGCATGCGCTGCCTCCTGCCTGCCCACGCAGCATCCTGGTAGGTGCAGGGATGGAGATGGAGGGGGCAACACGCCCTCCTTGAGAAGATTCAGCATAGGCATGACCAGTCTCTTCCCACAGTCATTCTCGAAACAGTGACATCAATTTCTTTTGATTTGCCCCAAGAACATGAGTGAACAGGACACTACTGCTCAGCCAAAATTTTTATCTGCAATTTGTTGATCAGCTTTATTTTTAAAAAAGGCACTGGGCATTGCCAGAAATACTTGCACTGAATTAACAAGTCGCCTAATCCTATTTGGCAGTTCTTCTCTTGTCAAGCACAGAAACCAGAAAGAGCAAGGCTTTGCTTTTCTCGAAGTGACATGAGAAGGGATGATTTCCTTAAGTAGACTCTGCTCTGATGTTATTTTTTCCATGTTCAGTAGAGACTTTAATAGAACAGCAGATTGCAGGGAAAATGGAATTTGTGAAAGAAGTAGATTTGAAATCAGTAGCTCCTAATAATTTTTAGTTCATAGTCTCCAAAACACTGATGTTCACTTTTCAAGGTCAATTTTAGGAACAAAAATTTCTATTGTTCTATTTTTTAAAAGACAATTTTTAGTTTCGCCCCTGAGAAAAGGGAACAACAAACAGGATAGCTGGGTATTTATAAACTCTAACCTGCCCCTTTCAGACAAAAACAATGACCAGCTGATAAGTAGCTCCATACATAAAATTTAAAGGGCAGTAATCTATCTAATGCTACTCATCATGGTTATATAGAGAACTGTTCTTGCCAAGTAAACTTGATAATGTTGTTCTTCTAAGTTCGAAAGTCTGATTGATAAAGGTGGTTGATTTATATAGACTTCAGTAAGACTTTCTTCTAGTTAAAATTATTAATAAATTGAAAACCAACTAACCAAACAAAATACATTTATATGTTGGTGTCTCTTACAAGTGGGGATGTTTCTCATCAGGACTCCTGATCTCCCGCCCTGAGCTCAGCGCTATTCCATGCCTTTAGTGGCTGTCAAGAAGAAAAAAGAAATCACTGAGGAGAAAGTTTGCAGTGACAGGAAGATGGGTGGCTTGATAAAATAATACTGGCAGGCCAGCTCTGCAGAAAGATCTGGATCACTTGATAAGTTGCTTGCATTCAAGCTAATTATTGCATTCAGCCAGGGACAAGGTCATGTTTCCAGTATGAAGAATATAGGTCACACGCACAGAGTGGGAGAAACTGTGCCCTGGGAGGTGCTGTCTCCCAAAATGAGGTGGGAGATAGGGGAAATAATTAGCTGCATGTAAGTTCTCATTATGCTGCTATAGAAAAAAAAAAAAAAAATTCTTCTTTGATGTATCAGCAGGAAAATGAAGATGTGAGCAGAGGGGAGATCTTTTGTACTGGTGAGATCACTACCAGACATCATATCCAAGCCTTGTATGGAAATTTTTTTTAAAAGATTTTCAAAACCTAAAAAAGGAGAAGTGATACAAGAATTGTTTGATTCTGTAAAACCTGCCTTGTAGAATGAGCTTGAAGAAATGCAGTCTGTCATTAAAGACAAAACTAAAAAGTGACATGATTGCTGTTAGGAGTACCTGCCTGAAGAGAGCAAGACGGGTTTTTAATCTGCCAGCTAAAGATATGGGTCTAGGTACTGGAAGATAAAGTAACAAAGGTCAAACTAGAAGTAAGATGCTCATTTTAAAGACGTAGGTGGGTGGTAAACTACTGAAATACATTTTTAAAAGACACTGAATTCTTCGCTGTTCAGATTCTGGAAGGTGGGATATTGATTTCTAAACCAGTCCTGTTAAACCATCAAATTTGGGATCTACACCAGAATAATTGGATGTTGCTGTCGCCTGGGTTTTATGGGAAATTTTATTTTGTGACCAATGTGGCTTTTACAATTTAATTCTGAACAAATTAATTGGTGCTAATGGCTGGAATCCTGATGTTACAGTAGTATGCAAAGAGTATTAAAAATAGTCAATTTGCAAATTTTTTTAACATCTTCATCTAATGCTGTAATAATTACTATGGAATCGACATATTGTTGAGGAACAGTTGGCAAATTAAAGAAATGTGAAAATAGCTCTCTTTTTATATATATGGAAATGTAATAAATTAATATTAAAACTAGTTACAGTGCAATTCTAAAAAAGCTCTGTAATTACATTTATATTGCATTTATTTATTGTGTTTCATTTACAATGACTGCAATTATAAATGTAAATATGTCCAAAATCGGTTGTCAAAAATAGCCCAACTAGAACGCTCAAAGGAATTGGCAAGCAGCCGTTTCCCACTGAAGGCTGCACTTTTGCGGTCAAGTCAGGGGAACAGAAGTGTCGGTTCTCTAAGAGGCACCCTCCTACCCCCACCCCATCCCATCCAGCCCTTTCAGCCCTTTCCCCTGTGCCAGTGCCGGTGTTCGTGCGGCTGCATGGACCTGGATGGGGAGAAGGAAAGCTGTTTTCAGCTTTGGTTCGTTTCCTGCTCTGGTTCACCGTCCATTTGCACAACTGACAGCGCTGGCAAGCCAGGGTCAGCAGGGAAAAAAATGACTGATGGAGGGCTGTTGACACAAAAAGTGATCATGGGGCTATGGGCTGAAAAGTTAGTTGCCCTAGTTATTTTTCCTTTTATGTTTGGTAAGGTTCCTTAAATTCTTCAGCTGGGGTAAGTCAGTGTAAATCAATACTAGTGAAATAAAATCCCCTTTCAGCATCAGACTCTTAGGCAAATTGTGTTCATCAGAAGGGTCCAAGAACAGGGTTTGCGTCCTGAAAGAGATGTTCCTGTTTTTACTTCCCATTGTACATAGCACTTCTCAGAATCCAGAATGAGGACTGAAATGAGCATTTGCCACTCCTTTACGATACAGAGATCATTAGCATCAGAGGGACAGGTAACTGTTGCTAGCATCTCATGCTCTACTTCAGTGAGCAAATGCACATCAATTGTTTATACATACAAAAGCCATCTTTTTATATCTTGGTCTCTTGGCTCCTTTCATTTTCTTTCTATGCAGAATGGGAGATGTTTCCAATTTATCACTCTCTCCCCAGCCTCCTTCCCACAGGAAGGAGCTAATGAGATGTGATTTCTGTGAAAACGTTACTGTAAATGCTTGGGTTAAGCTAGTGTGAATTGGGTAAACGTAGTTATGCCAGCACACATTCACTTTTGGTGGAGAAGGTTTCGGTGGGAGGGGGTTGGCTGAAAATAAGCTATACTGACAAAGGTGCAATTTTGCAGATGCCGGTGCATCTGCATTAGGAGTATCCTGCTGATATACCCATGTTGGCAGAGTCCCTGGTGTGAACCTGACTCTGTCTGCTATTCCCATACTTTTTTGCCAGTGTTGAGGGGCAGGTAAGTGGAAGAGTTATGTTGCATCCCCTCTTTCACTGTTTAAAGTCTGTTTTGTTACAGTGATGACAGAATGTAAGATAGAAATGCCCTGTAAGACAGCCATATGGGTGATATAATCCCATCCCTGTGCTACCTCTTCATGATGAAAAGTATCTCTTGCTCTTCCACTCCTTCTCTTTGTTGTGGGTCTGAACCTGGACATTGTGGTGGTCAAGGCTGCTGCAAGAATGTTGCTCTGAAAGGGACAAACTGGTTCAAAAATTGTATTTGTTGGGCTAAGTGTCTTTGTGGTTCCTAGAGACTTCCAACCTGGACTGATGCTTTCCTTTCCGCATGACAGATGTTGACTCCAAGACCTTTCCTTCAGCTCTTTTCCTGTGGTTCATGTGGTGATTCTTTAAGGGTCCCCAAGGCCAGAGGCAGATCAGCCCACCCCTCAAATCCTGTGTCCAAATGACTTTAGAGGAGTCTATAGGAAGCTGCTCTATCTGCCTCTCGGTTACTAGGCTCTCAGCTGAGGGTGAGAGTTTGAGCACGCCTTCTCCCTTCCCGTACTGGGAGGCAGCAGGCACCACCTGAGCCATGAAGGATGTTGGCAGTTGCCACCTCCCCAGCCCAGGGTGAAGAAGCTGTACTTGGACAGTTGCCTTCCAGACTGGATTGAGATAAGGCAGCTGACTCCAGGACTGGCTGACGTTTTTCCTCTGGGATCTCGTCCATTGCTCCGTAAGCAGAGATATTGCTGCTCAGCTGCCACCCAGTTAGCTTATGTTTAAATCTGAATCTGGATGCAAGAACAACAGCAGTCAGCTGTAGCCCTGAGCTGTTGGTAGGCTTCACATACAATGTGATGAGGAGGCAGAACCCCCTCATCTTCACCTCACTGCTTGAGAAGCTCTCTTAGATGTAGTTGCCTCTTTGTTCCCCTTTGCCTATCCCGTTTCTTCCCCATGTGACAAAACTCTTTTTACTCCACCCTGGTTGCCAGTGCTTGTCCCACTCCACACATTCACCTGCCCCCGTGGTTTATCTCCATTGCCATTTATGGTATCTCACCCCTCGCATCCTTACTGCATCCCGGGGTACCTGCACTACCTCCTGCTTTTGCTGTTCCCAAGAATATGTGAGGCTTGCCTCCTGCACCAGTTTCCTACGCATTGCATATCTCGTGTTGCACCATACAGTCCCTGTAGCACTTTGATCAGCCTCTTGCTTTCCCTCCCTCTGATTTCCTTGGAGGAAACAGTGAAAAATGGCACATTTTGGCACTTGGAGCAGTCTCAGCTCATCACGTTGTTTAAAGGCAGTTTGATTTCAAAGATGATAATGGAAGATACCCTCCATTTTCAGAACAGTTTCATGAGTTTCAAATCCTGGAATCCTTACGACTCAGCAAACTCCCAAAAATTATTGTGTGCATGAGCAGCTAAATTTAGAGAGCTGGCAACGCTCTTTCCCTTAAGACACAGCTACCATCTGTGATTGCAAACCATGTAAATAACTGGTTAAACACCACTTCTATTGTTGTGAGCTTGTCTCCAAGTTCCATTTAAATTGGTGCCTCGTCTCTCTGAGAGAGAAAATGTCTCAACTCCAGTTGAAAATAGTACAAGGTCTTCCAACTGGATGTTTTCTGGGCTGGCCAAAGTGGCTGACCCCATTCTCAGCCTGGGAGTTGGGGGGGGGAACCAAATAAAAATAGAAATGGATAGGGTATTTTGAACAGCCAGGACAAGGCAATTTTAAGTGCAACAGAGCTGACACTTTGTTGATTAATTCTAAACTTCTACTCACTGGTGTTTCCTCTCGTTGCCTGTCTGATCTGGAGGTATCACAGAGTGGTGGATTTTTTCCTTGAGGATTGGTGTTCTTCACTTTGGCACATATAATGGCAGTTCTTCCCTTATCTGGCCTGTGCTGCTGGCTTTAGGCCATCAAAGTATCTTGTTGTTTTAAACAAGCTCCATGTTTCTTCTGCGATCCCATTTGGCAGCTAGGTCTCCCCAGCTGCTTCTGCGGCAGTCAAACCTGGGTGTTATATGAGAAAGCAGCATGCCTTTAAGAACCCGTCAACAATCTTTTTTCCTTTTAGAGGTGAAAAAAATCTAATTTTGATATGTTTTTTGCATATAGGACTTCTGGAAAGAGGCCTATTGTTCCAAACTGATCAGCGATAATAAGCAAAGTTGTCCTCAGCAGCTTCCCTAGCCTGCTCCTGAGGCAGAGAGGTTGAGTGACTCTTCAGTAGCTGGGCTGTTTCTTTTCCAAAGGTGACTCTAAAGCCAGATAACATACACCTTCTTTTCTAACTCCTCTAGGCTGTGAGCACTTTGAGATGAGAAACAAAACAAATGTCGTTCGGGACATTTCTCTGCTCCGTGCTTCGAACATTTCTTCCAAAGGGTTCACTTTGGAGTGTTTAACTACCTCATTTGTCTTTTGTTTCAGTAGCATCGCCAGGCTTTGGTACCATCTTCATCAGTGGCTACGCTGCCCTGATTGTCACTGTCTCTTCTGCGAGACTTGATAATTTGTTTTGTAGTAGAAGCGTTCTGCAGTCAGATGGGAAACCAGGGCAAACGCCGCAATTTAGCCTTTCCAGAGTTTATTCAGAAACAATACTAATAGTCACAGTACTCGTACCTTCCTATGGCCTCCTAACCCAAAAGATCCCCAAGTGCTGTATTTTTCCTGGGAGTCACTTCCCTGCTGTTTGACGTGCGGGACCGCTGGAGGAAGTCAGCAGCAAATAAAGCCTTTTCAGAACATGTCAGGATGAAGCCAGATGTGAGAATTTGATTGCACAGAGAGCGTTTCAGGAGGCAGACTATTATTTCATGATCTGGAAATTGTCAGGACGGTGGGTGGGACCTATATACCAAATATAACAAATATCATTGAGGCATTTCTTTGACTGCAAATCACCAGGAACTTCACTTGCTCTGTCATGTAAAAATGCACTATTTGAATCTGGTGCTGTGATCCTATGTAAATAAATTAAGGCAAGAAAATATAACCATTGCTAGTTTAGTCCTGTATTGTAAAATAGCTCAACAATAGGATGCACTGTGAGATTGAAGATCAGAAAGCATGGAAAGATGTGGTCAGTCCTTTTCCTGTTTTCTAATGTCCTTCCCTCTCACGCCTCCATGAATTCATCTTCCATGATGTGTGTATGTGGAACTTCTAAGTGCTTGGCAGTGGCACAAGATTATTCTTGAAAATATAAGGAGATTTTCTACTGCTCATCTGGAGGGATTGGTGACAGATACCCACTGTGTTTGTCCACTGGGTCTAGCATCTCTTCCTTAGCCTTCGTGGAGTCTCTGTGGTATCCAGTCACATTCGTATTACAGCCACATAATACTGCATCAATGACCTAATTTATTTTTATTGTAAACTGCTGGGTTGGATGAATGACACATTTTATTAATGGTTGTCAGTGGAGATTTATTCACGCCACTCTCAGAACTTTACCTGGAGCTGACACCACTTTGCGACTTTCACATTGAATAAGAAAGGGCTCTTTTATCCCAATCTATTCAAAAGAGAAGCTTTTATTTTTATTTTTCCTTTTCTGTTTCTCCTTTGGTGACAAATGGGAAAGAACTATTTGGAGATAGCTATCGTATATTTGTCTAACTCTGCTTGGCAGTAACAGATGGGCTTCAAGAGGCTAGCTGAAGAAAATAAAATTGCATTTCCTAGCAGATAAGGTCTGAAGCCTTGAAAATCACGGATGATTTGCAAATCCCTAAATCCTGTTAATGTTTATAGTGAATAAATTGCCCCAGATATTTCTCAACTGGAGAACATGGGGCGCTTTTCTTCTTGACCTGCTTCCCCTGTAGTTGCCAGCCCTCCCCAGAGTGACTGGAGGAGAGGACAGTTTCTGGAGAGACTGACCAAAGTAAGCCAGATGTGCTTCCCAATTTCACTCTTGTCCCCAGGGTGGTGTTGGGATGCTTTTTGCTGGAGCTTCCATTTCTGATTGTATGTATGTTTATATGTGTTCATGGCCCACACATGGGGTGTGAATGGCCACGCATGGTCATGCCTTACAGAAGTGTTTCTGTGCCGCTAATGGGCCACTTTGCACACATCCAAGTGCTCAAAAGGCTGTTGCAAAGAACAAATCTCAGTCTGTTACAGAAAGTATCCTCATGGTGTCTGGTTCAGACGGCACACCTGGCCGCCTTTGCATGTTGCAGATCTGAGTTCGGCAACCTGGCCCAGCCCAGTTTTCTTAATTCAGTGTCTTGTAGCATACGTATCCCTCCATTCGCCATCAGCTGGTGGCAGAGTGTTCTGGCGATAGGAACGGTGCTGCCACTTGGGACATAATTTATTAGTATGCAAACACCTATTTTGGTAATGTTAAAACATTAAATAAAATGTGTAAAGGCTGATCATTGCGGTACTACCTTCCTTTTTGTTGCATTTTTATACCATGTGTTTTGTGTTTGGGTCGCTATAACACACAGACCTGCATTTGCAGCAGGGACATTTGCATTTGGGACAGCGCAAAGATTAATTTCTGGGAAATGTTTCTAAGTATTATTTGATGTATTGCAACTCCTTTGTATTACACCTGCCATTGAAAAAATGATGTTACAATGAATGTACATTTTAAGCAAGCTGCTAACCATGTAACCTGGGGATTGGAAGCAATCCCCATTTTACATTCACTTGCATGTCTTCTAGTGTTTGAAAAGAAAATTGCTTTACGTTTGGAGGTTTTATTTTTTCATATGCAAAGTGTTTCAAGTCGGTTACCTCATCTAGTGCACTTGCCTCATAAAAATCCCCAGGGCTTCCTCCAACAACTCCAACAAGTTTCTCAGTTTAATTATGAGTGCAATTAATTGATCTGGCAACGTGAAACACAGTAACAGCAAATTTCCTCTGAACAAGTCAGATAAGGAGGATTTCTGTGGGACTCTTGCCCCTTCAGCTTGGTCCTTCCTAAAAAAAAGCCAGATCATGTTCTTATTCAGCACTGCTGACTTCTGGTTGTTTTTATGACTAAGGAAGATGTTTAGCTTTCAGAATCTCCTTCTTCTTCTTTCTTGCTGCTATTAAGTTGCCTTTACAATTAGAGACTAGAAAAATTTTTGGATTATCATTTCCTTCCACTTTGCTCGCCATTTCCTGAGTCTCTTCTGAGTGATAAAAATGAGGTGGTCCCCGTGTCTGCTCAGACAGGGAGCTCTGCGTTGACTCTTGCTGGAGACACTGGTGGGTGCAGAGGTGGGAAGCTAAGTGGCAGGCGTACCACCTTTACAGAGCTATTGCTTCCGTCCAAGACGCTATGAAAACTGGCACAAACCTAACAACATACGAAAGCACAAATAGGAAGGAGCAGAGCACTTATCCAGCATAGGACTGGACTGTCCTATTCACCTTGGTAAAAAAAAAAAAGGAAGAGAAAGGCTGTGGAGCATTTGATGGTAAGATGCTGGAAAGAAGAACATCTCTCTGACATTTATGGTGCTGATTCTTGGAACGCAGAGATCCTGCAAGCAAGCGTGGCAGCTCTAAGACCCCTGCTACTTTTACCTCATCCAATGCTGGTTTGAAGAAAGAGCTGCTTCAGAAACTCAGATTCTAGGTTTTTTCCACTTGCTGTTGTCAATCCTACCTGATCTCCCAGTCCCAAACAAGGTTAGTCTATGTTGGCAGAGGATAATGTCACTTCCAGGATATGCTAAGGTCCTGATAGTATCCAAATCAAAGCTGTTACAGGGAAGACCGGACTATGGCTCTTGCTGTCTGTGTGCCATCTGCATCTCTCAGGACTAAGGCCTCTTCCCGTTCCCAACGGAACAATTAACGTCATGTTGGGAACTTGATTTCTGCTTCTCGGACTTTCCAGCTCCCATGAAGAATCTCAGGGACCAGCATATCCTTCCTTTGCATTACCTTGTGTCACCTGTTAGACTTCTGTTGCTGCTAAGCAGGAGAGGGTCCACACCGTATTTAACCAACTGCTATTCAAGCAGGAGGTGAATGTGGGTTTCTGTAGTCATTTCTACTGAGAAGAGACAAAAGCTGTAGGTAACCTGTTGTGCTTCCTGGTTTGCTTGAGAAACTTCATCTGCTGGGACGTGAGTTTGCTTGAAGCAGTGGATCTCAGGAAAGTCCCCTTCAAGCAGGTCTCCGGCATTAGGAGGCACTGCAGAAGGGCTTCCTCAAGTTGCCAGAAGTCCTCATCGATTGCTAGGGACGGAAGGTTTGAAGAAGCTGTGGAAGTTCGTCTCAGGGGGAGGGCAGCAGGGAGACGGAGGGGAAGCAGCCTGCTGTAGCTTTAAAGGCGGTACTGAGTAGGGATCCATTTGGAAGGACGTAGTTGACTAAAGGGATCCAAAGCTTGTTTTCCTTCAGTCTTTTTATTCTTCCTGTATCTAATCCCTTTAGAGCCCAAGGTCAACCCCTTTTTGTACTGCAATAACACTGTAATATATGCTTGCACTAATTCTTCTGGCACACCGAGCATGCAAGACCAATTTAAAGCTTTTTTCAGAAGAAAACCACTGTATTATTGTGTATATAGAAATACTGAGAGAGAATTTGAATTCTGTCTCCTGTATAAAAGCATGCATTGATTACCTGTATGTAGACCATGCTGTAAATGCTGCAGAGTACTGTAAAATCCTACACTTGAAACCACAATGAACAGGCAACGTCATCAAAAACAAACAAAACAGAAGCTGTGCAATGGATTTTGTGCCTTTTTTAAATCCATGTATGTTAATCCAGACAATCGGAAAAAAAAAAAGAAAAAAAAAAAAGCTTGTATACTACCAAAACCTTATTAAAGAATCAAAGGCAGCACCTTGGTGATGGCTGGGTTTTTTGTTTGCTTTCTTGCTTTGTTTTTCTACTCCCTTTGCTTTCCAGCTCTGGGAAGGTGTCCCCTGCTCATCCTTGGGTACATGGGAGCACCGGGCAGGGAGATGAAGGAGCTCTAGTAAAACAGTGAGAGTTTAATTATCGTTTACTAACGTGATCACTGAAAACTTGCAGTTAAGACAGATCTGGGAATAGAAACAAAGTTCTGTGACTGTTGGAGATGTATTTCGTGTACTTTGGGAAGGCCACGCTGTGTGTTCCATTTACGTAAATTTAGGCTAGTACCAATTTCATTGACTTGAACCCAGTCATATCATAGCTGCAGGTTACAACTAGTCCCAACTTACTATCTAAGTTTTTAGAGCTCTGCCTTGATGGTTACCAGCATCCAAACTGGCTAAACTTTGGCTAGTACAATTCAACACCTGTGAACACAGCAGAAACAGTTTATCACATTTCTCTTGGTTTCTTGCCCTGAGCATCTTCCCCTGGCTGGCAGCACAGTGTGCATAGGGTGGGTGGATGGCTGTCTCCCATCAGACATTTGACAAGGTGTTTAAGAACATCTGGTAAACTTCCAGCCCCTCCACCCCCCAAAACCCCAGGGAGATGGGTGCAAAATTATGGCTGTCCTGCAACTACCGTACTCCTGCCTGGGCTGCTCACTGGATCCAACCATGCTTGCCTTTCATCGTGACTCCCATTTGAAGTCTCTGCTGTAGAGCGGCATGTGGTTCAACCCCAATTCCTGTTGGTCTGTCTGGGATCAGGTTGGAAGAGGAAACATGGTGATAAACCCTGTCTGCTTTGGCGTGAAGTGCACAGTTACTAATTCGGTGTTTTTCTGAAAGCGGTGGGAGAGGGAGGCTGCAGGCAGTGGGAGAGGGAGGCTGCAGGCAGCAGGTCCATGCAAAGGCTCTGGTACCTGTGGAAAGGGTGGTGGAAACTTTCCCCCTTGCAGGAGAAGCACAAGACCTCAGCTCCTCAAAGGCCAGGAGCAGTTTGTGCAGGCAGGTGACGATCTGGGAGGAAGAGCTAGGATCAGGCTGTGGTCTCTGACTTACAGGGTTGTACAGTGTGTGAGTCCCTTTTTTCCCCTGGGAATTGTATGGAGGGTCAGGATTCTTCTGAGTCTGCCTCTAGGAGGGTCCAAAGCCCATCTGCTCTGTGATGAACGCCTCAAAGCATGTCTCAGTTTGCCTCTGTAAGGCTGTTTGTTGGTACGCAGCAGATGTGTACGTCTATCAAACACTGCAGAAGGACGCACTGATGCCATAGTGGTTAACCACGGTCTGAGACATGATTTAGAGCATGGTCTGAAAGAGAACAATAGATAGAAGAGGTGCAGCATTTTCTGGTTTTATGTTAGGCAAATATTGTGATTTTTCCTGTACCTGGTGGTCTTTTGGTTGTTTTGTTGTTGTGGTTTTTTTCACGAATTATTGCATTTAAAATGTTTAAAACCAAGAGATGGGAGAGAGAAAAAAAATCCCAAATTCTACAGTCTAAGGCAAAATTGATTAGGCTCACGTGGGAGCCTTTCCCGTTCCCCCACGTCGGTGCAGAGCAAGCTTTTCTGGTGGACACTGGCCCCGCTCTGTGCCATGCTGCAGGCTGCTCTGCTGCAGGGCCATAGGCACAGGCAAGCTATAGGGTCTCTTCTCTATGTCCAATATGAGCAGGTAGATCTTTTTCTCCCCTGACTCTCCTTCCTCTCTATATTCTAACTCTGGCCTCTGTGCAAAGCAGGGATATTTATTGCCTTCCAAATATATATTATTACCCAAAGTAGCTACTAGCCAAATTGAATTTAAATGCAGTCAAGTTTTATGGAGGGACAGAGTGTTAAAGAGGTGAAGTGTGCAGGCTTTGTGGGGACCACACGCTCAGACACATACTGCCATACCCATTCCTGGACAATTGACTGACAAGGCAAAAGAGAGTCAGGCGTGAAGATGTGAGCCCAAGCAGGTGGGAAAAAAATGGTTCCCTTTCCAAGGACAGGCAGTGTGTCTTCTGAGAAAGTGAAGAGCATAGGCAGAGATCAGAGCTTGCTGGAGGTAAAGGAAGTCCTTTTGCCTCTGATTCGGCCAGCTCCAGTGTAGCTCTGCTCACTCACAGTCTTCGTAGCTTTTTTAAAATAGGGGTGGCTGCCTCAGCTCACAGCATAGTTCCTGCTCACAGTGGAGTGAGCCTGGCAGAGGGCTGCCAAGATGATTAGGAACTAGAAACGTATGGCATGAGGAGAGGCTGAGAGAGCTGGGTTTGTTCTGCCTTAAAAAGAGGATTGGGATGGGATCTTACTTCTTCCTTGAACAACCTGATGAAAGGATGATGCCAGACTCTTCTCAGAGGTACACGGTGAAAGGATGAGAGATGTGATGGATGCGAGTTGCATGAAAGGAAAATTAGATATAGTAATTAGATATAAAGAAAAACTTTTTCACCGTGAAGAGCCTCAAACACTAGGACAGGGTCCCAAAGAGGCTGTGGGATCTCCATCCTTGGAGATACTCAAAACTCAGCTGGACAGGGCCCGGAGCTGCCAGCTCTAAGCTGGTCCTCCTTTGAGGGGTGGCTGGAGCAGAGACCTCCAGAGATTCCTTATACTGTCGTTATTCTACAATTTTAAGATACAGGCTAAAGCTCTCCACTCCTGATCTTCTGGCATCTTCCCGTAGTTCCTCCCCATTGGTACAGCAGAGCAGAAAAGTTCTTCTCCAGCCTTTGGGGAATGGTCCTAGAGCAGCTGAGTGTGCTGTAGTACAAAAGACACATGACAACTGTCAAGAGAGGACACAAGCTTCTCTAGTGAGGGGTTCAAACTGGGAACACCTTGTTCAGCAGCATGTCGGCTTGCAGCCAGCTGCTGATCACATTAACTCAACAGTGAAGACAGTCTCAGACTTTGATGCCCTAGGACAGTCTTCCTTGTTAACAGCTGCAGGTGATGATAGTAATGAAGGTAAGAAAATATGTGTTAAAATAATATTTGACCCAAGTGACATTTCAACAAAGTTTCTTTTAGTTGGGTTTGTAGGTAACTTCTGTGCTCCATATTTTTTGGCATATTTATGCTCTTTGGCTTTTTTTCCATGGTGCATTTACAGTGGAAAAGCAACCACAGTCTCAGGCTGCTTTAAGGAATGCAGTCTGGCAAGTTTGGGGTGCTGCGTGCAACAGGTTAAGCAGTCCCAGTCTCCCAAAAGTAGGTAGAAGCCAAGCAATTACTGTCAGTGCAGTGTCCTTGCAGGGAAAGAGAAAATACATGGGGGAAACGAAATGGCAGACAGAAAGGCAGTCCATTTGCTAAATACCACAAGAAATTTGTCCAGCCAGAGGTGGAAGTACATGGAGGTTAGAAAGGTTATCTACAGCACGACTCAAGGACAGCAAAGGGGGACCGGAGCAGAAGAAGGAAAAAACCATTATTTTTATTATAGCAGCGTCATGCTCCATGTCATACCTTATTGCTTAGTGCAATCTCATCTCAGAAAAACTTCTGATGTCTTGTAAGGGAAAGAGCTGTTGAGGAAAGAGGGGTTTCTGGAGACAGGGTTGCTGGTGGGATGGACTACAGAGCATGGAAATCATATCTCTGGCCTATATAGGATGTGCACGGCAGGACTGGATTCAGTTCTCCTTGACCAGAAAGCAGATGAGATGACACAAGCTCCTCAGAGGTTTACATATGCAAAGAGAAACCAGCGATCCTCCAACTGTACCATCAACTGCAGCATCTAGAAAATGCGGTGAAGTACAGCAGCAGGTGAACTGTTCGTTGGGGATGGGGTACTCTTTCCAGTGGGAGGCTCAGCACAAAGCAAGGTGTTGCCCAGGGCTTCTTTATCAGGTCCCAGTCTCGCTGGGGTAGCATGTCTGTTTGATCAGGACTCCACAGATAGCACTGCGGGTGTATTTGTTGGGAAAACCAAATCCAGCCAACAGGCAGAATCCAATCTTAGGCTGCTGAATGGACTAATTTCCAAGAAATGCCTGAAGGAGGAAGCCAAGTGGGTAATTTCCTTTGCAAAAGGTGGTAAGTCCCTCTTACCAGTCCAAGTTCCACATCTCTTATCCTGATACAAAAAGCAGAATGGGTCAGTGAAAGCCCAAATCAGGCTAATACAGGGCCATATTCAGGGCCAGGCTTCAGCTTTAACGAAAGAAGAGAACCAGCTTTGGACTTCAGCGGCACTGTCAAAACCAGCCTGTGTTTTAATTTATAAGATATAAAAAGAAATATTAAACGGATAGCAACTTATCACCATGCGTAACAGCTCGATGCTGCCCACCAATCTATTTGAAATGTCCCTGTTACACATGAGCATAAAGATCTTACATTTTTCAGGCATACCAATAGGGCAGTTGCTCTGCACAGATTAACATGCAGATTTTCAGCACGGTTTGAAATTGTGTCATTGGACTGAAAAGCTATTGAGGGCTTTTTTCCCCCCAGAGACAAAAAGATCTGTTCCCATAGCCAGGTGAACATGCTTGCTGTTGGCAGCTCTGTAGCCCACATAGTTAAATGGGTGCTTGTTTAGTCATGTAGCCTAAATATCCTCTGACGCTGTCAAATGCCGCTTGAAAACGCAGATGTCTGGAGCCCTTCTGTTCATGATTAGGACTTTTCAAGGGTAACATGTGATGCATTATTGACTGGTTGAGTTTATAGAGAGGCTTTCATTTTCCAGCCCTCTTAATAGAAGGGTGACCTAAATGGTTTTTTTTTTAATCCATTTTGCAGAGTGGTGCTGCTGTGGTTTTCATTTACAACCAATTGTTAATTATGCCAAACTTCGATGGGCATTTCCTATTTATTTAGCCCTTTTTTGCTTGTTTAGTCAAGTGCGTGCACGTGTTTGTGAGCTGCTGCTTTTCTGTTAGTATGATTTCCAATCTTTTCACAGCCTACCCCTGGCACCTTAGGGGCAGTCTCTCTGCCACAGACTGCTGCTGGAGAAACTGCCTCCACCAACTGTCTTGTCCTCCCGTTAATGGTTGGACACCCAGGGTGTAATAATGATACTTCCTATGTCAGCTTTCATGACTTACTTGATCATTTTAGTGAAAGCAGAAGCCTGTAGAAGACAGAATTAGGAGTTGCTGGAGGGAGGTGGGAGCAGAAGGGAGGGATGAATAGCACAGCAGGGGAACACAGGAGAGCTCTGAGGGTTATTGTGGTGTTATACAAGGGTTACTGCCCCAGGGACAACGGGGGATGCTACTGGAAAGCAATCAGGAAATTTATCCAGCCCAGAGGGGCCCCTTGAGTTCACTGTGGCCTGGGCATAAAAGAGGGTTGCTGAATGGTTCCAGTAAGGAAGAAGTGAATATGTAAATACATAAATGCTGAAATAAATATATAAATACTGAAGAAGATTGGGAAACATGAAAAAGTCCTGAGGAATTGCTTGCAAACAGCTCTTTTATGTCCAGGTTAAAGACTTCATTACAAAGGAACTCCTTTGGCACATTTTTTTGCCTTCATCGATAAGTATCTGTGAATCTCTCCTTTCTAAGGTTTGTACAAATCGAATGATCAAGTCATCACTGCTCAGGCATGTATTTTGGAAGCGTGATGGACTAGATGCTTTCCACTGATGCTTCCCACTGCTGTTGGTCCTGATGTCGTCTGTGTCAATGCTATGTCTGAATACTAACCCTTTTCTTCTGTCACATCTGTCTTCTTGCAGGCATATATGCTGAAGTCATTTGAAATGAATGGTCTGCCCAAGGCGGTGCCTTTAAGTTTGCCTTATCAAGACTTCAGAAAAGATGTATCAGACTACTGGGAAAAGCCTAAGGTATCCCAGCGGATTAAGAAAGTTGATTTTTCAAATGTTGTCTTGACTGCTCCTTGCAAACCTCTGGAACCTTATCTGGAAATTAATGGAAAAGAGGAGGAGGAAGAAGATGAGGAAGAAGACGAGGAGGAGGAAGACGAGGAGGAGGAGGCGGAGGAGGAAGGGGATGAGATTGACATGCACAGTGGTTCCAGCAGCGACCTGAGTCAAAAAAGCACAGAGCGCAGCCAGGAGTGCGCACCATCCACGCTCCTGGCTGATGACCAGAAGGGATCCAAGGGTCGAGCGTCCACTGCTGACGGGGACCTGGAGCTGGAGGAAGGCTCAAAAACACTAGTGCTGTTTTCACCAGGTGATCTGAAAAAGTCTCCGGTGACCACAGACTTGGCTCCAGAAGTTGATCTGGGCACTCTTGCTGCACTGACACCTCAGAGCGAGCGGCCACAGCCTATGGGTAGCCAACTGGATGTATCCGAGCCAGGGACCCTGTCCTCAGTCCTTAAATCTGAACCAAAGCCTCCCGTGGCAGTGGCTACAGCTTCCTCCCCCTTTACCAAAGTTGAGCGCACATTTGTTCATATTGCTGAAAAGACCCACTTAAATGTCATGTCTTCCAGCGGCCAGCTGATGAGGCATGAGGAATACTGCCCTCCAGGCCAGTTTGAGGAGGTCATTATCGAAGAAGAGCTGGAGGACAACCTGGTGGTGGTAGAGAATGGAAGCATACATTCGGGGCTAGAAGGGGCAGAGACGGAGAGCTGCGCACTTTCGGCTAATCACGTTGAAACCACCTCAGAGACGGTGGGGGAGCAGCTGGCCCTTCCCAATGGCGTAGCAAAGCCTCCCGAGGTCAAGCCGGAGCTCTCTGACAAAGTGGCGCTCTCGCTGGATTTGGAAGAGCCTGGCAAGGTGGTTACAAGAGAGCCTGACATTGAGAAGTCGGCATCGGTGGCAGAGCACCTTAAGCGAGCAGAGACCCTCCTCAACACACCGCAGCAGGGCGCCAGGAGACCTCTGGGCTCCAGGTATAGAAGTCGGATACCCATTTTGTTCACTGAGGAGGACACCGGCTCAGACCTTTCAACTTCACTCTCGGCCAAAGAGAAGCTTTATAAGAGGGCAAAGCAACCTGACTTGGCTCGCCTAGTGATGGAGAAGAGGCAAAACCGCCTCCTTCGGCTGGCCTCAGGGGCCTCCTCCTCAGCGTCCTCCAGCGATGAGAGGCGGCGAGCCTCAGAAACACTGTCGGCCACCGGTTCTGAGGAGGACACCCACGACTCTGATGACTCCATCCCAAGGAAGGCAGGGAAGGAGAAGGCTGCGCTCCTGGGGAAAGAGGAGAGACCCATAAGCACAAAGAGCAGAATCCCTCGGCCCATCACACCAGTGAAAACACCGCTAGAGGCAGCGAAGTCTGAGAGCTCCATGGCCGTAGCGATGGCAGTGCTATGTAGCTCCCCACAGGACGCGGCTGTTGCCCACAGGTAAGAACAAAACACTGTGCAATGCAAAATGTTGGACTTGTTAAGGAGGCGCAGCCAGGGCTTTGCTCACCTCCCACTGCTTTACCCTTCACTGGGTCCATCCCTGTTTCCTACAGTCATTTCAGCTCACCAGTGTGTGAAATTCCCACCTCTCTGTCTTCTTTGGCTCAGTCTGGCCAAAGGGCCAAGCCCCTCTTCACTTGCCCTGGCTTTGAGGCCTTCTTCCCTTCCACGAGCTCTCAGTGTTGAGCTCTCAGTTTTGCAGCATGCTCGGCACAGCCGTGACTCTGCAGGCAGACCTGGCCTGGCCATTGCGATTAGAGCTGCAAGGGCTGCGACGTTACCAGTTGTGATTGCCTCAGATGGCCAGTGCGCAAAGAGCTGGAGAGAAGGCAGTGCACATGTGTGGGCTTTGGCAGTGACCTGGAACAGCATGGGCCACTTCCACATGGTCTGAATTCCCTACACATCCCTGTGCCTTGATTTTTTTGGAGGTACCTGGCTCTCTATCAAATAAGCACGGAGATGTAAGTGGAGGTGGACCTTCTGAATTCACCAGTGTCTGGCTTTTCTGTGTAGGCTTGGGGCTGGAGGTCCAGCCCAGGAGCAGAGCTGCTGCTGTGGCTCTGCCACAGGTCCAGCAATTTCTGCTCTTTCAGAGACATGGGGTGAAAGGAGGGGATCCCTGCAGGTTGGTTTATCTTCCAGCACAGTTACCATCAGAGGCCAGCTGGTGCAATCCAGCTCATGCCCACATTCCCAGATTGTATCTCCTGCCTTGAAAGAGGTTGCTGCATCCATGCTGCATGTTAAGAAGAGTCCCAGATATGTGCTATCGGCCAAATCATGCCTGCATGTTGTCCCAGAGGGTGCTGGAGGATCAGGGCAAACACTTACTAGTTGACAGAATCAAGAGTTACAGAATGGTGTTCAAAGCAGTGCCCCATCTTGTTCACAGCATAGCTCCTGTCATCCTGGTGCTGAAGGCTCCTTGTAATTGCCCAGCAACATTCATCAAACCTGCCAGGAGCCCGGACCCCCTTGCAGAAATTTCCCTTCATCCTCCCTCTTCTCTTCCCCTGCAGGCTTCAGGCACAGAGACCATCTGGAAGTGTCCCAAATGAGTGCCGAACAACACAGATACAAAGTCGGCTTCCTCCTTCACCGAGCTCCACTTCTCTTCCTCCACGAAGCAGCTCACGGAGGTCCAGCTGTGCATCCCCTCGGAGCCCTGTCCTTCCTTCTAGAAACCCCAGTGCTTCCCCTAGAAGCCAGCTGCCACCTCGGAGGGAAAGTCCTTCTCCCTGCCGACAGCATAAGCCAGGGACTGCTCTTCAGCGAGTTCCTCCTTCCCCCCGACCTCAGCCCCCAGCTCAGGCCCTGGGGCCGACAGGAGATTCCCTGCCCTCTCCTGGTGTGGCCAAAAAACGACAAAGAGGAAAAACCCAGACTCAGAGTCCAGCAACCAAAGGAAAGCAGGTGTCCCTGGAAAGTAAGGCAGCTGCCAGATAATGATCTTCTTTTGCCAGCCCAACAGACTGGGTAACTTCTGCATATAGTATACACTTGAGATGCTGCAGCACAGCCTTCCATGCTGGACCCACGAGTGTATAGCAGTAGCTGTACTTCAATGCTTCACTCACTCTCACCCCACACCATCGTGATCAGCTCCCACGGGCCTGAGAGCCTCTGAGCCACGGAGCCTTCTTCAAGGGAGACATCCAGCCCGCAGCTCACGCTTGCTAACGCACAGCACCAAGCAGCGACCCAGGCAGCCTGCCTAGTGCCTGACCCTCCTCCCTCCCCAGGCATTCCCCTCTCTCTGTTAGCAATACCAGTCGCCAACACCAACCCTGGCTTTGGAAAGAGGAGCAGAGGTGACGAGAGCAAGGCCTGCTGGAGAGGAAGGCTCCTGTCCTGCAGGCAGCTCCCTCCTCTCTCCTTGCTGGGAGAACGCCAGCCTTGGCCGCCACCATCTACCTGAGTGTTGGCTCGCCTCCTGCCACCTGTGTTAGCAAGGGGTTGTCACCAGCTTAGCCAGGAGGGATGGATGCGTCCTTGTGTGCTGAGATAAGAGCAGGGGCAGGGTGGAGGGAGCTCTTCTTTCCAGAGATGCCTCTGCAGGTGGGAATGGGAGACAGGCAGGTCTTGCTGGATGCTCCTACCTGCTCCAGTGTGTCCCACAGAGGAGGCCGTCTGGCATTGCTGCTCAGCGACACTGCTGCTGTTTCAGCAGATGCCTGTGTGGTGGGTATTTAGATGGAAGTAGGAATGTGTTGGCAGCTTGCTGGGAAATCAAGAGCGCTTGCTAATTGATGTAGAAGGGAGCACACTGCAGCCACTTCTGTCTCAAATACCAAACTGTGATCTGTGGAGACCACATCTCCCAACATGGGTGGTTCCTCTCAACCTTAATGTGGTTGGTGCCACAGACCTGTAGTCCACCAAACACAGCTCCATCCTGAAGATGTGAATAGTCACTGGATGCCTTTAGCTTGGGTGCCCCTTGCACCTAAATTCCTTGTGCTTTATTGTCATGCTCTTGGTGTTTGTGAATTTTGGCACTGTGGTTGAAAGTTCCCCTACACGTCAGGGTGGGAAATTATTATCCTGTAGTATACTCAAAAGCTGCTGCTTTGCGAGGAGAGGTTTGCTGGCGCGCCGTGGGTACCTTGTGCATTTCTATCCGAGAGTACGGTAGGTTGAGTTGCAGAGGTCGGATTTATGTCTTTCTCGGTGCTCAGCTCTTCCAAACATTGCGTGAGAACTAACAATGTGAACATAAAAGCAAGGGCTGTGCTTTTCAAGTAATATTATCAGAGCAGAAGCTTAGCACTCAGCTGGAACTAAATCAACCAACATTTTAGACCCCTGACTAATTAGGAAGGTTTGAAAATGAAAGCCAGGAGGACTGATACCTGTCTGAGCTTGATGAGATCTTGAAGTAGTCACAAAATTTTCCCTGCACCTCACAGGGGGAAACACTCCAGACCCAAATACTTCAGGCTTCACACCACTGCCTAAAAGAGGCTTTGCATGAGGCAGAACAAAAATACGGCTGCTCTGTACACCTATCCCCACAGCTGCAACTAGTGGCAAATATTTACTATTTGCAGACAACAAAGCTTGATAGAGGAATTGGACAGTAATAACGTTGATTCATTTAAACATAGATACAAACAGTCACACTGATGGCCATCAAGTCTGAGGAATCCTGAAGTTGTTCATATCTACAGGAACTGTTCTGGAAGGGAGCATGAGAGCTGTGACGGGGTGGCTGGGAGCACAGGGTACTCCTTGGACATCTGAAAAGGGAAATGTCTAGAAACAGGTGACAGGAATTACCTCTTTATATGACAGTTTCAGTGCTGCCAACGCTAAGAATTTACTTCATCTAGCTCAAAGTGTTTGCTGGTTTCCATTGACGTTGTTCACCCTGGTAGAGTAAGAAGCACAGCTTCTAGTCTAAAAACATGCCCTCATCTTTGCAGAGAAGCACTGGGAACTCCATGGTCAGGCTGTGGTTTGATGGACTGAGCTGATGTTGCCACCAAAAGCAGTGGTCCCTCCAAGTTCCAGCTGCGTCATTGCACTGTCCCACCGCCTTACACTGGGGCAGCTATTTGGTGAAGTGGCTGGAAATGCTGATCAGCATGACACCAAGCGCTCAGGTTTGCTGGTTTGGCTTTCATCTGGTTCAGTTCATCAGTCTGGTTCAGCATTAGGTCACATAACAGAAGCGGGGGAAGGAGAGGACAGAGAGTGTGACCACTTCTTCTGGTGGCACTATAACTTCATATGAGTTTGAAGTGTGGGTCAAACTACAACCTAAATATGCCCTGCACATTTAGAAACTAGAAAACAGAATAAACTCAAACACAGATTCTTTCCAGAAATATAAACCATAATAGCACTCATTAATTTGTTGGGAGACTATTCATTTTAGAGTGCTCAGATGGTAAGACTTTGTCATGAAGCCTTTACCAGATGCTCCATCCAGGTCTTAGATGCACAGGCCAAAAATGACATTGAAAGAGCTTGGAAAGAGGGCTACAGGGCTATTAACAGGGTTAGCAAACCTGTCTTATCATGGGAGGCCGATAAAGCACAATCAATGTATTCGTTCAAGAGAAAGTTTAAAGGAGAGTTTTCCGTGGCCCAGCTACACCCATGTCAGGAAGGAAGCTCCAGGGCAGAGATCTTCCATGTGGCACATGAAAGCAGGGAAGATGGAGTAGCCGAGAATGGCAGAGGAAGAAATCAGGCAGGCTTCTAGTTGTGAAGTGACTGTCCAGTGAAATCTTTCACAGGAATGTGGGGACTTTTTCTTATTAAAAGGTTTTCTGAGAAACCTAGCTGACTTCTAAGAGGTCTTCCTACCATGACCCAACCACAAGTAGCAGGCAGGATGCTGGTGACACCAAGGTATCATCTCTCTTTGTGGTGCAGTAAATTCCTGGTCCTGCCGGACACATGCCAAAGCTGTCACATGTTGGAGAGCCACCAGACAGGTCCCGCAGGTTTCAGAAAGCCGGTGAAAGATTTCCATCACAGAAAATAACAGCTGTTCCCAGTGTTGTTTGACAGGGCTGGGCTGAGGGTGCAACTGGGTCCACAGAGGTCTGGGACTGGCATGAGTTGTCTCTCTCCTCGTGGTTGTGCTACCAGCCTCCCTGCCCCAGCACAGCCCTGCTTCCCAGCCATCCCTGGCACGGAGGGGAGCAGGAGAGTGCGTCAACAGCGTGGCGCTCCCCCGGTCATTTTGGATGAGAGTGGGCTGCACCATCAGGTGCGACAGCCGTGAAAGTTGGCTGACGGCAGCAGTGCTTTCTCCCCAGACAGCCTGTGCAGGAGCTGCCGGGCGCTGTCACCAAAAGGTTTCTAAGGGTCGTTCCTGCAAGGCCTGACTGTCCCCGTGTATCCCACAGGTTTGGGTCTCTGGACCTGCTCCCCTTTCCAGTGGCAAGTGATGTTGTGATCTTGGCTGGATGTCACATTGCCTCCTTCATGCCTTCACTGAAGTTATTTTTACAGGAGCTTCGCTGCTGGACTCTTCCAGTCAAGTGGATATCAAGAATTTGCTAACAAGAGGTGGTCCTCAGAGCCACATTTTGCTGGCAGAGCCGGTCACAAGGCACTGCCTGGCCCAGGCATGCTCGTAAGCCCCCTGTTAGCAGCCCGCATGCTGCAGGAGGTGATGTCTTGATCCCTCTTTCAGGTGTCAGCAGAGGGACTCAGGAAAGCCCCTGCCATGCGGGTGCTGCTCTGGATCTCCTCCCTGGTGCTGATTTTCAAGGTTCTGCCCTTCAATTGCTCAGTGGTGAGTGTGACCCCAGGGTACTCCCATCACTGGGGTGCTTAGCATACCCTGGTTGCAGAAGTTTCCATTCCTCTTGTGTGTCTCTCTGGAGGGATTTCTGGCAGGCAGGTGGACCAGCAGTGATGCTCTCTGCTAGTGCTACTGTGAAAACAGCCCTGCAAAACGGTCAGCAACTCCTCTGGGTCCTCTCACCCTCTCTTCTTCCTCTACCCTGCAGGGAGGCTGGAAGGGCACCTGCCATAGTTGGAACAAACACTGGAGATCACGTTTGGGGGTAAAAGGGGATGAGGCTTGTGATGTTAGGGAGAAGTTAGGTGGTTGAGGGATGCCGGACAATCCAGTCTGGCATTGCAGGACATGGTGGGCTGTCACATCCCAGAAAGGTGGGAGAGGCAAGACATGTTCTCTGCCATGAAACATGGTGTGCAAGCTCTGTCAAGTCTCGAGGACACAGACGGCTGCTCAAACACTGCTGGTGGTGTGTGGCTGCATCCTTGCTTCACTGCAAAGAAGAGAAGATCAAAGAGATTGAGCTGACCAGAGCAGAAGAAATGGCTAGGAATCATAGAACCATAGAATGCTTCGGGATGGAAGGGACCTTTAAAGGTCATCCAGTCCAGCCCCCCTGCAATGGGCAGGGACATCTACAACTAGATCAGGTTGCTCAGAGCCCCGTCCAGCCTGGCCTTGAAGGTTTCCAGGGATGGGGCATCTACCACCTTTCTGGGCAACCCGCTCCAGTGTTTCACTACCCTCATTGTAAAAAATTTCTTCCTTATGTCCAGTCTGAATCTCCCCTCTTTTCGTTTAAAACCATTACCCCTTGTCCTATCACTACTGGCTCTGCTAAAAAGTCTGTCCCCATCTTTCTTATAAGCCCCCTTTAAGTACTGAAAGGGTGTAATAAGGTCTCCCCTCAGCCGTCTCTTCTCCAGGCTGAACAACCCCAGCTCTTTCAGCCTTTCCTCATAGCAGAGGTGCTCCAGCCCTCTGATCATTTTTGTGGCCTCCTCTGGACCCTGTCCAACAGGTCCATGTCCTTCCTGTGCTGAGGACCCCAGAGCTGGATGCAGTGCTCCAGGTGGGGTCTCACCAGGAAGAATAAAGAAAACTGTTTGGGGTCAGGGGAGGAGAAGTAGGCTTCCCAGCACTTTCCCATGTTTGCAGGAATTTCTGGGAAGAGCCTGACACTACGTGCTTGCCCATTGGTGTCTTTGCTGCAGGGTCTGTCCTGGCCAGCTGCAGATGATTGTGCTGCCACCGTGCCTGCATCTGTGCGTGCATGTGCATGGGTGGTAGGAACAGATAGGACTTGTTCAGGGGAGCACTGTGGGGTCCTGTGTGTGTTGGGAGCATAAGTGTCTTTGGGACTGCCTGGTACCATGAGATAAAGCAAACACTCTGCTGGAATTCTTCACTTTGCTGGGGTCTGCGAAGGTCCTGCCTGCTTTCTTATCTGCCAGCTGAGAAGATGGCATGCTGGCTGGTAAAAATGAGTCAATGGCTGCTGTCTGGCCAGGAGATGTTTGCAAAGAAACAGGGACATGGGGAAGATGTGCCAAGTGGTGAATCTGAAAGGCAGTTCTCAGCGCTAAGCCAGTGTGATGACAGGTTATATGAGCAGAGACAGCAAAAGGACCGATGGCACCAGTCAGACTAATGCCATGGAGGGGCCTGAACACATGGATGGAGCTGCTTAACTGATTCATCCGGTTGGCAGCACAAACACTTCGCTTGTCTTGGTGCAAAAGGTGTTTCTGTAGTAGACCTCTCTGAGTCAGTTGTGCTTGTGAGAGGCAGGAGACTGCTTGCCCTTTCTACGTAAAGAATATTATAATATATATATTATTATAACAATATAATATAAGTAGTGCCCATTATATATAGTGACTAAAGGTTGAAAAGGATCCTACTACCTTCAGAGAAGTGCCCTGTACTATGTGCTATGTGACTTCTGATGCGTGCGGGACTGACTGCCGTGTGCGGTGGATGTGGATGGAGGAACAGGGTGCTGCTCTACCAAAGCGCATGTGAGCTGTGAGGCTCCACTCGTCCAAGCATGAACCAGGGGCACAGCGCCCCAGCTTGGATGGTGGGCAGCCATCAATGCTTGCCATCAGAGCTGTAATAACTGGTGGACTGCCACACATCTTTGTGTGGCGTGGGGTCAGGGTCTGGAGAGTCCCTGTTCACATGGCTGCCCTTGACTAGCACACGTGTGGTTTGTTTGCTAGTGAAACGCTTCAATCCAAAGCAAGTTGTCTTGGGGCAAGAAAATCTTTGATGTTTCTCCTTTCCAACAAAGAGGTTTTTTCTCAGTGTAGATCCTCTGTAAGAAGATGGCTAAGTATCTATTGATAGCCTGACCAGCTCCAGTGGCAGCTCGATGGTCCCCTAGCACACTTCTTTCTTCTCTGTATAGTTTACTGACCCATGGCATGATCCCACCACTATTCCATGTGCACAGACCCCAATGCCCACCTGAGGCCTTGCCCCACACATCAATCAACTGCAGTTAATTAACATTGTGAACACAGTAACAGTCCCATTGTGGACATGAGTTTTGTTTCAAATGAATTTCTTCTGGCTTAACTGAAACGTGCCCGTGCTCAGGCGGCGCTAGGCTGGTTTCACAAAGCACACGGGGACCACTTGGGAGTTTGTAACCACCTTTGATTCCATCTGTTTGCCAGCTACTCCGACATCTGCACACGAGGGAGAGAGCTTGGGCTCCTGTTCAGGCCCTTTCCTCTTGTGGTGCATGCCTGTACCACTGATGCTGGGTGGGTGCCCATGGGCTCCTGAGGTCCTCTGCAGAACCCTGAATGGTTGTTTTGCTCTTCCTCAGCCTGTTGCTGTGCTCCGAGGGGCTGGGACCATGCTGATAGTAACAACAGAGCCAGCTGACGTTAAGACAGGTTGGCAGCATCTCCATGCACGTTGGGGTTTGTATCTTTGTAAGGCCAGAGAACAGCCCTGGTTGCAGGCTGTGGTGAGCCGCGATCCTGAGCACAGCCAGGATCCCATGAAATGACAGTGATTTGTATGCCACAACTCTCCTGTCCCCTCAGTCCTAACATACCTCCTCTAGCAAATCTTGTCTTCAGAGTCACTGTGTACTCCCTGCAGGTCAGTCCCTCTCTGACTGGGGGCTTGAAGCCCTCCTGGATTTCTGCAAAGCTTGAGGCAGGCTTGGCCACCAACCTATGCAGCAGGCCCTGCACCATGCAGGCTGGTGCTCCAGGTTAGAAGGAGGAACATTATCCCTTTTATTTCTGGAGCTGAAAATGTCTGGAAAGCAGGTTTGAATTATGCATTGATGCCCTCTGTGCTAGAAGGAGGAAGGGAGCTACCACAGCAAATCCAGAGGAGGGTTCCTGGTAGGAACCAAGGTGAGAACTCCTCCTGCTCTTAGCTCCTAAACCAGAGGGGGGCTGCGGGGGTGAGATCTCTGCTTTGGTGAGGGTACAGTTGGGCTGGTATCAGCATGGGGCTTGCCTCGTGTTGCCTCTGCCCTGAGTGCAAGGAGGTCTGACACAAGGTCGCTGGAGGAGGCAGGGGCTGACGTTCACTCAGCACTTGGGTAAATGGCTGCTGGGGTGCCAGGCAGAGGCTCTCGGACCATCGCCCGCAGATGGTGTGATGAGCTCTGCAGGACGGGGGGGGTTTAGGCGAGGAGTCCAGGCATAACTGTGTGTGTTAAAACCAGTGTCAGCGACACTGCTGCGCGATGGGACCTGGGCTGCTTCTTCTCCGGACAGGAATTGGAGCTGGAAATGCAGATAATTTTGTATATCTCCTTTTAACACGATAGCATGTGACTCTACACTCAGACGTTGTATCTGGCGCACCGACGTTGTTTTCCTTCGCCTCTGGCACAGTCTGATGAAGTCTTTTGGCCTGGAGACAGGACTTCTGCTCCTTGGTACTGCCTGCCTGGAAATGCGACTGGGTCCCAAGGCTAAATCTCTCTACATATCTTCTTTGCATTCTTTAGGGAAGCAGCTGGAGAATGTTTACACACTGCAAACAGAATGTACGACTCCGACCGAGGAACCACAATCCGGTTCAACTGCATGGCAAATTTCTTGGCCATAAAATCTGGCATGCATCACAGAGGCCCCGTCTGTGTACAGATCCACCTGGCATTTGTCATAACTTCAGATCACGTCTTAAAAAAAAAATAAATGATGATGCCATTTCTTGTTCATATCAGACACAGTTGTCATTAGATTTGTTATTCAAGGGGATTCTCGATCATGCCATTAAAAGCCTGTCTACCTTTTCATTGGTGTCTTCTCCCGTTTATTGGTGTTTCCACATGTGAAGCAGAAATACCACCGGAATTGCTGGCAAGGAACCGTGGCTACGTTTGTGCTTGGGTTTCATTCCAGCTGCGTAGCAGCTGTGGCTCCCGTTCCTTCTTTGAAACCTCTTGCAGAGCTGTGCTCCAGGTTGCCATAAAATCTCCCCACAAGGTACATTATTTTTTCCTACCTCATGACAACTCAGTTGGCTGCGACCAACCCCAACACACATGCTGGCAAGGGCCAGGAGCACTCCCTTGTTTCAATATGAGCATCAACAATGCAGCTCCTGCCTTGTGCATGTAAACAGGTATGCAAAAGCTCAGAGCTGTCTGATTTGCTGGTAGCCTTTCCCTATGCCACAGTGGTAATGCTGGCTCTCTCTTCTCTCGTGGCTTGTGATTCATGCAAGCAGGCAAGGTCAGAGGAGCAGCTTGGAAGAATGCACCAGAGTGGGGCTGTTGGTATTCCTGCAAGCGTTTCTGCACCACAGACATGTTCCTTCACCATGAATCTTGTTCACAACCACACTGCAGGCAGCAGGCTCAGCTATCCACTTCCAAAACAGCATCTGTCAGAGAGCAAAGCCTGCTTTTTTAACAAAAAAAAAAAAAAAGCTTTTAGGGTAGAAGCCTAGCTGCCACAGCTAAGTAACGTCTGTGCAGTTGTTTGTGGGACCCATGCCTGGCTGGTCCATGCAATCCATCTGGGACCTGCGTGGGGGATCTTCACTGAACTCCAGAGCTGGCCAGGGCCAGTGTTTTACATGACTGGACTCTTGCTCTTCTGCTTTATATGGTCTTCCCAATTTGAGCACCATTGGGATCATTACAATAGTTCACTGGCCCTATCTGTACTCAGTGCTTAGACCAGCCAGCTGGGGCTGCAGCTGGACCTGCACCTTAATATGCTGGAAGTGGAGCAGAAGCAAACCAGTAACTTGGCATGGTTTGACTTTTAATACTCTCTGACAGTCTGATATTTAAGATGAGGACAGCTCCTACAACAGTCGTTTCACCATGTGCAACTCGCCTAGTGGCTAGTGTGTGCAGATCACATCCAGGTACGTGTAGTACAGTTTCTTACCTAGATTTGGGAAGGGGTGGCGGAAGAGGGAACAGGGCAGCTATGAAGGATCACTTTCATCACTTGGTAAGTTCATACCCCTTCACCACCTTCACTTGGGCACCTTTACTGAGCGCTCTGCAGGCAGGATTAGACACAGCCTACAAGCAGGCAGCCTGTCCTTTGTAGCCTGATGCAGGTAGTACAGGGCTCAAACGTGTTACTTGGCTAAACATTCATAAACTCCCGGCCACCTTGCAGGCACACAGCAGGTGTCTGTCTGCTGGCAAGTGGGTGCCAGCTTCCATGGCTCCCTGAAACAAGCTTGTTCTCCTGTTGCTCAGTTGCCATCTCAGTTTCTCTGCTGCTTTTTTTGAGGGTTTTGTCTGAGTCCTTGTGCTGCTCAGTGACACCACCTCAAGAATTTTACTTTTGCTTGTGTTTTTAGTTTTCCTCTCTGGCATTGCTTTAGCTCACGGACTCTCTCACAACGGTCTTTCCCACAACCTAGAGATATTCTGGTTAAACTCAAGCCAGGATTTGGCATCAAATCTGGTCCTTAGCTCCCAGAAGCCTGAATCCTGGGCTGAGGGTTTTGAGCTGGCAAAAATAAGAGCTAAGACACCAGTAAACACAAAGATATTTATGCATCCTGTACCCATGGAATGGGACGTGAACCTAGCTTGATGCTACAACCATCTTTTGTGTTTCCTTCGAGCCACCTTGTGTCTGATTCAGACCACCTTGTGTGTAGCTATGCCCGTATTTCTATGCATGTGACCCTGTTAATGTGATCAACACTAGCATGTTTCACATGCAGCTTCATGGACTGGATTTCTCTGCTCAGCTGTGTAAAGTTCCCTTTCTTGCCTTACCAAAGGACATGCATTTACAGCTAACCGGACCAGAGTTTCAGAGGGATGGGAATCAAGGTACGGCAGACAGTACGGGAGAAGACACATCCTGGCAATGTCCAAATAATGAACATGTGGCCATTATCCAAGCATTTGGGAAGAAGAAGTAGTAGTAAAAAAGCTGAATGCTTGGGAGGTTTTCACAAATCCTGCTGGTAAGGTAGGACGCAAATATTCTTTGATGTAACAGCTGGTAGCTGTGACAGCATGGAGGTGATCGTTTCCTGCAGGAAGAGGCATTGCTATTTCACGTGCTAGATTTAGACCAGTTGTAGTGATTCTGTCCTGAGTATCTTACATTTCAGCCTATATGTCAAAAGACAGGTTTTAATTCTGAGAGCTCACTGTATTGGTGAGTTTGATGGGATTTAGAGCTGAAGAACATGAACATGGAATCACTTTTAGTAGAGGAACAAAACCTATCAGGAGTTCATATTTGGAAGGAAGAGAGAAGTCACCCTAGGAAGAGCTCCCTGGACGATTATATTTTAATGTAAAACGCAAAGGACTTGAGTGCTTTGAAGTGGATCTCTTGGTGTCTTTTCCCTCAGGTAAGCATGCCAACATGAAAAGGGCTTTGCACCTCTATAACAACATCATCGCACCTCAAAAAGAAACTAAAAGAAGGAAACTGAGAGCTGCTAGATAAGGAAGCATAACAATTAAAGGGTTTATAAATAGCTTTCTGTCCAGCTCACTGTGTGGTGAGGTCTGTCTTTTCATGATCACTCTCACCACTGTTTTCAAAGGGCTCCCTGGCTTGCAGCCAACTATCTACAGTACACCCAAGTCCTGTGAAAATGATTCTTTACGTCTCCTCTTGGATCCAGCAGCATGGCTGGTGTCTGCTCACTGTTCTCTGGTGATGCTTCAGGCTCCAGCTGATGTGGAGGGCTCTCCCTCCCTGCCCATGCGCCAGCACAGGTCACCCCCAGGCAGGTTCAGCTGCCCTTATGAACGATGCTCCCAGGAAACTCTCTCCCCAGAGTCCCACTCGGCCATCCCCAAGGCATAAGGGGTGAGAATGAGGCTGTCAGCAAGTGTCTTGGCAGTTGCACCGTGATTCCCGTTTCATTAACGTATATCATAAAAGACATGGTAAATGCAATCCAATTAATAAAGCTGATTTACTCACTGCTACAAAAAGTGAGCAAAGCAAGTCCATCAGCCGCTGATATGGATTGCAGAGATCTCGATAGTGGTACAGAAATAAAGCAAGCAGAGACAAAAGAACTGGATTTTGCAGAGAACAAATAGTAAAATGATATTCAGATCCATGAATAAATAAAAAACAGCAACAAAAAAAAAAGCCCAGGCAGGAAAAAGTGTGGCCACTAGCCAGTGAAGATGGTTAGGTATTAAAACTAATCTAAACGAGGCTCAAATCACTGGTTAAAATAGTGTTTACGAGGCATTAAATGCTCCCAGGCAGCAGCAGAAGGAGATGGGGAGGACACGAAATTCAGATTCACTTTGTCCTAATTTCATGACTGTGGCTGGGACTGAAATATCTATTTGAAACATTTGAGTATATGGTAAAATAGCTCAACTAGCATCATTATGGTCTAACACACCAAATGAGTGCTTTGTCTGAGATTTCAGGTGATAAAAAACCTACAGGGTAAGGATATAATTTGTACCAGTCAGTCCATGTGATTTTCTGGAAGTTAGCTTTGTTAGGCAAATATGGTGGCTTCTTTTTTTTTACATTGCATAGCTAATCATACATAGCATTTGACCAAACATCCCAAAACCCACTATTTCCACATTTATACACTGAGCTGCATAGTTCACAGGTGAGAGCTGCCAACCCCCCTGGGCCCCAGGACGCAACTAAGCCAAGCTGAGATAGTAGCCCATGGTGAGCCAATTAAGGAGCAATGAGGAGCAGCAGAAAGCTTAGTCTCCTTTGGGTGCACCAAGCTGACAGAACACCATCAGCTCCTCTCAGCTTTAAAGAGCTGTGAAAAATTGGTGAGAGTGAAGAAAAGAATAAAAAAATAAGTGCTCCCTTGGAAAGATGTTCCTATGATGACAGATTTTATTCTTTCTCCTATACCCAAAAGAAAACACAGTTGACTCTAGTGCAGAATCTAAATCCATAGAAAGAAACACTGGGATCTAAGAAGCTCCTGAAAGTCCATGTCAGGAACAGGCAGATGAAAATTAAAGCTGAGCCGCATCAACTAGGAAATGGAGAAATATTTCAGAACTGCAGGGACCAGCTGCCAGCAGGAGGGGTTGCTGGAGGGGCTTCGTCACCCACCCCTAGATGGTGAAATGAGAGGTCCTCTGGAAGGCGTGTTTGTCAGATGCAAGGTGCCAGGTACAGCGTTGGCTGAGGCACTCTGCCTTTGTCAAGTGAGAAGGCAAGTGGAGAAAGAAACTAAACCAGGCTGCTCTTACTGGAACAGTTTCAGGAAATATGAAAAGACAGGTTCGTAGGAGGAGGTGATATCTTTTCTTGGACCAGCTGATATAGCTGGAAAAACCAAAGAAGCTTTTGGGTACAGAGATCTTTCTGCTGCAGACCTGATGTAGCCGGCCTGAGGTATTTCAAGACAAGAAAAGCCCCGGTGTGGACAAGGCAAGCCATAGAAGTGCCGTAGCACTGTAGGGGAAGCCTGCACTGCAAGGAAATGCAGCTCCCGCTTGTTATTCCTGGCCTTGCCTTCATCTGCCCTCTAATGTCAGCAGGTGGCTACGATGGACTCAAAGTGGGGCTCTGGAGTCAGCTAGACCCAAGGACCACTGAGGTGAGAAAGGGTCCTTCAAGCTTGTAGCTTCAAGGAAGCTGCTAAAATGTCTCTGATTGCAGAGAGCACCTAGAGACCAACAGACACAGCATCTATGCAGGTTTCATTACTTACAAAAAAGCTCAAAGACAAAGAAAATAATGCAATTGAGTCCAGCTGTTTAAAATTCACTAATTCATGTTTAAAACACAATGAGGTAAAGCCTCAAATTTAAAATAACAGGCTAAACTAGTCCAAAACCTTGTGGTATAATGTTCATAGGCTCACAGGATAATTCAGGCTGGAAGAGACCTCGGGAGGTCTCTAGTCCAAGCCCCTGCTCAGCGCTGGGGTCCCAGCAGGTTGCTCAGTAGGCTGGGGAGAGGCTGCACGTGTGGCTGGGGTGGAGGTGCAGAGCACAACAGCGGCTGAGGAGTTCATCCTACACTGAAAGCAAACCAACCAAGCCACCCTCCCAGGGCCTGTCCCACAGCTGCCCATGGGGGACCCTGGCTGAAATGGATCCATCACTGCAGACCAAGACGTGGCATCACCACAAGTCCCGTGAATGCATGGACCAACGAGGCCCAGGAGAGTTTGTCCGTGGCATCAAGAGGCCACCAAGCTCTAATTTCAGCAACAAATGGCAAAAAAAAAAAGCCCAGCTGCATGAGGTGCAGACCAAAGCAACAACTCTCCACTCAGGTAAGGCTGATGATAGGAAGGAGTCCAGCAAGAGCTGCTGTTGGTGAGCACGCCTGCGACGGATGGGCTGGACGCGGTGCAGGCAGCTCACAATCTTCTCTGCTCAGCCACCGCCTCTGCAACCCAGCGACTGCTTAAGGGGACGTCTTGTGAGCAGAACACCGAGCTGGTGAGGGCAGGAAGAACATTTAGGAACAGCCAACATCATTGCCAAGGAAGGGCCACACGGTGGCTTGCACCGAAGAGCTCCCTACAGCCACATTCTCTGACATACTCTCAATGCCACATGCAGGACAGATGGACAGGCAGATTGACAGGGGGTGCGAAGTTTTAATGCATGGATCAGATGTGGTGTGAAAAGAGATGAATTAAGGAACTTCAGAAACTTGTGTACTGGGATGAACCGATATAAAGACATGAACTGCATGTCAGTAATTACATACATGACATTACATGACATTACCCTCAGCAATTACATACATGATGATACAACTTGTCTGCAGGCATATAAAATCACCTAAAAATAAAATTATGTTGGAATTTTAACCCAAAGCATAGATGTAAATTGAAAGTTGTCAATAAGCATCCAGTTTGGGACAATGCATCTAACAGGAGTCACAAAAACTGCACCCTCAAACAAGGAATAGGTTGGAGGCAAGAAGACCATCTGCAAAGTAAGACTAGATAAATGCCCTGTTCCTACACTCTTTCCCAGGCTTCTTGCTAGTGTTGGAGATGGAGCATTGGGTGAGATTCTTATTGATTTGAGAGGTCAAAGCCTGAGTCATTTCCTGTATTGCTGAAGCTGCAAAGTACAGAAGATCCCTACTCAAACACAGGGCAGAAAAATTAAAACTGAAATCTTCCTCACCAGGAGGATAGGAGCTAGGGGATGCTTAGGTTTAAATGAGAAAGTTGGTGGAAGGAAGGTAATTAGTGGAGGAAGGTGATCAGTGCAGGAAGGCAGAGCCATTCCAATGCTGGAGGTCTGGTGCCATATGGTGATGGCAGCTCCCCTGGATGCTCCACAGCTTTTCTTTATTCCTTTTGGGGAGGAACCCGTTGGGAATGGCCTGGGAGGGGGAAGGAGGGCAGGACGGAGCTGTGGAGCTGCCAGGACGTGACGACCGCCCAGCCACGTGGGCAGAGAAACACCAGCAGGGTGAGTGTTAGACCTCGCTTCACCCACTCAGTAATTACCTACAAATCATTCTCAGCATCCAGTCTCCCCATCTTCTCCTTCAGTGGAAGAAAGTGTGTGACTGTGCGTACTTTCACTCCCACACCTTTACTGTCTGCACAGGCTTTCCAAAAACAGCGTTCCAGCCAGCACTAAAGCCTGCTCCAAGCTCCCCAGGCAGCACTGCATGACTTTTTGATGTAAAACCCTGGCACTTCATTTAAGATACAGCGTGTCAGGGCCTCAAGGGCACTAATGGGTGTTAACTGCCCTGCACCTGCCCCTCATGCACCTTCTGCTTATGGCCCAGGAGCTCATTTAAGCTCAGGCCTGGGTCTCCCATCCCTGTCTAAGCTGTGTTAGATGTGTCCCTGTCCCCTGCCCTGGCTGCTGCATGGACCTGCCTCGTAGCCTTGTCTCATACACCATCTCCTGCTCCAGACCGGGCTCCCTGTAAGGACCCTGGTCCTGATTCGTCCTTTTGCTGTGTCTGGGGCTGTTGATGGACCCTGTCCCACCCCCAGCTCTGCTGGCCATGCTGAGACCCCGTGGGACTGTGCCCTGTTGGGGAGGGCATGGCCAGCGCTGGGCTCCCCCAGCTCCTGGCTCATCCCCTCCTCGTGCGGCTCCCTGAACCAGCGGGTGTGTGTCTTGAGCTCCCTGGCAGCATTTTACTTCACATAGGATTATCCTCTGCAAGTGACAGTGATTTAATCAGCTGGTATCTCACCCCAGAAAACATTTGATCCTGCCTGGACTTCCCATTCCTGCTGTGTCTTTCTTTCCCTGGCTGAAGGAGTAGTTTGGGTTTGCCCTTCCCTCAGTAAAACACAGCCTAATAATTTGGGCTGAATCTCTGCCCTGCTACAGTTTCCCAACAGCACCGGTGAGATGAAAATGTAAAGAAAATAGTTCCATAAGATGGCCATAGGAACGGGCACGAGACAGGTCTGCAGGTCTGGCTAGGGAGCGGACAGGGTGCGAGTGCTGGCTGTGGACCCATGATCACACGTGGCAGAAGACGTGGAAATGGCTCACATCATTTCACATTAAAGCAGGATCAATGTTCGTATTTCTGATTGATAGGCAAGAAAAGAAGCTTTGGCCAGAACCGATTTACTTACAAAATAGTTGTCATTTGTTTGTGTAACCGAGTAAAACAACTGCACACAAGACAACTGCAAGTAATGGAAAGTATAGGAGTCTTGTTAATGTGGCACCAAGTGAGAATGGCATAGTCACTTTCTTCTAACACCAAAGACCTTCAGGAGCCCCAGGACCTCTTTGTTGGCTGCTCCTCCGCTTTCTCCAACTGAGCTAAAAAACCTAGTGTGCACACGTCCTTCCAAGAGCATTGGGACACTCCGCTGCAGTATGGTGCACCTTAGATTGATACTGCAGGCATCCTCAGCTGACTTTGGCCAACTTTGTAGGACCTCACTGTCCAAACAGCCTTTGCAAATAACAGAAATAATGGAGACTCTCTGCGTATGGCACATCTCCCTCCTGCAGGCATCCCAGCCTGTGATGAGCTGCAGTTAGATGGGCACACCTCTGCCCTCTGAGAGCAAGGTTAGTCTAGCTCATTGGCTCTGATGGACACATATTTTCATGGCAGTCAGGCATAACTCGGAGGGGAGGGAGGATTTCAGGATCTGCAGCTTTCCCATAGGAGAAAAACACCGTTTAAGCACCAACCTGCAACAACTGATCAGATCTCCAGCTACTCTGCAGCAGTTGACATACCCCATGGGGTGGCTCTAATTGCTAAAGGAGCAAATCAACTCCCTCACTACTTTCACCACCCAGCCTATTACAGCTCCACACAAGGTGTTAGGAAATTACTGCTGGAAACAGAAAAGCCGGCACATTAGTGATTGAGTCATTTAATAATCTTCTAGTTGGCATCCCAACAAGGAGAAGAAAGATTGCAGAAGAAAGTTATACACATGTGACATAAAAAGTAAACTCTTCTTTCCAGCTTTATACGTGAAAGCAGCAGCAAAGGAGTCCACCTGCTCTCACCACTACCAGGCAAGTCCAAGCCATTTGAGTCAGGTTCTGAGTCTAATTAACCAAGTGGCAGGGCATAGTCAGTCACAGCATTTGCACACGTGGTGGTCATTAACTAAATCTGGTGACTGGTTAAATGAACACACTTGGGTTAGGGAAACACAGCAATCAACTGATGTACATTTTAAGCAATCACAGTGTGGACAGCAGAGCCCCAGGAGCTGCAGAGCAATGACCTGTAACCTCATTTCTGATGGGGAGGCTGGAGTGGCTTTGCAGTTTAAATCTGCAACAGCATATCAATGAGAGTTTCTGTTCCTTGCTCTTAGAAGACCAGTGGTGAAGAAAAACAATTTGTCTTTTAGTTCGACTTCAGTTTAAACTGCAACCCTGGAGGCACAGCATTGCCAGATGTCCCTGCTTCACTCCTTTATGCTTCCTTCATGCTTATCCCAGGATGAGCACCGAAATGGTTCGTAGCGAAGACTGGGGCAGCGCATCAGTTAAACATGGGCGACCAGGAAGGTCACAGCATAGCGTCCTTTGCCTTGTAAGTGTGAGCCCATGGTGTTATCCTGCTAGCGTGCTTTGCGCCCTTGCAGTATCTAATATCTGGGCAACACTCAGTCTGGGCATTCAGCCACAGCAGGAGGCCCTATGAAATATTTTTTTGGACCTCCTCATCCCTACCTGCTGCTCTACAGCCCTTTCTCGCTAGCCTTCTGCTGCAGGGACTGGGGCAGGCAGTAACCGGCCAAGGCAGTGCAGGCAGGCAGCTCCCGGCAGCGCCTGGCAGCAGGCAGCGCTTGCACTTTATCTGTGCCCAGCCTCTTGATGTGCCTGCATCCCAACACCAAACATCACCGCTTTCTAGGTGGACGGCCAAAGTAGAGCTGCTTTAAAGCAGAGCATGTCCCAGGACAACAGCTTGGAGAAAGGTTCGGGATGACACATCAGCATCCACAAACGCTCAAGACCGCAGGGTTGGTGGAGGAGGGAGGACACAGACTGTGAGGAGAGAGGTACAGAGTGTGAAGATGCAGCAGGAGATAACCTATAGCAAGCTGTCAGTAACCGTGCTACTTCACGTGCACCCTGCAATGGGGTTGTAGCCTTTGAACGGGCAATGGGGTGCTGCCCCTGCTTGCTGTGTGATGCACTGCTCCCTCAACCTGTTGGGACGTGACCATCTGGGATGCCTCCTTTCCTAATGTGGATCTTCCTCTCAAATACCACAACAGGAGAAAAGGACTCTAAAAAGAGGAGGCACTTTGTGCTGGGTCCACTTGAAATGGATGTGTTGTGTGCACACAGGATAATTTCTTTGGCTCTACCCCAAATGGAGAGTTTCACTGTAACTTTTGACAACCTTTCAGCAAGGTCTCAAAGTCCAACAAAGTGGCTGTATGAAAAGCCATGGGAAGTTGAGCTCCAAGGACACAGACTGCTTTTCAAGCTCATGTTGCTGCTCCTTGGTACATAGCTGCTCTGAACAAGCAAACTCCATAGAAAAGATGAAATTTGAGGATCTCTTGCTGGAAATCGATGGCTTTGGCAGATTCCAGATTTTGATTTTGTTTATCCTCTGCCTCCCAAGAATCAACCTGCCCATGCATTTCCTGCTGCACAATTTTCTTGCCGCTACCCCCTCTCACCACTGTGCAATTCCACAACAAGAGGCATTTGTGAACCTCACCATGGAGGAAGTTCTGCTCATCAGCATCCCTCGGGAGCCCGACGGCACTTTCAGGTCCTGTGAGATGTTCTCGCAGCCTCAGTTTCACCTGCTGCTCAATTCCTCTCTGCAACCAGAAAACAACTCCATCATCCAGCACTGCCAGCACGGATGGGTCTATGACCACTCGCAGTTCACCTCCACCATCGCCACCCAGGTAACGCCTGGCCTGTGATCTAGCCAAAAATGAAATTAGCTCAGTGTTTTGAGGAGCAGATGGAGAAGTGTTTGCTGGGTGCACAGAGTCAGAGGGGAATCTTTGCATTTTAACCAGTGGAAATCACTTGTTTAGATGGGTTTGGCATGGGGAAGCTCTCTGAAGCTCAGAGTTAGAAGCCAACATTTATTATTATTATGAGCATCTTGCTTAGATTGATAGCTAGAAGCCAACATTTCTTGTTATAAGCATCTTGATTTTTCCAGGTGATTGAGAGACTGGAGGGGGTGGGGGGAAGACACACATATAGGATATTCTCTGCTTGGGCCACATGGCATTTGCACAGCATTACACCCTATCAGGATTTCATATGAGCCCATGACTTGCTTTCTTGATTTTCCAAACACTTTGTAACTTCTGTTCCCTCGGCCACCCCTCCTCACTGATCTCCGGCTTCCCCCTCTTCTCCCCAAGATCGTGCTGCCTCTCTTCTTGTACCACCAGTGTCTCTTGCTGTCAAGCCAAATGTGCTGCCCAAGGGCCTCCCGTTGAGATGCAGCATGCTGGCCAGCCATAACCTTGAGCCTGCCCAAGGTCCCAGCCCATCAAACATTAACCACCTGCCTTCTGAAATGCTTTGCTAAGGCTAACAGTGATACCTCTGGGTGTTTATGCTTTACTTTCCTTGAAAGGTGGCCCAAAGCACCCGAGAACTTAGGGAAGGGGACAATTTGGTCAGACAAAAGGGGCATGGTTGGGTCTGAAATGATAGCAGCTGACTGCCTCAGTGAGAGCAGGGACGAGTCTTAACCTAGAGCTGGTGCCTCCTCCCCAGCACCCAACGACCCCTGGTTTTGGCAGGCACAGAGGCGAGGGTCAGATGTGCACCAGGTCTCTACCTGATTTCTGCACTGTTTCACGGAGAAAGATGTAAAGCAGCCTTGGGGGAAAAGGCAGGGGAGGTGCTCTGCAGCATGGATGCTGAGCATGGAGCTTCGTGATGCTGCACCCACAGTGCAGTGGCCTCGGGACATGTTCAAGGGGCCAGGGCTTTCTCCGGAGTCTTTTGCTCTTGCAGCAAGAAAGGTTGCTCAAGATCTGGCTTGCCTTGTCAGAGAGGCTGCAAGGCTGGGTTGATGATTAAATTAAGTTTTGCCAAGTTTGCACATATAGAAAATTAACTTTGCAGCTTGGGCACAGCATTCTGTAATGATTAGTGACATTTGCACCTCCACAAAAGTAAAATGATGCTCATTAACTTAATTAGAAAGAATGTCTAGACCAACTTCTCAGTAAGAAATCAGTAAGTTAGCATCAGGAGCAAGTATTTGGTCTGATTCCCCCTCTGCCCTCCTTCCTCCTGCACGGACAATGTCAAAGGAAACTGGTCAGGGCAACAGTAATTGGATATCGGCCTTTCAATACTTAAAGGGGGCTTATCAGAAAGACGGGGACAGACTTTTTAGCAGAGCCAGTAGTGATAGGACAAGGGGTAATGGTTTTAAACTAAAAGAGGGGAGATTCAGACTGGACATAAGGAAGAAATTTTTTACGATGAGGGTGGTGAAACACTGGAACGGGTTGCCCAGAGAGGTGGCAGATGCCCCCTCCCTGGAAACCTTCAAGGCCAGGCTGGACGGGGCTCTGAGCAACCTGATCTAGTTGTAGATGTCCCTGCTCATTGTAGGGGGGCTGGACTAGATGACCTTTAAAGGTCCCTTCCATCCCAAAGCATTCTATGATTCCATGATCAACACAATATTCCCTAATGAAGGTTGAGGCACGTCTTAAGCTCACTGCAGTGCGGCACCCCGCAAACGCCCATCTCACCAGGGCAATCCCAGGAGCGTGACAGAAAGAGTCAGGGGAGACATGCACCTGAGCAGGTTGAGAGCAGCTATCACGGGGGTCAGGAGAGGAAAAAGGGGATCTCTCCATGATGAGTGGTACCCAGGAAAGCTTTCTGATGCCAACAAGTGTCCACAGAGAGGCTGTCACAGCGGGGACAGATAACTGGGAGGCCTCTGAGTTTTATAAGATGCAGCTTTACATTTTTCAGGACTCTGGCACTGTCCTATGTGCAGTTTAGTGCAGGATTCTACCCCTCAATCAGATTAGGCCGATATAAATTGCAAGACACGATGGTCGACCACCGAAGGGAAGGGTTGTGAAAAGGCAACCGGGCACTAAGTGTCATTTTGGCCTTGTGTTTCAGTGGGACCTCGTGTGCGAGCAGCGCGGACTGAACCAGGCGACCGCAACCTTCTTCTTCATTGGTGTTACGATGGGGGCCGTGGTATTCGGATACCTTTCAGACAGGTTTGACCCCTTTCAGGCTGTTCCTCCAGGGCTTTGGGTTCATGACAAGAACTTCACAAACCTGTGACCTGCAAAAGGTGATCAGAGGGGCAGAGAAAGGAGAAAACACAACCGTAAAGGGAGAATCCAGCCTCTCACATGAAAATTGGATTAAAGTCATACTGGGAAGCAATGCGGGGGCTAAATGCTCCATGGATCAGCCAGTTAGCAGCCCACCAGAGAAGCAGCTCTGGCCTTGGTTAGGAGTAAGATGCACTCCAGCAATGACCACAATGCTGTTGTCAGCATTGCTGCAGGAACAGTAAAGACTGAAAAAATCCACTGTGTGTGAGACCGATTTCAGAAAAGACAACTGTCTAAAAAAGGAGAAAGCTGGCTAAAACAAAACCAAAAGAAGAGTTAACTCCTTACAAGTTATATGGAAATTGGTTAAGGATACCCAAGTGGGAGCTCAGAGCAAATGCATGCTATAGCTGAAAAAAAAGTCTCCAGAACGCAAAAACTGACTGTCATTACTAGAGAAGCAGATTAAAGGAGGTTATTAGAAGCAGAGAGGCATTCCTCAAGGAAGAGTTGAGGCAATGAGGGAAACAGGAACAAATCTGCTCTCTCTGGTTAAATGTTAGAATGTGATAATGTAAGCGTGAAAAAAATCTGAGTAATAGCCTAGAAAGGGCATCAATTAAGAAATTAAATATTTTTGCAAACAGCAGAACCAGGAAACCTACCAGAGAATATGTAGTGCGGGCATGCAGTCAGGATGTGCTATTCACTGTACGCTATTCATTATTTAATGTCTGACTGCTTCCTGATTTCCCTCCTCTGGGAGCAAACAAGCATTAGTGTACTGCAGGCTACAAAATCACTGCATAGCAGAGGGGAACCAGAGACTTCGTGCTGAAGATGGGAATTTTTACATCCATATCTTTGCATATATCAGTATACTTTTACAAGGACCCAAGACACCTGGCTGATCTTCAAACTGTGTGTCTCAGCTTTGTAACTAAAATGGTTTTATAGCACAGTTGGAGGGAAAGAAATTCAGAGTCACAGAAAGGAGCAGGACAAAATAAGGCAGAAGAGAAGGTCTCTGCTAGAGCAAAATGAAAAATAATTTGTTTTTCAGATGGAGTGTGAGGGGGAAGAGCCAGTAGAAGATCAAGGCGTAAAAGGAGGATCTGGAAATAAAAAGGCTGTAGCGTGAGACATACACGAGTTTGTGCTCACAGTGGGAGAACGTGTGAATGCCAGTAAACTGCCAGGAGCAGAGAGTTGTCATCCCAGAGCCCTACAGGACCTTTAGGAGGAAAAAGCTGGAACTGCTGGCATTGTGTGACCACCACAGAAGAGGGATGGGAAGATATCATGTATCAAATCAGTTTTAAACTGGTTTCCAAAAAAGATCTCAGGAACTACGTTCCAGGCAGCCTGACATCTATCTGTACCAGGCAAATTAGTAGAAATCATTCTGAAAGATTGAGTCAGTGGCCGCATGGGTGGATACAACATACTAGTGAAGAATCAGCGGGGTTTTCGCGAAAGATTCATGCCTTACAAACATACTGGATTTCTTTGAATGCACTAACAGGCATGTGAACAGGGGAGATACCATCTACACGGATTTCAAGAATTTTCCTTACCAAAGGCTCCTGAAGAAACTGAACTAGGATAGAAAGGAAGGTCTCTGCATGACTAAATAATTGATTAAAAGCCAGGAAGGAGAGGGAAGATGTAAGTGTTCAGTTGTGACAATGGAGGAAGACCTGTGGGGGCCTGTGCTTGGATTTGTGTGCTTTTCAGCACGTTTATAAATCATCTGGAAAAGGAGCGAGCAGGGAGGTGATGCTCAGTGACCAGGCTGGTAGAGATGAGATCTGAGTGTGGAGAACTGCAGAAGGAGCTTAAAGAGCTCTGTGACTCGATGGGAGCATCAGAAGACAAATTTCAAGGTAGATTAAAATAAAATGAGAAACTATTCTAATTTCTCATTTAAAATTGAGGTCTCTGAGCTGGCCATAGCTGTTCAGGAGCAAGACTTTGGGGTTATGACTGACAGCTCTAGATAAGCACCCACCCAGCAATGAGTAGCGGCTGGGGAAGCAAATGGAAAATTAAGAATCATTAGGAAAGGAATATAAAATTGAAGATAATATTGCTATGCAATAACATGTAAATGCATCGTGGCCCCACATCTTGAATACTGTGTGCAGTTTTGATTTACCTTCACCCTCCTTCCCCATCTCAAAAGGATACAGAAGAAATGGAGAAAATTTGGAGAAGCTAACAAAAAAGACCAAGTTATAGTTATGGCTTGACTGCCAGTTAGCCAGACCAGGGCCCTTCAGTCTGCTAAAGTGGCAGCTAACGAGGGTTTGACAGCCAGCCGTGCCCTCCCTCGTGAGCAGCCCGGAGCAGAGCTGACTGTGCACTGCCCACCTGAGCTACCCGGCTGCAGGGCACGTCAGGAAAGGCTTGCAGCCCATGTAATTGCAGCGGGGGCAGTGCATCCAGTAAATTCGCAGTAAATTTGGCAGATCTGTTAAACCTCAGGTATCATGCCCCCCATCTCCCCTAGGACCCCATAAAAGCTGACATCCCATTAGCAACCTCCCTTTTCTCAACAGAGAAGAAGTCCCGCTTCTTTGTGCTAACAGTAATGCAGAGATTTCATCTCTAGAGCTCCAGCGTGAAAACCATCTGGTCCTGGCATTTTGCTCCAGTTCAGGTTCATTTTATTCTAAGCCTCTACAGACATTTGGATTTAAGAACACCTCTACTGACAAATTTTACCCTGGTAAACCCTCAAACAACCTTTACTGTGAACATACATATGCAAAAAAATATATATTGTTTCTGTTATTGTCTGCTCTCTTTCCAAACACTCCTTTTGTGCCTTATCCTTGTAATGAATCGGTTGTATGATGCTTTGGCAGACTTCCAGATCGGGATATTTATGAAAATGGCTTTTTTGTAAATTTTTATGCTTGTGCATTTTGCTCCTTTTATTGTGTATTCTACATTTAATGTTTCAGAGGTTGTGCTTTCCTACCTCTCCCTTTGAAGACAATTTTAACAGCATTATTTCTAGCAGCCTCCCCGTAGCCTGCAGTTCAATCCTGCCAGCTCGCCTCTGGTTTCCCAAGCAGGTGGCATGCATTTGCTAAGAGAGTCTAGTAATGGGTCCATAAATAGCTGCCTTGCACCCTGCAGGGAGTCTTATGGTTTTATATCCTTCTTACTGTATTTTCAAGAAAAACCTTCATTTAAAAAAAATGTATCATCTTCTTTCCTAGGCAGTTACCCTGCTGGAAACCGGATCCAGCTCTTGTGTGTTTCTGGGTGTTTGCTGCTCCAACCCAGAGGCATTAGGATGACTTTTGCAAACTGGCTCTGCTTAAATTTCAAAGCAGATCCAGCAAACTGCCTGGGCCCCAGCCACAAGTTGTTTCTTCTCCAGTGAATTCATTAACTAGCTGCTGCATGAAGTCATTTACGATCATTTTTAGGAATGTTATTGTGGCATTATGGCCTGGCACATCACTTTTTTCCCTGGAGCAATCGTTCTTGCCACCATCCTTCTCAGGAGGTCACTAAGAGAGCCTTAATGCCAGAATCAGACCAGGATTTCAGCCCCTATAGACTGAACATTAACTGTTGACAGGGTTAATTTACTACTCCAGTTTGAACTTAAGCTTTCATCATGTGCAGTGCTGATGTTCATCAGAAGACTGATGCCTTGTGCTCCATTTTGATTTTTAAATTTTCATAGGTTGTGTAGAAATACATACACACACATTTCTCCATGTGTGCGTGTATCCATGTGCATTTGTGTGTATTTGATTTTCTGTATTTCTCCTCACTTTCCACACAGGACTCTGCACCAGGGGTAAGATGGTCCTACAACTTCCAAAACCCTTGGGGAATGACCTCCTAACAGATTCCTCACAGACCCCTTAGGACACCAGGGCTATTTGCACATGGGGGCTGACAATTGGATTCCTTTTATTTTCCTTTGGGATTTCTTTTCCTTCCAAGGATCAGGGTGAAAGCATAATGGTTCTCTCTCCTCCTCGAGAGCGGTGGTGGTGGCTGGTCCTGAGTGAGCCATGGGAGGAGGACATGCTGAGGCAGGCATGGGGACAGCCATTGGAGGGAGCAGGGTGTGCCAGGAGCATGGGATTTCAAGCTGACACCACTGCTTTTGATGATGGTGTTGAACAGGGAACCCCGATATATTGTTTTGATCAGTGCTGCTCTTTCCATTGGAGAGCCCCGTGCCTGATGCTCACAGGGCAGGCTGGCCCTCCAAATGGGATTGCACCACTGTGGCACCGGCTATATCCAGAGCTGTTTCCTCCTCTCTGGGGCGTTGCATCTTGCACTCTTTGCAGAGCGGGCAATATCTTCATTTTCCTTCTCGAGTATCTGGTTTGTCCCATTTCAAACCCTACTCCCGGGATAGGTTTCCAGCCGTTGTAACCCAGCTTGTGTTCATGGCAGGTTCGGACGGAAAGCCATGCTCCTGCTGTCGCTTGTGTGCTCTGTCGTATTTGGGATGCTGAGCGCCGCCTCCGTCTCCTACAGCATGCTGGCCATCACACGGACCCTCACCGGGGTGGCCCTGAGCGGCGTCTCCCTTATTGTATTGCCTTTGGGTAAGCACGTGGGGGTTTGTGGGTGCACGGTTGCACAGTGGGACTCCTGACAGGCAGTGGGTAGGTAGGCACTTGTCTACCAGAAAGGGCAGAGCTAGTAGGAACAGAAGTTTGGAAATCGTTACGTGTGCAATTTCGCTACAGGCAGCCAAAAGAACATCCCTCTTGGGAGGATCCAAGAACTACAATTTTCTGTTAGTCTAATTAATGCTTTAACAGTCTACTCAAAATATAACAACCACTTATTAGTACTTCCGTTGCAACATTAACACTTGTAATCCACGCTACCCAACTCCTGCTAAGGATCATCAGTAGTACAATAAAAGCCATAGGCCAAAGTAGCTGTCCCTTTCCTCTGATACTGAGTTCTCACCCTTCAAACACACTGTTAACACAATTCAGCAGCGTTGCCACATCCTCGGCAGGAGGAGGACGGTGTGTCATTCGTGGGGTGTTTCTACCTCCTCAGTCTTGAGTTTGCTCACAGTTTTCATAAGTTCACAATCTGTATTTTTAGAAAGAGTGGGGGGAAAGCACCACAAAAAAAACCATACAGAGCTAGGCAAAACTGAAGCTGAAGAATTTAGGTAATTATATAATAAAAACAAGCTCCAAACTTCAGGGTACCAAACAGAGCAGTAGATGATTTTGTAGATACAGTTGGGACATACCAGGCAAGACTCATTGTACCCAAGAGTAAGTTACAGGTGCAGGAAAAATTTCCAGGATTTTTGCAGATACAGCCAAAATCAAGCTAAAATGGCTTCAATGCTGGAAAAGTCCACACAAGACCTGACAAATCCCAAGGCCTGCTATGTTTTTTTACTGTTATAAAGGTTGATGCCTGCAAGGCAAAGTAGAGCTTGGGAGGGACATTTCTGATTGTTAGAGGTTGTAGCAAGATGTCCAGAGATTTGGAGGAAAATTGGCTTTCAGTTCACACACACAAAGAAGGAGACCACCATCTGTTCTGGCTTTACATGTGCATTAGTATCTACTTCAGGTAGATGCCACATGAACGACAATTCATCTTAATATATTTCTTTCATCTGGAATAATGAGTGGGCAGAGAAATGGGAAACTGTGCAGGCAAGATGGTTAAGGGAAAAAAAATTATCTGTTTGATGAAGAAGACCATTTGAATGCTATTGAATGGGATAAAAAAAAAGTATCACCTAATGTGTTTTTAGCACTGTTCCTTACTATATGCCCAGTATTTCTTCTTTTAAGGCTTTATTTTAGTTGCTTGCAGCTTTGCGAGAGGTTAAGCATTGTGGATGAACATTTCAAATGTGCCAGATGTTGGCCAAACAGTGGAACTCTCCTGGAGGAAGAGACCAGGGAGGTCACCTCGCTTTGCCCTTGTTAAAAAGCCCTGCAGACCCCTTCCTGGAGAAGTCCTGTGTGTCCCAGCTGAACACTGCCTCCCTCTTGCAGGGATGGAGTGGGTGGACGTACAGCACCGCACCTTCTCTGGGATCCTGACTAGCATCTTCTGGAGCATCGGGAACATGCTGCTGGCCATGGTAGCGTACTTGGTGCGGGAATGGCACTGGCTATTAGTAGCCGTAACAGGACCTTGTCTTCTGAGCATTGTCTGCCTGTGGTGAGTGCAGTGACCTGCAGCCGGACGGCTGGTGGGGATGGGAGCAGGCTGTGATTTGCCTCCTCTGCTCTGTCAGTGTGGCAAACTTTGCAATGCTGATCCTAGGACTGGCTCCAGCAACGCAAACGTTGGGATACATTTGGACCCACCCTCTCCATGATAGCTGATTTTTTTTTTCTCTTATGTTAATGCCTTTTATGGAGATTAGTTCTCCAACAAATTACACTGTAGTCTGATCAAAATTCAGCACCCAAGAGGTCAGCGATTAATCAGGATAATTAAAAGTCCCTGAAGTATGGAATCAAAATCTAATTTAGCACACTCTGTAGATATTGTTGACGCAATGTCAGAACTCATTTGAGACATTAGACAACCAAAAGACATAATATTATACTCTGGAGATGGTGGCAATGAGTGCAGAATGCCATCTTTCACTCTTTATATTTCCCAAGGTGCATTGGGTTACAAGCTTATGGGAAGGAGTTGAAAACTTTCCAGAAGACCAGTTCTGCAAATGTTTTTGCTCTACACATCCTTTTCAGCTACTGCTTGAATAGTGACAGCAGTTGTTTGTTAGTTTTTTTGTAACCTGATTTAGGGTACATTAATCACCAACAGCTTACAGGGAACCGGTCTCAGACTACTCCAGTGGGAGACTCCAGTGAGGGATTTTTGACAACTGTGTGACCTTAGTAGACCTCATACCCACATACTTCTTCAAGGTTGTAAGTCTTCCCGCTGACTGTAGAGGATGCTCAGCTGAAAGTCTCCAGCAGATCCTGTTTTCTGCTTCTCTCAGGGGACAGATTTGGTAGGTGTTGGCTGCTCTAGCAGAATGTAGCCACTGTGGGGAATTTCCAGTGCCTTCTGGACCCTGACCACTATGTGGACCCACAAAACACTGTGTACCCTCCAGGCCAGATGGGCTGCACTGTGGCCTGGGAAGCTCTCAGCCAAACAGGGCCATGTAGCCATGAACTGCAACCAGATGCAAGATCAGAGAGAAGTCCAACAAGAGGGAGTGGCAGATGCTAGTTTATGACAAGTGCTGGATCTTTTGCTGGAACAAACAGAAAAATAAGAGTCACAGGACTCCCACCCTACACAGGTCTGCTAAGCAGACCTCTCAGAGTTGCTAATTAGCTCTAGAGCAGTACGGCATCCCTTGTCGCTCAATGACTAGCATGGATACTTCACTGGGGGCTGCAGCCACAATGATTGAGACCCCAGTTGTCTGTCTTGTGCAGAAGGCTTTGATTATTGTGAAAAACAAATAACTTTAGCAATTAACAAAGGAAGCATAGAGCCCGCTAAATCCTTTCTACATAGTAATTTTTTATATCCTACAATTTCAAAGTTTAAAGAGTCCCAGAAAGGATGAGTCTGTAAATATAAACTCTCTGGGGCCAATTTTAATTGATAAGAGCTTGAAACTTCAATCAGCTCAGAAAATTCAAGCTTTGATCAAAGATCACATGATAAAAATTTTGGCTAGACATACTTCAATTAGCAGACTGTACTCCTCTAAGGGTAGAACAGCATGTACATGTAACAAAGGTGTCCCGTTATACCTATTTTCATGCACCGCGGTTACTATTTTTAGTGGAGGTTGAAGTCTGATAGAGAAGACCCCCTCTCTTTGGCCAGGGCCACGTATGTGGGGTGGAAAACATGGCACACCAACAGGAACACTGTCTTCTCTCCTCGCACCAGGTGGGTCCCAGAGTCTGCCCGGTGGCTCATAGCCAATGGCAAAGTGAAACAAGCTCACAGGCATCTGCTTAGATGCGCAAGAATGAACGGAAGGAAAGACTTCGCTTTCTCACCAGAGGTGAGAAACTGAAGATCCAGATGCATGTTCTTCCTCTCCCGTTTTCTCTCTCTCTGTTTTACTTCTATTTGATACCCGAAGCAACGCTCAGCCTGCAGCGTGATCTGTGGGGCACTGTGATCCACAGGGTGCCATGCTCCATTTTACTCTAGAAAGCAGCTACATCCACTCCTAAAGATAAAGCAGCAGCTCAGCTCCCATGAGGCCAGAAATCCCCTTCATTAGGTGGAGTGTCTTTCCATCCGTTATTGCCATGACAAGAAGCCTCAATGCACTGGACTAAATAGGGAGCGAGAGAGAAGCACGGCCTGAAAAAGTTAAGGCAGAGGCATCACTCCCATAACAGAGAGGAGAGTGTGCAGGTGCATGAGCAATTTGTGCAGCTTAGTGTTTGCCTTCTTGGTTGCCATAGTGTTTGCCAAGTGTTGGTAAAGTGCTAGCACAAAGCAGACACACATTAATAGCATGTAGTTAGCATATTGCACTTGAGATACTGCATGCAGCGTCATCCAAAAATGTAAAGGCTAGTCTGCCTCAGGCTGCATCTAATGTACATGTGAAATTGGAAGATTGTCAGCCGTAGTGCCCCAGCAGTGAATGTGGGTGTAAAGGACATTTGGCATAGTTAACTTTTTCCCTTGGCTAAAGCTCTGCTCTCAAGTCAGTCACAGCTCTGCCAGCAGTTTTAAAGGAATGTGGCAAGGGTGAGGCGTTGGGCAAAGTAGGCATATGCCCACTGGTTTGAACCCATTTTTGCTTGACCCCAGAGGTGTAAAGGATGGAGCAAAGATGCTCAGCTGGATGACTGCACAAATAAAGGGAAAGGAGAACCCTAAAAAATAGCCACCTATTTTCAGCTCCAAAGCTCAAGGTATGAGGCTGATCTGGAGATCTTCAGTTCATGCTGAGTTCTATCTTAAAAATGTATTTTTGCATTCAGACTCACAAATGTTGAGACCTTGGTCCGTGACACTTAAGGACACGTTGGTGGCTCCAGGGGATGGTGATAAGCTCAAGTGATGTCCCAGCTCTGGGGAGAACTCAAGGGCCAGGCAGAAGATGGTCTCTCCCTTTGGAGAGACAACAGAGCATAGTCAGTGCTCACAACAACCCTTCACAGCCAGGCTTGGATGGCTGCACCTCTGTCACCTCTGACTAATTTGGTCCACATGATTTGTTTCAACCTTCTCAAGAGCAACAAAGCTCTGCTGTGAAATCCACTGGGTACAGAAGTTTGTGGTTCGTTAAATATCAATCTTTCCTTTAATGTCCATTGGTTTTCCTCTTACCAACAGAGGAAAATGGGAAACCCCTGGCACCAGCATAGGAGCCTTGTGCTTTGCAGTCACGGTCCAGCTGCAACTCTGTGTGCACCCAGTGCTCCTGCAACCACACTGCTGTCTTATCCTGGCCAGCATGCCATTTTTTAAAAGCAGTTTCTTAATATCTGTTGGTGATTAGCCCTTTTGATTTACAACAGAAACATGTTGTTTAATCGTGTGACAAATTATGAATTTACTGGTTATGGCAGACAGGAGTTGAGTGTGACTCTTCCTTGCCTTTAATCAAGCCAGTAGCTTTGACTAAATATGTAAAAATAACAAGTTATAACCTCTTTCATTCAGCCTTGGCTGATGACTCTGTATTTCAAAGTGCAGTGTTTCACCAGGAAGGGCATGGGCTTGCACCCTCATACTGTTCTTAGGGTTAGGAAATGTAGCTGGGGCTTCCCCACTATCACAGCCTTGCACCAAGTCGCACCATACTGTGATCACTGGATCAAGAAAGATTTGCAGTTGTGACACCGTGCTGGATTCATGATGTTTATAGGCACATACTTGGTTTTTTCTTGTCCATATCCAAACATGCAGGCAACACATAACTGCCTGATTCTAGTTTGCTTAATTGACTTGACTGTGCATCAGTGTGTTTTGATGGCTTATTAAGGCAACAACTGATTTTCCTTAGTTCAGAGGACTGAACTTTGAAAGACATATAATCTCCGGATAATTGCACAGCAAGTTACTGATGTACTCTCAGGTTTAATAGCATTGTCTTATAGAACTGATTAAGGAATTTCCCAGTGTGAAATTCTTTTTTCAGTATGAAAAGCTTTGTCACTCATCCGAAAACTGCAAAGAATAGTATGTAATTAGAAATAAAATCTTAGCTCTTCCGTAGTGAAACATGCTGTTATTTACAGCTATCCTCTTCCCTTTCCTAACGCTTTCTTTCATTTCATACAATTCTTTTAACCAGAGAGCTCTTTGGGCTGGGATTTCTCTTTTATTAGCTATTTCCACAAGTCCCCAGCCCCCATAACTGTTCAGCACCATCTTAATTGTAGGTGATGCTGTAGGCCTGCAGATTCCCGCAGCCTCCTCCCTCCCAGCCATCACTAAATTATGTGCATTTTAAGTTTCTTGGGGTTCTCGCTGTTCTGAGTCTCCTAGTTGTCCTTCCACATGCCAAGAAATTTGGTTAACAATACATACTGGAAGACGTTTTCCATGTTAATGTCTTATGCTACCCATTTTAATAGCAAATCATGCAACTTAGAGGACAGACTGCCATCAGGGTAACTTGAATCTAATATTGAAATTCTCAGCATTGCAGAAGTAGTCTGTTACCAGTGCTGTGATTCATTCTATGCATTTGGATAAAAAGACTTACTATTTGTCCATGAAAAAGGAAAAAAAAAATAAAAAAGGTGAAAGTTTAGAAAAATAACTTACTTGCCATACCGCAGTATTAACAAAAGTTACCAGATCCAGAGATGGGTGTACAGAAATAAAAGAAAAACATGGGTTCACCCAACCATTAGATAATGTGGGAAAGGATCATCGAGGTGCTAAACAGACACCCTGTCTGGTTCAGAAAGTCCCTGAACGGCTGCAGGCAGTGACATTTCCAGGGGAATATCTCTATATGCTTGCCCAGCTCTTCTGTAGGCTCCACTGCAGGATGCTGCTGGAGACAAGGCACTGGTGAAGATGATCCTCTGGTCCAAGATGCTGCAGGCCCTCTTCATCCATCTAAGTTGTAGGTTCCCTGTGTGGCTCTGTGGCTGGGATTAAGCATTTATGCAAAAGCTTTGGCTGAGGGTTTGCTTTCTCTGAAGGGGATATTGATTTGCGAATACATGTAACTGGTTAACCAGACTCTCTCCTCAAGGTTTCCTGTGATTTGTGATTCCTGTGATTTTCCTGTGATGTGGCCTAATCAATTTTAACTGTCATACCCTACATTTGCTGATGGTTTTTGGACATGGTGAAGCAAGAGGAATTCATCTCTCCAAACATTAGGTGTCCACACCATCACTGTCTGCAGTCTCCTTTACAGTCTGCAATCTAATAGCCAACGGAGGCTAGCAGGCAATTCATCTGACCAAATGCGGTTGGTTGCTCTAGGATAAAATTACTCCCTCACTTCCACTGGAGATCTCCATTAACTAGACAGTGAGCCTATGGCAACTAGCTTAGGTATAGCTGCATTGCAGACCTGTAGCTGTGAATCTCTTGCATCTCAGTCAGCGAGTAGAACTTATCAGCTTTCCTGGTACCTACCCCTTAATCAATTGCTAAAAGACTTTGTGAACAAGCACTGTCTTCTTCCTTATGGGCAGGGCTTACTTCTCAGTGCCTGACTTTTTTATATATTCTGTATTTATATAAACAGATGTATAAATGATCACACTTTATATAAATGCACTCATGAGAATAAAGCATGCAGCTCACTATTAGCTCCTGTCTGAGACCTGACACAACGGCAGGCAACCACATGGGGAAGAGGGTGAAACTGGCCAACACTGACTTTGCTAACACCATCATCTGCCATTTTTCTGCAACCCTTTCTGCCACACGGGGTATGTAGGTAAGAGGAAAGAAGGGCCCATGGGAAGATAAAGAGGTCTAAAATGGTAGGCAATCTGTAATGTTGTAGGAAGACATGCTCTGACAACGTATGCCCAGAGAATTGTTCTGCAATGGGAACGTATGGAAAATCCAAGGTGGAGCTGGAACTGGGAAGAGCAAAGGCTCCAGCCTCTCTAGGGTTTCATGTCTGGATCCTAAAAGTACAGCAGCTGAGCTACTTCCTTCTTTCCACCTCCCCCAGGCCCTCAGAAGGATGGCAACAGACAAAAAGCCAGGAAGGAGCTACTCCTACATCAGCTTGTTCAGGACACCAGTCCTGCGGAAGATCTCTCTGTGTTCTGGGGCTGTGTGGTAAGCAGTGGCACTTCACACAGAGGACTTGTCCTGCAGTTCCCTGGCTGATTTCCCTAATCCCCATGTCCACACACTCCTTGCAGGTTTGGTGTTGCCTTCTCTTATTACGGCATGAGCATGAACCTGACTGGCTTTGGGCTCAACATGTATCTCTCCCAGTTTGTCTTTGGCGTCATTGAGATTCCAGCCAAGATGATCATGTACGTGCTGGTGAATCGAGTTGGACGACGGCAGAGTCAGGCGTGGGCGCTCATCCTGACCGGACTATGCATAGGAGCCAACGTCATCATTCCCAAGCGTGAGACACTCTTCTGCTATATGCAGTACTTGCTAAAGGGGAGGCTTCCATTCTGTGCAGTGCTAGAGAAGGAGAACTGTAGATATTGTCCACAGGCAATTCTGTATAGAGATGTCTGAGGTGGGGGTTGGTCTCTTCTCCGAAGTAACAAGTGATAGGACAAGAGGAAATGGCCTCAAGTTGTGCCAGGGGAGATTTAGATTAGATATTAGGAAAAATTTCTTCATAGAGAGAGTGGTTAGGCATTGGAACAGACTGCCCAGGGAAGCAGTACAATCACAGTCCCTGGAAGTGTTCAAAAAAACGTGTGGATGTGGTGCTTAGGGACGCGGTTTAGAGGTGGACCAGGCAGTTAGGTTAACAGGTTGGACTCGATGATCTCAGAGGTCCTTTCCAACCTTTATGATTCTATGTCCTCCCTAAAGGGCATCTGTGGGACAAGGTTGCTAATGTGGGCTAGCCCTAATATCTGGTGGCAACAGATGATCTCCAGTCACTGTGAAGTGGCTAGTCAGGGTCCAGTGATGGCAAGGTGAAGTGCCTATCTTTATTACAGACATTGTCCAATGGAAAATGTCAGGACCTATCCTGCTATCAGTTCAGCTCCCACTCGGGCTAATAGTTACCAAACTTACTGATCCAGACTTTGGAGACAGCAGCTCCAGGGCTATGAAGCTCCCCGTTTTCTCTGTAGGAGGATTGAACCTTCTTCCTTCTTGTACCTGAGGCCACAAGAAGCTTCTTCCTAGAGGCTGCTCTTTGACCATTGTCATAAATGTCTTTTCTTTCCCCCTAGCCTTCACCTCCTTGCGCTCTGTAGTAGCCGTTATGGGCAAAGGTTTCTCAGAAGCTGCATTCACTACCGTCTTCTTGTATACCTCTGAGCTCTACCCCACCGTACTGAGGTAAGAGATGCCACTCGCCTGAGTGCACAGCCAGAGCCTCGGTGGGATGTCACCCTCAGGTCTTCGACATCAGCACAGCAGGACTGCAGGACCGATGCCTTGCCTCTAGAAGTAGCAGGTTCTAGGGATGACACATACTCACAAGAAAGGGGCAGAAAGCTACCCTTTTTTTACCTGGGTTATGTGTGGTTAGGTTATGTTGATAGGGAGATGTATCAAAAGGTGAGGAGTATTCTGTGTGGGAAGATTTTTGAACTCCGTAAGGCATCTGTGCTTAGTAAAGTCTTAGTTCCCTGTGATAATCTGCCAATAACTGCTAAAAGACCCCAAAAATAATCATCTGAAATATCCAGTTTTATAAGGGACACATACTACCACATGTTTGACAGTCTTCTGGACATCAGATGATATTAAAGCAGGGATTAACTAGCCTTTCAGGAGGAAAAAGAGAGGTTATTTGAAATATCTGGGTAATGGTGACATAAAACCAGATTTAGCACCAGCATAGTCTGGGATATAGCTGAGACTGGTGGAGGGAATCACCTCACTTGTTTCTTTGTGAAAGTCTGAAAAAACCCTCACGGATGACAGCAGGCCTTGTGGCCCACTTCACCTCTGTCCCTCCCTGCCCAGGGTACCCTTCCCTGCCATTCAGTCCTTTAACTTTCACTGGTCTGTTGCATGTGGGGAATGATGCATATTTAAACCAAAGTGGGCACGCTGATCTGCTACTTTTCTTCTCAGACTGGTTTGTATTTTTACGTGCTCAAAGACATTGACAGATAAAGACAAAAATGTGGGTTCCTTCTGCAGTACTCCCTCTGCATATACAGAAGTAGGTCCTGGGATCCTTGTTGTCAGTGTGAAATGCCACCCATCCCCTGAAAATTAGTAAGTGGAATAGGCCTCAGGTCTTATTTTTGGCCTCCTCTCCGAGCTCTCCTGGGTTTATAGCTGCAGCAGGACCAAAGGTGCTCACAGGTATCTCTAGTGCATGCCACCTGCCTAGGCATACCTGGGAGAAGGAGGGACTTAGGTTTGCTCTCAGCAGATTGGAGGACTTACTAGGGGACGGGCAGAAAATGTACTTGGGGTTTTAGACATTTAAAGTGGAAACAACTTTAGAGCAGATATTTTTAGTGTGGAACTGCAGCTTCTTTCTCATAATAGACATAAATCTATTTCTCACAGCAGCTACAGTTGCTCTCTGGGAAATATTATCATTGTAGGAAGATACAAAGAAAGAAAAAAACCAACCTAGAAAAAATCTGGCAGAGGAAAAAGCTGGGGGGAAAAAAGCCTCAGCACTTAGAGGAAAATAGGGGGAGGGGGCAGAGGGTCTGCACTTTTTCCCAAGGTGTGATATGAAAGAAGTACCAATCTCTTTCTCGTGGTGGTCTGCACCACCACGGTGCCCTACCCTTCCAGGCAGAATGGGATGGGGTACACCTCCTTCGTGGCTCGCCTCGGCGGGGCTTTGGCCCCACTTGTGTATCTGCTGGACGAGGTGTGGAAGTCTCTGCCCGAGGTGACGTACTGTGGTGTAGCAGTGTGCTGCGGCTCGGTGGCCTTCCTGCTCCCGGAGACGCTCAACGTGCGCCTGCCTGAGGGCATCGAGGATGTCGAGAAGGCAAAGTGAGTCAGCTCCATCCTGCCCTGCACGTGGAGTCTGCTGAGAGGCGGGGGACGTCCCTCTCTGCTGCCTGTAATTCCCCATCTGCAGGTGGCAGCGGATGAAGGGACAGCCCGGTGGGGATCGGGGCTGTCAGGCCTCCTGCTCTTCTGTCCATCAGCCCAAACGTGCTTTCTTTTCTTCCAGAGCAAAAGGGCCACCACAACTCGGTGGTCCCGAGGGCATGCCGCTACAGGCTCTGCTGAAGTGAGGGACTCCGTGGGACAGCCACTATGTAGGACTGCAAAACTGAGCTATGCCCTGACCTGTCAATAAAAGAGCCTTTACTGTCCTCCTAGTCTCTCTCTGCAGGGAAGTGGGGCTGAGGACATTAGAGGAAGGAGGCGGATCACGAAACCAGCTGGAGGGAGCTAACTCACTCTGTAGGGTAACCCACTCTGTAACCCACTCTGGCCAGGAGCAAGAATGCAGAGGTCTAACAGGGCGTGGAAATAAAGGCACCCTGTGCTAAACTCTTCCAGTCTTTGGCCTTGTTGGACTAGCAGCACCTTTCAGATCACCACACAGCCTTCCAGAAACTACAATCCATTGGTATACACACCACAAGAAACGCAATGCAGCAATAAAAAGTACTGAGTGTGAATCGTACAAAACCAAATAATCTCAAATAAATCTAACTGGATGGTGGATAAACCATGAACTGTAGCTACAAGTATTTCTTGAATTTGGAAGTGGGTGGTCGGGACATTTTTCACACTGAGGCTCAAAGCCAGCAAAAAGCACATGCAGGAATCTCACTGAGAATGGGACAACTGCAAGCATTTGTCCCACATGCACAAAGAAGAAAAAAAGCTTTTGCAGATTATTTAAATCTAGTGTGTATGCGATAAGTATCCTTTAAGCTAAAAAAAAAACAACAACCAAACAAAAAAACCTCACTACAGGAACTTTTGCATGGAATATTAAACAATTCATTATTGGACTTCATTCTGCTTACTGGTCTAACACATTGATCTTACATTTACGGAACGCCTTTGCCTCTTGCACTTACTTCTGCAAACAACAGAGAAGAGCCACCAAATTATCTATACATTTGGAACCCTGACAAACAGCACTTTCCTAAATTGGGAAGAGGGAACGGCCCCAGCGGCTGAGTCCCAGGCGCACCGTGATTCCCTGCGCTGTGAGGCGTTTTAAACTAAGCCAGGCACAGTCCTATGAGGATAACACAAACCGAGGATGCAGCGGAAAGCGGGTGGAGAGATCCACCCAATCCCAGGTCACAGAGCGCCTCCTAGTAGAAATAAGCTGCCTGGCAAAGTATTTTACATCATCTTTTTGCTTTAAGGCAAGAAAAGGAAAGCAAACTCCTCAGAACCACCCTAAGGCTGAGACAATTTTGCATTTATTTGTGTCTTAAAGAATGGGTCAGATAACCTGCCAAATCCCTGGGAAAAGAACATCTCCCTGTGCACTGCCTTGGCTTCATCAGCGGCAGACCAGAGCTAATAATCGGCTACCCACAACACGCTAACGTTAATAACAGAGCATAATATACCTTCCAAAGTGCCATGTGCAGAGCGCTTGTTTGGGCACCTTCTCAGGGCATTCCCCTACCTACAGCAAATACATGGTTGGAGATACCTCAAGGTGCTTGTGCCATGAGGCAGCATGCAAACTGTGCCAAGGAGTAGAAATTAGTAGAAATTTCTGGGTTTGGACAAGCGTGGTATCTCTCACTAGTTCACATTTAGTAATTACAGGAGTTTTCACATCTTCTCTATATGCCTGCGCATGTAATAAATTATATTTGTAATGCTGTCATCAGTTTCTGACCTGGGAGCAGTACAGCCTCACCTTATTTTGGCCATCCTGCCAGCTGCCATCGGAGAGCTAGAAAGGACATTTTTCCTTTGTGGGCAGAAGAGCCTGAGCAGGCTAACGCTGCAGCACTTTCTTCTGAGCCATCCAGGACGGGGGGCAAGACAAGCTGTGAAATTCACTTTGTCACCACCTGGCAAGTGCCAGTCCAGGAAAACTTTCAATAAAGAAGGTAAAATTTCACTCCAGCACAGGAGAAAGGTGAGATTTAATGTCCCGATTTCTTCCCCATCTCTCTAGTCTTGTCAAAAGGACAACAGCTGGGGTCCCAAATTAATGCGGTTGAGGGCTGACAGTTCCCATTCCCACTCTGCCCACGCAGGAGCGTACCCACAGGCCAAGGTGTGCACTAAAAAATTACCATGGCTCACTTCTACATGGCGAGGTTGAGACAATATTGCTTTAAATTCCTTTGCTTGGGGAGGTATTTTAAGCTCCGATTGTTCCTCTTTTATATTCAGGAAAAAACTTAACTTCAAAAAGATAAAATTCAGTATCCCAAGTTTCATCCCAGTAACAAATAGAACACACCATAGCATCCCATTTTAGCAACCTCCACTTTGGCATTCTGTCAAAGTTGATAAAAAATGATCTGACAGTTCTTTTTCATTTGAATGTTATTATCATCCATTTGGCCTATAGTTAAGTGTTCTGTATTTTCCTTGGACTATTAATAAAATTGGTGTTTTATTATACTAGCTTAGAAACACTAATTGTTGTCCCTGTCCATAATTCTTTCAAAGTGAAAAGCATTTCATTAAAAACGTTTGGAAAAGAATTTCCTTAAAAACATGTTGAACAATTTAGCAGGAGAAAATGAGGTAGCAGCCATTTTTTAAATTATTTTTTTCTGTCCATGAATCACGTAACACCTTGTGCTGTCAAAGAAGAAAAGGCAGTAACATCAGTGTGCAGGTCATGACCAATCTACCAGACATCTGAGTTTCCTTCAGCAAAATATTCTTGATTTGTTGGAAATGCATCATGGTTTATAGCAACCAATGTGAGTATGCAATGCTGATGTCATTCCTTGTATAGTGTCTGTAGGAAAAACAGGACATTAATGCACTCAAGAACTCATACTTTTCGTTACTGATAGGTTTCTTAAGACAAACCTGATTTGGGGGGAGGGGGAATCTGATTTCCAGGTTCTGAATTTGAGAGATGTCTTTGGTCTGCTGCAGACTTGTTTACGAGGACAGAAGTGATGGTTACAAACAAAAGATCTTTTCACAAACAGAAAAAACAAAGCCGGTAACAATGCATGAGAAGAACGCATCTTTAGGAAAACTAACAGGTATCAAGGAAAATGTGAACAGTCGAACAGGTTAAGCAGAGGGGAAGGTCTGTGGGCTCTCCAGCCCCAGTGTGGCATGGCTCAGAGCAGAAGGAACCTGGCCCTTTCCTCGCTTGCTGCCCTCCTTCGGATAAACTCTGGTTTATCAACATCCTTCTTGCAATGGATGCAATACCTAGACGCAGCCCGGCTGGGGGGGAACAGCCCCTTCCCTCCGCCTCCCGGCTGTGCCCCTCTTCACAGGTCCCTCGGGGCTGAGCCTGCCAAGCCCTTCCTCACGGAGCCCCCCAGCCTCCGTCACTGCTGACTCTCCCCTTCATCCTGCCCGTCATGGGGTTCCCGTTGCCTCCCGCCTCCCTGGGTCCCGCCGGGTGGCTGCCTGCCCCAGCTCGCACAGGTCCGTGCCCCCCGCCAGAGCCAGGCCAAGGCCGCAGCGGGAGCGGACATGGCGCCCGAGGCGGGGAGGCCGCTTCCCGCCCGCCGCGCTCTGGCGACGTCACTGCCCTTCCGGTCCGGAGGGGGCGGTTCTGCTTCCGGGTCACCCCCCGTCACCCACCCCCCGCCCCGGGCAGGCTCGGGCGGGCGGTGCGCGGGGGCGGCGGCCCCGGCCATGCGGAGCCGGGGTGGGCGGCGGCGGCGGCCGGGCAGGGCCCTGCCTGGGCTGCGGCGGGGCCCCATGGGCCTGAGTCACCCCTCGGGCCGCCGGGGGTAGGGTAGGGTAGGGCAGGGTGGGGTGTCCCGTCCCCCCCGTCCCCGCCGCCATGTACACCTTCGTGGTGCGGGACGAGGGCAGCAGCGTGTACGCTGAGGTCAGCCGGTTGCTGCTGGCCAGCGGGCAGTGGCGGCGCCTCCGGAGGGACAACCCCCGCTTCAACCTGATGCTGGGCGAGAGGAACCGGCTCCCCTTCGGCAGGCTGGGTAAGGCTGTGTGTGCCCCCCCCCGGCCGCCCCTCCCTCACCCCCCGGTCGTGCGCTTCCCGCCTCCCGGGGTTCCCCCGCCGCAGGGGGGGTCCCCCGCCGCAGCCTCCCGTCACCCCTGCGGGGGCTGCGGGCAGGGCGCGCCCCGGCGGAGCCCCCCGCAGTTTGGGAGGGGGTGACCTCCCCCCCCCCCCGGTTCCTCTCACCGGGACTCCCGCGGCAGCCGGCCGTGCCCCGGGGCTCCCTCTCACCGGCGGCCGCGGCCGCCCCGCTCTGCGTCGCCCAGAACAAAGGGTGGGGACCGGGGCGGGGGGGGCTCCTGCAGAAACCGGCCCGGGGACCGGCTGCCCCTGCCGGGGACTGCGGCCACCAGCCAGGGCGCAGAGGACACCCACCCCTCCTCCCGGTTGCACCGGTGCCCCCCAAAGCACCCAGCCCAGCTTGGCAGAAGGCACCCGGGGACCCCCCCCTCGCATGTCGCAGACCCTCGGGGTCCCCCCGGGCGCATCCCCCGCCTCCCGGCCGGCCTTGTCCTGCAGCCGCACGTTTGGGGCCGTCTTCGCCATTGCGGGGGGCTCCCAGTCACCCAGCGCGGGTTCGTGGGGTGCACAGCGGTGCCAGCGGCATCCCCCTGCCTGGCGCCGGGCAGGGACGTGGCGGTGCTGAGGTTACACGTTGTGGGGGTGTTCCTATAATTTGGGATGGATGGGGGAACAGGTCTGAGCCAGGCACGCTCGAACCCCCGCCCCGGAGCCGAGGCTGGTGGGGATGTGCTTCTGCAGTGGTTTGGTGGGGGTGACTGCACGTCTCATCCCTGCTTGGAGCAGGGTGAGGGTTATTCCAGAGGCTCTGTGTGTGCGTAGGGCCAGGCCACCCCCCAGCTCCTCGCACACCTTCTCCCCTGCTGTCTGACCCCCTCTGCCAACACACGGAGCCCCAGGAGCTTCCCTGTGCAGGCTCGTCCCCTGCCTGCCATGCACTCTGCCTGTCCCGTGGCAAGCAGGGCTATCAGCACGGCCACCCCAGCCCTCTGTCCTGCTGGGCGGGGAAGAGCCCAGGGGCAGGGACAGAGAGTGCCACGCACTGCCCACGAGCGGGGAGAGCCAAGGCAGGCGCTGGCAGCCTTGTAGGGCGCGGCGGGGAGCAGAGATGCACTGTCATTGCCCACGGTTGGGGGCGAGCCGGCAGGAGCCGCAAGGCTGGCAGGTCTCTGTGCGCGGTGCCAGCTGCTGTGCTGGTTCCTGTCACCACGCCTGTCAGAGCAGGTGTGGGATGAGGACGCTGCAAACCCCAGCAGAGCAGGTGTTTCCCTCCTGCGGTCCCCCGTGTCTGCATCTGATGGCTGGCAGGATGCTCCTGGCCTCCCTCCCTGCCCTTGCCCCTCGTTTCTTCCTTCCTTGGGGGGGATTTTGCAGCACTGCTGCTGGCTGCAGAAACGTTGGAGCAGGAGGAGCCCCCTCACCCCAGCAGCTCTAGGGCAGGATGGCTTTTGCAGCCCCTTTCTTGCAGCTGAGACCCAGCACTGACTGCGCTTTCAGATTTGCAAGTCACCACCTCCAGCACCTCTTCCCTTGCCTCCCCATGCATTTGTGAGTGGAAAGTCCCCATCGCATGGCGATGCCATCTGGTCACCTCCCAGCGTCGGGGTGTCTGCAGCAGGCAGGGAAACACCAGGAGAGGCTTAAGCACCAAGGATGCTCACACACGCTGTAGCCAGGCGCAGCAAGCAGACCTGTGCTTTAATGTGGCCAGCAGGCAGGGCCTGTGAGCGTCGGGCTTCATTGCAGAACAAGTACAGTTCTTTGATGTGAGTGGGCCTGCACAGCTCATCCAGCCATGGTGGGCTTGTAGCCATCTCTTACTAACCCCTGCGATCCTCAAAAAGCAACCTGGGTGTTGGAAGGGATTCAGCAAGCTCTTCAGCATGTGTTGCCATGGGATGCCCGAAAATTCAAACAGTTTCTCACAGTCAAGACACATCTATGACCCGTGGAGAGGGACCGTGCTTTGGCACTGGCTTCTTTAACCCATCCTCCTATAGCAGGAGCTGGTTGCCTGAAATCAGTAGATTCAGACCAAAAATAACATGGTTATTTTGGTACATCTTCCAAAAAGCTGAATCTTCTCTGGTACATCTTCCTAAAGCTCTCCTCCTGAGCAACTGTTGCACCAAAGCTGGCTTGGTTTGGTTTTCCTAAAGGCTCTATACAGTGGAAGCAGGCATTAATTCAGGGAACTGTAGGGATTTGCGTTACTCAGGGGCTAAGCTAGATCATTTGACATGGGAGAGGGGTAGAAATGGGGACTCTCAGCATGCACCGCTGCTTCTGTCCAGCTGCAGGAACTCTTATTGCTCTCACTGACACCCTAATTCTTGGGGGATCCTGCCCTTAAGCTGTGAGTGTCTGTATCTAAGTCTGTATCTAATGGAAAAGCAGTTTGTGCTAAGGGGAGGGAAAGGAGGAACAGGCTGCAGAGGCCCCATGGAGCAGAGGATGCTGGACTACGCCCTGCCAGCCACGGGAGGATTGCCAGTTTGCTCAGTGCCTTGGCAGCTTTTTAACCCTGCTAAATGCATGGTGCAGACCTCGCAACACGCCCGAGAACCTCTTCCCCTTCCCGCCTCGTGGTCCCTCCTTGCTGACAGCCAGACTCCACGCTGCAGCCCACTGCTCCATGGAGATGCTTGGGCACCCAACGAGGATGTGCCTCCCAGCGGGTCCGAGTTATCCAAGAGCAGTGGTTTCAAAGCAGGTTTCAGCCGTTCCCGTCCTCCTCCTTTCACCAGCCCCATTCCTCTGTCACTGGTGACAAGGTGGACTGACCACTGTGGGGCAGAGCCCACCCAGAGTGGTGGGATCTCCTTCGGGACCTCAGTTCCTCCAGGAGCTAAGCAAAATCAATAAACTGGAAACAGAAGGAAATGAGGTGGTTTTTACTAATTTCTTTCAGTAAATTAGTGCCTGGCAGTGCTGGCTACACATTGAAGTGCCTGAAGTTACAGATCTTTTCTAGAAGATGGCTTTCAGCTATCTTGTATTTAGTGACCCAGGTCAGGGCCATGACTTTGGGGTTGAAATAGATATTCGCGCTCTGGGATCTCGCAGCTGCCTGATGTTTAAGGTAATGTTTGCTCCAGGCAATCACCAAGGAGCATAACTAAAACTCTGAATCCTTTTTCAGGGTCTAAATCGCTCCCACAGGCATTTTTTTGAAAAGAGAAGGTGAAGATAGAAGTGACTGCCATGCTTGGGGGATCCCCCTGGTCTTAGGTCATTTCAAACCAGAGCAGTTTTCTATCATGTTTTCCCTATCGATGCTCTTGTCAGGTGTTGTCACCAGTGAGCTAGGTATTGCCCCAGGCATCACTCGCCTTTTGCACATCCATGTTCGGCTGCGCTGGTTGTGTGGGAGAGACTGCGTGGTGTTGCCCAGATTTGTGTTACCCTTCAGACAACTGCTGCCATCCTCTCCCCCCAGAGAGCTTCCAGCTGAGCTGAGCACAAGTGTTTGTGTAGTGTGAGAAGGTGAAGGAAGGGAGGCTGTGGTGTGAAGTCCAGTATTGGTAAGGAGGTACTCATCTATTTGGCACTCTTTTTGGCCTGTGTGAGGCCACACCTGGATACTGGGTCCAGTTTGGGACTTTCCAGTACAAGAAAGGCTTAGACACCCTGGAGTGACCTGGCCATCAGGTTAGTCAGGGGGGCACAGGATGGCAGTCAAGCACTGGGACAAGGACCCAGTAGAAGCTGTAGGATCTTCATCTTGGAGCCACTCAGGCTTTGACCAAACACGAGGTTGGAGCAGAGACCTCCAGAGGTCCCTTCCCACCCTGTCCAAGGGGGCTTGCTGCAAACTGCCAGAGGGAAGCAAGACTCCAAATCTGTTTACATTTCCCACTGTTTTGTGATATCGGGTCTGACAGGGAATCCTGCTGTATGCGACAAAGAAACAAGGCCCTTTCCTAAGCTGTGATCTTTGTATCATGGGGTGCTTCCCTGCATCCTCCTCCTGCATTTAAGAGTAACTGAAATATTGGCTTTTAAAAACTGCCACCAGCAAATGGAGAACATTTTTGGGTGGCGCTGCCAGTTCCCAGTGTGAATTAGGAAATTATTATTTTCCTTTAGAAAATGGAAGTGTCAGATTCAAAACAGACTTGGGTAAATGCACAGGTTTTCATAACTAAAAGAAAGAAACCACAGGAGCCAGTACCAGGTTAGTGTGTGTTTCTGTGATGCAGGGCAAGGAAACGGCCTCCTTTCTCTTCCCTACTGCACAAGTCCTTTGTACCAAGCAGGTGTTTTCCCTTCATTAATTGAGAAGTTTGTCTGACCTCTTTGTTTCCCCTTTTTAGGCCATGAACCCGGACTTGTGCAGCTGGTGAATTACTACAGGGGAGCAGACAAGCTGTGCCGCAAAGCATCTCTGGTGAAGTAAGAAATTCACTGAAATGTTACATGGGATTGGCAGAAATTTTTCTTCTAACCATTGTCGAGTGTTGAACCTGTTCGGAGGGTATTTCACAGAACAGCTGCCCTGGGAGTGTCCTAGCATGTGCTGTCTTCAGCCTCCTGCGCTGGTCTCTAGAGCTATCTGTGTGCACAAAGACCTCTTTGTAACTTCAGGGGAAATGCCGTTTCCACTGAATTACATCCGCTTGAAACCATAGACTGTATTGAATCAGATCAGAACCAAATCAAGAGGAAAAAAAACCCCACATATCTGCTCTTTTTCCTTGTAGACATTTAATTAAAACCTACTCCTTTTATTCTCTGTTTTATACAGAGATGAGACACTAATATGCCTTTAGCTAATCAGATTTGTTGGTCAAACAAATGCTTGGAGACATCTCCAGGAAGAGCTCTGGGAGTTATTTCTGCATGACCAGCCGTGCCGGGGTCTCCTGGGGAAATGTGGAAGAGCTTTCGTTGTAAATAACCCTCGTCCCTCTGCAAACTCTGCGGCCATTAGGGCATCTTCATGTCAGAGCTCTTGATCTCCTTCAAGCGTTGGATTCCACGTTAGTGTCTGTGCTGCCTCCTGCTGATGCTGTCCTGCAGACTGTGTGTGCTGATCCAAGCACTCCTTCCCCTGCGAAGAGCCTGGTCCCAATTGCTTTCTTTACAGTGGTGATGGTGTTTGTCAGGAATTAGCAGAATATTTTTTAAACAAGCATTTATGGTGCTCCCCAGCTAGATTTGTCTGCAGCCCGTGGTCTAGAGGCAGTGCTGAAAGTGCTTGCACACCTGTTTTTCTCTCCCGAAGCTTGGCTGACCTTCTTAACTGTGGGGTCAACTGTGCATCAAGCTACTTACGAACCCAAGGCACCACAAATGACATTCCCCAGGGTGTCACTGACTGCCTGCCATTTCAACAGGGAGGCACAAATGCACAGAGAGAGTCAGCAAGTCAAGAGCTCTGCTTTTGGCCTTAAGCAAAGCACAGAGTGAGCATTCAGAGAGGCAGGCGGCTCCCTTGACTCTGAAAGAAAACAGGCCTGGGCTCTGCTAACAGGAGTTCGCTGGCATCTCTAGACATTACTGGTAGGAGAGATGTGCCAGAGAGATCGGAGACTGCAGGATGCAAGGGGGTCCCAGACACCTTGGGACATGAAACGTGTAGCTGTGTCCTTGCTTTCAGTGAGTTCCCAGTGGTCTTCATCCACAACTGCAACGCCTGATCAGATCTCAGTGGGGATGGGATCAAGAGCTAAGCACCGGCACAGAGAACGTTACTGCTCTGGCTTTCCTTTTGCCTGTTGTGATCACAGCATCCCTCCTGCCCTGTTCTGTGCTAGCAAGAACACCTCTTCAGTTCCCTCGTGCAGTGAAACTTCTCTACTGATTGTTTCATGATATCCAGAGTATCTACAAAATGTTTAATGAAAGCGTGCAGGTCTGGTTCAAAGAGCAGTGCTTGGCTGCAGGTTGGGGTTGCCATGATATCTTTAGGAAACCCCTAATTTCAAGGGTCTAAGGAAAATATAATAATTTAGCACAGACTATCTGTAAGCTGCTATTTATCACCAAGCAAAAGAGCCCAGTTAATGATGATTTTTACATATTAAATGATGTCCATGCAGATGGGGACACTCTGGAGATTAACAACCTGTCTCTCTTCACCCAGGCTAATCAAGACAAGCCCTGAACTATCGGAGTCCTGCACGTGGTTCCCTGAGTCGTATGTGATATACCCAACAAACTTGAAGACCCCTGTGGCTCCAGCACAGAATGGAATTCGCCATCTCATACACAACACAAGGACAGATGAACGGGAGGTCTTCTTGGCAGCTTACAACAGGCGGCGGGAAGGCAAAGAAGGCAACGTCTGGATCGCCAAGTCCTCAGCTGGTGCCAAAGGTTCATTCTCCAGCAAAACAAGCCACCTTCTCATTATTCCTTACTCTTTACTTGATCGGTAGAGTCCCGGGGTTTGGCTGAGCCCAGCTGATATCTAGCCTGTCTATGAAGGGCTTCACCTACCAACTTCATGCCAGTCAAGCCAGCACAGGGCTCTCCTTTGTCTGCTTGGTGGCATGGGGCTCCTGACAAGCATTGTAGCATGCATATGCTACCTAGGACATGGATGGCAGTGAAAGGACCTCTACTTTTCTATACGTGCTCCTCAAAATATGGGAAAGTTTGCTGCAGGGAGAAGGCAGCAGGGACCAGCAGGGGAGGGGAATGTGGAGAGCAGGAGGTAACAGGGAGCAGAACAGGATGTGGGGAGGAGGGCAGCAGGCAGGACAGCAGCCTTCAAGGGCAAGAAGCCCAGCTCTCCATGCTGCAGATAAGCCTGGTTTCACCCAGGCAGAAATATGCTGCTTGTCTTTCAGCCGAACCCAGATGCCTGGTGCCAGTGGCCTACCCGTGGTCACGCTGAGAGACTGGCTGAGCAGCCACGAGCTCAGGGCATCGAAATTACACCCAAGCCTCAGGGGAAGGTACCAGAGCAAAGACAAGCAATGCAATGTCTGTATGTCCCTTTAATTTGAATAAGGCAATAGATACCTAAGTGGTAATGTGTCTGTCCTTGTTCCAGGGTCATTGCATCGCTCGCTCTACAGAAATAATGAGCCATTAGACGAGATAGCTGGACACAGCTATAGATGCAATGCTTTGGTAACTATGTGCCGTCTGTCAGTTACGGCAGTATCATGGGCACATTATCAGAGTGGCTTTATGAAAACTTGCCTTGCCATGCGTGCAGACCCTGGGCAGCAGAGCCCAGCCCGAGGAAGGACCTGATCTTCTCAAAGAGAACAAGCCCACATGTATTGCAGAGTCACTTTTGATGCAGTCTTACAAAAATCACCAGAAAATGTGAAAGCCAGAGGTGGCTGCAGGGAGGCTGCGTGATAAAACTGTCCTTCGTGCTGGCTTCCTTCACTGCTGTGCTCTCTTGGCTGTATTACCAAGAAGCATCAGAAGAGTATGCTTATTTTCATCAGGGAGGAAGGGAAGATGAGTCCTTTCATTATGCCAGTGAGGGAATGTGTTTCTGTGTGGTATAACTGTCTGGCAAAGAATCAATCTGGGCAGTTGAAAAGGCCATTGCTGTAGTTCGCTGCAGGATGGGGAGGTGTAAACTCTCCACATGCTTTATTCAAGTGTGATCCCATCTTTTCTGCATTAAAGCAGAGTAACCTTTCATTTTCATCAGTGTGCTGCAGAACTCAAGCTGGGAATTAAAGTGGAAAGCAGAGCCTCATGTTAATCTTCTAAAGGGAAGTTTTAAATGTCTGGGGATTACTTCTGATGAAGAAGAAAGCTTCTCGACATTAATTGCCAAGGCAGATCCCGCTCAGGCACAGCCCCTGACTTGGGACAGGTCTAGTGGAAGCTTGGTTGTCCATCAGTAAAAGGAAAACTCAAGGTTTAGGGTGTCCTGACTTAAAAGTTGAGAGATCTTTCAACTGTGGCTAGAGGTTTTGATGTTTTCTTTGAGAGAAGGGACAGCTGCCCCACATAAGCTGCTTTGCTGCCTCACTGGGTTGCTGACTAGGTGCACAGTTAAGCTAACCTCCCCCTTGATTGACCGTCTGTCCAGTGCAGAACGGGTGCCTGCTGATCTTTCCACTACAGGGGCTTTACTGGCTTACGGAGATGTTGTTTCCCTCCTTCCCCCAGTGCACAGCCTGTGGGTGTACCAATGCAAGGTTCTGCCTGGCTCTGCTGTGATCAGGGGACTAAAAATCTTGCCCCCCACATAAACCATGGGTGAGAAAGATACTTTGATGATAGGACTTCAAGTCATCAGCTTTAGTCCAAAAAGTTAACTAAATGCCTGAAGACTGGACATAGTGCCAGAAAAGTGTTAGATAATTTTACCTGAGCTGGTTTATCCCTTGTGGCGCCGTGCCATCCCTTTATCATATCCCAGAAGGGATATGTTTTCTCTTCGTTGCCCTGCACCAGTGGTTTCATATCTGGACTCTTGTGAGAAATGAACAGTGACAGCTTCAGCCAAAATGTGGCAGTATTTAAGCGGCACATCTAATTTCTTTAATGAAGAACTTCCACAGCAGGGGAAAACACTGACTACATGGATGAACATTTTGAAACAGTTTTTTTCCTAATTCAGCAATGATTTTAATAGTAACTTAAATGAACTCAGTGCACAGAGCAACACTGCAGAAGTGTGCATGTGTGACTGCCTCTGGCAGCCAGAGAAGCCAGGCAGGGGGAGAAAGTCTGAGTCTAGGATAAAAAACCACAAACCTCCCTCCCCAAATTAAAAACAAAACAAAACAACAAAAAAAAAAGGAAAAATCTCACAGACAAACTGCCAAAACCCCTGTTCTCCAAACTGCTGAAAAACAGGGAAAAACAAAACAAAATTCAACAAGTGCTCAACACATGTGCTGCCCCCCCCCGCAAGCCCAGCTGGAAAAAAAAGCGCCAGAAAAGGAAACAAAATCCCCCAAACCAAGCAGCTGCCTCACTGCTTGCTGAGGTCCCTGTCTGCTGTGCATCCCCTCGCACCTAAATAGCCGCCCCCTGCAGACAAGCCCCAGGCAGGCCGTGCCATCTCGGGTACCCTTGGTTCCCATTTGCGTTAGCTCCCGTTACTGGGGAGCCAGATGCCCCGTGGCGTGGTGACAGGGAGATCCCTCCGCAGATTCACTGCCTGACACTGAGCAACCATGATATCGCTTGGGCACCGACCAGCCCTGGGGCCGTGGGTTCTTGCACGTTGCGTGGCTTTTTGGGCAAATGACCCGTGGTCCACGTGGGCCCTGAGAAAGCTCCAGCAAAGGTAGGAGGGTCCTCCACCTAATTTTGTCTTTGTCTTTCTGTGCCAGGGGAAGGGATCCTGATTTCTTCAGAGGCTGCAGAACTCCTGGACTTCATCGATGAGCAGGGACAAGTGCATGTGATTCAGAAATACCTGGAGAAGCCTCTGCTTTTAGAGCCAGGGCATCGCAAGTTTGACATCAGGTAGCCTTTTCTGCTTCTGTAATAATACCGGTTTTCATTTTGGTGCTGTCTCTTTTTAAGCCACTGAGACTAGAGTTTGTTCTCTCGCCCCCCAGGAGCTGGGTTCTCGTGGATCATCAATATAATATCTACCTCTACAGAGAGGGTGTCCTGCGGACCTCTTCCGAACCATATAACAGTGCTAATTTCCAGGACAAAACCTGCCACTTGACCAATCACTGCATTCAGAAGGAATATTCCAAAAACTACGGGCGGTATGAGGAAGGGAATGAAATGTTCTTTGAGGAGTTCAACCAGTATCTGATGGATGCCCTGAACACGACGCTTGAGAATAGCATCTTACTGCAAATCAAACACATAATAAGGTAGCCAGCTGCCTGTTGCATAGGGGAACATGACCCTTCAGTGACAGGGAATGTGTATGGACACAGCTGGGGAAGCAGACTGACCGACAAAGCGAGGGTTTCAATTGCATAAATTTAAGATAAAGCCATAAACACCCCAGTGTCATTGCTCAATGAAAAGGGACCTCCATAGGTGATGTTCTCTCAAGGGTATGTGTCAACATGTCTGCATTTTGCCAGCTGTGGCTGGAGAAGGATGGAGTGAGATCACCTGGTGAGGGAAGAGGGTAGGTTGAAAGACAGGGCTGGGAGAGGTTGAGGTTAAAAAAGGCATAAGGTGTAAGAGGGGAAATGAAGCCGGACTCAAGTCTGCAGGATCTTGCTGCTTCCCCCACCGTCAGCAGCACATCTCATTGGCATAGGTCGTCTTAGTCCACACAGAGCCAGCTACCTCCTGGGTACAGAAGGTGCCTGGAGAAAGATCTCTGACATCACGGTGCCATGGAGAATCCAGGTCTTGACAAAGTGATCCTCCGTGGTGGAATTGACTTTGCAAGTACCCCATTGCTGGTACTTACACCAAAAAGACATGACATGATCTTTGAGGGACTCGGAGGCAAATGAGCTCTCAACAGCAGTTCGGTGGGGACCTGGTGCAGCCGTTTGTGGCTCTGCCTTCTGCTCCAGGCTCTAATTGCACATCACGTTTTTTAACTTGCCTAATCCAGTAGTGAGGGTGGATGCTGCTCTCCAGCTCTTTGGGGCTTAACTCAGGGGTGTCCCCGCATGTGTTTTGATGGTTGCATGATCTCACTTGCAGGGACCTGGTTACCATGATGTGTGTTGGATATAGCTTGTAATTTGGGACAGTCCCAGGGCAACGGGGACCCCTCCACGTACCTGTGCTATGCACATGCCCTCAGAAGCTGCAGTGTGACAGGTGTGTCCCCAGGCCTTTTCATCCTGAGTTTCTGTTTTTCCCTTCACAGAAGCTGCCTTATGTGTATAGAGCCTGCAATCAGCACGAAGCATCTTCACTACCAGAGCTTCCAGCTCTTTGGCTTTGACTTCATGGTGGATGAGGAGCTGAAGGTCTGGCTGATAGAAGTCAATGGGGCCCCAGCGTGTGCCCAGTGAGTAATCAGTTTCTGTAATACCCTTGCGATGCTGCCATTCACATGCCTCACCCAAAACATGGCTGTGTCCCAGCTCTAAGTGCCCGTTGATTTAAGTTTGTTGCTCCTGTCTCTGTGTTTGGTATCCCCCAGCTTCTTTCCCATGTGAGATGGGGCACTAACCTCAGTTTTTGGACAAATGGGTTTGAATATAACTTGGGTCATTTTTATTGACACTATTGGGTTGAAATTTTGTTGCAGAATTAACACTTTGGGGATCAGGTGGTTTCTCAGTCTCTCTTGTGGAGCCACTGGTGGCTGGTCTTTACCTGAACACATGATAAATGAGTAGCATTAAGGGCAGCAGCTGGAAGTGAGTGACTGAATTTGCAGGCAGCAAGACCCCAGAGCACACTGTGGATGCTGCAGACATTGGATCAAAGCCTCCACCAGCCAGAGGGAGGCTGGGACAGCCAAACAGCTATGGCCATGATCATCTTTGCATAGGCAGAGCGAGAGATGCTGTATTATGTGATTGAGACACCTGCAGGAGACTAGAAATCTTTGCTAAATGGGCATCTGTGTTGTATACAAGCCCAATAAAACAGAACAGGCTGTACATCACTACATTAGAATTTGATTAGATTAGATGTAGATTAGATTAGATTAGATTAGATCATCACTAACAGTGGACAAAAAATACAGGTCAAACCTACCAGACAGCCTGTTCAGCAGCCTTTTCAGGGCTAGGGCTTGGGGAGCTTTCTGTGTCCAGGACACCCTGTTCAGCATGTGCACCATGGTGCCATACTGCCTTGCACCTCCTTCTGTTGCTGTATGGGTAGAATCTGGCTGTTGCTGGGTGGATTTGGGTTGCAGCAATGCCCTCTACGCTTTGTGCTTCTATGGGTACTTGGAAGCCATCGAAAGCAGCTGAGGTAGGTTTTGGCTATTTGTGGCTTGTCATCTTCAGGTTTATTCTGACTTAGAGCAGCCATATCACACAGTACCCATTTAAAAATCCCAGGAGCTGAAAAAGCATCTTACTGTCATGTAGCCCCAAAGGCACAGGGTGAAAGACGTTGTTAATCCTAGTAAAGACAGCTTTGGTACTAAAAATGTCCCAGATGCCAGCATGTTTCAGGGAGGTTGCACAGGTATTTCCTTCAGCAGAAAGTGAAGCTATTGTTAACTCATTTCTCAAACAACTTGTCTCTCTTCTCCCTAATCCTGCTCTGCATGAGCTGTGCCACGATGAAACACATCCCGCACTTCCGAAGGGTCCTGTGAAGTCTCTGTGCCTGGTCGCAAGCCGATGTGCACAGCTGCACCCCAGTGCAGCATTTCATCAAACCATGAATGCATCAGTGCAGTCCCTCTGGGGCACATCCCCACATGAACGGGGTCTGGTGTGATAATCACGACTCCCCGAGTTGGAAGGCGGGTACAGGGGGTGCTCAGCTGTTGTCTGCCGCCGTGCATCTTGCAGTGACTCAAGTCTGGGGCCTGAGGGCGTGGAGACTCTGCTCAGGAGCCTGTTCTGACAGTAAACTTGGATAATGGATTTTGTCTGGCAGAGAGCAATCTTGGGAATGAGAGCGCCATTGAAAAAGAAGACAGTTGCTGGGGTAGGCAGGGAGGAGATGGAAGAGATGCCACCCTCCTCCTGTTTGCCATCCTGGAGCTACCTGTAATGGGAGCAGGATCTCATCGATCCTGCTGGGAAAATGCATGTCTATGTAAAAATTAGTTGGAGGCCTGCTGGTTTGTCCTGCCTGGGCATCTGATTCTCTCTCTCTCTCGTCTCTTAGGAAGCTGTATGCAGAGCTCTGCCAAGGAATTGTGGATGTAGCCATCTCTAGCGTTTTCCCCCTCAGCGATGCTGGGCAGAAGACGAGCCAGCCATCATCGATCTTTATCAAGCTGTGATGACAACAGGAATGCCTCTGCTGTGCACAGGGAGAGACTGCACCCATCGGGTCAGCACAGTTCGGTGGCTTATCTCAGTATCATGCCAAAAAGTGATAGAGACAGGCTTCTTATTTTCTGGGAAATCATGGGGAAAACCAACAAACCAGGCATCCACACAGAGCTGTGATGAGCCAGAGCTGCTCAGATAACTCTGCCTGCATTCACCAAAATCCACTTTAGAAACAGCTCGTGTGACTTTGATATCTGAAACAAATCTCTCTGGGAGAACAACAAAATAATGTTAAAATGAAACCCCAACAGGGATACTATAATACTGTATTAGCTCCTCCTTTTCTATAGAGATAACATTGGGTTTTTTAAGGGAATTGAGCGAAGAGAACGATGATCTTCCGGACGTCATGACTGGGAAGTTGTCCTCCTCCCGCTGTGTTTCTTTTTTCCTCACCTACTGCATCATTAGTGCCTTAGCTCAGCTCCAAATAGGTGACTCCTTTCCTTTGTTCCTGCTCTGTTACGTAGAAAGGAGGAAGCTCTCTTGCATCGCAGGATGCCTAAAACCAGGAACACCAAGAATTCAGTTTCCTTAGGTCATTTTCCAAGCTGGTTGGCTGAACACCCAGGCAACAGCTGGCAAAAGGGTGCTGAACTGCAGGCGGTGAATTAACCCAAGGAAGGAAGGCAGTTTTGTTTATTTATAGCTATCCCTTTTCCTAATGAGATTTGAATCAGTGTCCATCCCAGTCTGATGCAGTTGGATTCTGTTTAAAAGAGGTAGAGAGACCCCCTCAGGGCTCACCGGCAGGCTGTAGGATTTCTAGCATCACTTTTGTGCTAAGAGTGTTTCAAATAGCAGAAACCCCATCTCCTCAGTTTCTTCTGAGACACTGCAGTGAATTTGGGCTCTTCTCTCAGCTTTCACCTTCATGCATTTGAGCCTTGAATCAGAAACTTTTCAGCCCAAACGATTTTTATCCCATATGATCCAGCCAATTTTATTCTCCTCTATCTGACAAATATTGCAATTTTCTGCCCTGAACACAGTCCACAGTTCGGTCCCAGCGAGGGGGAAGGTGGGTGAGGTTTTGTAGAGCAGGAGAAAGATTCCTTGTGTATACGTTTGCCACACAGCTGGGAAGGCAGGTGGTTTTGGGGGGAGGGGAGGTTAAATTCCTTGAGGTCCCTGAATTTCAGAGCTAACATCTGCTTGGAGTATAACCTAAATCCCTGGCATATTGCCCATCCCGTGAAGCGTATCTGAATTCTCAGCGTGAGCCCAGCACGTCCCTCCTAAGCTAGAGCTCTTTGCAGAGCACAGTGGCGTTTCTAAGAGCAGCGGGCTTTGCGGGGGGTGTTCAGGGCTGTGTTCTGCAGCCTCTGGCAGGGAGAGGTGGTTGGCACCGAAATAAACTGGTTCCCGTTACCCAAAACAAACAAACAAGAAGATTGTGGAGGTTACAAGCTTCTGGCTGCCTGTGTGTAATGGGAAGTGAATCAAGCAATGGGATTTCTGCCTCCCTCAGAAGATCCTAGCGCTTTGGCATACTCATCTCTGCTCGTGACGGAGATTTCAGAGGTCTTCGTGCCAGCAGACTATCCTGGCACCTTTCTGTAGGCGGGACTGAAGTGCCCAGGTGTCCTTGGAGTGACGCATTTTGATTGTGCTGTTACGGGATGGACATTTGTTGCAACATGCTGTGAATCCAGAAGTGGCACCGTTTCACACAGGGCCACTCAAATCCAGGAGGGAACCGAGTGCTTAGCAAAACCCCGTGGAAGCATCGCAGAGAGGGCGCATCCCAAAGAGCGGCACAGGCACCTCTGAAGTTGTCAGCACCCTGAAGCGCGGCATGGATCCGCATCTGCTGGGGGTGCGGTGGACACTGGGTGCACTGGTGCACACCGAGAAGTGACAGGGAGCGGGAGCTGTGTGAAAATGGGGCTGCGGCTTTGTTCCCCTGCACCGCAAGTGCTGGCGGGTGGCTTCACTTCCAGGGAGACCCCGCGTGCCAGGATTTGGGCCTCGTGGGTGCTCAGAGGAGAGACCGTGAATGCGTCTGTTCGTGAGACGGGAAGCGCTGGGTGATGAGCTGGGAGGGGGGTGTGGGGGAAGGACTGGTTGGGTTTTTTAACCTTAGGGTAGCATGTAGGTGTCAAAATTTCGCTGCAGGCCAGGTAAAGCATAGTGGTAACGCTCCAAGGTAAAATGTAGACTGTAACGGTAGTTACTCAACCTGCAAAGTTCACCACATCTCCATTGGCTTTTTCACATATTAGCTCATGAGAGCTTAAAAATTACACCTTTTTGCCCAGAAAAGGGAAGATCTAACAGCAGTCTCTCTGGTCCAGGATGTGCCTGAGGTGACAGAGGAGACATTGGGCTCTCATAAGCTCTAGGGCAGACAACAGCAGAGCACTAAGTGAGAAGAGAAAATTTTCTCTGTCATAATGAAATAAGAAATGCTTATTTTCTGGGGTGCTAGACCCGTCCTTCTTTTCCCCTTAAAAGGGAAATTAAAAAAAAAAAATCACTCCCTTACTGCACAGTAATGTGAGATTCCTGCTGACGTAGTGGGATAAGGGCGAGAAAGCTGCCTGGATGGAGGCAAAAGCAGCGGCCCCCACTGGAGCAGCTGGTACCACCAGGAGGAGCAGCAACTCAGGAGCCTCTGCCTAACTCCAAGGCCTTTTCTTCCCCCTTTTTCACCCTGGATTGTGTTGTGGCATGTCAGCAGCTGGCCAGTTTTGCCGCTCAGCTGAAAGTGGGGCTTCAACTTGATGGCAGAGCCATGACCACAGGCATTGCAGCTATTCATACCCTGCCTTTTCAGCTGGGCTTGGGGGAGATAGTGATTCAGGGACACTTTAATCATCAGCTTGTTTGCTGAATTTTTTCAGAAAAAAGCAACAGCCTCTGGAGGAAAAGAGCAGGTATCACTTGTATTTACCACCTGCTCTCAAAGTGCTCCCCAAGGTAAAGCACAGGAGGTAAATGATAAAAGGATGGGGAGCACAGTGCCTAAGGTCTTGCCCAAAATACTAGCTACAAGGTGGAGTAGAGGATGCGTGTGTGGCTGAGGCCTGAGCATTGCAGCCGTGGGTGCACCTTGCAAGTGATGCTCACAAGCCCTTGTGAGACTTTTGTTTCTTTCTTTTTTTAGGAATACACAACAATAAATGTTTTCTAGCTTATTGCAGCTAAAAGGTCAATAGAGAAGGTCATACTGTTTTTTTCCTGAGCTTTCACAAAGGATGGTGCTGGGTTTCCAGAAGACACCTACCATATTGCAGAATGTCTCTAGTCTTAGTTGTATCCCTTCATGTCAGCCATGAAGGATTTCAGGCCCAGGTGCTCTGGCTGCGTTTTCCAGCAGGGTCTGGTCCCGCTGGACTCTGGGTTTCAGGTAACTCCCATGTGGCTTGTCTCATACCAGGTTAGTTGTGATTACCATGCAACAGCTATTGTACTCCTGCCAAAATCTGGTGGCTGGCCACAGCCCATGGAAAACGCTGGAGAAGTCTAAGAAAGGCTCAAAAGCTGCTTCATCCAGGCGGCCTGGCTTCCCAGCCCTGCTGTGACCAGCGCCCTTCAGGACTGCTTGCATGTCCCTGCTCCCAGCATTTCTTGTTCTCCACGTGCAGCTCTCTCCCAGGAGAGCAATGCTGTGCCGTACGTAGGTTCATAATCATGTCTCATTGCCAGTGTCCGCTACGGCAGCCCTCGGAAAACCCTGCTGTTGAGAGGATGATGGGGTACATACGGCGCTGCCAAGCTGGCAGCCCACCGGGCTCCGGTTCGTGTCCCCAGCTGCTCTCACGTCAGCATGTGCGTGTGGGGCCGGCGGGTGCCTGAGCTCGTGGATCTCCGGTGACTATCCACATCTCTCCTAAACCATCATTAAAACATGCAAACCCCACAGCCTGCAGTGTTTCCTTGGGGCAGCGGGCCCCTGGGGTGTCAGGTCCCCCAGGAAACCTTCCTGTGGGTGCCTGTGGTGAGTGTTGCCCCCCTTGCCATGTGGGACCCCAGGAGCCAGCCCAGCCCCACAGTGGCTTCCTCACCTCAGGGTGACAGATGCAAGGCGGCAGCATGCATGAGGGGCGTTGGCCTCGCACCCCAGGGCTGTCCCAGCACCAGTGGGAGCTGGGGAGCGGGAGGGGGTTGTTTGGGGGTCCAGGGGTGCGGGGGCGGCAGGGAGTGATGTGGGGTGGGGTGGGTGTCAAACCTTGCCCACTGCTGCTGCAGGGGCCCTGGGGGACATGGGTGCAGATGGCTGGGGACACGGTGCTGGCAGTACCTGCTGGGGGGAGCATAGCTCTGGGGGACACAGCTGGAGGTGGCCATGGGGCACAGGGTGAGGGGCTGGGATGGGGGGACGCGGCTGGGGTGGCCGTGGGGCGCGGGGTGAGGGGCTGGGATGGGGGGACGCGGCTGGGGTGGCCGTGGGGCGCGGGGTGAGGGGCTGGGATGGGGGGACGCGGCTGGGGTGGCCGTGGGGCGCGGGGTGAGGGGCTGGGATGGGGGGACGCGGCTGGGGTGGCCGTGGGGCGCGGGGTGAGGGGCTGGGATGGGGGGACGCGGCTGGGGTGGCCGTGGGGCGCGGGGTGAGGGGCTGGGATGGGGGGACGCGGCTGGGGTGGCCGTGGGGCGCGGGGTGAGGGGCTGGGATGGGGGGACGCGGCTGGGGTGGCCGTGGGGCGCGGGGTGAGGGGCTGGGATGGGGGGACGCGGCTGGGGTGGCCGTGGGGCAGAGGGTGGGGACGGGAGGGGGCGGTGGGGCGGGGGCGGCCCTGCGGCGGGAGGCGGTGGCGCGGCTGCGGTGCGCATGCACGCTGCCCTGCACGCGGCCCGGCGCCGCGTGCCCCCGCCCCCGCCCTTTTACCCGTGAGGCGGCGCGAGGCGGCGGCAGCGGCGCGTGCCGGCATGGCGGGGCGCGGCGGGGACCCCCACCGGCTGCGGCCGCGGCCACCGGATCGCAGCAGGGCCCGGCGCGACCTGCCCGCCGCCCACATCCAGTCCTTCAACTACGCCGTCAGCGAGGGCGTCTACCGCGCCGTGCAGGTCTGGGGGGCGAGGGGTGGGCGGTGGCGGCGGGGGGGGGAGCGGGGCCGGGGCCGCCCGCCGCGCTTCATCCGGTGCCGTTGCAGGATCTCTCCCCGCTGGAGTTCGCGCTGAAGGACAGCCGGGTGTCGCTGGCGGTGGTGGGGGTCTCCATCGCCCCCCCCGCCGTGCCGGCGGGAACGGCCTGCCAGGAGAGGAGGGTCTTCCCCGCCGAGTGCCGTGGCCTCCTCAGCACCTACCGCGGCCGGATCGCCGTAAGTGGCCTCGCCGCGCCTGCCCGCCCCACGCCGCCGCTCCCGCGGGGAGCAAAGCCGCCGGAGCCCTTCCCGCCTCTCTGCCTGCTTTGGTTGCAGACCCCCTCCCGCTTTCACCGGCCTCGGGGGGGTTTCCAGGAGCTCTGTCCCGCCTGGAGTCTCGGGTGTTGGTGCAGCATGAGCTCGCTGCCCGAACTTCCCTGCAAACCGAGCTCGTAACGGGCCGGGGCCTTCCCCGCCGCCTTCTTGTCCACGGGACCCTGGCTGTGTGCTTCACTCTGCAGTCAGCCAGCTAGTTCAGACGACCTTGGAGGGAGACCCCTGTCACCCCAGAGAGCGTGACAATCCAAATCTCGTTTCTGCAGGAATCCAGGTTTCAGAAGCAGCGTTGCTCCCATATAGAAGTCCAGAGTTACGCATCCCTCTAGTTCACATCATATGTTCATCATTTTTCCGAATTGCTCTGAAATTGGCCTAGAGAAGAAGCGGCATCCTCAGCAAATCTTTTCCTTTGCACTGTGAAAGGATTGCACAGCCATTGCTGTTTTCTGTTAAATTTGTGTAATTGTGTCTGAGCTGTAAGTTTGCATGAGGCACTCAGTGCAAGGGAATGCCTGCTTGCAATTTCAGCGGTTTTTTTTTTTTTTTGGTTTGCCTAAAGCATTACAACTAACAGTGATAAAAGCAACTGTAACTGCAGTATCTTACCTGAACATGAAAGTGGGGCAGTTGCAGATTGTTCACAGCCATTTTCCCAGTAGCTCTTAGATTTTCCTGAGCTAGAGATGCTTTTATTTTCCATACCTGAATTATTTCCCATCTTTTTTTCCAATGTTTGTTTGTTGATTTATTTTTTGAACCCATGTAAATGTTTGGAACAAAACATTTTGCTGTGCCTTGTGTGAGAAGGTATTGTCTCCTGCTTGGACAGGTTGGTTGGTCTCCCACTGCCTGCCCTTGCACAGCAGGAAGCAGCGTGTCATCATTCCCTGTTTCCACCGTGCTGCCTTTAACCCCGCTGCCTTTAACCACGTACCCCTCCCTCAGATTCTTCCTGCAGTTCTCACTTCCCCATGGTGAGAAGTGAGCCCCGCTCTGCTGAGCAGCTGCTCGTACGGGAGCCACTTTATACCTTTAGCCATTGCTTAAACTGGAGACTGGAACTGTGCAGAGGCCTCGGTGTAAGGCTGCACCATGGATTTGTACGGGTGCAGTAACATTTCCCGTCCCTTTCCTAGTAATTCCTAAGATGTGATTTACTCTTTTAACTGTTGCCACATGTTAAACCAATGTTTTTGTATTGCAATGCTGGTGTTTCTTTCCTGCATGGCAGCAGCTCTTTTAAAGCCTGTCATTCTGCCTGTAAAGTTAGGCTTGTTTGCTCCCACGCTGCATTTTATCACCATGTTTTTTACAGTCAAGGGGTCCTTCTGCAGACCCACTGCCAGATCTTGTCATTGTAAATAAATTATTTTCTTTCACACACACTTTTCTTTCTCGCTTTTCAGTTTACTCATGAACATGTTAAGTGAACAAGTCTTAGGAAGGGTCTCTGCAGGTTTGTAGTGGGGATGTCCTTTTATTGAGCAGCTTCTGTTTTCTTCTACTTTTTCTTTTAACTGTTTGCTAACTTCCAAGGTTTCCTTTCATATCCCGTGGCTGCCTTTTTTTTTAGGCTGCTCTGTTGAAGGGTCTGAAAGGCAAAGTAGACTGTATCAACTTTGTTTACTCTACTAGCAGCTTCTTTACCTAGTTCTAGACTTGTACGATTTTCTTCTGTAAACCTATGTTGACTCTTTTCCCTGGAGTAATCTTTATGCATGTGTAAATATTCTGCTTTTTATTATCATTATTGCCATTTTATAGTGATAGAATTTTGTTAAACAGATTGTGGTTATATTAAATGTACAGTTAATATAGCAGGAAAGATTAAAAGGGCAACTTAGTTGGCTCACTGTTTGCCTTGTGTCGTTTTAGGCTGACATCAACTGGTCAGTGAATGGCATGCCACAAGGGACTATTAAACAGCCCCTGGGGTATGTTCCAATCATGGTGAAGTCCAAGCTGTGCAACCTCTATAATCTTTCTCCACAAGAGCTCATAGAGCACCATGAGGAGGAAGAGGTAACGGGGATGTTGTGGGTCAGGAAAATCTGCATTTTACGTGGGCAATATCTCAGGCCAGCTTCTCTTTACAGAACTTGAGCGTTTATATTTTATTTCAAGTTTGGCTTGTTATTTTCTCTGAATGTACCCTATTGATGGTGGTTCCATACAGCATCTTGAAAAATTTGCAGTCACAATTGTATTTGAATACAGGGATCTGGTTGGTGCTGATACCTACAGCTCCAGTATACAACTTCTCAACTGCTAACCGGCAACTGAGGCTATGTAGCTGTGGGCGGGCCTCTGTGGAGACAAAGATCTGGGGAACAGGCATTGAAAGAGACGTTTTCATTCTCAGTTGTCTTCTGCAGCTTTTTCCTTGTCTCCCCAGTAGCATGTCAGCTGTGGGGAATTGAATACAGAATTATTTAGGGCTGTATTTTGCGCTCACAAAAAGAGCGAGCAAACTATGAAAGAAAATCTACAATGGCGTACTATTGCTGCCCGCCTTGTATGCTGCTTGTACCTTCATTCACAGCATTACTCGTTACTGAAATACTTTTTGTCTGATGGCATACCGTTTGGAGAGCTATAAATTTATCAGTGTTAAGCTTGTATGTGACCAGAAGGAGGTTTTCTGCACTGAAGATCCTCCTGGCTTATAAACTCAAAATGAGAACTTGAGAGTATTTATTAAAAAAATAGTTAATGTCAGCTCTTCAAAGCCGTTCAGTTCACCACGCAGGTTTTTGGGGATTTTTTTCTTTCTTCCTTCAAATTGTGGAACACTCATCCCTTTCCTTGCACTGTATGCTACATTTAGACTTAATAGTGACTGGCAAGGAGTGCAGCCTTTCCAAATGCAGTGCTGAAACATATGTCTTGCTATATGTTTCATAGTTAAAACATTAAATGTTTGTTAACATATAATTAGTTTTACTTAAAATGCTGGGTTACGAATTTCTAAGCACATTAACATGATTTTTCTTCTTCTGCCAGGAAATGGGAGGCTACTTTATAATTAATGGCTTAGAAAAAGTTATTAGGATGCTGATTATGCCCAGGCGAAATTTCCCTCTTGCAATGACGAGACACAAATGGAAAAACAGAGGCCCTGGTTTCACAGAGTACGGTAAGCTGAACAGTTTCCTGCAGCATCCAGCTAGTAACTCCTTGAGGATAAACAGGAGTGACCATCTGTAGCTGACTTTTGGTAGTTTGTTTTGGTGTAGCTCTTGTGTAATGTTTATATTATTTACTACACATAAAAATAAAGGGTCAACACTGCCATAATGGTACAAGCATGAGGCAGGTGCTGGCCTTGTGGGAGCTGTCTGAGCCGCTCATGCTGAGCAAGGAGACTGTATTCCAGGCCTTGCAGTACGTGTAACCTTTTGTTATGTGGAAGGTGTCACTAAAACCCTACCTTCAGTAGAAGTCAGTGTGAACTGCTGAACTTCTTTCATTGAATTTGTTTATCCATGCTTCGAGATGGCAGGTTTAACTTACATGAAGCAGATTAACTAGATTCTTGGCTGTCCCATGCCTTTGTCGTGTGTACTCAGTAAAACAAGTTTAAAATTTAATTAAGCCAGAGAAGTTATAGTTTTAAAATCGGGTGTTACCAGCTGCTGATTTAACTGGACCGTGGTGCTTCAGCACACGCTGTAATTCCACATTAATGAATTTTGAGGCAGTGCCAGTTTAAACGGTCCTATTTGCTTTATTTTTCTTTGTCCTGCAGTGGATAGCATGGGGCAGGACCAGGAAACACTGCTTCAGCGGTACCACCCAAACACAGAGATGTGAAAACTTGACCCAGAGTGCCATTAGGAAGAGTACTTGTGTGTTGCTGTGTCTTACAACCTAAGGTTATACACAGAATAGTTGAGGCTTGGGGCTTTCCTTTCCTTAAAAACTGTGTGTATCTTCCAAGCCTCTCAGCAAGTGTGCTGGCTGTCCCGAGGCATTTGTCCACTAAGAACTGCACTGAGCTGGTCTAATTATTTGAAATGGGAGACTGATGCTGAAACTAGTGATCTGCCTCGTGTTCTCAGCCATGAAGTACCGAAGTTTCTCTCGTGAATTGTCTCAAACCTCACGTCACAGCAATGCAGCCAGTTGGATTTGTACAGCTCACATTGGTCTTTGCTTGTGTTAATTTTCGCAGGAGTGGTGATGCACTGTGTCAAGGATGAGCACGCTGCAATAAACATGAACCTTCACTACTTGGAAAACGGTTGTGTCATGGTGAATTTCATTTTTCAGAAAGAGTTGTTCTTCCTTCCCTTGGGATTTGCTCTGAAGGTAAACAACTAATGCTCATGCTTTCTGTGTTGAATAAATACAGAAGTTTTGCTAAGCATTTTTATTTAAGTAATGAGAAGTTAATTCCATATTAAGTATTTTCAGTCATTCTTCCTATACTGACTGAAGAACTATAATCCAAACTGAGCCTATGCCTGTAATGTAACACTCAGCTGCAGCAGAGGAAGTGTGTGCAGGGTCAAGAGAGGAGGGAGAGTTATGCAAGGGTTTCATGGCTTTTTGCTAATGAACGCACTGGATGAATAGCTCTTGGAGGGTGTAAAAGTTTGCCACCTAATGTGAAAGATCTCAGGAATCTTTTTAAAACAGAATGACAGCTGAGTGTTCGGTGAGTGAACAACATTAATGATTAAAAGTCAGGTTGTCCCATCTAAAAGTAAAGCAGTGAACTGGCTTTTTTTAAGGAGAAAAATAAAATGCTGTTTCTGATTGGAACTGGAAGCAATAAAGATCTGGAACGATCTATTTGAGCACAGTTGGTAGATGTAAACTGTTCTTTGCATAGCAGGCAAAAGTTTTACTTGAGCCAAGACTTTTTAAATTCTCCTCTAAAAGCATGCTTTCTCTAGTAGCAGAGCCATAGTACTTCAGCCCTGTATTTTGCCTACAGCAGCTAAGTGTTAAAGCAAGTCAGAGGCCTGTGGCACTACATGATGGAAGCATCATGTAAATCAGCCTCAGTCAATTTGTATCTTCTTTCCATCTGCTGTATTCACATTGCTGTTGCACAATGCATTTCACTTTTTCTGCAATGCTTTTCTTCAACTTTTCTTTCAACAAAAGTAGTTACCAAAAGTAGCTGATTACCTGTTGTTTTAATATGCAGAGGAATTGTATCGACTCTCTGGTAGCTCACGAGATCTCGGGATAAGCAGGCCATGTTGTCTGAAGTTCAAATTCTTCCATAAGTGTCACTCTCTATGGGTTTGCATCCCCCCTGCACCAGTCAAGCTCAGTTCTGTACTGGTTTCCTGTGGTACATCCAGGTCCCACTGCGGCAGACTGCTGCTAATGTGGCCCCACTGCGCTTCTGTTCTGGCTATAATTCTGGTTTCTTCTTGCTGTGTAAGCATCCCAGTGCTCTCCTCTGTTGGACAAGAGACAGCACGTGCTCTGGCTGCTTCCAGGTTGTATATATCATGATTACCCAGCAGCAGAACTGAGCTTACATTGCCCCCTTTCGTAAAGAAATCTGCCTTAGTGTCTTTTTCATGCAGCCTTCAATTTTTTCCTGAACTTTTTGAAGCTCACTTAAATGTGATGAACAAATAGTTTAAAGATGAGGCACATTTGTCAGTAAATACAGAAGTCATTGGTGGGCAACGTATTTGCTTAACCCTGAGGTAAAGAAACAGCTAGGAAACCATTATAACACCAAGACCTAAGAACATTGGATTTAAGTATGAGCTTTAGTATATGAAGTGCTGAAACTTAAGTGAATTCGTTCTAATAGCCTTTATCAAAAGGCTAAATTGCCTTTTGGTTTGCATGAGAATAAGCAGCTTGAGACAATGGTGAATTAAATTCATGTTTCTAAGTGAGCTCATTCTGTAAAGCTATTAGTGACTCTTACCTAAACAAGAGATGCCTGTTAATTTAGAGGATGCAAGTTTGTTTTTTTCCAATGGTCTCACTGGATTGGGAGTACTTCTGATCACCATCAGGGTATGAATATCCCCTGCATTACTCTCTAAGCACCTCAGCCCTGCAGTATTTTTCAGTTTGCACAGGTGGAAAGGTATTTCCAGAGGACTGAAAACCTAAATCAGTGGGGTGCCCTAGTTCTTTTGCTGTATTTTATGGACAGATGTTGCTATGACTTTGCTTTTCTGATCTGATACACTTCTGTCTTTCAGGCATTAGTTAATTTCCCAGACTACCAGATTTTTGAAGAGCTGATCAAAGAAAAGGAAGGTGACACCTTTTATGTGAACTGTGTTACTGAGATGATGAGAGCGGTAGTGGATGCAGGCTGTTTCACACAGCAAAACGTCCTTGAATACCTGGGAAAGAGCTTCAGAATAAAACTTAACCTTCCTGAGTGGTACAGCAATGAACAGGCTGCAGATTTCATTTTGAAGTATGTATGTATGCATGTAGGAGTGTGTGATTCAGTGTAATTGTATTGAAATTATAGGCAGACTTAAGAGTACTCTGCCATATTATATCACACTTTGTTATGGTTTTCACATGCATTTATAAAGCGATAGCCAGTGGCCAGTTTTTGATGTGACTCCAGGATATTATGATAATCTGTATTTGTGGTGTTCAGAAATATGTATTTTAATGGTTGACACAAATATCCCCAAAATGGTTTCAGGAGAGGGTATCAGTTGTTATTTAGATGTGATTTTCTGATGTATTTGATGAGAAACATAAATATTAAAGATTAAGGAAGAGAAGGTTAAAGCTAGGTCTGTGACTGCTCGAGGCTCTATTTGTTGAACAGAAATACTGCCATTTGTGGCACTTTATCAGTTTCACACAGTTGTTGGCAACTATGATGAGAATTACATTTATCTTTTAAAGTGGTAGAAATTAGATGCTTTAAAATCTTGCTTCTTCCATGGAATAAGTTAGAAAGGAATGGAAGAGCTGGCTTTGAAACTGTCAGTGTGACAGGCATTCAACTAAATTTCTTTTTCTGGGAAAGTAGGTGTTTGCTCTTTGACAGGTTTTCTTAGCACATGAAAAGGATCATTTGGGATGCTCAAGTCCTTGAGTTCTTGTAAAGAGGGGGTGGTCAGGTAGCTGGAAACACAAAGACAGGCTGCAGGTGCTTCAGAGGGGCACTTAAAAGTCCGTAGACCAGCTGGAAGCACAGAACTTTGTACTGAGAAATGTGAGTGGATAATTTCAAGAAAGTTGGATTTACTCTGGTTTTCGTATTTCTAAATATTCTGGTGGGTGGTTTGTTTGGTTTTGGTTTGGTGTTTCCCCCCGCCCCCCCCCCCCCCGATACAGTCTGTACGCTTTACTTGCTTCAGCTGAGGAGATAGAAGAGGAGGAATAGTGAAAACATTAATTGGGATGTACCCTGTATGTCAGAGTGCTGGAACTGTAGCTTACCTGGACAGAACCTGCCTTCAGAGTTTTGTCTTGCTTTGCAGCGAAGTTGTGAAGGCTTCAGTAGAGGGCAATGTAGAGCAGAAGTGAAAAGCTCAAAAAATCCTTGAGTGCTGATGGAAGACTTATTGCACTTGTGTCTTGGAGAGCAAGTGATATCAAGTGTCTGGGAAAGCAGTTGATCGGCTTTAGCAGGAGTTAGGTCAGGCTTTCCTTTTTGCTTGTGCCAGAATGGTGTTCAGCCCACAATTTTCCACATTTCTGTGGCAGGACACTGATAATATTAACAGAAATGTTTTGTGGTTTGCTACTAGTTTCCAGCTCAGATTTGGGGTGGGGTGCATGTAGGTGGACATGTGCGTATATATGATTGGTGTCAGAGCTACTGTAACATAACACACGAGCCTCATCTGTTGACTGGTCCTGACTCAAATATCTGTTTACATAAACTGTGTACTTATACGGATGTCTGGAGGCATGGGATTGTGTAAAATCAATCTTTCACAAGGTTCACCTTCATCTAATCAACCAGGTATATCCTTAACAAAACTAGCCCCTTAAAAAGACAAGCTGATCATTTTTCAGCTGGGTTTTTTTAATTATTATTTCTTGGAATTTTCATGTAATACTAAGGGCAACTGGAAAAGCTTGTGCCTTGTTAGGCTTTTTAGCCAAAAAATTGTGATTATTTAGAAGAAACGTGAAGAACAGCTAGCAGGAAGAGATGGTGTTAGTTGTCCTTCTCCTTTCTCTTTCTCCAGTAAGTGTATCTGCATACACCTGACAAACAGAACTGAAAAGTTCTACCTGCTCTGTATGATGACCCGGAAGCTGTATGCTTTTGCCAGAGGGGAGTGCATGGAGGATAATCCAGACAGTCTGATGAATCAAGAAGTGCTTACCGCAGGACAGCTTTTCCTTATGTTCTTAAAGGTAAGGTCTTAAGGGGTTTAAGCCTGTGAATGTAATGGTCATCCAGTCCAGTCCCCATAGTGACCATAGAGACAGAAGTGCAGGAGCCAGACTGAAGAGCGGGGAGCCTGGATATGCTATGAAGCCTGAGTGCTGGATGTGGTGTAACCAGGCAGTGTAGCTGAGGAAGGCTTGGCTGCCTCAGTATAGGGTATTAAATATGCTGAAGAAAAGCCTGTACAAAACCTGGAATAACAAGCTTCGTAGCCTTCCAGAGCAAATGAAAGCGCCCCATTCAGGGTGGGAGTCTGAGGAAGGCGGAATACCGATCCTTCTGGTGTTTGAAGAGGGTTTTGAAACAGCGCACTTCTGTTGTATCTACTGATATGGGAGTGGTAAAGTTCTGCCTTGTTGTGGTGTTGCTGCTGTTTCGCACAGCAAATGTGCATGAAAATAACTGTCCCCCCCATCTTCCAAAAGTGATGATTCATGATGTTGTCATCGCTCTCCCATCTTTAAATTCCTTTATGGATCAGGAAGTTGATAGCATGCTTCTGACTTACGCAGTTAATTTATTACTGGTGATGTAAAAATGCAGTTTCCTAATCTATTCCAATTCGATATGAATTCATTTTATTTCTAGGGATTCCTCATTTGAGGATGCCAGGAGGAAAGTATTCCTGTTCAGAAGCTTGACTATCCAATGAAAATCATTGTGGAATAGTAGTTCCCATCCCCAAGTAAAGATACTTTCCTGAGTTATTAGATAACTCTTTTTTAATCTTTCTTTTCCATTTTAGCCAAAATTTTCTTAGCATTGTTTTATTGAAAGACTACTAAAACCTCTTTTGAGTGGTTTCAGTGAGTTTAGAAATCAAATAAAAAGTGAATTCCGTGAAGCATTTTAGTGCAATATGAACTGCCACTAGGAATGAGGAAAGGTTGCTTTCCTGCCTGGCCCTGTCAGATCAGCAGGGGAGTGAGTTAACAGCCCCTTTGAATGCAGAGATCCTAAATGGACTAGGGCATACGGTAGACACAGTGTGGCTGTATACAGTGGATTTTTACTAACAGTTCAAAACGTTGTTGGGTTCTTATGTCCTTTTCCCTGTTTTTATATAGTACCTAAGATCACAGCATTGATAAAATTACAGTTAAAATGAAAATCCAGTCCACTATCTCAGATTGTCTCAGCAATATTTAAATACTCTGTGTCCGTGGCCTTCAAGTTTTGGTATCTAAACTTACTTCGTAATGTGGTTTTACTTTGTCACTGTATTTAGCTAATCCGTGGTGTTATTCTTGTGATCAGATTATAGGTACCATTTCTGCGTTGGGTTTTGTTTGTTCTTTATGAAATTCTGTTATTGCACTTCCTTTGCCAGACTCATTACCGGTCTGGGTGGAAGTGATTACTAAGCAATCGGATGGGTATTTTCCTTGCAGGTCTGTGTTGGCGTGATACCATCAGCGTTTTGATAAAATGAAGTCAGTGTGGGAAATAGGGCTGTTCACGAAAAGTTGTCCATTCTGCTGATTTCAGAGGATTTCTGTAGCATATGCAACTGATGTGACATTCTAATTTCAGCCTTTATTTTCCTGTTTTAAATTTAAATCTCTCACTTTTAAACCGTAGGAAAGGCTTGAAAGCTGGTTGCAATCTGTTAAGTTCGTTTTGGAGAAAAGAGCAGAAAAGGCAGATATCAGCATAAATGCGGACAGCTTGGTGAAGGCATTCAGCCTGGCAACAGACTTTACCAAGCCATTTGAATATCTTCTTGCAACTGGTAACCTGCGATCTAAAACCGGTAAATCTTCAGGCTTAAGAAGCCTTTTTTTTTTCCCTGCTAAACAGAATGAGAAACAACATAAAACTGAGCTCTTAACTGAAAATAACTGCTTGTATGCAGACATTGTACACTGTAACTGAATTAATGAAAGTGATTTGAGTAAAGGGAAAATTGAGGAAAAAGGCAAGATTTCTTCTCAAGCATAGACTTTATGCATGGTATGAAACAGGTTAGTTATTAAAGCAAAATCTCTAACCAGATAAATAGTTGAAACTAGATTTAGCATTGTCCAAAACAGCAACCATATTTTGATTTGTTTTCCCAAAGATTATTTCTTCTGAAAAGGTGCAATGTAAGACAGAGAAGGGGCATTCATTTATCAGGACTGCCCCATTCATTGGTCATGTGAGCTTAGATGGAGAGAAACTGCTTCGCTAATGTATATTTCAAATTTATCTGGTGCTTCCCTGAAGTGTCTAGTGTGATGATGTTGTAATGGAATGCCCACTAGAAAATAAATTAGATTAGAAGGCCACAGAATTGCAATAAAAAGTACCAGCTGCAAATCCCCAAGTCGCTTCATGGGGAATGACTTTCACATGTTTCTAAAAGGAGTTGGATTTTAAGCAATAGCTTGGAATTTAAAGTCTCTAGGCCTCTTACAGGTCACTGACTTGCCTGTGCACAGGCAACAGCACATGTGCACGTGTTGTTGGGATCCTGCATGAGCAGCTTTAGGGCTTGTCAGTGAAAAAGAAACAACTGCCTTGTAACATCGTACTTCATTTGTTAAAGCTGGATGATGTCTTGACATAAATCTCAATTTTGTTCCCGAGGCCTGGGCATGTTACAGGACAGCGGTCTGTGTGTGGTGGGAGACAAGCTGAATTTCATTCGCTACCTTTCCCACTTCCGCTGCATACACAGAGGGGCAGCGTTTTCCCAGATGAGAACCACAACCGTCCGCAAGCTGCTGCCCGAATCCTGGGGTTTCCTGTGCCCTGTGGACACCCCGGATGGAGAACCCTGCGGTCTGATGAACCACATGACAGCTGTGTGTGAAATAGTGACGGAGATGGTGCCCGTGACAGACATTCCACCTTTGTTATGTTCCCTAGGTATGTTTTACTGGCTTGATCGTTTAATGAAGCAGTCTTCCTTTTTACCTTTCTGCCCTGCAAACCCGTATCTGGGAAAGGTTCTCCAGATACCATCACTGAACACTATTAACTTGAGAAGGTGAAATCAAGTTAAACCTGTAAGCTTCTGCTTAGTGGTAAGTAGCACGTTGCTCATACAGGCATGTCAACCTTCTGGAGAGTGTAAAGTTCAATGTCTCTTAGCTGTGTGCTCCAGAGTGAAGATGTTCACTTAAGCACAAGGAATTGCACAGTACAAGCTCTAAGAAATTGGACCAAGCAGTGACTTCCTAATGCTGCTGGTGACTTGAATTGAACTGCAGCTCACTTGTGATTGCCACCATAACGGGAATCCTTATTTCAGTCAGAAAAATGGGGAGGAGAATGGCATTCTTAGTTGTGCAGGTTTTATATTTTCCATTAAGTAATCTACAGCTGTGCCCTGTAGGTCTGAATTTTTTGATGTCTCAGAAAGCTTTTTGGTGTGGATTGAGGCTTCCTGCAGAAATAACTTCTGTGTTTTGTTTGCTTTTTTGGTTGTTCCTTCTACCAACCCCCTCTTCTCACAGGTGTCACCCCCATTGATGCGACTCCAAGCAAGCCTTACGCGGAGTGTTACAGAGTTGTGTTGGACGGCTCTGTGGTGGGCTGGGTAGAGTGGGAGCTGGCTCCTGAGATTGCAGAAACCCTCCGCCGTTTCAAGGTTGTCTTGTTTAAAATGTTTCTTAGCTAAACATCCTCAATATGCAGTGGTCAGAACTAGGCACATTTGGAACTTTTTTTAAACTTCCATTTATTTTTTTTTTTAATCTGACCCATAAGTTATCTTTAGCTGTATGTTAGTATTGAGTGGGCTTTTCTGTTTTTCTTGTTTATATCCATATGTTTGGTCTGCTGGTTTATGAAGTCATGATTTTTAGAAGAACTTTTTTTCTTGAAAAAGGTAAGGTAGACATATTGTGTCCTTTTCTTGGTGGAGATTTTTCTGGAAGTATTTTTAAAATCTTTTCTCCACCATTTTGTATTAGCAGCTACACCTGTGGTTGGCATTTTCATTGTGTAGCCTGTTGGATGCAGCTTAACTAAACCAGTGTTGGTTTGCGTTTCTAAATTGGTATTTCTTTGCACAAACAGATAACACAAGAGAAGAGATTTCCTGCACGGGCAGAAGTGGTCCTTATCCCGATGACAGGAAAACCCAGTCTGTATCCTGGGTTGTTCATTTTTACTACCCCTTGCCGGATGGTGCGGCCTGTCAGAAACCTGTTCTATGGAAGGAATGAATGGATTGGTACTCTGGAACAGGTGGGGTTTGCATATTTCCTTTATAATGCTCTGACTATTACAGAGGTACCCAGCATCAAAAACAATGTTTTGGAAAATATTTGTGAAAGGAACTGAGGATGGGATATAGGGAGCTTGTGTTGAAGAGCTAGAATAGGTGGCAAAAGGGTTTTCTCACCTTCTGCTAATTTGTTTCCAGTAAATGTCTTAGATGGACTGTAGGGATCTTTTTGAGATATTGAAAGCTGCTCTCAGTATTAACTTAGCAAAGCTTTTGAGGGGAAGGATTGCTGTCTTGTGTGTACTGTCTCCTCTTACGTTACATCATGTTCTCCAGATTGCTCATGGGCAGCCAAACAGTGGATTGCCAGGGAACTTGCCCATTTGGAACAATTAAAATGGGAGACAGGAAGGAGGACATGTCACTGCAGTTTTGTATTTCCAGACTTGCAGTTGGTCTGTGATTGCCATAGGTAGTTTAACAGCTGTTTGTTGTTATTCTTGCCTGCTAATACACTAAGGTGCAGACAACGACCACAGCTAAAACTGAAATGGATAAAAAGACATCGGAGGCAGCTTTGTTTTGCTTCCTTCCCTTTAAAAGAAGGAAGCGAATGAGCATTGTCTGATTTTATGCTTGCAGATCTTCATGAACGTGGCCTCGCTGGAGTCGGAGGTGGTGCCCGGAATGACCACTCACCAGGAGCTCTTCCCTCACAGCATTCTGAGTGTGGTGGCCAACCTCATCCCCTTCTCTGACCACAACCAAAGTCCCCGAAACATGTACCAGTGCCAGATGGGTAAGTGCTCTAGTACCTAATGCTGCAAGTCCCTGGGCAAGGGAGAGGGGGGAAAAAAAAATCTCTCACATGTCTATTCCAATGCGTCTTCCTTCATTCCCAAATAACAGCTCTTCCCCACCGTTGTTTCAACATTGAGGTTGATTAACAGCCACTTTGTTCATGGCAAAGTAAATGAAGTCAGGTTTATCATCCTGGCTGCCTTCCAGTGGGCAGTTCTACGTTATTGCACTCATATTGCCTTCCTTAAGCCTTTAGTAAGTTTTGTTTGATATTTTTTTTTCTTAATTTGATGTTGTTGATCATATAGACAAGTGAAGGGCACTGCACCAGCTGTTTGGTGGTGTTAGTGTCTGACAACTGTGCTGCCAACAGTCCTCTCCTCCCCACAACTGACAGAGGTTAACCTCCTTCTGACTGGTAGCTCCAGCAGATGCTCTGCAGTAGTCAGTGTGAGGTTTCCTTGCCACCTGTTTGCAGTCAGCCACTGCTGTCTCGACACTGCAGCTGTTGAGAGGACACTTGCCAGGCATCTCTTGCAAGAGAGTAATACAGTACTGTGGCAACAGGGAGGGGGTTTAATTTGATAAAGATTTAAATTGATTTATTTGGTTGTCTGAAAGAGGTTGGGATAGGGTATGTAGTGGGATTTCAATCAGCTGAGGTGCAAGTGATGTGCAAGAAGCTTATTTAAAAAAAAAAAAAGGTAGGCTGACAGAAGGTGTGTGGGTAGGGACTTCCAAGAGAGCAGGTCTCATTATGTCCATAGCATCGCTAGCATATTACATTTCTGACAATATTATCAGAAAGATGTCCTTAAAACTCTACCAATCTTTCATACTTTTCTGAAAGTATCAATGTGACTGTATTCAAAACTTGTTTTCCTTGCCAGTATATTTATACTGCAGAAGCAAATGCTTTTTGGCCTGGAAATATGGTGTGCCTCCCTATGGGGAAACTCTGGGGAGAGGGAAAAAAAACCCAACAAAAAATCCCAAAACAAACAAACCACAAAAAAACCCAACCAAACAAAACCAAAAAACACCACACCAGCCTTATTGGAGATTTTGAAGTTGCAGAAAAGACACAAAATTACGAATAGTCCTTATGAAATGCTATGAAGGGAACTGAGTGTTGTGGTTCATAGAAACTTTTCTAGCTGGACTTAGGGCAATTATTAAATTCCAAGGGTTTTAAGATTGATAATCCCTCTAAATTATACGTATTTCCAGCTTTCTTCTTAACAAGATACATGGAGGATGAAACATAGATTAACTTTGAATTGATGCTGAATAAATCCAACTTTCTTTCTTTATAGGAAAGCAAACCATGGGGTTTCCAGTTTATAACTACAAGGACCGCTCAGATAACAAGCTGTACCACCTTCACACTCCCCAGAGCCCTCTGGTGCGCCCCAGCATGTATGACTATTATGGTATGGACAGCTATCCCGTCGGCACCAATTCAATTGTGGCTGTCATCTCCTACAGCGGCTATGACATGGAAGATGCAATGGTAAGCCACCAAAAGGAGAAATCCTGCTGTCCTGTAAAGGAATTTGATGGGGGGGCTGGGGAAGAAGGGTGGTACCTAGCTGAGAAGAGCCCGTTTTCTGCTTCTGCTAGTCCATAAGCTCTGTTAGGGTAGATGTAGGAGCACAGCGGTTAAGTGTTGTTACCGCAGGTAATGCTGGAGGTACTGAGAGTAGAGCGGAGCTCCCTTGTGCAAGGCAGTGGGCTTCCAGCATTGAAAAATACTGAGGTTACAGGAGGTTGGGGCCTTTTGAAACGGTGACTTGCTGGAAGGCTTTGTTTAGGAAGGCAATGTTAAAAAGGTAAGCATCAGATTGGAAAGGAGAAGCTTGCTTTGTTGAAGTTATTAGCGAGTCTTTAACAGGCCTTTGTTTCTTCTTTTTAGATTGTGAACAAATCTTCCTGGCAGAGAGGGTTTGCCTATGGAAGCGTTATCAAGATGGAGAGCATTGACCTTGCCCTTAAAGCCAGCAGGGCAGGCGATAATTTAGTATTTGGCGTCAGGCCTGGTGATCCGAACCTTACAGAGAAGTTGGATGCCGATGGACTGCCTTTTGTTGGCTCTATCCTACAGCCTGGGGACCCCTTCTACAGCTTCATGAACCTCAGCACAGGGGAGACCTTCACGGTGTACTATCCGTAAGTACAGCTTGTCCCTCCTGGCTCCACGCACCCGCTGGTGAGCAGTCTGAGAGCAGCTGGCCCTGATGAGCTGCGGTATCTTTTCCTCCAGGTGTTCCCTTTTCTCCTCACGTGATAGCGTCTGTGTCTTGACAGAGAGAGAGCATGAAGTTCATGTTCATGTAGGTGACTCCCATGTGTGTATCACGGCTTTTCTCTAAGCCAGTGTATGCTGCAGAGCCTGACTTATGCCAGGAAGAGAATCTGACACCGGTAAAAAGAAAGAGCTTGCAGAAATGTTCTGCTGCCTCCCAAGGACCGTTCCTCTGCCTGTCCCCCCTAGTTGTTTTCTGTAGCTTTTTGTTAATTGACTCGCATAAGGTGTTCTGTCTAAAAATCCCGAAGAAACACCAAACGGAAAACCAAAACAAAGTGCCTGGTCCCAGAGACTTTACAGGAAACCCTGTAAGCAAATTTGTTACAGGTTTGGGGGTTCAAAGAGCATTTTTATTCACGTTGCAGCTTCCAAACTGCTAGAATATTAAAGTGTGTCAACTACACCCCTCCCTCCCCCTGGAATATTTCAAGGATAAGTTTTGTAAGATTTTTGAACTTCAGCTGAAAGAGAGAAGGCTGCTGAGGCTTTCATTAAAATCCTCTTAATTCTTTCAGGAAAGGGAAGCAAAAACATTGACAAAACCTGATACATTTAAATGCACCCTGCACTCCCAGTTGTCCGTACAACTTCAGGCCTTACCTGTGTCTCTCTACAGCATTGATAGAGTGAGGATAATGGTGTGTAGTTACTCACATTGTGAAGGCGAATTAGTCTGAGAAGCACTTGGGTAACACAGTAACTGGCATTACTGGGAAAACTATTGTTTATTACTCTAAAACGGTGCCTTAGCTCCACCAGGGAGACTGCTGTAGACTCACAGAATTGGTCATCCTGTAGAGCAGGGCTAAAAGATTCAGCACGTGGTAGTGGGGATCTGTAAGCTCAGCCTTGTCCTTGCACTTGTGGAGCCCTCCTTGGCTTTCCCACCCCACGCTCCTGCTCCCCAGGTCTCTCATGCCAGCACGGCCTTAGTTCAGGTTCCTTATCCAGAGAGCCATTTTACCTCTGTACCATTCAGCTTTTGTTCATTCTTGGTCCAAATCAGATAATTATTTGGGTTCCTACAGAGAGATGAGGTTCCCAGCTCTCAGTGTTGGCTCCTGCCCCCAGTTTGCCCCAGAGAGCCTTAAGAGGGAGTTCTCCCTCCTGTCCTAAGATCTAGCAGCGTATGCAGCACTTATGGATGGCTTGGAAGAGAAGGAGGACAGAGGCTTTGACTTCAAAAGTCAACAAGCTTGGAAGAGGCTTAAGCACAGTTTTCATTTTTGGGGGTTTTTTGGGGGGGGGGGTTTGTTCTTGTTTTTTTGGGTTTTTGTGGGTTTTTTTGTTGTTGTTGTGGTGGCCTGTACCCTGGTTGCATTTGGACACTGCAAAATAATAGCTTTGAAACAGACACTCATCTTCGGTACAGGCCTACCACAAACACTGTGTTCATTAGGGCTTCAAACGAGAAGAAGAAAAGTAACCTTGTCTTAACATGGGACAAAATGTACTTATTCCTTAGCTGCTGTCTCCAAAACAAGTGGGGAGTTTGGGCTGAAAGCTCTATTACAACAGTTCAGCCTGCCGCAGACGCCTAGCACGTGGAACGTGAGGCTGAGGGTTCATCTGGAGAAGCAGCACACCCTGAAAGAGGCACTTTTTGGCAAAGCCCTTTCAGCTCACACTGTGCCTTCCCTTTCTGCTCTGAACTTCCCTCTCTGCTTTGCACTGAGCCCGGTTCTTTATTTCGGTATCCCACCAAGACGGTGTGAATTTATTGGGGGTAGGGAGAGGGGCTGCTGCCTTGACACAAAACAAATGGCACTGGGGTGCAGTTTCTCAGATAAAGTGCGATACAGATGAACCAGGTTTAAATGATCTTTATTTTAAATCACGGGTGGCACATTACCTGATCACCTGAAAGTTGTAGCTGTGCTTCTAGTATTAGAAAAAGCAAATGAATGGCACTTGTGTGATGCCGGTATATTGCTTCCTTGCCCTAATTCTTATGCGGTCTGATTTCCCTCGCTACTGAATAGTACTTTTCAAGAACGGCGTTGTTCCCCAGCTGTCCTGAGGCATTTTATGAGACTTAGGAAGTGGTTTGGTGTTTTTCCTTCATTTCCCTTTCCTAAAGATCATGAGCACACCTGACAGCTTTGCTGTGATTGTTTTTCCACCTACACAGGAATAAGGAAGTCGGCATCGTAGACAACGTCAGGTTATGCAGTAATGACCGTGGCACCGGGAAATTCAAGAAGGCTTGCATCACTGTGAGGGTTCCCCGAAATCCAACTGTTGGAGACAAATTTGCCAGCCGTCACGGACAGAAAGGTATCCTGAGCCAGCTCTGGCCAGTTGAGGATATGCCGTTCACGGAGAACGGGATGGTTCCAGACATCCTTTTCAACCCTCACGGCTTTCCCTCCCGTATGACCATTGGGATGTTAATCGAGAGCATGGCGGGGAAGTCGGCGGCGCTGCACGGCGTCTCCTACGACGCCACTCCCTTCACCTTCACGGAGAAGAACTCTGCTCTGAAATACTTCGGTGAGACTTTAGTGAGCGCAGGTTATAACTTCTTTGGGACGGAAAAGATGTACAGTGGCATCAGCGGCCTGGAGCTGGAGGCGGAGATCTTTGTGGGAGTGGTGTACTATCAGCGCCTGCGCCACATGGTCTCGGACAAGTTCCAGGTGAGGACAACGGGACCCCGAGACACCCTCACCAACCAGCCCATCAAGGGGAGGAACGTGGAAGGTGGGATTCGCTTCGGCGAGATGGAGCGTGACGCTTTGCTGGCTCACGGCACGTCCTTCTTGCTGCAGGACCGCCTGTTCAACTGCTCCGATGGCTCCATAGCCTACGTCTGCATGAGCTGCGGCAGCATGACATCTCCTGTGCTGGAGAAACCGCCACACTCCTCCTCTGTGATGAGCAACAGGAGGTACTCCTGCTCCCTCTGCAGCGAGGTGGACACAATCGAGGTTGTCCCGGTGCCCCACGTCTTCCGTTACTTTGTGGCGGAGCTGGCAGCCATGAACATAAAAACAAAGCTCAACGTGGAGTAGCTCCGTCCTCGGGCACTGCGATGCTGCTGCTGGGAGGGAGGAAGCACAGGGTCAGTCCCGCCTTTGCCCCCCCGCGGGTTTCAAGGTTTAAGTCAGTTCTCAGGTTCTTCAAACGTTTGCAAGATTAATTTGATGTTTGTATCGAGATGGGGGCGGTGGCCAAGCTGTACGGCGAGGCAGTGCGGCTCTCTGGAGGTTTGTTTGCACTTCCTAAAGGATCACTAGCTCTTGAGATGTGGCGTATGGAAATCAAGCGATATCAGCGCTCCCACCAGGCTGCTGGGTTGAGAGTGGCGGGGCTCCTTCATTCTCCGAGCGCTGGCTGCAGCTGCAAAAATGAAGAGGTCATAAAACAGCATGAAGTGAATGCTGGAAATGACGGAAAAAAAGAGAGATTTTGTTTTTCTAAGAAAAATCCTTGCAAAACGTATGCCTTAATGATGGGTACGTCTTAAAGTGATTGGACATGTTTTGTTTTGCTTTATTTCAATACATATGCCTTAGAACTCATGAAGAAGGCACGAAGTCCTACCCTACAAAGCCGCAGCCTTGACCGCAAGAGACCGAGGTGGCCGAGCCAGGCCTGTCCTGGGAGTGTGTGGTGTCGCCGAGCTCCGTGCCTCTCCTGGGGCGGCACCGCAGCGGCGGGTATTTTTATTTTTATTTTTTTGTGTGTGTGTGTTTGGCTGAAGAAGAAGAAAGCGGAGGGCTTTGCAGCCCCGCTCCGACCCTGGACCTCAGCCAAAAAGCTCGGTGGACCGGGAGCTGGCCCTGTCCCCGCTGCTGCGCTCCGGCCCCGCTCCCCGGTGGGCGCCGGCTCCCGCCTCCCCCCTCCGCCCCTCGTTAAAGAGCTCTTTTGTACGTTCCCACATCACCTGTCTCCAGAGCCGTGCTGCTGCCGGGGGTCGACCGGGGCGGGGGGGGGGGGGAGGCCGCCCGGGGCGGCTCAGGGCCCGGCGGGGCCGGGGCGGCTCTGCCAGGGCTTGGCGGGCAGCGGGAGGCGGGAGGCGGTGGGGGTGTCCCCCGTGGGCGCGGCCCGGGGGCGCCGGACCCCCGGCGGTTCCCGCCCGCTCCGCACCAGCCGCAGCACCTCGGCGAAGGAAGGGGCGGGCGCCGGAGCCGGGGCCGGGGCCGGCTCCATGGGGCGGCCGGTAGCACCGGGAGGGCGGGGTGGGACGGGCCGTACCACCGGGGCGGATGGGGGGTGGGCGGTACCATTGTAGGGGAGGGACGGTACCACTGCTGCTGGCGGGGGGGGGAGGCGGGGGACGGCGCTGTCACCGCTGCGCTGCTGTCAGCCGCGGGGCCGCGACGCCGGGTGATGGGCGACGCGGCTGGGGGCTGAGCCCTCCCTCGGCAAAGCCCCGCGGCGCTGCCGCTGCCATGGAGGTGCCCTGGGTGCTGCTGGCCGCTGCTCTGCTCCCGCTCCTGCCCCGTGAGTATCCCCGGGAGGGCTGGGTGCTGGCCAGCCTGGGTGGCCGAGCCGGCAGCCGTGGTGGCGGGGGACACGGCACCCCTAACCCCTGTCCCCCCACCCAGCTGGCGGGGCCACTGGGCCGCTGCCCAGCCTGGCCCCACCGCTGAGCATGGTGGTGGCCGGGCAGCGCCGGCGGCTGGTGGTCTGCGTGGTGAGCGACCTGGCCCCCGGCTCCGGCCACGCTGTCTGGATCTCCGGGGAGAACGGCAGCGCCCTGCAGTCCTTCGCCTACGGGGCCTCCCAGGAGGACGGCGGCACCATCTGCACTGTCTCCCTCCTCCCCGACGACCCCACGGCCGAGGGGGATCTCTCCTGCCACGTGGGGACCAACCAGACCTCCCCAGCCCACAGCTCCAGCCCCATCCGCATCACGGGTACGGCCCCGCTGCCACCCCCTCTGCCCAGCTTGCCCGGTGCCCCTGGAGGACGGGAGCCGGTGGGGAGCAGGTGCGAGGCCCTGCGGGCCAACGTCGCTGCCCCAACCGGCAAGCGCAGGAAGGGGTTTGCGGCCGGCCCCGGAGCCAGGTGTGCTGGGGTGTTGGTGCTGCCGCCGCCTCCCCAGCTGCTCTCTCATCCCACAGGCAATGAGGAGGCGGCAGAGCTGTGTCCCAGCAGCATGGCCGGTGAGTCTCCGGGCTCTGCCGTGGTGGGAACGCCAGCTGCCAGGGAGGAAACCCTGCTGGGCTCCTGGCAGGGACCCGGCCGGGGCCGTGTGGTGTCAGGGTGGGTCCCCACAGCTTCGTGGGGCTGGGGAAGAGGGGATGAAGCTCCATCTCGGGAGGGTGGCCTGCTCTCGGGGACAGCACGAGGGTGACACGTGGGGTCCTGGGGACACGGGAGGGTGACAAAAGCCCGCAGCGGGCCCCAGGGAGGGACCCTGTTGGGCCTGAAGTCTTGGCCCCACGGCAACGCTGGAGGGGACGTGGGGGGCAGCGGGGTGCCTGTGGCAGGCGTCACCCCGCCCCTTCCACTGCAGAGCCGCCGGCCCGCGCCTCGGCCGCCCTGCTGGTGGCCGTGCGGGTGGTGCTGCTGAAGGTCGCCGTCTCCGACGCCCTCCTCACCTCCATCCTCCTCGCCCGGAGCTGAGGGCCCCGGGGCGGCCCCCCCACCCCCCGAGGGGTAAGTTCCCCCTGGTTCGGCCTGGGGAAGGCGCCTGAAGCGTTCCGGAGGGCGGAGAGGAGCCCCCCCGCAGGCCGGGGGGGAGGGAGAGACGCGGGGGGGACCCCGGGGGGGCAGAGGGGCCACCACGTTTGCGTGGGCGGCGGGGGCAGGGAAACACCGGGGGGGGTAGGAAAGGGCCCCGAATTGCCGGGGGAGGACGGGACCCCTCCGGAGCGGGGCCGCCTGCGCGCCCGCCGCCACCCACGTGGGGGCTGAGGGGGCGGGGCGGAGGCCGCTCTACGGTGGCCGAGCAGGCCCGCGGGCGGCTCCGATTGGCCGGCGCCGCGCGGTTGCTATGGTTACCCGGCGGGGCGGGCGGGGCGATCCCGGAAGCGCGGCCCCGGAAGCGGAGCCATGGCGGCGGCGGTGGCGGCGGCGGCAGCGCTGCTGCTGCTGTTGCTGGCGGCGGCGCCGGCGGGAGGCGACGACTCGGACTGGGTGCGGCTGCCCAGCAAGTGCGAGGGTAAGCGGGGCCGGAGGGGAACCGGAGGGGGCCGGTGATGGCCGCCGCCCGCTGCCTGCCCGGGCCGGGGGGTGACTGGTGCGGAGGCTGCGGCCGCAGCCCCCGGGCCCCACCGCGCCCCCGTGGGCGCTGCTGTTTGCGGCGGGCGCTGATGGCCTGGCGGCTCGGAGCTGGGGCTGGTGGTGGCCGCTGCTGGCAGGCCTCAGTGCTGCGCCCTCCCGGAGCAGCCCCCGGATTCTCAGGCGATCAAAGGCTTCACCGGCAAACCGGGGCAGGTCGCGACGGACCCCTGCCGTCTGCCGTGGTCTCCTCTGTCTTTGCTGTGCAGGGACAGGTGGAGCTCGGCAGCAAAGCGAAAAGGAAGAAATCAAACTCCGGAGCTCTTTGCAAAGCTTTCCCTGCCAGGGAAGCAGCTCTGGAGACGCCGATGTCCCGGCTGCACTGTGGCACCCGGATAACCTCAGAGAAGCATCATGGCAAGCACTGACCACGCGCTGCTCCTCTTCCTGCCCAGGCTCGGACCCTGCGTCGGCGCTTGGCGATAGCCGTGGGCAGTGTTGGGATAACGGGACCCAGCAATGAGCGCTCCCGGCGCGCCTGGGGACGTTGCGGCAGGCGTGGTGTGGAGAGGGACGTCCTCGAGGCCCGAGTCCAGAGGGGCTGCGGGAAGGAGCGCTCGTCCCACCCAAGAAACGGCTGCGGTCGCCTCCAGCCCCTGGTGCCAGCGGAGTAAGGAGAGCACGGGAGGTGCACACAGGGCTTCTCGGCACGTGCACGGCCACCTTGGAGAAGCCACTCTCTTCCTGCCTGTGGCGCATCTCGCCGCTCATGTCCTTGCCTGGGAGAAGATGCAGTGGCTCCTCACTGTCAGACCGTCCCTGCTGGGGCTTGGACCTTCTCCTAAAGCGGGGCTCGAAGAAGAGGTGGCAAACGGGAGCCTGCGGCACAGGACAAAGCTTTCTCCAGCCTCCTGGGACCCTGGCTTCGGGGGAGGAAGGGCCGCGCCGTGCCTGGCTTCCATCCCTCCACATTTCCACTTGTAAACTCCCGAGGTGTTTCTCTTCTGCTCTCTGTTTCTATAGCTCTGTCGGACTCTTTGTTACAGAAGAAATAAAGCTTTTGTTTCCTTTTTTTTTTTTTTGTTTTATAAAAGAAAACACACGCTGTGTTATAAAGCTGTTGGTGCTGCGGTCTCTGCTGCAGCAGTGCCCCATGCGGTGTTGCTGGAGCTGACAGCCCCTCGTGCGGTGGCACAGTCCGCAGCCAGCGTCTCGCCCCGCCACCCGGCCCGCTGCGCCCTGCCGGCTGCTCGGTCCCCAGCGCAGCCCCCGTGTCCCCAGGGCGCTGGGGGAACTGTCACCGGGTGGGGTGTGCTGCTGTCCTGAGGAGGAGCTGTGACCCACGCTGGGGCTTGCGTTGCAAAAAGACCCCGTCCTCTTCCAGGAGGAAGGGAGCGGCTCGTGGCGCAGAGGCTTCGGTGGCTGCGAGGCGGAGCTGTTGGGAAACCTGCAGGCAGAACCGGCGCCGTCTGCCTTCCCAGCTGTGCCGTAGCAGCTGGCTGCGTGGATGCGCTTACGCCAAAGCATTGATTCGGGTGTTCCTGCTTCAAGGGATCTCCAGCGGAATCAGTTGAGCCGTTCCTGGTTATTTCTTTGAATGGCTGAGGCGTCATTTTTGCTCACAGCGGCTCTAGCGTGCCTGACTCCTGGCGCTTGTTTCTGCCGCTGTCCCCTCCCCAGGTGCTGTGTTGCACTGCCCATCAGAGCAGCGAAAGCCCCTAACCCCCCTGTGCTTCTTCCTTCCCACAGTGTGCAAGTATGTGGCAGTGGAGCTGAAATCCGCTTTTGAGGAGACTGGCAAGACCAAGGAGGTGATTGACACCAAGTACGGCTTCCTGGACGGGAAGGGCGCTGCCGTCAAGTACACGCAGTCGTAAGTGAGCGTGGGATGGGTGGTCTGCCGCCGTCGCTGCCCGCGGTCTGCGGAGCCGGGGGCTTCGGGAGCCCGCAGGCAGGCTGCGCCGCACGCTGCTCCTCTGGGAAAACTGAACTGCGCCCGGGCTGGTGGGGCGGGCAGGGCAGGGCGGCCGGGGGTGCTCCTTCAGCCTGGGGGAGCCGCAGAGCGCTCCTCCATCGCAGCGGCAGGGCCGAGGCTCGCCCCGTGCCCTGGCTGTTCTTGGGGGGCAGTGCCCAGCCCGAGCCCTCCCTCCTCTCTGTGCAGGGACATCCGGTTAATCGAGGTGACGGAGAACATCTGCAAGCGGCTGTTGGATTACAACCTGCACAAGGAGAGGAGCGGCAGTAACAGATTCGCAAAGGTGAGGGCTGTCCTCCAGTCCCCTGCTCCCAAGCGTCCCTCGCCTGCCCCTGCGCTGCCGGGGCACCGAACCGGGGCTCGTTCTTCCCATCCCCTGCATCCCCTGCCGGCGCCCAGCATGCGAGGCCGCGCTGCCCCCCAAGTCAGGTGTGGGGTGCTGTCCTTGGGGGGGGTGGCCTGCACAGAGGGAGCCTGGCCCCCGTCTTCCTGTTGTTTTGTGGGAGCGGGTTTGCAGGGGGGGGTTTGAACGCCCTCCTGGTAACGCCGATGCCCCAGGGAACCCTGATTTTGGCTGGCTTGCGCGTACCTGCATCCCTGGGCAGGGTCGCGCGGCCGGCGCCGGGAGGGGAGAGCGGGAGCCCGGCGGGAGGAGCGCCACTTCACCGGGCAGCGCTGCTCCCCCAGGGCATGTCGGAGACCTTCGAGACCCTGCACAACCTGGTGCACAAGGGCGTCAAGGTGGTGATGGACATCCCCTACGAGCTGTGGAACGAGACCTCCGCTGAGGTGGCTGACCTCAAAAAGCAGGTACCCAGCCCGGTGGGACTGGCCCTGGGTGGCTGCTGCGGCCTCGTGGGCCGCAGCACAGGGGGAGGGAGGGTCCGGGGGCGCGCTGCCGGCGCCGGGGGTGTCGGCAGGACCTGGCGGGGCGCGGCTGGAGCTCGGCTCTCCTCTCTGCGCCAGTGCGACGTGCTGGTGGAGGAGTACGAGGACGTGATCGAGGACTGGTACCGGCACCACCAGACGGAGGATCTCTCCCAGTTTCTCTGCGCCGACCACGTGCTAAAAGGGAAGGACACCAGTAAGTGCTGGCTGTGGCCGGGGGCAGCGCGGGCGTGCAGGGGAGGGCGGGGGAGCCCCGACGGGGCGCGGGGAGCCCCGCTTCTCCTTCAGGGCCCCCTCTCCTCCCCAGGCTGCCTGGCGGAGAAGTGGACTGGCAAGAAGGGTGACTTGGCAAGCGTGGGGGAGAAGCAGAGCAAGAAAAAAAGCGGGAAGAAGAAGAAGAAGGGCCAGAAGGACGAGAAGGAGGGAGCTGCCAGCCTCCTGCCCACAGGGGAGGCCCCGGAGGAGACCGGGGTCCAGGAGGAGGCTCCGCTCACCCACAGCCCGGCCGACGAGCTGTAGGCAGGCAGCCCCGGCCCCCCGGGTACCAAAGGAGAAGGGACTTGGGGCGCGGCGCGGAGGCCGGAGCGCCCGGCCCAGCCTTGCCCGCCCCGGTGCCAAGGGGGCGGGGGGGGGCGGCACGGAGCCGCTGCCCCGGCCCTGCTGGGGCTCCAGCTGCGGGAGGCCGCGGGTGCCGCCCCGGGGCCGCCTCCCCGTCCTGCCCGGACTGTAAATAAAGACCTTTTTTTCCCCAGAAACGCGGCCGCCGCCGGCGGCCCCTGCTTCACCCGCGCCGCCGGGGGCTCGGCGGCTGCCGTCCGGCCCCGCCCCCGCCGCCGGGGCCAATAGGAGGGGCGGTTGGAGGGGGCGTGGCGAGCGGGGATTGGCGGGGCGGGGGTGCTGGCGGCGGCGGGGATTGGCGAGGCGGCGGGGGCGTGACGGGGGCGGGGGGCGGAGGCGGGGCGGCGGGGGCGCGGCGGAGCGGGGCCGGGGCCGGGGCCGCGTCGGCGGGATGGTGGACAGCGTGTACCGGACGCGGTCGCTGGGGGTGGCGGCGGAGGGGCTGCCGGACCAGTACGCGGACGGGCAGGCGGCCCGCGTGTGGCAGCTGTACATCGGGGACACGCGGAGCCGCACGGCCGAGTACCGCAGCTGGCTCCTGGCGCTGCTCCGCCAGCACCGCTGCCGCTCCGTCCTCGACGTGGCCTGCGGCACCGGGTGAGGCACCGCGCCCCGCGCCCGCCTCCGGGGCTGCCCTGGGCCCCCCCCCGGCCCCGCTGACAGCCCTGTCCCCAGGGTGGACTCCATCATGCTGCTGGAGGAGGGCTTCCAGGTGACCAGCGTCGACGCCAGCGACAAGATGCTCAAGTACGCGCTGAAGGAGCGCTGGGAGCGGCGCAAGGAGGAGCCCTTCGACCGATGGGGTGCGGGGGCCGCGGGGGGCGTGCGGACACCAACACCCCGGCCCGGCGCCAGGCCCCTGGCCCGCTCTCCCCGGCCCCTCGCCGTCCTCCGGCCCCTGGCGCGGGCGCCGCCGGCTGGGCGGCCTGGCTGCAGGGACGGGCAGGGACCTGCCGGCCGCTCGGCTCTGCTCGGCAAGCCCGGGCCGTGGCCCTCGCCTGCTGCTGGCCCCAGGCCGGACCCAGCACCCGCAGGGGCCAGGGAAGGGGTGGGCGATGCTGGGGAGGCTGCGGGGTAGGTGGGGGTGTCCCTGCCCTCATCCACTCCCCCGTGCTGCAGTCATCGAGGAGGCCAACTGGCTGACGCTGGAGAAGGACCTGGAGAAGCCGGGGGACGGGTTTGACGCAGTCATCTGCCTGGGCAACTCCTTCGCGCACCTGCCTGACTTCAAAGGTGAGTTGCGGGGGGGGGGGGGGGGGTGTTACCTAGGCACAGCGTCTCCCAGCGGGCTGAGAACATGCCCTAACTCATGCCATAAGTGGGGCAGTGGATTATGCGCGGTGGAGTTGCTGTGTCATGGCGTGTCTCCAGGGAGGCTGAGAACATGCCCCAGTTCATGGCATGAGTGGGGCCACTGGGTCCCATGGTGGCAGTGGAGCTGTGTGCATCGATGTCACATCTCTGGCAAGGCTGGAGACACACCCAGACTTGTGCCACAAGTGGGGTGGTGGGTTCCCCACGTGGCATGCTCTGCCCCAGTGAGGCTGAGAACGTGCCTGAGCTCATACCATGGGTGGGGCTGTGGGTTTTCCAAGCCGAGACTGGGGGGGATGGTGGGGGCAGGTGTACGTGTGTGTGTGTGTCTGCATATGGGTGAGATGAGGCCCCATGGGCTGTGCCATGGGGTACAGCCAGTGCCTGGGGACGCCACGGTTTCCTCCCCAGGGGACCAGAGCGACCACAAGCTGGCCCTGAGGAACATCGCCAGCATGGTGCGGCCCGGGGGCGTCCTGGTCATCGACCACCGCAACTATGACCACATCCTGGCCACAGGCTGCGCCCCGCCTGGCAAGAACATCTACTACAAGGTGGGTGGCTGGCAGACCCTGCCCCATCCCACTCCCCTCTGCCCCAGCCCCCTGGCCCCCAGGGGGCCAGGCGAGGCAGGGAGCAGGGCTGTGCCCGGGCCAGGGGCCACTGCATCCCCGCAGGACACAGACGTCCTCCTGCGGTCCCCAGAGTGACTTGACCAAGGACATCACCACCTCGGTGCTGCTGGTAAACAACAAGGCGCACATGGTCACCCTGGACTACACGGTGCAGGTCCCCGCCACCGAGGCGGGGGCAGACCCAGAGCTGAGGTGAGCGGGGCCACGGGGGTGGCACGGGGAGGGTGGCTGGCGCCATGCCCCGCTGTCCCCCCACCTCACCATCGTTGCCTCCTTGCAGTAAGTTTCGGCTCTCGTACTACCCGCACCGGCTGGAGGCCTTCACAGCCCTGCTGAAAGGCGCCTTCCAGGGGAAGTGCCAGCACAGCGTCCTGGGCGACTTCCAGCCCTACACGCCGGGGCAGGCCCACGTCCCCTGCTACTTCATCCACGTCGTGAAGAGGACAGCCTGAGGGGGCCGCGGAGACGAGACTGTGGTGGCTGAGAGCTGCGAGCGGCTCTGGGGACAAGCAGGGGGCTGGGGACATCGCTGAGAGCTGCCGGGGAGCCCCCTCCCATTAATTAAGAGCGCTCATGAGACCTACTGGAGCCCGTGGTCCGTGTCTCCGTGTATGGGCAGGGTACGGGGCGAGGGGGATGGCCACAGCCGCCACAGGACTCCCAGGGAAGCAAGTGATCCTGGGGTGGGTGCAGGCACAGCCTCGCCCCGGCTGTAGGTGCCAGCCATGCCTGCGGTGTGGGGTTTGGGGCGCCCATTGAAGCAGAGCCAAGGGCGGGCTGGCTCCTGGGTGGCTGCTGCCGAGCCCACTGCAGCACCACTCACGGGGGTGTGCTGCAACTGGTTTTCTCCCTTGCACCCACGACCAGGTGCTGACCCCTCTTCTTGACACCCCTCAGCCCCATCCAGGGGTGCCCATCCCCCTGCCGGGGCTCACGGGGTGGGGAGGCTCCACACACCCCACCACCACTTCTGCAGTGGGTGCAGCTCCCTCCTTGCCCGCCCTGGGGAAGAGATGGTGGCCAGATCCCAGCAGCGCCTTGCGGTCAGGGACAGCTCTGCCTGAACACGCTCAGGTGCCAGAGCCAGAGGCACGCGTCGGCCGGGTCTTCGCGCATGAAATGCCTGCAGCTGCTGGAGGACCATCCCTTCGGGGAGGAGCTCGGTGGGGAGCTGGTTCTCGACAGCCATGCTTGGCTCAGGGACACGACTGCCAGCAGTCTCGGTGCAGCCTGGCATCAGCGACCTCGCGGGCTGGGGCGCGCACGGGCCCTTGGCTCCAGCAGCTGCAGGGACCTGGCAGAGGCAGAGGCAGCTGCCGGGCGGCTGGCTGCCACACGCGGCTCAAGTGGGGATTTATTTGGCATCCTTGGCAAAGGCCGGGAAGCGGGGCACACACAATCACACCGGCAGCTGCTGTGAGGCTGCAGAGGGAGGTGAGACAGGACTTCAGGGGGTTATGGGCCAATTCATGCTCGGCACAGGTTAGTGCAAACAGGGCAGCTCTGGGCTGCTCCAGCCAAAGGTTGAGTATTTCCAAGGCCGGAGCCCTCTCTCTGTGGTAAGTTTTTCCTAGTATCTGGTGGGAGTTTCCCTTGCTGGCACTTGCCCCCATTGCCTCTTGTCCTGTCACCCAGCGCCTGCAGGAAGAACTGGGCTCCCTCTGCAGAGGGAGCTCAGCTCCCAGCTGAGGAAGCACCACTCCCTCAGCCTCTCCTCATCTGCCGTGGGCTCCAGCCATTCTGGCAACCTTTGCTGGAGGAGGGTGACCCCCAGCCCTGTTTGTAGGTGTGCTCCCCGCCTCTGCCTGCAGGACACTGGTTTTTCTGCAAGGCCCAGCCCACCCCGGGGCTCGCAGGGACCTTCCCGAGCCCACAGACATCGTCAGCAAGCAAAGACCTGAGGCCAGGCAGTGAATACCTAGTGCCAAAACCCTGTATTTATTCAGAGAGACCATGTCAAGCCCAGGCCAGCTGCAGCAGCAGCGCCCTGGGTCCTGCTGCTCTCCGGCCAGCACCCCTCACTGGGGGCTGACAGCACAACGAGCAACTGCCTCCAGCCCCACTCTTGCTGTCAAACCGGGTGCAGTTTGGGCCCTGCTCCCCCACCAATGCTCTGTCACCCATGGAGACACTCCTACGTTGCCCACAACCATGAGACTCGGCTTCCTCCCTGTGGGGAAGTCACCCCAGTATGCTCCCGGCAGCCGCAAAGGGCTCTCCGAGATGTGAGGGACCATTACAGAACCCACCGCCAGCTTGGCTGAGCAGAGCAGTGCTTCCACCAGGCTTTGGCTCAAGAAACCGCACAGCCACTTTTCCACCCAAGCTCAAGAGAGGGGGGCCCAGGAGACATCAGAGAAGAGCAGGTGGGTGCCCATTTGTGCCTGTTCTCTCGCACCCCTTAACACACCGTCCCCATCGCTCCTCCAGTGCCAGCTCTGCTGAGCATTAGCAGGCAGCAAACTTCTGCTGGATGAGTCTGTACCTCAGCAGCTCCTGCTCAGAGACTGATGGCTGCAACCTCGCAGCAGCCTGCAGGAAGTCTTCCATGGTCAGGACCAGTGCAGAGCTCTCGGTATCCAGCCCTGCATGAGAGAGAGAACAGGAAAAGGCTGAGAGCCAAGCACAGGGGCAGCTGGCAAGATCCAACAGCCCCCTCTCCAGCCACCAGAGACTGGAAGGAAAACCTGTGTCTCCCTCCTTCCCCCTGGGGCCAAGCATTGGAGGTGAAGATGTTCACACCTGCAGAAACTGCCTGCCAGTAACCCAGAGCCTAGCATTCAGACGTGGTCCCAAAGCTGTCGAGGCTCGTTTCACAAAGCCCCAAAACCAGTAGTGGTAACTCTCCTCTCTGCCCCTGTGCTGGGCCGTCCCAACACGTGGGACAGGTAGGGGCCGGGCTCCTACCTTCCTCAATCCATTCCACCTTGCGTTTGACAGCGCACATCATGGCGTCCGAGCACAGGGCGTAGATGTCTGCTCCTGTCAGCTGAGCCGGGCATTTCTCTAGGATGGTGGTGAGATTCACGGAAGGATCCAGTTTAAACCTGCCAAGTGAGAAAACTGCAATTGTAAAAGCCGCAGAAAACACAGACCAGGAGAGAGGCGGCAGCCAGTATGACTGGGCAGGAGGGATCGGAGGCCCCATGTTCAGCCACTTCTGGACTGTGCCCTGCATACTCCAAAAAATCAAAAAGGAGTTTGTTTGTTTGTTTGTTTGAATGCAGTCACTTCTCTCTGAAACATCCCCACAGCAAGACCCTCTCTCCTGCTAAGTAGGATCAAAGGCAACTTTGAGTTCTCACTCAAAGAAATGAAGTGCTCCACATGCCTGGGAACAGCCTACAGCCAGGGCTGGATAAGAACAAGTTTAATTACAGACAGCACAAACCACGGTAACACCAAACCATCCCATCAGAGCCACACTGCAGACAGCGAGCCTCCTTCAGCACGAACAGCGGCACGGTGCTGGAGGGCATGACTGCCAAGCCACACGGTGTCAAAAGATGCTCGCAGCCAGCCCACGCTCTCGCCTCTCCTGCCAGCTTATCGTCAAGAGCAGCAGCGATCACAGCTAGCCATGACAGAAAGACCCTGCAGAGGCAGATTCGCAGCTGCTTGCCCAGCTGTGGTGGGTGGTACCTCTGCACGTGAATTACAGGGCTTGCTCTTCTCCCTCCAGAGACGCTTTCAGGAGCTCAGAGCAGCCAGGGGAGCCCAAACCCCACTGCGTGGTGATCCCACACAACCAGTGTTTGGAAAGACAGACAGAGCACAGGCTGAACAGCCCTCAGCATCGCAGGAGGACAGGCAGTGAGACAAACAGAGCTTGCCTTCACCCTCGGACCTGGAAACAGCAGGAGATGTGCTAGGGGAACTCTTGCAGGAAGCAAATGGGAGCTTCCTGCCATGTTGGTGCGCTGCAGTCCCATCACGCTGTTAGGATCTGGCTGAGCTCCTCGAGAAGAGCATGTGGGCACGGTGACTGGAGAACTCTACCAACCCCTCCACTTGGTCAGCCAGCTGAGCTGCTCCCGTCTTGTAGGAAAACGAGCCCAAGTTCTGCTTCTGAATTTGCCCCATCCCTCTTCCCCTACCCGCTGGTTGTGGGTCAGTGACTCAGGTGCTCCCCAGGGCTCAGACATGAAGCCAAGCTGGAGCACAGTACACAAAACCCCAGGAAAGCTGCGACCCATTGGAGGGTGGTGGAAGGCTGCTGCGAGAGCACAGGGTCACTCACTTCCTGGTGACGGTGCTCAACACCTGCAGCTGCGACTCCCGGTCTTCGTTTATGCCCACATAGACCAGCTTGTCAAACCTGCCAGCAGAGAGAAGAGACAGTCCAGAACAGGCCAAGACAAACTGGTGCTCAGCCCTGTGCACTGGAAACTGAAGGGTGGCCCTGGGGCAGCTCCTTTTGCTGCCAAGTCCATGGATGATTGATAGAAAGCTTGAGGGGGAAGCAGTCGATGTGCTGGAGGGCAGGGCTGCTCTTCAGAGGGACCGGGGCAGGCTGGAGAAACGGGCTGACAGGAACCACCTGAGGTCCAACAACAGCAGTTACGAAGTCCTGCCCCAGGATGGGCAAGCCACAGGCATGAGGACAGGCTGGGGGACAGCTCTGCAGAACAGGCCCTGGGGGACCAATTCCTCCTGCCATTTTGGTGCCACGGCAGGTCCCTTATGGCCCTGCTCTGCTGCTGGGGCAACAACCAGAATGGTGGGAGATAACAAGCAGCAGTATCTTGTGCTGCTGCTACAGCCATAGGCACTGGCCTCCTCTTGGCTTCCCATTTTCCCCACAAGCCAGGGCTGGGGGAGCTTTAGGAACAGTCTCTGTGGAGGGAACGTGGTGGGGACACAGTCCAGCTCATCACTGCCTGACGAACTCTGGGGAACTACCCTGGTGCGAGGCAGGGTATGATGCGACATACCTGCCCGGCCGGAGCAGAGCTGGGTCCAGGAGGTCAGGCCTGTTCGTAGCTCCGATGACAAACACCTCTCTGGTGGAATGAAGGCCATCAAGCTCAGCCAGGAGCTGTGAGACAACTCTGCAGGGAGCAAGAGAGGACGGTCACAACTAGGCCTTGGCAAGTCACCCGCTGTCACCCTCAGCCACCAAAGGAGAAGAGGAATAAGCAAGGCCACTGGCAGGTCTATGCCTTGGACTTCAGCTCATGTTTCTCGTCTCTGAAGAGCCCTGACACAGCCATCCAGACTTCTCTGAGCGCAGGCAGCGAGCATGTGGGCTCACTGCAAAGCAAATGCAAACCCCTGGTACCAAGACGGTCCTTCAGGCCTGTGGTTGGCTCTGAATCCTTCCAGGATGGCCACATGTGCTTATAGGTGCTATCAGACACTGGCAACACAGACCAAACACAGGCAGGCAGGCATGGCTACGGCTCAGGTTCCCCACTCGGATGTGCTGGCTGATCCTAACTCTCCCTGCTACGTGGTACTGCCCAGCACGTTCAGCTGCAACCTGCCCTGTCAGTCCACGCCAGGGACAGCCTGGCAGGCCAGTGATGCTGCCAACCAGTCCTCAGGGTGGTGAATGGTTAACATTGCAGATCTAGTTCTGCAGCCATGGGACTTAAGCTGGTCTGGCAGCACAGTACCTCAGTGCTGCAGAGACCTCCTGGAATGGGGATATCTCCACCAAGTTCCCGGATCATCACCTGAGGCGACCAATGGGCACCATATCCAGCCCCTTCCAGAGCTGCTGGTTTGTGTGTGTGAAGACAGATGCCAGGGGCACGTGGTGTCACTGGAAAACTCTGCAGAACCCCTCATGGACGGAGAGGAAGACTGGATGGGGACTATCAGCTCAGCAGAAGAGGCCTGGGGGAAATAACCCTGTTTCTGGGTATCTCCAAGCTGTATATACTTTGCTTCTACCACAGGCAGCTGAAAGCTTTCCCACTGCAGGGAAACAGCAGCTAATAGGAGGAGAGCACGGCAGGGGTGTGAAGGACGACCTTGGAGAGGCCAAAGGGAACAGTTGGCAGCCACAGAAGCAGCTGGAAGAGACTCTGTCTTAACCAAATGTTTGCACAACAAGCTTGGGCAATCGGGAAGCTGCGGCAATGCAAACAGCGATAATGTCCTGAGAGAGGAGAGGAGCCACGCGGAGGAGCTGAAGGGAGCAGGGAGGCAAAAAGAAGAGAGAGAGAGTTGGGATGGACTCTGCCTCGCAGGACAAACCTGTGCGTCCCCCCAGCTGAGGCAGGTATGTGCTCTCCCAAGGACACATGATGCTCACTGACCTGTCCATGACGCCCCCTGAATCTCCACTCCGCCCACGACTGGGGGCCAGGGAATCCAGTTCATCAAAGAAGATTATGCAGGGAGCAGCTGCCCTGGCTCTGGCAAACACTGGGAGGAGACAGCACAAAAAGGTGAGAAAGACCTGAAGGAGCAGTCAACAGCAACAGGACCTGCCACATCACCAGCAGGGAAGAGCTGTGGATGGAAACCAGCTGCCCACTGCCTCCCCACCACCAACTGCTCCTGCCTGAGGGGCTCAGTGGGAGTGGGGACAGGCAGGACCCAGCACGATGGGCCCCGAGGCTCAGCTGTGTTTCTGAGGGGCTGCTGTCCCATCAGGAACACCAGGGACAAGAGCAACAGGAGCAGAGAGAGCAGGAGGGGAAGCTGCGGCGAGGCAGGGAACAGACTGGGTGTAGGAGACAGCTGGGTTCGTGCCCTTGCTGGCAGCTGTGGGTAGGAGTTGGGAAGAGGGGTTTAAGCACTACCTCCTTGCCTCCAGCACCACAGAAAAGCCCCATCTTCCCACATGCAGGAGCGGGGTGCAATCTGCTCACCATTACGCACGTTCTCCTCGCTTTGCCCAACGTACATGTTAATGAGCTCTGGCCCTTTCACGCTGTGGGACAGGAGAAGAGGGAGCCAGTTAGAGCATGCCCATCCACTGCCAGGAGAAAGTCAGCCCCACTGCGTGACACCCCCCACTCTTCACCTAAGGAACGTCATGGTGCACGTGGTTGCCACGGCTTTTGCCAGCAAGGTCTTCCCTGTCCCTGGAGGTCCGTACAGCAGCAGACCAGAGCGGCACAGACCCAGTGACAGCAGCTCCGGGTGCTCCAGGGGCAACTGGATAGTGTCCAGGATCTCCTTCTTCACCTCCTGGAGCCCACCAACATCCTGCCAGGACACGGAGGGGATCTACCAAGAGAAGAAGAGTCCCCGTCAGCACTTCTTCCTGAGCCCTGGGCAGCTCTTGCTCCAGTGGGGTACTAGTCATCAGCCCCTTGTGCCATCAGCTGTGTCTGGCTATGCAGCAAGTCAGCCCCGCACAGCACCACCCAGACATCCCTGCTGTGGGATCCCCCAGCATCCTCATTTCAGCTCTCACAAGCTTTGCAATGGGGAAAACAAATTGCACGCATGCCCAAGCAAGCTGCGCTTGCAGCGTGCCACCTCATCTCCAATCCTCCGTTGCACCTCATGTCATCTGTCAGCAAAAATACCCCGGGGAAAGTATCTGCCAGGGTTGCCTGCAGCTTTGTGGGGAGAGAGCCCTGCTGCAGACAGCCCTTGGGACAGATGAGGGAAGGTAAAAATAAGAAAGAAAAAAAAAAGGCAACCCGGACCTAGCAATTACAAGCTACTTGTGTTCAGGGCACCTTGTCCCCCAGGGTGGTGAGATTGTGCAAGGGCTTCACACCAGAGCGACAAAACCTGGGCTACTAGGACATCTGTCGTGGGAAGGAGGGTGCGAGAGACAGACGTCCTGGAGGACACCATACAGAAAACTAGCTGCTTTTGAAAGGGGGGATACAAGAACAAAGTCCATGGATGCTTACAAGAAATAGATAGGGATGGGGTCAACTGCAAACGCGCAAGGGATTATTGCACAGAGAGGAAAGACAGCAAACTTGAGAGGGGCGAGCCATGCCACTTTCATTATTTTACGCTGAGCAAAACAATCTCGGAGGACGCTGCTGCTCTGCTCGCAGCTTTAGAAATAGCAGGAATGCCACAGTTTGCATGACAGATCCTCCAGAGAGTCAGAGCAGCTCTCCTGGGAATGCACAGAGAAAGCAAAGCCCCAAAACACTTCCCCCCAGCTGCTGGCTGGGTGGGGAACAGGTGCCAGCACAAACGGGGAGTTTAAAAATAGGCTAGAGCAAAATTCTTTCCCCCTCAGCCAGTTTGGCTCTCCTTCCTTCGCTACTTGAGATGATGTTATCTCACGCTATTTCTCCAGCTGTCCAGCAAGTCCACCAGGAAAATCAGGTCAGACAAGATAAGGATTTCCAGAAAAAAAAACTTTTAAAGGAAAAGGTCACAGGCCCTCCTTCTTCAGTGCCAATGAATGGAAAAGTTGCCCTCTCCCTTCCACTCTTGCTTATACTGCGTCGCTAGAAAAAGCTCTCCAGACATCAGCACGGGAGCTGGAAAACTGCAGCAAGGTTGTTTTCAGGGGAGAACATCGTAAGGCTAGGACATGTTGCAGACACTGCTAGCAACTGGAGGTTTGAAATTAGTTCTCTCTAGGAGGCTCAAGCTGTAACTGCAAACAAATGTGTGACTAACCAGAAAATGCAAGCACGGAATTGAAAGTTAGGTATGTTGAGAGTATCCAGGTCTGCTAATGGGTTTTCTGAACCACAGCCAATTAAAATTACTAAGAAATTGATAAAGGATTGTAAACTACAAACAAAATTAGCTCCCATTCACACCTCTCGCTGCTGAGCATGCTCTATGGTTATTATTTGTCTCACAGTGAACTTGGCAAACATGCCTCAAAGCAGAGCTCATTTCAGTCTCTAGTAAATTTATGAAGGAATTAAGTCCTGAGTAGCTCCGGGATGATGACACCAGCAAGGTGTCATCCTGCTAGGGCAGGACTGCAAGGGGGCAGCTGGGGAAGGTGCCAGAATAACTGCTCCAAGGCCAGTTGCTGAGCTCAGTCATTTGCACTCGAGGGTATGGAGAAGAGGCTCCAATCACTTCGCTGGGTCCTAACACCACATTACCCAGCAAAAACAGTCACCCCAAATGCTGTTTCCCTAGGTGCCGACCTGCCAGGGGCAGATCATGCCCCTCCCGAGAAGCTGACTCTGCTGGTTTTCTCTGACACTCCACGGCCCTTTTCCTGAAGAACCCCCAAGCTCTTCAAACTACCCAGCTGTCAGAAAAGACCGTGCCAGCTTGAGCAGTGTCCAAGGCCAGGGATCAAGTATAAGGCTTCTCATGCATGTGGGGAAACACCCTCACCAGCTTGTGCCCAGCCTCTCTGTTCCCATACGCCAGGCGGCTGGAGAGCCAGCCTGCAGTTGCCTTTGCCTCTGGAAAGCCTGGGCTACACAGCTGGCATCCCTATAGCACTAGCCAATTGAGCCGTCTCCAATTAGAGCAGCAAGGGCTTCCCTGATCAAATCCAAAGCCAACAGGGTGAAAAGCACTAGTGGGGGAAAGCCCACAGTGGGACTGTTTCCCACCCAAGGCTGGGGGAATACGTGGAAGGACACAGGAGGAAGTGATGTGCTAGGGCACAGCCCTGTCTGGCGAGGTCTGTGAGAGGTATCCGGAGCCATGCAGCTCTAGAGACCAACCCCCCTTCCTCTGCCCCAGCACCCTACCTTCGGGGCTCCCACCGCCTGCGAATGGGCGTCGTGCAGCTGGTCCAGCGCAACACTAAAATCCTCCTCAAGCACTGGGAACCCAGCAGTGCAAAAATCTCTCTCCACTTCCTCGCTCAGTCCGCCTGGAAAACTGGAGAGGAAAGAGGAGGGAAGGACTCAGGCTCTACCCCACTCCTGGCATTATCAAGCTGGCTGCAGCCCATGCCCTCCCCCGCCTCCTGCCCTGTTGCCTGTGCTACCTCAAGGCCTGGATGCGGGTACAAGCAGCCCGGCTGCTGTGGGACAACAAGGCACAGAAATCTCCCAGCACAAAACCCTGTGAATGCAGAAACAAACAGCATCAGTTCAGTCCCTGACCACAGCTCCAGTTAGGCCACAGAAGGTGTATGGGGAAAAATTCCTCGCAGAGCTGTTCTTTGACCTTCTGTGCCCTGGTTAAAGGCTCTAGCTTCTTTTTTTTCTACTGGCTCTGTCTTCTAGCAGAGCTGAGCATCAGCCAACACCTCTGCAAAAGGTGTGCAGTCCTTAGGCACTAGAAATCTGCAGCTAAAGCTGGTATCTGAGGACCAGAGTTAACCACTGAAGTTGACTGGGCTGTGGGAATTGCCCCCTTCCTGCATGGCCAGGTAGGGGAGGCTGGCCCAGTACTCCCAGCCTGCCCATCTGCCCTTGCTGCTGTGGTCTCACTCACTGCAGTCCTGCAGGCCAGCTTGGATAGGCTCACTTCCTTGCCCAGAGGCAGACTGGCAGTCAGCGTGCTCAGCATCGACCTCCTCTGCTCTTCTGAAGGGGCTTCAATTTTCACCTTGTGAAGGAAAGCAGTCAGCACGTCTGCAGGAACATCCTGCGGCTTGCAGGTTGTGCCGATCACCAGAACCGGGTGGCTGTTGAGAAAAGGGGGACAGTGCATGGTCTCAGCTCTACAGAAGCTCCCCTCTTACACTGCCATCACCCACACCAAGTCACTCTCCGATGGCTAGCCTTTCCTCTGAGCAAAGCGCACAGACTGGCCAAGGTGTCTTGCAGCCACTCTGCTCCAGCTTGCCCTTGAACTGCTTTGGGAGCTCTGTCTCCAAGTCAAGGCCCTTCAAGTGACATTTCATTTCTTCACTTGATGTCTCCCTTCCTGCGCCCTGGTACTTGTCATCAGCCTCAAGATTCTCCCGGGGTCCAGCTCCCTTCCAGGGTCCCTGTGACCCTTGGCATGCCCCACAGCAAACACGCCAGATTTGCTCATCTGAACAACTCAGAAAACCAGCTGCAGACAACAAAGCTTCCTGATTCCCTCTGCCACTAAGCTGGAAGAACAAGAGCCCTCTGAAATAAACAAAGCAAGTCTGGAAGAGACTCCACCGGATTAAAAATAAAACAGGGCACGTTAGCAATCAGTCACCTTGATGTAACGGTGCCTGCTGCCCTAGGAATGGCAGAAGCAAACAATCACCTCAGATGCCCACAGCAAACGTGCAGGGTCCATACCTCAGCACTGGGTCTCTGTCCAGGAGCAGCCGTCTCAGAGTAGCGATGACCCTGGCGTCCTCTCCTAGCCTGTCCCGGTCTCTGCCAAGCACCTCGATGTCTTTCAGCAGGAGCACACATGGACGGTACTGCTGGGCCTGGGCAAAGGCCATCTGTACTTTCTCCTCTGTGGCTCCACTGGTGTCACTGCACAAACTAACGCAATCAACCTGTGAGACAGACCACACAACACAGTCTGCAGTGGTTGCAACACGGGCAGCTGGGGGACCCAGGACAACGTTCACTTCCACAAAGCCTTCCACAGGCAATTCACAGCTGAAAGGAGATCTAAGTGAACGTTTCCCAGAGACATAAAATAGACACATTTGGGACATATTCAAAATAGACACATTCAGGACTCTCTGGCATGGAAAAATGGCTGTTTCTTACTTCTCTGCAGGAGATGAGGGGGCAGGAGGGTCTTGTCTGAAAGAGGTGAGGCCAAGGGTCTGGGGAAATCAACTCAGTGGATGTCATGGTTCAGCAACCTAAGCTGGAAGGGTTGGGAAAGCCGTGGAAGAGGCCAAGACAGGGAGAAGAAGGTGCCTCGGAGGAACAGTGCAAAGAGCGGAGGGGGAGGCTCAGGAAACTGTTCAACCCAGTGCTGCATGGGCTCAAAGTGCAAGAGGAAGGCAGAAGGTAAGTGGGGTAAAAAAATAAGTTAGAGGTGGCTAAAGGCCAGGACGCTGTTTACAAAGCAAACACTTGATGAAATCATCCAAAAGGGAGAGGTGACTGGTGAGCCTTGAACAGCAGCTTGAACGCTGCTGGAAACAGACAGTGCTGCCTCCTGGTGCTGCGAGGTCGCTCAGGGAGAGCCAAACCATCTCCGGGATTCCCTGGGCCTCATCCTCGGAAAGGGTAGCTTGGAGCAGGGAGAACGCCACAGCCGCAAGAGCTGACGTAAAGGGTAAGGACGGGGACACAGAGCAGAGGAACTCCTGTGCTCCATGTACTATAGAAAAAAACCAGGAGTTAGGGTTGTGGCAGGCACAGCCAAATGGCAGCAGTATCTGTATGCAAGTACAGAAGGGCAGAGAGAAAGGAGGAAAAACTGCTGATCATCAGGTGGTGGAGATTACAGTGTGGAAGAATTACCGTGTCCTGGTAGGAGAGCAGGCAGAACAGTCAGAGGAAGGGAAGAGAAGGCGGAATGGTAATGTAAGCATTGCAGTAAGTGAGAAAAGGAGGGGAGAGTGTAAAAGCTGGGATAGGAGAATAAGATGGACAGAAAATACCTCTGGCTTTAATAGTAAGAGCGTTAGTCTTTAAAAGCAGCACACAAGGCCAAAACCAGAGCTATAGCCTTGCACATCACACTAGAATCTGAGGCCACCTGCCAGGACATGGCAGTGCCACAGTGCTCCCAAACATGTCTATAGGTGGATCTGAAGGTCCTGTGAAGTCTCTGCAATCTCGTACTGGATCCCAAGAGCTATGGCACATCTGCAGAAGAGTAAGAGCTCAGCACCACTAAGGATCATGTCCAGAAGACGAGCTGTACAGCAGCTGGCCAAGGCTGTATCCACCTCCCCCACTGACCCACTGTTACAGCTTTACTTGGATAGAAAAGAACAGTTAAAGAGAGTAATGTCAACTTAACGGGACCCAACTTCTAAATAGAAGAAAACCCAAATATCCAAAATGCTTAACTTGTTTTCTTTGAGTTTACTCAAAAAATACCCACAAAAAAAGGAGCAAGCCTATGTTTTCCTTCCACAAAAACGAACCTTCCAGCTCTATTCTTTCCATCTTTCTTCTTCTTCCAAGTCCTTTCAGAGTTTCAGAAACTCTCCTAGAAAAGTCACCATGTGACTTCCAATCCCCTCACTTTTGCAAACCTAACTCTAGAGATTCAAGGAGATTAAAGCATTTGCGGGATACACCCAGACTGTCGGAGCGAACAAAAGAGGCGTGCAGAAGGAAAATAGTATTTTTATGAAGTCAGTGAAGACTGCCATGGCGCCCAGAACCTCCGGTGCTGGACAGAGACAGGGGCTAGACCTCATTTTGGCCATGAAGCTTACCTAGTACAGCCACAGCTGTAAGAACACATGAATGGCTGTACTGGTTCAGACCAAGAGCCCATTTAGCCCACTATTTTTTCTCCAAGCATGACCACAAGTGGCTGCTTAAGAAAGAGTAAGATCAGGGTAAGTGCACATAAGCCTCTCCCGTCAGTACTCTCCAGGCACCTACCATTCTCACCGAAAGGGATTTTCCCAGTCAGATGTGGTTTCATAACAGTAGATTTCTCCTCCAAATACTCTTACCTACACAAAGAACCATCTCCTTTAGCTTGCCTGCTCCCACCAGCTTCACCTGACAGCCCCAGGCCTTGTGCCAGCACAGAGAAAAGTAAAGGCTTCCCACTCTCTGCTGACCACTCAAGATCTTGTAAACCTCTATCAGACTCTCCCTAAGTTCTCTATTTTTTCAAGCTGAAGAGCCTGTTCAGCTGTTCACCATGCAGAAACTGGCCTAGACCCCTGATCTTCCCCAGTGTCCTCCTCTGAATTTTTCCAGTTCAGCTTTATGCTTTTGCGATGGGGAGACCAGAACTGTGCACGACATTCAAGCTGTGGCAAGACACGGAACTGCACAGCAGCAGCACCTACTCTCGCATTTGTTTCCTAAAACGTGATCTGATTGTTGACATATATGGAGAACAGATCCCAAGTTTTCATGGAGTCATTGACATAAAACCTAATTCTTGATACTGACTGGTGACAGTCAGCTTGAAATCTATCATTTTCCATGTAAAACTAACTACAGTGAATTCTACCTGCCATTTTACTGCTTAGTCACTTGGTCTCATTAAAGCTCTCCTCTAGTCCAAGGACAGTCTGTCTCCCTTTTCTCTTACCTTTAATAACCTATCAGCAAACCACCACATCACAGTTCACCCCCTTTCCCAGGTCATTCTTGAGCTCTCAGTGCAGATGCCTGCAGAGCTCTGCTGCTGATTGTGGAGACTCACCAACTACTCCCATCCCGTTCCCAACGTTTAACCGGCACTGTATCCATGCCAGGACCTTCACTCACATCCCACCACCACTCGGTTTCCCAAAGAGCCTTTTCAAAACCCAGGTAGACCATGTTGGTCAAGTTACCTTCAGCACGTGCTTGGTAACATTTTCAAGTAAGTTTCTGAAGGTTTACAGGACAGCGCTTCCCATTGCAAAAACTACATGGATTCTTCACAAGTAGTGAAGTCACCCGAGAGTGCGCTAACTCTGTCCTTCACTCTAACCTGCTACAGGTTTGTGCCCTTTGAAGGATGCCTCTTGTTTCCAGCGACTGCCCTTTCCCTGCTGTTCATCCGTTGTCTTCCATTTACTTTTCTCAAGCCCATTCCTATACAATCTATGCAGTGGCCTTGTGTTGCGGCACGGTGTCCCTCATTCACCCCCACAGCAGATGTAATGCTTCCTTATCTTGGCCAATTCTTTCTTTCTAAAGAAACCTCATTTTGATGCTGTTCCCCTTTCGGAAGCCAAGCACTGCTATGGAAGATCTGGGGGCTTTTTTGCTCTTGTTGGGGGAGGGGATATGGTGAATATGAATGCAGTTACAGGGCAGCTCTTCTACAGGCCATGAGATTTTGAACCAGATCTGGCACACGTGCTGTTATCAAACCAAGGGCTGCATTTCTTTTCTAGGCTTCCCACCCAGCTAGAGAAGATCTCAGCATCATCTCTGCCTCACTTTCCAACATGCCTTTTGCCCAACCTATGCAGGGACAATTGAAAACACGCAATGCCACTGCGATTCCTGCCCTCATCACCTCTCCAGTTTCTCTCAGTACGTTTTAGTTACTGCCACCCTCTGGGGTACAGTATCAACTCAATGCCCTATCAAATGACAGGCAGTCAATCTGCTGAAATACAACTGTGTATTGCGGTATCTGTAAAGTACATCAGACTGACAGCAATAATAGCAAGAGTCAGTAAAGAAAGGTACAAATGCACCCCCTGTGCCAAGAGATCTCCAAATTACTGATCCTGGAGCACTGGAAACATCTTCTCATGCTTATGCTCTCTTCCTGAGCATCTGTTACCGGCCAGTTTCACGGCCAAGGGGCCAGACAGACCTTTAGGCTGATCCAAACGGTTGCTCTGAGGTTCTGCCCACCAGCAGTCATAACCTGTGCCAGAGCGAGCTGCTAAGCTCAGCATACTCAGACTCCTTTTGTCTGCACGTGCGCATGGGAGCAGCTTCTCGGTAGGCTCGTGTCATGGTTGCAACAGGGGTGGTGGCATGGCTAACTTAAAGAACATTTCCATAATTCTTTGTATGATGTTGTAAATCCACCGACCGTAGGAGGAATTACCTTGAAGAGGTGGAGATTGAGGCAGCTACACACAGCTCTGACAGCCATCAGTTTCCCACTGCCACTTGACCCTGAGAGGAGAACGCTGCCGGCCCCGCTCAGCGCACTTGCCCTGTAACACAGAGGCAGTTCTCCCAGTGACCGAGGAGCAGGGTCCCAGCTCCCCTGAGGCTTGCTAGAAGGAATTCTAACTCACCGACTGTTCAGGTAAGGCCGAAGAGCATCACAGAGCTGCTTCACGACATCAGAAAGTCCAGCAGGAGACAAACTGCTCCAGAACTCATGGCTGTTATAGGCTGGGGCAGATGGGACAGCGCTGTTTGTTGAACCCACCTGCGAAGAAGGGAAAACAGCACTCTGTGGAACACCGCCTGAGAAAAGACAGGTACCAAGTGACAAAGTCTGTCCTGAAATGCCACTTTTCAATGGCAGGAGACACAAGCCTCCACAGGCACCTTCGTCATCCATAGTGCAACCTCAGCCTCAGATCTCCTGTACAGCCTCCCTGCTCTCCACTGACGTCTTACCAGATAGAGAGAGGTGTTCTGGGTGTCCACCAGGTAACCCTCAGACTGCTCGCCTTCCACCATGCCTAAAATCTTCTTCACTTTGAAGTAAAGCTCTGGCCACCTAAGGGAAAAAACAAGCAGTCAAAATTGTTGGGTCAAGATCTTGAAGGCAGGAACGAAACAGTTGTCAGCAAGAAGACAGCTGAAAGGCACAGGTAAGCAGAGATACCCTTGCCCTCTCCCAGGACCCACATGGATCCTTTATGGCCCCTGCTGTGCTGTCTGGCCAGACAGACCAACAGGACCGGCAACAGCTACAGCTCCCACTGGTGGCTTCGGCCCACAAGTATGGCTGTACTAACGTTATTTCATCTGTCTAAGAGCTCAAGACATTCTCTCTTCTGCCATTGCTTCCTTCACTTCAACTCCGCAAAGATTCACCTGCAGCGTATAAAATCTTACAGCGCAGAGTCCTCTAGGCTGCAGACAGGACTCACCCAAATACCAAGCATCCTGTCCTGGACACCTTGCAGGAAAAACACTTCTTCCTACATTGATACCCCGCTGGACAGATTAAAGGATCTGCAGAAGTTTCCTCCAGGATTTTCTCCGCCCTCTGAATAACTGTACCACTTGCACACCAACACAGTTCCAAGTTCTTTAGGTCCCATGAACTCTGCTGTCTTCTCTGGCTTGCTACAGGGCTACTATATAAGTCCACAAATGGAAGACTTGTGCCTCCTGTGGTCCTGCCTCCCCTCCAAGAAACCTAGAAAACACTCATCGTAGCAGTGCTATAAAACTACTAAATTTTAAAATACATAGCAGAGCTGAGCAGTGTTGCAACGTGTTGCTGGTACATCCTGCATAAACGATTCAAGGCAGATCTTTGCATCGCACGCCTCGGCTACCTGTGCCAGTTCCCTCAGTGACACACCTGAAGCATTTATACTAACACCAGTCAAATCCTGCTGCAAGCACCCCTACTCTGATGCAAAGGTGACTTTCTCTCATTTAGCACAGAACTGTTTCAAAGCCATATGAGCAAACCCAAGGAAGGCAAAATTGGCGGCCAAAGAGAAAGTTATTCTAACGTGAACTGTAAGGGCTTATATTCACACTTTGTTGTTTGCACACATTGAGAAGCCCAACTTCCACTTTGCTTTCTTTATGTGGCACTGGCTGTCCTCAGGCCACCCCTTCCTCCTCTTCTTTCTTTTTCCCCATCAGTTTCTCTCTCTCTTTCCTCTCTTCCCTCCGTGACTATTGGAGTGAGCTAAGGGAGGCCTCCCTCTTAGCTGCAGCCCTCCATAATCCAACAAAAACATTGCCCTCTTCCCCTAAAATAAGAGGCAGATAAACTCTAAACTCCAGGGACAGATCAGAACAGAATCAACTGTCTTGGTTCAAGAGAGTCAATAGTGGAAAAGTATCTTTTCTCTCACAGTACCCATGTAACAGAGTCACAGTCTGTTGTCACCTACCTTAGGAATTTGTCTGCATTTACTTCTAAAAACTCGGCATATCCAAATGTTGGAACACACAGGATGTCTCCCTCCTGGACAAGCCTACAAAAAAACCCAGGGAGTTGCACCAGTGAAAGGGAGTAAATCCTGCTGGTCATGTGTCCTCCCTGCCCCATACCACATGCATTTTCCCAGAAGAGAATGTAGCTATTCATACCAACTCACTCCCTTCCTGTAAATGAAACTATAAAAAGCCACTTAAAGATTCAGCATGCTAAAGGCACTACTGAAGGGAACCTTGTGGGAATGGTACAGAAGATGAATGCCATTAAAGAGCATCTCTTCCAGACAAAACAGCCTCCTTATCCCTGGAACAGCCGAGTGCAATTCCAACAGAAAGCCTTGACAGCCAAATGAAAGAGGCTTGGGGGCAGGTGTCATAAGAGAGGATGGCAACACATCCATTTTCCCGATTACTCAACTTCATTCAAAGCTGAAAAGCGGGGTTACGAACATGCCCCAGAATGGTTTGTGGGCAGTGCTTGGGAGCCCTCAACATTGGATGGCAGGTCACAAGTCAGGAGACACGAAGATGACTTCTGAAGGACAGGACAAGAGACGCTGGGTGCAAGTGAAGCACACTCACGAGGAGAAGACGGTATGAGCGGATATTCTAAAACCACTCAGCATCCGCATTACGGTGTTGACTATGCACCTTGTGAGTGTGCATCAGATCTGGGTGCCACAGACGGAGAGCGAGGGTGCCCCTCACGCACACACCCCGCGAACAGACGCGCTCTCCTCCCCGCGCGGCTCACCGAGGTGTTGCGAAGTGCTTGTAGAGGACGCGGTCGTAGCCTCCCCGGGCGCTGTAGGCCGGCGAGCAGACGATCTCTAGGTGCAACTCCTTGGCGAAGGGGGGCACGGAAAGCACGGACCGGCTGCCTGTCCCATCCGCAGCGCCGGACCTTTCGTACCTCTGCGGAGGGGACAGGGCGCACCGTGAGACCCCGCCGCCGCCGGGCCCACGGGCCTCCGCGCCCCCCGGGGGTGCCCGGCCCCGGCTCACCGTCAGGCGGAGGTGCGCGGCGGCGGCGGGGTCGCAGCCCAGGTTGAAGGCCAGGGCGGGGGCCAGCAGGGCGGCGCCGTCGGCCGGGCCGCGGCGGGCGGCCCGCGGGTACTCCCAGGGAGGCGGCCGGGCCAGCAGCGCCGCCAGATGCTGGCGGGCCGCCCCCTCGGCGCCCACCCGCACCCACTCCCCCTGGAAGAGCCCCAGCGCCAGCAACCCGCGCCGGCTCACCCACACCTCCGCCCCGCCGCCGCCCGCCCCGCCGCCGGGGGCCGCCCGCAGCCGCGGGGCCGCCGCCGCCTCGGCCGAGCCGGCGGCGGCGGCGAAGCGGGAGACGAGGGGCGGCGCCGCGCTGCGCCGGCAGGGGGCGCCGCCGGCCGCGGGCTCGCGCGGGGGCGGCGGGGGGGCGAGGGCGGTGCGCGTGCCGTTGCCCAGCAACCCCTGGAGCGCCGGCCGCGCCTCCAGCACCAGCGGGCCCGGCCCCGGCCCCGGCCCCGGCAGCGCCTCGCCCCGCCGCACCAGCACCGCGCCGCCCGCCGGCCTCCCCGCCCGTCCCGCCGCCCCCAGCAGCACCCAGGCCAGCGCCGGCGGACGGCGGACCGGCCACACGGCCACCCGCCGGCCGGCCGTCAGCCCCAGCCGCCGCAGCAGGGCCCCGCGCAGCCACAGCTCCGCGCCCCGCCGCGGCCCCCCCCGCCTCCAGCGCCACGGCGCTCAGCAGCACGGCCTGCGCCCCGCCGCGCCCCGCCGGCCGCACCGCCAGCACCAGCCCGCCGCCCCGCCCGCGCAGCGCCGCGCACAGCGGCGGCGGAGCCAGCAGCAGCGCGGTGGCCGGCGCCAGCTCCGCCGGCGGGGCGTCCAGCGGCCGCAGCACCGCCACCGCCATAGAGCCGAGCGGAGCAGACCGGCCCCGCCCCCGCCACCACAGAGACGCGCGGCTAGAGAGGGCGCGGCGCGCAGGCGCCGGACGCGCCCGCCGGGCCGCCTCACGCTCCGCCAAGGCCATAGAGCGGCGGTGCAGAGCGGCGCCGTGGGGGGGGGTCAGGGATCATAGAGCGGGCGCCGAGCGGCTGCTTTCCCTCAGCAGCGCCCCGGCTCGGCCCCGCTGGCGAGGCCGCAACCGAGGGCTGCGGGCGGTGGGAGGGAGCGGGAACGGGGCCAAAAAGGCGGGTGAGGCCTTTGCTGCCCTGCCCTGCCCTCCCTGAGCCTCACGCCAGCAGAAGGTGGAATAACGGCGCGCACCCAAGGCGGAACAGGTTGCCCTCGCCGGTGCCCGCTTGGTGGGATTTTGCAGGCTGAATGCATGCGCTTGGTTCGTGAGAATGTGCTTGTCTTGGCGTTAGAGCCGAACTGCCCTTGGAAGGGAGTGGTCTGGGGGAAGTCAGGGCCTCTGATGGGCGCCCACGGCCTCTGCCAGCAGCCGGCTTGCTCTGGGGAAGGGGCTGCGCATCGTACCAAGCGCCTGTCGGTGAGCCGAGAAGCGAGTAATGAAAAACAAACCCCTGCAGGATTCTTTAATTCTGCATCCAGACACCCCTGCGTGTCACCCCGCCGGTAGGCAGGGGTCTGTTGGCCTGAGGGGAAGGAGCGAGGCATCTGGTTACCTCGAGGACTCCAGCCGGACTTCCCTGCTCCCGGGCTGCTCCCTGCGTCCCATCGCCCAGCTCCACACGAGGGAGTGCTTACAAAATCTTGATGCTCGCTTCCTAACCTCCCAGTCTGAAAATCCAGCCAGTGGCTTGCGAGGATCGGCTGAGACAAGATGCCAGTTAAAAATTAATATTAGGAAGCCGTACAGAAATGGGACCATGAAGATGCTTCTGCAAATGCAGCCCTGCAGCCTTCTCTGTTCTGGCCAGCTCTGAGCCCATCAGCAGGATGCCCCCACTGCCTCCTTGCAACCCCCAGACATGCATGCCCGACAGTCAGCCTCCAATCCCGTAAAAGCCGAGAGACATGCCAGTATAATCTCATTTTATTCCCTTTTCCCTTTCCTCATCCCTTCTTCAATGACTGGTTTAGCATATCACTTGAGTCCCCAGCTAGCGCTGCACATACGCGCTGTGGAAAGATCTGGATGTGCCAGGGTGGGCGGCAGCCCAGATGAGCTGAAGCAAGGCTGCGGCAGCTCTGGCTTCTGAACAGTGGCTTTGACGTTACCGACTCTTCTTGCCCAAGCCACGTCAAAGGGATCTCCCGCCTGAGCAAACCCAGCTGTTGTGGCTGAGGGACCCCCAGGGCCCCTCACAGAGGGAAGCTCGTGCCAGCCAGGCCCCGGTGCGGTCACCAGGATGGCTGTGGGGTCTTGCCATGGGCAACCCCACTGCAGCGGTGGAGATGTGAGCAAGCGGCAGCCGTTGCCATAAGTCAAGGGTTTCTTCTATCGTACTGTTGTGACCTACCCTGCTCTGAATCGGCACTGGCAGGAGCCGTGGCTGGGTTTGGCTACCGCTGATCTCAGGATGGATCAAATCCTGAAACTGTGCTGCCCTGCTCCTACTGCCGCTACAACCACAGCGACACATGGAGGACAGCGAGCACTTCCCTGCCAGGCTTAGTGCAGGCAGCTAAGAGGCGAGTGACTGTCCCTGCTCCAAGGATTGCCCCACCAGACCCTGCCACCAGCTGCTGGTGACAACCAGGAGCTGAGCCTTCAGCAGTCACTGTCATCCACCAGTGCCTCCCTTCGCTCGGCCTCCCCTGGTTTCTCACCTTGTGAGCGGAGCAGCAAGGGCACGTCTGAGCCCCAACGTACCTGGCTGCGCCCCACGGTTACTTCCTGGCACACAAAAAGTGCCTCGGGCCAGCAGCCCTCCCCATGACTCCCCCTTCACAGCATGAGGTGAGAGCTGGGAGCCCACCAGGCCCTACCAGGAGAGTTCTCTGCAGCCTGCGCGGGGCCGGGGCTGTGGTGTTGCCCCTTGCAGCGGTTGTGGTGGTGACGTGCTTGCTCTCGCAGTGCTGCATCCAGCACAAGGCAAAGAGCCAGGCCATCTGCACGCGGGCAGGGCAAAAAAAAAAAAATGATTGCAGGCATCCAGTGCCAGCATGGCACGGCCCAAATAAAAGGTTTGCAGATGCTGCTCAGGCAGGATTAGGCCTCCAATGTGCTAAGTCTCGGCTCTCGGCAAGCCTAATTGGTGCTGCAGTAAGCCCTGGCTGGTCCTTCCCTGAACCATGCTCCCACGGCCCCCCCATCAAACATTTTTTTTTGCTGCAAAGCTTGTATTTGCCATGCATATGTTCCCCCCCTGCCCAGTGGGGCCTGGCCAAGCAGAGGAGGGGAAAGGCGGGAAATCTGCAGATGCCACTTTTATTGCTCTGCTCTTCCCAGCCAGCGTCCCACCGCTCTCCCCCCGCCCGGCACAGCCTGTGGCTGCCTGTGTGCAAGAAGCCAGGCCCAGCAGCAGAGGCGGGGACAGGTGGCAGCATCGTTACACGGCCACACACCCCTTGAGCTGTATTAGGAAGCTTTCCAAATTGGAATTATTCAGATTGTAATAAAACCTCCTCGATGATTTTCCGTTATGTTTTGGCCAGCAGATGAAACTGGAGGTGTTCCAGGAGAGCTGCCACGGCGTGTGCGCGGGCCAGTTCAGCCCAGCCACGAGATGAGGACCCGTCTCAGCCAGGAGCTGGGCAGCTGGATGGCCACGGCGCCCTTGCACCTCGCTGGGGGTGCTGGTGCGGCCGGGACCACGGGGCTGCTCCCCCGGGAGGCGGAGGTGCCCCCAGCGCTACCTCCCACCATGCATTCACCTAGCCCAAGTGAGCGGCTGCTCCTTGTGTTTAACCACAAGAGACGTGGGGACGCAGGGCCCAACTCTGCACCCTCCAACGCAGCAGGATGAGGAGAGGGCGGCACAGAGACCCGAGAGGCAGAGCGCCTTTCCTGCTGCCAGGGCGGGAGACATTTCAGTGAAGAACCTCACGCTTGATCTGTATCGAGAAGCATTTTCAACAGTCCTTGGGAGAATGGAGCAACATTCTCCCTGTGACTTCCCTCAGGAACTGGCTGAGCGCTCCATTTTGGACCATCTCCTAACCCATCAGCCATGGTTTGGCTCCTTGACTGGCACAAATCACTCACCTTCTGGCACGTGGAGGCCACTGGACGAGATGTCAGTTCTGGGGAGACACACGAGGGCTTTGCTTTGCCCCCTTGGAACAACTATGCTGCCTCAGCAGAGCTCCCCAGCCCAGTTTAGGCACGAGTCTGCGGAGGATCTGCTCAAAACTAGCAACTACCATGAGATGTGCCAAAGGAAGGTACAAATTGCAATGCAGAACATGAAAACTAAAGATACACCACGATTTTATTTATGGATGCGTAATAAATAAATGGTGGACAAAACAGGAAGAGCCACATTCAAAAAATCCAGATCACTAAAGTGCTTTTAGACATAAATATAGGACGACCAAGAAACAGCTCTGACATTAACACTTTTTACAGACAATTACAAAATATCTTCTTATGTCAATTCACAAAATTGTTTAATTGCTCCGGGGTACTATGGCTTGGTTTTCAAAAAGGTCTGTTCTATTATGCATAGTATGGCAGATAACATTCAAGAGTGTACAAAATCATTGCATAAACAAAAGTGTCTTTACCCCCTTCTCCCAAATATGAGTTAAGGAAGCTACACAGTGTAAATCCAGTGATAAGGCTGCATTGGCAGGCCAGATCCTCAGGAGGTATAAACCGGCGCGTCCGTCAGGTTACACCAGCTTGAGGATGAACCCTACCGTGTTTAAAAACCCTGCTGCTCCTCGAGGTGGAAGAATTCTGTGTTCGAAGCGGAGAGACTTGCCACGTGGGCGCCGTGCAGGGGTGGAAGTGCTCGGAGAAGGCGTCTGTGAACTCCCGCGCCCTCCTTGCACCCGCACGGTTGAGAAGGGAGCGACTCCCATTGCATCGCTGCTCTTTGTGCTCCTGGCTGGCCGGGGAAGCGTTCACAGCCCAGAGGGGAAGGGCGGCTCTTCCCCAGCAACTGTCCACGCTGACCACAACGCGGTCTCGTTTCCACGCTGATCTTGGCCCCGTTGGGACACCTCTCCCACCCTCCACCCTGGCTCTGCTGAGAAGTGAACAGCTTGAAAGTGAGGGGACAAGGGGATGTGTGTGCCCAGTTTTAAAATGCCCTGAATTCAGATAAAAGTTCAATTATTTAAGAAAAAATATATATATCAATAAATAGTATTATCTCGCCAGGAAGCTGTGAGGCCTGGCCAACTCCAGGGCAGCCCAAACTCAGTGGTCCCTGTCCTTCTGCTCCGTGGGGGGCTCCCCGTTGATGCACTGCCTCAGTACGCCCCTCTTCTCGTGCTTGGCTGTCCTGGAGAGGTCGATGGCTGTGTCCTCCGAATCTTTTGCAGGGCCAAGCTTGTCGGAGCCCCTCTGGGAACTGGCCTGCTTCCCTTTGAGTTCCTCCTCCTCCTCCTGCTCCGCTCGCCAGCCATCTGCCAGCTTCTCTTGGCTCTCCGCCTTCCTGCTCACCTCCATGGACTTTTTGTGCATGCCTTGCAGAGGGGAGAGAGCAAAGCCAAGGGCGCCAGTTGCTTATTTCTGCCCGGGACCGCTCAGCATCACCTCCTGCCCTCCTGCTGCTTCTTTCAGCTCTCGCTTGCATCCCGAGGAAAACTCATGCTAGCTACCAGCCTTTCCCGACCCGGAGCCCTGCCAGCTGCTCTCTGCAGCCCGACGGGATGGCTTGCCACAGAACTGGTCCGTACCTCCCCTGCAGCAGGGAAGACTTCCAGGGAGAGGGGTGCTGTGACAGCCCATCCCGGCCTGGATTTCGAGTGCCCCTTCAGTGTAGGACCGTGGAGGAGCAGAGGGTAGCTCTGAGGTAGCATTATTTTTAGTTTGGGGGGGAGGGTGATGACTTCCTAGGCGCCCTGCAGCTCCCACCATGCTGGCTGCTAGCACTAGGAAGCCATCCCTAACCATGTGCAGGCACCTGTCTGATAGGGCAGTAAAAGGTTTTCCCTTTCCCAGCTGTTCTCTGCAAGGAGGGAGTGGAAAAGCCAAGGCACTTGGCAGCTCACGTACAGCTCATGGCCGAGGCCCCGCTCTTTTCTGGGAAAAGGCGAGGACGGCCATGAGAAAGAAGAAGGGCCGCTCGCTCCGCAGCCGTCCCCCTGACCCCCCCAGCCCCAAGCTCCCACTTACCCAGCAGCCACGGGGCGCAGGATCCCACCAGCCCACTCTTGGCGGAGTTGATGATGGACTCGGGCAGAGGGATGGAGTGCCTCACCATGGCCCCATAGAGGCCGTACTCGGCCATCACGCTGCTCCGGCCCCAGCACTTCTCCCGCTTCCGCCACTTGGCTCTTCGGTTCTGAAACCAAACCTTCAGGGGTAACAGCCAGGAGAGCACGGAGGGGTGGGATTGGGGAGGAGACGGCCCCCGCGGCCAGGCATCCAGGGCCCATCAGGCACAGGGGAGCGTGCGTCCGGGGCAAAGGGGCGGCCACGGGGGTGCGTGGAGGGGTTTGGGTGTGCGAGCGCGGGGTGCGGACGCACCGGTGGCGGCGGGAGGGCGGCCGGGGCGGTGCGCGGGGAGGGGGGTGAGGGAGGGCACACACGTGGGTGTCAGTGAGAGAGGGGAGGAAGGGGGGGAGAGGGAGCACACGTTACAGGAGGCTGATTGGGGCACAGGAGGGTGATCCCAGCCAAAGTCACCCTACGCTCTGCCTGCCCGCAAGGCCCCTCTGCTGCCTCCGCATGGAGCACCGACCTCTCCAGAAAAAAGGGTCTGTAATGCAGTGACCGACGATGACAGAGGGTGCTGAGGTCCCTCTCCACACCCCCTTCCTGCGCTGGAAGGCTCAGGGGGTGTAGACACAGCCTGGCTGCTGCCCAGACTACCACCCCGTTCTTAAGCTACTCCACGGCGGGGTAGGATCAGGCCCTAAAATACCACGTATCCCTCAAAGGGCCAAGCTAGGGAGCAAGCTGGCGGGACACAGCTTGGCCCAGCAGCTCCTGAATCGCTCTCAGCTCCTGCCCGAGTCAGGTCTCCAGAGGACAGAGCCGAGCTGCCGGCAGCGAGCCGCTGTCGGGGCCAGCTCAGTCCCCTGGTTCTGCATTTCCATTTGGAGCCTGTTCAGTGCCGGGGGGTGGAAGCTGAGCCACCCCCCTAGGTGCCCTGCAGCATTTCAGTGCCACCACTTTCCCACCACCCGCAGCATTTCAGTGCCACCACCCTCCCACCACTGGCCATGGAGCAGAAGAGACAGCCGGGCGCCGGCAGCCCGCAGACTCCACAGCGCAGCCACCTACCTGTATCCTGTCCTCCGGCAGCTCCGTCTTGACGGCCAGCATCTCCCGGGCATAGACGTCGGGGTAGTGAGCTTCGTTGAAAGCCTTCTCAAGTTCCTCCAGCTGGTGAGCTGTGAACACCGTCCTGCCGAGAGGAGAGAGCGTCCCATGAGACGACCCAGACCCTTACGGCGAGCAGCGGGGCTGGCAGCCCCCTCCTGAAAATCCTCCCCCCACCCCGGCCGCAAGCCCTTCTCTTTCTTTGCTCCCCTGGGGACATCCACCGCCCTGGCCTGGGGACCAGCGGGACAGCGGGAGGTGAGAGGGGGGACAGCCCCGCTCTCGGGCTCTACCTGTGCCGGCGTTTCTTCCTCTTGACCTGGGAGCTGGACATCTTCATGTCGCCGGCGTCCCCGGACAGGCTGTCCTCATCTGGCAGCAGCGGCATGCGGGAGGGCAAGAGTCACATTCCCGTCGGGAGCAGGGGGGACCAAACCCCGCTCCCAAAACACGGCTCCAGCTGCCGGCGGGGCGCGGGCCCGGGGCGGGGGTCCCCTCCCCACAGCGCCCGGCGGCATCGGGGCGGCGGCCGAGGCCGGAGCACCGCGCCGGCGCCGCTATCCCGGGGCCGGGGATCGGCTCCCACCCTTGCCGGGACGGGGGGATGCGGGGGGATGCTCGGGGGGTCCCGGCCCCGCTCACCGGAGACGTTCTCCTTGTGGCGGCGGGCGGCGGGCGGCGGCCCGGGGGGCGGGCGGGGGCCGCGGGCGGGCAGCAGCGGCAGCGGGGCGGGCAGCAGGCAGGGGCCGCCCGGCGCCCCCAGCCCGCAGAGCAGCCCCAGCCCCAGCCCCAGCGCCCCGCCGCCCTCGTAGCCACCGGCGGCGGCGGCGGCGGCGGCAGGGGCGGGGGGGCCGGGGGGCGGCTGCAGCTCGGCCTCCAGCCCCAGCAGGTCGGTGATGGCGAAGCCCTTGGCCCGCAGCCCCGGACCGCCCGCCCGCGCCGCCGCCGCCGCCGTCCCCGGTGCCACTGGTACGGGCACCGCCACCGGCCCCGCCGCCGAGCGTCCCCCCGACGGCTCCGCCCGGCCCGGCATCGCCGCCGCCGCCTGGCCCGGCCCGGAGCGGGCACCGCCGCCCGCCGCCCTTTTTATCGTCCCGCCGCCGGCCCCGGCTCCAATCACACCCCGGGCCGGCGGGGGGGCGCTCCCAATCCCCGGATTAACGGGCCCCGGCCCCCCCGGCCCCCCCGGCCCCCGCCGCCCCTCCCTCCGCTCCCCTCGGCCCCCGCCCCTCGGCCCTTCCCATCCCCTCGCCGGGTCCCCTGCGGTCCCCCCCGGGTCCCCTCCCCGGGTGCCCTTCGGTCCCTCCCCAGGACCCCCTCAGCCCTCCCCTGCGCCCCCGGTCCCGGCCACCCAGCTCCCCCATACCCCCCCCATCCTCCCCGAGTCTTCTCCCCGGCTATGTCCCCATGTCCCCTCTTCCAGGGCCCCCCCAGGTCCCCTCCCCAGTCCCCCCATCCCATCCCGTGGCCCTTCAGCCCCACGTCCCAGACAGGGCATCCCACCAGCCCGCTTTGTCCCCCGGCCCTAGGTGTCCCACCACCGGGGCCAGGGCCACCTTGAGGTGCCGTGCCTCCGTGCTCCCTTTTGCTCCCAGATTCTTGCACCTGGGCTGCAATTTTTTTCCCCCTTCCCTTCATCTGTTGATGGAAACGATTTACAACCGGCTTACACGGGCCGCCTGATCCGGGCCTTTGCTGGACGGTCAGATTAACCGAGGGTCCTTCTGATAAAGATAATTACAAGGGGACTCCGCATTAACTTTGCATTATTAAAGAAAGACCCAAATCTCCCCTCGCAAGCTGTTCCCGGGATTAGCAGAACAATAACTTTCATTTAGGATAATTGCCGTGGCCGGCGCTGGGGGCTGGCGGGGGGGGACCCTCTGGGCCATCGCGCTTCGCACCAAGAAAGGCAAACGGGCGTGAGGGGAGCGGGAGCTGGGGGGGGGTTGTGTGTCACACTCCCAAAGCCACCAATTGCGGGGTCCCCGTGTGCTCGGGATGCAGGGATGCTCGGGGCATCCCCACCCAGGGCTGCCCCCCGCCCGGGGACGGGGCACCCCGGGGTCCCCTTGGGCACCTTCGCTTCTCCAGAGTGGTTTTGCCGCAGTTTTGCTGGAATCGGAGACTTTCACTGCTAGGCAGGGAGGATCTGCCACAGTAATTAGAAGCCATAATCCGGCCACCACCCACAACAAATTTCCTGTCCGAGCAGATATTAGTGGATAAAACCCTAATTTTTGACGTTGTCCCAGAATCAGCTTGATTTCAGCAGTTTATGTTCAGGCTGAGCTGTTGGGAGAGATGATGAAGCCTTAAATATGCATATGGCCTAGGCATTTGGAAAGTTTGGGGATAAAGCGCGTATAATTGCTCCTAATCAGTTTATGAAACATAAAAGCTCAAACCCAAGAGAAAGCCGATAGATGCAGAAATGGAAATAGCGATTAAATCTCCCCGTGCCGGCGAGGTGGCCTGGATACGGCCCTGCCGCCCGGGGCGGAGGGCGGCTGTGGCGGTGCCGCAGGGGACGGGGCTGCGGGACAGGGTCGGGGGGACACACCTGCTGCCACCGCCGGCTCCCCCGGCCGTGGTGGAGAGGGGCATCTCCACCGGTCCTTTGGACAATAAATCAGTTAAAGGATATCTTGATATATGCTCATCAGATAGGATTAGCTGGGATTAGACTAATCAGTAAATGTTTCTCTGCTCATTATTTTCCAGGGAAGATTTTCAGCTGATTCTCCGACGCCGAAAGATTATTAATCGCTTAAAGAGCAGAACATCAAACATCGCCCCTTGCTCTAATTTCCCCGGGGTTCCCCCCCCGCCGTGGGCAGGGCGCCTGCGCCAGCCGGCCTGGCAGCCCCAGGGTGCCCCAGCACCCAGCCCCTCCACGAGGGCTCCGGCCAGGGCGGACAGAGGCCGCAGCACCCCGGCCCCAGCGCAGACCCGTGTCCCAGGGGTGGGCGCTGCCCGCAGCCGATGCTGGAGCACCCCCGTCCCCTGCGCTCTGCTCCCCGCTGCACTTTGCAGGACTGCGGGGCACAGCGAGGTGGGACAGTCCCCCGAGGTGTCCCCTCCTCCCCGTGGCTGCTCCAGCACCACGTCAGGCACCCACCGTGCCCCGCAGCACCCTACGGGATGGCACCGTCAGGGCACACAGGATGGGACGGCTGCCTGGGGCTGTCCCCTTCAGGCACCGGGGTCAAGCCTCGCAAGTCCTTGGGGGATTACGGATATGTTCAACATTTTGGCAGACCCTCCTTGGCCGATGATGGCTCCCGAGCCAGCAGCCGGTGGGTTTTTGTCTTTGCAGGGACATGAAACTCAGGGAAACACTGGAAGGATGCACACTCGCCTTGCAACCACCTGCTGCAGCGATGAGGAGGGGGAAGCAGGGAGAAGGTATTGAAGGGCCTGGTTTAGGGGATTAGTAATGGGATAAGACAGCTTTCACCTCCCTGGTTTAGATATGAATCAGGTCAATAATAAAGGACCATCTGACAGTTTCAGGCGGCTCGGGGTGGAAGAGGCTCCCATGCTCCAGGCTGGACAGAGAACCCCTCTCTGACAGCCCAGCTCCTGCCGCACACCCACCCGTCGGACCCGCATCAGCGGCCACAGCCCCATGCTCCCCGCCTGCTCCATGCCACGCACCCGCATCAGCTCCGGGCAACCCGGTGCAGGAGCAAGGTTGGAGCCTGGTCCCCAGGGACGGTGTTGAAGCCACAGCCCTCGGGTGCCTGCTCTGCAGGGCAAGCTCAGCCAGCTGGCTGGTGGCCATGGTGGACCTTGTGTGGGTGTAAAAGGTGGCCCAGCAGTGGAGCACAGCAGGGCGAGCAGGCAATTTGGCAAGGGTGGGAGCCTGGGGGAAGGTCCCTGCCTCAGTAAGCATGGACAGAAGGAAAAGGGCTTTTCTTCCACCTCCTCCGTGTCCTGCTGGGAGCACGGGGAAATGATGGCTGTTGTGAAAATGCTGCCTCTGACACACGGATGAAAAGGAACTGAGAAATAGCCCATCACTAGGGGAGAAGGCAGCAAAGAGGGGGGCGTTGCAGTGAGGCACGTCCGTATTTTGCAAGGCTGAATCCCCACCTCTGAGTTACAGGTGGGCTTCCTTCTTGCAATGAGACTTTTCTCAGGCCGTAGCCAGGGCTGAGCGGTGGGTTATGTGTGCGCTCCTGGCCAGTTAGGAGTAGACACATGTAATGGCCAAATATCCTCCATTTTGGGGTGATGGATTTGCAGGGGCAGGCGGCATGGCCAGGTTAAATGTATGGGGAAATCTGCGCTCCCGGCACTGCTGGGCTGTGGCAAGTGCTTCGTTTCTAGTTCAAGTTTACGTGGGTGAAGCAAAGGGTTTGCAGGGTGAGCGCAGCCACAGCTGGCCATGCACGCCACCTGCTCAGCGCTGTAGCATCGCCAGCTGAGCTTACTACAAGTGCCTCAGCAGCCCTAATTTGGCACCAGAGGGGGGGGTCCCTTTCCAGGTCCCACTCTGCATGCCCCAGAGACATCCCTACTAATTCCTCTGCACAGATTTCTGTCTTAAGGCATTTGCCTTTGATTAAAACCAGAAGAGCAGTCACGATTTAAGTGGAGTTTAAGAGCAAACCATGTGCCGATGCATAGGGCTTTCACATCTGGAGTGTCGCAGATTTAATCAAACTGCTGGGAAGTGCCGCACGCAGACAGCTGTCACAGCAGCCTGGAGCCCATCTCCTAATTAATTCCTAGCCGAGCACAGGGCAAACAAATGACCATCAAGGTGCTACACCTACAACCGCAACCAGAGGCATGACTGGCAACTGGTGAGCAAGCGGAGCTCACCCTGTGTATTTCCAGGAGCCATAATTTCTTTTCTTTTCTGCTTTAATGAGTGTTTCTCTAATTGACGTAGCCCATGGAAAGCCCTGTCTCTGCTCCTAGGGAGGAGACTGGGGCTTGTCCCAGAGGCATAAACCTTTAGGTGACATATGGGAACATGAGGGACAGGGTGTTTAGAAAGAAACCCAGGTGGAGCAGGCACAACAGCCGTAGCCCTGATTTCTGGCTGCTCCTTCGGCTGTTGCTTTTTGCTTCCACTCCATTTTCTTGTTTTCTAGTCCCGTTCACCTGCCCATCTCACATCCCTGTCGGCCGCTCCCTCCTGTCCTACACAGGGTGTGTGAGCCGGGACACAGCCCTCCCTGGGGATGCTCTGCCTGGTGGTACCCGGGGCCCTGTGCCGGCCGTAGCTCCTGGGCAAACTCCGCTCGCTTCCGCAGCCTTCTGCAAAATCCGGGCAACAGCAAAAGAGAGCAGGTCCAGACTTGGTTCTCCCTGGTGCTCGTTCACAGCTCATTAAAGCTAATTGAAATGACTACCGGAGCTGGGTCTATGTGGGTGCTTGGAAGTCCTGGGCACACGGCATAGCTAGGCTGGGAATATCCAACTGTGAGGAGCCCCAAACTAGCCGATGGACTGTCCGCTCCAATTAGCTCCACAAAGGAGCTATTATTCCTCCGCACTATGCTTGTCCGATTACTTTATCTTATTATTTTTTGATCATTCCTCCAAAATGTGCTAATTAAACAGAAATCATCAAGTCAATTAGAGAAACACTCATTAAAGCAGAAAAGAAAAGAAAATATCATCAGAAGAAAAACGGCTGTGAGGCTCCCAAGCACACACAATAGCTGCCACATTCATTAAATCAGCATCTCCCAAAAGAGGGGTAGACATTGTCCCACTCTAGTACGCGCCCTGGAAATGAAACTTCCCAAGCGATGGAGTCCGATTTCTTTCTTTCTTTTTTTTTTTTTTAAATAGAAAAGCAGCATTTCACCACCACCACCTCAGGTTTCTTTTACATTTGGGAGAGCAGAGAAGCTTTTGGTCTCATGAAGGTCTCAACCCAAGGACAATGAAACCCCCTGGAAGATTTTTACTGACCTTAGTGGGTTTTGAACTGAACCTAGACTCTTAACTTCCAGAATGGAAGATTTTCAGCCAGTTTCTTCATTCAGATGTTTGGCCTTCAGTCAGATAATGGCATGACATGAAAATAAGTCAAAGCCCAGCGAAGTTTTTCAGAGTATCTCCACTGACATCCACAGTTTTATCGTTTGCCACCTAGATAGGGAGGCTTGGGGGAACACGCCATGCTTCGGCCTGGAGGATGTCAGCAGTGATGGGCAGCTGCTCTGTGCGTGGAACGGGCTGGGGAAAGGGAAGGGACCTGCCCACAGCCAGGCAGCAGGACAGGGACAGAGCCAGGAGCCAAATCTTGCTGGATTCTAGCGCAGGCGTCTTATCCAGGTACCAGGGGCATTGCCGCTGCTCTGCACTCGCTCTGGGTGTAGCATCACAAAATACCCCAGCCTGCGGCAGACGCACCAGTTGCTTCCATGGGAAATCTAGGCTTGGCTCCAGGGCTCTGGTCTCCTGACCTGGCTGGCCCTCAGATACTCAGCGACGTGCTGGGGTATATAATATATAATATATAAGATATAATAAGATATAATAAGATATACTAAACAATATATAATATGATATGATATGATATAATATATGATATGAATATAATATAATATAATATAATATAATATAATATAATATAATATAATATTTTAATATATTGTATATAATAAATATATAATATATAATAGGCCATGCCTCACCCCCCCAAGAGCCACAGCTACAGCTGGCCACTGCAAGGGGTGTTGGAAAAGCTCAGGGACAACCGGGTTGTCCCTGAAGCGACCGATCCCAGGAGGTGAAGGAGTGATGGAGACGTGCCTGGGCTGCGAGTGGTCCTTGTGAGAACTGGCTGCTCTTCTGGTGACTCGAAGGCCGATTTTTTCCTGCTTCACCTCTCCTCCACCTCACAGCCTTCTTTCCCTCCCAGGCACCTCTACCCACCCAACCTCCAACCCACCCCTCTCTTCCCCTACGTGCCTGTCCAGTGCTCATTGTCACAACATCTGAACCTCTCTGCATTTTCCTCTTTCCACTGCCTCCCGTGGCTTTCCCAGCTCCCAGGAGCATGGTGAGTCCCCAGGCAGCACCTTCTCCACGTTCGTATCCAGCACCTCGCCAAGCAGAAGCCTCCCAGAACAAATGCATCCCTTCCCACCGCCCTGACCTGCAGCAAGCTGGAAGCAAGTGGCTAGCCCCGCAGACACAGGGAAATCCAGGAAAACACATGAAACAGTGATTTCAATATTTCTAATAGATCTCCAAGGGGGCTAGAGAAAGGAGGATTTCACTTTATTCTGACCCCAAAGCGGTGCAGAGCCCAGCTCAGCTCCGGGTGAAGGTGTTGCCTAGCCTTTGCGTTTCCAAACCAGTTCAGCCATGCCTAATCGTAGGCGCTATGCTATGAGACCTGACAGAATTACTTCTCCTTTAATTAATCTCCAAGTTTGCTATCTGAGTGCTGTGCCATATGGTATTGATTTTTCAGCTCGGTATGACAGCACTTGCCATGAAAGAAGCTAACCTAATTAAAGCAGGGGACACCACGCGCACAGGCAGCTACTCTCACTCTTCCCTTTAATACCGCTTTCCAGATTGGCTCCCCTGAATGCAAACAGGTGCTGAAATGCGGTGCCTCTGCTTGAAGGTGAATTCAAAGGTTTCGGCTGGGCAAAGAGGTCCGGGTCCCCTTCTCAGGTCCCGGCCTGGGCTTGCAACACGGTTCTGGGTCTGCCTTGACAGGCGATACCCTGGGCTTTCCCTCCCTGCAGCTGAGCGGGGAGATGGCGTTGGCAGAAAGGCCAGGAGATTTTGGAGCACAGCTTCTCAACACCACGCAACGTCTCCATTTCTTTTCAGACAGAGCAGATAATTCATTAATGAATTCCACAGCCCCCTCCTGCCCCAGTCAAGGGCTGGACTCCCAAGAGACATAAACTAGGCTCTTTTAGCTAAAGAGACTGACATGTGGCTGTCTCACAGAGCCCACCTGGCGTTACCCAAGCGAATGACCCTTTACTGAAGCAATCCTGTCCCAAACAGACCATCTAAAGGACCTATAGAACTAACAGAAAAATAACATCCAATATATCCCTGTGCATGGATCCTCCATCTTGTATGACTAGAGGCAGATGTGCTTGGCTGTCTCACCTTTGCCCGCAATCATGTTATTTGGTGTTAGAAATACAGATATAAGAGGTAGGCTTCCCATAGCAAATTTCACCCATTTTACTTGGCCCTGCAGGAGAGCTCTTCATGCCCAGCTTCCCTCCACGCTGGCAGGGACGCGTTTTCTGTGCTCTGACACTGCATTCTGCAATTATTTTTTTCAGATGCAGAAAGAGCGGCTTTCAATGTGCACAGACTCCCCCCCCCCGCCACCTGCTTCTCCTGCCACAACTCAGCCCTGCTCTCACCAATGTCACTCTTGAGCCATCTTTTTCTCTTCTTTTTTTCTCTTCAGCTCCTTCATTGGCAGCAACTAGTTGTAAAATCTGTAAAATTTTCTGGTGGGATTAATTTTTCTTATAATAAAGGACAAATTTTAGCACAAAGGACTTTCCAGCTTTCCTACCAGCTCCTGATCTTTGCTTTGACATGATTCCTCCAACATAGTCAAGGTGGGCCTTGATGCCAAATGGGAACATATTGTCCAAAATGAACAGATTGAATGTTGCCAACAATGAACAGTTACTCAATCACCTCAAATAAGGACTTATATTATTGGTATTGTCACAATCTGGGAAAAAAAGGAGGAGGAAAAGGATTAAGAGGAAGAAATAAACCTCTCCCTTGCTCATTGTCTGCAATCTTCCCTTTTGGCTTGAGGTTTTGCTGGATTTTGAAGGTGGAATAAACATATATTTTCTTCCTATTTGGAAATGGCAGCAAAGGCTCCCGTTTCCTTTTGCTCAGTGCCTAGAAAGGTTCCAGTTTCATTGCGGGATGGATGCCTGGTTATTGGTTTCCTTCAGCTCTTCCTTCCTCCCCTGCTCACCCTCCTTTGCGGCTCCCGCAGTGCTCAGCCGGCCAAAGCGCCCTCCGGCCTCCCGGGAGGTGAACGAGCAGAAACCCTGGGGAATGCCCTTCCCTCTGCTCTGGTCGCCCTGCCCAGCAAGAGGGTTACCTGCGTCTCCCCTCCTAGATGGAAGCCCACGGCTCATCCTTCCCTCCCTTTTTAAGTGACCCCCCGCCTTCGTTTCTTTAGCGCACGAAGGGAGATGTAACGAAGAGCCCCGTGGCCCCGCGCGGCGGCTGAGTGTTCATTTGTTTGGCAAAGGAGGTGCTGGGGCTGGGGGAAGCCCTGAGAGCGCCAGCGTGAACCGTGGCCAGCGTGAGCTGCGCAGCGGGCTGCGGGGCAGCCATCCCCAGGGGCAACCTGAGAAAAGAGGCAATTAGCCAGCCCCTCACCAGCACAGCGGGAGCAGTTCAAGGGGAAAGAAAAGCCGAGCCCTGGTGGTAATGACATTTTTCCACATGGGTAGATGCATTGATCTGTGACAAACAATACCAGGCTGTGCTTCTGCCTGTGGTGCAGAGGAGGAGCGACGGGAGAGTTTCCCCGTGCAAGATGTTATAGGCAGAAGTTTCCCAGCTTCCCTGCAAAAAGCTGGACGAATGCAGAGGACGGGGCCCTACGGATGCGCCTCTGGCCCCTGCTGAAACCACAGCCCAGGTCTCACCCAGGGACAGGCTTCCCAGTGCGTGCCAGGAGCTCCTCCTTAAAGGCAAGTGCAATGCAGGTGAGCTTCATGCACGATCCCATCCCGCGTCCTCAGAAAGTCCTGCAGAGCAGAAAAGCAGGGTACAGAGCACTCGAGCGAAGCTTGATAACAGAGCTACCCTGGGGTAAAACGCCTATTCATTGAGGCTAAAACAGCGACAATTACATCTGCTTCTGTCCCTGATAACCTAACTCATCGCTGTAGCCTTAGTTGCCTTTTACCATCTCCTGCAGGGTTGTGACCGCGGGCTGTAGAGCGCCTGATGTAAAAGAGCATTTGGGTAAAACACCTCAACCGATGCCTGGGCTGGGGCATCTCTCCCAGGGCAATTCCTCTGGGAAAAGCCCAAGCCGTCTAGAGGCTGAACCCGGGCAGACCTGGATCTCTGCTTTGCTTGGAGCAGTTCCTCCCCGCTTCTTTAAATAGCCCGGTGACCAAGTATAAATACCACTGTTCGGAGAGAAGTGGTGGGATGTCCCAGGAACATCATACACCCTATGGACCGGGCATCATGCGTGCCTGAGAAGAAACATATAGGAATGTATTATTAGCATCTTGTCATCAAGTGGACAAAGTGGTTTAGGAGAGCACAGGGCAAGGCATGCATCCTGCCTGAAGAGCTTAACTTCTAAGCTTTAATCAGAAGAATTAGGGCTTTAGTTTGGCTCTAATTTAATCAGAATGAATAGCAGAGGTGGTCGTGCCATTTCGTGGGCAGGGCGTGATCAGCTCAGGGCATTCCCTCCTGCCTTGCGTTCGCCAGACAGCACCCCTGGGTGACCAGGGTCTGACCGCCGGTGACAGGCGCTGTCCTGACAGCCACAGCTCAGGTCTGAGCGCCTTGGGCAGGACGACGGCCCTCTGGGCTCTGGGGGAGCTGCCCGGGCTGGCTGTGCCCTTCCATTGGAGGCTTAGCTCTAGGTGGGCCCCCACAGGGCTGTCCGAGGTCTCAGCTACCTGGACACACGTGCATGCCTCTGATGGCAGCTCCAGCAGGTCTCCTACGTCTGCTCACTCAGCACTCTCCTTTGGGCTGGAGCCATCAGGAAACAGCTCCTGATGGTCATTTTCTTGCCAGCTGGACTGTAGCCTGGGACCTGGTTTAGCCCAGCTTCCAGCACCCGTGCGGTCGCGTGGCTGTGCTGTGGGCGTAGCGGAGTTGGACCAGGTCTCCCAGCAGCAATAGCGAGCATAAGGGAAGGAGATTTGTTCCCTTCGTGGCAGGCCTCTCCACTCATGACACGGGGGTTGCAGACGCCTTGGCAGGCCAGGACCTGTGTGTGGGGAAAGGACCTAGGGCTAAATCCAGGGCAAGCATCGCTTTTCCCCCCAACTCAGCACCCGCCTCACCCACCACATCATCACGGGATCGCTTTTCCTTCTTTTTTAACTGCAAAATGGCACTTCGGGGAGTGGCATTTCACCTGGCAAGCTCTGATTCAAGGCAAAGAGCCCCAGACTGTGACTGGTTAAAGCAAACCGCCCTGTCCTTCTGATGTGAGCTGCAACAGTCGGAGGGCTTTTGTCACTCACCTCTTTCCATGCACTTTTTTTGATGCTCTCTTCTGTTCACGTTTGCACAGAAGCAAGCACATCCCTCATGGCAAAGCCGGACGCCAGCTGCCCTGGGCACGGTCACCCCACCACTCTCCTCCCTGGCCAGAGCAAATTCCCGATCGTGGCAGCAGGCAAATACCAGGCACAGGCACTGGATGTGACCCTCATCCCAGCACCTCTCACTCCTCCTTGCTGCATTTCCAGCCCACAGAAGTGGCTCGGATCTTCCTGAGCAAAATCTAATCAGGCCTGTGCAAAAAAACAGAGGGGGGAAAAAAGCCCTGACCGTATTTTTAAATAATACCAAAAAGCTGTAAGTATGTGGTTGGCCTGCTTGTTCTTACTGCCTGGGATCAGCCTGATTATTCAGGGATTCATTTTTATTTCTGAGTTTTATTTTTTCTCATTTAACAGCTGCACATTAATAAAAACTCCATTTATTGGAGGATTTGGCTGGGATTGCTATAATAAAATAGAAGGATTTGTGCCGGGCACTAAAAGAACTCTCTGCAAAAAGTAGTGTTTTTCCAGTGATTAGGAGTGCCGGAACATATTGTTTTGCTGTGTAGCCCCGTCACTGCCGAGGATGGTGACAGATGTCTTGTGTTAATGTTGAATGATTAAATGCCATTTCTGAAGCCACTCCCTAGCTGTGTAGCACGGTGCTGCTTCACCCACACAATCTGCCTTCAATCTGTTCCCTTTGCCAAGAGCAACCCGCCTTGCTGACTGTCAAGAAGGCCCCATCACAACCTGGGCTGCAGGCCGGGCCCCAGGGCCAGCCTACGTCTGGCCAATGTCTGGACATCAGCCTTTTGGTCACCCTGTAAGGACCAGACCGACCGTCATTGCAACTCAAAGACAGAGGACGCGGCCAGTGGAAGCAGAGAGACAAGGCCATCTCTTGGGCTTCTTATCCTGTCGTGGTGTCCTTCACCCGCACCACTAGTGAGGGCAGGTTTGGTGGGAAATGTGAGGCCAGCCCGAGACGTCGCCATTTCCAGCTCTATCCACTGCTCTGCTAAAAGAGGTGATACGTCCCTGCACACTCGCCTCTCTTCTATCCACTGCTTGTGTCAGCAGGGTTTCCGTGATCTCATTTTTGACCATTGCCTTTGAGCAAGGCAAAGAACATCCCAATCATCAGTATCTGCATAGCCATGTCCAGCTGCACCAGGGGCTCCACAAGCCCTCTAGCACTGGCTTACTTGCTTGCCAGTGTCCCCAACCCATCTCCTTTTACTCCCTTATTCTGCTAAACCATTACAGCCCACAAACTGCATCCTGCTCTGCCCAAAACCAGGTAGGTAACTCAACTCTGGGAAAAAAGAGCCTCTGCCCAGGAGGAGAAGATGGGCAGGCCAGCAGCGAGGTGGAAATGGTGACTCACTGCTGTCCACCTGAAACTTAGCAAACAGTGATGCTCCTCTTCTAAAAGCCTGCTCTGGCCTCAGCAAACACACACTGAGATACCCAGAGAGATGCATGCACACACACACACATGCACACATACACACAGATCCTTGATCAGAACATCTGTATCCTCTGGAAGTATGTTGTCTTCGCAAAACCATTATCTGTTTGGCATCTGTTGCAATGACCTACTCCAGCGACAAGTCGCGCGCGCACCACTTCTGACCCACAGGCGCACACGCGACATCTGAGTCCCAACACAGCAGAGGACAAATAAGGTTGTTTCTCCAAATAGAGCTGATGTGGTGGGGGGAAGGGAGGAGCCGGCTGGGGAAAATCTGGCCGTTCACATGCATTCACACATGTCGCTACAAGTCCTGTCAGTCAAGGAGAAAACATGGTAGGGGGCACTTCGGCAACCTGGGAGGTGCAGAGAGATGTTAAGGAGGGGGATGCCCCCTTGGGAACCCAAGCCAAGATGGTGTGACTGCACCCGTTCACGCCATCTGCAAACAGCACACTTCTGCCCACCTCTGTTCCCTCCGTTCACCCCTCTCCGTGGATTCGGAGGCAACGTCCCCCATTGTCTCAGGACGAAGCGCCACCGAAGACGTCATCCCCCAGGCTGCAGTGACCTGGCTGGGCAAGGCGGCTCTTTTGCAAAGCATGAGGAAGCAGGAGGACAAGGTGGTGCCAAACAGCAAGAGGCCCAAATTGACTTATTTCTACCACCTCTCCGTTAAAAAAATATGAAACCTGCTGTCACTCGCTAATCCATCAGCCTGACAGGTCAAGTAAAAGCAGGTTGCCCACTCGCTTTCACTTCTCCCCCAACTTAATCTCTGTGCTAAATTACAAGTTGATAATGGGTTCCCATTAATTATTGATTTTCCAGATAATACTTGTTAAAGTAGAATTAACGCTATTGTTTCTGAACAAATACTGCCCAAATACTGTGTTTAGCGGGCTTGTAATCAGCTTTACCCACTTCTCCTCTAATCTGATTGAAACAGATTTCCTACCAAATCTTTTTTATCATTTTGTTGATATTAAAAGGTCACATATTTATGCCTGCCCAAAAGTTTAATTTAAGTTACTGCAATTGATTATCATTACGTGTTCGTGCACGAACAGCAGAGTGCTGATGGACGCAACTTTAATTTAGACTGGGAATGAAGAAGCAGAGAGAAAACCGAAGAAGTACACTTCCCATGGCATTCAGTGAGTGATGTTAGGCATCGTACATTTTAGCTTATTTTCCCAAGCCCTATATTATGATTCTGTTCATCATAATGCCTTTTGACCCGCTGCATTTACTCCATCATAATTATCCTTTAATACTCTTATAAATGAACTTTTAGCTTATCTTCCGTTAATTCTCAGAACAAGCAAAGCACACACGTAACAAACAAAGCCATCTAAATAAAGTGTTTAACCCTTTTGCTGGCTTTCCCTGATTATTCAAAGGCAGGCTGTGTGTTTAAGAGGTGGGTGGCTTAATTACACTTCCTCTCACGAGGTGCAGAGCACGTGATGGCATTTCAGTCCCTCTTCAAGCCAAGCCCCATCAAATGACTCTCTGAAAAGCAAAAGCAATGAAGGAAAACCAAAGCAAAACTAGCTGGCAAGAGTATCACAGATCAGTCTGGGATTTCTCCGGTGTCAGGCGGCCACCCAAGCCAAATGGCACACAGGACCCAAGATGAGCTAGTTAGAAAGGGAAGGTGGAGGCGACTTATCTCAAGTACTTGAGAGGCTTCAATTCAATTTCCAGCTCAGCCATGAACTCTCAGGGAGCCCTTGGAAAACTCAGCTCTCTAGGACATGGAGGGAACACTCCTGTGTACCTGCACCTTGGACCAGAGACCATTTTTCACATCAAAGAGCTCACAGTACTAAGCACTATATCATCTTCCACCTTCTTTCTCCTCCATGGCCATGCTCAAGCCATGGCGAGAAATGCGGACTCACCAGCTTCTTCCGTTTACTGTGTTTCAGAGTTTGGCACATAATCACATCTCAGCTATTGGTCTCAACAAAGGTTTCTATAAATACAAATATTCCAGCAATATGATATCTGAGGAGCACAAAGATCAACACTGGTTTGCAGCTGTAGCTGCGTGCAGGTGAGACCCTGCAGACTGGACTGGAGACATCATCTGCCAGCAGAGTCCTTCTTGTCCTTCATAACCCAGGAGGGATGAGAGTCTCCAATACTCCCAGCGCTTTGGACACCTGCCACTGACCCGGCATGTCAGACTCTCTCAAACTCTTCTGCAGATGGCAAAGCTGCAACCCATCTCTGCTGTGACCTGATTTCCCTGATCCACCTTGTGACGAGCATGAGGTAGCTGGCACTGGTCAGTGCCTGCCTCCCAAGGCGGAGGACAGGCGTCCAGGCACCCACCGCCCAGACAGCCCTGTTGCCCATGCATTTCTGAACGTCCCAGATGGGGAGAAGATCAGTAAGGGATCTGTGGCACAATGAGGGGCCACCTCCTCGGCAGGAGTTGCCTGATGCTGCTAGCGATGCAAGCGCAGCTGCTTTCGCCGCGGTCACTCCAGTCTCCTTGCTGCGGTTATTTATTATCAGCGTGACAAGCAAAGCAAGAGAAGGTCCCTTTCCCAGAGAGTTTGCTAAACCTGGACATACAAGGGCAGAGAAATGGAGCATTATTTTCCCTGAAGGAGCTGAGACAGAGGTTAAAGACCAGAGCCAATACAGGCTTTAGCTGCCTGGGGCTCAGACTTTAGGTGTCTACGTGCAACCCTGCGAACCTTAAATACCTTCTAAGCAGCTGGTCAATGGTCAGCCCGAGTGGCCGCACATTTTCCCAGGACACGTGGCAATGAGGTCCTGCAGGCGGAGAGAGGAACGGAGATGGGTGGATGCTTCAACCACCAGGCCATTGTCCTGAAATGGCTCCAGATACAGCAGGGACCCATCTGCTTCAGCATTTCCTTCCCCACATGTATCCTGCATCTGCCTGTTCTGAAGGCAAACTGCCTTCATTTTCCATCAGTTCATCGGAGTGTATCTCACCTGCATAATTCAGAGGTAGTTGGAGGACAATTCATTAGAGACAATTCTTAAGATCTTCTTTCATAGACTGGGTAAACTCTGCAACTTGTCAGTGAAAATCAAATAGATTTTCATGGAAATTTGGTGATATTCAGTGAAAACGTATTAGCGTGCATAATAAGAAAATACCTAATTCTACCAAAGAAGGTTTTATGCTCCTAAGTGCATCTACAATAACCTGGAAGGGTTAGATTATAGCTAGTAATGCCATGCAGACCTCTAAAGGAGATTAACTCAGGAGTTTTGTTATTAAAGGTGTACTGTTCATGAGTCTAACTGCACTACAGTGATAGATACTAAACAGTAGTAAAAAAGGTTAACAGCCCTGAGCGGCTCTACGAGACAACTTGCCCACACTGGTGCACGTTCCAATAAAAAAAGATCTCAATAAATGACAAATGAAACAGCCATCCTGTTTGGTCCCCAGCCCATCTTATTTGCTCTCTAATATTATTTGCCCTCATGAAATCCTGTTATAGTCTTTTCCCTGGTTTTGCCAGCAAGACGATGATTCTTTCAGAGTCACGGGGCTGGATCCTCAGCTGCTGTGGACTGACCCAGCTTTGTCAGCTAATGGGACTACGTTGACTTACATCAGCTGGGAATCTGGTTGCTCCCCTGCTTCACGTGGAATGGACTCACAAAGATTATCAGTTAGCTTTAAGACTATCATGTATTTATTGTAAAGAAATCACTCTGAAAGCATTTTTTCCTCTTCGTTTTTTAAGAATCCAATCCTCTGCTGTAGCTTAAGGACAAACAATTTCATGATTACCACCAGCAGAGCCAAGGCCAACTTGAGAAATTTTTATTTATTTCCTGATAACATAATCCATATTCCACAGAATTTGCCATGTGAAATATACTCCTGTGTAATACCAAAGTGTTAATGGCACAGAGTAAAACAGCAAGCTGGTCTAAAATGCAGAGATTTTGAAGGAAAAGATATGAAATCACATAATGCAGCTCCATAATCGTTTGACAATAAATGATCCTTTTATCCGATTATTATCTCGGTTGCGTGTCTTTAATAAAATGCAGCAGTTACCCGTTCCCCAAAGCATTTGGACCACAGCTATAACCAAAGACTGGTGGCCTGTACCAGGAAAGCTGGGTCCTGGTCCTTCATTACCCCATGCGTAGCCTGAGCTCCTCAAACCTTAGAACCGTCAATGGGATGAGACATAGGATCACATCATTAATTGCTTTAAACTGCAGTAGCTCCAATGAAATGGTTGCCCCAATGGTCACTGACTGGCAGGCAGGAAACGGCGAGGACCAGTATAGGAATATAAAGACAGCACTGAAAAAGACTGTGACTAATAGAGTCAAAGAAAGTAAGAAAGAAGTCTCTACATTTACCAAGAGCAAACATATCTCCTGCTCAATAGCTAGCTTTTCTACAATACACTGCTTGTTAAGCTGCCGTTCACGGTTCAGAATAATTTTCTTTTAGTCAAGAAACTTTTGCAGTTTTAAACGAGGAAAGAAGCAGTGGTCACATCTTTTGGTGACAGCTGCAGGAAACTACCAGCTCCTTAACTTTCCAAGGGGAAATTCTCCAACACTAATAGACGACTTAACTTCTAAGGAATTTGGGAAAGCTAACACAGCACCAGGGAAGTCCTGCTTTTTATGGTTTCAGAAAAGACAAATGATCCTTTTCCACCAGATTAGAAATTGGCTCAAAGAATGTAAGCATGTTGATAAAATAATACTATGGCTTCTCAAAGGAATTTGATTTCATTTTGGTTTAAAAAGAAATGAGTGTTATACAACATTGGCTGTGCCCATATTGACCAGTTTTCAATCTGTTTAAAACTGCTAAATCCTCAAATCAACACCAGCCTTTTCTCAGCCCAGTAGAGTTTGATTAACCACCAGGCTGCAAAGAAACATTAAATGTTACTGGGTTTTCATCACATTTGCAGAGGATTCAAAAATGAGCACTAAATAGCACGGGGTCAGGTCAGATATGCAGACAAATTTAAGCACCTGCAGAAATACATTATTGTTTTCAAAAAAGCTACAGCCAAACGCAAATCTACATCTCCATGGAAAAAGATGGTGACTGGAGACAGTCCTTTGGGATGGTGCCTAAAATAGCTGAAGAAAAGGTTGAATAAAATGCCATGGTTGGAACACATTCTCTCTCTGAAGTGAGATGAATTTGGGTAAGAAAGAAGGGACATATTTTTCACCATCGATTCTCTAATGTTATTTACAGCAGCCAAAAAAATGGGCTGTTCTTAACTGTGCCAACTATGAACTTGGCTGTTCATACATGGTGTCATGTGTACATGGAGTACAGTAAAATTATTCACCCCCAGAAAAGACATTATCAGCAACTAGGTCATAACAATATGAGGCAGAGATAGATTTTTGTTTTGTTTTGTCATTGTTTTGTGGCCCCTGGGGACTAAGCGACAGAGATGTAGAGGGGTATTTGCCGTAGGTAACTCATCTAATCAGTGTGCAAGAGAATATATGTTGAATTTCTGGAGGAGAAGGTCAGGAAAGATGCAACTTCTTTTGCCTTCACAAATTCTGTAATTGGAAAGGAAAAGTCCTTGCATTTTGCCTTCCAAATAGTCTAGTGGAAAAAAAATAGTCCTACAAAATTGCAAAAGCAACATGGGAATCATACTGCCTTGGTCATCCCTTGCTGGCCTCACTCAGCAAGATACCGGCTCTTTGGGAAAACACCAAGTAACCTGGGATGCTTTGGTGCTGACTACAGACCAGTTACACAGTTCCATGACACGGGTCTGATGTTCACATGTGGCCCACTCTACCCAGTTCCCACTGAAAGCTATGAACACTGCAGGCTCACAGCACCCCAGAAAATCAGGCACCGTGTATCCGTACAGCAATGCCTGTGGGCTTTTTATGTCTTTTTCTTGTAATAAACAGGCAATGATGAATGCAGTGAAGGAAGATGTGCCAGAGCAGAGTTACGTGTCAGAGAACAAGTCACCAGAGCCAGGCTGGACAGGAACAAAGTTGCTGACCTAGTGGAAATGCACAGACCTTCATTAAAGTCAGCCACTATGCCAAATAATTCAAGAGAAAATGCTTGTTATAACAGTATTTTTCAAAATCTTTACAGCTATCAAAGATATTTGCAGAGCAGTAAGTTTTCTTTCTTTACCCTGATCAACTACTCAAAGTTAAAGATGGTTAAAGAGCATCCACAACAGCAGCCTCTGAGATTTCACCGAAGAAATGCAGATATCCATGTAGCACATTCACGCCTCCTGACCACAACTTGCTTTTCTATAACTTTCCACAGCCCTGGCAGTAGCCCCTGGACTGCCAAGGGTCTGGACCTCTGGCTGAAATCCAGTGGTCCAGAAGGTGATGATATAGCAGGAGCTGCATAGCTATATTAGGGTCCGCAAGGCGGGCAAGGTAAGCAGCTGAGCTAAAACCCAGCTCAGGAGGGCCCTTCTCCTTCCTCGCGATGGTGGAGAAACATCAGCATGTTCAAAGCTGGATAACTGAACCCTTAGACACCTGCAGAGATTATCAAAGGTGGTAAGAGCACAAACTCTTTCTTTGGCATGTACAGATTAATTGAAATGTCTGACCAAAATGCCCAAGTATGACAGACAGATCCACACCTCATCTATATTTTTCTTCTGCTGATTAGGTAGCAGTGATCTGCAGTTTGGGTTTTTGAACTGGAGAACTAAATGAGGTGTGAACACTGAGCAGGACTGTCCATTCAGTTAGACTCCTTTCCTTCCAACATGACTCTCCACCGGCTCCAGCAAATTCAGACCAGAATAAAACTGATGTCGTTAAATCAGACTGAATATATTGGTGGCTCTGGTGCTTCTTTGGCTGTCGAAATCCCAACACGGGATTTGTCCAGAAATGAAGGAGCAGTTCAGTTACAGGATTGGGGTCACATCTCCAAGCGCAGAGCATGTGCACCAGCGATGGCGGTAGAAACTGACAGCTGTCATATATTTTCTCTCACCAGAAAAAAAATGCTATTAAATGAGAAAAAAACTTTGCACAACGCATGCCACCATTGCACCAGCATCAACCCAGAGGCTTCGAAACACACAGAGGCAACATCCCTGGGAACTACTCTTTTCCTCCTAGAGATCCCACCCATTGCCTGTCCTCTCCGAGGAAGAGCCGAGAACTGCATGTGTGTGGGGAGAAAGGCGTTTGTCCAAATTACCTTATTTATTCATGGGCCTTCCTTAATAGCAACGATAAGAATAATAAATCCTGTGGGAGCAATGTAACCAATTCATGCACGGATGTGCAAATGGGCAATTTGCAAACTAATTGCCCCCGCACAATATGCTGTGCAGACAGGTTGTCCGAACACTGGCTCTGCGTACTTTTTGTACGTGGCGGCTGCCTGGTAAGAGGCGGTTGAAATGCTTTCTGGGCAGACAATGGGCTTGCTCAAGTGTGCAACTATTTCGGAGGGAAGCTATCCCGCCCACCCCGGGTGGCGAAGGTTTGTTCTGCCTGTGTCCAGCTGCCGTGTCGTGCCAGGAAAATACAGGGGCCATGTGCAGGACAAAACAGTTTGCCTTATTGCCTCTGTCGGCTCGGAAGGACGCAAAGAATATCAGCAGCATATGGCCCTCGGGGGATTTCAGCCATTTAACAAACATTATATGCTCCATAACAAAACAACAATATTTCGGTACTTAGATCGACCAAATAACTAAATTAAATTCCCTAGACGGTGAGGGCTGGTATGCTAATTGGCTTGCCTTGTGGATTTTCTATGCGGCTCCCCAAGAAACAGATTGGCCCATTTTTCAGGCAACTGATTGTTAATTGGAGTAATGAATAGCAGGCTGGAGGGGCCGATCACTTCGCTTGGTAAATTCAAACCCCCATTATTCATGAGGACAAGCTAGAGGTGAAGTGGTTTTCATGGGAGGGGGGCAGACGGGCTGGTGCCAGGTCAACCCAAACGCGTTTTTCTTTCCCTTTGCGCTGGGAACACAAGAGAAGGTTTAGCACCTGATTCCCCCATCCCTCTGGGATGCAGTGCTCTTCAAACAGCTGAATCGCTCGCGAGAAGGGCTTCCCCTGTTGACTCCAGAAGGCCAGCCGGTACCTCTATTGAGCAGGCCTCCGCAGATCTGCTCTGGCTCTGTTGTCCCTAACATGAGCAACCTCTACCACCTCTGGGAAAGTCCTTGGTTTTGCTATGCTTTGCTTCCCTGGTAGCTCTGATGGGCTGGACAGAAGAGCTTGAGGGGCAGGAGCAGGCTGGTGCAGCCAGGTCAGCAGGACATGGCTCCGAGACTTCTCCCTTCATCGTGCCAGCTCCTGCATCCTCAGCGGGCCACACAGCCACTGCTCCTTCCCCTTCCCACTCACTCACCAGCCACGGTTCTGGTTCCCTGCTATCCCAGCTTCCCAAGTTGGTTAGAGGCACACAGCTGGGGCGTGGGAAGGTGAAGCTTGGGGTCTTGTCTGCTCCTTGATCCAGAAGACCCAGCCCTCAAGCCCGCACTGGCAAGGATGAAGGCTGTTACCTTGTTTCCCAGCCCACTCTCTCCAGTGCCTGGCTTCGATTTCAGAGTGTGAAAATGCTGAGCCCTCTCTGTTCCTGCAAACTTTGCCATAAGCCAAGCTCTCAGCATCTCCCCGAGGCTGAGCAGCCCTCTTCGGACCGGGCTCCGTGGTAGCACCACACCAGACACCTGCATGCTCTTCTGAGCGAGCTTCCTTGCAACTGCTTTCTGCACCAAGACCCAAGGTAATGACTGCCTGAAAACCATGGCCAAACTATTCACCAAAGACTACACTCAGAAAATTTTAGAAATGCGTCCCTTTAGGGTATTTCAAATACTATTCTGCAACTGATGAGCTTTTCAGTTTGTTAGCTGAACCAAAAGATAGCTTTTCTAAATTCACAGTTACCTAATCAAAATATTTTAACTTGTTAATACATCACCTTTCCAGACAACCACACTTACACATGCTACTAAAATGTAGCAATTGCTTCAGTTGCTTATTCTCCATCAAATGCAGTTTCAGTTTCAAGTTGAGCATGAAGGTGGCTCAAACCAGCACACAGGTGTCTAACGTCAAAAGTCACTTCTGAAAATCTCACTTACAGCATAATTTTGCTGCACCACGATATCAAAGTAACTGAGCTCATCAGAGAGACTAAGATGACATTTTGCAAGAAGAGACTTATTTTCATAAATTATGTTAGAAGACAGGTAGATGACCTCATTTACTGAGAAAAAACGTGGCACAAGAGAAGACACTCTATATTCAAAAGCAAATAATGGGGTTTGGTGTCCACATTTCTGGGTGCCCAAGGTGGGTGCTCCAAAAGGCCCAGTCCTCAAAGGCCAAGGAGGCTGGTTTTGGAAAAAAGTCTTCTTAAAGTGCCTCAGTTTGAAAAGCAGGGACTTCCTATGTTGGCTTCTCTGAGCTGATCACAACTGTTTATCCAGGCACTTCTGCATTCACCCTGGCGTACGAGTGCTTTATAACCAACAGTGAATTTATCAGTGGGGAACTCAGCCAGCATGGGTTCATGAAGGGAAGATCCTGCTTGACCAACCTGATCTCCGTCTATGACAAGGTGACCTGCTTAGTGGATGAGGGGAAGGCTGTGGATGTTGTCTACCTGGACTTTAGTAAGGCCTTTGACACTGTCTCCCACAGCATTCTCCTGGAGAAACTGACTGCTCATGGCTTGGAAAACTGCACTCTCTGCTGGGTAAGAAACTGGCTGAATGGCCGAGCCCAGAGAGTGGTGGTGAATGGAGTCAAATCCAGTTGGTGACCGGTCACGAGTGGTGTTCCCCAGAGCTCAGTATTGGGGCCGGTCCTGTTTAATATCTTTATTGATGATCTGGACGAGGGGATCAAGTGCACCCTCAGTAAGTTTGCAGACAACACCAAGTTGGGTGGAAGTGTTGACCTGCTGGAGGGTAGGAAGGCCCTGCAGAGGGACCTGGAGAGGCTGGATCGATGGGCCAAGGCCAACTGTATGAGGTTCAAGAAGGTGAAGGGCTGCATCCTGCACTTGGGTCACAACAACCCCATGCAATGCTACAGGCTTGGGGAGGAGTGGCTGGAGAGCTGCCTGGTGGAAAAGGAGCTGGGGATGCTGGTTGACAGCCACCTGAACATGAGCCAGCAGTGTGCTCAAGTGGCCGAGAAGGCCAATGGCATCCTGGCTTGTATCAAAAACAGTGTGGCCAGCAGGACCAGGGAAGTGATCGTCCCCCTGTACTCGGCACTGGTGAGGCCGCACCTTGAATCCTGTGTTCAGTTTTGGCTCCCTCACTACAAGAAGGACATCGAGGTGCTGGAGCGTGTCCAGAGAAGGGCAACGAAGCTGGTGAAGGGTCTAGAGCACAAGTCTTGTGAGGAGCAGCTGAGGGAACTGGGGTTGCTTAGTTTGGAGAAAAGGAGGCTGAGGGGAGACCTTATCGCTCTCTACAACTACCTGAAAGGAGGGGGTCGGTCTTCTCCCAAGTAACAAGCCATAGGACGAGAGGAAATGGCCTCAAGTTGTGCCAGGGGAGGGTTAGACTGGATATTAGGAAAAATTTCTTCAGGGAGAGAGCGGTTAGGCATTGGAACAGACTGCCCAGGGAAGTGGTGCAATCACAGTCCCTGGAAGTATTAAAAAAAAAGTGTGGATGTGGTGCTTAGGAACATGGTTTAGAGGTAGACCAGGCAGTTAGGTTAACGGTTGGACTTGATGATCTCAGAGGTCCTTTCCAACCTTAACGATTCTATGAACTAGAAACTATGTTCATTTTACAGGAACTAAACCACTCAAAATGAGTTTGCTTCTTCAAGAAAGCTTAGAAATACTGGAGAACAGTCCTGCAGCTCCTGAAGCATAAATGACTGAAGGCTAACAACAGGCTGCCACTAATATTTATTTATCAGTAGTTGGTGCAAGACATGAAAAAACTGAGAATACTTCTTTTCTTTCAAAGGTGCACGATGATTTATTTCACACACAAAACTTTAGGCATCTCCTAACAAATGAGAGGTTCACAGTGTTTCAGAGCGGAAAAGTGACTTTCTGGATCATTCTCCCTTATGAGACTCTAAGCATTCATCACCAATGTACAGGGTCAGGCAAAACCACATGGAGGACTGGGAGCAGTGAACTCCTCCTAAAGGGGAACTGGAACAGCAGAGCACCTCCAAAAACGGCTCTCAGGGCACAAGAAGCGACATTCAGCGAAGAAGAAAACAATACTGCACTCAGATGTGATGCAGATGTTTAAGCTGGGCATAGTCCTCTGGATACAACGCCACATTTTTGAAGGTACCCTAAATTAAAGTCAAGGTTTGTTTCTGATGTGTTCCTCTGCAGCTCCTGAGATAAATACAAGAACAGCACCTGCAAACAGCTATTTACATCTCCCTCTCTAAGCTCTAAAGGTTCATGGAGCGAAACCCACAGAGCTGTCTCAGACCTCCGTGGCTTCAGCTCCTCTTGTGGCTCAAGGAAGACAGCGTCAGAGAAGGCTGTGCTGCCTCAGACAGCACCATCATATTGAAATGGGCCTCTAGAGGTAGTTTTTGCTCTTTAATCTGACCCAGTCACATTTCTGTACAATGAAGTAATTCTTCAGGTCAGATTTAATTTTAAGATTGGATACCTTGCATTATATATATAGGGGGGAGTCAGCAGCCAGCTTTATTTCCATATTTCCATTTCTACACATATCGATCAATACAATATTATCAATATTAAGGAATATGACAGACACTTTCATTTTTCTGTTCTTCATAATTTTAAATTGCTTCTAACGTGCTTTATATAATAGTCATTGAAAATATCGTAAGACACACAGAAAATTCGTTGTGAAACTAAACAGTGTGAAAACAAGTAATCAGGTAAAGATGCAAACCATCGCACAAAGCCCACCACTACTGCCTGTAGTCGGCAGTCTCACTGGCAGCTGATTATTGAGGGCATTTTTCCGAGGTCAATACTATCTAGGTCTTTGTTAATGGCCTGGAAGATGGGATGCAATGTACTCTCAGCAAGTTTGTGCTCTGCACCAAGCTGGAGGGCAGGGCTGCTCTTCAGAGGGACCTGGACAGGCTGGAGAAGTGGGCTGACAGGGGCCTCACGAGGTCCAGCAAAGGCACATGCCAAGTCCTGCCCCAGGACAGACAGAAATCTCCACACAAGGGGACAGACTGAGGGCTAGCTCCATGGAAAAGCCCCCAGGGGCCAAGCTGACCAGGATCAGAAGCATGCTCTTGCAGCAAAGAAGGTCAACCATGCCCTGGGCTGTATTAGCAAAAGGGGAGCCAGCAGGAGAGGGAAGAGACCCTACCCCTCCATTCAGCACTTGTTTGTTCAACCTAGAGAAAGGAAGGCAAAGGGGAGAGCTTATTGCTATCTGCAGCTACCAAAGAAGAGAAGATGGAGCCAGGCTCTTCCCAGAGATCTTCAGCAACAGCACAAGAAGTGATGGGCGCAAGCTGGAACATGGCAAGTTCCTATTAGGTATCAGGAAACAAATTTCACCTTATGGGTGGTTCAGTCCTGGGACGGGGCCCAGAGAGTCTCCATCCTTGGAGATACTAAAAACTCAACTGGACAAGGCTTTGAGCAGCCTGATCAAACTTCAAATTTGGCCCTAGTTTGAGCATGGGAACCTCAAGAGGTCAGTTTGAAGCTAAATTATTCTACGTTTCAAATATCATGCACAAAATGTTCTTTAAAACCAGAGCATTTTTACCAAAAGCTGCTCTTTTGAACCTTAACATCATACATCATACAGTAAGAGTTCTCAAAAGCTCTAAAGAAGAGGTTGGGGTCAATTTTCTGCTCTGGAGACAGAAGGATAAGGTGAGAAAGGACTTTCTTCTCCCTCAGAATATTCACAATTGACTCCAAGATTATGACAAGATCATAAAAATCTTTATTAACAAAAGCCTGGTCACGGCACGGGCTGTCTATTCAGCCAGACAAACCTGTGCCACTTGACAACCTGTTTAGCTAATGAATAATATACATAGTTGAACAAATGCTTTGCCCACACACTCATTGGTAGAACACATATTTTTGACTGCCTAGAAACCCATCCCTAACATGAAACATGGGGAAGAATTCCTGAAATCGTGAACAGTTAAAAACAGTAGCAATTTGTTTTCACTTTACTCATCCTCCCCACCCATTTTTTCTTCAAAACAAGCTTCTTGAAGGAATTATGGATAATATTCAACACAGTGCTATGTGACAGCTCACAGACGGACGCATTTCTAATGAATTTGGAGAAGTTAAAAACGCACTGATAGCAGACATGAAAAAAATCTGGGGAATTCTCCTTAATTAGATTACATTCTGTGCATCCTGTCTGTATGAATGAGGACACAGCAGTGGAAACCACCTGACAGCACTGTTAATACAACTGCTAGGGTTTGTAGTTGCGGACATCTGTTTTAAAGCCGTGATCCAAATCTGCCCCTAGAGGCCAATCAGCCGGGCTTTGGACTTCGGTTTAAAACATTAAAAGCAAAATTCATATTTGCAGGTGCCATTCCATTAAACTCACCACATTTCAACGTCACCCTAGATTGCAAACAGTTCCTACAGTCTGCAAGTGAGGCACAAGTGCAAGGAGAAATAAACCCATTCATTATAAAATGTTCAAATACCAGCAGGGTGTAGTAATGCTGTGTCCCAGCCTAGACATGTGTCTCAATAGAGTGACTGAAGTGCAAAGCATGCTCAGCCCTTACTCACTGCCATACAAGTCAAGAGCTTGAAAATTTTGCTGTATTTTCTCCTCACGCTTAATTTTGTCGCATACAGACGTGCACGAGGATATATCCCCTTGCCTACAAGAGCAATAAAAACAATTTTACTTTTTTTTCTCTGAAAGCAGAATCAATTCACGTTTTATTGCAATAATCCAAGGCACAGGTCAAATATGGAGGGGGCAGAGGGGGAAAATCTGGAAATGATCCTCCCATACGTCACTGCAGACAACAGGCACACACCTCAGTATAAATAAATAACCGCTAAGCCATCCCCATTCATGTTTCTAATTAGTGCAACCTATTTAACAAATAGACACATAATATAGGTCAATTATGTAGGTCATGATAAATTTGTGAAGAACTTCAGCCTGTAGGGCACCAAAAAGACCACATTGAGGCAGCATTTTCAAAGTTACAGCTCATTTCTGTGCATGGGTTGCGACCAGCAGTGAGGAACAGCAGAGACCTGCTCGGTTTTTCTGTTTTGTGGTACTACAGCCGCAACGACTAACGAAAACATCAGTGACGTCCCCTGGGAGACACCCTCTGTGATATGATCACGGAACGTGGTGGAGCCCATCCAGCATTTATTCTAGACAAATCCAATGCAAAGCCACTAAAGATCATCTATTACACCCTATTATATTGCAGAGCAAGAGCAAAATATACATACTTGGCCCGATTCTGGAGTGTTTCAGAGTTTGAACTTATTGCCACATAATACCTTTAGCTCAAAAAAAAAAAAATCCTGGAAGACAAAAAGACATATTACTTCAGACCACAGAAATCGTTGGAGCATCATTAGAAAAGCAAAGACAGAGCCAGAAAAGCAAAGCAGTCAGCAGAGGACCTACATGTGACTACGGCAAAGGCGTGTTTGGATCCCGATTTCCTCAGAATAGAAGACTTATGTGATTGTTTTGCCCACCTGCTGACTCTCCAAAACTATTGATCCAGTTACTAGTTTCAGCCACAATTGCCAGAAACATAAATGTCTCAAAGACATTTTATTTCTATGAGTTTGTCAAAAACTGGTGGGTATCCAGAGGAAATGGAGAAATATCTTATTTATGCTTTCTCCGTAGAAAAGGAAATGGCAGCTCAGCATTTATCTAGTACATTTGACCATGGCCCTCTGACCAGGGCCAGATGCAGCTCCAGAGAAGCCACAGTATGTGCCAAGTCCTGCCTTGCTAGAAATTTTGGGGAGGAATGATGAGGAACCACAGCGGAGGGCATTAGAGAGCAGCAGGTGCCACGTGGGGTTTCAGGTAAGTGACGGGACTGCAGAGCTACCTTCCCTGCTCAGGGATACGGGGAGGACGCGGGGGTACAATATACCAGCAAACACTACGTGTGTGTGGTTTGCAGCAGGGAGATAAAGGGGTTGGGGAACTCAGATCCATAGGGAAACAAGCTTAACGTTCGCTGTTCAATGAACATCACATTTTTCTGCTAAAGGTCAGCACTAGCATAATTTCTTCTTTGAGATGAAGGGAGAAAATGGATCTTGGATGGGAATTTGAGCTGTAGGTTTAGTTGCTATTACCTTTCCTTAGTATTTCCAAAATATTTTTCTTCTTCAGGCAGTCCCAACTCGGCCTGCCGTGGGACAGGACTTCTGGCTTCCTGGACTGCTGTTAGCAGAGGAAGTCCAAATTCTTCAAATGAAGTATCTCAGGGAGTTACCTGAGGAACTCTTTTGTACCTTAAACATGCAATAGTATTAATAGTATTACTAGTTAAGTGGCTGGGGAGCATCTGGGACCCGGGACACAGCTGGGAACTGAGATGCCAGTTCCAGCATCAAAAAAACCCAGCACCAGCCACAAGCTGGGAACAGACTCCTCACCCCTTTGAATTTCCCAAACCTGTGGTGCTGCCTGGAAGAGCCAGTCCCCAGGCAGGGCAGGGGCGGCAGCACCGAGGGAAACATGCTCTGCACAAGGAGCCTTAATTAACCGTGCAGCTCTCAGAGGTCAGATGTTCAAAACCGCACGTGTGCGTCCGGGTCCACATACGGCAGCCCAAACTCTATCACTGGCCACATGTCAGCTGGTTGAATTCCTGCGTGCCTCTCTCAGGATGTGAGGAGACGGAGCGTTTTGTGTAATTTGGCATATGTTACTACCTGGCTTGCACAAAACAACATACCAATCATGCGCAGTTCATGGGTGCACCGTGCCAAAAATACTGACCTTGTATTTATATCTATAATATAATCTTGTTACTGTCGCAATAGTCATGACTGAACTGGTGAAATAACCTTTTAATTACACAGTTTCTCATATTTGTGCAATTTGTCTTTGATCACTATTTAGTAACTCTCATTCAGACATCCAACACAATTGTTCTTTCAACACTGGAGTGACAGAGATCATTTCCCAAATAACTGGTTCCCAATAACCTGCATTCTAGCTCAGGTATGATATATGTAATACACCAAGCTATAGATCTAAACGTGCACATGTAAGTAATATATATAATACGTCCATGTCATACTTGAAAATTTGTTACAAACCTCAGACTATATGGCTTGAGTTAATCCTAGGAATGTGTGTGAGAAAGTCTCAGGAACAGATGCAAAACCTTTTAAACCATCTACACTCCCTCCCCGGGCCCCAGATGAGGCAAAGGGGTTTCCACAAACAGACTGAGAACTGTTCCCCATGGACATAAATGATGCTTTTCACAGGAGGAAAAAAAAAAACCAGCAGCATTACATTCCCATTCTTTGGGATCTCTAACCCCAACTGCAGCACTGTTTATGAACATATATGCAAGATACTTCAACTATGAGAAATAAATACTGTACTATTGTGCCCCATCCCTGGGGAAATGGTGTTCCTGATAAAATATTGCTCTCTGCTGGCCTGGCCTGCTTTTCCACAAAGCCTTACTTCCCACAGTATTCTGTCTTCCCTAGTGAAAAGGGGAAAGACTACCTTGTTTTGCTGGCTCTTCAATTGCATCTTTTAGCAATCGGTGACAGCAGCATCTTTCATTTAGGATTGAAAATCATTATATTGCTAGGAAAACAATACTGATATCGCATAAATCTTTTGTCTTGAAGAAAAAAATGCAAGTAGTCCTTGAACCTGAGTAACTCTCCAGAAGTATTCCTGTTTTCTTGCAACTTGGAAAAAGAAATAGGCTGTTCATGTAGCAGGCTCCCCATTGTAACCAGCTCAGCCAAGAGTATATTTGTAAACATAAGGGACTGAAGTCCTGTTCTCGGTTTTGGGAAACTTGCTCCTAGGTGGGAATTTTCACAGCAGCCCAAAATCCCAGTGCCAACCACAGGATTTGAGATGGGGCTCCCTGGTCATTTACTTTAACGGACAGCTCCAGGCCTGGGTAGCTCCCTGGCCTGAAACTTGTAGCATCTCTACTCCTTATCCCCATTTTTTGTTTTACCAAAAGGGGATCACCCAGACCAAAGCTAACTGAAAACCATCTTATTTGCGTTGAATTTACCTTCACACTGCCACTAGGTATCGCTGTGCCACAGCTGGTATAGCAATAACCATAAAAACTGACAATTTTTAATCTGTCAGTATCTGATATTTCAGGTCAGAATAAGGTGATGCCATGCTGCAGACTCACCAAGACCAGCCACCCATGCCCAGTTGCAAGTGTCAGCCTCCTCTCAGTCCCAGGGATAAAGGGTATTCACCCAGGAGTCAGGCTGCATCTTTGCTGAGGTTCTCCTCTCTATCTTCCTCCGGACGGGCTTACAGCTCCTGAGATGCTGTGATCGACAGGAGTGCTGCAGCAGCAATTTTGGATGAACGCCTACAGGAATTACCAGAGCGCTCTCAGCTGTTTTTTTTCAAGCTGCCTGCAGACTCAGACAGGTTTCTTTGGAGAAACCACACGAGGTGTCAGGGCCTTGCTTACGAACTAGGAGGGCTAGAAACTAAATATAGACTCTGTTGCAATTACATCATGGGGGAGCCACAAATCTTAGAGATTTTAAGTCTTTGTGCCTTAATCTTCCTTTGCAGGATTCTTCCGTTAATAGCACAATTCCTTTTAAATATAATTAAACAACATAGAAAAGACGTTTCTTTAGAATGTCTAACGCACAAATAGTTGGAAAGATCATTTTCATTTACATGAGTAAAACAGACGGGGAGTTTGATTTGAACAGTAACCATCATTTGAAATTCCTCAATGCCTGCTGCCCACAGGGCTGGTTAAAAAAAAAAAACTAATTTACTTTCTAAACACTGCTGTGAGGGAGTCATTTATTGGAATAAATAACACCCTGGGAGACTCTGCGCTCATTCCTACAGTGGGGTCTCTCAGCACAGACACCTGCACACAGATGGAGCTGCGGGAGCAACAGCAGGGCTCACAGGGAAGACGTGAGCCCTCTCGCATATAGCGAACAGCACCACGGCTCAGACCTCTGCTCTGCATCCCGTTCCCAAACATCAGGCTCCATCTCTTTTTCTTCATGCCTCGTGTTTGCTGCCGAGCGCTCGCGCGTCCTCACTCCCAAACCGCCTCTCCTTGTTCTTCCAGGTTGGGCGGAGCAGCAGGAGTAATTTTAGCTGGTGAAAGACAAAATGATCTAGGCAGAGGAAGAGCCGCTAAGGAAGTTACTCAAGCAGAACTGCTAGAGGAACACGAGGGATGGAGAAAAAAACAGAGCAGCTACCTGAGGGCATCCTTTGCTCACATCTACCAATGCTTTCTGCCTTAGAGCTGGACCAAACTTGCAGGTAAGGAGCTCTTGCCAGGGCTGGATCTCCCACGGGGAGCAGAGGGTGCCCAGCGGCCCTGCCGGCCATCTCCTTGGCGGCCTTATCCCAGGCCTCTCCCTCACCCGGCACAGGCCCCGGCCTGCTCCACAGCAGCCTCCGCACCTCCTCCCCCGTCCTTCCCTCACCTCGGGGACTGTTTCTCTCACACCTTTCCCTCACACATCAACGTTTTTTGTGGCGTTTTGCCCTTTTTTAATCACATTCTCCCCGGGGCGCCACCGCTGAGGGGCTCCGCTGGGCCCTGCGAGGGGCGGCTGCTGCGGAACCGGCCGTGCCCGCCGCGGCGATCCCCGGCCTCTCCTCACGGAGGAGCCCCCGCGGCCAACACCCGTTCCCGGGCACCGAGCGCAACGCCGCCGCCTCGGGGGAGCGGGAGACGGAGGCGGCGGAGCCCGCCCAGCACCGCGCCTGCGCAGGGGGAGCGGCGGCCGCCCGCGGGGCGGGGCAGCGGCTTCGCCATGGCGGGGCCGGCGGCGGCGGCGTGAGTGCGGGCGGCGGGGCCGGCCGGGAGCCGCGCCGCGCACCGGGGGGGCGGCGGCGGTGGGGGCGGCGGGCGGGGACACGGGGATCCGTGTGTGAGGGGCCGCGGCGGCGGCGGCGGCGGCGGGCGGGCGCCCCGAGGGCCGGGCCGGGCCCCCCGCGCTGAGAGGCCGGGCCGGGGCCGCGCAGGCCCGGGCTGCCCGCCGGCCTGCGCCGCGCAGGCGGAAAGCTTTTCCCCCGCAGCAAATCTCAGCCTCTCCTGAGAAGGGCAGGGAAGAGTCAATCCCGATTCTCTTCAGGAAGACGGGGGCAGCGGGTTCATGCAGGCAGGCTGCTGCTCCTCAGCCCCCTCATCCTTCAGCCTCCCCTTTCCCGCCATGGAGACTTCTGTCTCCTCAGGGCACCGTCCGGCTCCTGCTGCTTTCCTCCCGTGGCAGGTTTTTAGCTCCCGTGTAGCTGCAGTTGAGGCCTTTCGCCAGCAGATTGGAGTCGTCACCCCATGTGTGTGCAGTAATTGCCACCTACATCTCTGTGCCTGCCGACAGAAGCCAGAAAGATTTTTCATTTTTTTTTTTGCAATGCCATCTCCCTGATTTCTGCTTCGTGACAGCCTACGGTTCCTTTTCCCCTATGCTGATCTATTCTTCATGTGTATTTGTGCCTGTGGTTTTGCTTTCCTCCATTTTTATAAAATTTCGTCTTACCCATTTTTGGCAATGCACCATAATCACCTTGAATTTAAATTCCTTCTCACGCCTTCTGTACACCTCCTGAATTCGTATCACCGACAGATTACGTATGTGTCAGAACCTTCTTTAAGTCAACTTCATCAATTGGCTTGCTTTCTCTTCTTCATTACACTATCAAAAAAGGAAAGATATAATGTAATTTGCTCCCTATAAATCACCATTGATTATTTTTTAATCATCTGGATGATGTCCTGTGAGTGCGTGTAGATTTCTTGTGTTGTGCTTTGCTGTGGTTTCTTCCCTGGTATTGGAGCTGGGGAGGTCACTCTAATTCCCTGGATCTTCCATCTTGCCTTTTAAACACTGATGGTAAATTGTCCAGTCCTCTGGGACCTCCTTCACCATCTGGGAACTAACAAAGATAACTGCAAATGATTCGGGTTGCCCAGAGAGGCTGTGGGATCTTCATCCTTGGAGGTTTTCAAGGTGCAGTTGGATATAGCCCTGAGCAACATGGTGGGTCCCCTGGTCCCCTCAAAGCTGCCCGTGCTTTGAGCAGGAGGTTGGATGGGAGACCTCTTGAGGTCCCTTCCCACCTCCGTTACTGTATGTAGCTTCTCTGAACTCTCCTTACTCTGTTCCTTCTTAGGCCTCAGTAGAAATGGGGAAAAGAAGTTTATGCAGCTTTGTGTCTTAAAATTAACCGTAGATCTTGATGACGTGCTGAAGGAGGATGGATATGTTCCTTCTGAACCATTGGGAAAGTAGTGTGCGGTCTCGTAGGCATCTGGCAGCCACGGAGGCATTTGATGGTTAGGACAAGCAACATGGAAGAGAGGGGTTTTGCTGCTAGGTCCAGTTTTACAAGTGATTCGTAGGTGAATCCCAGGTTTTTGAATGCAGGATTCTACATTGTCCTGCTGGAATAAATGTAAGCATTTAACTGCAAGTTTCCCTGGGTTGGTTGAGATAGATTTGACCACTGAAGACAGTAGCTGCTATCTCAGTCTTGCTCCAGATGCTGAAGGAGCTGCAGGCATAAATCCTTTTACTTGCCAGCCATAGTCTGTCACTCCCTGTGTGTAAGTTTTTTTACCAGGCTGTTTGTTGCATTGACTTACTGCTTACATTGACTGTCATGCCCAACTTTCTTATCACAGATCTAAACCAACTAATGCTCGAGTCAAGTTTACTCCTGTAAGTCCCTTATCAAATAACCATCATACTCTTAGATCCTTTCAGCAGGTTTAGAAAATAAAACATATCTTTTCTTTTCTGTTGGATATAGGAGTGATGTGGGAACGACCTGTTCCGTGTGAAGGACAAGAAATAAAACATTTGATAAAGGGAAGAAAGAAAACATCTGATAAATGGAAGCCATGAAGATATCAAAGCGGTTCTTCGCTTTTGGGATTTTGGCATGCATAGCTATTTATGTTGCTTACATAAAATGGCACTTGGATTCCAAACCAGTCATGGGAGCAACAGAAGGAGTTGCTGAAAGCAGGGGAGACAAACTGAACCATCAGGCACTGACCACGGATCCCTCGGTCTTTTATGGAATAATGTTTGATGCAGGAAGCACAGGAACTCGCATCCATATTTTTAGATTTACACAGCAGCCAAAAGGTATGGCCTGCTCATTGCACGATAGATTAATTCTTCCATAATGTATGGCACAGATTATTGATGATTCTTTTCTAGGGATTACTTGAACAAACAAGCTTCGGCTCTTTCCAGAGAGCCATCAGGGAGTACATTATGATTCAAGCATGCGGGTTTGGATGAAATTATGAAAACATTCAACAAGGAGAAAATGCTGTAATGTCAGAATGTGAACTGAATAGCAGCTGTACCTTTAGAACGGTGCCTTGAAGAGCAGTTTTTCATCACACTGCTTGGTGGAAGAGAGGATTATGAATTCAAACTGCCTTATTCCCCCAAATTTTCACCGTGAGGTGGTTGGCTGTCTCCAGTTCCTGGCAGTGAGCTGCTTCTCTCTGCGTTGTCTGGTTTAGTGCATCCTTGGCTTCAGTGTTGGATTTAAATTGCAAAACTTCACTGTTTGAGTAAAATTGCTGTGTATTGCACCTGGACAGAAAGTATTGCTAAGAAGCGAGACAGAAGTGTACAAAAAAGCTCCAGTTTTCCTCGAGTCGTAAGCTTCATTTGTTTAGGTGTTGTCAGCTCCTATTTGTGAAACTCTTAAAGATGAAAGAACCCGTGTGGGTGCTGTTCATAGGTGATCTGAGGATGCTTTTAAGGATTAGCAGTGCGGTGCATGGTGTGATCGGCCTGTGGGGAGCACCTTAGGTTTGCAGAATGGGCTAGTGTAAGGCTTAGCCATCAGAGGCGTTAAACAACAGTCCATGGATTTCCTTCTTTCAGTGTATTCCTGAATCTTTGCTTCTTCCTTGCCTGCTTCTCTTTAAACACAATTTCAGAATATATTGCAGGAAACCTTATGGAGTGTAGATGGGTACAGGAGGAAGATGTTGTCAAGCTCACGTACAGGAGGAAGATGTTGTCAAGCTCATGTTGTCTTGCCTGCAGGTTCATATAATTGCCTATACTGCAGGTTTCCAAAATACCTAAGTCTGGCTCCCTCTGCTGCCATTGAAAATGGTGGTAAAGCTTCCACTCAGCTTTGCTGGAGTCAAGTTTAGAGAAGAGAGAACAGAGCATGCTGAGACCAGAACAAAACATGCTGAAACTCGGGGTCTTTGTTACTGGTGCAGTTTGGAAAGCTGCACCTGGCAGGCGTAAGGGCTCAAAGAGAACTTGCACCCATCTGGTGATTGTCTGATGTGCATGAAAAGTACGTGCATAGTGGACACCAGCACCTGAAAAACAGTCATGACTCTTAAAAATGGTTTTCTCAGGAGCTAATTACAGCAAGGGCTGTATTTAAAGGTCGGGTGGCTGTTGATAGTTCATTAGACAGAGGCTTCAGTTGACTTCCATTAGCACATAATGATGTAATTTGTAAAATGGTTTTCTTCTTGAGTATGCAAAATTATTTGTACCATTACTTATTTTGGAATACTGCTTTTGAACAGAGACTCCCAAATTAACCCATGAGACGTTTAAAGCACTGAAGCCAGGTCTATCTGCATATGCCGATGATGTCGAAAAGGTAATTTTGTTTCTGTTACTGTAAAAGTACGTGCCCCAAAACCTCCTGTTCTTGATATGCCCTGCAAATCACGTCTTGCTGTGGTACAGTGTCCTGAACTGTCTCAGTTCAGGGAAGCGTCTCCAAATGATACAAGCCCACAGTAAAAATTGGTCAACGTGCAGGGGAGCAAGGAACAGAACACATCTAGTTCTGCTCGGTGGTGTTGTTAATTAAGCACAGTGGATGTTCTTCCTATTCAATGCGCTTAAGAAAATGACAAAAGAGCTGTGTTGGATTGGAGCAGAGGCTTCTCCAACAGTGACCAGAATTGGATTCTCAGGAAAGTAGTCTAAAAAACAGGCCAACTACTAAGTGACTTCTCTCCATCTCCCTTACCTTCTGGCTCACAGGGATTTAGGGACTTCCTGAGCCAGATTTACACCCAGCTCATAGTGTTTTACTGGCTCCAGAGGCCTTTTTTTTCCAAGGATTTGTCATATGCCTTTTGAACCTTTTGTCACCAAAACGTTCAGTGGCAGAGAGTTCTATGTCACTGTTTGAAAAAGTGACTCTTCCTGCTTGTTTTTGACCTGGTACTGGATAATCCTCATTGTATCCACCAGGTCTCACGCTGTAGGAGATAGTGAGTTCTCCACCTTCTCCTGGCCCCTTGTGATATTCACTTGTCTCTGTTCTGCATTTACAGTGAATCATACCTCTGATCACCCTTTTGCCCTTCCAAGAAAGGCAAATCAAAAGAGTTTCTAAAATGCCTTTTTTTGTTCTTTCTCTGCTCACAGAGTGGCCAGGGAATAAAAGAGCTCCTGGAGGTGGCGAAGAAGGAAGTTCCTATGGAGCTGTGGAAGTTTACTCCTCTGGTCCTGAAAGCCACAGCTGGCCTACGGTTGCTGCCAGGGGAGAAAGCTCAGAAGCTGCTGGATAAGGTACTATTTCTTGTCCTCCAGTTCGCTTTCCAGAAATTTTATAGCAAAATTTGGTCCCTTCTGTGTAAGGTACATACTCCTTTATCTTCACCTACGTGAGCCATTCCTATCATTTAACTCCTGAGAGCAGTGCAGAGCCACCTGATCTCAAATGGGGTTGGGGGAAAAACTGCGTGAGTAGAAGCACAGGGGAATGATGACAGCTCCGAATAATCCTGGAGATGACATATAACAAGTGTAATGAGATACTCCTAAGAGTCACCACAGGCTTGTTCTTACTGGGCGTGTTTGTTGGTGGATTTGACCAGGATGCTGCTATTTTGAGAAAAGCTCTCTGCTATTTGATTGGTCAAGTTATCGGCCTGCTGCTGCAAGGTCGCTCCTTTATATCGATTGGAAATAACGTAAATTGTATTTATAGGCATGTAAAATATGTTTAATATTTTAAAATGTTATAAAAATAAACATAATATTATGTTCTAGACCTTACATCTGCAGGAAAAGTTTAAGTGTGCACTAAGTGTACTCTCTTTCTAAGCAATATTTGAAAGGAAGAAATGTGGTGCGGTTAAAACCAATGTCTGTATTGTTCTCTGCTGCCTGCAAGCTGGCCCGTTCTTTTCCACACTGAATTTCAGCCGGAACTGCTGCAATTGTTACTTTAGAGGACTCTGGAAACCCAGGGCTTTGCTACCTCATGTAGGATGTGGTGTAGAGGACCTCTAACAGCCAACATGCTCCTGTTAAAAATGCCATTCCCTGGGGCATTCCTGAAAGCCAGGGTATCCATCTCCTGCCTCTCCCGTGCATATATAATACCCTGCGGGTCACCATTTGCAGCAAAGTAAACTGGATTCCCTTCCCTACCTGTGTCCATCCCTTGTTAATGGCATTTCTGAGCAGTCTTCTTGCTTGAAAACCCACACATCCATCCCTGTCTCTGCACCAAACTGCAGATCCAGTGTGTAAATCGCTGACCTTTTATAGCAGAGCACAGGCTGATGCTTCTTGGGCTCATGACCTTCAAACAAAGTGGTGAGCAGCAGTCAGGATCTGGCCCAAGAAGAGGAGCAGTTGTGTAAAACTGGAGTTTTAAAAAAACTTGCTTTCCAGCTGAAAAAAGATTTCTCTGAGTGCAGCTTTTATTTGAACTACAGGTGAAGGAGATTTTTCAGGCCTCCCCCTTCTTCGTGAGGGACAACTGCGTGTCGATAATGAACGGAACCGATGAAGGTAGGCTAACTTGTGGAGACCCTTTCTGCAATCCTGGAGATCCCTGCTGCGCTGTGACGAGTCCCCACTCGCTGTAGTGGGAACCCACAAGCAGCGGGTTTGACACAGTTTTACACTGCCTCAGGCAGTGCCTGCCAGAGATCTTGTGCTACGTTTTCCAATGTGAAGTCCTGATTCTGAAAGCTCGGAGTGCCGGGCAGTTCCCGTGGGATCACCAGGAAGCCACTGTGCAGTCAGCACTTCTGGGAAGGTTTCTGAATATCTGCTTGTTGAGATGGTTTTCAGCAGCTGGTTTTGCACACAAGTATTTGGTCATAATGTTAATTATAAGTGATCAAACGAGTGCGATTGTGAATCCAATCTGAAAAAATCTTACATAGTTAAGAAAATACATACTGAAGTAAGTTGATGCTCATCAAAAAATGCTGAGGACAGAACCCAGAATCAGTCTTGTTTTACAATAATTTGAAGAACCATGTCTAAATTCTAAGTAACTGACTGTTGAAATGTGTTTTAAATCTGCTTAGAAACCAAACCTTAAAGTAGCTGGAGATGTTTGGAGCTGTTTATGAGTTTCTTTTTTAGTGCTTAATGGAAGAAAGACATTGTAATTCTTTTTGTTTTGTTTTAAAATCATTAATAGCAGTGACAGCCTTAGTTCAGCCAAGGGTTTAACTGGCCCATGTTCCCTAGCATGCCTTGAGTTTTAACCACATGGATAAATATTTGAATTTGTTAACATAAGGCCCACTAATTAATCTAATTTATGGAGAAAAGCTTTATAAAACAAGAAGACGACAGAAACAGTGCGGCTCACAAAAACGCTTAGAGGAAAACAGGGAAAATTAGAACACTGCAAAGATGAAAATTGGTAGTATTCAAAAGGAGTCGAGTGCCTGACATCAAACAAAAGCACACCCATGTATGTTTTCCTAGAAAACGAACAATGTGAGTGTCAGTCATTTCCTTGTCTTTTAGCTAAAGACTGAAGCCTTTGTGACTTCTCACCTAAGGTTTTGACCTATGAAATACAGAGTTCTCCAGGCATTTCATATATGGGGCTTCTCTTCCAAATATCGCATAAGCTCCCGTGTAGAAGGTCATTCTCTTTGTTCGAGGCATCTAATCTTGGTTTTTGACAGCCGTTGACAGTTGTGGAGGCACTGGCTTTGGGGCAAGGTGGGTCAGGGGAGCTCAGCAGAGCCGGTCCTATTCACCCTTCTCAAAGGTCCTTCTTGCTTAGCTCTCAAGCTCTCTCCAAAGTCTCTTTGGCGACTTTGTATTGGAAGTCCTTCATTTGTGAAAGGGGGACAAGGGAGCTTGTGGCAGATGGCCTCTGGTGCCTCTGCCTATTGTTGGATGACAAGCTCTGGTTTGCTGATTATTTTGTTTAGATGGTGCAGTTAAACTGTATGAGAAAAAAATGCCTCCAGCTAAACAGATCCTAAAGCAGGAAGACCTCATAATACAGCTCGCCTTATTTGTTGCTGTAGTTAGATAAAATGAAATGGTATGATCTAACAGTGCATCTTCTGAATCTTTTCCTTATTAGGTATTTCAGCCTGGATCACAATAAATTTTTTAACAGGTATGTCTGCGTGAGCATGTGCATAAAGATATGACCGATGCTGTGAAATTCATGCTGTTCTCTGCCCCTGTGTGGGATTTGTTCATTGATTGGGGTGGAGTGGGAGAAAGAAGGATCTGGGAATAAGTCAGCGGTTGTTTTTGGCCTGGCCTATTTAAGTCATTAGGATTTTGGTCATTTACTTGACAGAGTGAGGAGTTTAATCCCTTTTCCTAGATGTTTAATGTAGCCTTTCTGGTACCTGTAGGGTAGCAGAGCATTTTATTCCTTTTTAGAGTCTGCCACTAGCTCTGGCTAAATTTTTCATGTGGATATTCTAGATGTGCTTGGCAGCTGCACAGGGTGAAAGAAAGTGCTATGCTACTTCCCTACAGATCTGTGACATAGCAATACCACAAGTGTTGACACTGCTGAGTTAGAAAAGCGTAGCTGAAGAGTAAAGAAAAAAACTACGCTGAAGCCCTCTCTGACAATAAGTAAAGCAGTCTGCCCGCCAAGCGCTCTGTTCAGCACACACAGTGTGTGGAGCAAAACAAGTGCTCTAAAGCTTTTTTTGCTCACAGGGAATATCAGAAAGGTCAGAGGTCTTCAAACATCAGCTATCATGAGGTATACCGGGGTACTTGGCACAAACTAGTCTTGTCAGGAAGGTGTATTTGAAGGATCTAACTGAGAAGAACTGGATTTAAATGAGAAGAGAGGTCTGGGCTGGCAGCAGGAAGAATTCCAAGAGAGCTGAGTCTCAGGCCAGCTCTTTTCAGTCTGTCATCCCCTTGGCCATAGGAATCTGCAAAATATCACTAAGGGATCAGGGAGAGGTGGCCAAGAAAACCACATTCCTCTGTGGTACAAAGTGGTTACCAGAGTAGAGCTTGCAAAAGGGTCCTTGCATCCACTGAAAAATGTTTAGGAATCCAGTAACCAGAGCTGCTGTAATTAGGGCATGAACAGCCACCAGAGAAATAAGAGAAACTCTGTCACTTGAAGATTTTCAGGTCACCCCGATAAAGCCAAAATAAGCGCCCAGCAGATGACGGTATAATTTAGTGCTGGCTGGAAGCTGGCAGATGGAGTTAGATTGTCCTCTTTCTTTACCACTGTACTTCTGGTTTTGTTCCTAGCCAGTTTCTCACAGCACCCACCATGGCTTTCTCTGTTCTGTCACACATTTCAGGCAGCCTAGATGATCCACAGAAGAGAAGTGTAGGGATGCTGGATTTGGGTGGCGGATCAACACAGATCACCTTCCTCCCACGCAGCGAGGTAATGCGAACATGCACACTGTTGGGAAATGCTGGTGCAGAAATCAGTAACTGCTCAAATTTGTTTCCCTTGGAAACAGACCAAGAGTTCGTCAGTGTGACAAGAAGCCACGTTTCTGACAGAAAAACCCAGGTCACTTGGTCACGTCTGCCTTGTTAGAGTCAGTCACGGAGGCATTCGCAACTCTCTTGTCAGTCCTCTTACTCCAGCTCCACGGGTCGGTGGTGTACGTGGTGAATCTGCCAGGGCTGCTGTGTCTTGGGGAAAATGCAGTGTTTGCCTGAGTGTCTTAATCCTTGACTCTCAGTTTGTGCTGCTTATAATGAAGAACTCAAAGGCAATGCTGTTAATGGATTCAAGTCCAACATTTGGCCTATATTGGGTTTTAAGAATGCAGTAAGAGTCCTTCTCACTCCTTGTTTCTGGTTTTCCTGAGTTCACTCAGTTGCAAATGAATGCTTTCTAAGGAGCGACTGTTATTATGCAGTAAAAAATACTGCTGATGTTTGTCATTTCAGCTTCCTGCTGTGGCATTTTTATAGGTGTTCTGTGAGCTGGAAGCCCTGTGGATGTGGAGTCATGAGGCTCTGGCCTGAGCAGGGATACCATTCATAGCAAAGCTGCACAAAAGCAGAGGGCTGGGATGCTCTATCTGGTGTCCCAGCCTGGGCTAATCAAGACAGTGTGCTCTTACAGCAGAATGACAGGGGATGTGAAGAGTCTGGGATGTGGCAATTCTGGACTTAGAGATGGTGTTAAGATATGAGCAGCATGAATAGCATTGTGGCCCGAGCTTTGCTCCCCACAAATGAGCTAGCCGTGCCGGTGCGCTTGGGGAAGAGGCTGCAAAGTGCTTTAGATAATTACCCTTTCATTTCTTCAGACCACAGGCTGGTCCACGCTCTGTTCCTTGGCAAGCACAGTGATGTGCTTTTCCTCTGGCTTGTGGAAGTTCACAGCTGAATTCACTTGAGTAGGAAGTTAATGCGTGCCTGGCTTTCATATTACTTTGCACACCGTTTTCCCTAGTAGGGATCGTGTGAAGAGGCAGTTGCTGTAGCCTCTTAACAAAAGCAGTTAAGAGCTGGAATAAGGATTCCTTTTTAATTAAAATAATTCTTTTATACACCAATTTGGTGTGGATACAAATAGAAATGTAACCAGTTTAGACTCTGTCACGTTAGACTCAGGCAATATTTTAGCTCCGGGTTTTCTGTTTGTCCTGTGTATCAGGTGTCAAATCGAAATACTTGCAAATTCATCATTTCTCTCTGAACCATGCTAGGATTGTTTCACATTTTTCGTAATGTTTTGGAAGATTGCATTGTTGATGTTTGATGCTGCTGGCAGAAGCCTTGCAGTGACATCTTTTTCTCCCTCCAGGCAACTCTCCAGACATCACCAGCTGGCCATACGACTTCATTTCAGATGTTTAACAACACCTACAAGCTGTATTCGTACAGGTTAGTTGTGGCAAAGAGAGCACGCTGTACAGATAGAAGCTTTCTATGAAGCCAGTGAGATCTAGGTGTCTTGCTGAAGTGGGGTCCTTGCAAATGAGTAGTGGGAAGAAGCGGAGAAACCTGAGCCACGTCCTTGTGGAGGATTAACCTTGGCTGCCTGCCGGGTGCCCACCAAGCCACTCTATCACTCCCCTTCCATCAACAGGACAGGGGGAAGAAAATACAACAAAAAGCTCCTGGGCCAAGATAAGGACAGGAAGGTCACCATCATGGGCAAAACAGACTCGACTTAGAGAAGTTAATTTTATTGCCAATTAAACAGTAGGATAATGAGAAATAAGAACAAAATCTAAACCACTTTACCCCCACCGCTCCCTCCTTCCCAGGCTCAGCTTCACTCCCAACTGTTCTCCCTCCTCACTGCCGAGCGGCTCAGGAGGATGGAGAATGGGGGTTGTGGTCAGTTCATAGCGCTTTGTCTCTGCCATTCCTTCCTCCTCACTGCCTTCCCCTGCTCCCAGTGTTTTGGGTAGAGGGAAGCAGCTTCTTCCCATCTGTTTGCTGTGGGGTGTGTTTGGGCTCAAAAAGAGTCAATTCGGTATGCTAGAGGCTGTGCTGCCTTTGAGGAGGGTAGGAGAAATGTTAGGGGAATGCATTCAGCATTCCCAGTTCTTCAAGAGCCAGATTACCACTGACAGCTATTGCCTGTGCTTTTTCAAAGAGAGATTATCCTTCTGGGGAAGGGTAACATGAGAGTGGGTTGTCACACTGTTCCCCTTCTGTGCATTAGCTGCTGACTCGAGCCATTTTGCTGGGAGCGTGTAGAGGAGACTGGCACGACCCAGCCAAGTTGTCAGTGGAGTATCAGAGGAAGGATGTTTGTTGTTCACGGAGGCTTTTATCCCTTTGCAGTTACCTGGGACTCGGGCTGATGTCAGCAAGGCTCGCCATTTTAGGAGGAGTTGAGGGAAAACCCTGTAAGTTATGGGCACTCCTCAGGTCTTGGCTCTGAGCATAGGGTACGTAGCCCTGTTGTCGGGGGAGGAGCTGTCTGTCCCCTTCCCTCTGGGCTCAAGGTTCCTGAGTGGTATGCGGACTCCTGTCACCATGGCTGGGTGCATTTGAGACGAATGCAGGAGGTGACACTGCTAGGTCCCAGGAGACTGGATTCTTGCCAGCCCTGGGGGGGGGACGTGGGACATCTGAGCCATGAGTGGGGCTCGGAGGTGCCTTGCTGAGGCTGTGGGACAGTACGGAGCAGGGCTGGGGGTGAGGGATCTGAAATTAACTCCTCATGCTTTTCCCTAATGTGGCTTTTGTTTTACTTCTGCAGTAGGAGAAGGGGAGGAATTGATCAGCCCTTGTTTACCACCTGGCTTCAAATCTGAATGGCAACACGCTGAGATAGTGTACAAAATTAAAGGACAGAAGGCAGGTATAGTGATTTATCACGCTTCCTATCTAGGCCAGCATGCTATTAGCAGAGTAAATGATATACTCTCAGCCTCTTGCAAAGACACTAGAGTCTCTGTTTACTGTTCTGTCTGGCTCCGCTTGCTGTTAGAGATTCTGGAGCTCTTTCCTCTCGTGCCATGGTGTGTCTGTCCAGTCAGTAACGCTGCTGTAGCAGTAGTGCAGATGGAGGTGAGTGATCCCTGAACGGGTCTTTCAAAATCCTTCTGCCTCAAATTATGTTGTCCTTCTCTGATCTATCGCATACTTAGTCCCATGCTGAGGACGGTAAGTGTTGCCACTGGAAAAAGCAGCAGATTTCAGTTCTCTGTGAAGAGCTGATAAGTGCTATGGCGTGAAAGGGAGCTTGTTTCCTGGCAGATCCTAAATAAATTGTATGTACGTTTAACTCTCTGCCTATAATATGCTGGGTTTCTTTGCTTTCTTTTAGGTGAGCCTCTGTACGAGTCTTGTTCTAACAAAGTGGCAAAGATGCTCTACAGAAAAGTGCATAAAGCTGAGGAAGTGAAGGACTTGGATTTTTACACTTTCTCCTACTACTATGACCGGGCAGCAGAGGTTGGTCTCATAGGTACGTTTGCCCCTGTTTTCATTTCATTTTAAATGACAGGTTGTGGAAGAAATGGTAACAATTATACACATCACGATGCTTTGCTAAGCTGTCATGGAACTTAGTCTTTTGTTACGCTGCTGTGCAGCATTGGTCTCGACTGGATATTGAATGCTATTTAATTTATATTGAAAAGGGACTGGGGCCGTGAAATAGGACCTGCAACTTTTGGCAATGGTTTTTAAACAAACTGTCTGCATTTGAGAAATCGCTGTTGTCTGATTAACTCCACAATCCAAAATAGAAAAAAGCCCTCATAGTGATAAACTCATTTCTTGAGCGGTAAAGCAGTAAAGTGATCTTGGGCTGTGTTTTGCTTCACTGACCTTTTTGGATGGAACGAAGATTTTCAGATAATTCCACATGTATTCAGAATGCATCCCGTCTCTTTTCCAGTGGTATGCTGGTGTACAGAAGGCTGTCGCGTTCAGCGGTAGAAAGGAGACGATGAGATCTCAAGCTAGTTTGGACAAACATGCCCCCCTCCTCAGCCACTTTGTTTTACAAATAATTTCAGATTTAATATGCTGCAGAGCACCACTGCCCTGTCAGATCTGGTCAAGGGCGTTAACTGTGTTCAGGTGTCACTGGGCAGGGCAGCACAGACATGGGGACAAGGTGAGAGAGCCTGTAAACTGTGTTTCTTTAGGAAGCGAGGCTAAAAGTTCTTCATAAAACGAGGCTTTTCAATCTATATTAAGAATCTTTCAAAGGTTCTTTTACCTTTAAAGCAAGTGTGAGTTTTGTCATTGATTTCGGTGGCTCAAGGTTTGATTTCCAAACTTCTGTGACTTGAATCTGCAATTGCCTTTATACAAAAACCATAAAAGATCACGGTTTTTTTTTTTTTGCTTTTAGATAAAGAAAAAGGAGGAAGCTTAACTGTCGGTGACTTTGAAATTGCAGCTAAATATGGTGAGTAAAACACAGTCAAACGCACACTAGTGATTGTGTGTAAATTCATACCCAGGTGGCAAATGTGTGACATGCTAAGAAGCCTGATTTTTTTTTGTTTTAAGTAAATATTGAGCACCTCTCTTGAGCACCTCTCTCCATAGCATCTCACCAACGTTTCTGCTTATTTCTGAAAATCTCAACTATTTTTATATTAATTCTTGCTTTTGCAGCCCACATAAGACATGTAATACTTACATTTCGAAACTCTCTCAAGAATTACTAATAACCGTGCCAGTTAACAGTTGTCCTGAAATCTTGCTTTCAAAATAGATGTGGGGGTTCTCATCCTTTTAGCATAACCTGTTCTAATCTGGTTTAATTTTTCTTTTTGTCGCAAGATTTGTTCAGGTGCTTGATTGGTAATCGGAAAAGGGGGAAAACCAGTTCATAGCTTTTCGCTTCATCAGCTACAGAGAGAACTGCCTACGCAAATTTACAAGTGTAAACATTCTTTTCTCAGCACCGCAAACTCAGGCTTTGATCAAACTGGCATGGGGCTTTTTGGTAAACTTTATGAATGACTGAACAATTGTTGCAGTTCTGATTTCTGGACTACCATTTGTGTAATTCATCCTGAGAAAGGAAGTGGGGTTTATTTTGGGTTTGTCTTTTCTTTTTCTTTTCTTTTGTCTTTTGGGTTTTTTTTTCCTTTGTTTTTGTCACCATCTGTTGAGTGCTTATGCTCGAGCAACATAACACACCTGAGGTTGCTCAGATTTTTAAAGGTTTGAAGTAGATAGAAGAAAAGTTGGAGGCCCTTTTCATCCTTTCCCGGAGAGATACAAGAAACTCAGTTGTCTTAGGGGGGAGACAGAATGCCTTGATCTTCCTTCCAGCACGCCAAAGCTTTTGTGCTTCTGCTGACGCGCGCGTGTCGTTTCAGCCCCATTGTAACAGGTTCCATCGCTGCGCAGCTCAAGTGACGAGAGGTGTTTTATGGATTCATTTGAGATTTTTTCCAAGCTGGGCTGATGCTAGGCCTGAGCCCACAGTGCACATTCAGACGCTGTTTTCTTTCTCCGTAGTATGTAAGACCATGGAAATCAGCCCCGGGAGCAGCCCTTTTCTCTGCATGGACCTCACGTACATCACCTTCCTCCTGCAAGAACTGGGCTTCCCGAAGAGCCAAGTCTTTAAGGTGACACACAAAATGGATTGCTGGGGAGAGTGGGCAGGAGGGTGCCGAGGCAGCAGTCGTCGTCCCCGTAGTTCAGTCCTTGATTTGCCTTCTTGCTACAACACGTGCTGTGTGATGGGAGGTGGAGGGACACTGTCCCCGCGATGGTGACAACCGGTTGTGATAACCTTCAGCACTGTATTCACCTCGCATGCTTCTCCTTCTCCCAAAGAATTGTGTTCTAACTTTTTTGTTTCATTTTTTATTTCTAGCTTGCCCGGAAAATTGACAATGTTGAAACGAGCTGGGCATTGGGAGCCACTTTTCATTACATTGATTCACTCAATCGACTGCAGTACTAAGGCTCCTTGAAGGTGACTTTTGGGAATCTCAGTTTTTGGAAGCCCAACACGGGAGAATCTGTCGAAGGGCCTGATTTTGGCTTCCAGAGTCCTTTGGGAGGTCATCATAAACCAGGCCCCTTTCCTCCCGCCCCCTGCCAAGTCCCCTCCATCACGAGCTCTTTTTTACAGTGCAGAATGCGGTATCTAAAGAATAAGTCTTGATTTGACAGCATCTGCAGTCAACTTGATGTAAAACTTGATCATTGTTGAAGGAAAACCAGGACTCTGCAGGACATCTATGATCTCTATGAGAAAAACACCTTTTTGGAATACACCTGTACTGTGTGCTTGTACTGTGCTGAAGTTGCTGTAGGAAATGGTCACTCCAGAAGGAACTCTTCACCGTCCTGATTTCAGGGTGGTTTTTCCTGTTCGTCAGCAGTTTTCGGTGATGATTTTTATTTTACTACTTCCGTGTTTGAAGGTGAACTCGTGTGTGTGCGTGCAAAGACAGTAAATACACGGATGCGCTGCTGGCAGGCGGCAGCTTTGAAATGCAGCGTGGAAGTCTCAGCCCTGCTTTCCACTTGCTGAACTAGAAAAGCTCAGGAGCTCTCTAGAAACTGGATACGGACTTGGAGGCGTGCGTCAGAGCCTGCACGCCCTGTGGGGTTAAAGCCTACAGCCCGATGTTGGTTCCCCGGCTGTTGGGAGATGGGTGGTGGAAGACAACGTCGGATTTGCTGGATCTAGACGAGCCAGGCCTGGGAGCTGGGTACAGGGCTGAGGATGGATTTGGCAGTTCTAGAGTCGGTCAGGGTAAGATCGATGAGCGAGACGCAGCCACAGAAATAAACCCTGAGCACAGTTTGTTGGACCTTGCAGACATTTGTGCCTTGGCAAGGTCGATGCCGGGCCCGGGATGAATGCATTTACGTGGCGTTTCGGGTGCCGCTTCCTGCAGACGCGTCTCACTTTGATAAATGAATGTATTGTGGTTGCACTGAGCCGTGGCAGGGTAGCTGCAATGCACCACTCCAGCAGCGTCCTGCGTGCGGGCTGGAAGCGATCTCGGAGGCAGCGGGAGCTGCGCTATTTGTAATCTAAGTGTGGAATTGTCTCGTATTTGTATGGATGTTTAGAGCAGACCCGAGTGGTCTTTTGGGGGTGCAAAAGAGCCCAGCCTCCCGGAGAGCCAGCGGCGCGTGCCCCGACTTGCGGGCTCGTGGCCACAGCCTCGTCCTTTCCCGGGGGCAGCGAGATGTGGTATGGCGGCGTGCGGCACTGCGTGGCGGCTGGCTCTGCAGCCGAGGGTACAGAGGACACTTGAACCCCATGGTACTGATAATAAAACCCCAATTTAAAATGAAAACATGGTGGTGGTGGTGGTGGTGTGGCTTTTAGTGGTTGGGTTTAGAAATGGGTGCCCTGACGCCATCCCTGTCCCTTCACGCCATCACAGCCCCTCTGCCATCGCCATCCCCGCATGCCATCGCAGCCCCCCCTGCCATCCCTGTCCCCTCATGCCATTCCCCTCCTCTCACACCATCCCAGCCCCAGATGCCATCCCCGTCCCCACAACCTGTCCCTGTCCCCTCACACCATCCCAGCCCCAGATGCCGTGCCCGTCTCCGCAGGCCCTCCCGCTCCCCACACTCCATCGCCGTCCCCATCCGCCCGCCACCCCGGTCCCGGGCCAGGCGACGCGATGGCGGCAGCCCCGGCCCCCCCCGCCCCGCCCGAGAGAGGCGGGCGGCCGCTCCCCTCACCGGGGGCCGGGCCGGCCGCCAGCCTTGCGGGGCCCCGCCTCGTCACGGGCGGCGGAGGCGCAGGCGCGGCAGCCCCGGCCCCGGTTGCGGCAGAGCCCGAGGCAGCGGCGGAGCCGGGCGGGCCGAGGCGGCGGCGGCGGCGGGATGGCGGCGCCGCTGAGCGACGGGGAGCGGCGGAAGCAGATCAGCGTGCGGGGCATCGCGGGGCTGGGGGACGTGGCGGAGGTGCGGAAGAGCTTCAACCGCCACCTCCACTTCACCCTCGTCAAGGACCGCAACGTCGCCACCCCCCGCGACTACTACTTCGCCCTGGCCCACACGGTCCGCGACCACCTGGTGGGGCGCTGGATCCGCACCCAGCAGCACTACTACGAGCGGGACCCCAAGGTGAGCCCCGAGCCCCCGAAACCGCGGGGGGGAGCCGGGCCCTGGGGCGGGGACGGGGGAGCGGCGGCTGCGCCTTCCCCGGCGGCCCCGCGGGTGTCTCCGTGTCCCCCTGGCGGGTGTCACCGCGGAGGTGGCCCCTGGGCATCCCCAGGGCCGTGTCCCCCTTGGGCATCACCACAGCCACGGCTGCTTGCCACGGCCGTGTCCCCTTGGGCATCACCACAGCCATGGCCACTTGCCACGGCCATGTCCCTCGTGCGCCTCGCCATGGCTTCCCCGCCGTGGGCATCCCCCGCAGGTGCCCTGCCGCGGCTGTGTCCCTGTGGGCGTTGTCGTGGCCACGTACCTCGCGTGCACCTTGCCGTGGCCGTGGCCCTCGTGTACCTCGCTGTGTCCCCGTGGGCATCGCTGTGGGCATGGCCCTCGCACGCAGCTCACCGCGGCTGTGTCCCCGTGGGCCTTGCCCCCACCACGTCCCTCGCACACATCTTGCCATGGCTGTGTCCCCATGGGCATCCCCACAGCCATGTCCCTCGTGCAGTTCGCCGTGGCCGCGTCCGCACAAGCTTCTTTGCAGCCCCATCCCCATGAGCCTTGCTGCAGCCCTGTCCCCCCTCAGGCATCCCCACACCTGTGGCCCCTGTGCCTTGTTGCAGCTGTGTCCCCTGCGATCCCCCTGTGAGTGCATCCTCACATGGGCCTCGCTGCTGCCAGCTCCTCTGCACGCTTCACCCCGGCCACGTCCTGCACTCGCACCACCGCCGTGGTGTCCCCTGTGGGCATCGTCACCTCCACGTCTCGCCACATGCCTCAGCACAGCCGCGCCCTGGCTTCGCTCCTGCAGAGCCCGCAGGCAGCTCGGCTTTGAGGCTGGAGAGGAGTTTCTTGCCTCGTGCAAACCAGAGAAGCTCTCCCAGGTCACCAAACCCCAGGGAGCTGGTGATTCCCGGGGGACTCAGCCTACTCCCTCCTCTCCTCCCCACTTGTCAAGTCAGGACAGCAATGCTGGAGATGTCAGGGGGCTGCAGGACATTATTCAGCTTTAATCCTTTTGAATTAAGACCCGATCCAGAACTTACCTGGAGAGCCCCAGAGGGCAGGTGTGTACTAGAAAAGGCACATACCTTCCCAGCGTGCAGGCAGCTGCCTCCCGAGTCAGCTCTTTTCTCGGGGTTATGAATATTGCCTTGACACGAGAAACAAACTGCACTTTCACGCCGGTACGGCTGCACATGCACTGGGAGTTAGGCCGGTGCGTGGAGCTCTCCCTTACTCACACAAATGCGCTCTGATCCGTATTGCTGCGCTGACAGAAGGGATTGTACAGATCCCGTAAAGGCTAAGAGGAGCTTGGAGTGGGTTTGCTTACTGTCCCCTGCGCTTAGATTTTCACTAGAAACACGTCCCTGCAGGAGACTGAAAGGAGCAGAGTATTTATGCAACTGTGCGATGTTTTCAGTCTTTCTGATGCGCCCCAAGGAACGGATGGACACTTTCAGACTCCCAGCAGAGGTGGCAGAGCGGGTAATCCTGCTGCTTAGCGGGGAAGGATCCCAGCTACAAAGAAAAGAGCTTCAAGGGGAAGCACAATTTAAAGTCAGGCTATTGCTCTGTGAAAAATTCCTGTTTATTTATAAAAATATCTATAGCAGTAAATCTGAGTGAGGGCAAAAGTTTGCACAGCCTGCTTCTCATCCTACAAACAGGCTTTCATTAGCATTCGCAGCACAGGCACGGCTCCTCTGAAACTTGGAAGGTCACCACAGAGCAGCCTGTTGTGCCGGGAACCCTGCCACCCGTGGGACAGTTTGTTTGTTCAGCGGGGTGGAAACGTGTGTGTGAAACTAGGCGTGGGGAGGACAGGAGGACCTGTGCGATGGGAGCGCTGGAGAATCGCTAGCAGGAGGGGGCCTGGCCCCGAGCCCGGCCAGCATGCGCAGGGCGGGGGGCTCGCTCCGGCTTTCAGCGGGCTCTGCTTCAGCTCAGCATGGGAAAACTTTAAAAGCCCAGCATAAGCATCACCTCAGCTGAGCTTGACGGTGTATAAATATACCATTCAGCATCCTAGATAATTCTTGCCCTAAGTTAATTAGGGAAACACTTAACAGGCGACGAGATTTTTCTATAGAAGGCTGTTGGCAGGGAGACACGCGGTGGAGGGTTGGCTAGCATCCCGTGCGAGATCCTTCTGAAAAACAAACGGCGGTGCGTGGTGTTCAGGAACAGGCGCCAAGAGCCGGTTTGGGAAGACGTTCCTACTCTGGAAAGCGCTTGGGTCTGCTCTTAATTTTAAGCAAAAAGCGCTGTGCCATGTGTAAGCATCTTGCTTTGCCTCCCCAGCGCATTTACTACCTGTCCCTGGAGTTCTACATGGGCCGCACTCTGCAGAACACCATGGTGAACCTGGGCCTGCAGAACGCTTGCGATGAAGCCATTTACCAGGTGATGTCTTGAGGGTACCGGGGTTCCCCTGAGGAACTGGCTGACCTTTTCCAGGCGGAGGGCTGGGTATCTTTATTTCTCAGGGCTTCCTCCTAAGGATGTGTTATTTTGACAAAACGAAGCGAGGCTTGGCTCTCTGTTAGTGTTTTTCATCCCCTAGAGAAGACCATCGGGGACCTTGGGGTTCCTCGAGAGTTGGAGTATGGTTTTTTCAAACTACCGTTTTCCTGTTGTGGTTGGGAAAATCCAGAAGAGTATCCAGAAAGCAACACGCAGTATCCCAAAAGACTAGGGGCCCCCAGGCTGCAAATAGCTTTCCATTACTAGGAGAGATGATGGCTCATCACGGGAGATGTAGTCTAATGGGGGAGGGTGGGCCAGAAGGGGAAACTGGAGCACCAAAACACCAAATTACAGTTCATACATGCAGGTGCACAAGGCACCACAGCAGCGCTGCCAGATAAAAGTGAATCACTGGGAAGGAAGAAAGGGGGGAAATTGTTTGCTTGAACTAAAATGTCATTGGATGAGTTCAAACTGGAAAAAACACAGCTGAGTACTCCCAAGGCAATCACAAATGCAAGGCCATGGTTACTTCGGCTTGCAGCCACCTCTGCAGCAGGACAGTGACCTTTTTGACAGAGTATGAGTTTTTGGGCTTTCTCACCCAAAAGCTTTATTCCCCCCCCCGCCACACCAGACTGATCCATGTTACACTTTCTAGCAGAAGTTGGGCTCTGTCACGGTCTCTCAAAACAAGGTGCTACGATTGCTGACAAAACGTCCTGGCAAGCACTTTCCCTGCCAAGGGATTTCCAGGGAGGGACCTGACACGTTTCCTCTCTGAGGTATCGTGCCTCGGACGGCAGGCTGTTTTTTTTCAGGGAGGATCCTCAAGTCCCTTTGCAAGGCATTTTCCATGCGCTGATTTGGCCTGAGTGCGAGCGGAGGCTTCCCTCGCTGTAGCCTCCAACATGTGGAGCTCGCCATGGCCAGTGGCCAGCCGGGATGGGAGGTCTCGTGTCCAGCATGGCTCTGTCACTGAGACAATTCTCCTCGGTTTTTGTGACCCCCATCACACTGTGCATGAGGCTTTCCCAGCTTGCGGTTGCAGACCGCTGAAGCGCTGGGAGAGCGGTTCGGGGAGCAGCCATGGCGTCAGCCTGACTCCCCGCTGTCCCCCCTGGCACCGAGGTGAGATACTGCTGCCTTCCGAGAGGCAGCATCTCTTGACTCCGGGAGAGTCCTTGCTGCTGGCACGCTCAGCCTCCATCCGGCAGCAGCCCCCAGGCTGGAGAACAAATGGCCTGAGAGATGCAGCAGAGACAACGCTTCCAGCCATGGACTCCAGCCAAGGAGCTCGGCGGCAGGCTGGGCAGGAGGCGGGAAGGCACGGAGTGTGACGGCGAACGCTGGAGTAACCAGCTGCCAGCGTGGTCGTGCCCTTCCTCAAGGACCGGGCGGGCGCGAGCAGAGGGGGGGCGCAGGTACCCAGGCAGGACTCGGCCGTCCCTTGCACGCCGGCTTGGCTGTTCACCGTCCTGTCTCCAACGGCGAGTTTGGTGGAAGGGCCTCCTGGCGTGAGGGCTGCCAGGAGACAAGTGTTTTGTTTGAGGTCTCTAAGGAAACCTAGTTCATGGGAAAGTGACGTTTGATGATGAGCTAAATTTTTTTCCAATTAATTGGGCTGCCCGGGGACCAGAGGCTGGTGAGATGCTTTGTGGGGAGGGGAGGGTGGGGGGATGCAGAGACCCCCGTGGGTTTAATTTCCCATGGTGTAGGTGGTTTTGGGATCCGCGTTTGCCGTCCTCGGAGAGCAGCCTCAGGGTGTGAGCTTTGGGTGGTGACGTGTTCTGCTGTGGCTCTTTCCCCAATAGCTGGGTTTGGACTTGGAGGAGCTGGAAGAAATCGAAGAAGATGCGGGGCTGGGAAACGGAGGCCTGGGCCGCCTGGCAGGTAATGCGGGGAGAGGGGAGCCCCCTCCTCATGCAGAGTGCATGGGGACTGAGGGTGGCCTGGCTGGAGGCTGTCACACCCTCGCTGCCAGCACCGCAGCGGGACAGCACACAGACTTCAGCCCGCATCCACCCTGCAGCCCTTCAGCAGCGTGGTACCCTCCTGCCTGCTCCTGGCTGGCCAGAAACAAGCCCTCAACCCAGTGAGAGCATCCAGGAGATGTAGTTGTGTAGTTTGCAGCACAGCAGGCAGGGCTGTGGCTGAAAGAGGCTGTCTGGAGCCTTCCTCCTCACCTCCCTGTGAATTCTCTCACTTTTCGGAGGCTCCCAAGCAGCTCTCATGTAGGCAGATTGCTGGTTGCTATTTTAGTCTGCCTGTCCCACGGGACTGCTGGAGATGAGAGCTCCCCGATGTGGAGGAAATGCCGGGGCTGATCTTTACCAGAAATTTAGAAGACCTCTCACTGTGACAAGGCTGGATTTGGGTTTTTGGTGACCTTGTCACCAACAACTTTGGGGTGTTTGTGGTGGCTCAGCAGGATGTGCATGGGGTTCTGCTGCAGGCTGTCCCCTTCTGTCCCTTCTGCACACGGATTTCATATGAGTAATAAATGTTTCCAGTGCCATTGGTTGTGGCGGCTCCTCACCCCGTGCACAGCACGTCGCAGCAGGTACGGAGAGCGAGGGGTGAGGTTCCGTGCAGCATGACCATGCTCTGCTCTTCCAGCTTGCTTCCTGGACTCCATGGCCACGCTGGGGCTGGCGGCGTACGGTTACGGCATCCGCTACGAGTTCGGTATCTTCAATCAGAAGATTGTCGACGGCTGGCAGGTACGTTGGCAAACTCAAGTCATCCTTTCTCCTTCTGTTTCATGCTGTGGTGGCCACCTCTGCCTGTGGACAAAACCTGGCCACACAAACAGCCCTGCGGTGCCTTGGGCTGTTCCTAAACTGGGCGTTTGAGCCCATCACCTGGTGCCAAATGGGCTGTCACTTCCTACCACTTGTGCTGACCCTAGGGCTCTGACCGCCTGAGCAAAGAGAAGCGATGAGGGCGGTGGGGCGCGTGTGCGGCAGGCGCTCACCCAGGGACACGTGCAAGCTCATCCTCGCATCACCAACCCGGCAAGATGGTGTTGGAGCTGAGCCCGCAGGGCATGGCTGGGACCAGAGGGCTCCCTGCCCGGAGCTCCGCAGCACAGCTGCAACAACCCGAGAGTCCCATCCGGCCTGGCAGCGAGTGGGCAAGGAGTCAGGCTAAGGGGGGAGATGCAGCTAAGCACCTCACGAAGGGGTCTGGTGGAGGATGAATTTGAACATGATGGAACACGTGCAAGTGCCTGGGGTGCTGCTGCTCCTGCGGGTTCTCTGGGAGACTGGCAGCAGGGGCTTAAACAGGGACTCTCCTGTAGCATTAAGGATCATAATATTTTGCAAGTAAAAATAGACTAAAAAACTGTCCCAGCTGGCAGTTTTCCCTAGTGTATATCTGGAAACTATTTCCGTTAGGAGACTTGCCTTGCTTCTGAGCATAAAGGACCTTTTTTCCCCTTAAAATAGCTCTCCATAAGTCAGGGAGGGCGAGAGGTTTGCGGGTTGTTTTTTCCTCCTTCCCCACCAAGAAGCTGCAATGCTAGGCCCTATAAATGGTGAAAACAGGGGAAAAAGCGTCCGCTGTAGGGGTGGTGGCCATGCTGGGTTGTGGCTCAGACCTGCCCCCCGCCTGGCAGAGAAATGCCTGCAGGCACAGAGCATCTCTCCAAGTGCCTCAGCCCCTCTGGTTTCTGGTGCACATCAGCCTTGGTGGCTCTGCTGAATTCATTTCACTCCCGTGGGTGCTGTTATGAGCAGAGAGAGGAGAAATCCTCTCTGGCAGAGGGCAGAGCAGTTAGCAAGACCTGGGTTACAGGGGGTGGTTTGTGGCCAGGAACAGCACCGACGGGCTTCTAGGGAACCACGTCCCACATATCCCACTATCATGGTCAAACTGGATGTAAAGGCCTCGAGACAGCCTGAGTGCAGCGGTCTGTGCAGTTTGGATGGTTTAAACCCATACAGCTCGGCAGAGCCCATTGAGGCTTATTTATTTATACTAGCTGGGATGTAGTCATCCATGTTTTGAAAAGCCCAGCTGTCCTCTAGAGGCCTCTGCATATCCATTTTTAAAGCCAGCTTCCTAAAGCTTTGCTTTTAAACTGGCCTCCCTTCAGAGAGCCTAGTTTAGCCTTCACTTGGAGACGCAAGCCGTTGCTTGACCCCCGTTTGCCTCTTGCAGGTGGAGGAGGCCGATGACTGGCTACGCTACGGCAATCCCTGGGAGAAAGCTCGCCCGGAGTACATGCTCCCCGTGCACTTTTACGGCCGCGTGGATCACACCCCCGAGGGCGTGAAGTGGATCGACACCCAGGTACCAGCACATCCCTCGGTGCTGGGCTGGGGGAGGACGGGCCGGGCCAGGGTAGCGTGGAGGGGGAGAGTCTGTCCCCGGGCTGCCTGAGGTGCCCAGACTTTGCTTCTCTCCCAGTCTGGCAAAACTCTCTCTGCTACCCTTGCAATTACGAAGGTGACTTTGTTGGCTACGGCTGCAGCAGGATTTGAGGAAAAAGAAGGATGATATTCAGTCACAGCTGTAACTTCAGATCAATTGCGGCCTCCTCTACTGATCTCCAGGGTGAAGCCCCACAGTCTTGCATGGATTTGTGTCAGAGGAGGACTGTATCCCTGGCAGATGTGCTAGGCTCCTTCTGCACTGCTCCTGGCTACTGCTCACTCAAACGCAGTGGTTTTGCAGGTGGTTCTGGTGCTGCTGCTGTGGGTGGAGATTCATCTCGTGGGGCGGCCATGGAGCAATCCCGTGGGTGTTTAACTCCCGTGATCAGAGCAAGTTCCTCTTTCCCAGACCCTGCTGTCAGGGGAGGCTGGAGGCATGGTTTCAAGTCTCCAGCCTGGAGGCCTTGTTTTGTGGTATCGTGGAGAGCAAACGCTTCTTCAGCCTCCCACAGCTGGGGAGGTGTTGCTGTGCTTCAGGAGCACGAGCCTGCTCAGAGCACAGGCTGCTGCATCGTAAATGCATTCCAGTCTTACAGCGGAGGAAGGCAAGCTTTAAAGAGACACAGATTTATTAAGAGGATTGAAGATGTTTCAGCCTCTCCTGTCTAAGCACTGCCCAGGATGGAAGAAGGAAGGACTATGAATTTCTCTGGGATTCAGGGACATGACCTAGCCTTGTTCCCATGATGTTCAAGGGTCTCTCAGCCTGATGAGCCAGCTCTGTCCATCTGAGGAGCGCACAGTCATAAAGCCAAGCCATTCTCTTCAGCACCAAGAGCTGAAGCTCAGTTGCAGAGTCGCCTGGGCCCGCTCAGAGGAGACATAAACTAGGTCCTTTTCCAGGGACCGTGGTTGTCGAAGGCAGTGCAGTGACCTAGGCCATTCCCAGGACACACACAGTGCAGGGGTTCAACACCACAGCCCTGTGAACAGCATGGAGGCACCGTGCCAGAGCTCTCTGGGGAAGCAGACATCCACTTAGGGACCGAGTGCCATTGCCTTTCAGCGTGCTCCTCTTCTGACCCCGGCGGTAGTCCGGGGTTTCAGGGATCCCAAGCAGTGCAGTGGAAACACTGCTTCCTACAAGGAGATGAATTTTCAGATATTGCTGTTAAGGGAACAAGTTGGAAACACTCAAAAAAGCCAAAGATGCAGTCTCCAAATATAGCATCGCTCAGTGCATGTGATGTGTGCCCCAGTCCCGTGGCTCAGGCTTTCTGCCTGCTTCCATGTTCGGAGCTGGTAATAGCAGCTTTGAGAGCCTGAGCTCTTGCTGATTCGCCCCAGAGGGGAGGTGTTGCTGACGCCAGCACGAAGAGGCTGTTCGGGGCCAACATGCTGATCTGCCTGGGTTTTCCCTGCCCTGTGAGCACAGCTCCTTCAGTTCTCTGCTGCTTCTCACATCTTTGCTTGGGGACAACCTCTGGCTGCCGGGCTGTCATGCCAGTACACACTGACTTGTTCAGGAGGATGCTGGCTCCTTTCGCCAGTGTCAGAGAGGTGGCCCAGGTGCTGCAGGACCAGGGCCTTGCTCTGCAAGCACTGTTCAACTCTGCTGGCATAAGCCCTCAGCCTCTTTGTTCCAGGCTGAGGTCAGGGTGCCTTGCTGCTCAGCAGGTCTGGAGGCACGCAGATTTTGGCACAGCAGTGAGCTGAAGCACACAAACTTGGAAGCACACCCATGCCTTGCCTGGCTAGTGTCATCTGAGCTGGGAGCCCCAGTGTTACACCCTGTAGCCACGTGTGCAGCATCCGGATGCTTAAGCATCATCTGTAGACTGCGCTAATAGTTTCACACTCATGTTCAGTTCGAGTGCTGGAGATCTCAGTGGATTTGCCCAGGCAGGTTCAACAAACCTTGAACATTGGGTGAATTGCTCTGGGAACGGTGCTGCGGTAGTAGGGTTTGGTCCTGGCAGGCCGCAGAAGGCTAACGGGCAGGATTCAGGCTGTGGAGTTTATCCCAGATGGAAACACAAAGGTCTCAGCTACCCTGGTCCTACCCCAGCACAGACAGAATCGCAGTGGCCAGCTGAGGATGCTTGCAGTGCTCTGGTGAATAACTAATAGGTACGCCAGTTGGTAGAGGAAGGTCAGCAGGTTGCTTGCAACTCTCTCTTACATTTCATTGATGGGCTTGTAACTCCAGTTTGTCAGTAAAGCTCCAAACAGCTCTGCTTCACCTATCAATGCTTTGCCAGTGGGTGCTGGAAGTGCCCATGATAGCAGGGAAGTCTGTGAAGCTCAGCAGGTGTGTTTTAGTGAGGTGAGATTCTTACCACAGCCAGGAGTTGTCTCTGTCCTCTGGATCCTTCCTGCAGAGGTTTCAGCCACTTTCCCACCTTCTCTGAGGCCACCGTGCTGCTAATCGGGGGGAATACTGTCCTTTTGCAGGTTGTCCTTGCTATGCCTTACGACACGCCAGTGCCAGGATACAAGAACAACACTGTAAACACCATGAGGCTGTGGTCTGCAAAAGCACCCAATGACTTCAACCTCCAAGAGTGTAAGTGCTATCCCTCCACTGCCTCTCTTCTGGCCAGGCTGGGACGTGGTTGTTCCTGTGTGCATAGCACCTGGCACAGCGCTCCCCATCTGGCCTGCTTTATCCGTACCCCCTGGCTACCTCCAAACACAGCACTGTGTGCACATCCATGGATCACACTGCCTCCAACCACTTCCAGAGCCCTCAGGCTCTGCACCAGGACACCCGTCTGTCCTCCTTCCATCCCCATCACGCTTATCATGCTCTCAAAACCTGCCCTATGCCTTTCCCAAGAGACAGACTGCCTGCCACTGCGTTCCCCACATCACCAAATGAGCTGCAAACCCACGCTGGCCACAGAGGGTCATTTCTCTGCAGCAGCATCCCTTAGTGCTGAAGGAAAAGAGCAGCACAGCCCACCTTAACTGCTGGTTTCCTTTGGGTCTATGTGTGACCTCTCTAGTGCATTTTTCAGGCTCTAATTGTCGTGCTGAAGAGCAGATACGGGGCAACTAACATACCAGATGTCAGTGCTAGGCTGTTACAGAAGGGGACGGTTTCAGACTGGACTGGTTTGATTTATTCTTCCATACTGGCAAGCGCAGAGATGTGTGTGTCCAAGCAGCCCTGCCAGGAGAACTTGTGTGGGACAAGGGGTGATGGCTCTCGAGTCCTCATAATGTCTCCTCTATTCTTGATTGGCAGCTGCGAGCTGGGTTTCCGATGAGCCTTTTGTACACTTTAGGAGTTGAGTGTGATTGCAGTCTTTGTGCTTCTTTGCCCTGCCCCATTTCTCCTTAGTCCTTAAGCAGGATGGCTGGTAACTCGCTTCCTTTTTTTGCCTTCTCTGGCTGCTATCTGTTTTCAGTTTCTGTCTGTCCTTCCTGGTATGCATGTCTTGAGAAACTGCATGGAGATGTGCCTTTGTCTTATCCCATCTCCTCCTGTCTCACTGATGCCTTTTGCACATGTACATTCCCATTCATATCTCGTTAATACCAGCCTGAATGTTCCTGTTACAAAACTCTCTATGAGAGAAGAGGGAAAAGCGAGGTGTCAGGGACCTGCCTGAATCTCTACAGCTGCTGCAGTGCTGTGTGCATTTCTCTCTTGCTGCAGTCAACGTGGGTGACTACATCGAGGCGGTGTTGGACAGAAACCTGGCAGAAAACATTTCCAGAGTCCTGTACCCAAATGACAACGTGAGTGACTCTCTTGCCTCTCTTCCCTGCTGCTCAGGATCATCCTCCCTGTAGTTGTCTCACCTTGTTTGCAAGCACTGGAAGGTCATGGCCACCTGATGTTTATCGTTCTGGTTTGAGGATTTTTAATACCATAGGTTGGCCCCGTAATTCTCAGTGATCAGACACAGCTCTGCTGGTTCCAGAGGGTCCCTCCTGACCGATGGCAGCTGAGAGTCTGGCCCATATTGTATAGCTGCTCTGTCCCCTGCTGCAAGGAGGGGAAGACATATTACTCCTTCAAATTCAAGGCAGTTACCTATTTACGTGGCTTACCCTTTGCAAAAGTAAGTTGTCATTTCAGAGGCAGCCATGCCCCCTCATGGCTTGTTTCCCTCCTCGGTTCAAGGGATTTCTCACTGCAGGGACTGTCCCAGGCCATGCACTCACTGGGCACTGGCTCCAAAAGGGAAGAGCCCTCACTGTCTAGTCACGGCTTAGCATCTCTGCTGGAAAAGCTATCATCTCCTGCACTTTACACCCACCCTCTCATTCCTGCTGGTGTTTTAAAATAGACCAGCATGAAGTGTAGCGTGATGGGAGGCAGCTGGTGTGTCCAGAGACGCTGGCTTCTGGCTATTGCAGGGAGTCTAAAATCCTTGGTCCAAAAACCCTGCAAAGGGTCTTGCAGTGAGGGAGGGAGCTGCGCTTGCTCTGTAGGAGTAGCAGGGATGTGGCAGGTTCTGTTGCCCTCTGGAGGCAGCTGTTTGGGATGCTGAGCCCCTTGTCAGTCCCTACAGCTGCTGCCCCATCAGAGGCAGTATGAGAAACATCCACCTTTGCCCTGATGAGGTGATGAGCCTGTTGGGAAGCCCGTCAAAGGGGATAGGAGCATCTCCAGGGGTTTGGCTGCCAGCTGGGGATGGCAGCTGCAGCACTGACGGCTGTGGTCCCCCCACTTGCAGTTCTTCGAAGGCAAAGAGCTGCGGCTGAAACAGGAGTACTTTGTGGTGGCTGCTACCCTCCAAGACATCATCCGCCGCTTTAAGTCCTCCAAATTTGGCTGTCGAGACCCTGTGAGAACATGCTTTGAAACCTTCCCAGACAAGGTGAGTTTGTGGGCAGAGAGGGTCCGGGGGCATTTCAGCCAGACCTGCCTATCGTGAGGGAGAGCAGGATGCTCAGGACCAAGTCTGGGCATGTATACAAAGACCCTGGCAATTTGGGTTGGAAAACAGGTGATCTCTGGGCCTATTTTCCCAGGGAAAAATTTGCAATTTGGAGCAAAACTTGCAAAGGTTGAATAGCTCTGTTCCTGGGGGCTCTGTCTGTTTCTGGGGTGTGTGCCATGAGAAGAGGCTTGGGGCTGACCCTCACTCCAACCCTATGCGTGTGGGACACTGTCCCAGTCCTGTCACTGCCGGATCTGAGCCCAGCAAGTCTGTGTTGCAGGTGGCTATTCAGCTAAATGACACCCACCCTGCCCTGTCCATCCCAGAGCTCATGCGGATCCTGGTGGATGTGGAGAAGGTGGATTGGGACAAGGTAAGCAGAGCTGGGAGGTCCATGCCGAACCTTGCAGGGGAAAGAGCTGCTGTCCTGTCCTCGCACAGGGTTTCCTTTCCCGTCCTGGCCTGGATATGCACGCGTTAACCTGCTGTCTGTAACGCAGGCCTGGGAGATCACGAAACGGACCTGCGCCTACACCAACCACACTGTGCTGCCTGAAGCCCTGGAGCGCTGGCCGGTCTCCATGTTTGAAAAGCTGCTGCCACGTCACCTGGAGATCGTTTACGCCCTCAACCAAATGCATCTGGACGTAAGGGACTGGGCTGGTCACAGGCTGTGGGAACTCTGGGGGTCTTGATCTGGCTGCCTTTAGGATGGGAATGTTCCTAGGTCCTGTGGCTGGGTCGCTAATGTTCCTCTTTCTGCCTGCCTGCAGCGGGTGGCAGCTCTCTACCCAGGGGACATTGACCGTCTCCGGAGGATGTCGGTGATCGAGGAAGGAGACTGCAAACGTATTAACATGGCGCACCTCTGTGTGATTGGCTCCCACGCGGTCAACGGCGTGGCCCGCATCCACTCTGACATCGTGAAGAACTCCGTGTGAGTTGGGGGACACCCAAGGCACGCACCCTCTCCACTCGCTGGGCTTTGCTCGCAAGCCTGGGGGGCAAGCTGGAGCTAGGTGTCAAGGTCTGCTTTGGTTGCCCTGCTGGGCATGGCAGGCTGGGGAGACTGTTCGTTCGCACGTATGCAAGGTCTAACTCATCTCCTTTTGGAGCTGGTGAAACCCTTGGCATTGCGGCTGAGGAAGGGGGTGAGAGGCAGCAGAGAGAGTTCACGCTTGTTACAGGGAGATCCGCAGAGACTGCCCCGAGTCAGGAGCACGTGCAGTGGGGGCCCAGCTGAAGCTGTGGGTGGTAGCGGGTGGTTCAGAGCTCCCTGGTGTTCCAGGTTCAAGGATTTCTATGAGCTGGAGCCGGAAAAGTTTCAGAACAAGACAAACGGGATCACACCGAGGCGCTGGCTCCTGCTGTGCAACCCGGGACTGGCCGACGTTATTGCTGAGGTGAGTCGCGAGCATCTGAAGTGAGGGGCTGAGCCTGATCCGTTTGCCTCTCATCACCTCTTCGTGTGGCCTGATCAGACCTGAGGCTAACGCCCGGGGGGTGTGAGTGAGGACAGCCTGGGAGGAGCACGCCTGTTGCACCTGTAGGCGTGAGATTGGCTGGGCTTTAACATTGGTGATGCAGAGTTGGCCAAAAAAGTTGCAGAACTTTGGATCTGGTTGCCTGCCCTCGCAGTGGCTACACACAACGCGTCAGGCACTACCATGGTGTGTGAAATGGGGTGTCTGCAAAAGCATTCAGCTTCACAGGCACAAAGGAGCTTTGCCCCAGTTCCGTCTCCTTTGTGTACCAGGCCCTTTAGCACAGGTTTTTGTGTCAGACTGCGACATGCCATAGCTGAATAATGTCCTGCAATTAAATGTATCTTTACGTTCTGCCCCTCGGTTTCTCCAGCTGCCAGGAGGCCCTGGTACGTGTGCACGCATCCTCCCTCTAAAGCTCCTTGAGAGAGAGGCACTTGTCTGGGTTTTTGCAAGTGCCCTGTTTCCCCTGTACCTTTGGGCTCCCTGATGACAGAGAGAAGTAACCTCGCAATAAGAAAATGTGCCCCTTTTCCTGGCCAGCGTGCCAGTTCCAATTCCCAGTGGGACTGTGGCATCTCTGTTGGGGAAGGTGTGGACTGGGTGAGGTGTCTCACAGGTGGGACATCCCTCGCTCCGTTTGTTCTTTTAGAAAATCGGGGAAGGCTTTATCACAGATCTGAGCCAGCTGAAGAAGCTACTGGATTTCATCAATAACGAGACTTTTATCAGGGATGTGGCGAAAGTCAAACAGGTAATGTGCACTGGAGGTGGGGTGTGGGGAAGAAGGCTGAAGGCACCATGCTCCCAGGAACATCCCAGCAGCGAATGCTCACGTCTGATGTGAGGCCTGGGAAACCACGCCTGTTCCTCATCAGATTTTCCTGCCAGGAAAACAAGCTGAAGTTTGCAGCCTACTTGGAGGAGCAGTACAAGGTCAAGATCAACCCTTCATCCATGTTCGATGTTCAGGTCAAGCGAATCCATGAATACAAGCGGCAACTGCTGAACTGCCTGCATGCGATCACCCTCTACAACCGTAAGTCCTGCCTGGGCTGGTAGGCAAGGGGTGTCCCCCCAGCTCTCACTGCCAGGGTTCCAGTGTGAAAGTATGGCAGCTCCTGGCCAAGGACTCCTGAGTCCAGCTCTGCCCTCCTGTCATGAAGGGCTTCTCTCCAGGAGAGAAGACAGTGTCTGAAGGGTCATACAGAGCTCTGAGGAAAAGCTCACAGCCCATGTCTCCAGCCCAGCTGGGTCCCAGGGCCCAGGTGACCCCCACTGCAGGGGTTAGGACTGACCTCGTGCAGGTTAAAACCCCACTCCCTAGTGTACGCTTCAGGCCCCTGCCTGTTCCCAAAGGGAGGCAAGTCATTGGAGCTCTGCATCGTGCTGGCTTCAGTAGTTCTCCGAGGACTTTGCAGCCCATTTTCGCCCAGCACAGATGTCTGGTTGGGCTTCAGGGTCCTGCAAGTTTGCTGGCTCCACGTGACGTGGGCTGGGATCCCAGCCCACCTCTGATGCACACAATAAACTCTGTCCAGTTTATCTTCACTTCAGTTGTGTTATACCCTGCTCTTTCAGGCATCAGAAGCAATCCATCCAAATCCTTTGTGCCCAGGACTATTATGATCGGAGGAAAGGTAATGTGCATTCCAGACTCGGTGCATGCATGGCTCAGTGGGGATGCGGGGAAGGTGCTGTCTCCTTTCTGTGGGTTTGCCGGGCCCGCTGTCAGTTAGCCAGCATGTGTCTGCTGGTGGGCTCTTTGGGAAACACCTTCACGGACTAATCAGACCAAACAAGGCCCCATCACTCTTTCCCTGTGGCTCAGGACTTCTCCTCTCAGTAGGGTGTTTTTGCTGATCCATGTGAACAGCAGAGGTGAGGCCCAGATTCTCCCTGTGCTGAGGACCCGCACTGGCACCTCTCATGCTCTCCCTTCTTTAAAAGCCTTCACCATTTCTGGGCTGCTCTTCTTCAGGCGGCCCCTGGCTACCACATGGCCAAGATGATCATCAAACTCATCACGTCCATCGGTGAGGTCATCAACAACGATCCCTATGTGGGGGACAGGCTCAAGGTCATCTTCCTGGAGAACTACCGGGTATCCTTGGCCGAGAAGGGTACGTCTGGTCTTGTGTAAGCGCACGTCAGGAGCTGGGCATGTCCCAGCTGAGCCCAGAAACTGGCTGGCCTGAGAGGCTGTCACGGCAGGTCACCTGGCTCTCCCTTAGGAAGGGCCTGAGGGCCCCACACAGGGCAGGAGGGCAGCTTCATGCAGGAGTGACAGCAGCTGCATGGGGTCACGGCAGGGCTGAGCCTGGCTCTGGCCCCAGAGCCGCCCTGTGTGGGCTGAGCTTGAGGTCAGCAGGGCCACTAGCAGGTGCCCAGGGTTGTTTTGCTGTCCTGAGCCTAGGTTGTGGGGAGCTGCAGCGTGCCAAGGATTAACTCCTACCTCTCTTGCACCCCGCAGTGATCCCGGCAGCGGATCTCTCCCAGCAGATCTCCACAGCCGGCACGGAGGCCTCGGGTACTGGCAACATGAAGTTCATGGTGAACGGGGCCCTCACCATTGGTACCATGGATGGGGCCAATGTGGAGATGGCTGAGGAAGCAGGCGAAGAAAACCTCTTCATCTTCGGCATGCGGGTGGAGGACGTGGAGGCCCTGGATCGCCAAGGGTTGGTGCTGGGGAGAGCCCAATGCATGCCAGGGTGTGTCAGATGGGGTCCCAGCTCTGGCAGGGAGAGCCGTGATCTCTGGGAGGGACACCCTCCGCCCCGGGCAGCTCTGGAGCAGGAAAAAGCAGGGGGCTGGAGGCAACCTCCGCCCTGGGCTGGTCAGTCCATCAAGGATGCAGCCCAAGCAGTGAACACAGTGACTGGACGGGACGTGAGCCTGGGCACAAAGTGTTTCAGGCACTGCAGGGTGCTCTGATGGACACAGCCCCAGGAACAAGGCCCCTCACGCAGGAGCCATATGACATCCTTGCCTGCCCTCCCTGCCCCAGACAGGTCGGGTCCTGCTCTGCAGGTGCTGGCCCCCAGGGGAGAGCATCAGTCCCTACAGCCTGTCTCTGCCGGGCGCAGGTATAACGCACGGGAGTACTACGAGCGCCTGCCAGAGCTGCGACAGGCTATCGACCAGATCAGCAGCGGTTTTTTCTCCCCTCGAGACCCCGGTTGCTTCAAGGACGTTGTGAACATGCTCATGTACCACGACAGGTGAGTCCTGGCAAGCATCCCTGTTGGCGGGCTGCTCTCGACCTGCCCAGGCCTCCTTCCCTGCGCGGGGGCTAAGCCCTGCCTGCCCGCAGGAAGGTGTCTGTGCTGCCCTGTCCGGCCAGGCTGGGACCCCACAGCAGGCAAACCCTAGCTTTACTCTGCTTTGGGTTTCAGGTTTAAGGTGTTTGCCGACTACGAGGCCTACATTAAATGCCAAGGGCAAGTGGACCAGCTGTTCATGGTAAGAGCTGCCCACTGTCAAGGGGGAGGGGTGGGGTCCTTGGCCACGGCAGCGCAGCGGGGAGACTGGGGGGAGCTGGGGTGAGGGCACTCCAGGGGAGCCCTTCTTACAGACACCACATGGTGGGGGCACGGGGCAGGGTGAGGCAGGTTTTGCTGCTTCAACAGCTGCACACTACAGCCTTTAAACCAGCCAAGCGTGCACAGCCGGTGCCCTGCAAGGCTGCGAGCCGGGACAGAGCTGGGTGAGGGACTGACTGCTGACACTGCCTCTCCTCTTCCCAGGACCCCCGGGAGTGGACTAAGAAAGTCATCAGGAACATTGCATGCTCGGGCAAGTTCTCCAGTGACAGGACCATCATGGAGTACGCCCGGGAGATCTGGGGTGTGGAGCCATCTGCCACAAAAATCCCCCCACCCAACCTCCCCCGGGATTGACGCAAGCACAGAGGGAAGGAAGGCGGGACGGGTTCCCAGCCCAGGAGGCCTCACCTGCGCTTCACCGCCAGTCAGATGGGCTCGGCTCTGCAGAAACAAGGCCTTTCCCTCAGTGGGGCAGAAGGATGCTCTGAGGAGGAGCCCTGACTGAGGAACAGGAGCTGGGGAGAGGAGAAAGGACCCTGTGTTTGTACCCATGTATCCAGCCTGCATGTGCTGCATAGTGCTTTTAGTGAGATGACCACGGATAAGTCTTCCACAGCTGTGCTCCATGCTTAACAAGGGCTTTCCAACTCAATCCTCCCCTCTCCCCCTGCATGCAGCCTGGCCTGGCCTCCTTGACCCTGTCCCACAAGCAGGTTTAGCCAACACAGACTGTGTGTCTTGCATCCTCCTCCCGTGGGTCTGCCAGCCCCAAAGCCAGGGGAGGGAGAGGCCACTGTCTGCCCCTCCGGTCCCCCCTTCCCCAGTAGCACCTGGAGAAGGTGCGGCTGGTTGTTAAAGCAGCTGGCCCCAGTGCAGGCCCCAATGTCAAATGCTGCGTGCCACAAGGAGAAGGAGAGAGGGCCTGGGATCAGCAACGTCCTTGCCGCAGAGCTTGCCGTAGTAAAGCCCAGTAACCCACTCCAGGGATTTTTAGCCTTCACGTCTGCACCGAGGGGGCTGTACCTGCCACTGCCAGCTGGGCGGGTGTCCCTGCTGGGCCCACAGGCCCCAAGCAGGCTCTTGGCTCGCCAGGCACAGCTGTATGCTGGGTGCTACCCGGGGGGCAAACACGTTATCACATCTCTTGCATCCCTCCCGCTGCTCCCTGTGTCCCTCCCGGTGCTGGGGTCAGAGTTTAACACCCGTAGCGCTGTGTAGTGCACCAGTCCTCCCCTGTGTGACACCAACACATTAAAACAACCAGAACACTTGCTGGTTTGACTTTGGGCTGACTTGTGACTACTCCACCCCTGTGGGTTCAGGTTGCAACAAGTTCAGGCCATGACACCTGAAGCCATGCTGGCCTTCCTCAGCTGTGGCTTCATGGGATGTGGTCCCCTGCAGCTGGCATGGTGCTGGCACCGTCATGGGGGTGAAATCCCACGGGCAGCTCCCATTTCCCCCATCCCCAGTGGGGAAGCAGAGCCTCGGCTGCAGCCGGGCTACAGGCACAGACCCACTGGGCTCCAGGAGAGCCGCCCACCCAGAGCTGGCAGCAGCCACGAAGACTTGCCCGGTCCCAGCTGCGAGCTCATCTCCCATGCACAACCCTACTGCAGCCCTGCCACATACCCAGCTGACCTGGGTCCCCAAAACTGCCAGGTAAAACGGGCGAAGCTGAAGTGATGAGCAGTCAATGCCTTTATTAAAACTACACCACTTTTAGATAAACATTTCGGTTTAAATTTCCAAGCGTATCACTGGCCTACTAACGGGAATGGCGGCGTTGGGGTCACCAACACCAGCAGTTCAGGTGCTGGACCCTCAGCCCTGCCGCCAGCCAGCCTCCAGCTCAGGCCGTGCTTTGCCCCAAGCCAGCTGCCAGCAGCAAGATTAGCTGGAATGTGCACGTCACTCTCCAGAGCCAAGGAAGTGTTTCTCTTCTGTCAGTGCAATAAATACAAGTGCGTCAAACATAATTTAAGTGGCACAGTTAGCTTACAAGTATCATGGGTCAGAAACCTCAGGGACAACCACGCTATGGCAGAAGAATCTCAGTACAAGAACAAGCTACTGTCTGCTTTGCAACTAGTATGAGCCTGCAGATATAACTTGGATGCATGCTGAGCAGTTTCTACTACGCCGCGCACCCCTGAACAGACCCTTCAGGCAGCACAATTCACTCTAAGCACTAGTGACTAAACCTACAGCACCTGGTATTGTCTCTATAGACTGACGGCGAGCAGGGCCAGGTCCCCAGCCAGACGCCACAGAGCCAGCATATGACCCTCTCCCGTCTCAGCGCAGAGCTCGTCGGTGGCATAAACTGGCCCCTGTTGTAGCCCCAAGCAGGGCAAGGACATCCCCAGAACCTCTCCCCGTGGCAGAGGCTCATTTCCACTTCTGCCTCCTGGACAACGTGCTCTGACCACGGCTGTGAGATGGGCTGAGAAGTGCTACTGCAAGTGCCTGGGATGCCCAGAGCACAGAAAGGAGGTGGATGGAGAGAAGGGGAGGGACACCCCAGACTTATTTTTGCATTAAGAACCGCACACTGCTGCCTGCTTTTAACTACAGAGGAACAGCGTAGCCACCAGGAACAGGAACACCTGACCTAAGCAGTTAAAAGGTAGTTGAGGAGAAAAACCTGCCTTTCCCACCCAAAGGAAGCACGCGTCTGTCTGGGTGCATACAGGGAGAACGGAAGACATCCATTCCCACATCCTGGGCCCACGTTGTTCATGGAAGGGGGAGATCAAGCAAAAAAGTAATCTCACGCTTTCCAGCTTAAACCCCCAAGTTCACAATTTATCTACATAAGTCACTTCAGTCCCAATAGGAAGTGCGTGTGAAGAAGGGGAGGAGCTCCACAGAGGACAGCAGGGATGGGAGCAGAAATGATGTTCAGAAGGAAAAGGGTACAGAAAAGATAGAAGGGCACTAACCTTTTCCATTAAATAGATGTTTGAAAAAGAACAAAAAAAAAATCTTTCATTTTATTTCCAAATGTGTGCAATTAGCCCAACACTTGCAACATATCGTGACTGAAGAGCTAAATAAAAATATCTCTTACCACCTGGATCTTCCGTGTATTTGTAGTTACAGCCACTTAGCGAAAAGGAAAGGCAAAAACATGTATTTCCTAGAAAGAGAACACCTCAAACTCAAGCAAGACAACTGTGGTATGGAGACACGGCAAAAGCCATTCGCCTACAAATGAGTCTCTACATGATCCGAAAACAGCAGCAGTGTTTAAAGGTGAAAGAAACACCCTTGGTCATGACACACGTGTCCTAGGAATGTCTGTCCTCAGCGGTACCATGCTGGATTGGCCAGGCTTTGTTGTGCTTACATTTTTCACGGTTCGGTACTGGCTCCTGGGCTGTTATCACCCCTCCGTCCACGTCAAAAAAGAAGCCAACAACTTCTTTCTTCTACCGTCACAGACGCTGATGCCGGGAGCTGGAGGTGCCAAGGGTACACATCAGGACCAGAGCGGGAATCCCTGGTCTCCTCTAGTGCCAGGGATGGAAGAATGGCAGACTGACCCACAGGGAGGGGGGAGGAAAGAGAAAGAGGAAGGAAAGAAAGGACAATCTCTGTGCTGCCAAGCAGCCAGTCTTCAGTGATGATGCTCATGTTCCGATTTTCCCAGGAATTCCCTAGGAAAGGAAACGACACAGCAGTGACACTCAGCTCTCCTACACTCTGGTGCATGCTGCAGTCTGCAGGTCTTCCCATTCCCCACACAAATACTAGGGCTCGAGCACATGCAGCTAAGGCAACAGCACTGAGCTTTGCTCTCACCCATCAGTGGCTCCCACTAGAAGAGGCAAGCAGAAGTAGCTGCTCTGCAAACAACTCCCCCAGAGCACCCAGCTCACAGCAGAAATGAGCCAGAGAGGAGAAGCGCTCCCAGCTTTCCATGGCTTCCCTTCCCAAAACCTGCTTTGCAGGGAGGTGGAGAGCTCTGCCTTTGTGCTAAGCCAGCCCCAGTATCTCACCCACTCTGGAGACCAAAGGGGTTTTCAGAAGAGCTGCCCAATGCAGGCGCCTGTTACGCATCCCTCCTGCTCCTGGGCACATGTCACAGTGTGCCCCAAAGCCCCAGTACCCCCCGCCAGCCAGAGGAGACCCCGGTTAGCTGGGCTGTTACCGCAGTATTCGAGGTAGCTCTGGACTCCTGTAGATGTACTTGTGCCGGTAGCCGAGGTCTGTGTGGAATGGAACAAACTGCACCTTGTAGTCTCGGAAACTCCGTGACGTCGCAGCGATGTTGTAAAGCTGAGTCCAAGGGGAGGCAGGTGAGGGACAGGTGTCACTCCAAACCAGCTACCCCTGCCAAACCAGCACCCCTCTCGGGGGTGGGTTATGGGCCCTGGCTTGACCAGCTTTGCTAGCTCTAGCTCCGTTTCACTATTGATTTGCCACCTCCAACACCACAGAATTTGTAGTCCCTTTGAGCTCTGCATTTCTACGTAAACCTTCCTATTGCTGACTTTTTGCCTGGCTGGGGTGTCGTTCTATCCACACCAGTTCCTCCCACCAGATCAGTTTGCAGAGCCACATGCGTACCTTCTTTCCCAGATGAAATGGTACCACCGGGTCATCCTCAGCATGAAGGATCAGCAGGGAACAGGAAATGTATTTCACACTGTAAAAGAGACAACAATGTCACAAAGGCTCAGAGCAATCCCATCACTCTCTAACACCAACACACTTGGATTTTCAAGGAAACCGCAATGGCAAACGTGTCCTGTGGGTCATTAACTGCAGTTCAGATCTTGAAAACACTATTATCTGGGCACCATTCATTTGATCTACAGAAAATTTACTAGTGGAAAGGCATCCTTGTAAAAGCTATTTGCTGCTTAGACCAGAGAAAAGCGGCTCACCTCACTGCAAAGCATCATCCCCCAAGATCTGGTTTGGTTTCAGTACTGGAAGCCAAACTCACAAATGAAATGAAATGAAATTGAATGAAAGGCTCAGTGAAAAGAGATAATGTTATTACACACAGGGTGGCTTATGCAAATGCACAGCAGAGAAATCTACCGTTTAACATGCAAGGTACACTTGAAAAGCATAAAACGCATGGACCAAATTAGCATATCCCTGAGCAGTCTCTGTGCTCTCTGTTGCATCTGTCCTTATTAAGAACAATTGAAAAAGAGCGAGCTCCACACTGCAAAGCTGTGTTGCACTCAGGGCAGTGAGAGTAATCCCTTCAGCAAGTATAATGCTCCAACCAAAAAGGCAGAGGGTGCAGTCTGCTGTCTGTCCTCCTTGATGCTTGCCATGGCTCGCTGCAGCCACAGCTGAAACCCCAGCAAAGAGGGAACTCACTTTTCATCGTTTGCAAATTTAATTCCACTTGTCGTGATGGGGTCAAGGAAGAACCAGTCAAACCCAGGGAAGTATCTGTATATCTGAGAGGAAAAATTTGCGTTAGTGGCAGGCACCAGCAGCACAGTTACACAAACAGCGGTAACAGGGCAGGCTACTGCTGTCCCATCCCTTGGCTGCTGGCTGCACTCTCTGCAGTGAGATGGTCCATGTTTCCACCAGCATTATTCTTCCTCTCCTGTTTCAGACCCATCTTATCAGCCTGCTCAGGAGCAGGCTCTCTGGGTGCTTGTATGGTCAAGGTCTCTAGGTATCATGCTGCTGCAGGCAAAAGTACTCCTGGAAGAAAGCTTTATCCCAGGGCACCTCACCAGCCCAGCCGCATCCAACACCCGGTCTGGGTGTCTGCTCAGTTCAGAGCCAACTTGCAGCCATGCCGGATGGAAGAGATGGCCACATCAGAGTGACCTCACCAGGGAAACCACGCAAGTGCAAAGGGGCCACGTGGACGGGGCAGTGACCAAGAGAAGCCCAGCTTTGCCATCACTTTGCTCACAGCCCACAAAATAGCCTCCTGCAACAGAGAAGCTACAACACAAGAAGAATGGGCTATCCACTGCTGAGAGCAGTGTATCTTCCCCTCCCTACATTTACTGCCCCTTCTGATCCCAGTTTCTGTTTTCTCCAGAAAACAGCAGGCTCCACAGATGGCTCTGGTACTGCTTATTGTACTAGTGTTCCCAGGAGCTGCTCAAGTGTTCCCAGGAGCTGCCTTAAGTGCAGCTCTTTACCCCTGATGCTTATAAATGTCATTGCTGCCCCACAAGTCATGCAGTTAGCTCAGCTACATCACTTCTGAAGGTTAATTTCTAAGCGTACAATTACATGCCACTAGCGTGAGAGCCACTGTGTACTTGCCACAGAAAAGGGGTGACTTCGTGCCTCCTCCCGTATGTTGGTGAATGGAGATTCCAGTATCAGGGCATCCGGGGGCGTTTCTGAAAAGCCGAAGGCAATGTGCTGAAATGCAGGGGTGCAGATAGCCAGGCAAGGTCAGGGTCTGCCTTATGAGAGCAGCTGCCACCATGGTGCGCCAAGGACAGCCTTGTCACAACCGCAAACATATGCGGAAATCTGGGACGCCAGCAGGACCCAGGCTGGGTGGGAAGAGCATCCACCCACCAGACTTACCTCTCTCGCAAAGGCGCCTCACTAGATTCGTTGCGACCCTGGAAAGAAGAACAACGAGCATTTAATCTGGCACAGGCCACCAGGCTCCAGCGGTAGTAGGTGGCGGAGGTACAACTCAACTGCCGTAACGTCGACCCCTCACGCTGTCTGAGGTCTGGGCAGCCAGCCCACAGTGACTTGGGCTCCCGCAGGTCTCCCATACCCAACTGTCTCAAATGGCATCAGGTGCCTGCATTAAGTGAACAAGTCCAAGGAAGCAGCACAGCACGTAGCCACTTGGGAGGACCTCCTTTAAGGTGGCTCTCAGGCTCCCAGCGTATCTGCAGCTATGTGACACAGCCTCTTACGCCCAGACCACAAGGGCTGAGCGAGAAAGAGGGGAATGCGGGGGTACGGGCAGAGGGGTGCTGTGTTCCAGGCAGCTGGAGCGCAGGGTCACAGGGTGCCACTGCAAGGAGTTTCCATAGCTGGGTCAGAAAGCAGCAAGGTCTCCCCCATGCATCTCCCTAACAGTACAGGGATATTTCCAAAGTTGCTGAATTCTCCAAGCACAGCATATTTCAAAAACCTCAAACTCCAGGCTGGCTATGGTCACCAGGGCACTCAGCCAGGGACCACAGTCCCAGGCCACTCGGATTGCAGTGCATTGGGAAATGTCATGAGCATGCTCTGACCCAGAAAGGGATCCTGAACATGGCAAAAATTTAGAGGAAGAGCCAAAGGAAAAGCCTTTGCCTTCTCTCAAACAAAGCAGGATGTTTAGTATCACAGCAATGAAGAGGCACTATCCTGAAATACGTCCTTGTCTCGGCAACACATTTGTTGGACAAGAAGACAAGCTGTTGTGGTCTCCAACATAACATGTGGTCTTCATCTGCACATAACTCAAAAGTAACTCTTGTGTTTGCCCTCTGCTCCTCTGCAAATCAAAGGGGTAAGAGCACATGCTGCCTGCTGAACACGACCCACCTCCAGACAGCAATGGAAAAGGAGGAAGCAGGAAAGGAAAGTTAAGAACACGCAGGCAGAGGCACTTGACACTTTGAACCTCCCCGTGCCAGGCATGAGCACGTAAATGTCACAGATGGCCAGCAGTGTAGTCATGCAGGGATCTGCATGAGTACCGATTACACACGGCATGGTTGCCAGGACAGGAGGAAAACGTTTTGTAAGGGCAAGTCACATGCACGTGCGGCTGGTCCGAGATACTCTTCCAGAGTATCAGAGAAGCCTGATGCTCTGCTCTGAAGGACATATAGACATAGGTTCACCACAGGAAGAGATCGGTGCAGTCCCACTTTCTCTCCCCTTGGTCAATCTGCATT